>OX328277.1:25528396-26811028 GCA_946814005.1 Chamaenerion angustifolium | reverse complement strand
GATGATAGAAATGTGTTAAAATAGCAAACATCTCACTCATTCTGCAAATACAAATACATCCTCTCCTACCCCACCACATCTAGATAACTAATAACAAGTCTGACACACACGGAGAGACAGAGATTAAGAAGATGCCGACTTTGGAGTGACAGATCTAGACACATCCCTTGATGTTGCCCTTGCACTTTCAACACTTCTACTGCTGGTGCTCGCATAAGAGGAGCTGCTCCTACTGAAGCTGCTCAAAGAGGAACTCCTGCTCCTCACTCTCCTTGGCCTACACGAATTGGAGGACACCTTCCTTGGAGGAGGACTACGGGAAATGCTCCGAGAATAATAACAATAGCTCCTCCGTCGAACAGATACTGGAGAGGGAGGAGACACACTCCTAGAGTAGCTCCTCCTCCTTGAATGGGAATAGTCCCTCCTTGTATTTACTCCTCCTGTCCTTGGAGATATACTACCGCGGGAGACCGAACGATACCTGCTCCTCCTATAGTAGTAGTATCCATCATCATATGGGGAGTAGCCTCTGCGACGATCATAATACGGGGAATAAGACCTGTCCTTGTCCCTGTCCCTGTCCCTCCTATAGTACGCAGGTGATCTGCCTCTACTGTGGTAATACGAAGGAGGAGAGTAAGACGATCTCCTGCTGCTCCTACTACTAATGTATCGAGGTGGTGAGTGTGATATGCTCCTGCTTCTTTTAGAGGAGAGTGAGCTGCTCCTACTATTATAAGGCGAATAGGATGGAGAACGACGTGGAGAGTAGCTTCGAGATCGATCGCGACGCACTGCCAAGAAACATGTTGCAATTATTAAAAGATTCAACATCCTGAATAATCAAGTGAAGAAAAAAAGGTAAAGAGATTGTTCCACAGTACCTCGGACGGTCCTCAATCCTAGATACCTCCCTGGTGTAGGAGTTCGTCCTCTCTTTCTCCTAGCCTGGACAGAACCATTAGAGAGTAAATAAAACGGAATACAACCTCACTCATTCCAACACATACAGAAAACTGTACTTTTGGATTGCAATCTAATATACTTGCAGTAAAGGTGTAAGAGTATGTAGTAGGGCATACAATCCCAATGATGTGATTTTGATTTTGTTTTGTTGTGTTTGTAGTTGAGAGCTGCTGGACGCAGCTAGCTATCCTGCTGACAAAACAAACAATCTCCAAGTGGGAAAAAGCACACACATGAAACATAAAAGCAAAGGCATATATATAGGAGCAGAAATTAACATGCAGCAAACTGCATATTTACTGAAGAAGCAGATGTGAGAGTAAGGAAAGAAGATATAGACAGGGTATACAACCCAGACCGTCTGATTTGTTCGTTAAGTTGGATTTGTTCTTCGATGAAGAGCTTCTAAAACCTGCTGCCATGGAAAATTTCAAGTGGAAACAACCAACAACTTTCAAACTCAGAGCGAACAGCTACACAGCATCTATTACAGAGGCTACCTTATCAGGCCCAAATAGAGTAAAAAGACAGACTGATAAATTGTAAACCGCATAGTTCTTTACCTTCTCCACAGTAATAACACGCCCTTCAACTACAGAACGATCCAAGTACTTAATGCATCGATCAGCCTCCTCCACAGATGACATTGTAACAAACCCAAACCCACGAGACTCCCGGGTCCATGGATCAACCACCAGGTGCACATCCACAACCTAAATATACAACAAAGCCAACAACAAGCCCATAAATATACAACAAGTCCATAATACAAATACTGAATTATTACTGATTGGAGGGCGATACTTTAAACCATGAAAGAAATACAGGATAGAGAGCTTCTGAAGGCATACCTTTCCCTCATTCGAGAAATGTTTCTCTAGTTCTTTCTTTGTGATTCTAGGAGACAATCCCGTCACATACAAATTGTTACCCGGATTCTCAACATCAGCCGAAGAGCTCCTAGAGAAATCAGTAATGGACAGTATAATAAGATGTATAATGGAGTATTGTAAAAGATAATCTGATGAAAGTCGTAATAGCTAAAATACCTTGATCGACTCCTTGTTGATCTTCTTATTGGGGACCTTGAGACAGACCTACTGTCAAACGAAGGAGAGCGAGAATATCTTGACCTTCTAGAGTATGACATTTTTTCTGCCCATAAGGAAAGAACCAAACTGAGCATTAGCAAAGCCCGATAGTAACCAATAAAATAAAGGGCATGGTGATTCAAACTGAGCCAGCAATCGTGGCTAATCCAACCATTTCTAATCAGCCATATATAAAGAATGTGAAAACTACAAAGAATTACAGGTCTGGCTTCAACTGTCATAATAAGAGGATTCTTAGGTACTATCAATGAATGACACACAATAAAGCACGCAAATTGCTATTAAAGGCAATGCCCAATCTCTAAATTAAACTTATATCAAAGACAATCCCCAGAATCTAGAACATATAAGAAGTAAACAAAATATTGCGCAACGAAAAAGCGGGTTAGAGCTATCTATCCTTAAATGTTCTTACAGACTACACAGATCATAACAGAGAGACCAATAAATGAGCATCAGAATTGTGCTTCGGAAAATTACAAAGAAAGAAATTGAATCCGAAATCCCTTTCAATCCAAATGGAGTCCTACAAATCATCACACTGCATCGAGAATCTATCTATCTATTACATTCTGATTAAGCCTAATCAACCAGCGCAATTCCAGATACCGAGGGAAGAACATGATGAAGGAGCAAAAAATGGAGGACTATAACATACCGGTAGAGATTGAAGCGCCAAAGAATCCTATTCACAAATCAGCTTAATTCTCCATCTTCAATTGTGATCAACGATGATGCCTGATGGTCTAGAAGAAAGATGCGGGTCTGCGCACTTGAGGTGGTTGCATTCCTTTAAATAAGAAGGAAAGATGAAGAGAAGTTTCTGGATAGAGCACCTGGACTGGCGGACGTGAGAGGTTTTTTCAATCCAGTTGAATATGTCGTTGGTCCCGCGGTTTCTGTTAATTTAAGCGCCAGAATTGCCACGTGTCGAACTCCATTAGCAGATGAGATATAGTACAAGCCCATGGGCTGGATGAAAACTGGAATGGCTTAACAGGCTATAATACAGGTTAACAAGCCCATTAACCGATCTCTCTCTCTTTAATTAAATTCCCGCGCAATTCCGAATAATCGTCCGATTAATGGGTGGAAATTCCAAGTCACTAAAATGCACATTTATCGGATATGGTGGAGATAAGCTTGGGTACAAGTTCTGGGATGACCAGACAAAGAAGGTGATCAGAAGTCGAGACGTGAGATTCAATGAGAAGGTCGTGTACAAGGACAGAAAAACACTACAGCCCAGTAGTGTAGCACAGAGCGATCCTATGTACGTTGATCCAGATGATATCTCGGACAGAAGTATAGTGCAGCAAGCAGTGGAAAGCCCTCAGCCAGAGGAACAGACACCGCAGAGCAGCACAGAACAGATTGATCAACCACAATCTCCATCTTCTTCATCTCCAGTATTGAGGAGATCTTCACGGCCTACTATACCAAATAGAAGGTACATGAATTATTTGTTGCTTACTGATGCAGGAGAACCTGAATGCTATGAGGAAGCATGTCAAGGAGAGTTCTCTAGCAAGTGGGAGCATGCAATGAAAGAAGAGATGGATTCCCTTATCTCTAACCATACATGGGAGCTAGCTGAGTTACCCATTGGAAAGAAGACGTTACACAACAAATGGGTGTATCGAGTCAAGGAGGAACATGATGGTTCCAAAAGGTACAAGGCGAGACTTGTAGCCAAGGGCTTTCAGCAGAAAGCAAGTATCAATTATACCGACATTTTTCCCCGGTTGTAAAACTGACGACCATTCGGTCAGTTTTAAGTATTGTTGCAGCAGAAGATTTGAAACTTGAGCAGTTAGATGTCAAAACTGCTTTCCTCCATGGTGATCTTGAGGAGGAGATATACATGGAGCAACCGAAGGGTTTCTCAGTGAATGGCAAGAAGAAACTCGTTTGTAAACTGCGAAAGAGCTTATATGGGTTGAAACAAGCTCCAAGGTAGTGGTACAAAAAGTTTGATGGTTTTATGCAAACAAATGGCTATTTTAGATGCAATGCTGACCATTGTTGCTACTTCAAAAGGTTTGAGTCCAGCTATATTATTTTGCTGCTTTATGTCGACGACATGTTAGTGGCAGGCTCAGATATAGGTGAAATCAAACGATTGAAGAAGCAATTGTCCAGTGAGTTCGAGATGAAGGATTTGGGTCCAGCAAAGCAGATTCTTGGGATGAGAATCATCAGAGACGAGCCAAATGGTACTTTGGAGTTATCTCAAGCGGAGTACATTGGGCGTGTTCTCAGACGATTCAGCATGTGTGATACTAAGGCGGTCAACACACCATTGGCTAGTCATTTCCGACTATCCAAGGAGCAGTCACCCAAGACGGAAGAAGAAAGGAACTTCATGGATAAGGTTCCATATGCCTCAGCCATTGAAAGTCTTATGTATGCTATGGTTTGCACAAGGCCGGATGTTGCTCATGCAGTGGGAGCGGTGAGCAGGTTCATGACCAATCCTGGAAGGCAACACTGGGAGGCGGTCAAGTGGATACTCAGGTATCTTAAAGGCACTACTGATAGTTGTCTATGTTTCAGGAGAAACGAGTTGAGACTACAAGGCTTTGTAGACTCGGATTTTGCTGGTGAGGTAGACAACAGGATGAGTACTACCGGCTATATATTCACAGTGGGGACTACTGCAGTCAGTTGGATATCGCAGATACAGAAGATAGTGACGTTATCAACCACAGATGCGGAATACATAGCAGTCACTGAGGCAAGCAATGAGATGATCTGGTTACAAGGTTTGTTAACAGAATTGGGTTTAAGACAGGTAAAGAATGTTTTGCATAGTGATAGTCAAAGTGCGATACATTTGGCAAAGAACTCTGCATTTCATTCGAGGACCAAGCATATTGGACTTCGTTATCACTTCATCATGTCTCTACTAGAGGATGGAGTTTTAACACTCGAGAAGATCCAAGGCAGCAAAAACCCAACTGACATGTTAACCAAGTCAGTCCCCACAGAGAAACTGAAAATGTGCGCAGCTTCAGTTGGTCTTCAACAATAGAAGACTGGTAAGCCTCACACCCATATTTCACTCATAGTTACAGGTGGAGTCAAAGTCTCCAAGTGGGAGATTGTTGATGATGGAGACTTTTCCGGCCACCACTGTTGATGAAGGAGACATTCGGGCCACCACCACTTGTTGAAGTGGACCACTCACTGAAGTGGAGCACTTGTTGAAGTGGAGCACTTCTGGTGCTGAAGTGGAGCACTTCTGGTGGAGCACTTGCTGGTGCTGAAGTGGAGCACTTCTGGTGGAGCACTTATGAAGGTTGACAAGTCAACTTCTGTGGCTATATAAGAACCAACAATCTGTGAAGAAAAATATAACAGACTTGAATTACGAATTTGAGAGGAAAGTTGGTTGTTGGTTTCTTGAGTGTGGGAGAAAGTAGTGTTTGTTGTGAGCCAGAAATACGAGTGAGTGTTTCAGAGTGCTATCTATTGTAACACTATTTGTCTATAGTGAAGTGTGGGTGTGAACCGTGGACGTAGCCAAATTGGTGAACCACGTAAATCTTTGTGTCGTTTTGCATTTCTCTTAATCCATCGAGCCCCAAGATCC
This sequence comes from Chamaenerion angustifolium, assembly GCA_946814005.1. Taxonomy (NCBI): domain Eukaryota; kingdom Viridiplantae; phylum Streptophyta; class Magnoliopsida; order Myrtales; family Onagraceae; genus Chamaenerion; species Chamaenerion angustifolium. The sequence continues at coordinate 26,805,352 of OX328277.1, read as the reverse complement.
TGCAAGGTGGAAATTAGCCGCAGCTAATATCCCAACAATTGGTATCAGAGCCTTCGGTTGGTGAATCAAAGGCAAGGAAATCATCCTATCTGTTCGAGTGGGAGCAATTAAATCAATACTATCTCACGTAGCTCCACTGAAACTTGTACGTATTTTTTTCATATTTTTAAAGCTCCCTTCTTATCACCTACATAACAATTGGTAATTCCACCTACCTTCAGTATCTTATTAACAGCACTTTATCAAGAATGTTACGTTATCGTAAGTTATCAATGCTCAAAACTTAGCATGTAAATAATTTCTGAAGGTATTGGTTCGCGGGTCAGCTGAGGCAACAGAGCATTTGAAGCAACATTGTCTGAAACATCTATGCCGTCAGGTTTACGCTCCTCAGATTGAAGAAACAATTGATGTCACCTCAGATCTATGTGCCTACAAGGTATTAAAACATAGCTGTCAAACATTTTCTGTATTTCTTTAATATCCTAACCATTAGTGTTTGTTTTATTTTTTTCTAGCATGGTAAGAAAAAAAAGTTGCTTTGATAGACCATAATGTTCTAATCATGTGACCTCAACTACAGGTACAACTGTCGGAGAAGCTCATGAGTAACGTACTCTTTAAGAAGGTATCAGATTTCTCTTACCTACATTATTATTATTATCATTAGGACACATATCTAATGGATATGAGAAATAACAGCTTGGAGATCATGAAATAGCATGGTTTGATGGTGAAGTAGGTAAGACAGAAAAAAATGGAACAATATCTCTACTTCCCCTCAGCAACCCAGCTTCACCTCACAAATCAGTACTTGTTGGGGACTTGAAGATGGTTGATTTCAAGCAGTATCTTGCCAGTAAGGGTGTCCAGGTACTAGATTCTTATGTGTCCCTTCCTGTGTGCTTTTTGGGGTCTTCTTTATGAGCGTGCTGTTTCAGTCGAGCAGTAAATCGGTAAAACACTCCAAAAATGCAAAGAAATGTTTTTTGTTTTTTAAATGCAATTACCTTTTCTATTTTTTGGTATGTACGTAATTATTACTTGCTGCTGTTATCGGGGCGGGTCCAGGTAGAATTTGCAGGTGGAGCCTTGCGTTGTGGTGAGTACGTGACATTACGCAAGGTCGGAGATGCAACTCAAAAGGTCACTTTTGTTTCATTAAAAAAAATATTTGTTTTTTTTTTAAAAAAAAAAAAAGAAAATTATTATCGACTGAGTGTGGGTGCTGCTGTTGTTTCTTGTGTGTGTGTAGGGAAGTTTATCGGGTATGCAACAAATCGTGCTGGAAGGACCGTTGTGTGAGGATTATTACAAGATCCGGGAATACCTGTATTCACAGTATTACTTGCTCTGAGTTGCGTAATCTCTTCAAATTTGGAGTCCCCAATTTCCTCAGCTTGTCGTTCTTCTTCTTTTAAGCCATTCTGATGTTTGTTATTAGAATGACTGACTATAGCAATTACAGTGTGTGATGATATGGCAGTGGAAATGAAGGTGGCCATGTTCAACTGAATTGGTTATCCTTTCTTTCAGCTTGCTTTCTGTATTAATATACTTGTACGTCGATTAATAATAAGAATTAAGCTAATTTTGTCGCAAAAAGAGTATTTAGTGAGCATATAAACAAATAAGAAATCGACTAAAATTTAAAGAAATGTGATTGGAAATTTGATTTCTGAAATGAATTGTAACAATAAAGTACTCGCATACTTTGCCCGATAATATAAATAAAGTTACGCTAGCTATTAAAATTAATGGGTATCTGAATCTCAAGTTTTCAATAATCTTTTATCACAAAAATGGCGTTAAGTTCTGATTGAGTTAATGAGACAGTTTTGGGGTGGTGAGGAAGATGATGGAGATGGAGAGGATACAAATTCGTTAGAAGAAGCATGTGTTAATTACCATAAAGATGCTTGCACCGGGTTGATGAACACACACACACACCGAAAAAATGTTTTCAACAGTTTTGGAGTCATTTTTGTACACAGCGGGTCCATGTCAATGGAATAGCTACGGAGATTCATATATGGGAGAGATCGCGTATCTCTTCAAGTTGGTGGGCAGTGATGTTGGCAACATACGTACAATCACCGACAACTTAATATACGTAGGCAACATACATACAATCACAGACAACTTGAAAACGCTTATGAAAACAAACATACACACACAAAGGTAACTAACTTATTGGAATGTAAAACCAACATAACTGGAACAATATATGGTATAAGATGTAAGCTTACTCTTCTTCATCCTATGCTTCTTCTTCTTGATCTCTTCAACTTATTCACCTTCACTTTCACCACCACATAAACCTTGTCAACTACGTCATCAGCAAACCTGAAGTAGGCAGCTCTCCAGCTCTTCATGAACATCAAAGTTCCAACTACTCCCCAGAACCCAGTTCCAAAACCGAGCATCACAACCACGTAAAACATCGGATGCTCCAGCACATCTTGATCATCTTCGCCATGGTTGCTTGGCATGTAAGGGGACAGAGGAATCCGTTTATCACCTGGACATAACTTTGGAAGAGGCTCACCACAGAGTTGAGGGTTACCATCATATATGGAATGGTCAGAATCATAGACAGTGTCCAACTGGGTGCCCTTTGGGATTCTCCCACTGAGGTTGTTGTTTGCCATATTAAGGTGGCTCAACATCGACAAATCTGAAACGCTCTGGGGGATTGTCCCTGACAGTTTATTGTTGGAGAGATCGAGAGACTCCAGCAACTTCAAACTCCCAATCTTCTCTGGGATGGGTCCTGAAAGAGCATTACGCGACAGATTCAAATTGCCCAATTTGTTTAGGAGTGTTAGCTCCTCTGGAACTGATCCGATTAGCTTGTTTCTCGAGAGATCCAAAGTAATGACATACTTTAAATTTTTGGTATACTCCATCTCGCTTCCCTTCAAAACTTCTGTTATTTTCTCTTTGCTCCAGTCGACCGATGGTGCCATAGCTGGCGTCGCCGCCATGGATAAAGTCGATGGCGCCATAGATAAAAATGGATTCGGGGAGTTGATGTCTGATGGTGGATATAAAACATAACTCATGCCGTGAATGAATTTGAAGCAAGATGGAATTTCCCCATCTAATTCATTCCCTGCCAAGTCCAAGATTTGCAATCCGGAGAGGCCACAGAGTTGACGCGGAATTACACCATTTAGCTTGTTATCCCTAAGCCTCAAAATCCGAAGGGACGAAAGGGATTTACCAATCCACAGAGGCACATCTCCGGACAAGTTATTCTCACCAAGATCCAAGATTATCAATCCACGAAGAAATCCCAAGGCTTCAGGCAGCTCTCCATGAAGATTGTTCTTATTCAAATGAACCGACCAAAGTGCAGAAAGATTCATGATTGAACTTGGAATGACACCAGTCAACTTGTTGGATGACAAGTTAATGACAACCAAAGAAGATGACTCCCTCAACCAGCAGTCGGGAATATTTCTTATCAGTGTGTTGTTTGAAAGATCGAGTACTTCCAGATCGAACATGTCACACAATGATGGCGGAATCGGGCCACTCATGAGGTTGTCATTGAGAAGCAAGTGGTATAGGTTAGGCAGCTTCGTTCCAATATCTTCCGGAATATCTCCGGAGATTCGGTTGTTGGAGAGATATAAATGCTCAAGATTCTGAAGTTTTCGTTGGATGATCTCCGAGACGGTGCCACTCAAATGGTTGTTTCTAAGATCGAGACTCCATAAGGTAGATGACACGTTATGTCTACCACACTTAGGAATGCTTCCTGTGAGTATATTGTCAGCAAGATTGATTTGTTTTAGAAGAAACATGTCACACAAGGATGGCGGAATCAGACCACTCATGAGGTTGTCATTGAGAAGCAAGTAGCGTAGCCTAGGCAGATTCGTTCCAATATCTTCCGGAATATCTCCGGAGATTCGATTGTTGGAGAGATCAAGCTTCCGTAAGGTAGATGACACGTTATGTCTACCACAGTTAGGAATGCTTCCTGTGAGTATATTGTCAGCAAGATTGATTTCTTCTAGAAGAACCATGTCACACAAGGAAGTTGGAATGGTTCCAGTTATGAGGTTGTTATGGAGGTATAAGGTTCTTAGTTGAGTCATGTTTGTGCCAAAATCATATGGAATCGGTGCAGAAAGATTGTTTTGGGAGATGTCTAAAACCTCAAGCCTCGAGAGTTGTCCAATGTTAATGCCGCCATTGAAATGATTGTTCCAAAGGTGGAGCTCCCTTAATGACTGCAATCTCCATAATGATTTCGGGATGTTCCCAGTTAAGTGATTCCCCGAAAGATACAACGTCCTCAACACCGACAAGTTACCCAGAGAAGAAGGAATGATTCCACTCAACTGATTAGATGAAAGATCCAACTCTTTCAAGTTTGCAAAGCCACTGAACCAAGATGGAACCGATGAATTGAATTGGTTATATGACATATCAAGGTACGTAAGAGAAGTCATGTTTTGGATGGCACTAGGAATCTTTCCCTGCAAGTAATTTCCAGAAAGAACAAAGTATTGAAGCCTCGGGAAGTAGAACGTGGAATTGAACATGATATCGTCAAACATAGGAACATTTCTAAGGCCAATAAGATGTAAATACGATAAATAAGGAAGCGTGCTTAGCACCGTAATAAGATCATTACGAGCTCCCTCCTCAACCTTCACAAAGCTTAGATCGAGATGCTTGAGCGACACAAGATGAGAAATCCAACGAGGTTCACCTAAGGACAATTGGTCATATCCATATCTATCATTAAGAGAAAGGAATTCTAAGTTGGTGAGATTTCCCAAATGAGGAGGAACTCTTCCACAGAAACTGGTCCAGGAAAGGTCGAGGAATTTTAGACGTTTCATCGAGCCTATGAACTCGGGGATTTGGCAGTCTGGTCCATTAAAAACTAGACCACTAAGATTGAGGTGGTTTAAGAACTTGAGCTGCACTAGACTACTAAGATTAGTGGCAGAGAAACCATAAGATCGGAAATATGGTGCCGAAATATCATTAGAGGGATATAATTCAAGCTTAACGACGTGGCGAGTGACTGCATCACAAGTTATCCAACTCCAGTCGCAACAATCATGGCCTTGCTCCAAAGATTCAGAAATGTTGGAGAAACCCGGATAAATGGTAATGGTTCTCCCGAATCGTATTAGAGCATCCCTTTCTTCTTGTCTGCAAGACAAACTGGAGTTTGCGCAGGAACAAGACTGTAGTAGTACGAGAATGATGCTCAACAAAAACAGAGGTTTGAGATTATTTCGAAACATGAAGATTTGAAAAGCCATGGAGAAGGAGGTGAAGGAGAAAGCAAAGACTGGATGATGATGATTACTTGTAGAGTACGCAGACTACATATAGGCCTTCTTTGATATCAAGTCAATGCTAGGAAACAAAGTCTTCTTAGTCTCAGTCAACGCACACTCTAGACCACTAGTGAAGAACTTGGTTGATATCAAGTCAGTGCTAGGAAACAAAGTCTTAGTCTCAGTCAATGCACACTCTAAACCACTAGTGAAGAACTTGGTTGATATCAAGTCAGTGCTAGGTTTGATTGGTGTGCAAGTTAACTCTTCCATACTATAGTTTTTGATGATTAAATTTCATCATGGAAAGGAAGACTACTTCCTTTTGAGGAAAACATTCCATCCACGTAAGATTCTTATCAAAAATACATTTTTTGACAACATTGAAACCACTTGATACCGTGCCATGAGGCAAAAATTAGCCTAAGATGATTAGAATCACATGCAAAATTTCACTCGCTTGTTAAGGAGAAATAAACACTTTTTGGCGCCAACAGACAACCTCGAAACCTTGTGATTCGGTTTTTGCTTTGTCAATGTATCTGTCCAAGGAATAACGTTGTTCGTCTATAATCTCTGTGGTCACTGCATCTTCCGCAAGCTGCACTGCAGCTAATTGTGAAAACTGAAAATTCTCTGCAATCTGCTGTAATTAGCCGCAGCTAATATCCCAACACTGCAGTATCCATCACTTCATCAGTTTCTTCTATTTAAACGTTCATGCTACAGTCTGACTTGACTCCCTTCATCAGACTGTGACGATCGTGGGTAGCGACTTCGATCGATACACGCTCCATGTAAGCAAGCTCCTCCCCTTCTAGCTCATCTTGCTCTCGATCGATTTACATGGTGTGATTTTGTGCTACAAAATTTGGTTGTAGGTTTGACCGCTACTTGTACGACTATTTCATCAAACACAATAGGCACGACACTGCAGAGATATTCAGGAGAGATGCAGACCTCACTTTTGATCCTACACAACCTGCTGGTAGTTAGTGTTCATATGTCCATCACCTTAACTGCATTATTTAGTTAAGGACTTGTATTAACATGTAAACTACTACTCACTTTACTCTTCAGCAATCAATGTCCCTGAAGGGTTTCTGCTGGAATGGTGGTTAATATTCTATGACATGCATCAGCAAAGGCAGTTAAACAACAACAGTATGAGTTCCATAGAAGCTGCCTCCTCTATGGTGATCAAATTATTCTCCATAGCTAAGCAAATGATTTTGCAGCTACATATATAGCAGCTTTCTACTTACAACACATCTGTTTCTTAACTTATTCAGCATCCGATGAATGCTAGCCAACAAATCGGTGCTTATTTGTCAAGACCCTTCATGAGAGATAAGGATATGATGAGGGATTGGACAATCAGTACAGATAGTGGTATGTATGGCTCTTATTACATGACTTCATGAATTATTCTTATATAAAGAATGCTTGATGAACTGCAGATGTCATGTTGAGGAACAGCTATTCAATACCATCAGAGATGTGGCCTTTGAAGGTAAGCACAGTTATTACTGATTCTTTTTGCCTTCAATTTCATTACACTTAGTGTAAGTAGTTCCCTAGTTTTAGCTGTCATTGTTCCTAGTTGTACATTATATATATGCTATGTATCTGAAGAAGAAGGCAAGCATTTCATTCAAGTTTATATTTTGACACATTTCATCAAGTTTAATTTCTCTTCTGAGGTCTTGATTCCATTTTTCAGTATATTCATATGTATGTTTGCTCATTTTAATTCAATGTGGAACAACAAACTGAAAGTAGGAAAACATTGAGTGGAAGCTGCAGTGGCTCATCTAGAGTGCTTATATTTTCTCAAGAAGATAGTGTAACCAATGAAAAGCCACATGAATTCAATGCCAGGCCACCTTCTCTTATTGATGAAAGTTGAGTTTCATCTCTCTGCTTCTATGGCCATTCTGGCTTTTCGAATGATTCAGAAGGTAACTTATTATGTTGATTTTAAACCAAGCACATAAATGACTTGTCCTTTAGGTTTCATTGTTGAAGTACGGTCACAGTTATTGATGTTAAGGTATCACATTGACGGCTTGCCCAGTATGCTCTGTGCTCTGGATTTTACTTAAATTTTAAGGTAAAACCAGAAGCAGCAGGATCTTCGAAGTATAACAATAAAGATACTCTAATACGAGAACTGCTAGCCTACTGCGCATACCTCGTTGAGGTAAATGAAAGGTTAACCAAGGAAACTGAAGAACACTTAGCTGCATCACTAAAGCAAGACTTGGAGGATCTTGGGAAAGGAAAAAAAAAAGTATAGAAGACACTTATCATTTGGAAGAAGAGAAAAATGAAGGAAAACAGGTAACCAACATACTGTAAAACCATTCACAGTCAGAGCAATACTGGACACGGGAGCAACAACATGTTGTATTGATCAAAAGGTGGTCCCAGAAGGAGCATTAGAGTTGAGCCCGAATCCAATTGTATTTTAGGGCTGCAGGAGGAAGAAATAGAAAGTTACCACACAAGCTTTATCCGGAACCTTGACCATTTGAAGGACTTGCCACGGTCGTCGATCTGCTGTGGAATGATGTCAAATGACTCGATTATTCTCTTTTATTGATGATTTTGCATTTCACGCGTTTTCAAGATGTAGTTCTGCATTTTCCCCATATGATTATTTATGTTCATTAGTAGTAACTCAATGAAAAGATTCTACTTTTATTCAATGTAAGGATCATTTGTTCGAATATTTGTAGAAGCATTATCCTTACCAACTGCATCATGCCTTCTAAACATTTAGAGAGGAACAAGACAGGCAATTAAAGATACATAATGTGATGGATGCTTTATTCATTCTAATACTTGAAAATCAGTTCCATTGTCATCATCACCGATAAAATTCAAATCTAAATGCACGCAAACTAAACTATCTAGCAGACTCATCTGATCTACCACACTCCCTCATTTGCTACAACGCCTATTTAGAAGAACAACTCACACCCTCGACACCAAATAAACCCTGGCCTTTATTATGACGGAGGATCCACTCCCAGGTCTGAAACCGGGGCTGACAGGGAAGCCCACGATGTGACCAGCAGGGACACGTCCATCAGAAAACTTCACCACACTCTCCATGTACTGTGGATGAAACTCGGCCCCTCTACTCGCTTCGAACTGGCTCGGTGCAGGGTCGAGAGAGAAAGCTAGCAAATGTAGCAACCACACTGATTTGGCAAGACCCAAGAACTCGCTGTAAAACTGGCTTCTTGGATGGTTTCCTGCCATTACCTGATTTTGCTGGTCCAAATTCCCAAACAAGGATTCTTCCATCTTTGGGTTGATAATCAAGAGGTACTTTTTAGAGCAGAACTGACCAAAAGGACAAGTGGGTAGGATCCCCAGAAGCTCGATGGGGTCCATGGCTTTCATGTCACGGTATTGTGTGAAACAATCTCTTCGGTACTGCTCAGGGTTGAGGAGCGAAGACAAGCTCCCGTCCATGTAGAATGTCTCGTGGTCGAACCCTTGGAAGATCTTGTGTGAGATGTAGGACTCAAGTGCATATTTTGCGTGGTGGGTCCCGGTGATGGAGGAATTGGTGGTGGCAACACCCGCAGCAGCTTGTATGGAACGAACAGCAGAAGCTATGTCCCAGTGTGCTGAGCGCATCTGTGAGAGGAGAAGGGATGTGAAGGACTTGGAAGCTTCATTCACTTGAGCCATTGCTGCCTCGAATAGTTCTGGTACTGGAGCTCCTGAGACTACATACCACCAAGAAACAACACAAAACCCAGTCATCATCCGACCTATGTAGATATGTCAAAGGGCTATATTATATATTTACAAACTGAAATGGAATCATCATATCATAGAATAGGTAGAAGGGATAGATTTCTTATCTTATAGTAGCATAGATTATATGTATATTTATAGGCGCAATGGTAGAATAGTTTAAGTCCAAACAATGTGGGACACTGATGATTCTTAGTCCTAACAGCATCAAATGTGCTAACTGAGACAGAATTAGAATTCTATACTTCTCAAGAAAATTAACCCAGCTTCAGAAGAAGCAATTTGATCAGTTAACAGAAAGTATGATATATGATTCATGTATCAATGTATGCCACATTATCACTTGTTTAGGATCCAATTCATATCCGTTTTATGTTGTACAATCGGAAATGCAACATTTTAGTTTAGAATTTGGACAAAAATCATACAAAGTAGGCAAAAAGTAAGGACCTTGGCTGATCTTCTTCTTGGAAAGGGACCTTCCTTTCTTGCCGGTGCTGCCAAGACTGGTCACGCTTATGAGCTTCTCCTTCAAATTTTCGACCTCCACCTCCCTCGCCTTTACCTCCCTCTTCAGCTCATCAACAGCAGCCTCATAAGGTGCCACCACCTCTCTCAGCCCGACTCCACCCTTCCAGAGAGTTCCACCTCCACCACCACCACCGCCATTAACAAGAATGTTTCTCCTGTATCTCTCCCTTAGCACTCCCAGCCTCTTCAATTCCGCAACCACCGCAGTATCGGCTGCCCTCATCTTATCCGGGTCCCATGGGCAGTGAGCCACCTGGAGGTTGGAGTAGGCCCTCTTCATATCTGATACAGCATCGAACACATCATTCATCAGAGTCTCCATCTCCACCACCAACCTTTCAGTTCTTGTTTCTCTCTTGCTCTGCTCCAACAACCTAGCCTCTACTTTCTTCTCCACCTTTTCTTCTTCTTCTTCTTCCTCATCTTTGGATTTTAAATTGCAGGTCCCATCTTCATCATCATCTTCTTCACTAGTGTACCTCCCATTTCCATAGCCAGAAACGCGCCTGGTGGAACCCAACGGATCCAGCAAGCACGAGGCAGTCACTCGCTGAATCAGATCCGAAAAATTCGAGACCTTGCTCGCCATTCCCTTTCTCTCCTCCCTTCACTACTTATCTAGCAACAATGAAACAGACAGACAGACAGACAGACAAAGAAATTGAGCTCAGCCACAGCACCGCATTGGGTGAATCAGACAATTGGAATATCTCCCCCCGGTGTCTTCTACCTCACAACAAAACAAAATGAGTGCACATGATGATCTATCCTACCAATTATTTAATTAACTAGTTCAATGCCTGTGATGTGAATAATAAATGCGACCCACGGATCACAAAGCAAATGCTTTAACCAGAAAGGATCAATAGCAATGTGCACTGATCGACTTACCTTCCAAATTCCGCTACTTTTCCAAGACCAACCGAGAACTCCGAATCTTCGTTTAGCTCAGCAATCGAGCTGAGCTTCAAATTAGAGAACTTGTACGTCTTCTGCTGTATTGCTAATTAGTTAGCTCTCCATTTGACCAGCAGCAAGCAGAGGAAGATGTCAGGTAAGTTGCAGAAGCTCCATTTTCCAAGAAGGTCGCCATGGCAGAACATGCAAGCCAGCTCACTAGTAGCTTCAGTTACCGGTATGGATATGGATATGGAGTCGGGTGGACGATTCTAAATTTCTAAGTGGAGTCTGGGAATGAGGATCCAGTCAACGCTCTTTTTGCATATTCAATTGGGAATGGGCTTGGCTATGAGGCTATCATTCAATAGTTTTTCATCTATTCTAGTCCTTCAACTTAATTTGTTTTCTGTCCAGATCTTTGAACTATTTACTACTTCAAGAAAATAAAATCAGACCAATACAAAAGAGAGAAGAAAACAAAAAGTTCTTGTATAGTTCGCAGATAGATAGATACATACATGCATACATACAACAAAGAGAGAAACCAGGTTGGTCTCCCATGTTTAGATTCAACCACATCATGTAGCTGACTGGTACGTATTACTTATTCATACATATACATGAAATAAAAAGTTTTGAGTTTCTTCTCATGTTACAACAAAGGCACTTGAAGTTCCGATGAAGTGGCGGATTGATCCCATAAATCCCTTGGAAGCCCCAAAGTGTCTGACTCTGTATACCCCAGGAGGTGCAGCCTGAGGTATTCTCCATTCGATAGTGCCCATACTCCGGGTGCTGAACTTGGATGGCCTGGACCATTTGAAACGAAGGCAGAAGTCATCATCGTCATATGCAGGGACCCAAGTGTTGGTTCCTTGAAGCACCTCAACAAGGGCAAATGTGCCTTCCGTCATTAGGTCATTCCTCGGGCAGCCAGACCAGAAAACCACTGAAACCATTTCACCTCGCTTGTAACTCGCGTTCTTGGGCACATCGGTGATGACATCACCAAAGTTGACACCGGCGGGTGTGGCATCCATCACAACGGGTGTAAGAAAGCTGATTTGCTTCGCTAGGAGGTCCGGTGGCTGAGGGCCCGCTTCAACTGGTTTCCCGCTTAGAAGCGCATTTGCGAGTTTCTGGAATTCTTGAATGTATGCGCTCAGTGTATGGGGACCATAAAGAGTTGAGGCAGCCTCGTATCTTTGCACCTCGTACTCTTCAAAAGTAGTGATGTACTGGGAATAGGTATTGCTCAACCCTGCAATAACAACATCTACATCTTCACCGAATTGATCGTTGCTACCACTTGTGAGCACTGTCTTGACAGCATCTCGCAGGCGCCTCCCCGCCATCGTGGTAAATTCTGTTTGAGACAAAGATTAAAATTAAAAACAAAAACAAATCATCACCCAATATGCTTAAATCGAGAATGCACTGACAAGGATAAGTTGTAGATGACTCATTGTACAAACAAAAACACAGCAATCAAAACATTCCTTTTAAGGCCAGAGTGAAAATAGAATAAAGGTAAAAAAAAAAAGAAAAAAAAAGTAGTTCATACCTCCAGGTACGACGAGAATTACCAGCTGACCCACTCTAAGGATCTGAAGAGGAAGTATCGCAGGCTGCATAAGAAAGAATCTCAGTATTTTGCTTGTGGCATAAACATGAAATAACCAGCAATTATTAGAAAGGAAAACTAACTAATTTTGATCATAATGACTGTGCCTAATTGAATGCATGCAATGGGATGAAAATTATAAGCAAAATGCATGCAGTCCTGCGACTAGTATCATTGAGAAATAAGTATAGCGAGGCAAGAACTCACTGCCCAATCATATGGCTGCTTCATTTCGCCTGTATCAAGCAAGATAGGCTTCGGATGTTGACAGTCGACTTGCACCTGGTCTGGTGTTTTAAGTACATCTCTAACCAACCGCCAGAATGGATTTCCCTGATACAGCAACATCAAGTACAATTTTCATGTGTAACAAGGCAGGAAAATATAGAAGAAGAAACCTTGCAGGTGAAAGGTTATCCAGTTGATCCTTACATGGTCATCTCCTTGCTTAAAATCAAAAGCACCAGGTCCATCTGTAGTTCCTGCAGCAAAACCAAAGCCCATCGCAGCAGGGCATGTCTTTACTACCTCTGAGCCTCCGCTGGATTTATTGAGAGTCACCTCAAGCTTAGAGAAATCCACGTAAGCATGATGATGGTCAACCTTCCCCACCAATTGATCAGATGCCTTGTTGAAAAGATCTATAGCCTTTTCAAACTGTCTCTCTCCAATTATACGGGTGCTTTCAAATTCGTCTGGATAACTGGGAATAAATTACATATTATATTCAGTCAGTATATAAAGTGGAAACTGAGGCAGATGAAGAAGATACTCAGGGCAGGTGATGAATACCCTGGCCCACGACCGTAGCACAATTCATTCTTTCCGCCACATGTACTGTGATTGAAATCACAGGGAAGCCCAGTGTCAATGCAGAAAGCTCCAAGAACGTTGGGACTAACATCTCCACAGTTTGTTTGGCAAAATGCGGAAACAAATGCAGGTTTATTAGGCTCCCTGAGAGCACTTCTGACCCGTCTAGCAACACTTGAAATCTTGCTGGCTGGCTGCCCACGGACAGATCGAGATGATGCAGCCAACTCCAGCAATTCATGATCTCAAAAGTGGAAAAACAAGAAGATGATTGGTTCGATATCAAGATGCACAATAGAGTAATGGTTTGTAACAGAGACCTCTAATATCCATCCATGACTTTGGCTTCACAAGCATCAGACCAAATTAGAGGCTACTTATTGTTTGTTCCATCATTAACAATGGTAAGATCGTTAAGCATTTCAGGAGAATATATGAGAAACTGTTATCATCATATGGGACCAAAAAGAAGCCTAAAATAGAAGAAAGACAAGTTGATGGCTTACGATTTTCATGAGCATTTGGAATAATGCTTGATATTCTTCGGGGAATCTCACCATCATTATGATCAAAAGAAGATGCCTTTCCAACATCTTCTTTTTTGTTAAACCAGTCTTCCATAAATCGAGCAGCTGCCCCTTTGTTATCCCCACTAATCAAAGAATTGAAACGACTCATGGAAGTCCCATGAGTTGCAAACCAATTGAAGCTACCCACCGGACCCCACTCATCATCGACAAACTTCAAAAGGGTCATTTCTGTATCAACGTCATACTTGTATTTGTTTCTCTCTTCTGCAGGGTTGTTGAGATAGGCACTGGGACTACGATTAACGCCAGCATTCAACAACTCCCCTACAAGGATGCATAGAAGTCAGCAGCTGAAGTAAAGAGCTCTTCTAGAGATAGCAAGTTGTTTTAGTATTTTCCAAATTGAGATAATCTAAAACGCTCACATGGCGTTAGCAATAACCTTGTTGGCTAAAAGCATTTGGAAGAGACTAAACCTATATTTATTTTTCTTCCTGACAATATCTTGCCTAATGATCCTTTCACCAATCCTTCTAAGCCTCATAATAGTTGCTACACATGGAACTGAAAGCCTCTATATGGGAACTAAACTCCCTAAGATCTAAGCAACTCACCTTTATTCAAGTAAACTGATCCAGGACTGAGATTCTCATGAGCTTGTATGATGCTTTTCTCAATACCATCTACAAGGACATCAAAGGACTGGCGCACAAACCCTAGCGAAGTCACAATATAAACAACATATTGGAGATAACCACCAGGGCCAGCATGAGTGTGAATCCCACTGATTGCAACATTCTTTTCAGTATATAGATCACCATATCTGTCAACATTCAAGAAAAAAAATTAGAAGCTTGCTACTAAAAAGAAATTACATGGATGAGCACAACCTTTCCTAGTAAAGTCACATTGTATGAAGATGTTCTTATGACAAAATAGACACACGAAAAGGCAATCAAAAGATAGATAAGCACTACCTCACTTTCAGCCTCTCGAGTACTTTTATGGTCACGAGTTGTGATGCCATGCAAGCATCAAGATTCACAAATACAACACGATTGCCCTCTGGCTCACCCACAATAAATGCCCTGGCTCGCAGCCTGAAGTGAACACCAGAAACTATCTGAGCTGCATCAGCATAACCCATCATGTTAACATCAGCAGCTGGACCCGTGATATCATAGCTCCCGAGCCCAATCAGATAATTGGTGTCTGACATCACCCCACTCTGTAGCAGAAGAACCATAGCTATCCATACTGAAACAACTGACCGTTGTCTCCAAATGGTTGGAGTAAAGATAGAGCTCCCCATACCAATTGCACAAGAAAGCGATTGAGCAGACAATCAGTTTTTTCTCATTTCCCTTCACAAAAACAAGGCTGTTACACAAACAGATAGTTGCTTAAAAAGTGACGAGGAGTTATCAATTCATGGCATTTGAGCATCAATTTACCTCCTTGTTCAATTCTTTATCCATGCTATCACTCTCAATTAATAATAGAACCCACAAAAAAGGAATTTAAAGATATAAATGTAATATTAATTGAACAGTTTCCTTTACAGAGTGGATGATCATCTAAAATTCCAGGGAAAACAGCACCAGAATCAATAGGAAAGACGTGTGCGCCAAAAAGAAAGAAAGTGATAAATACAGCTTCAAGAAATCGTATTCCTTTGCCCCAAAAAAAAAATCTTATGCCTAGGCAATTTCAAGTAGAATTGCTCGCAAGATTTGTACATTAAATGACTAGAGCAACAATCGGCTATACACTTACATTCTGTCAACGATGATCACCAGCGGATACTGTTGATAAAGCAAACCTAAACATTCTAGGATCATTTGTCCCAACAAAAAAAAACTCTAGGAGCAGAACAATGGTCCAGAAAGAGCATACAATCTTCGACTACAACAGGAATACAATTCCTAAAATTGAAGCGCTAACCTGGTAAAGCAGCTGCAACTTGAGAACGAAGGCTGCTGAGGTGTGGAAGAGCTTACAACGGTTTCTTCCAGCTTAGCTTGAGTCAATCAGAGGAACTGAATTCTGTCCGTACGTCGTCCGAGGAGAATACGAATCGAATGAATTTGATTTGTGGGAGGAGAAAGCAGGTGACGTTGGTATTTGTAGGTTGGGATTTTTTTTTTTCATCTCTGATGGTGAGATTGACTGTTTGTTGCGTGATGAATTGATGATGACTCCTCCTGGATTTTGTTAAATAAATATACATATTCTCTTCTTTTTTTTTTGGCCAATTACATATTCTCATTCTCATAAAATTGTGCATTAATTTCATATTTAATTGGTTACACATGTATCACCATTGTGAAGAATGGTTACACATGTTTCAAAATAAATGTGATTAATTGGTTTTGTTATGTGACTAATTGGTTACACATGTTTTTCCCAATGTGATTAATTGATTATTCAGTTAGTAAACCGTTAATTATTTTGTTTAACATATTATTGAATTGTGAAATGACTATTAAGCCCTTAGTGGTATTGAAGAACCCAGAATTGTCTTGAAGAACCAGAAATCGTCTTGAAGAACCAAAATCGAAGAATCGAATTTCTGGGTTCTTGAATTCAATTCAGTGATGAAGAACAACCAAGATGAAAAGGGTAATTACATCATTTTATGGATCTAAATAGTGACTTAACTGTGATTTCTAACGGTGAACAGTCAAAAAACCAATTAGTCACATATCAAAACCAATTAATCACATTTTGAAACATGTAACCATTCTGCAAACATATGTAACCAATTAAGTAATTAACTCATTAATAAATAATCATATGAATTAAGAAACTTGTAAGTTCTTTCTATCTGATTTATACAATCTTGAAAGTATTCATCTTTTCAAACAAGATTTTGCATGATTTGTTCTTCTTCAACGAAACTTCTTCGACCGAAGGAAGGTACCGATTGAAAGAAGAGGAAACAACCCTCCACGTACGCCAAGCGAACAGCAGATAGAGGACAAAAGTGGAGACATTATTCAACGTTATTGTTATAGGAGGAGGCATGCATATATATACGTTTGTTTGTTTGTTTTGTTAAATTTTAATATCGTGGCCGAGTCACACCCAAATAGCAACCACATTATACAACTCGGGCACATTATACGTTCCATCCTAAAACCAATTGGTGATAGGAGGAGGTAGTCTTGTTGTATATATGGTGTCAAATTTGTATTATAACCCACCGGTGTGGTATAATATCTCATTGACTTTAAATAGGTTTGCTTAAGGAAGAAAGCAAACGTATCAATGATTCTATTTGGAACAAAAAAAATATGTTATTAAAATAGACACTCTTCGCTAATACATCACGGCAAAGCCTCTCTTTTGTCATAGTAATTGACTGAGGAATGGACAGGGAGGAGAGGCACAAACAAGCTCCAAGTAGGAATTATTAATTTTTTGAATATGGAGACTTCAAAAGTTATTATTTTATATGCCTCAACGAGCCTGCCTGGCTACAAGCCCATAGGAGGAGGCATTTCAGGCCTTTTGTGTAGGATTTTCAGGATGCAGATGGGGAACCCACAGCGAGAACAGAGCAGCTTCGTCGTCGGGCAAGGGCCACCGCACTTGGGAACAGAGGAGTCTGGTCCGATCGAGCAATGAGATTCACGAGGCTTTCGATCAAGATTCCTAAGGTTTCTTCAAAGAAACCGAAGCTTAAGAAGAGGAAGAACTTTTGTTCGCGGCATCTCATTTGCTGCCCAACTAGTATACTCGATTCATCATCGTATTCAAGAATCACAGCAAAAGTATTGTTTTTCCCTTGCAAAACAAACCTCCACATACAGAAATCAAGAACCAGTGCTTACCGTCACTAAGTTAAACAAAAGCAGAAGATGACAGCTATAAAAAAGCCAACACCTCAAATGTTTCATGAACTGGTTGGTGTGAGCAGAATCGTGGAAGAGACAAGACATAATACATACAAGGAATGAAAGGCAAAAGGGAATAATTAAACCACATATTGTACGAGAGTGTTTCAGCTTGTGTTGTGCCTTTGGGCTTCCAAATTGGTGCCTTCTTTCAGGGTTTCCATGGCGTCGTTATCCATCCCGAGGCTGAAAAGTGCAGCAGCTTGAAGATACAAGGCAACAGGCCACACTGGAGATACTACTTGGGCTTGCATGGCATCTCCCAGAGCTTCTTGCAGCATGTTATTCATCAGATAGCACAAGCACCGCCTTGCATAGACTGTCGGTGACACTGAGTCCTGACCATCAATCAACTAAAATGGCAAACAAAAATAAAGTGTTATTGCAGCCTTATAATTTCTCATAAATCTAAGCTATACGGATAAGCTTACTTGGGAATAGCAGTTGATAGCAGAGGAGAAGTCTTTGGCTTGAAAAAACGCATCTCCACGGGATTTATAATGGACCGCTCCTTGCCGACTCATTAACATATGCTGCTGCATCAACAGGCATTGGAAGTTAGGATGCTGATCATATCTTTTTTAAGTCAAAACCCTGTCACGTAAGAATATATCATTGATTAACCTCATTTCCATTTTCCAAGTCATCATCGTATCCAATGGTCTCCAGCATTTCATGT
Organism: Chamaenerion angustifolium; assembly: GCA_946814005.1. Taxonomy (NCBI): domain Eukaryota; kingdom Viridiplantae; phylum Streptophyta; class Magnoliopsida; order Myrtales; family Onagraceae; genus Chamaenerion; species Chamaenerion angustifolium. The sequence goes on along the minus strand of OX328277.1, from coordinate 26,787,287 downwards.
ATAGCATTGAGGTCTCTTCTAAAGCAAGCTTCACCAAGAGGGGTTAAGGCCAGCATTTGCTCCGACTCGGAGGCAGACGTAGTACTTCCTTGGTCAGAGATGCCCATCAACAAAGACGATGCCACCTGCAAATGAATACCCGTCAGATGATATTTACACCTTTGCGTTGAACACAGAGTTTTCTCAGGGGAAAGGGAGGGAAAGCTACCTGAGGATCTCTCTGAAGAGGGATGAGACAGGTAACAAGAGATTTAATGTTGGGTCTCTCACGGGGTTCATACTGTAAACATCTTGATGCTAACCGAACCAATTCTGTTCCATCGGTGTTTGAGAAATGCCCTTCTAAGCATGAGTCCATCAGAAGAAGGAAATTCTTCCCACGAATCAGATCTAAGGCCTATTTGTTCAAATCATTAAATCGTATCAAACTGTAATTTTTGACATCTGAAAAGGTCAACATGAATGAAGTAAAACAAGCTTACATGGCTTGGAGGAATATGTTTGCCGCTGAGAAGATCAAGCAACACGGTGCCAAAGCTGAAAACTACACTCTCGGCTATCACTCGACCTGCCAAACAGAAATATAAACTCTTATAATAAAGACACTCATCAATTACTAAATCACCCAATGCATGGATTTGAACACTAATATTTTCACCTGTTCGTAAGTATTCTGGAGGAGTGAAAGCCAAGTTGGTGCTATAGCTTTTGCCATCTCTGCTATTCTTCATGAGGCCAAAGCAAGAGAGCCTTGGATTAGCATCCTGTGAAGTGCTGATAAGAATCAAATCCCAAAATTTATACATCTTACAACTAAAATATGAGACAGTGAAATGCAACATTACTTTGTCAAAGAGAACCCTGTAAGCATTAAGGTCGTGATATAGGGCACGTCCTTTGTTGCTGCAGTACTCTAAAGCTTGTGCCAAATAGAGGGCCACTCTTATCCTCATCTCCCATTTCATGGGTTGGTTCTCCCCTAAACAACAGATAATAATAATAAGATAAATGCATTCAAAGGAATTGCCCAAATATTTTTTTTAAAAAAATTGAATAACAGCTAGCAGAATGTTTACAATGAAAAAGATGCTTAGACAAAGTCTCCTTTGGCATGAACTCTGCTACCAGCAGTCTCTCGTTGCCTTCACAGCAGCAACCAATCAAATTTGCTAACCGCTCATTGCACAGCTGCCCAACTGCTTTTGCCTCTTCCTAAAATACCAATAAACCACAGGGCAGTAGCTAATTAGCTACCTCATGTTCTATTTTCTAACTTATGGATCAAATAATAATTATGACCAAGTTCCATAAGATCAAAGCTTAGTCCATCTCACAAGTCACAATGATTGTTTATAGCCCTAAAGAAAAATAACAGACCATAAATTGTCTTGGATCAGGCCACGCCGACTTGTTAAAGCGTTTGACCGCAACGAACCTGCCGTCTTCCAACTTCCCTCTAAACACGATGTTGGGAGCTTTCTCCCCATGCTCGGAGACAATGTGCTCCGGAGAGAAGCCTGAGGTGGCAGCCTTCAGTTGGTCCAGGCTATACTCCCTGAAAGAAGGCACTGAGTCTCTTTGTTCCCCATTCTCTAAGAACAATTGAAAGTAAAAGCTAATTAGCTGAAGACAACTGAAACCGCCATGAAAAACCCATAACTAAGCTTAAGCTAGGAGCCTATCAGTCTGTTCTTCAACGCATTCACATTGAGCAGAAGCAAAAAAAAAAACGATTTTGAATCATTTCAGCATATACCCAAGCTAGCCAGCAACATCTCTTCAAAATTTAGCCACTAATCACAGTTAACAATGACAAATAAATTGAAGAATATAGAGTCTGAGAGAAAAATCATACCAAGATCTGAATCGCGCAGAGCTGATCGGACATGGGAGGGCCACCAGCAGAGAGAGAGCTTCGAGCAGCGAACTCCCATTGGCCGATTAGCTTCTTTATTTTCTCTTTTCTCGGCTCTTGCTTCAGTGCTAACTGCTAACCCTGAGCTCTACTCTACAGTGCTCAAGATTCGTTCTTTGCTGAAATGAAAGCTCACCTTAGGTTACCCTGACCCTGACCCCGCTCCAGCAGTGTGAGTGTGTCAGGGACGTGGGTCAGTGAGAAAGTGAAGGACTTTGATATTTTTCTCTGTTCTGCTACTGCTTCTGCTGAAGCAAGAACGAAAGAACACGAAGTAGATGCAGTGCAGAACTCAAATAAGTAGGGTGAGCAGAGCTGAGTGAAGGGTAAAAGGAGCAACTTTTGTATGAAAAGATCTTTACTTTATATCGATCTACTTCTATCTAAGCTGCTGCTCCACAAAATAATAATCATATAGTCTTACAGCTCCTGTCTACAAATCTCATCTCGTGTGTCTCGTCATCCTGCTCTGCGTGCATTATTTTAAGGATGATTATTTGGTAATACCAATGGCAGTCGTGTATTGTGGTTTTCTATGCACTTTTCCTTTTTAAACTGACTTGCATTTTTTCTTGTGAATCTCTCGGTCTTTCTTTTTTCGATATTACCTCTTTCATTTCCCATTTTCCCTGTTCTAAGTTAGAACACGACTTCTCTCGCTCTCCACTGCCGGCTGCCCAAATCAAAATTCTTAATATAAAACTCACTAATTCAAGTAACATAAGAAAAACTATAAATTCAACTGTCATACCTCATTATTACTTCACATTGACAATATTTTGAATTTATGGCGTTCAATTCTCTAACTAGATCAAGACATTTTTGACTTTACATGTCGTAGAAAGCTAAGACTTTACACTAACTAAACCAACCCCATCTCATCCGACCCATAAAAAATACAGACTAAATTCACACTTTGACATGGCCACGTGCTTTATGACAATAAAAATTAACTAGGATCCTTCTGGATATGTGCTGATAAGGTTATAGCTCTTGTAATTTTTAGAAAAAATGAAGAAAAATAAATCATTATCTTCAAAATATTTGACCCCACAAGATGCTTTAACCTTTATGCATCGAGTTCCGTTGTGTACCATACCATGGCCATGATTATTATCCTCTACTATTTTTTTTTTATTTTTTTTTGGTAAATGATCTACTATTTGTTTAATACACCAAATATCAGTAGTCTGATCCAACATTTAACAACTCCATCCCTCTACTTTGCTTCGGTACCTATTCAATCCTTTCCCTAACTCCTCCTCAGTCGCATTATTTCTTAGAGCATAAGACTTCTGGAGACATAAGCAACGAAGGATAGAGACATGTGAAATAAGAACCGTCGAGAGAACGTTTCAGGAGAAACTAGCAATCACAATAAAGAAAGACCAAAGCGTGGTGGCAATAGATATGTGGGACAGGAAAGGGAGAAGAGGGAAATTATGCATCCTCATCAATTCTATATGATTGATTATTACTATCAAAAGTAGCAACACATGACGACTATTTGGTAACATGGATGGGGTACACACAAAGGAAACTAATTATTATGCTTTCATGGACCTCAAAGCCGAATTATATTTAGATAGTTACGTGATACAAGAACAAGCTAGAGCTCTTTGGAACAGATAATGTACAGTCTTTTTGGATATATAATTTATCGTGATAATGTATTTACATTTAAGAACAGTGCTGACAGAGAAGCAGGATATATGGATGGTGCCAGAGCTAGAGGTCCTTCTTCTTCTTCATCATCATCATCTTCAGCATGTACTGGTGAATGGATAGATTTTGAATATTTGGGAGAACAAGAACAGCAGATGCTCAAACAGTGCTTGCTGTGATGCCATTCAGCAGAAGGAATCGCTCTTCTCTGATCTTGCCATTTGTTGGAAGCAGAGAAGATAACCCAGAAGCAGAAGATCTATCAGGTAGTTCTGCAACAAAAGCGGAAAGGTTAGTGAGACACTCTACGATGAAACTGAAGTTAATGCATTTATTAAGTACATGCCATTAGCCATGATAACAAGTGAATCTTTCATGGAAATGTACCCAAGGAAGTCCTATGATGTAATATAACCCGGCGTGGTATAAGAATAACATGTAAAGAGTGCTCACCAGGCAATTTCTTGTCAATGAAGAATATTAACAAATTTACAGTGTACCTGCAACGAGATGAGTTTAGTTCCATTCAGAAGCAAAAGTTCTTTTGAGAAAAAACTTTTAAGATCCAGGCAGCATGTGGCTACTTACCAAGCAACCACAATGTCGACTGTGTAATGCTTGCGGGATGCTATTATTAGAAGGCTCTGAGCAACAGATAATATCCAGGAAATCTGTTTGATAATCCTGCGATATCAAGTGCAGTAAGGTAAATGAACCAAAATATCAAGAAAATGGAGCGCGAGCAGGCCTCATTTACTATAATAAATATCGCCTCTTTATACTTAACAAACTTGCCTTATGGTTCCATATTTGTGGTATGTGCGCACAAATACCAAGGTGAAGATCATGTGTGATGAAAAAATCAAATCGCCACAGCCATAGAGAATCCCTCTTGGAACTACTCATCCACAATTGGAAAAGAAAATCATTCAAAATATATAGCATTTAATCAGTACATGCAATGCAAGAAAGCATGCCACTGAAACTTAGGAAAGCACTTACTTATTACTAACGATTCGAATAAACTCTCTGGAGGTGACAGTGTTGCAAGTGGTGATCCCTACAATACAAAATTGATCTGTATGTCATAATATGGAAAGAAGATCCAAAGAAAAAGAAAAAAGGAAGTAACTGAAATGAGTATACAGAGACAAATTACTCATAATAATCAATTTGCCGTTTGGGCTCAAGATTTAAGAGGTTATTACCTCCCGACAATGGTAGTTTGGACCAGGTAGCTGAGTTGAATAGAAAGTAAGAATCCGGAGTGTTTGAGATGCCTAGAGAAGATTAGACCCAGTTCAGGAAAGGAAAAAATATATGAAGCTTTTTGCAGATGACACATGGAATTGTTAAAACAAAAAAGTAGTTGAAACAAAACGTGCTTGTGTAGATTAAAGTTGGATATAGATATAATTTTGAGAAAAAAACAGGGAACCACTAAGGTGGTATTTCTAGGAGATGGAAATAATTAGGGTGAATGAGTCTGGTAAAACCCAACAAGGAAAGATCACGGCAGATTAAAATAGTACATGATTGCATATAAAATAATGGAATGATTAATCAAGATATGCTTGCAATCTTAAAGACTTCAACTGATGCAAGTTCTAATGACTATGGGATATCAATGTATGAACAGACATAGCTCTACAACAGTAAAACATTTGAGATTTCATTGTACAACTACAACATTAAGCACACCATCATAGCAAGGCACTGTACTTACAACTAAATAAGCCAGAACCCTGCACCATATCAAGACGGTATAGATCCTCTTATTGTAGAAAAGGAACGGGTGAAATGTCCACTGCAACAGTTACGACTACGAGTTATCATGACTCATATGAGGGAAGTCCTGTTGAAGAGAAGAAAGAAAAAACATAACATCTTACCAAGACGAATGAACCAAAGATGAAGGAAAACAATGTCTCACTGATATGTGACTTTTCTTGTCCCAATTCCTAGAATATAGAGAACAAACGAAAGATTACAATAATGAATATGATTATTTTCCAGTATTTTGAGACTGCAGAAACAGTACACCTTACAGTTATAACAAAGAAACCAACATCCTGAAGTATCGGTCCAGGTCGATGTATGTAGTGAACTCCACGAGCAGCTAATCCATGAATATACTATCAACGTGAAATTACCCGAGTCAAGTAGCCCGAAAACCTCAAAAAGGTGTTGCGATAGAGCAAAAAAGAAAATACAGACGCCAAGTGAACTCAGAGAGATTGTATGATTCATCTAGTGCACTGGAATTCTTTTTAAGATATTCATACAACTACAAGGCGAAAATGGTTAACTATCCAAACACAACCACTGAAGTAGTACACCACTTTGTTAACTAAAAGAGTTGAAAGTAATTGGGCATGCTGTCTAGAACACTACACTCAGTTATATCAACATCATAGACAACGGCAACGAAAGAAAAGAAATGAACAAACAGAGCATTTATCACAGAGCAATCTAGAAATGGAATTTTTGAAGTGATAACACTCAGCCAGAACGATGAGTAGAGGCGATATGAGCTCATCAATCAGAGAAGATAAGACCTGAAAAACAATTCCGGACAGAAGATGCTTCCAATTTTCTGAGAGAAGCGAAATCTCTATAGATACTTCCGTCCAAAACTTTCTCCATAACTTCAAAACATGAAATTCTACGTCAGGGATCATTATAAATGGCGACATACACCAATCTGCTGTGATACGGTGAGAGAGAATCGAGGACCTTAGGAGCTTCACGAGCAACATAGAGCGGCATTTCTCGATCAAGTGATAAGATTGAGATCAATCATCCATAAAGCTCAACGTACTACTGAAAAAAAAGTGAAATCTCCAGGAAATCACAGTGAGATTGAATTCAATTTGCTGTGATCATTGCGCTAACTGCAAGTTCGACAAGGTCAGAGGACTAACCACATCGAATACGATCAAACTGGTACAGTGGTCAAAGTGCGTTAACCGTTAAAGCAGTTCCAGAATGTGGTTTTGACTTGAAGGAGATTCGGGTGAAAAAAAAATCGATCTGTGAAAGATCGCTTTCAGATGACGAAGAGAAAGCGCGTAGGTTTTAAAACTGCTGATCGATTCGATTCGATTCCAACGTTGGCAACTTGCCCCCTCGATAGTACTCTTTACAGATGTCAAGTGTGTTTTTAAAGTTGGACCCACACTGTTGTGGTTTTGATAATTGCACCCTAAACTCTTGCACCCTAAGTCTTCAATAGTTGAAATTCTAGCTCAAGAAAACTAAAACACCAAGTTGATGGCACACATTATAGAATGGAGATCATGCATATTATCTTGGGCATCAAGCTACCAACTTTGCTAAGTTTTCATAGTAAGATAATAATTAGGTTTAATAGCTTCAATGGTACCTTATGTTTGGGTCATGTGATTGAATTGTACTGTATGTTTTTGATGTGGTCAAATGGTCCGTTATGTTTAGATCATGTTGTCTTATGGTACTCTGTTAGTCAACCGTTAAATTTTTCTGTTAAATTATCCATGTCAGCGCCATGTAGATAATATTTAATTTAGAAAATAAAAATAAATAGGAAAATTAAAAAAAAAATAGGGAAAAAATATTTAAAAAATCGGAAAAATTATAAAAATATTTTATACTTTAAATATTAAGAACAATTATTTTTTATAAATTTATTTAAAAAAGATCAAAAATTGAAAAAAAAAACTAAGGTTGGACCATTGGGTCCAATTGACCCAGCCAAGGGTCGAACCCTGGGCTGGGTTGGACCCCCACCAGGTCGCCTGACCTGGGCGACCAGGTCTGGGTCTGACCCAGCCCTGGGTTCGACTCTGGCTGGGTCAATTGGACTCCAAGGGTAGGGTCCAACCCTAGTTTTTTTTTTTCTTTCAATTTTTGATTTTTTTTTAAAAAATAAATTTTATTAATATATAAATTTTTAAATATTTTTTTATAATTTTTCTCTATTTTTTCTATTTATTTTTCAACCGCCACATCAGTCAGCATTCCGTTATAACCTTGACGGCAACAATAATTTGGACAAAATAACAATATTGCGAAACATATGGTACTATAAAACAACATAGGGGTACCATCCGATCACATGACCTAACCATATGGTACCATTGGAAAGGACGTGATTTTTGGGGGAATGAATCGATTAATCAAATCAAAAACCCATTTTGATGGATGATTATTCCTTGAAGAGATGCAAAAAAAATAGTAAAGAGAGATGAACACAACACATAAATCAGAGTAGGAATCACAAGAAAGTATATGCACATTTACCATAGAGAACGGAACTTGTTCCAGTACATATGGAGCTGTTTCATCTCACTGCATTCCGATGTTGTCTGCTAAGACACTTGCTTCTAATTATCCCAGTAATTCTAGATCTTTACAGTAAACCAAACTAGACAGAGTAAATGCAAACACACCATGAGCACAAACCATAATCTCATGCATGTGCTTATTTCTAAACTCTTCCAAAGGGAGAAGAGGGTGGATTAGAGACATTTTGGATGTGCATGGTCTCGCTAGAAGGTTTTGATTTCGATAAGCTACCACAACCACCGCCTTCCGAGCTCTCCATCACTTTCCTACTGTCTAGGACCACGATGGATGTAGAGAATGCTTGTAACACAGAGATTGACGGATCAAACTCCACAGAGTAAATTCCATCCTTGAACGGAGACAAAACAAATGCGGGATGTTTTTCTTGAGTGTCTCTCTGAAAACAATATTCAACAAAAATCAAATCTTTGACATTATAAGACAATGTTTGCTGAATGTCCAAAAAAGATGTCATGTCATGTCAGTACCTGATGGAAAAGGGAAAATTGATCCATAGCTGTTGAACTTCTCAGGCTCGGCTTATGATGACCAGAAAGAATCTCGTATCGACATCCCGGATCCCACCCTCCACAGTCGCAAGATCCACCTGACTTCCACCGCTGAACCAGAGAATACGGCTCCCCTTCACTAGGCAGACTATGAACTCCACAAGGAAGGATCAACGTTGTAGTGGGTGCGGAATCCCAGTCCCTGTCTTTAGTTGATGTCCTGATTGGTTCCAACTGACTGACTATTGCTGCAAGTTCATCGATCGGATGGTAATCCAAGCCTAGTACTGGTTGACTTGGTCTTCTCGTATCCACAGAAAACATAACAAACTCTCTTAACCAAACGTCAGAGGAACAGTTATCTGAAACATTCATTTGGGCTACCACATTTGGGACATAATCTTGTCTGCCTTTGCTGCTTTTGCCACCGTGATTTATCCAACCGGAACTACTCTTCTTTTTGGTCTCACGAATTGTGAAAAATGTATAAATGGAGCCCTTCTCTAAAGATCTGCTGCATTTCTTGACGGTGGCTGCAAGAATATCTCCATCGTTCTCAACCGCAAATGTGAACAACGGTAGACCGTTCTTGTATGCGACTCTCAGAAGAGCTTGAACTGTTGATGATGACCCACCAGTTGGATCCAATTTGACTTTAGCTGGAGAATCTAATCTAATTTCTCTGGATGGTTTCCGATTCTCATCAGCAGACACTGAGCTTTTCTTCTTACAAGGCTCGTCAGTCTTCGGCTTCAGTATCGGATCCAGTAACCTTCTCAAAGGACTGGACCTGGATCTGCTAGCAGAATCATTTGAAGGTCCAGGAATCGATTCTGACTTCTCTTTCGAGCTATATGACTTCACAATCTTGCCCAGGTGGCGAAAAGGTGAAGTGCTTCTAGCCTTCTCAATGTTCTTTGTCTGAACATTAGAACTCTTTCTCTCTTGGATGCTGTCCCTGCATGGGCTAATGGCTGCTCTAGCAGGAGTAGCTTGTCTAGGTAGCGTGTTGGAGTCACGAGGCAACTGGCAAGAACGAGGGATAATTGGAAAAGATTTTACACGTGTTGATTTCGGCTTTGTGCTGCCATCAGAATGGTTGGGCTGTAAAAGAACAACTTTTTCTTGAACAACTTTCTTGTTACATTCTTGAATCTCTATCTTGTCCTTGGAACAAGATGCTGTTGCGTCATCTCTTATCTTGCTCGGTTCCAACTGATGAAGAGGAAGAGGTTGATGAACTGATCTGGGTTGAACAGGAGAGCAGCTCCGGCCTCTGCTAGAATGGCTAGACGACCCTTCTGTTGAGAAAGGGGAACAAGCAGTGCTACTAGAAGTAGAATACCGACTAGTTCGATGATGCATGATGATCGGTTGTCTGCTAGAATGCTGCTGCCACTTTTCTAGACGTCCCCAATCAAGAACTCCCACGTGAAAAGCTCTCTCCTTGTTGTTGCCACTTTTACCATTCTCCAGATAACTCGGCAAATGCGACATGTACTTCACCAGCTCACCATCCCTCATAACTTCTTTGCTACCATTGGAGTTGGGGGGTTGGGAATCTGGTAGTGCTTCTTCTTTCATAATTTCATGGTGGAGATCAGCATATGACAGCTCCAATTTATCAGTTTCAAATCTCTCTTGCAGCTTCATACCAAAGATTTAAGGCAACTTGTTCTTATTTTTCATGTACTCTGATATTGCAGTCCTCACAACCACTTGACGGAGATTCCCAAGCTGGAACTTTTCTGTCAAAAAAATACCCAATCATGTAATGTCATCATGAATTATCTACATTCAAAGTTGCATAAGCATAATAAAACATTCAGGAAGCAGTGCTAGAAGGACCAAGCAAAAGGCATCAGATTCCTTGCTAGAAGAACGTAGCTGATTGATCTCGATATCAATAGGATTTCTTTGCATTATCTTCGAACTTTTAGAACAAACCTTGGTGCAGAGCATCAGCAACAGCATGGCAATAGAGAGAATCATCAGCTGCTTATGTAACAAGACAAAACAGCGGATGGATAATTCCACATTGAATTGATAACAACACAGCTTAAAAATAAGATGCAAGAAGACAACAGTTGGGAACATAGAGACAAAATTAAAGACGGAAGCGGATATCAGGTGGTCCATCATAAATCTATTTTGAAAAGTGTAAGATAAACTGTGGGTGATCCGTCTTAATCGATGATGTCATCAAGAGCTAAGGAGAAACCCAATCTCATCAGCAGTTAAAAACAACATCACATACAGACATCCATAAATTGGAACTAAGAACAATTAGGTAGTTTCCAGAGTTCCATCAATACCAGAACATTTGGCACACAAATATTTACAGATAAGAAAACAACTAAAAAAGAATCACCTTCTTGATTATGGAAAAATACCTCAATTTTACTAACAATGCTGCTAAAAACAGGAACGAATAACGAGAAGCTCAAGCCTTTACCGCGATACAACCATTCAAGAATACATTTTCATTGCTAAACGAAGAATGAAAAGAAAAGTGAGTTTTTTTGTTTTTCCTACATCCGATGTAAGAACAAACTCCCAGTTGTGTTGACCATGTGTGATTTCAGTTCTATGCTGCTTCTGTCACTACATTCAAAAAAAATCCTCACTGAAATAGAAATTCTGAAAAGAAAATCGCGTGGGTGGCTGTCGGTGATTCCGTCAGAAAAAAACAAAAAAAAACTCTCATCTCATCTACCGAAAGGAGTCCAATCCAACATGAAAAGACCTTCAATTTCCTAATATCTAATTAAGAAATTAAACAGTCTCCAAACTTTTAGCAGAGTCGACAAAGCAAGAATATCAAAAGACCAACAAGTTGATGCTTCAATCCAGATCGATAGCAGAATATAATTCAAAAGCGAAAAACGAATATGCAAAATCTAAAGAAGGGAGGTACTAATGGATGGAGGAAGGTCCACCTTTGTCGGTGCAGAGCACAAGCTAAGAATTGGAATTGTTGACTATAACGAAAGCAAAGATCGATCAATCGTGCAGAAAACTAGGCAACAAATCCTCACCTTAACCAACAATGCCACGGTGATCACGATGTAAAGTCTCGCCTTTCTTCACTTCCCAGAACTCCAAAGCGGAAGAGAACACCGTACTGGTGAGATTAAACCGAAAACGCAGCAGTTCCTACTCCCCACTCAGAGTTGTACTGAAGCATTAAGAGAGAGGAAACAGAGGAGTGTTCTGTTTTGCCGTTTCTGCATCGAGAGACAATCAGACGGTGGAGATGAAAGATTGAGAGATTCGGGACATCATTAAAGTAGCCGAACTATTTGGGGGTAAAAACTAAAAAGAAGCTTTTTTTTTCTTTCTTTCTCTCTGCTTCTGCCTTCTGGTTGATTATATTTTTGTTATTTGTATTTTCATGGATTGGTGGGACAAGCTTGTTGATAGGTCTATGTGGTAGGGCCCACTGAACTTCCATTTTTTTTTCTCCATTGTTATGTGCAGGTCTTGTGAGTTGACAACTGACAAGGGTCGACACGTGCAGATCACATGAGGATTACCAAAATTGTCAGGCTTTATAAAGTTCTCGATCATCTAAGGGTTAATTGTCAATTTGCCCCCTAATGTTTGGATCGAATTTAAGAATTCCCTTAAAGTTTAAAATTTTAAATTTTAGTCATAATATTTAGACGAAATCAAAAATCACCCCATTCCGTCTCAAGGCCGTCTAACTGAAACGGAAAACCCGACACGTGCCTTGCACATGCATTTTCTTAAGAAAGAAAGACAAAAATGCCCTTATTTCTGGTTGCTGCTAATACAACTTGGATGAGATTGTCGTAAAGAAAGATCTAGATCAGGTTGTAAATCCGATTTCAAAGAACAATCAATGTAGATCTTTTGAGGGTTATTATCAAATGCTCCAATAAAGTTTATAGCCGAATCAACAGTGGTAACTTCTTCATCCCTCTTCACAAATTCATTCACATAATATTCTTTCTTCTGCTCGATTTCTGCAATATCGCCATCTGGTTTTGTACAAGAACTCTGCAGTAATTATTAAAAACTAAAGGATGTCACTTTTCTGCAGAAATTCAAGGAAAGATGCATTTTTTTTAATCTCTCTGAACATTAAACTTACCTGAGCATCACTCCCTTTCCCGAGTAATTCGTCATCTCGTTTACCACTTGATCGATTACTCGCTGCATCATTTTCTGCAGTAGCTTCAACCTTTTGTGCAGCTTCACTTTCGTCTTGTTGGCCACTTGTATCCCTAGTTGACTATGAAGAATAAGTTATGAATTAGTCACAAAATAGTGAAATTTAAATCAAGAATAAATAAAAATTTACAAATGGTACATAGCTGTTCAAATTACCAATTGCTTTCTCCAGACATGCTGCCATAAATTCTTCAGCTCATTAATTCTGACAGGTTTGACAAGGTAATCAGCTGCTCCTCTCGTCATTATTTGTTGATGAAGAAATAAGTAAGAATAATGAAAATCTACAATCTTCTTCGCTTAGCAATCGAATGTTCATGATCACCACTGTAACAAACTCAAAGAGGCATTTTCACAAACACGTATGATGTATAGACATGAACATCTTATCGCAATCCCTACAATCACTACCCAGAAGCAGCACAAACTAGAAACCTACTGCTAGGCACAGCTCAACCCTCCATTAAGAGGCATCACATCACAGTTTCCGATAAGCTACAAGAAAAAATGTGGGGACACTTGCCTGAAAAACGGAGAAGTTTAGCTCTGTTCATGGGAAGGGCATTTTTGTCTTTCTTTCTTAAGAAAATGCATGTGCAAGGCACGTGTCGGGTTTTCCGTTTCAATTAGACGGCCTTGAGACGGAATGGGGTGATTTTTGATTTCGTCCAAACATTAGGACTAAAATTTAAAATTTTAAACTTTAAGGGGGATTCTTAAATTCGGTCCAAACATTAGGGGGGCAAATTGACAATTAACCCCATCATCTAATTACTAACATTTATTTATTTTTCTACTGTTGATTAGTCATTCATTTCGAGTATAAAATATTTCAAATAATTACTATCACAATATATAATAATTATATTGCTGCATAATATGCTAGACCTAACTTATCAATTAACATATAGAAGTAATAACTGCATAATTTGCTGATTTCTTTATTATGCTTCAAATAAATAATGTATAGTATATAAGTGTATAACCTATAAATATTTAGAAAATGAGTTAATAACCAAAAAACAAATCGAACTTTGAGGAAAAATCAAACATCAAACTGAACGTTTTTTGTTGATAAACAACAAACCAAACTTTAGATTTTTAGCAAACAATAAATTTAACTCAAATTTTCATTATGTTTAAACGATTTTTTCAATGTTTGAGGGAGTTATTAAGTCGTAATAATCTTTCCTTAAAATAGTTCAACTAATGTTTACTTAATAACTCCCTCCAACATTGAAAAAATCATTCAAACATAATGAAAATTTGAGGTAGGTTTGTTGATTGATCAATTCCAAAAGTTTGGTTTGTTGTTTGTCAAAAAAAAAAATCGGTTTGCTGTTTGATTTTTTCTCAAAGTTAGGTTTATTTTTTTGGTTATTTATCCTTAGAAAAGGTATAGTCAAGTCAATACATGTTATATACAGCAGTCTACACATGTATTATATATATTCAGGACATGTCAAATTAAATGAGACATTAACTTATATATCTGCCTAAAATAAAAATGAGGCATTCTTTTGTAGCAAGATTCAAAAGGGTTCAATTGTCATGTAGTTTTCTTTTTATGTAACATTATTATAGTTGCATACTCAGTATGTGGATTGGGGGTCGGGGATCAAAATATATGAAGAAAAGTAAAAGAAAGAGGGTGCTTTTGAATCCGCAACAAAGTTGTAAATAAAGAAACCACTCACTACATTCATACTTTCGATGGGGATAATGATATCGAAAGGGGTGTAAAGTTCATCACCAAAGAAAGAACTTCAAATCATAATAATAATAACGATTCCATCACAAAAAAAGTAGGATTGTCTATAAAATAAAATACGATCTAGGTGAACTGAATCTAACATCTTTTGTATCGTAAAGATTTTGAGAAATTCGTAAAGAACATAGTCAATTGGAGTAAATATAGAGCAATTTAGACTAACTAAAAAGAGTTTTAAAAACACATTTTCTTATAATAATATTAATTTATTTATATTTAATAAAATATTTATAATACATTTTTAGTAACACTATTTCTAATATTTTGACAAAAAAAACACTTTTTCTAATATAGTTTAGATTAAGAACTAATTTTCAATAATATTTAGTTATTTTAAACATTTCATGTATTATGTGTAGGGACTAGGGGTGATAAAAAAAGATTGTAGGACTGAATTTTTTATAAGACCGGACCGAGGCCGGGTTGACTAGGACCGAGACCGAGAGGGCGGTTTTTTTCCTTCAAGGTCGATCTCGGTCTTAGAATTTTTTCCCGAAAACCCGTTTAGGACCGGACCAGCCCGAAGTTACTATACAACCCCTAAAATCAATGATTAATAGTTGGAACTATAGAAGAAAATGAACTTTGTTTATAATTTTGTGTGTTTGTTACTTTGATTTGTACTTTGTAATTTTGTTACTTTGATTCCAATCATGTTTGTATTTAGACAAATTCAGTTTTTTTTTTGCGTAAGATTCAGTCTAGGACAGAGACCGGTCCAAGTCAAAAAAGACCGACTCAGACGAGTTTTTTTAGCTGAGGTCGGTCTCGGTCCTCCAGAAAGCAAAACCAAAATTTTGGTATTGCTCTTGACTTCAGGACCGGACCGGCCCGCCCATGTTCAGCCCTACCCTATGTGATTTATTATCGAAGTTTAATAGACCCCGAGTCGGTTTCTGTCCATCCCATACAAAAGGTTCGGGACATAATCTGCACATGCAAAGTAGTGATTGTACATATATATGGGCTTCAACAACTTCATATGTAAATAATCAAATGCAATTGGGCCCTCCCAAAACTGAGATGGAGGCCCAACTAATGGAAGTCGAGGAGGCACGCACCCAATGAGGGTTTACTCAATTCATATATGGGTGGTCGTCCGTTTCAATTAATTAATTACTGATGATATTTGGAAGCTGATGAATGAGAACAACTATTCTATTACTATTAGATCATTATTTAAAACCCTTAATTAATGAATTCACTCTAATTTCTCCATATTCATTCATCTCTACGAAAATCCAGTCCGGCTGCAAAAAGTTTGTCTTTCATGAAGAATCAGTCGACCTCAAGTCAATTCAATTGCAATTGCAATTGCACTGGAACTGTTCATGGATTTAGATAGATTTTAATTATATATTCAACACAGAGAGCGATTAGGATCGGTTGCAATTTCAGAGGTATTAATTAATTTTTATTTGAAAACAAAAAATGGTTTTTGCTTGTGCTGCTCATCAGATTTCATTCTCTCTATCGTCGGCTGTGTTCTTGCTGGTCTCGCTTGCACCACTGTCATGTAAGTTGTTGATGTATATTTCTGTCGATCTATCGTTCGTCTGTGTTCTTCTTCATCGCGTTCGGACGAATGAATGAATGGATAATGTGTGTATATTGGATGAATTCCTCTCAGATGGGTATGATCCACTAGATCCAAATGGGAACATCACCATCAAATGGGATATCATACAAGACAATGGTGATACATATGATGTATGTATATATATGTATTGATTCGTATAGGATGATGATATATATTATATATCCTCTTGTCCGGCCTCATATTTTGATTTGATTTGAGTAGGTGAGGGTATCCGTGGTGAACTACCAGTTGTTCAGGCACATCGAGCCACCTGGGTGGCGGCTGAGTTGGACCTGGCCGGAAGACGAGGTCATATGGGAAATGTGGGGAGCAGAAGCCACACTCCAAGGCAACTGCTCTCGATTCAAGGGAGACCGACCCCATTCATGCGAGAAACAACCTATCATCGTCGACCTCGTACCAGGTGCTCCTTACAAAACTCAGGTCGCAAACTGCTGCAAGGAAGGAGTGCTTACGTCATTTCACCAGGACCCATCCAAGTACGGTGCCATGTTCCAGATGAATGTCGGACGTGGAGACGGAGAAACAACAACAGCAGCAGCAGCAGCAGTAGCAGTAGCAGCAGCAGCAGCAGTTAATAAGAATAAGACCATCCTCCTCGACGCATCTATACCCGACCATTTCACCATGGGGGTGGAGGGTTATTCGTGTGGACCCCCGGAGGTTGTTCCACCAAGCAGGTTCACAACCGACGGTGGTCGTAGATGGACGCAAGCAGTGAGGACGTGGAACATCACATGTATATATTCTCAGTTCAGATCATCTGCGACGCCCAAGTGTTGTGTCTCGATGTCAGCCTTCTACAACAGCAGCATTGTCCCGTGTCCTCGTTGCAGCTGTAATTGTCTGGGGTTCCCCGGTGGCCCCAAGTGTTTGAGAGAAGGGGATCCAATCCCACCTGACCCAGTGCGTCATGATGATAACTCCAACACGGAGAAGGTGCATCATCCTACTCTTGTGAGATGCACGGATCACATGTGCCCTATCCGGATCCACTGGCATGTGAAGCAGAACTATAAAGAGTATTGGAGGGTGAAGATAACGGTGACCAACTTGAATGTGGTGAAGAATTATTCCCAGTGGAATTTGGTAGTTCAGCATCCAAATCTCCAGAGAGTCACACAGGTCTACAGCTTTAATTACCACTCACTCGACGTCCATGGTTATATCAGTAAGAAACTCCACTTCAAACTATATATATATATGTATGTATGTATGTATGTATTATAATGACACTGATGATATGCAGATGATACTGGAATGTTCTGGGGAGTACAATATTACAACGACATGCTACTGCAATCTGGTGAGACTGGAAATGTGCAGTCGGAGGTCCTCCTGGGAAAGGAAACCAACCCCTCCAGTCCTTCTCTATTCACTCTGCGAGAAGGTTGGGCATTTCCAAGGAAGATATCCTTCAACGGGGATGACTGTGTCATGCCACCACCAGACTCTTTCCCTCACCTCCCTAACGAGGTTGCCTCCTCAACGGCACTACCCAAGCATGGGATTCTGCTACCCCTTCTGCTTCTTATGGTAGTAATAATGGTTCACCTTACTTAGTGATATATTTATTATAGAATCAATGATATGCAAATATACCCTTTATTCCATTTGTATTCATTAACACATTCTACACTCACAAATAGTGTCTTGGAATCCGAAACTGTAAACCAGATAGAGTATGAGCCAGGAGAGGAGGGTCTACTTCTCACAGTCGGTGTGTTTCGATATAGGGTTGTCGATGGTTAAGGTATGACAAATAACATAAGCATGCTATATTTTTAATAAAAAACCATAACCATAACCATTATGGGTATAATTTTCAATACCATAACCATTAAAATAACTGTGGTTATTAACCATGATTTTAGTAGTATACCCATATTCATTCCACACATGTAATAGAATAAAAGATCGAAAATTTTATTTTAAAAATACATCAATCTATATTAACATAGTTGGACTTTGGCGCCTTCAATCTTCAACAATTTCAAAATTTCAATTATATAATTTATATTTAGTATATTATATAAATTAGTTTATTAATAACAAATAAATATTATATTTATATAATAACCATGGTTATAACTGAAATATCATAACCATAATCATTATGGGTAGAAAATTCATCACCATAACCGCACCGCACCATAATGGTATGGTTAACCATATTAAACAGTACCGGTTATAACCATGATTATGAATTTTTTACCGCACTATTGCCGACCCTAGTTCGATATGCTGTTAGATCGTATCTCTTTATAATAGATGGATTTTACGAAATAAATAAAAGAAACGAACGTATTTAATCTGCCCCAGAAATGGAACCCACTGAAGAAAGCTTACGTGGGCTGAGAAATGCAAGCCCATGTTCCAGAGACATCTAGAGTTCGCGGTCTTTCTTTCGGAGTTCGGACATAAAGAACTCGAAAGTACGAGAATGCTCTCCAGTGTCTTTTAAATAGACACCGTTGCACTCTTCCACACCCAACAGATAAACTCAAAACTATCTGACAATCACAGCAGAAGCTTTCATCAATACTCACGGAAGAATATGTCGATGATTCCAAGTTTCTTCGGTGGCCGACGAAGCAACGTCTACGACCCCTTCTCTATCGATCTATGGGACCCTTTTAAGGACTCCTCACTCTCCTCAGCCCCTGAGATTTTCCGGGAGAACTCTGCGTTCGTGAACACCAGAATTGACTGGAAAGAGACACCTGAGGCGCATGTGTTCAAGGCCGATCTCCCAGGGCTGAAAAAAGAAGAAGTGAAGGTGGAGATCGAGGACGACAGGGTACTTCAGATCAGTGGAGAGAGAAGGGTAGAGAAGGAGGACAAGAGCAACACGTGGCACCGCGTTGAGCGCAGCAGCGGAAAATTCCAGCGAAGGTTCAGGCTGCCGGAGAACGTGAAGATGGATCAGATAAAGGCTGCCATGGAGCACGGAGTGCTCACTGTAACTGTTCCCAAGGTGGAGGAGAAGAAACCTGAGGTGAAATCAATCGACATCTCCGGTTAGGGTTCTGTATGTCCATCAACCAAACATGTCAAGTTTGTGTCTTTGTGTCTGAGAGTGAGTACTGTGTACTGAAAAGTTGATGTCGATGTCTTGTATGAAATATGAATGTGTAGTCTAATAAAATAAATCGTCTGGTTTTCAAATTGTTTCTCCAGTTACTTGATCTTCTGAAAAACGGCATCACGTCTAATTTTCATATCATAAAACCATTTACAAAAGAAACCTGTCGACCATCAATACGAACGACAGAAGATTCATAACATTCAAATCATATGATTTCAAGCAGCTCGATTAACTTATTCAACGAATTGTAGGAAGATCCACCATTGGAGATGGTACTTTCAATTTTGTGCTTTAACTCAACCATTCTCTCCCTCATCTCTTGTCCTTCTCTCTCCACCATTAAGCTTCTCACTGCACTCTCAACTCTCCCCTTCTCAATCCCACCTCCAATCATCTCAATCCCCACCTTCCACACTTCAGTCAGATACCTTGCGTTTGTCTTTTGGTCGCCAAAGCACGGCTGGCAAATCATCGGAACACCTTCGCAAATACTCTCCAAAGTTGAGTTCCAACCACAGTGACTCCAAAAACCTCCAACAGCTCCATGAGCCAAAACCTTCTTCTGAGGCGCCCATTTTACGATTCTGCCTTTCTCTTCGAGTCTTCCTCGGAATGACTCAATCCATGTCGGAGGAGAGTCCTGCTGAACCGAGTCCTCTCTCATAACCCACAGGAATGGTTGCTTGCTATTAGCTAGACCGATTGCAATTTCAGCCAGTTGTTCCTCATCGACCGAAGCAATGCTTCCCATGCTGATATAAACCACAGAGTTAGGGCTTTGTTTGTCAAGCCACGGAATGCAATCGTTGTCTTCTTCAAATAAACCAGTTGTGGACGAAGTTGCTGCAGATACAAACATGTGCAAGGGGCCTAAAGAGTAGATCGGGACATGGTGTTTTTGCCTGAGTTCGGCTAGCAGTGATTCTTCAAGGAACTCCACGGTGTTCCATATGATTGCTGAAGAAGATCTGATATCGCTTATAAGATCTATCAGCTTCAAAAGATTATCAAATCCGCCAAAATTTGAAACTGGAAGATCCTTATATCGAAGTGGATGAAGCTCAGGCACCAAATCCTGCAGGACAGATCCTGCAAAGAAACAAATTTGATTTTTTCTTCAATGTACTACTGCAAAGATGAGACAGTAGTAGATCCGTGTAGTTTCTTAAAAAGGGTCATTTCTATGATAGAACAGAGGAAGTGAAACTGACCTTGCAGAGGAACAGAGCCCTTAGCTTTCAAATTGTGGAGGAAGCAACGAGCCAAAGAACTAGCAGCGCTGTTCGTGTACAACGCCATACTCGGTATCTTCAACCTCCGAGCCACTGCTTCAGAGAAGTACATAAGTCCATCGTAGATGATGCAACCGATGTCTTTCTTGTCGATCAAGCAATTTTCAAGAATTGCTCCACAATTGACATTGAGTGTCAATACAAGAGAGACCAAATCCCTAGATCGAATCGCATCATCTGTTAAACCGTCTTCTATAGGTAAGAATTCAAACTGAGGATGAGAATTAGAGTCGGGGCGGTTGAACTGTGTGTGAGCGATTGTAATGGAAAAGCCTCTGGATTGAAGGATACTTCCTAGTTGAAGCATCGGAGTTAAGTGACCCTGGAACGGACCAGGGACGAGGACTAATAGCCGACCAGCGCCACTTACTGTGTTCTCCATGTTCTTATGTTTCGCTTCTCTCCACAAATGTGTTGGTGGTAGTTATTAGTTATATCTCTCAGCTCTTTGAGTGTATTGGTAGAGGTGAAGGTTTGAGACAAGAAAAAACACCTCAATTAGCTGAGGTAGCTACCTAATATTCTAATAAGGCCGTACATTTGGACTTTCCTGCTTGGTCTTTTCTTGTATGTCTTTTTGTTTTTTTTGCCAATTCTTGTATGATTTTTTTTTTTAACAACATCCTATTTCATTCAATAACTAACGAAGAAACCGAATACAAGATATTATTCGCAATGTATGGTTTCAAGTTAGAACAATTGTGCACCGGCGAACGATTGCGCAAACTGAATTGCGAGTGAAACTAGAAAGGGAGTGTCTTTACGATTAGGTGGATCTACCCCACTTCCCCTTAGACGGCTCATGTTTAATGATTGTGCGAACGATTGCGCAAACTGAATTGCGAGTGAAATTAAAAAGGGAGTGTTTTTACGATTAGGTGGATCTACCCCACTTCCCCTTAGACGGCTTATGTTTAATGATTGTAATTCGGACTCGGAGGACAAACTGTCCATTTGCTAAGTAAAATCTTAATTTGCGACAAAAAAAAAAAAGAACATGTGTGCACTGAAATTATGATCATCGAAAAGAGAGATTTACGTATCACCCATTTACATGACATTTCAATAAACCATATTAGCTGTCCGACACATAATACAACTTAGGACAAACAAAAACTACAATATTAGGAGCTCATCTATGAATAAACATCATTTCGTGACACAATCATTATATAACGCTAAATACATTATAAGAAAAACTACATTAACAAATAATATTGTATCATTTTAATATCTTATATTAATTATAAATATTTTATGTGTAAAATGTATGAATACATTTCTAGTAACATGCGATACAGTATATATTTAATTAACATATAATAAATTATTTTAATATATATTCTTTTAGTATATTTATTTATTAATATATCAACCCTAGACGACATGATGGTGTTTAATTTACAATTGTCTAAAGTCTAAAATTAAAATTAAGCAACCACAGTGCAAGTTTATCGATCCCCATTCTTCATCATAGCTATCAACGGTCATCTTCAATGGAACTTATGAAAAGGACAGTGTGGTGTATGAAAAAGAAACTACCTTATACTTTAAGTACGTACGTTGAAGGAAACTACAAGCTAGGCAGCTTCATAAATCCTGTACAGTTTCCCACACCAGATACATGCTGTCCCATTCAATCTATTTATACCAACGACAGATTGTGAAACCTAAGACATCGGCACCCACAAAGACGACATCTTCTTATTCTTGTTCTTCCTGATCTTTACTCTGTTTCAGAGATTGCAATGGCGTGGCCGTGCTCAAACAACATGACTGTTTCCGGAACCCCGCCACCTCCACCTAGCTTTACTCACATGACGTTTTACTGGGGAAAAAACTCAGAGATCCTGTTCCCTGCTTGGCCTGCAACCTGCACCCCGATGTACTTTTTGGCGCTGCTACTCGTGTTTGCTCTCAGTGTACTCACTGAATTCATCACCGCCGGCCAAACTGTGTGGTTCGAGAAGGATAGCTGGTACCCGAACAGTCTGATCAAGTTTGGGGTGTTGAAGACCACGGTGCAGTTCCTGAGGGTGAGCCTTTTTTATCTTCTCTTGCTCTCCGTCATGTCCTTCAATGGTGGTGTCTTCATGGTGGCACTCATTGGACACGCCGTTGGCTTCCTCCTCTTCAGCAGTGGGATCTTAGATTGGCAGCTTTTAAAGAAAGTAGCGGTTGCAGCAGGTTATATATGAAAAATGCATGTGGGAAGATGGATGAATAATACATAATATAGGTAGTAAGTAGGTAAAGAATAATAAACAGGAATATGCGGTAGAGCGATCAGGTTAGCATCCATTGTCAACAATATGATGAAGAGTGTTTTACTTTATAAAGCTATAGCTAGCTAGCTAGATTAAAAGGTCCATTCTCTGTATGAAATAATTTTAACTTAGTCGCGCGGAAAAGATGATGTTATTTGAATATTATCAGGCATTTGTTAAAGTGTTGGATTTAGGTTAATGGGTCGCCCATAAGTGGGAGCCCATTCAGGTAAGTCCGGTATGTGATACTGACCATAAACCATATCCCTCTATATATCATATATATAGATATATGGGGTGCTCTCCTCAGAAGAAAAGAGTGAACATAACCAGATAGCCACTCACAGTTTAGATAGATGTCAGCAGCTGTGGAAACCTAGGTCACTGCCCGTTAACCCGTGGCGTGTCCTCCCGTCCGGCAGACCGTGATCTCAACCTCAGGCAGAGTCGCTTCCGTTAAGACAATCAATCCAGAGGTAACTTAATTATATGTGATTATGTTTTACCTTATCGATGGCGTATATTACATAATCCAACATAAAGGTACTCGATCACACTATATATTTATCTGGGAAAGTACCATTAATTATGATCCTGACCTCTATCTAATGAATATACTTCAGTACGCGTAATAAAAGCTGAATAATAGTGCGGTACAGTAGCGATCCATTATGTCCCTGCTAATCTTTATTATGGGGCTAATGAACGCATAGTAAAGTGGAGTATCGACAACATAATCCAAAAAAGCAGCCACGTAAAGACCTGTCCCTCTTCCTTGTAGTGGCAGTAGTACACAAAGCATGGTTGGATAACCTGGTTGTTTTCCATGTTCGTACGTACTAGATTAACAACTTTCCCTGTCGATCGAGAGGTATATAAAATCTGTGATGTGATCCTGAAGCAACCATTCGATGAGATGAAAACCCGTATGGCATTTACTTGGGGAAGCAACAGCACAGAGATCATCTTCATCCCATATTGGTCAGGACACAGCGCTCTCTCCTACACAGTCTCCCTAGCTGTAGTGTTCCTTCTCTCTGTGTTCGTAGAGTGGCTCTCCCATGTCCAGTTAATGAAGACTGTTGTTGCCGGAAACATGACGTCAGGGATGATACAGACATGGATGTACTGTGTTCGAGTTGCAGCAGTCTACTTGATCATGTTGTCAGTTATGTCTTTCGACGGCGGTGTTTTCCTTTCCGCCGTGTCTGGTTATGGTTTTGGTTTCTTGATGTTCGGTAGCAGTGTGTTTAAGAAGTGGCAGGCGGTGGATTTCCAGGAGCCTTCTTCTGATCTTCCCCCCTTGAACTGCTGATGATCGGAAAGCATGATTTGACACTCATTCAATGGAACAACATCGACAGATGTCATATGTAAGTCCTAATTTGGTGTCGGGGTGGTGGTATTATCCAACTTTTTCTTCTTGTTTTTATGGGGATCTAGGGCTATGGAGGCGTACGTGCTCCAAGTTATATATATCCATGGCGTGGCGTGTTTGTAAATGTAAGTTCCTTGTGTAATACTGTGAATTACGGAATGGCAAGCAAATAAAGACCTTTTTCGGGTTTATTAGTGTATAGAATAATTTGTAAACCTTATATTATTATTATTTTTACATCAATACGCACATTATAAGAATTATAAGCAAATACTTGAAAATAATTTCTTCATAATAAAAATATAATTTCATATATTAGATTTTATAAGTTTTTAATGTATAATGGTCAAACTCTTCAAATTAAAAATTAATTAAATTTTAAGACTTATTAAAAAAAAATCAAGAAAATACCAAAAATTCATATCTACCCTTTCACTTAACATTTTATGAATATAATACAATTATATATATATATTTATATCTGTTATTATACCTAATTTTGGGCCTTGGGTCCTCTAAAATGAAGTAAACAAATGAACAAGCGTAAAATCGTCATTCTCCATGGGCTTCCTTGGGGCCTAACAGCTAGTGAAAAGGTTATACAAAATATGACTTGTGGTCCTAAATATACAAATAGTAATAATAAAATTTACAAACTCTTAAATATTTTTAAAAAATTGCTTGAGCGACAGGGAGCATAAAACACTATCAAAAGGAATCCCGGTCGCTCGAGCAATTTTTTAAAAATATTTAAGAGTTTTTAAATTTTATTATTTCATTATCTTATGCAAATTAAGTTTGGTTTTACGTTAATAATATTTTTATGAAATGCTCAATGCTTATACTATTCTTGTATTATTGTAGGGGTCAGGTAGATCATGTTCTCGTAAGACCTCACGCACGACCAACGACGACAACGTGGGCATGAAGTTTCTATATTTGATCTTTTTTCTTGGCAACTATTTAAATTATAAAAACAAGTAGAATTTACAAATCTCTCACGTCTTTTCTGAGCATTGACTTTACATTTCATTTATCCTATATAATAATGATTACTATTTAAATCTCCTTCAAGTTGTATGTACGATTATATATATATATCCATTTTACAGGCCTGCCTTTCCACAGCATAATTAAGTCTTGTTTCATCTTGAGAGGTGTAGATGGATATGGATATGGATATGAGTTGTAGCCACATGACATTCTTCTGGAGCAGCGACACAGAGATACTCTTTGACGGATGGCCGGGGACACGTGGCGGCATGTACGGACTCGCTCTCATCTTCGTATTTGCCCTAGCCATCCTCCTTGAGTATTTCTCCCACTCCCGCTACCTCTCCAAAGCATACAGCAACCGCAGCAGAGTTGCAGGTGGTTTACTCCAGACGGCGGTTCTCAGCCTTCGTGTGGGCCTTGCCTACTTGCTCATGCTTGCTGTTATGTCCTTTAATGGCGGCGTCCTATTAGTGGCGGTGTTAGGTCACGCCGTTGGCTTCCTCCTATTCGGCAGTAGGGTTTTCCAAAAGGAGGTGGCGTCGGTGATAGGTGGGAGGTGATCGATGTTCCCGTCACCGTGCAGCTGTTGAATTTTCATCGCTATCGATGACGGGTGGCAAGAATAGAGACTCTATCTCTAATGGAGGAAATTTGACGTGTATTTCTATGCAGAAAAGTTATGAAGGTCATGGTGCATGTATGTGTGTGTAATATATATTGTTACTTCTACGTGGATGCATTTATTTATTACCTTTCATTTCATTAAGTGCTTGTTTGAGTGTGTTCTTTTGCATTACATACAGGGTGAATATACAAACACGAATATATAATTTAAGATGTTAGTTTAAAAGTTAAATTTTTTTTTTTTAAAGTTTGAATTTGTGAGTAAAATTTTGGGTTAACTATTGGTCATTTGTATTTGCTTTGGGGGATTTTTTTTTTTAAAGTTATTAGATGATTATTTACGTTTCATCAATTGGTGGTCCATATTTTTTGTCATATTTTCTCAGTTACCTAACTTTAGAAGATATGTTTGAATTGGATTAAGAATTCCGATTTAATAAGTATGAGTAAAAGAGATAAAGATAAAAATGTGGATTTCTAATCGTATTAGTCACATGAAATACAAATATTGAACAAATAAATCAAAATTTACGATAAATTTTGATTTGAATCAAAAAGTAATACTTTTAAACATAAATAATTAGATAACATTATTTTGAACTAAAAAGTAACATTTATCAACAAGTGAACAAATAAATTATTTATTATCGGTACCGAGTCAAACCCAAATGATAACCACATTATACAAATTGAGTTTCATCCTAAAACAAATTGTTTAGGGATGGAACCCAAGTTGTGTGTAAAGATGTTGCCTTTACACTCACATTGATGTAGAATTTAACATGGTATGAGTGTCTGATTACGATAAACGATGTTAGGTTGTTATTTCCTCTTAATGGTACCCGATGTAGGTTTGTTGTGTTCCGTTTACTCCATATATTAGAGTCCGGGTCGAATATGAACGTGAGAGATGATTTGTTGAAAAATCAATTCCCAAACCATTTATGATTAAAAAAATATGGTATTGTCCATTAATCGAGCTATCACAATGAGTGAGTATGTTGATTTCTCATTGTGATGTGTAATCCCACGCTGGTGGGTTACTACAAATTTAGGCACCATATCTAGAACAAGTTTATCATTTTTTATTACCAATTAATTTTATAATTAAATTCATTTTGTATAATGTGATTGCTATTTAAATTTATCTCACATTAATAAATTTAACATTTTAATTGTGTCCCTATAATTTTTATACATGCCTTTTAATTTTATTGTTGGTTTAAAAAAATATATGGTTAATTTGTAGTGTAAATGAATATCCCACTTATTACAAATATTTTATCTTACGATCAGACACTCT
Organism: Chamaenerion angustifolium; assembly: GCA_946814005.1. Lineage (NCBI taxonomy): Eukaryota > Viridiplantae > Streptophyta > Magnoliopsida > Myrtales > Onagraceae > Chamaenerion > Chamaenerion angustifolium. The sequence continues at coordinate 26,760,356 of OX328277.1, read as the reverse complement.
TCATATGTTGGTATATGTATATATATATGGAGTCAACTTATATTCATAAAAGGCACGATTCGTGCCTTTTGACTATGAGAGCCCTCTTAATTCAGAGGAGAAAAGGTAAGTCAGCCTGATATCATGATGTGATCATGATTACCGCATGAATATGCTCGAGTTTAATTTAATAATGCTCAAAGACGACATTTCTTCTTTATATAAAAGAATTAATATTAACAGATCCCTATAATTAGATTTCATTCCGCTTTTTAATATATTTTAAACATATATTTATAATAAATATATATATATCCATCAATAAATATAAATCCCTCTAAAAATGCAGATTAGTTTATAATTTTACGGTCGTGAGTCCATTCTTTTTCCCTATATATATTGGGATTTTTTTTTAAAAAGTATGTATTTTTTTTTTAGAAAAGTAAGTATACAAAAAAAATATTTCGAAAAATGGGTATACGCGCAACCCGGGTAGCGCGTATTGTGCACACGTGCACCCCTGGGTGGCGCCTATTCACAAGTGCCACTTCAAAGCGGCGCCCATTCACATTTTTTTTACAAATTATTTTTATGGATAATGACGACCCGATGTTTAATTAAAAATAAAATTATGTATTTATTAAAAAAAAAATAAAAAAATTATAGTAAGTAGATATTTTAATTGCGCTTCAAACGATGCAAAAAATATTAAATTTGGATTTACGGATTGACTGTACGACATGCCGTAAGTTGAGATATGAAAATTGTACTTAAAAAATTATAACTCGGACCATGTAAGTCCAAACTCAACACGGTTAACGTCATTTATGTGGTAATTCAATTATCTATCTAGGGTAAATTTTTTGATTGGAAATACAGTGATTTTGTAACCTAACATCGTTTACACCATAATTTGACCGAAATAAGTAAATGCATTAGGTGATAAATTTAATTATGTACTTACTCAAAAAAAATAAAAAAAATTACGGTGCGTAGATAATTTAATTACGAATCAAATGACACTAACTATGCGTTAAGTTTTTACTTTTAGACTGACTATATAATACGGTACGTAAAAAACTCTACATACGATACAAAAACTTTCAAATAGTGTTTTGAATAGTAAATTTTACTGTTTAAATAGTAAAATTTACTATTCAAAGCAAATCATTTGTAAAAAGAATGTGAATTGGCGCCACTTTAAAGTGGCGCCACCTAGCGTGTGCCCAATATGCGCTATCTGGGGTTGCGCGTGTGCCCAATACGCACTACCCGGAGTTGCGCGTATATCCATTTTTCGAAATATTTTTTTTGTATATTTACTTTTCTATAAAAAAAAATATATACTTTTAAAAAAAATTCATATATATTGGGATAACTGTGAGTTAGGGAAATTAAATAATAATAAAATAAAAGCTTATAAATGAAAAAATAAAATAAACGCATTCAATTGCAGTGCCGTGCCAAGCGGCCCCCGTGACGTGCGGTTTAGTTAACACCACTCACTGTACTGCATTTCTGTACTGCAATTATACTATATATACATTTTTAAAATAATTATTGTATCCTCAAAAATCTAATCTCCTTCAATTTCCGGTTTCAGACGGACCTAGCTCAAATTTCCCGAATCCCTATCCTCTCCAACAAATGGATGGCATGAACATGACGCCGCCGCCACCGTCCATGACCGGACACGGTGGGTCATCACCACCTCATAGCCACAAGGGGATGATGCACATGACCTTCTTCTGGGGAACCGACGGTTTTATCCTCTTCTCCGGCTGGCCAGGCACTGACAAAGGTATGTACGTGCTGGCTCTGCTCCTCACCTTCGCGCTTGCGGCCCTGGTGGAATTACTCTCTGGAAGCCGCATGATCAAACCGGGGACGAACAACGTACCGGCAGGAGTGGTCCAGACGGTGCTGCACGCGGTTCGCATGGGTCTGGCTTACCTGGTGATGCTAGCGCTCATGTCGTTCAACGGCGGAATTCTCCTGTCGGCGGTTGCTGGACACATGGTAGGTTTCTTCTTCTTCGGGAGCAGAGTGTTTAGGAAAGTGGACCCACTCGGCCACGAGAAGCTCAACTCCGATCTTCCACCGATGAGCTGCTGAAGAGAAATCATTATCCGCCGGTGGAGAATTTTATTTGATTAATATAATATTTTGATATTGTATGTAGAATGTGGCCATGGATTTCAATAATTGAGTTGGGACTCTCTTTCTCTAGTTAATGAAATGTTGATGGGTTCAACTGCATACCTGTCGAATTTGATGTGTTAGTGTTACGGGATAGGAAGGAAATTCAAAACACTACTTTTTAGCCAAAAAAATTGTATGAATTTTGTTTATATTATATTTTAACAATTAAATTTCAAAATAATCAATTTCAGCATTAAATAAATTAAATATCAACAATAGTTACTGTAATAAATATGACTAAATAAACTTAGTAAAATCTGTTTTGTTGCATTTTATTTCAGCTCAACCACACATATATTTATATAACTTGTTTATCCATTTTAGTAGCTGCAGAATGATTACATTTGACCATCTAATGTCAATATTACTAATGTCAACATTACTGTTCCCATTTTAGTAGCTGCAGAATGATTAAATTTGACCATCTAATGTCAACATTACTGTTCCCATTCTAGCATTGCAGAATAATTACATTTGACCATCTAATTTCAATATTACTGTTTTATTTTGACAATATTATTGTTTTACTACAATATTATTTCTACTTTTGACTTCTATTTTGACTCATTGACTTGGTAATTCTAACCCCAGCACACGGCACAAAGAACAGAAGAGACAATTAATGAGAAACAAAGAACTCGCATCTTATTGAAAGACTCGACTCGACTGGACTCGTGTTTCGTCTTTGATCTTTGTTTTTGTTTTCCAGGCCACCGTGTCTCGTGGCAGACTGTTTATTATAGTGTATCAAAATGGTGAATATGTTCGTGGATTTGGTTTGTGGCGTCAATACATCCATTCCCGAGGGAGACGGAATCCAATACTGTCGTAATCATAAATGGCCGGCGCCACCACCTGCGGTTGGCGCTTCTGCTGGAAGTACAGTCCACTTCTTCCATCTGCAGCTAAGAGGGAATATTACAACTACGCTAGTGGAGAAGAAAGAAAGAGACAAACACAAAATGACATCAAAGCTACCCACCATGTTCTGGCGGAAAACTACCCTGACGTGACGACGAAGATTCCAGTTTGTCGAAATGGATCATCAGAGCCTGCGCTACCCGGGCTGGTATAAGAACGGTGGAGCAGCCTGAATTGTTGAATTAGAAACAAAAAAATGGTCTCATCTTCTAAATGATCACGGGACTTACATTATTAGTAGCAGACACAGTTATAAGCATGATTCAACAATAATTCTGGACATGACATTAGGCTGAGGTAATGAGTGACTTGCTGGTGAAGACAAAACCCTTTTTAACTTTCTTAGAGAAGATTCCGTGTTTGGAAGGAAACGGAATCTCCCAGACGGTCGGTTATTCTCCTATTGGACCAAACATTTCGGAAAAACACAAAAAAAGATTCTGAAATCGGGCATCTAATCTATCGAATAACAACTTGATCAACTACTCCCAAAACAAAAACTGAACACGATACCTAATTCGTATATTATGATGGAAACAAATATGTCAGTGGCGTTGTCAAAAAAGGTCTTTTTTTCTTTTGCAATCCCTCCCCACCTTCCTCAGAAGTAATAACTAAGAACGCATCTGAAAAAATGACTGAATTGCATACTTGGTTTCGTGTGTGATTCAGTATCGTTGCCGGAGCATGTTCTTGGCAAGAAAACTCCTGTCCCACTCGAACCCATACTCGAACCTAGGAAAACAGCTCTCATACCCGACCCGCTGATATGACGGTGCTGCTGTTGTAAATTAGGGGCCTGCCGACGCTCGCTCTTCAGATGCGGTTTCTGATAGGCGGAACTAGATTGAGGTTGTCTCCTCAACAATTTCTCAGCTTGATTGAGCTAGAGACAGTGCAAAGGAGATAACTTTGAACATTTGAAGTAAATTAAATGGCAAAGTTTAATTTTTTGAATTATGAATACCTGCAAGGGTCGATTTGTATTATCATCTGGAATCACTCGTCCTAATGGGTGGAGATGATGCGACCTGTGTGCTAAGGGTGGCCTTTTGTCTACTGAACTTATATCTTGGAAACTGCTGTTGGCTTGGTGTGAAACTTCATGAAGGTGGCCTCTTTGACTTTCCAGAGTGTGACAGACTGATGAGAGGTTATAGTAGGGTTGATGCCAATCCCATGACTTTGGACTGAGGAATTCCTCAGAATGACCCCTCTAATCAAACCAAACACCACTAATTAGATACAGATGATTTGATAAATCACACATTTTTCTATCCAAGATTAATATTAAGAACCTGGAAATAAAGTTGATCATGTTCATCCTTCTCCTGGAGCATGTTCATCCGTCGAGTCGATTCCATAGTTCGCTCTTCTTCCGATTTATTTGAATGGGAAGGCGAAGTGAGAGTGGAAGCATAGCAGTCCGAGGTGGGAAATAGAGGAGCAGGAATTGCTGCTGCTGGTGTTGTTGAACGTAATAACTGTGCTTGGTGAAGGCCATCAGCCATAATGAATGGCAATTGAAGTGTCTCTCAACAACAGTAGGGCTTTGTTTCTTGTTGTTTAGAGGGAGAGGGAGAGAGAGAGAGATTGGTTGTTGAAATTGATGAATCATAATCTGAGAATGTGGTGTAAGTTTAAAAGAGGAGTGATGAGGACGACAGGAGAGTGTTTGAATTGAAGCAGCTGTGTTGGGAAGATGCATAATAAATGGGGTTTCTTATTCTTGAAGAGATGTTGAGAGGTGAGACTCAGACAGACAGACAAGTGAAGGAACGGAATGAAGCATGTGGCCTGCCTTTTTCCTGAGTAATCAACCAAAAAACAAACCGAACATTGATGAAAAATCAAATAGCAGACCGAACTTTTTTTGTTGACAAACACCAAACCAAATTTTTGGAATTGAGCAATCAACAAACCTACCTCAAATTTTTATTATGTTTGAATGAATTTTTCAATGTTTGAGGGAGTTATTAAGTCAACATTAGTTGAAATATTTTAAGGAAAAATTATTACGACTTAATAACTCTCTCAAACATTGAAAAATTCGTTCAAACATAATGAAAATTTGAGGTAAGTTTGTTGTTTGCTAAATTTTTAAAGTTTGATTTGTTGTTTGTTTTGTCAACAAAAAAAGTTCAGTTTACTGTTTGTTTTTTCCTCAAAATTCGGTTTGTTATTTGGTTATTAAACCTTGTTGAAGACAATACTCTATTCCTATTATCACTCTATATTTATATGAGTAACTATCTCTTTTGGTAAAAAAAAAAGTAACTATCTCTGCATATGCACTATGCAGTATGGAAGAGAAGGTTAAATTAAATCCTTTTTTCTACTAAAAGGAGGTCTCTTCAAATAATCCTCAATTGAAACAAAAAAATCACAAACGAACTAAATCATACCACATATGAATTCTATATCTTTTAAACTAGTTCAGTTAAACCGATTAGAAAGGTGGATGGTATTTTGGAATAAAATGTAGAGCGATTCAGCTGAATTATAAAAAATCGGTTCATAAGGGGTAAATCCTACCATTTTAAAAACTACTTTTATTTTTTTATATATTATTATTTATTAACTTTTTTTACAACGCATATTTTTTTTTATCATTTTAAATAAATCAGTGTGTTCACAAAGTAAGTACTGTTCTTATTTTCAGATATTTTTATTATTGAATTAATAGTTCCCTTGCATTTATAAATTATAAATGCGCGTTGTCACTTCTTTAATCTCTTTCAAAGTTCCCTCTCTTCCCCAGTCCCCGCTTTCTTTCATTGATTGATTTCAACGGACAATTTCAACCTTCCGTTTCGTTTTTGAGAAATCTCCAGTTTTACCTTCCATTTCTCTTGCGGAGCCGCAGTACACTGTTGTCTCTCCTCGATTTACGGTTCGTTTAAATTTCTCGTCCTTTCTTATTAGGGTTGTGGATTTGGTTTGCATCTTTTTTATTGTTCTATATTGAACTGCACTGAATTGGGTGGATTGCTCATGTTTGTGTTTGGGTAGTGGATTTTTGATCGCTTTGGGTCTGGTCAGGTCTGAGAGATCACGGGGGAGAGGACATGGCGAGTAGAATGGATCATGAATACGATTACTTGTTTAAGATTGTCTTGATTGGAGACTCTGGTGTTGGAAAATCCAACATTTTATCGAGATTTACTAGAAATGATTTTTGCTTGGAATCCAAGTCCACAATTGGTGTGGAGTTTGCCACTAGAACTCTGCAGGTGAGCGCTAATGGATAATTATTGCAGTATTCGTATATACATATGTTTTCTGACTTTAGAAGCTCATCAGTTCTTTGATTCTTGATGGCGATCAGTCTGCTTTGCTTAATCTTATTTTCTATCACATTTTCTGATTCTCATATACTTTGTGGATTAGTTTGTTGTACAATTTAGTGATACAAGCATTGAGTTCTTGGCTTTTGAAATTGATGCAATTCGTTATTCCTGGACAGTTTGGATTCTTGATTTACCTTGCTCGATAGTAGATTTGATTATCTAACTTCTGCAATGCCATTGCCTTGATCCACTCTCAGGATAAAGTTGATCTCCATACCATCTTCGACGAGCTCATTGCAGCTTTTTAGTGTCATTTGCATGTAAGATGGTTCATTGCATAGTCTTTTTTTTTTTCTTTCTTCCAGACAGGTGGTTCATGGTCTCTTGTGCTTTAATTACATTTCATTTACAAAGAATGTATCCATAAAATCTTAGTGCTTATTTTGGGTTACATTTCTGAGCTAAACAATATCCATCTTTCAGACATTTTTTTAATGAGGGAATTCTTCATCAAAGGAGTTTGTCTATGTGTCGGAAATATGATTGTAGGACAAATACATGGTACATAGTTCAAATCTTCAAACTATAGTCCTGCTTCCAGTTTGGGAGTTTTAATACATATCATCATTTGTGACTGTTAAAGAATGGGATTTTTTCTGTTACTGAAATATAGAGTATATTCAGACTTCAGAGTAGAAAGGAATACATGAGCACCTCTTGATGCTAGCAGTTTAGATTAAGTATTTTTGCTTCAACATTGATTACCATCTGCGATAGTTTTTCAAGTAGGAATCCGTTATCTGAGGAAACCTCTCATCTGATGAAGCAAAGAGATTTTGAATGATCTGTTTGAAACACACTGCTATCTATCTTATATAGTAATAATAGTGATGTAATGATATTCATTGATACAGGTAGAGGGAAAGACAGTCAAGGCACAGATATGGGATACTGCGGGTCAAGAGCGATACCGAGCAATTACAAGTGCTTACTACCGAGGAGCAGTTGGTGCCCTTCTTGTCTATGACATTACAAAGAGACAAACTTTCGACAATGTCCTGAGGTGGCTCCGTGAGTTGAGGGATCATGCAGATTCCAACATTGTCATAATGATGGCTGGAAATAAGTCTGATCTAAACCACCTCCGAGCTGTCGATAAGTCGGATGGTGAGAACTTAGCTGAGAGAGAAGGGCTATCCTTCCTTGAAACGTCTGCATTGGAAGCAATGAACGTAGAGAAGGCATTTCAGACAATATTGTCGGAGATATACCATATTATAAGCAAAAAAGCATTGGCGTCTCAGCAAGCTGCAGCTAATGTCCCTGGTCAAGGAACCACGATTAATGTGGCCGATACATCACCTGCCACCAAGGCTGGGTGCTGTTCTACTTAGCAAAGAGGAACCTAACGAGGCTTTTTTTCACTTTTGTGGGTCTGGACACTCAGAACCCAGTCATTTGTAGAGAGCACGGGTTTGTCAATGTAATAAACTACATCTTCTTTACTTAATGTATGTTTTTGTCAGTCAAGTTCTTTACTTTGTGTATCTGGAGAGCACGGGTTTGTCGCACAATGTCTTGAAAGTGTTCATGTTGTATCGACGAATCCATCCATTATCGGCTTCAGATTGTTGGGAAGTCTCATGCTGATTTCTTAGTGAAGTATTGCTATTATTATCCAACAAAAAGATGTAAAAGAACTACCAATTTTTTTATTTATTTGTTTAATTATACAGTTTAGGAGATCGCTTTGTAATCACTAGAAACGATCATAAGCATCCTACATGTACAATAATTATATATATGAGATGTGAGTGAGACTCATTAAGGAAGCCTTTTATTGTTCACCACCTCATAATTTTCAGTTATTTCAGTTGGCATGTTGATGATGATGAGCTGAATCTCTTTTGGAGCAAAATGGAAGAGGGCAAAACCTGCCTTTTTTAGGTCATCTTATGGTCTCCTCCGACAAATCTGATTCCTTGGACATAGGGAAATCCAGCTCTATCGCAGCTAAGTTGCAGTAATGTTGCTACTTCTCCATCCATACCCATCTCTATCCCCATCTCCATTTCCATTGCCGTTTCTTTGATCTGACAACAAATACAAATAGACGAACAGACACTGCAAACCCGAAAAAGCCACACTTCTCTGTCCCAAATCCAATTCTTAATCCATATTCTATTCAGGGCAAGGGAACCCCATCCACCCAATAAACCATTTCAAAAGCATATTTATTTGCCGGCTTTTATCTTTATTCCCGACATTAATAAAGCCGGCAGCTTGAAGAGTAAAGACAGCGACAAGAGGAGAGGAGGTTTGGTTTCAGACAGACTCTCAATTTGATTCCAGCCTGGTTTCTGACATTTGGGGAAGAGGATGGAGGGGAAGGTGGTGGACGACATTATACGGAGGCTGTTGGATTACAAGAAAAACAAGGCCTCTAAGCAAGTCCCGCTCATGGAGACGGAGATTCGACAGCTCTGTGCCGCTGCTCGTGAAATTTTACTCCGACAGCCCATTCTCCTGGAATTAGAAGCCCCCATAAAAATCTGTGGTACCATTTCTTTATCCCTTAATCGTTTCATGTTCAAATATGTAGTTTCATGCTGAGAAATACTGGTGTGGTAATAGGTTTAGGTTTCTTTCTTTGGATGATCCAGATGGAGATGCTGCCTCAGGCTCGAAAAATGATGGATTTATATTCTATAAACATGTTGAGCCCGACTAAAATTAAAAAAAAAAGATTGCTCATAAATTGGCGGAAACACACAATGATCACTTTGTTTGTAGAAGCTATTACTGAATCCTAGACAATTATTAGCAAATAATTAGTGATCTTAATTGCTGAAAATTTCCTCTATATAATCTGAATAGTTTTGATTTCAATTGGGTTGTTACTAAACTGGTTAGTCTAATTAATTTCTTATTGCTTTCCTTGTTCTTTGTCTTTCAGGTGACATTCATGGGCAATTTACTGATCTGTTGAGAATCTTTGAATATGGAGGCTTTCCTCCTCATTCCAACTATCTCTTCCTAGGTGATTACGTCGATCGTGGCAAGCAAAGTTTGGAAACGATATGTCTTCTGCTCGCCTACAAGATCAAATACCCAGAAAATTTCTTCCTTTTAAGAGGAAATCATGAATGTGCTTCGGTGAACCGAATTTACGGTTTTTACGATGAATGTAAACGTCGATTCAATGTGAGGCTGTGGAAATGCTTCACAGATTGTTTCAACTGCCTTCCTGTGTCTGCCCTGATTGATGATAAGATATTGTGCATGCATGGTGGTCTGTCCCCTGATTTAACAGATTTGGACCAAATTAGGAAGTTACACCGACCGATTGATGTCCCAGATTGTGGTCTGCTTTGTGACTTGCTCTGGGCAGATCCTAGTAGGAACGTCCGAGGATGGACAATGAGTGACCGAGGAGTGTCCTACACTTTTGGTCCTGAGAAGGTGTCTGAGTTCTTAACAAAGCATGATCTGGACCTTATTTGTCGAGGTCACCAGGTTAGCCATCATTCTGTGTTTTGAATCTTTGATTCAACTGAAAATGAGAAGAGTATATTGATAAACAGTACATTCTTTCCAGGTTGTTGAAGATGGGTATGAATTCTTTGCAAACAGACAACTGGTGACGATCTTTTCGGCTCCAAATTACTGCGGTGAATTTGATAACGCGGGTGCAGTGATGAGTGTGGATCCAAGTTTGATGTGTTCATTTCAAATTCTTAAACCAGCAGATGAGAGGAACAAATTCAACGAATAACTAGAGTTGTTGTCCATTCAGAGATGGTCACCGTCAGTAAGTTGTTCTTGTCTGGTGTCCAATTTGGATACATATTCAGAAGGCAACCGGAGTTGAAGATGACGGCGGGGACTTGAGAAAATAGACGGTGCGGTGGAGAAGACATCCATCTGATTGGTTTGCCTTTGATGTATATACATTTCATACGTACATACATATTTGCTGTAATGTAATGTAATTTGTGAGCTGCTAGACAGGCAGCAGAATTGATACTTACTTGCATGGCCATGTGAGCTGGTAGCTAGCTAGAGAGTTACTACGTGCTGACACCTCACTCAGTACAGTACAAGAGGGACGGGTAAAAGTGAAAATGAATTGAAAGGAGTAAAAGTAAAACAGTTAATTTAAACATTAATTTCTATTTAAAGCTTCACTATTGACTTCAACTTCCTTCACTTTCACATCTCCCAAACGAACATGGAGGTGATGAAGCTTTTATCTTGGGTAATTTTGCATGTGCTCGCGGTGATGATCGCTGTACAAACGGGTGGTGATCTCGCATTTGCAGCGGCGGGAGGGGAAAGGTTTGGACACGACAAGACGACGGTGTATGGGTTCCCTCCGCCACCTCCTCCAATATCGTATGGTTCACCTCCTCCATTCCACAATAGACCACCATCTCACCGTCCACCGAGTCCTCCACCTTGTCCACCTCTACCTCCACCACCGTCTCCTCAGGTTCCTCCTCCTTCCAGGCAGAAACCACCCCGAATGAGGCACCCACTACCACCACCTTTTGGCCACCAGCCTCCTTCATATGGCAATCCACCGTCTCCTTCACCTCCTCGTCGGAATCCACCATCACCACCCATATACTCTCCGCTACCATCACCTAGACATCCACCACCTTCACCCCCTCGGAGGCATCCGCCACCCCCTACTAGGCAACTACCAACACGGGCTAGGCATCCACCACCATCTTCTCACCCACCATCACCGCCCACATACGGTACACCACCTTCACCTCCTCGACAGCAGCCACCACCGCCTTCTAGGAAACTGCCGCCCCGTGCTAAGCATCCAACACCACCTTCTCAGCCACCATTGCCGCCCACATACAGGTCTCCGCCGTCACCTAAACATCCACCTCCTCACAGGCTAAAACCTCCTCATCAAGGGCATCGGCCACCGCCTCCAAGCTCCCCACCACCTACATACGGTGGTTGGCCTCCACCTTCTAGGCAAAAACCACCTCATCTCAAGCATCCACCGCCACCTCCGACCTGTCCACCGCCCTCCCCAAGACCTAATCCGCCTCCGCCCATTTACGGATCTCCACCACCACTACCTCCTAGCTTCCCACCCCCTTCACCCCCTCGCAGGCACCCCCCACCGCCTTCGAGGCAACTCCCACCTCATCTCAAGCACCCATCACCTCCACCATCCAGGAAAGCGCCACCCTATCACAGGCATCCACCACCTCCGAGTAAGCAAAAACCACCCTCACACAGAGCGCCGCCACCTTCATCCCGGCCACCATCACCACCTCGTGTTACTCCATCGCCTCCTGCCCAACCGACACCATCACCAACTCCATCCTGTCAGTACCCGCCGCCACCACCACCATCCCCACCGTCATATGGGACGCCGCCACCGCCATATGCCAAGCAAAGCATCATCCCACTTCTTGAGCATTAAATGGACCATTTTGTTTAGCATGCAAATGTAGCCAATCACTGTATCTTTTTTGTTTTCTTCTTCTTCTAGTTAATGCGTGTCTAATTATGGTTGTATCGTGTTCCTCTGCTTGAAACGACGGTACTACTTTGTAATCTTAATCTGCTGTACGTGTGTCTGCATTTTTCTTCTCTTCATGCATGATGTAAGAATAATAATTATAAATTAAGCTTTGGTTCCAGTATGATCTGTAAAGTTTGACTTTGGCCCATTTATTCTGTTCTTCGATGCATGCGACACAAACTTTGACTCATTTCCTTTGCCATGCAATAATAAATAGAATAGTAAATGCCAGCGGATATCGGCCACGCAAAAGAGAACTTGTTCCAGAGACATAATTCCTTGTCCGTATTCGAACTTGGTAATGAAAATCTTGGACACATGTATTATAATATTTTCTGGTGTCATGACATGGCAGAATTTTTCTGTCTTCCCCGTATTTTTTTTTTAAGATAGGGAAAGAAAGGCATAGGCAGCCACGTGTGAGCTTTTCAATCAATATCAACTGCCGCCTTAAATTTCGAACAAACAGCATCGTATATATGTCGTCCAAAAATATCTATAAGATTAAACCAAATGAACGAAGAAACTATACGAAGGAAAACGCTACATACTTGAAGTTGCTATCTTCATCGTATCAAATTGGATTGCATGCTAATCTTCGTCCTGAACCAAATCTTCTGCTGGGCTTTGCGTTGGTGATGTTGGCGCTGTCGCCCCCTCAGACTGCGCAACAGCCTTCCGTCTCCACCCTGCTCGGCGGTTCCACCCGGTTGAGGTCGCTGCGGTGCTGTTTGAGCTTGCCCTCCGCCGTCACCACTAACAGTAACCCAAAGATTCAGTCTTTATGTAGACAAGGCAAGCTCGGACAGGCCCTTCATGTCCTTTCTCGAGAGCCCAATCCAACTCAGCTCACTTACGAGCTCTTAATCCTCTCCTGCTCCAGCCAAAATTCTCTCTCCGATGGCTTCGCTGTCCATCAGCATCTTCTCAAAAATGGGTTCGACCAGGACCCTTTTCTTGCGACCAAACTCATTAACATGTACTCTGAGTTGGACGCTATAGAGAATGCGCGCAAGGTGTTCGATGAAATTCATATTAGAACTATTTTTGTCTGGAACGCCCTATTCAGGTCGCTCGCCCTGGCAGGTCATGGTGAGCAAGTATTTGACTTATACCGGGAGATGAATGAAATCGGCATTCCTTCAGATAGGTTTACATACACTTACGTATTAAAAGCATGTGTTGCTTCGGAGAGCAAGTTTTCGCTTCTGAATAAGGGGAAGGAGATTCATGCTCATATTCTGCGTCATGGCTATGAGGAGCATGTCCATATAATGACCACTTTGGTCGATATGTATTCGAGGTTTGGTTTCGTGAGGAATGCAATTTTTGTATTTGATGAAATGCCTGTCAAGAATGTAGTTTCCTGGAGTGCCATGGTTGCTTGTTATGCAAAGAATGAAATGCCATTTGAAGCTTTAGAGCTTTTCCGAGAAATGATGCTTCAGAAACTTGATTCTGCTCCAAATTCTGTTACCATGGTCAATGTGCTCCAAGCTTGTGCAGCTCTTACTGCTCTAGAGCAAGGCAGGTTGATACATGGATATATACTAAGGAGAGGCCTTGATTCAATCTTGCCTGTCATCAGTGCCCTCATAACCATGTATGGTAGATGTGGGAAGCTCAGGTTAGCACAATTAGTTTTTGATAGGATGGAGCAAAGAGACGTTATTTCTTGGAATTCATTGATATCAAGTTATGGGATTCATGGATATGGAAAGAAGGCCATTCAGTTTTTTGAAGAGATGGCTTCAAATGGGATATCACCTACTCTTGTCTCGTTCATCAGTGTTCTTGGAGCCTGCAGCCATGCAGGGCTTGTCGAAGAGGGCAAGATGCTCTTTAAATCAATGGTTGAAGAATACAAGATGAAGCCTAGTGTGGAACATTATGCCTGTATGGTGGATCTTCTTGGCCGTGCAAATAGGTTAGATGAGGCAGTTAGACTTATAGAAGGCATGAGAACTGAACCTGGACCTAAAGTTTGGGGTTCTCTCCTTGGAGCATGCAGGATCCATTGCAATGTTGAACTTGCTGAAAGAGCAAGTTCTAAGCTTTTCAAACTTGAACCCACAAATGCTGGAAATTATGTACTCCTAGCTGATGTTTACGCTGAAGCTAAGCTTTGGGATGAGGTGAAAAGAGTGAGGAAGCTTCTAGAGTTTCGGGGTCTGCAAAAGGTCCCTGGTAGGAGTTGGATTGAAGTTGGCAGGAAGATCTATTCATTTGTTTCTGAAGATGAACTGAACCCACATAGTCAACAGCTGCATGCTCTTTTACTTAAATTTTCGATGGAGATGAAGGAGTCAGGGTATGTGCCTCAAACCAAGATTGTCCTCTATGATCTCAATACGAAGGAGAAGGAGCGCATTTTATTGGGCCATAGCGAGAAACTAGCTGTTGCCTTTGGACTTATCAATAGCAGTAAGGGTGAAACAATTCGAGTCACCAAGAATTTACGGTTGTGTGAGGACTGTCATTCCGTTACAAAATTCATTTCCAAGTTTACAAACAGAGAAATTTTGGTCAGAGACGTGAACAGGTTGCATCATTTCCAAGATGGGGTTTGCTCATGTGGGGATTACTGGTAGTTGGTTGCCCTAGATCAGGCCACTTCTGCACCTTCCTCAAAATATGAAAAAAACTGGAGATAGATGAATCTACGCATCCAAAACATACAATCTTTACTTTGATTCTGCTTATTATATACCAAGATCATCAACACGATGATCCCTTGAGAACCAAGAGGACGGACTATGCTCCCCTTTGAACCTTATCTAAACTTTCTCAGAGACACATGAAAGTAAATATCCAAGAACCATTAGCAAGATCATCACACTAGGTTCTCTTTGAGAATCAAGAGGAGAAGCATCTATCGTTGACGTGACAGGTTTCTCATCTTACTTGAATAATAGTGTACAATACGTTTGTGCTATGTTATGGAGTTCATGAGGTTGACATATGCTTATGTTTTTCCTTCACAATACATTACGGTTAAGAGGCTAATATCATCATTTTTTGGTCTGCTCCCTCTTCAATATCATGAGCCTTATTATTATATGCTATATGTTCCTAAGTTTAGTTTTGAAACTATTATCAATTGAAAACAAGTGATGTTGGACTGGGTCTCTCTTTTTCCTTCCTAACACCTGCAGCTGATTCTATGGAGTTGGTTGGATGTGGATCTGTTATGAGTTGAATAAAGGTGATGCTTTATTGTAGAGATGATTCATTAGCAACTGCTGCATAGTTGGCGTCATAGATGGAGGGAGATGTTGGAATCTGCAGAGCTCAAACTTGCAAGAACACTCCTCCCCCACCTCGTGATGATGACGTCAGTTCCATGGAATCCCATGTTCGTGCCTTGGACCAGACTCCCCCAGGTTGGTCGGATCTTGAACTCGAAGAGAATATAATTTAAGATATTTGGATGCATTATTATATGGTATCATCAATTCACGGTGAAGTGAAACATTGGAAAGCTACAAAAAATAAGTGTCCATCTTTCTTGTTGAATCACCACAAGAGTACAAACGCACGTGATGCGGCATCGGACTTTAACAGGTGCGAAAACTAAAAAACCGAGGAGGAAAGAATAATAAAGGATTATGGATAAAATTAAATTATAAGAGTGTCATTTTTTAAATCAAATATAGACGAAAATAATACTTACTTGACAAATATAGTAATTATTAGTATTTATCTTTTTAACCCCGAATAGGACTTGGATTTAGGGCCGGCAATGGTGCAGTGAAAAACTCATAACCGTGATTATAACCGTTACTGTTTAATATGGTTAACCGTACCATTATGGTGCGGTACAGTTATGATGATGAATTTTTCTATCCATAATGGTTATTGTATTTGAGTTATAACCATGGTTATTATATAAATATAATAATTACTTATTATTAATAAACTAATATATATTAAATAATAGAAGTTACTATACATACAAATAATAAATAAATATGATGTTAATTTTATATATTTTTATTATTGACAATATAAATTTACGCATTTTTTTAACATGAAATTTTTGATATTTTATTATATTACATGTGTGAAATAAATATGGGTATACAGGTAAAACCATGTTTAATAACCACTGTTATTTTAATAGTTATGATATTGAAAATTGTACCAGTAATGATTATGATTATGGTATGCGAATTAAAAATATGGTATGGTTATGATATTTGTTATACCCGCACCATACCCTAACCATTGACCGCTCTAATTTGATTGAATGGTCCTAATGTAAAATGATGGTAGCCGAACAATCAACAATCCCTCTTCGGGCCTAACTTAATAATGAAATGATCAATAAGGGCGTGGACGAACGAGGATCACATTATTGATACCGTCGTTTTCACATTAGGCTTCCATACCACCAAATTGATAATTAAACTTTATATTATGGAGTTATGTTTTTTTTTTGGGCCAAATTATGGAGTTATGTTTCATTATAGCAGCATGTATTATTTTGAAAATTTTATTATAAAATTCTTATTTAATCGTTTTAGATCATTTTATCATATTTTTTTACAGTTTTTCACAATATTTTCTATTAAGTTTAATAGAAATAATTTGGTAAAAAAAAAAAGTTTAATAGAATATATTTAACCGACATACTTTTCATATAATACAAAAAATAAACTAACAAATCAGTATTTATTATTTAACCATATATATAATACATAGCCACCCACCCCACCCGGCACCCGCACAGGTGCGCATCAGATTCCCTGGCCTCTTGATTTTGATTTGACAGTCTGTATCATCTTCAGGGCCTTCCCCGCTTATTCACGTAACGTCGTCAGTCACTACTGTCCTACAAATTCCCCTCTCCACTCTTGCCATTGCTCCTCTTTCTCTAAGCTTTCCATGGCTTCCTTGATTGAATCTGGTTGGCAGGTACTTCTCTCTCTTTCTCTCTTTGCTTTCCACATTCTCTACAACTGTTACTGTCATTTGCAATTACTGTCCAGCGTTTGTGGTTCTGGATTCGATTACGTTAGACGGTAGAATATCTGCATCTTTCTTAGCTCATCCGCTGTCTCTTTCTCATTTACCAATTTTGTTGGAAGGACACTGCTGATTATCAGTCCAGTTTTCATTTGTTATCGATTCGTCTGCGAACGTTGGGGGTACTACTCACCATTCGATTCTGGAATGTAGACGCAGATGGGAATGAATTAACCACCGATGCACTTTACTGCGATTTGGATTCATTCGTTCTTGCAGACTCTACGGTTTCTTCTCTAGATAGATCAATGCGTTCTAGATCTTTGCATCCTACGACTGCATGAGCTAGAAATCTCCATTTCTGGAACCTTGAGTCAATTTACTTGCTTCCTTGAAAATGCCCTTATGATGAAAAAGACGCATCAGGAATCTGTTTTCTCCTTTATAAAAACTCTTTTGGATTCTAATGTTGTCCTTAATCTAGTTTGTTTGTTACTCTTTCATGAATACTATAGAGTTGAGTATACCGCCATAAAAAGGAGTTAAAGTAGATATAAGAAGAAAAGGCCAAATTTTAGGAGTTGATGATTAGAAAAAAATAAAAATAAAAAAATGATTAGGCTTTGTTTTAAATATTCCCAAAATGCCAGCAGTGATTCTCTCAGGTTCTATATGATTGTGATAACGGAAGGTAACTGTAACTACCGAGACTTAAATATAGAGTTTCCTCTTGCTCATATCTGTTCTATCACTTGTATGAGGAGTAATTTCTCGCGCTGACACTTTGGAAGACTGAAATTTAGATATAGACGACCACATGAATTGGTATATTGCATCCATGCCTCTCTATAAGAACTTGTTCTTGGAAGATGTGAGTGTTGATTCTCTTTGTTTGGCTTGGCAATGCAGTATCTGATCACAAACTTCAGCGACTTTCAGCTGGCTTGTCTCGGGAGTTTCTTCCTTCATGAAAGCGTGTTTTTCTTATCAGGGCTTCCTTTTATATATCTGGAGCGAGCTGGATGGCTTAGCAAGTATAAAATTCAGGTTAGGATATTCATTGAATCTTATTGTCTTCTTCAGATTGTTAATTGCATTTACCTCAATCTGAATGAGTAGAGTTCTCCCTGCTTCCTTGATCTGAATATTTTTAGGCACTTGATAATTGCTGAAGGATTAGCAACTACCATTTTCTATTATTGGAGTTGTCTTTACCTTTAAGTTACCTTGCTTTGGGTTTATAGTATGTACCTCACAGAATTCAGGTATTTTGCAGGCAAAAAACAACAGTGCTGCAGCTCAAGAGAAGTGCATCACTCGCTTACTACTATATCACTTTGGCGTCAACTTACCTGTCATGATCTTTTCGTATCCAGTCTTCAAGTTTATGGGCATGCGAAGCAGTCTGCCTTTGCCATCCTGGTATTTTCAGGCTCCGTACACTTTGAGATATTCTTAGAGGATGTGTGATGTAATATCAGCTAACTGAACGATGATTCTCCAACAACTTATTTACTAGTTATTGATATTCTTCTTGTAATGTTGTAGGAATATAGTTTTGACCCAGATTCTATTCTATTTCATCCTTGAGGATTTTGTATTCTACTGGGGGCACCGTGTTCTGCATACAAAATGGTTGTACAAGCATGTTCACAGCGTCCATCATGAGTAAGAGTTACTGAAAGAGAGTTGTCTCTTGAGTTTTCAGCAACTAATGGAAAATGCTCACTTGTTAATTGTATTGCAGATATGCTACCCCTTTTGGACTGACTTCTGAATATGCTCATCCTGCTGAGATACTGTTTCTTGGGTTTGCAACTATTGTTGGACCAGCCATAACAGGTCCCCATCTCATTACTCTTTGGCTGTGGATGGTTGTGAGAGTGTTGGAAACAGTTGAGGCTCACTGTGGCTATCATTTTCCATGGAGCCCCTCAAATTTTCTACCTCTCTATGGAGGGTATGTATTAAACTGTTCTTTGTGCTGTTAGAGTGGCTCCATATATTGACTTGAGACATTTCCAATTTTATGATTGTTTAATTTCAATATTTTTCACAGTGCTGATTTTCACGACTATCATCACCGACTGCTCTACACCAAATCTGGAAACTACTCTTCGACTTTTACTTACATGGACCGGTAAGTTACTCTTGGATGCTTTGCCATCAAACTGTTATTGGGAATGTCTATCTATTGAATGTGAAGTTCATTGTTTTTATCTGTGTGGAGCTCAAATGTGGATAAGTTGGATCCAGCTATATTGTGATTGCCATGGTCTCTCTCATTTTGTTCTTTTCTGGATATCTTTTTTGTATTTGCTTTCCTAGTTCATACCATTTTGTTGTTCAGATTTTGTGAACTTCATTCTGATCCTGGATAACAAAATGGTGCAGTATTGATCGTTATGATAGTCATTCTATTATGGTCAAAAGAAGCTTCATGGTGAACTCTACATTACTGTAGCTCGAAAGAGTCAACATCCTAATATTGTTAGAAAAATATTAGTTTGCATTGCACTCTTATATTAAGAACATGTAGAGTTTGTTTTCTGGGAATAGAGCTAGAAGCATCCTATTGAATGTTTGTGGTATGTGTTTTTAATTTAAATCTCAGGATCTTTGGAACGGACACAGGGTATAGAAAGTTGAAGGCGATGAAGGAGGTTGGAGAGAAGGAGGAAAGTGTCAAGAAGGATATGTCATGTAAGTAGAGGATGAGTCAATTCTTTAACTGGATAGGGCATCAATCATGGGGTCTGTAATCTGTGGCTGCTAATTCATAAATGTAATGGTTTGCTGCCATGACGATGTTATTGTGTTTAGTATGACGATGTCATCCAATTTTATGGTTTTGATGGATGTATGGGAATCGTAGTAGGGAGCCGCATGCAGTGCCGTATTGTTTGTGCATTACGGATTTCGCTATGTCTCTGCTTTCCCTTCACTTTTCTCTTTATAAGATATGATCCAAACAAACTACAAGCATTTTAAACGTATCCATGTACAAATACGTGGGAAGGCTCTGATTCCGAACAACCTATCTCTCATTGTCAAATTGTATTCCATGCATTTTTTTTTATCTTCCTAATTAATATGAAACCTAAAGCATTTTTTTTATCATTATCTACGTACGAGTAAACAAGTTTTATGAAGCATTCCTAATTATTTCTGGTGATGAACATTTTAAGCTCGTAACCCCTGACTTGCTTATCACCATAGAAATTATTATTATTTCCAAAAAAACAAATTATAAATTGGAAGTCACCAGACTTCTGAGCTTGTGTGGTGAAGGAACAAGCTTTAGATCGCATCCTCAGATGGGTCCATTGTCTGATGATAGAGTGAGTGAAGGAGGGAGGGGTATCCAACTTTGGACAGTTTAATAATGCATTATGGTTGCCTCAGGTCGCGCCACGTGTCAATAACCCAATCTCCATTCTGTGGTTGCAGATTCTAGCTGTTCATCATCATCCACACTACCAGCTTTTTAATTTCTCCCCCTCTCTCAACCATTTCATCGCAGAGCACAAACAAGATCGATCTTCAGACCTCTTCCAGCACTGTTTCAACTCTGCAGGTTAAATCATGGCGGCTGCCTTTTCAACTGCCGGAACCCTAAATGTAAAACCAGTACGTATTCCTTCCTTACATTAGTAGTTAATTATTATATTATAAATGTGGGACTCATAATCAGCAGATCAAATCGTGAGATATCAACTCACTGGAATAGTAGTTCATTATACGATATATGTATATATAAGATCCGTACATCATTACAGAAAGGGATTAGTTATCTATGTAGCTAATGTAGTGCACACATGCATGATATATGTGCGCAGCTGAGCTTGAACAACTCAGCATCGAGCTCTGCCTTTCTCGGGACTAGCCTAAAGAAGGTGAACTTCAGAGCCGCTACAACCCCAAAGACCTCATCGAAGAGCTTCAGAGTGGCGGCCGAAGTAGAGGAGTCTAAGAACAAGGACAAATGGGCTGGCCTTGCCTACGACATTTCCGATGACCAACAGGACATCACCAGGGGCAAGGGCTTGGTCGACGATCTCTTTCAGGCTCCCTCAGGTGCTGGAACCCACTACGCTGTCATGAGTTCCTACGACTACATCAGTCAGGGTCTCAGAGAGTACGTAAACGACTGTACTATTATTTTAGTTAGCGTCGAATCGAGATGTTTGGTGAATTCCAAAGTATGTCGTGGGTTTCATTAACATTTAACGTATGTATGTATGTATGTCGTGCGCCTTTTTGATTTGGTTTCAGATATGACTTCGACAACAAGATGGACGGTTTCTACATCGCACCCGCTTTCATGGACAAGCTTGTGGTTCACATTACCAAGAACTTCATGACCTTGCCCAACATCAAGGTTCCATTGATTCTGGGTATCTGGGGAGGCAAGGGTCAGGGTAAATCCTTCCAGTGTGAGCTCGTATTCCGCAAGATGGGAATTAAGTGAGTTTCTTTGGGGGCTAAGACTTGCGTTAATTTTCGTCTCTGATGATTTGTTTGTTTTTTTTGTAATTTTAGTCCAATCATGATGAGTGCCGGAGAACTGGAAAGCGGAAATGCTGGAGAACCCGCGAAACTGATCCGTCAGCGGTACAGAGAAGCCGCTGACTTTATCAAAAAGGGAAAGATGTGCTGCCTCTTCATCAACGATCTTGATGCGGGTGCGGGTCGGATGGGTGGAACCACCCAGTACACTGTGAACAACCAGATGGTGAACGCCACGCTGATGAACATTGCTGATAACCCGACCAATGTCCAACTCCCCGGAATGTACAACAAGGAGGAGAACCCTCGTGTTCCGATCATTGTCACCGGGAACGACTTCTCCACACTGTATGCTCCTCTGATTCGTGACGGGCGTATGGAGAAGTTCTACTGGGCCCCAAACCGTGATGACCGAGTCGGTGTCTGCAAAGGGATCTTCCGGACTGACGGCATTGCTGATGAAGATGTCGTCAAGTTGGTCGACACCTTCCCCGGCCAATCCATCGGTAAGCCATGCGAAGATCAATATTCAGTTCGATAGTTTAATTTTGTTACATCAATATGCGTGACCGATCGAATGGTTTACTTTCGTTTAATTCTGTTGGAATATCCAAAACCAACAGATTCCAATAATTGTTCTTCTTCTTCTTTTGCATTCTACTGCAGACTTCTTTGGTGCTCTGCGAGCTCGAGTTTACGATGACGAGGTGAGAAAGTGGATCTCCGGTGTCGGAGTTGAGACCATCGGGAAGAAGTTGGTGAACTCCAAGGAAGGTCCCCCTACTTTCGAGCAACCTAAGATGACCATCGACAAGCTCCTCCAGTACGGTTCCATGTTGGTTCAGGAGCAAGACAATGTCAAGAGGGTTCAGTTGGCCGAAAAGTACTTGAGCGAGGCGGCTCTTGGCGATGCCAATGCAGATTCCATCAGCAGAGGAAACTTCTATGGTGGGGGGTGGGCACTGACGACACATTCTTAAAATCCTAGCTAACTAAAACTGTAATTCTTTCTTTTTTTCCTATAAAAATAATCAAGATTGTTTTTTTTACAGGAAAGGCAGCGCAACAAGTTAACCTCCCAGTCCCCGAAGGGTGCGCCGACCCCAACGCCACCAACTTTGATCCGACAGCTCGTAGTGACGACGGAAGCTGCTTGTACTGAAATGATGAAAATATCGACGTTGTTAATATATATGGATTGTTCTAAAGTTTTGTTTATATAAAATGTTACTTATTCCAACGAACTCATGTACTTGTTATTGTATTGGTTGTCGTCTTTGAGAAATAATATGGGCAGGTCGATCGAAGGAAATAATAGTGTGACCAAAATGTGGAAATTTCTGATTGAAAAATGGTCTCAATTTAGTTGACTTTTCAATATATATTCATTTTCAACAAAATCGGATATCTTTTTTCAATATCTATCCATTAAAAACCTTGATATCTTGTTTCTTCACCTGCTTTATCTAAAATGAAGCACAAAGCAGGAAAAGACGAAGTGATGATTCGTAGTAAAATAGACATACACTGGTCTTTGAATTTCTCATCTCATAAATGGAGTTTTCAATGATTTTGATTTCTTATTAGGAGATCCTTCGATACAAATATTAAGGAACCTTTTGACTTTCCACAATGGATCAACATATAGCGTCTGAACAATCCTAACATTTCTCTTACTAGATTTCACATCCTAAAATTTATTTAACATTAAACAAGACCCTAAAACATTTAAATAGAAAATGAATTCAAGTTGCTGAATTTATATGCACTTGCTCGACACCGTGCCTGACATTATGAGTCTGCACTGAACTGAGGCACTACGGCTGATATTATGAGTGCCCTGCATGTGACACTAGATCTGCACTGAACTGAAGACTGACACTATCAGAGACACTGAGAATGTACTATGTCTAACACTTGTGAAGGAACGTAGAATGACACTATCCGAGGCACTGGGATGACACTGCGACTCGACATGACACCATGAATAACACTATGAATGTGTTGAGAGGAAACCATATAACAAAGAAAAAAACAATGACAACTGAAAAAAACAAGTATACCATTGTTATAACATTTACATCATTTCAGATTCAGGAAAGTTTTTTTTTTTTTTTCGTGATTGTGCCACTTTGAGTTTTTCCCAGTTTCATATATTTTCTCACGGAAATTTGTTTTTGTTGAAATCAATTTTATTCGTATTCTTAATCGACATATATATTAGTATTTTATTATTTACCCCGTTTCTTAAATTTGACCGGAGGGTCTCCTTTTTCAGTGATGATGCCCATTTTAGTTTATTCAAATATCGTTATTTTTTTATAAATCGAAACTCGAAACTTTACATACTCGTTAAATACGTTTTTCCTAGGTGACACCTAATTGTTTTCGTCTGATTTCGTAGTTTTGTCAATATCTCGTCACTCACAACTTCGTTTTCAGTTAAATTAGTTTTATTCGCATTCTAACTCAATATATATTGACGTAGTAATGTTAATATAATACATATTTTTGGGACCGAAACCAAGTATTTTCCGTGACGGTACCCCTTTGAGTTTCCAACGATTTTGTAGATTTTGAATTACTCCTCATTCGGAACTCCACTTTCGATTAAATAAAAATTGTTTTCTTATGTACTCGATCAAATATATATTCTAAACATTCTCACTCAAAATATAAGATCAAATGGTTCCTGTTATCACCTGTATATAATACGTTTTCCTAGGTATCCCCTAATTGTTTGGTTCGATTTCGTAGTTTTATCAATATCTCATCACTCACAACTTCGTTTTTAGTGAAATTAGTTTTATTCGCATTCTAACTCAATATATATTGACGTAGTAATGTTGATATAATACAAAAAGTTGGGGCCGAAATCAACTATTTTCCGTGATGGGTACACCTTTGAGTTTCGAACGATTTTGTAGTTTTTTAAATTACTCCTCATTCGGAACTCCACTTTCGATGAAATAAATTTTGTTTTCTTCTGTCCTCGATCAAATATATATTCTAAACATTCTCACTCAAAATATAAGATCAAATGGTTCCTGTTATCACCTGTATATAAGACGTTAAATACGTTTTCCTAGGTATCACCTAATTGTTTCGTTCGATTTCGTAGTTTTATCAATATCTCATCACTCACAGCTCCGTTTTAAGTGAAATTAGTTTTATTCATTCGGAACTCCACTTTCGATGAAATAAATTTTGTTTTCTTCTGTCCTCGATCAAATATATATTCTAAACATTCTCACTCAATATATATTGAGGTACTAATGTTAATGTAATACATAATTTTGGGACCGAAATCAACTATTTTCCGTGATGGTACCCCTTTGAGTTTCCAACGATTTTGTAATTTTTTAAATTACTCCTCATTCGGAACTCCACTTTCGATGAAATAAATTTTGTTTTCTTATGTACTCGATCAAATATATATTCTAAACATTCTTACTCAAAATATAAGATCAAATGGTTCCTGTTATCACCTGTATATAATACGTTTTCCTAGGTATATATCACCTAATTGTTTGGTTCGATTTCGTAGTTTTATCAATATCTCATCACTCACATCTTCGGTTTTAGTGAAATTAGTTTTATTCCCATTCTAACTCGATATATATTGATGTAGTAATGTTGATATAATACAAAAAGTTGGGGCCGAAATCAACTATTTTCCGTGATGGGTACCCCTTTGAGTTTCGAACGATTTTGTAGTTTTTTAAATTACTCCTCATTCGGAACTCCACTTTCGATGAAATAAATTTTGTTTTCTTCTGTCCTCGATCAAATATATATTCTAAACATTCTCACTCAAAATATAAGATCAAATGGTTCCTGTTATCACCTGTATATAAGACGTTAAATACGTTTTCCTAGGTATCACCTAATTGTTTCATTCGATTTCGTAGTTTTATCAATATCTCATCACTCACAGCTCTGTTTTAAGTGAAATTAGTTTTATTCGCATTTTAACTCGATATATATTGAGGTAGTAATGTTAATATAATACATAAATTTCGGACCGAAATCAACTATTTTCCGTGATGGTACCCCTTTGAGTTTCGAACGATTTTGTAGTTTTTTGAATTACTCCTCATTCGGAACTCCACTTTCGATGAAATAAATTTTGTTTTCTTATGTACTCGATCAAATATACATTCTAAACATTATAACTCAAAATATAAGATCAAATGTTTGTGGTTATCACATGTATATAAGACGTTAAATACGCTTTTCCTAGGTGACACCTAATTGTTTCGTCTGATTTCGTAGTTTTGTCAATATCTCGTCAGTCACAACTTCGTTTTCAGTTAAATTAGTTTTATAGGCATTCTAACTCTATATATATTGAGGTATTAATGTTAATATAATACATAAATTTCGGACCGAAATCAACTATTTTCCGTGATGGTACCCATTTGAGTTTCCAACGATTTTGTAGTTTTTTGAATTACTCCTCATTCAGAACTCCACTTTCGATGAAATAAATTTTGTTTTCTTCTGTCCTCGATCAAATATATATTCTACACATTCTCACTTAAAATATAAGATCAAATGGTTCCTGTTATCACCTGTATATAAGACGTTAAATACGTTTTCCTAGGTGTCCCCTTATTGTTTCGTCCTATTTCGTAGTTTTAGCTATATCTCATCACTCACACCTCCATTTTCAAAGAAATTAAGTTTTATTCGCATTCTAACTCTATATATATTGACGTAGTAATGTTAATATAATACAAATTTTTTGGATCGAAATCAACTATTTTCCGTGATGTTACCCCTTTGAGTTTCGAACGATTTTGTAGTTTTTTGAATTACTCCTTATTCAGAACTCCGCTTTCGATGAAATAAATTTTGTTTTCTTATGTACTCAATCAAATATACATTCTAAACATTATAACTCAAAATATAAGATCAAATGTTTGTGGTTATCACATGTATATAAGACGTTAAATACGTTTTTCCTAGGTGGCACCTAATTGTTTCGTCTGATTTCGTAGTTTTGTCAATATCTCGTCACTCACAACTTCGTTTTCAGTTAAATTAGTTTTATTCGCATTCTAACTCAATATATATTGACGTAGTAATGTTAATATACTACATATTTTTGGGACCGAAACCGAGTATTTTCCGTGATGGTACCCCTTTGAGTTTCGAACGATTTTGTAGTTTTTTGAATTACTCCTCATTCAGAACTCCACTTGCGATGGAATAAATTTTGTTTTCTTATCTACTCGATCAAATATACATTCTAAACATTATAACTCAAAATATAAGATCAAATGTTTGTTGTTATCACTTGTATATAAGACGTTAAATACGTTTGGTGGCACCTAATTGTTTCGTCCGATTTCGTAGTTTTTTCAATATCTCGTCACTCACAACTTCGTTTTCAGTGAAATTAGTTTTATTCGCATTCTAACTCGATGTATATTGAGGTACTAATGTTAATGTAATACATATTTTTGGGACCGAAATCAACTATTTTCCGTGATGGGTACCCCTTTGAGTTTCGAACGATTTTGTAGTTTTTTAAATTACTCCTCATTCGGAACTCCACTTTCGATGAAATAAATTTTGTTTTCTTATGTACTCGATCAAATATATATTCTAAACATTCTCACTCAAAATATAAGATCAAATGGTTCCTGTTATCACCTGTATATAAGACGTTAAATACGTTTTCCTAGGTATCACCTAATTGTTTAATTCGATTTCGTAGTTTTATCAATATCTCATCACTCACAGCTCCGTTTTAAGTGAAATTAGTTTTATTCGCATTCTAACTCGATATATATTGAGGTAGTAATGTTAATATAATACATAAATTTCGGACCGAAATCAACTATTTTCCGTGATGGTACCCCTTTGAGTTTCGAACGATTTTGTAATTTTTTGAATTACTCCTCATTCGGAACTCCACTTTCGATGAAATAAATTTTGTTTTCTTATGTACTCGATCAAATATACATTCTAAACATTATAACTCAAAATATAAGATCAAATGTTTGTGGTTATCACATGTATATAAGACGTTAAATACGTTTTTCCTAGGTGACACCTAATTGTTTCGTCTGATTTCTTAGTTTTGTCAATATCTCGTCAGTCACAACTTCGTTTTCAGTTAAATTAGTTTTATAGGCATTCTAACTCTATATATATTGAGGTATTAATGTTAATATAATACATAAATTTCGGACCGAAATCAACTATTTTCCATGATGTACCCCTTTGAGTTTCCAACGATTTTGTAGTTTTTTGAATTACTCCTCATTCAGAACTCCACTTTCGATGAAATAAATTTTGTTTTCTTCTGTCCTCGATCAAATATATATTCTACACATTCTCACTTAAAATATAAGATCAAATGGTTCCTGTTATCACCTGTATATAAGACGTTAAATACGTTTTCCTAGGTGTCCCCTTATTGTTTCGTCCTATTTCGTAGTTTTAGCTATATCTCATCACTCACAACTCCATTTTCAAAGAAATTAAGTTTTATTCGCATTCTAACTCTATATATATTGACGTAGTAATGTTAATATAATACAAATTTTTTGGATCGAAATCAACTATTTTCCGTGATGGTACCCCTTTGAGTTTCGAACGATTTTGTAGTTTTTTGAATTACTCCTTATTCAGAACTCCGCTTTCGATGAAATAAATTTTGTTTTCTTATGTACTCAATCAAATATACATTCTAAACATTATAACTCAAAATATAAGATCAAATGTTTGTGGTTATCACATGTATATAAGACGTTAAATACGTTTTTCCTAGGTGGCACCTAATTGTTTCGTCTGATTTCGTAGTTTTGTCAATATCTCGTCACTCACAACTTCGTTTTCAGTTAAATTAGTTTTATTCGCATTCTAACTCAATATATATTGACGTAGTAATGTTAATATACTACATATTTTTGGGACCGAAACCGAGTATTTTCCGTGATGGTACCCCTTTGAGTTTCGAACGATTTTGTAGTTTTTTGAATTACTCCTCATTCAGAACTCCACTTGCGATGGAATAAATTTTGTTTTCTTATCTACTCGATCAAATATACATTCTAAACATTATAACTCAAAATATAAGATCAAATGTTTGTTGTTATCACTTGTATATAAGACGTTAAATACGTTTGGTGGCACCTAATTGTTTCGTCCGATTTCGTAGTTTTTTCAATATCTCGTCACTCACAACTTCGTTTTCAGTTAAATTAGTTTTATTCGCATTCTAACTCGATGTATATTGAGGTACTAATGTTAATGTAATACATATTTTTGGGACCGAAATCAACTATTTTCCGTGATGGGTACCCCTTTGAGTTTCGAACGATTTTGTAGTTTTTTAAATTACTCCTCATTCGGAACTCCACTTTCGATGAAATAAATTTTGTTTTCTTATGTACTCGATCAAATATATATTCTAAACATTCTCACTCAAAATATAAGATCAAATGGTTCCTGTTATCACCTGTATATAAGACGTTAAATACGTTTTCCTAGGTATCACCTAATTGTTTAATTCGATTTCGTAGTTTTATCAATATCTCATCACTCACAGCTCCGTTTTAAGTGAAATTAGTTTTATTCGCATTCTAACTCGATATATATTGAGGTAGTAATGTTAATATAATACATAAATTTCGGACCGAAATCAACTATTTTCCGTGATGGTACCCCTTTGAGTTTCGAACGATTTTGTAATTTTTTGAATTACTCCTCATTCGGAACTCCACTTTCGATGAAATAAATTTTGTTTTCTTATGTACTCGATCAAATATACATTCTAAACATTATAACTCAAAATATAAGATCAAATGTTTGTGGTTATCACATGTATATAAGACGTTAAATACGTTTTTCCTAGGTGACACCTAATTGTTTCGTCTGATTTCTTAGTTTTGTCAATATCTCGTCAGTCACAACTTCGTTTTCAGTTAAATTAGTTTTATAGGCATTCTAACTCTATATATATTGAGGTATTAATGTTAATATAATACATAAATTTCGGACCGAAATCATCTATTTTCCATGATGTACCCCTTTGAGTTTCCAACGATTTTGTAGTTTTTTGAATTACTCCTCATTCAGAACTCCACTTTCGATGAAATAAATTTTGTTTTTTTCTGTCCTCGATCAAATATATATTCTACACATTCTCACTTAAAATATAAGATCAAATGGTTCCTGTTATCACCTGTATATAAGACGTTAAATACGTTTTCCTAGGTGTCCCCTTATTGTTTCGTCCTATTTCGTAGTTTTAGCTATATCTCATCACTTACAACTCCATTTTCAAAGAAATTAAGTTTTATTCGCATTCTAACTCTATATATATTGACGTAGTAATGTTAATATAATACATATTTTTTGGATCGAAATCAACTATTTTCCGTGATGGTACCCCTTTGAGTTTCGAACGATTTTGTAGTTTTTTGAATTACTCCTCATTCGGAACTCCGCTTTCGATGAAATAAATTTTGTTTTCTTATGTACTCAATCAAATATACATTCTAAACATTATAACTCAAAATATAAGATCAAATGTTTGTGGTTATCACATGTATATAAGACGTTAAATACGTTTTCCTAGGTGTCCCCTTATTGTTTCGTCCTATTTCGTAGTTTTAGCTATATCTCATCACTGACAACTCCATTTTCAAAGAAATTAAGTTTTATTCGCATTCTAACTCTATATATATTGACGTAGTAATGTTAATATAATACATATTTTTTGGATCGAAATCAACTATTTTCCGTGATGGTACCCCTTTGTGTTTCGAACGATTTTGTAGTTTTTTGAATTACTCCTCATTCGGAACTCCACTTGCGATGAAATAAATTTTGTTTTCTTATGTACTCGATCAAATATACATTCTAAACATTATAACTCAAAATATAAGATCAAATGTTTGATGTTATCACTTGTATATAAAACGTTAAATACGTTTGGTGGCACCTAATTGTTTCGTCCGATTTTGTAGTTTTTTCAATATCTCGTCACTCACAACTTCGTTTTCAGTGAAATTAGTTTTATTTGCATTCTAACTCGATGTATATTGAGGTACTAATGTTAATGTAATACATATTTTTGGGACCGAAATCAACTATTTTCCGTGATGGTACCCCTTTGAGTTTCCAACGATATTGTAATTTTTTAAATTACTCCTCATTCGGAACTCCACTTTCGATGAAATAAATTTTGTTTTCTTATGTACTCGATCAAATATATATTCTAAACATTCTTACTCAAAATATAAGATCAAATGGTTCCTGTTATCACCTGTATATAATACGTTTTCCTAGGTATATATCACCTAATTGTTTGGTTCGATTTCGTAGTTTTATCAATATCTCATCACTCACATCTTCGGTTTTAGTGAAATTAGTTTTATTCCCATTCTAACTCGATATATATTGATGTAGTAATGTTGATATAATACAAAAAGTTGGGGCCGAAATCAACTATTTTCCGTGATGGGTACCCCTTTGAGTTTCGAACGATTTTGTAGTTTTTTAAATTACTCCTCATTCGGAACTCCACTTTCGATGAAATAAATTTTGTTTTCTTATGTACTCGATCAAATATATATTCTAAACATTCTCACTCAAAATATAAGATCAAATGGTTCCTGTTATCACCTGTATATAAGACGTTAAATACGTTTTCCTAGGTATCACCTAATTGTTTAATTCGATTTCGTAGTTTTATCAATATCTCATCACTCACAGCTCTGTTTTCAGTGAAATTAGTTTTATTCGCATTCTAACTCGATATATATTGAGGTAGTAATGTTAATATAATACATAAATTTCGGACCGAAATCAACTATTTTCCGTGATGGTGTACCCCTTTGAGTTTCGAACGATTTTGTAGTTTTTTGAATTACTCCTCATTCGGAACTCCACTTTCGATGAAATAAATTTTGTTTTCTTATGTACTCGATCAAATATACATTCTAAACATTATAACTCAAAATATAAGATCAAATGTTTGTGGTTATCACATGTATATAAGACGTTAAATACGTTTTTTCTAGGTGACACCTAATTGTTTCGTCTGATTTCGTAGTTTTGTCAATATCTCGTCAGTCACAACTTCGTTTTCAGTTAAATTAGTTTTATAGGCATTCTAACTCTATATATATTGAGGTATTAATGTTAATATAATACATAAATTTCGGACCGAAATCAACTATTTTCCGTGATGGTACCCCTTTGAGTTTCCAACGATTTTGTAGTTTTTTGAATTACTCCTCATACAGAACTCCACTTTCGATGAAATAAATTTTGTTTTCTTCTGTCCTCGATCAAATATATATTCTACACATTCTCACTTAAAATATAAGATCAAATGGTTCCTGTTATCACCTGTATATAAGACGTTAAATACGTTTTCCTAGGTGTCCCCTTATTGTTTCGTCCTATTTCGTAGTTTTAGCTATATCTCATCACTCACAACTCCATTTTCAAAGAAATTAAGTTTTATTCGCATTCTAACTCTATATATATTGACGTAGTAATGTTAATATAATACAAATTTTTTGGATCGAAATCAACTATTTTCCGTGATGGTACCCCTTTGAGTTTCGAACGATTTTGTAGTTTTTTGAATTACTCCTTATTCAGAACTCCGCTTTCGATGAAATAAATTTTGTTTTCTTATGTACTCAATCAAATATACATTCTAAACATTATAACTCAAAATATAAGATCAAATGTTTGTGGTTATCACATGTATATAAGACGTTAAATACGTTTTTCCTAGGTGGCACCTAATTGTTTCGTCTGATTTCGTAGTTTTGTCAATATCTCGTCACTCACAACTTCGTTTTCAGTTAAATTAGTTTTATTCGAATTCTAACTCAATATATATTGACGTAGTAATGTTAATATACTACATATTTTTGGGACCGAAACCGAGTATTTTCCGTGATGGTACCCCTTTGAGTTTCGAACGATTTTGTAGTTTTTTGAATTACTCCTCATTCGGAACTCCACTTTCGATGAAATAAATTTTGTTTTCTTATGTACTCGATCAAATATACATTCTAAACATTATAACTCAAAATATAAGATCAAATGGTTGTGGTTATCACATGTATATAAGACGTTAAATACATTTTTCCTAGGTGACACCTAATTGTTTCGTCTGATTTCGTAGTTTTGTCAATATCTCGTCACTCACAACTTCGTTTTCAGTTAAATTAGTTTTATAGGCATTCTAACTCTATATATATTGAGGTATTAATGTTAATATAATACATAAATTTCGGACCGAAATCAACTATTTTCCGTGATGGTACCCCTTTGTGTTTTTTACGATTTTGTAGTTTTTTGAATTACTCCTCATTCGGAACTCCACTTGCGATGAAATAAATTTTGTTTTCTTATGTACTCGATCAAATATACATTCTAAACATTATAACTCAAAATATAAGATCAAATGTTTGTTGTTATCACTTGTATATAAGACGTTAAATACGTTTGGTGGCACCTAATTGTTTTGTCCGATTTCGTAGTTTTTTCAATATCTCGTCACTCACAACTTCTTTTTCAGTGAAATTAGTTTTATTCGCATTCTATCTCGATGTATATTGAGGTACTAATGTTAATGTAATACATATTTTTGGGACCGAAATCAACTATTTTCCGTGATGGTACCCCTTTGAGTTTCCAACGATTTTGTAATTTTTTAAATTACTCCTCATTCGGAACTCCACTTTCGATGAAATAAATTTTGTTTTCTTATGTACTCGATCAAATAATTATTCTAAACATTCTTACTCAAAATATAAGATCAAATGGTTCCTGTTATCACCTGTATATAATACGTTTTCCTAGGTATCACCTAATTGTTTGGTTCGATTTCGTAGTTTTATCAATATCTCATCACTCACAACTTCGGTTTTAGTGAAATTAGTTTTATTCGCATTCTAACTCGATATATATTGAAGTAGTAATGTTGATATAATACAAAAAGTTGGGGCCTAAATCAACTATTTTCCGTGATGGGTACCCTTTTGAGTTTCGAACGATTTTGTAGTTTTTTAAATTACTCCTCATTCGGAACTCCACTTTCGATGAAATAAATTTTGTTTTCTTCTGTCCTCGATAAAATATATATTCTAAACATTCTCACTCAAAATAGAAGATCAAATGGTTCTTGTTATCACCTGTATATAAGACGTTAAATACGTTTTCCTAGGTATCACCTAATTGTTTCATTCGATTTCGTAGTTTTATCATTATCTCATCACTCACAGCTCCGTTTTAAGTGAAATTAGTTTTATTCGCATTCTAACTCTATATATATTGACGTAGTAATGTTAATATAATACATATTTTTTGGACCGAAATCAACTATTTTCCGTGATGGTACCCCTTTGAGTTTCGAACGATTTTGTAGTTTTTTGAATTACTACTCATTCGGAACTCCACTTTCGATGAAATAAATTTTGTTTTCTTATGTACTCAATCAAATATACATTATAACTCAAAATATAAGATCAAATGTTTGTGGTTATCACATGTATATAAGACATTAAATACGTTTTTCCTAGGTGTCACCTAATTGTTTCGTCTGATTTCGTAGTTTTGTTAATATCTCGTCACTCACAACTTCGTTTTCAATTAAATTAGTTTTATTCGCATTCTAACTCAATATATATTGACATAGTAATGTTAATATACTATATATTTTTGGACCGAAACCGAGTATTTTCCGTGATGGTACCCCTTTGAGTTTCGAACGATTTTGTAGTTTTTTGAATTACTCCTCATTCGGAACTCCACTTTCGATGAAATAAATTTTGTTTTCTTATGTACTCGATCAAATATACATTCTAAACATTATAACTCAAAATATAAGATCAAATGTTTGTGGTTATCACATGTATATAAGACGTTAAATACATTTTTCCTAGGTGACACCTAATTGTTTCGTCTGATTTCGTAGTTTTGTCAATATCTCGTCACTCACAACTTCGTTTTCAGTTAAATTAGTTTTATAGGCATTCTAACTCTATATATATTGAGGTATTAATGTTAATATAATACATAAATTTCGGACCGAAATCAACTATTTTCCGTGATGGTACCCCTTTGAGTTTTTTACGATTTTGTAGTTTTTTGAATTACTCCTCAGTCGGAACTCCACTTGCGATGAAATAAATTTTGTTTTCTTATGTACTCGATCAAATATACATTCTAAACATTATAACTCAAAATATAAGATCAAATGTTTGTTGTTATCACTTGTATATAAGACGTTAAATACGTTTGGTGGCACATAATTGTTTGGTTCGATTTCGTAGTTTTTTCAATATCTCGTCACTCACAACTTCTTTTTCAGTGAAATTAGTTTTATTCGCATTCTAACTCGATGTATATTGAGGTACTAATGTTAATGTAATACATATTTTTGGGACCGAAATCAACTATTTTCCGTGATGGTACCCCTTTGAGTTTCCAACGATTTTATAATTTTTTAAATTACTCCTCATTCGGAACTCCACTTTCGATGAAATAAATTTTGTTTTCTTATGTACTCGATCAAATATATATTCTAAACATTCTTACTCAAAATATAAGATCAAATGGTTCCTGTTATCACCTGTATATAATACGTTTTCCTAGGTATCACCTAATTGTTTGGTTCGATTTCGTAGTTTTATCAATATCTCATCACTCACAACTTCGGTTTTAGTGAAATTAGTTTTATTCGCATTCTAACTCGATATATATTGACGTAGTAATGTTGATATAATACACAAAGTTGGGGCCGAAATCAACTATTTTCCGTGATGGGTACCCTTTTGAGTTTCGAACGATTTTGTAGTTTTTTAAATTACTCCTCATTCGGACCTCCACTTTCGATGAAATAAATTTTGTTTTCTTCTGTCCTCGATAAAATATATATTCTAAACATTCTCACTCAAAATATAAGATCAAATGGTTCCTGTTATCACCTGTATATAAGACGTTAAATACGTTTTCCTAGGTATCACCTAATTGTTTCATTCGATTTCGTAGTTTTATCAATATCTCATCACTCACAGCTCTGTTTTAAGTGAAATTAGTTTTATTCGCATTCTAACTCGATATATATTAAGGTAGTAATGTTAATATAATACATAAATTTCGGACCGAAATCAACTATTTTCCGCGATGGTACCCCTTTGAGTTTCGAACGATTTTGTAGTTTTTTGAATTACTCCTCATTCGGAACTCCACTTTCGATGAAATAAATTTTGTTTTCTTATGTACTCGATCAAATATACATTCTAAACATTATAACTCAAAATATAAGATCAAATGTTTGTGGTTATCACATGTATATAAGACGTTAAATACATTTTTCCTAGGTGACACCTAATTGTTTCGTCTGATTTCGTAGTTTTGTCAATATCTCGTCACTCACAACTTCGTTTTCAGTTAAATTAGTTTTATAGGCATTCTAACTCTATATATATTGAGGTATTAATGTTAATATAATACATAAATTTCGGTCCGAAATCAACTATTTTCCGTGATGGTACCCCTTTGAGTTTTTTACGATTTTGTAGTTTTTTGAATTACTCCTCATTCGGAACTCCACTTGCGATGAAATAAATTTTGTTTTCTTATGTACTCGATCAAATATACATTCTAAACATTATAACTCAAAATATAAGATCAAATGTTTGTTGTTATCACTTGTATATAAGACGTTAAATACGTTTGGTGGCACCTAATTGTTTCGTCCGATTTCGTAGTTTTTTCAATATCTCGTCACTCACAACTTCTTTTTCAGTGAAATTAGTTTTATTCGCATTCTAAATCGATGTATATTGAGGTACTAATGTTAATGTAATACATATTTTTGGGACCGAAATCAACTATTTTCCGTGATGG
This sequence comes from Chamaenerion angustifolium, assembly GCA_946814005.1. Classification (NCBI taxonomy): domain Eukaryota; kingdom Viridiplantae; phylum Streptophyta; class Magnoliopsida; order Myrtales; family Onagraceae; genus Chamaenerion; species Chamaenerion angustifolium. The sequence goes on along the minus strand of OX328277.1, from coordinate 26,724,035 downwards.
TACCCCTTTGAGTTTCCAACGATTTTATAATTTTTTAAATTACTCCTCATTCGGAACTCCACTTTCGATGAAATAAATTTTGTTTTCTTATGTACTCGATCAAATATATATTCTAAACATTCTCACTTAAAATATAAGATCAAATGGTTCCTTTTATCACCTGTATATAAGACGTTAAATACGTTTTCCTAGGTGTCCCCTTATTGTTTCGTCCTATTTTGTAGTTTTAGCAATATCTCATCACTCACAACTCCATTTTCAAAGAAATTAAGTTTTATTCGCATTCTAAATCTATATATATTGACGTAGTAATGTTAATATAATACATATTTTTTGGACCGAATTCAACTATTTTCCGTGATGGTACCCCTTTGAGTTTCGAACGATTTAGTAGTTTTTTGAATTACTCCTCATTCGGAACTCCACTTTCGATGAAATAAATTTTGTTTTCTTATGTACTCAATCAAATATACATTCTAAACATTATAACTCAAAATATAAGATCAAATGTTTGTGGTTATCACATGTATATAAGACGTTAAATACGTTTTTCCTAGGTGTCATCTAATTGTTTCGTCTGATTTCGTAGTTTTGTCAATATCTCGTCACTCACAACTTCGTTTTCAGTTAAATTAGTTTTATTCTCATTCTAACTCAATATATATTTACGTAGTAATGTTAATATACTACATATTTTTGGGACCGAAACCGAGTATTTTCCGTGATGATACCCCTTTGAGTTTCGAACGATTTTGTAGTTTTTTGAATTACTCCTCATTCGGAACTCCACTTTCGATGAAATAAATTTTGTTTTCTTATGTACTCGATCAAATATACATTCTAAACATTATAACTCAAAATATAAGATCAAATGTTTGTGGTTATCACATGTATATAAGACGTTAAATGCATTTTTCCTAGGTGACACCTAATTGTTTCGTCTGATTTCGTAGTTTTGTCAATATCTCGACACTCACAACTTCGTTTTCAGTTAAATTAGTTTTATAGGCATTCTAACTCTATATATATTGAGGTATTAATGTTAATATAATACATAAATTTCGGACCGAAATCAACTATTTTCCGTGATGGTACCCCTTTGAGTTTTTTACGATTTTGTAGTTTTTTGAATTACTCCTCATTCGGAACTCCACTTGCGATGAAATAAATTTTGTTTTCTTATGTACTCGATCAAATATACATTCTAAACATTATAACTCAAAATATAAGATCAAATGTTTGTTGTTATCACTTGTATATAAGACGTTAAATACGTTTGGTGGCACCTAATTGTTTCGTCCGATTTCGTAGTTTTTTCAATATCTCGTCACTCACAACTTCTTTTTCAGTGAAATTAGTTTTATTCGCATTCTAAATCGATGTATATTGAGGTACTAATGTTAATGTAATACATATTTTTGGGACCGAAATCAACTATTTTCCGTGATGGTACCCCTTTGAGTTTCCAACGATTTTATAATTTTTTAAATTACTCCTCATTCGGAACTCCACTTTCGATGAAATAAATTTTGTTTTCTTATGTACTCGATCAAATATATATTCTAAACATTCTCACTTAAAATATAAGATCAAATGGTTCCTTTTATCACCTGTATATAAGACGTTAAATACGTTTTCCTAGGTGTCCCCTTATTGTTTCGTCCTATTTTGTAGTTTTAGCAATATCTCATCACTCACAACTCCATTTTCAAAGAAATTAAGTTTTATTCGCATTCTAAATCTATATATATTGACGTAGTAATGTTAATATAATACATATTTTTTGGACCGAATTCAACTATTTTCCGTGATGGTACCCCTTTGAGTTTCGAACGATTTAGTAGTTTTTTGAATTACTCCTCATTCGGAACTCCACTTTCGATGAAATAAATTTTGTTTTCTTATGTACTCAATCAAATATACATTCTAAACATTATAACTCAAAATATAAGATCAAATGTTTGTGGTTATCACATGTATATAAGACGTTAAATACGTTTTTCCTAGGTGTCATCTAATTGTTTCGTCTGATTTCGTAGTTTTGTCAATATCTCGTCACTCACAACTTCGTTTTCAGTTAAATTAGTTTTATTCGCATTCTAACTCAATATATATTTACGTAGTAATGTTAATATACTACATATTTTTGGGACCGAAACCGAGTATTTTCCGTGATGATACCCCTTTGAGTTTCGAACGATTTTGTAGTTTTTTGAATTACTCCTCATTCGGAACTCCACTTTCGATGAAATAAATTTTGTTTTCTTATGTACTCGATCAAATATACATTCTAAACATTATAACTCAAAATATAAGATCAAATGTTTGTGGTTATCACATGTATATAAGACGTTAAATGCATTTTTCCTAGGTGACACCTAATTGTTTCGTCTGATTTCGTAGTTTTGTCAATATCTCGACACTCACAACTTCGTTTTCAGTTAAATTAGTTTTATAGGCATTCTAACTCTATATATATTGAGGTATTAATGTTAATATAATACATAAATTTCGGACCGAAATCAACTATTTTCCGTGATGGTACCCCTTTGAGTTTTTTACGATTTTGTAGTTTTTTGAATTACTCCTCATTCGGAACTCCAGTTGCGATGAAATAAATTTTGTTTTCTTATGTACTCGATCAAATATACATTCTAAACATTATAACTCAAAATATAAGATCAAATGTTTGTTGTTATCACTTGTATATAAGACGTTAAATACGTTTGGTGGCACCTAATTGTTTCGTCCGATTTCGTAGTTTTTTCAATATCTCGTCACTCACAACTTCTTTTTCAGTGAAATTAGTTTTATTCGCATTCTAAATCGATGTATATTGAGGTACTAATGTTAATGTAATACATATTTTTGGGACCGAAATCAACTATTTTCCGTGATGGTACCCCTTTGAGTTTCCAACGATTTTATAATTTTTTAAATTACTCCTCATTCGGAACTCCACTTTCGATGAAATAAATTTTGTTTTCTTATGTACTCGATCAAATATATATTCTAAACATTCTCACTTAAAATATAAGATCAAATGGTTCCTTTTATCACCTGTATATAAGACGTTAAATACGTTTTCCTAGGTGTCCCCTTATTGTTTCGTCCTATTTTGTAGTTTTAGCAATATCTCATCACTCACAACTCCATTTTCAAAGAAATTAAGTTTTATTCGCATTCTAAATCTATATATATTGACGTAGTAATGTTAATATAATACATATTTTTTGGACCGAATTCAACTATTTTCCGTGATGGTACCCCTTTGAGTTTCGAACGATTTAGTAGTTTTTTGAATTACTCCTCATTCGGAACTCCACTTTCGATGAAATAAATTTTGTTTTCTTATGTACTCAATCAAATATACATTCTAAACATTATAACTCAAAATATAAGATCAAATGTTTGTGGTTATCACATGTATATAAGACGTTAAATACGTTTTTCCTAGGTGTCATCTAATTGTTTCGTCTGATTTCGTAGTTTTGTCAATATCTCGTCACTCACAACTTCGTTTTCAGTTAAATTAGTTTTATTCGCATTCTAACTCAATATATATTTACGTAGTAATGTTAATATACTACATATTTTTGGGACCGAAACCGAGTATTTTCCGTGATGATACCCCTTTGAGTTTCGAACGATTTTGTAGTTTTTTGAATTACTCCTCATTCGGAACTCCACTTTCGATGAAATAAATTTTGTTTTCTTATGTACTCGATCAAATATACATTCTAAACATTATAACTCAAAATATAAGATCAAATGTTTGTGGTTATCACATGTATATAAGACGTTAAATGCATTTTTCCTAGGTGACACCTAATTGTTTCGTCTGATTTCGTAGTTTTGTCAATATCTCGACACTCACAACTTCGTTTTCAGTTAAATTAGTTTTATAGGCATTCTAACTCTATATATATTGAGGTATTAATGTTAATATAATACATAAATTTCGGACCGAAATCAACTATTTTCCGTGATGGTACCCCTTTGAGTTTTTTACGATTTTGTAGTTTTTTGAATTACTCCTCATTCGGAACTCCACTTGCGATGAAATAAATTTTTTTTTCTTATGTACTCGATCAAATATACATTCTAAACATTATAACTCAAAATATAAGATCAAATGTTTGTTGTTATCACTTGTATATAAGACGTTAAATACGTTTGGTGGCACCTAATTGTTTCGTCCGATTTCGTAGTTTTTTCAATATCTCGTCACTCACAACTTCTTTTTCAGTGAAATTAGTTTTATTCGCATTCTAAATCGATGTATATTGAGGTACTAATGTTAATGTAATACATATTTTTGGGACCGAAATCAACTATTTTCCGTGATGGTACCCCTTTGAGTTTCCAACGATTTTATAATTTTTTAAATTACTCCTCATTCGGAACTCCACTTTCGATGAAATAAATTTTGTTTTCTTATGTACTCGATCAAATATATATTCTAAACATTCTCACTTAAAATATAAGATCAAATGGTTCCTTTTATCACCTGTATATAAGACGTTAAATACGTTTTCCTAGGTGTCCCCTTATTGTTTCGTCCTATTTTGTAGTTTTAGCAATATCTCATCACTCACAACTCCATTTTCAAAGAAATTAAGTTTTATTCGCATTCTAAATCTATATATATTGACGTAGTAATGTTAATATAATACATATTTTTTGGACCGAATTCAACTATTTTCCGTGATGGTACCCCTTTGAGTTTCGAACGATTTAGTAGTTTTTTGAATTACTCCTCATTCGGAACTCCACTTTCGATGAAATAAATTTTGTTTTCTTATGTACTCAATCAAATATACATTCTAAACATTATAACTCAAAATATAAGATCAAATGTTTGTGGTTATCACATGTATATAAGACGTTAAATACGTTTTTCCTAGGTGTCATCTAATTGTTTCGTCTGATTTCGTAGTTTTGTCAATATCTCGTCACTCACAACTTCGTTTTCAGTTAAATTAGTTTTATTCGCATTCTAACTCAATATATATTTACGTAGTAATGTTAATATACTACATATTTTTGGGACCGAAACCGAGTATTTTCCGTGATGATACCCCTTTGAGTTTCGAACGATTTTGTAGTTTTTTGAATTACTCCTCATTCGGAACTCCACTTTCGATGAAATAAATTTTGTTTTCTTATGTACTCGATCAAATATACATTCTAAACATTATAACTCAAAATATAAGATCAAATGTTTGTGGTTATCACATGTATATAAGACGTTAAATGCATTTTTCCTAGGTGACACCTAATTGTTTCGTCTGATTTCGTAGTTTTGTCAATATCTCGACACTCACAACTTCGTTTTCAGTTAAATTAGTTTTATAGGCATTCTAACTCTATATATATTGAGGTATTAATGTTAATATAATACATAAATTTCGGACCGAAATCAACTATTTTCCGTGATGGTACCCCTTTGAGTTTTTTACGATTTTGTAGTTTTTTGAATTACTCCTCATTCGGAACTCCACTTGCGATGAAATAAATTTTTTTTTCTTATGTACTCGATCAAATATACATTCTAAACATTATAACTCAAAATATAAGATCAAATGTTTGTTGTTATCACTTGTATATAAGACGTTAAATACGTTTGGTGGCACCTAATTGTTTCGTCCGATTTCGTAGTTTTTTCAATATCTCGTCACTCACAACTTCTTTTTCAGTGAAATTAGTTTTATTCGCATTCTAAATCGATGTATATTGAGGTACTAATGTTAATGTAATACATATTTTTGGGACCGAAATCAACTATTTTCCGTGATGGTACCCCTTTGAGTTTCCAACGATTTTATAATTTTTTAAATTACTCCTCATTCGGAACTCCACTTTCGATGAAATAAATTTTGTTTTCTTATGTACTCGATCAAATATATATTCTAAACATTCTCACTTAAAATATAAGATCAAATGGTTCCTTTTATCACCTGTATATAAGACGTTAAATACGTTTTCCTAGGTGTCCCCTTATTGTTTCGTCCTATTTTGTAGTTTTAGCAATATCTCATCACTCACAACTCCATTTTCAAAGAAATTAAGTTTTATTCGCATTCTAAATCTATATATATTGACGTAGTAATGTTAATATAATACATATTTTTTGGGACCGAATTCAACTATTTTCCGTGATGGTACCCCTTTGAGTTTCGAACGATTTTGTAGTTTTTTGAATTACTCCTCATTCGGAACTCCACTTTCGATGAAATAAATTTTGTTTTCTTATGTACTCAATCAAATATACATTCTAAACATTATAACTCAAAATATAAGATCAAATGTTTGTGGTTATCACATGTATATAAGACGTTAAATACGTTTTTCCTAGGTGTCACCTAATTGTTTCGTCTGATTTCGTAGTTTTGTCAATATCTCGTCACTCACAACTTCGTTTTCAGTTAAATTAGTTTTATTCGCATTCTAACTCAATATATATTGACGTAGTAATGTTAATATACTACATATTTTTGGGACCGAAACCGAGTATTTTCCGTGATGATACCCCTTTGAGTTTCGAACGATTTTGTAGTTTTTTGAATTACTCCTCATTCGGAACTCCACTTTCGATGAAATAAATTTTGTTTTCTTATGTACTCGATCAAATATACATTCTAAACATTATAACTCAAAATATAAGATCAAATGTTTGTGGTTATCACATGTATATAAGACGTTAAATGCATTTTTCCTAGGTGACACCTAATTGTTTCGTCTGATTTCGTAGTTTTGTCAATATCTCGACACTCACAACTTCGTTTTCAGTTAAATTAGTTTTATAGGCATTCTAACTCTATATATATTGAGGTATTAATGTTAATATAATACATAAATTTCGGACCGAAATCAACTATTTTCCGTGATGGTACCCCTTTGAGTTTTTTACGATTTTGTAGTTTTTTGAATTACTCCTCATTCGGAACTCCACTTGCGATGAAATAAATTTTGTTTTCTTATGTACTCGATCAAATATACATTCTAAACATTATAACTCAAAATATAAGATCAAATGTTTGTTGTTATCACTTGTATATAAGACGTTAAATACGTTTGGTGGCACCTAATTGTTTCGTCCGATTTCGTAGTTTTTTCAATATCTCGTCACTCACAACTTCTTTTTCAGTGAAATTAGTTTTATTCGCATTCTAAATCGATGTATATTGAGGTACTAATGTTAATGTAATACATATTTTTGGGACCGAAATCAACTATTTTCCGTGATGGTACCCCTTTGAGTTTCCAACGATTTTATAATTTTTTAAATTACTCCTCATTCGGAACTCCACTTTCGATGAAATAAATTTTGTTTTCTTATGTACTCGATCAAATATATATTCTAAACATTCTCACTTAAAATATAAGATCAAATGGTTCCTTTTATCACCTGTATATAAGACGTTAAATACGTTTTCCTAGGTGTCCCCTTATTGTTTCGTCCTATTTTGTAGTTTTAGCAATATCTCATCACTCACAACTCCATTTTCAAAGAAATTAAGTTTTATTCGCATTCTAAATCTATATATATTGACGTAGTAATGTTAATATAATACATATTTTTTGGACCGAATTCAACTATTTTCCGTGATGGTACCCCTTTGAGTTTCGAACGATTTTGTAGTTTTTTGAATTACTCCTCATTCGGAACTCCACTTTCGATGAAATAAATTTTGTTTTCTTATGTACTCAATCAAATATACATTCTAAACATTATAACTCAAAATATAAGATCAAATGTTTGTGGTTATCACATGTATATAAGACGTTAAATACTTATTTCCTAGGTGTCACCTAATTGTTTCGTCTGATTTCGTAGTTTTGTCAATATCTCGTCACTCACAACTTCGTTTTCAGTTAAATTAGTTTTATTCGCATTCTAACTCAATATATATTGACGTAGTAATGTTAATATACTACATATTTTTGGGACCGAAACCGAGTATTTTCCGTGATGATACCCCTTTGAGTTTCGAACGATTTTGTAGTTTTTTGAATTACTCCTCATTCGGAACTCCACTTTCGATGAAATAAATTTTGTTTTCTTATGTACTCGATCAAATATACATTCTAAACATTATAACTCAAAATATAAGATCAAATGTTTGTGGTTATCACATGTATATAAGACGTTAAATGCATTTTTCCTAGGTGACACCTAATTGTTTCGTCTGATTTCGTAGTTTTGTCAATATCTCGACACTCACAACTTCGTTTTCAGTTAAATTAGTTTTATAGGCATTCTAACTCTATATATATTGAGGTATTAATGTTAATATAATACATAAATTTCGGACCGAAATCAACTATTTTCCGTGATGGTACCCCTTTGAGTTTTTTACGATTTTGTAGTTTTTTGAATTACTCCTCATTCGGAACTCCACTTGCGATGAAATAAATTTTGTTTTCTTATGTACTCGATCAAATATACATTCTAAACATTATAACTCAAAATATAAGATCAAATGTTTGTTGTTATCACTTGTATATAAGACGTTAAATACGTTTGGTGGCACCTAATTGTTTCGTCCGATTTCGTAGTTTTTTCAATATCTCGTCACTCACAACTTCTTTTTCAGTGAAATTAGTTTTATTCGCATTCTAAATCGATGTATATTGAGGTACTAATGTTAATGTAATACATATTTTTGGGACCGAAATCAACTATTTTCCGTGATGGTACCCCTTTGAGTTTCCAACGATTTTATAATTTTTTAAATTACTCCTCATTCGGAACTCCACTTTCGATGAAATAAATTTTGTTTTCTTATGTACTCGATCAAATATATATTCTAAACATTCTCACTTAAAATATAAGATCAAATGGTTCCTTTTATCACCTGTATATAAGACGTTAAATACGTTTTCCTAGGTGTCCCCTTATTGTTTCGTCCTATTTTGTAGTTTTAGCAATATCTCATCACTCACAACTCCATTTTCAAAGAAATTAAGTTTTATTCGCATTCTAAATCTATATATATTGACGTAGTAATGTTAATATAATACATATTTTTTGGACCGAATTCAACTATTTTCCGTGATGGTACCCCTTTGAGTTTCGAACGATTTTGTAGTTTTTTGAATTACTCCTCATTCGGAACTCCACTTTCGATGAAATAAATTTTGTTTTCTTATGTACTCAATCAAATATACATTCTAAACATTATAACTCAAAATATAAGATCAAATGTTTGTGGTTATCACATGTATATAAGACGTTAAATACGTTTTTCCTAGGTGTCACCTAATTGTTTCGTCTGATTTCGTAGTTTTGTCAATATCTCGTCACTCACAACTTCGTTTTCAGTTAAATTAGTTTTATTCGCATTCTAACTCAATATATATTGACGTAGTAATGTTAATATACTACATATTTTTGGGACCGAAACCGAGTATTTTCCGTGATGATACCCCTTTGAGTTTCGAACGATTTTGTAGTTTTTTGAATTACTCCTCATTCGGAACTCCACTTTCGATGAAATAAATTTTGTTTTCTTATGTACTCGATCAAATATACATTCTAAACATTATAACTCAAAATATAAGATCAAATGTTTGTGGTTATCACATGTATATAAGACGTTAAATGCATTTTTCCTAGGTGACACCTAATTGTTTCGTCTGATTTCGTAGTTTTGTCAATATCTCGACACTCACAACTTCGTTTTCAGTTAAATTAGTTTTATAGGCATTCTAACTCTATATATATTGAGGTATTAATGTTAATATAATACATAAATTTCGGACCGAAATCAACTATTTTCCGTGATGGTACCCCTTTGAGTTTTTTACGATTTTGTAGTTTTTTGAATTACTCCTCATTCGGAACTCCACTTGCGATGAAATAAATTTTGTTTTCTTATGTACTCGATCAAATATACATTCTAAACATTATAACTCAAAATATAAGATCAAATGTTTGTTGTTATCACTTGTATATAAGACGTTAAATACGTTTGGTGGCACCTAATTGTTTCGTCCGATTTCGTAGTTTTTTCAATATCTCGTCACTCACAACTTCTTTTTCAGTGAAATTAGTTTTATTCGCATTCTAAATCGATGTATATTGAGGTACTAATGTTAATGTAATACATATTTTTGGGACCGAAATCAACTATTTTCCGTGATGGTACCCCTTTGAGTTTCCAACGATTTTATATTTTTTTAAATTACTCCTCATTCGGAACTCCACTTTCGATGAAATAAATTTTGTTTTCTTATGTACTCGATCAAATATATATTCTAAACATTCTCACTTAAAATATAAGATCAAATGGTTCCTTTTATCACCTGTATATAAGACGTTAAATACGTTTTCCTAGGTGTCCCCTTATTGTTTCGTCCTATTTTGTAGTTTTAGCAATATCTCATCACTCACAACTCCATTTTCAAAGAAATTAAGTTTTATTCGCATTCTAACTCTATATATATTGACGTAGTAATGTTAATATAATACATATTTTTTGGACCGAATTCAACTATTTTCCGTGATGGTACCCCTTTGCGTTTCGAACGATTTTGTAGTTTTTTGAATTACTCCTCATTCGGAACTCCACTTTCGATGAAATAAATTTTGTTTTCTTATGTACTCAATCAAATATACATTCTAAACATTATAACTCAAAATATAAGATCAAATGTTTGTGGTTATCACATGTATATAAGACGTTAAATACGTTTTTCCTAGGTGTCACCTAATTGTTTCGTCTGATTTCGTAGTTTTGTCAATATCTCGTCACTCACAACTTCGTTTTCAGTTAAATTAGTTTTATTCGCATTCTAACTCAATATATATTGACGTAGTAATGTTAATATACTACATATTTTTGGGACCGAAACCGAGTATTTTCCGTGATGATACCCCTTTGAGTTTCGAACGATTTTGTAGTTTTTTGAATTACTCCTCATTCGGAACTCCACTTTCGATGAAATAAATTTTGTTTTCTTATGTACTCGATCAAATATACATTCTAAACATTATAACTCAAAATATAAGATCAAATGTTTGTGGTTATCACATGTATATAAGACGTTAAATGCATTTTTCCTAGGTGACACCTAATTGTTTCGTCTGATTTCGTAGTTTTGTCAATATCTCGACACTCACAACTTCGTTTTCAGTTAAATTAGTTTTATAGGCATTCTAACTCTATATATATTGAGGTATTAATGTTAATATAATACATAAATTTCGGACCGAAATCAACTATTTTCCGTGATGGTACCCCTTTGAGTTTTTTACGATTTTGTAGTTTTTTGAATTACTCCTCATTCGGAACTCCACTTGCGATGAAATAAATTTTGTTTTCTTATGTACTCGATCAAATATACATTCTAAACATTATAACTCAAAATATAAGATCAAATGTTTGTTGTTATCACTTGTATATAAGACGTTAAATACGTTTGGTGGCACCTAATTGTTTCGTCCGATTTCGTAGTTTTTTCAATATCTCGTCACTCACAACTTCTTTTTCAGTGAAATTAGTTTTATTCGAATTCTAAATCGATGTATATTGAGGTACTAATGTTAATGTAATACATATTTTTGGGACCGAAATCAACTATTTTCCGTGATGGTACCCCTTTGAGTTTCCAACGATTTTATAATTTTTTAAATTACTCCTCATTCGGAACTCCACTTTCGATGAAATAAATTTTGTTTTCTTATGTACTCGATCAAATATATATTCTAAACATTCTCACTTAAAATATAAGATCAAATGGTTCCTTTTATCACCTGTATATAAGACGTTAAATACGTTTTCCTAGGTGTCCCCTTATTGTTTCGTCCTATTTCGTAGTTTTAGCAATATCTCATCACTCACAACTCTATTTTCAAAGAAATTAAGTTTTATTCGCATTCTAACTCTATATATATTGACGTAGTAATGTTAATATAATACATATTTTTTGGACCGAATTCAACTATTTTCCGTGATGGTACCCCTTTGCGTTTCGAACGATTTTGTAGTTTTTTGAATTACTCCTCATTCGGAACTCCACTTTCGATGAAATAAATTTTGTTTTCTTATGTACTCAATCAAATATACATTCTAAACATTCTCACTCAAAATATAAGATCAAATGGTTCCTGTTATCACCTGTATATAAGACGTTAAATACGTTTTCCTAGGTATCACCTAATTGTTTCATTCGATTTCGTAGTTTTATCAATATCTCATCACTCACAGCTCTGTTTTAAGTGAAATTAGTTTTATTCGCATTCTAACTCGATATATATTAAGGTAGTAATGTTAATATAATACATAAATTTCGGACCGAAATCAACTATTTTCCGCGATGGTACCCCTTTGAGTTTCGAACGATTTTGTAGTTTTTTGAATTACTCCTCATTCGGAACTCCACTTTCGATGAAATAAATTTTGTTTTCTTATGTACTCGATCAAATATACATTCTAAACATTATAACTCAAAATATAAGATCAAATGTTTGTGGTTATCACATGTATATAAGACGTTAAATACATTTTTCCTAGGTGACACCTAATTGTTTCGTCTGATTTCGTAGTTTTGTCAATATCTCGTCACTCACAACTTCGTTTTCAGTTAAATTAGTTTTATAGGCATTCTAACTCTATATATATTGAGGTATTAATGTTAATATAATACATAAATTTCGGTCCGAAATCAACTATTTTCCGTGATGGTACCCCTTTGAGTTTTTTACGATTTTGTAGTTTTTTGAATTACTCCTCATTCGGAACTCCACTTGCGATGAAATAAATTTTGTTTTCTTATGTACTCGATCAAATATACATTCTAAACATTATAACTCAAAATATAAGATCAAATGTTTGTTGTTATCACTTGTATATAAGACGTTAAATACGTTTGGTGGCACCTAATTGTTTCGTCCGATTTCGTAGTTTTTTCAATATCTCGTCACTCACAACTTCTTTTTCAGTGAAATTAGTTTTATTCGAATTCTAAATCGATGTATATTGAGGTACTAATGTTAATGTAATACATATTTTTGGGACCGAAATCAACTATTTTCCGTGATGGTACCCCTTTGAGTTTCCAACGATTTTATAATTTTTTAAATTACTCCTCATTCGGAACTCCACTTTCGATGAAATAAATTTTGTTTTCTTATGTACTCGATCAAATATATATTCTAAACATTCTCACTTAAAATATAAGATCAAATGGTTCCTTTTATCACCTGTATATAAGACGTTAAATACGTTTTCCTAGGTGTCCCCTTATTGTTTCGTCCTATTTCGTAGTTTTAGCAATATCTCATCACTCACAACTCCATTTTCAAAGAAATTAAGTTTTATTCGCATTCTAACTCTATATATATTGACGTAGTAATGTTAATATAATACATATTTTTTGGACCGAATTCAACTATTTTCCGTGATGGTACCCCTTTGCGTTTCGAACGATTTTGTAGTTTTTTGAATTACTCCTCATTCGGAACTCCACTTTCGATGAAATAAATTTTGTTTTCTTATGTACTCAATCAAATATACATTCTAAACATTATAACTCAAAATATAAGATCAAATGTTTGTGGTTATCACATGTATATAAGACGTTAAATACGTTTTTCCTAGGTGTCACCTAATTGTTTCGTCTGATTTCGTAGTTTTGTCAATATCTCGTCACTCACAACTTCGTTTTCAGTTAAATTAGTTTTATTCGCATTCTAACTCAATATATATTGACGTAGTAATGTTAATATACTACATATTTTTGGGACCGAAACCGAGTATTTTCCGTGATGATACCCCTTTGAGTTTCGAACGATTTTGTAGTTTTTTGAATTACTCCTCATTCGGAACTCCACTTTCGATGAAATAAATTTTGTTTTCTGATGTACTCGATCAAATATACATTCTAAACATTATAACTCAAAATATAAGATCAAATGTTTGTGGTTATCACATGTATATAAGACGTTAAATGCATTTTTCCTAGGTGACACCTAATTGTTTCGTCTGATTTCGTAGTTTTGTCAATATCTCGACACTCACAACTTCGTTTTCAGTTAAATTAGTTTTATAGGCATTCTAACTCTATATATATTGAGGTATTAATGTTAATATAATACATAAATTTCGGACCGAAATCAACTATTTTCCGTGATGGTACCCCTTTGAGTTTTTTACGATTTTGTAGTTTTTTGAATTACTCCTCATTCGGAACTCCACTTGCGATGAAATAAATTTTGTTTTCTTATGTACTCGATCAAATATACATTCTAAACATTATAACTCAAAATATAAGATCAAATGTTTGTTGTTATCAATTGTATATAAGACGTTAAATACGTTTGGTGGCACCTAATTGTTTCGTCCGATTTCGTAGTTTTTTCAATATCTCGTCACTCACAACTTCTTTTTCAGTGAAATTAGTTTTATTCGAATTCTAAATCGATGTATATTGAGGTACTAATGTTAATGTAATACATATTTTTGGGACCGAAATCAACTATTTTCCGTGATGGTACCCCTTTGAGTTTCCAACGATTTTATAATTTTTTAAATTACTCCTCATTCGGAACTCCACTTTCGATGAAATAAATTTTGTTTTCTTATGTACTCGATCAAATATATATTCTAAACATTCTCACTTAAAATATAAGATCAAATGGTTCCTTTTATCACCTGTATATAAGACGTTAAATACGTTTTCCTAGGTGTCCCCTTATTGTTTCGTCCTATTTCGTAGTTTTAGCAATATCTCATCACTCACAACTCCATTTTCAAAGAAATTAAGTTTTATTCGCATTCTAACTCTATATATATTGACGTAGTAATGTTAATATAATACATATTTTTTGGACCGAATTCAACTATTTTCCGTGATGGTACCCCTTTGCGTTTCGAACGATTTTGTAGTTTTTTGAATTACTCCTCATTCGGAACTCCACTTTCGATGAAATAAATTTTGTTTTCTTATGTACTCAATCAAATATACATTCTAAACATTATAACTCAAAATATAAGATCAAATGTTTGTGGTTATCACATGTATATAAGACGTTAAATACGTTTTTCCTAGGTGTCACCTAATTGTTTCGTCTGATTTCGTAGTTTTGTCAATATCTCGTCACTCACAACTTCGTTTTCAGTTAAATTAGTTTTATTCGCATTCTAACTCAATATATATTGACGTAGTAATGTTAATATACTACATATTTTTGGGACCGAAACCGAGTATTTTCCGTGATGATACCCCTTTGAGTTTCGAACGATTTTGTAGTTTTTTGAATTACTCCTCATTCGGAACTCCACTTTCGATGAAATAAATTTTGTTTTCTTATGTACTCGATCAAATATACATTCTAAACATTATAACTCAAAATATAAGATCAAATGTTTGTGGTTATCACATGTATATAAGACGTTAAATGCATTTTTCCTAGGTGACACCTAATTGTTTCGTCTGATTTCGTAGTTTTGTCAATATCTCGACACTCACAACTTCGTTTTCAGTTAAATTAGTTTTATAGGCATTCTAACTCTATATATATTGAGGTATTAATGTTAATATAATACATAAATTTCGGACCGAAATCAACTATTTTCCGTGATGGTACCCCTTTGAGTTTTTTACGATTTTGTAGTTTTTTGAATTACTCCTCATTCGGAACTCCACTTGCGATGAAATAAATTTTGTTTTCTTATGTACTCGATCAAATATACATTCTAAACATTATAACTCAAAATATAAGATCAAATGTTTGTTGTTATCACTTGTATATAAGACGTTAAATACGTTTGGTGGCACCTAATTGTTTCGTCCGATATCGTAGTTTTTTCAATATCTCGTCACTCACAACTTCTTTTTCAGTCAAATTAGTTTTATTCGCATTCTAAATCGATGTATATTGAGGTACTAATGTTAATGTAATACATATTTTTTGGACCGAAATCAACTATTTTCCGTGATGGTACCCCTTTGAGTTTCCAACGATTTTATAATTTTTTAAATTACTCCTCATTCGGAACTCCACTTTCGATGAAATAAATTTTGTTTTCTTATGTACTCGATCAAATATATATTCTAAACATTCTCACTTAAAATATAAGATCAAATGGTTCCTTTTATCACCTGTATATAAGACGTTAAATTAGTTTTCCTAGGTGTCCCCTTATTGTTTCGTCCTATTTCGTAGTTTTAGCAATATCTCATCACTCACAACTCCATTTTCAAAGAAATTAAGTTTTATTCGCATTCTAACTCTATATATATTGACGTAGTAATGTTAATATAATACATATTTTTTGGACCGAAATCAACTATTTTCCGTGATGACCCCTTTGAGTTTCGAACGATTTTGTAGTTTTTTGAATTACTCCTCATTCGGAACTCCACTTTCGATGAAATAAATTTTGTTTTCTTATGTACTCGATCAAATATACATTCTAAACATTATAACTCAA
This sequence comes from Chamaenerion angustifolium, assembly GCA_946814005.1. Taxonomy (NCBI): domain Eukaryota; kingdom Viridiplantae; phylum Streptophyta; class Magnoliopsida; order Myrtales; family Onagraceae; genus Chamaenerion; species Chamaenerion angustifolium. The sequence goes on along the minus strand of OX328277.1, from coordinate 26,707,593 downwards.
AATATAAGATCAAATGTTTGTGGTTATCACATGTATATAAGACGTTAAATACATTTTTCCTAGGTGACACCTAATTGTTTCGTCTGATTTCGTAGTTTTGTCAATATCTCGTCACTCACAACTTCGTTTTCAGTTAAATTAGTTTTATAGGCATTCTAACTCTATATATATTGAGGTATTAATGTTAATATAATACATAAATTTCGGACCGAAATCAACTATTTTCCGTGATGGTACCCCTTTGAGTTTTTTACGATTTTGTAGTTTTTTGAATTACTCCTCATTCGGAACTCCACTTGCGATGAAATAACTTTTGTTTTCTTATGTACTCGATCAAATATACATTCTAAACATTATAACTCAAAATATAAGATCAATGTTTGTTGTTATCACTTGTATATAAGACGTTAAATACGTTTGGTGGCACCTAATTATTTCGTCCGATTTCGTAGTTTTTTCAATATCTCGTCACTCACAACTTCTTTTTCAGTGAAATTAGTTTTATTCGCATTCTAACTCGATGTATATTGAGGTACTAATGTTAATGTAATACATATTTTTGGGACCGAAATCAACTATTTTCCGTGATGGTACCCCTTTGAGTTTCCAACGATTTTGTAATTTTTTAAATTACTCCTCATTCGGAACTCCACTTTCGATGAAATAAATTTTGTTTTCTTATGTACTCGATCAAATATATATTCTAAACATTCTTACTCAAAATATAAGATCAAATGGTTCCTGTTATCACCTGTATATAATACGTTTTCCTAGGTATCACCTAATTGTTTGGTTCGATTTCGTAGTTTTATCAATATCTCATCACTCACAACTTCGGTTTTAGTGAAATTAGTTTTATTCGCATTCTAACTCGATATATATTGACGTAGTAATGTTGATATAATACACAAAGTTGGGGCCGAAATCAACTATTTTTCGTGATGGGTACCCTTTTGAGTTTCGAACGATTTTGTAGTTTTTTAAATTACTCCTCATTCGGAACTCCACTTTCGATGAAATAAATTTTGTTTTCTTCTGTCCTCGATCAAATATATATTCTAAACATTCTCACTCAAAATATAAGATCAAATGGTTCCTGTTATCACCTGTATATAAGACGTTAAATACGTTTTCCTAGGTATCACCTAATTGTTTCGTTCGATTTCGTAGTTTTATCAATATCTCATCACTCACAGCTCCGTTTTAAGTGAAATTAGTTTTATTCATTCGGAACTCCACTTTCGATGAAATAAATTTTGTTTTCTTCTGTCCTCGATCAAATATATATTCTAAACATTCTCACTCAATATATATTGAGGTACTAATGTTAATGTAATACATAATTTTGGGACCGAAATCAACTATTTTCCGTGATGGTACCCCTTTGAGTTTCCAACGATTTTGTAATTTTTTAAATTACTCCTCATTCGGAACTCCACTTTCGATGAAATAAATTTTGTTTTCTTATGTACTCGATCAAATATATATTCTAAACATTCTTACTCAAAATATAAGATCAAATGGTTCCTGTTATCACCTGAATATAATACGTTTTCCTAGGTATATATCACCTAATTGTTTGGTTCGATTTCGTAGTTTTATCAATATCTCATCACTCACATCTTCGGTTTTAGTGAAATTAGTTTTATTCCCATTCTAACTCGATATATATTGATGTAGTAATGTTGATATAATACAAAAAGTTGGGGCCGAAATCAACTATTTTCCGTGATTGGTACCCCTTTGAGTTTCGAACGATTTTGTAGTTTTTTAAATTACTCCTCATTCGGAACTCCACTTTCGATGAAATAAATTTTGTTTTCTTCTGTCCTCGATAAAATATAGATTCTAAACATTCTCACTCAAAATATAAGATCAAATGGTTCCTGTTATCACCTGTATATAAGACGTTAAATACGTTTTCCTAGGTATCACCTAATTGTTTCATTCGATTTCGTAGTTTTATCAATATCTCATCACTCACAGCTCCGTTTTAAGTGAAATTAGTTTTATTCGCATTCTAACTCGATATATATTAAGGTAGTAATGTTAATATAATACATAAATTTCGGACCGAAATCAACTATTTTCCGTGATGGTACCCCTTTGAGTTTCGAACGATTTTGAATTACTCCTCATTCGGAACTCCACTTTCGATAAAATAAATTTTGTTTTCTTATGTACTCGATCAAATATACATTCTAAACATTATAACTCAAAATATAAGATCAAATGTTTGTGGTTATCACATGTATATAAGACGTTAAATACATTTTTCCTAGGTGACACCTAATTGTTTCGTCTGATTTCGTAGTTTTGTCAATATCTCGTCACTCACAACTTCGTTTTCAGTTAAATTAGTTTTATAGGCATTCTAACTCTATATATATTGAGGTATTAATGTTAATATAATACATAAATTTCGGACCGAAATCAACTATTTTCCGTGATGGTACCCCTTTGAGTTTTTTACGATTTTGTAGTTTTTTGAATTACTCCTCATTCGGAACTCCACTTTCGATGAAATAAATTTTGTTTTCTTATGTACTCGATCAAATATACATTCTAAACATTATAACTCAAAATATAAGATCAAATGTTTGTTGTTATCACTTGTATATAAGACGTTAAATACGTTTGGTGGCACCTAATTGTTTCGTCCGATTTCGTAGTTTTTTCAATATCTCGTCACTCACAACTTCTTTTTCAGTGAAGTTAGTTTTATTCGCATTCTAAATCGATGTATATTGAGGTATTAATGTTAATGTAATACATATTTTTGGGACCGAAATCAACTATTTTCCGTGATGGTACCCCTTTGAGTTTCCAACGATTTTATAATTTTTTAAATTACTCCTCATTCGGAACTCCACTTTCGATGAAATAAATTTTGTTTTCTTATGTACTCGATCAAATATACATTCTAAACATTATAACTCAAAATATAAGATCAAATGTTTGTGGTTATCACATGTATATAAGACGTTAAATACATTTTTCCTAGGTGACACCTAATTGTTTCGTCTGATTTCGTAGTTTTGTCAATATCTCGTCACTCACAACTTCGTTTTCAGTTAAATTAGTTTTATAGGCATTCTAACTCTATATATATTGAGGTATTAATGTTAATATAATACATAAATTTCGGACCGAAATCAACTATTTTCCGTGATGGTACCCCTTTGAGTTTTTTACGATTTTGTAGTTTTTTGAATTACTCCTCATTCGGAACTCCACTGGCGATGAAATAAATTTTGTTTTCTTATGTACTCGATCAAATATACATTCTAAACATTATAACTCAAAATATAAGATCAAATATTTGTTGTTATCACTTGTATATAAGACGTTAAATACGTTTGGTGGCACCTAATTGTTTCGTCCAATTTCGTAGTTTTTTCAATATCTCGTCACTCACAACTTCTTTTTCAGTGAAATTGGTTTTATTCGCATTCTAAATCGATGTATATTGAGGTACTAATGTTAATGTAATACATATTTTTGGGACCGAAATCAACTATTTTCCGTGATGGTACCCCTTTGAGTTTCCAACGATTTTATAATATTTTAAATTACTCCTCATTCGGAACTCCACTTTCGATGAAATAAATTTTGTTTTCTTATGTACTCGATCAAATATATATTCTAAACATTCTCACTTAAAATATAAGATCAAATGGTTCCTTTTATCACCTGTATATAAGACGTTAAATACGTTTTCCTAGGTGTCCCCTTATTGTTTCGTCCTATTTCGTAGTTTTAGCAATATCTCATCACTCACAACTCCATTTTCAAAGAAATTAAGTTTTATTCGCATTCTAACTCTATATATATTGACGTAGTAATGTTAATATAATACATATTTTTTGGACCGAAATCAACTATTTTCCGTGATGGTACCCCTTTGCGTTTCGAACGATTTTGTAGTTTTTTGAATTACTCCTCATTCGGAACTCCACTTTCGATGAAATAAATTTTGTTTTCTTATGTACTCAATCAAATATACATTCTAAACATTATAACTCAAAATATAAGATCAAATGTTTGTGGTTATCACATGTATATAAGACGTTAAATACGTTTTTCCTAGGTGTCACCTAATTGTTTCGTCTGATTTCGTAGTTTTGTCAATATCTCGTCACTCACAACTTCGTTTTCAGTTAAATTAGTTTTATTCGCATTCTAACTCAATATATATTGACGTAGTAATGTTAATATACTACATATTTTTGGGACCGAAACCGAGTATTTTCCGTGATGATACCCCTTTGAGTTTCGAACGATTTTGTAGTTTTTTGAATTACTCCTCATTCGGAACTCCACTTTCGATGAAATAAATTTTGTTTTCTTATGTACTCGATCAAATATAAATTCTAAACATTATAACTCAAAATATAAGATCAAATGTTTGTGGTTATCACATGTATATAAGACGTTAAATGCATTTTTCCTAGGTGACACCTAATTGTTTCGTCTGATTTCGTAGTTTTGTCAATATCTCGACACTCACAACTTCGTTTTCAGTTAAATTAGTTTTATAGGCATTCTAACTCTATATATATTGAGGTATTAATGTTAATATAATACATAAATTTCGGACCGAAATCAACTATTTTCCGTGATGGTACCCCTTTGAGTTTTTTACGATTTTGTAGTTTTTTGAATTACTCCTCATTCGGAACTCCACTTGCGATGAAATAAATTTTGTTTTCTTATGTACTCGATCAAATATACATTCTAAACATTATAACTCAAAATATAAGATCAAATGTTTGTTGTTATCACTTGTATATAAGACGTTAAATACGTTTGGTGGCACCTAATTGTTTCGTCCGATTTCGTAGTTTTTTCAATATCTCGTCACTCACAACTTCTTTTTCAGTCAAATTAGTTTTATTCGCATTCTAAATCGATGTATATTGAGGTACTAATGTTAATGTAATACATATTTTTGGGACCGAAATCAACTATTTTCCGTGATGGTACCCCTTTGAGTTTCCAACGATTTTATAATTATTTAAATTACTCCTCATTCGGAACTCCACTTTCGATGAAATAAATTTTGTTTTCTTATGTACTCGATCAAATATATATTCTAAACATTCTCACTTAAAATATAAGATCAAATGGTTCCTTTTATCACCTGTATATAAGACGTTAAATACGTTTTCCTAGGTGTCCCCTTATTGTTTCGTCCTATTTCGTAGTTTTAGCAATATCTCATCACTCACAACTCCATTTTCAAAGAAATTAAGTTTTATTCGCATTCTAACTCTATATATATTGACGTAGTAATGTTAATATAATACATATTTTTTGGACCGAAATCAACTATTTTCCGTGATGACCCCTTTGAGTTTCGAACGATTTTGTAGTTTTTTGAATTACTCCTCATTCGGAACTCCACTTTCGATGAAATAAATTTTGTTTTCTTATGTACTCGATCAAATATACATTCTAAACATTATAACTCAAAATATAAGATCAAATGTTTGTGGTTATCACATGTATATAAGACGTTAAATACATTTTTCCTAGGTGACACCTAATTGTTTCGTCTGATTTCGTAGTTTTGTCAATATCTCGTCACTCACAACTTCGTTTTCAGTTAAATTAGTTTTATAGGCATTCTAACTCTATATATATTGAGGTATTAATGTTAATATAATACATAAATTTCGGACCGAAATCAACTATTTTCCGTGATGGTACCCCTTTGAGTTTTTTACGATTTTGTAGTTTTTTGAATTACTCCTCATTCGGAACTCCACTGGCGATGAAATAAATTTTGTTTTCTTATGTACTCGATCAAATATACATTCTAAACATTATAACTCAAAATATAAGATCAAATATTTGTTGTTATCACTTGTATATAAGACGTTAAATACGTTTGGTGGCACCTAATTGTTTCGTCCAATTTCGTAGTTTTTTCAATATCTCGTCACTCACAACTTCTTTTTCAGTGAAATTGGTTTTATTCGCATTCTAAATCGATGTATATTGAGGTACTAATGTTAATGTAATACATATTTTTGGGACCGAAATCAACTATTTTCCGTGATGGTACCCCTTTGAGTTTCCAACGATTTTATAATATTTTAAATTACTCCTCATTCGGAACTCCACTTTCGATGAAATAAATTTTGTTTTCTTATGTACTCGATCAAATATATATTCTAAACATTCTCACTTAAAATATAAGATCAAATGGTTCCTTTTATCACCTGTATATAAGACGTTAAATACGTTTTCCTAGGTGTCCCCTTATTGTTTCGTCCTATTTCGTAGTTTTAGCAATATCTCATCACTCACAACTCCATTTTCAAAGAAATTAAGTTTTATTCGCATTCTAACTCTATATATATTGACGTAGTAATGTTAATATAATACATATTTTTTGGACCGAAATCAACTATTTTCCGTGATGGTACCCCTTTGCGTTTCGAACGATTTTGTAGTTTTTTGAATTACTCCTCATTCGGAACTCCACTTTCGATGAAATAAATTTTGTTTTCTTATGTACTCAATCAAATATACATTCTAAACATTATAACTCAAAATATAAGATCAAATGTTTGTGGTTATCACATGTATATAAGACGTTAAATACGTTTTTCCTAGGTGTCACCTAATTGTTTCGTCTGATTTCGTAGTTTTGTCAATATCTCGTCACTCACAACTTCGTTTTCAGTTAAATTAGTTTTATTCGCATTCTAACTCAATATATATTGACGTAGTAATGTTAATATACTACATATTTTTGGGACCGAAACCGAGTATTTTCCGTGATGATACCCCTTTGAGTTTCGAACGATTTTGTAGTTTTTTGAATTACTCCTCATTCGGAACTCCACTTTCGATGAAATAAATTTTGTTTTCTTATGTACTCGATCAAATATAAATTCTAAACATTATAACTCAAAATATAAGATCAAATGTTTGTGGTTATCACATGTATATAAGACGTTAAATGCATTTTTCCTAGGTGACACCTAATTGTTTCGTCTGATTTCGTAGTTTTGTCAATATCTCGACACTCACAACTTCGTTTTCAGTTAAATTAGTTTTATAGGCATTCTAACTCTATATATATTGAGGTATTAATGTTAATATAATACATAAATTTCGGACCGAAATCAACTATTTTCCGTGATGGTACCCCTTTGAGTTTTTTACGATTTTGTAGTTTTTTGAATTACTCCTCATTCGGAACTCCACTTGCGATGAAATAAATTTTGTTTTCTTATGTACTCGATCAAATATACATTCTAAACATTATAACTCAAAATATAAGATCAAATGTTTGTTGTTATCACTTGTATATAAGACGTTAAATACGTTTGGTGGCACCTAATTGTTTCGTCCGATTTCGTAGTTTTTTCAATATCTCGTCACTCACAACTTCTTTTTCAGTCAAATTAGTTTTATTCGCATTCTAAATCGATGTATATTGAGGTACTAATGTTAATGTAATACATATTTTTGGGACCGAAATCAACTATTTTCCGTGATGGTACCCCTTTGAGTTTCCAACGATTTTATAATTATTTAAATTACTCCTCATTCGGAACTCCACTTTCGATGAAATAAATTTTGTTTTCTTATGTACTCGATCAAATATATATTCTAAACATTCTCACTTAAAATATAAGATCAAATGGTTCCTTTTATCACCTGTATATAAGACGTTAAATACGTTTTCCTAGGTGTCCCCTTATTGTTTCGTCCTATTTCGTAGTTTTAGCAATATCTCATCACTCACAACTCCATTTTCAAAGAAATTAAGTTTTATTCGCATTCTAACTCTATATATATTGACGTAGTAATGTTAATATAATACATATTTTTTGGACCGAAATCAACTATTTTCCGTGATGACCCCTTTGAGTTTCGAACGATTTTGTAGTTTTTTGAATTACTCCTCATTCGGAACTCCACTTTCGATGAAATAAATTTTGTTTTCTTATGTACTCGATCAAATATACATTCTAAACATTATAACTCAAAATATAAGATCAAATGTTTGTGGTTATCACATGTATATAAGACGTTAAATACATTTTTCCTAGGTGACACCTAATTGTTTCGTCTGATTTCGTAGTTTTGTCAATATCTCGTCACTCACAACTTCGTTTTCAGTTAAATTAGTTTTATAGGCATTCTAACTCTATATATATTGAGGTATTAATGTTAATATAATACATAAATTTCGGACCGAAATCAACTATTTTCTGTGATGGTACCCCTTTGAGTTTTTTACGATTTTGTAGTTTTTTGAATTACTCCTCATTCGGAACTCCACTTGCGATGAAATAACTTTTGTTTTCTTATGTACTCGATCAAATATACATTCTAAACATTATAACTCAAAATATAAGATCAATGTTTGTTGTTATCACTTGTATATAAGACGTTAAATACGTTTGGTGGCACCTAATTGTTTCGTCCGATTTCGTAGTTTTTTCAATATCTCGTCACTCACAACTTCTTTTTCAGTGAAGTTAGTTTTATTCGCATTCTAAATCGATGTATATTGAGGTATTAATGTTAATGTAATACATATTTTTGAGACCGAAATCAACTATTTTCCGTGATGGTACCCCTTTGAGTTTCCAACGATTTTATAATTTTTTAAATTACTCCTCATTCGGAACTCCACTTTCGATGAAATAAATTTTGTTTTCTTATGTACTCGATCAAATATACATTCTAAACATTATAACTCAAAATATAAGATCAAATGTTTGTGGTTATCACATGTATATAAGACGTTAAATACATTTTTCCTAGGTGACACCTAATTGTTTCGTCTGATTTCGTAGTTTTGTCAATATCTCGTCACTCACAACTTCGTTTTCAGTTAAATTAGTTTTATAGGCATTCTAACTCTATATATATTGAGGTATTAATGTTAATATAATACATAAATTTCGGACCGAAATCAACTATTTTCCGTGATGGTACCCCTTTGAGTTTTTTACGATTTTGTAGTTTTTTGAATTACTCCTCATTCGGAACTCCACTGGCGATGAAATAAATTTTGTTTTCTTATGTACTCGATCAAATATACATTCTAAACATTATAACTCAAAATATAAGATCAAATATTTGTTGTTATCACTTGTATATAAGACGTTAAATACGTTTGGTGGCACCTAATTGTTTCGTCCAATTTCGTAGTTTTTTCAATATCTCGTCACTCACAACTTCTTTTTCAGTGAAATTGGTTTTATTCGCATTCTAAATCGATGTATATTGAGGTACTAATGTTAATGTAATACATATTTTTGGGACCGAAATCAACTATTTTCCGTGATGGTACCCCTTTGAGTTTCCAACGATTTTATAATTTTTTAAATTACTCCTCATTCGGAACTCCACTTTCGATGAAATAAATTTTGTTTTCTTATGTACTCGATCAAATATATATTCTAAACATTCTCACTTAAAATATAAGATCAAATGGTTCCTTTTATCACCTGTATATAAGACGTTAAATACGTTTTCCTAGGTGTCCCCTTATTGTTTCGTCCTATTTCGTAGTTTTAGCAATATCTCATCACTCACAACTCCATTTTCAAAGAAATTAAGTTTTATTCGCATTCTAACTCTATATATATTGACGTAGTAATGTTAATATAATACATATTTTTTGGACCGAAATCAACTATTTTCCGTGATGGTACCCCTTTGAGTTTCGAACGATTTTGTAGTTTTTTGAATTACTCCTCATTCGGAACTCCACTTTCGATGAAATAAATTTTGTTTTCTTATGTACTCAATCAAATATACATTCTAAACATTATAACTCAAAATATAAGATCAAATGTTTGTGGTTATCACATGTATATAAGACGTTAAATACGTTTTTCCTAGGTGTCACCTAATTGTTTCGTCTGATTTCGTAGTTTTGTCAATATCTCGTCACTCACAACTTCGTTTTCAGTTAAATTAGTTTTATTCGCATTCTAACTCAATATATATTGACGTAGTAATGTTAATATACTACATATTTTTGGGACCGAAACCGAGTATTTTCCGTGATGATACCCCTTTGAGTTTCGAACGATTTTGTAGTTTTTTGAATTACTCCTCATTCGGAACTCCACTTTCGATGAAATAAATTTTGTTTTCTTATGTACTCGATCAAATATACATTCTAAACATTATAACTCAAAATATAAGATCAAATGTTTGTGGTTATCACATGTATATAAGACGTTAAATGCATTTTTCCTAGGTGACACCTAATTATTTCGTCTGATTTCGTAGTTTTGTCAATATCTCGACACTCACAACTTCGTTTTCAGTTAAATTAGTTTTATAGGCATTCTAACTCTATATATATTGAGGTATTAATGTTAATATAATACATAAATTTCGGACCGAAATCAACTATTTTCCGTGATGGTACCCCTTTGAGTTTTTTACGATTTTGTAGTTTTTTGAATTACTCCTCATTCGGAACTCCACTTGCGATGAAATAAATTTTGTTTTCTTATGTACTCGATCAAATATACATTCTAAACATTATAACTCAAAATATAAGATCAAATGTTTGTTGTTATCACTTGTATATAAGACGTTAAATACGTTTGGTGGCACCTAATTGTTTCGTCCGATTTCGTAGTTTTTTCAATATCTCGTCACTCACAACTTCTTTTTCAGTGAAATTAGTTTTATTCGCATTCTAAATCGATGTATATTGAGGTACTAATGTTAATGTAATACATATTTTTGGGACCGAAATCAACTATTTTCCGTGATGGTACCCCTTTGAGTTTCCAACGATTTTATAATTTTTTAAATTACTCCTCATTCGGAACTCCACTTTCGATGAAATAAATTTTGTTTTCTTATGTACTCGATCAAATATATATTCTAAACATTCTCACTTAAAATATAAGATCAAATGGTTCCTTTTATCACCTGTATATAAGACGTTAAATACGTTTTCCTAGGTGTCCCCTTATTGTTTCGTCCTATTTCGTAGTTTTAGCAATATCTCATCACTCACAACTCCATTTTCAAAGAAATTAAGTTTTATTCGCATTCTAACTCTATATATATTGACGTAGTAATGTTAATATAATACATATTTTTTGGACCGAATTCAACTATTTTCCGTGATGGTACCCCTTTGCGTTTCGAACGATTTTGTAGTTTTTTGAATTACTCCTCATTCGGAACTCCACTTTCGATGAAATAAATTTTGTTTTCTTATGTACTCAATCAAATATACATTCTAAACATTATAACTCAAAATATAAGATCAAATGTTTGTGGTTATCACATGTATATAAGACGTTAAATACGTTTTTCCTAGGTGTCACCTAATTGTTTCGTCTGATTTCGTAGTTTTGTCAATATCTCGTCACTCACAACTTCGTTTTCAGTTAAATTAGTTTTATTCGCATTCTAACTCAATATATATTGACGTAGTAATGTTAATATACTACATATTTTTGGGACCGAAACCGAGTATTTTCCGTGATGATACCCCTTTGAGTTTCGAACGATTTTGTAGTTTTTTGAATTACTCCTCATTCGGAACTCTACTTTCGATGAAATAAATTTTGTTTTCTTATGTACTCGATAAAATATACATTCTAAACATTATAACTCAAAATATAAGATCAAATGTTTGTGGTTATCACATGTATATAAGACGTTAAATGCATTTTTCCTAGGTGACACCTAATTGTTTCGTCTGATTTCGTAGTTTTGTCAATATCTCGACACTCACAACTTCGTTTTCAGTTAAATTAGTTTTATAGGCATTCTAACTCTATATATATTGAGGTATTAATGTTAATATAATACATAAATTTCGGACCGAAATAAACTATTTTCCGTGATGACCCTTTGAGTTTTTTACGATTTTGTAATTTTTTGAATTACTACTCATTCGGAACTCCACTTGCGATGAAATAAATTTTGTTTTCTTATGTACTCGATCAAATATACATTCTAAACATTATAACTCAAAATATAAGATCAAATGTTTGTTGTTATCACTTGTATATAAGACGTTAAATACGTTTGGTGGCACCTAATTGTTTCGTCCGATTTCGTAGTTTTTTCAATATCTCGTCACTAACAACTTCTTTTTCAGTCAAATTAGTTTTATTCGCATTCTAAATCGATGTATATTGAGGTACTAATGTTAATGTAATACATATTTTTGGGACCGAAATCAACTATTTTCCGTGATGGTACCCCTTTGAGTTTCCAACGATTTTATAATTTTTTAAATTACTCCTCATTCGGAACTCCACTTTCGATGAAATAAATTTTGTTTTCTTATGTACTCGATCAAATATATATTCTATACATTCTCACTTAAAATATAAGATCAAATGGTTCCTTTTATCACCTGTATATAAGACGTTAAATACGTTTTCCTAGGTGTCCCCTTATTGTTTCGTCCTATTTCGTAGTTTTAGCAATATCTCATCACTCACAACTCCATTTTCAAAGAAATTAAGTTTTATTCGCATTCTAACTCTATATATATTGACGTAGTAATGTTAATATAATACATATTTTTTGGACCGAAATCAACTATTTTCCGTGATGACCCCTTTGAGTTTCGAACGATTTTGTAGTTTTTTGAATTACTCCTCATTCGGAACTCCACTTTCGATGAAATAAATTTTGTTTTCTTATGTACTCGATCAAATATACATTCTAAACATTATAACTCAAAATATAAGATCAAATGTTTGTGGTTATCACATGTATATAAGACGTTAAATACATTTTTCCTAGGTGACACCTAATTGTTTCGTCTGATTTCGTAGTTTTGTCAATATCTCGTCACTCACAACTTCGTTTTCAGTTAAATTAGTTTTATAGGCATTCTAACTCTATATATATTGAGGTATTAATGTTAATATAATACATAAATTTCAGACCGAAATCAACTATTTTCCGTGATGGTACCCCTTTGAGTTTTTTACGATTTTGTAGTTTTTTGAATTACTCCTCATTCGGAACTCCACTTGCGATGAAATAACTTTTGTTTTCTTATGTACTCGATCAAATATACATTCTAAACATTATAACTCAAAATATAAGATCAATGTTTGTTGTTATCACTTGTATATAAGACGTTAAATACGTTTGGTGGCACCTAATTATTTCGTCCGATTTCGTAGTTTTTTCAATATCTCGTCACTCACAACTTCTTTTTGTGAAATTAGTTTTATTCGCATTCTAACTCGATGTATATTGAGGTACTAATGTTAATGTAATACATATTTTTGGGACCGAAATCAACTATTTTCCGTGATGGTACCCCTTTGAGTTTCCAACGATTTTGTAATTTTTTAAATTACTCCTCATTCGGAACTCCACTTTCGATGAAATAAATTTTGTTTTCTTATGTACTCGATCAAATATATATTCTAAACATTCTTACTCAAAATATAAGATCAAATGGTTCCTGTTATCACCTGTATATAATACGTTTTCCTAGGTATCACCTAATTGTTTGGTTCGATTTCGTAGTTTTATCAATATCTCATCACTCACAACTTCGGTTTTAGTGAAATTAGTTTTATTCGCATTCTAACTCGATATATATTGACGTAGTAATGTTGATATAATACACAAAGTTGGGGCCGAAATCAACTATTTTTCGTGATGGGTACCCTTTTGAGTTTCGAACGATTTTGTAGTTTTTTAAATTACTCCTCATTCGGAACTCCACTTTCGATGAAATAAATTTTGTTTTCTTCTGTCCTCGATCAAATATATATTCTAAACATTCTCACTCAAAATATAAGATCAAATGGTTCCTGTTATCACCTGTATATAAGACGTTAAATACGTTTTCCTAGGTATCACCTAATTGTTTCGTTCGATTTCGTAGTTTTATCAATATCTCATCACTCACAGCTCCGTTTTAAGTGAAATTAGTTTTATTCATTCGGAACTCCACTTTCGATGAAATAAATTTTGTTTTCTTCTGTCCTCGATCAAATATATATTCTAAACATTCTCACTCAATATATATTGAGGTACTAATGTTAATGTAATACATATTTTTGGGACCGAAATCAACTATTTTCCGTGATGGTACCCCTTTGAGTTTCCAACGATTTTATAATTTTTTAAATTACTCCTCATTCGGAACTCCACTTTCGATGAAATAAATTTTGTTTTCTTATGTACTCGATCAAATATATATTCTAAACATTCTCACTTAAAATATAAGATCAAATGGTTCCTTTTATCACCTGTATATAAGACGTTAAATACGTTTTCCTAGGTGTCCCCTTATTGTTTCGTCCTATTTCGTAGTTTTAGCAATATCTCATCACTCACAACTCCATTTTCAAAGAAATTAAGTTTTATTCGCATTCTAACTCTATATATATTGACGTAGTAATGTTAATATAATACATATTTTTTGGACCGAATTCAACTATTTTCCGTGATGGTACCCCTTTGCGTTTCGAACGATTTTGTAGTTTTTTGAATTACTCCTCATTCGGAACTCCACTTTCGATGAAATAAATTTTGTTTTCTTATGTACTCAATCAAATATACATTCTAAACATTATAACTCAAAATATAAGATCAAATGTTTGTGGTTATCACATGTATATAAGACGTTAAATACGTTTTTCCTAGGTGTCACCTAATTGTTTCGTCTGATTTCGTAGTTTTGTCAATATCTCGTCACTCACAACTTCGTTTTCAGTTAAATTAGTTTTATTCGCATTCTAACTCAATATATATTGACGTAGTAATGTTAATATACTACATATTTTTGGGACCGAAACCGAGTATTTTCCGTGATGATACCCCTTTGAGTTTCGAACGATTTTGTAGTTTTTTGAATTACTCCTCATTCGGAACTCTACTTTCGATGAAATAAATTTTGTTTTCTTATGTACTCGATAAAATATACATTCTAAACATTATAACTCAAAATATAAGATCAAATGTTTGTGGTTATCACATGTATATAAGACGTTAAATGCATTTTTCCTAGGTGACACCTAATTGTTTCGTCTGATTTCGTAGTTTTGTCAATATCTCGACACTCACAACTTCGTTTTCAGTTAAATTAGTTTTATAGGCATTCTAACTCTATATATATTTAGGTATTAATGTTAATATAATACATAAATTTCGGACCGAAATAAACTATTTTCCGTGATGACCCTTTGAGTTTTTTACGATTTTGTAATTTTTTGAATTACTACTCATTCGGAACTCCACTTGCGATGAAATAAATTTTGTTTTCTTATGTACTCGATCAAATATACATTCTAAACATTATAACTCAAAATATAAGATCAAATGTTTGTTGTTATCACTTGTATATAAGACGTTAAATACGTTTGGTGGCACCTAATTGTTTCGTCCGATTTCGTAGTTTTTTCAATATCTCGTCACTCACAACTTCTTTTTCAGTCAAATTAGTTTTATTCGCATTCTAAATCGATGTATATTGAGGTACTAATGTTAATGTAATACATATTTTTGGGACCGAAATCAACTATTTTCCGTGATGGTACCCCTTTGAGTTTCCAACGATTTTATAATTTTTTAAATTACTCCTCATTCGGAACTCCACTTTCGATGAAATAAATTTTGTTTTCTTATGTACTCGATCAAATATATATTCTATACATTCTCACTTAAAATATAAGATCAAATGGTTCCTTTTATCACCTGTATATAAGACGTTAAATACGTTTTCCTAGGTGTCCCCTTATTGTTTCGTCCTATTTCGTAGTTTTAGCAATATCTCATCACTCACAACTCCATTTTCAAAGAAATTAAGTTTTATTCGCATTCTAACTCTATATATATTGACGTAGTAATGTTAATATAATACATATTTTTTGGACCGAAATCAACTATTTTCCGTGATGACCCCTTTGAGTTTCGAACGATTTTGTAGTTTTTTGAATTACTCCTCATTCGGAACTCCACTTTCGATGAAATAAATTTTGTTTTCTTATGTACTCGATCAAATATACATTCTAAACATTATAACTCAAAATATAAGATCAAATGTTTGTGGTTATCACATGTATATAAGACGTTAAATACATTTTTCCTAGGTGACACCTAATTGTTTCGTCTGATTTCGTAGTTTTGTCAATATCTCGTCACTCACAACTTCGTTTTCAGTTAAATTAGTTTTATAGGCATTCTAACTCTATATATATTGAGGTATTAATGTTAATATAATACATAAATTTCAGACCGAAATCAACTATTTTCCGTGATGGTACCCCTTTGAGTTTTTTACGATTTTGTAGTTTTTTGAATTACTCCTCATTCGGAACTCCACTTGCGATGAAATAACTTTTGTTTTCTTATGTACTCGATCAAATATACATTCTAAACATTATAACTCAAAATATAAGATCAATGTTTGTTGTTATCACTTGTATATAAGACGTTAAATACGTTTGGTGGCACCTAATTATTTCGTCCGATTTCGTAGTTTTTTCAATATCTCGTCACTCACAACTTCTTTTTGTGAAATTAGTTTTATTCGCATTCTAACTCGATGTATATTGAGGTACTAATGTTAATGTAATACATATTTTTGGGACCGAAATCAACTATTTTCCGTGATGGTACCCCTTTGAGTTTCCAACGATTTTGTAATTTTTTAAATTACTCCTCATTCGGAACTCCACTTTCGATGAAATAAATTTTGTTTTCTTATGTACTCGATCAAATATATATTCTAAACATTCTTACTCAAAATATAAGATCAAATGGTTCCTGTTATCACCTGTATATAATACGTTTTCCTAGGTATCACCTAATTGTTTGGTTCGATTTCGTAGTTTTATCAATATCTCATCACTCACAACTTCGGTTTTAGTGAAATTAGTTTTATTCGCATTCTAACTCGATATATATTGACGTAGTAATGTTGATATAATACACAAAGTTGGGGCCGAAATCAACTATTTTTCGTGATGGGTACCATTTTGAGTTTCGAACGATTTTGTAGTTTTTTAAATTACTCCTCATTCGGAACTCCACTTTCGATGAAATAAATTTTGTTTTCTTCTGTCCTCGATCAAATATATATTCTAAACATTCTCACTCAAAATATAAGATCAAATGGTTCCTGTTATCACCTGTATATAAGACGTTAAATACGTTTTCCTAGGTATCACCTAATTGTTTCGTTCGATTTCGTAGTTTTATCAATATCTCATCACTCACAGCTCCGTTTTAAGTGAAATTAGTTTTATTCATTCGGAACTCCACTTTCGATGAAATAAATTTTGTTTTCTTCTGTCCTCGATCAAATATATATTCTAAACATTCTCACTCAATATATATTGAGGTACTAATGTTAATGTAATACATAATTTTGGGACCGAAATCAACTATTTTCCGTGATGGTACCCCTTTGTGTTTCCAACGATTTTGTAATTTTTTAAATTACTCCTCATTCGGAACTCCACTTTCGATGAAATAAATTTTGTTTTCTTATGTACTCGATCAAATATATATTCTAAACATTCTTACTCAAAATATAAGATCAAATGGTTCCTGTTATCACCTGTATATAATACGTTTTCCTAGGTATATATCACCTAATTGTTTGGTTCGATTTCGTAGTTTTATCAATATCTCATCACTCACATCTTCGGTTTTAGTGAAATTAGTTTTATTCCCATTCTAACTCGATATATATTGATGTAGTAATGTTGATATAATACAAAAAGTTGGGGCCGAAATCAACTATTTTCCGTGATTGGTACCCCTTTGAGTTTCGAACGATTTTGTAGTTTTTTAAATTACTCCTCATTCGGAACTCCACTTTCGATGAAATAAATTTTGTTTTCTTCTGTCCTCGATCAAATATATATTCTAAACATTCTCACTCAAAATATAAGATCAAATGGTTCCTGTTATCACCTGTATATAAGACGTTAAATACGTTTTCCTAGGTATCACCTAATTGTTTCATTCGATTTCGTAGTTTTATCAATATCTCATCACTCACAGCTCTGTTTTAAGTGAAATTAGTTTTATTCGCATTCTAACTCGATATATATTAAGGTAGTAATGTTAATATAATACATAAACTTCGGACCGAAATCAACTATTTTCCGTGATGGTACCCCTTTGAGTTTCGAACGATTTTGAATTACTCCTCATTCGGAACTCCACTTTCGATAAAATAAATTTTGTTTTCTTATGTACTCGATCAAATATACATTCTAAACATTATAACTCAAAATATAAGATCAAATGTTTGTGGTTATCACATGTATATAAGACGTTAAATACATTTTTCCTAGGTGACACCTAATTGTTTCGTCTGATTTCGTAGTTTTGTCAATATCTCGTCACTCACAACTTCGTTTTCAGTTAAATTAGTTTTATAGGCATTCTAACTCTATATATATTGAGGTATTAATGTTAATATAATACATAAATTTCGGACCGAAATCAACTATTTTCCGTGATGGTACCCCTTTGAGTTTTTTACGATTTTGTAGTTTTTTGAATTACTCCTCATTCGGAACTCCACTTGCGATGAAATAACTTTTGTTTTCTTATGTACTCGATCAAATATACATTCTAAACATTATAACTCAAAATATAAGATCAATGTTTGTTGTTATCACTTGTATATAAGACGTTAAATACGTTTGGTGGCACCTAATTATTTCGTCCGATTTCGTAGTTTTTTCAATATCTCGTCACTCACAACTTCTTTTTGTGAAATTAGTTTTATTCGCATTCTAACTCGATGTATATTGAGGTACTAATGTTAATGTAATACATATTTTTGGGACCGAAATCAACTATTTTCCGTGATGGTACCCCTTTGAGTTTCCAACGATTTTGTAATTTTTTAAATTACTCCTCATTCGGAACTCCACTTTCGATGAAATAAATTTTGTTTTCTTATGTACTCGATCAAATATATATTCTAAACATTCTTACTCAAAATATAAGATCAAATGGTTCCTGTTATCACCTGTATATAATACGTTTTCCTAGGTATCACCTAATTGTTTGGTTCGATTTCGTAGTTTTATCAATATCTCATCACTCACAACTTCGGTTTTAGTGAAATTAGTTTTATTCGCATTCTAACTCGATATATATTGACGTAGTAATGTTGATATAATACACAAAGTTGGGGCCGAAATCAACTATTTTTCGTGATGGGTACCCTTTTGAGTTTCGAACGATTTTGTAGTTTTTTAAATTACTCCTCATTCGGAACTCCACTTTCGATGAAATAAATTTTGTTTTCTTCTGTCCTCGATCAAATATATATTCTAAACATTCTCACTCAAAATATAAGATCAAATGGTTCCTGTTATCACCTGTATATAAGACGTTAAATACGTTTTCCTAGGTATCACCTAATTGTTTCGTTCGATTTCGTAGTTTTATCAATATCTCATCACTCACAGCTCCGTTTTAAGTGAAATTAGTTTTATTCATTCGGAACTCCACTTTCGATGAAATAAATTTTGTTTTCTTCTGTCCTCGATCAAATATATATTCTAAACATTCTCACTCAATATATATTGAGGTACTAATGTTAATGTAATACATAATTTTGGGACCGAAATCAACTATTTTCCGTGATGGTACCCCTTTGTGTTTCCAACGATTTTGTAATTTTTTAAATTACTCCTCATTCGGAACTCCACTTTCGATGAAATAAATTTTGTTTTCTTATGTACTCGATCAAATATATATTCTAAACATTCTTACTCAAAATATAAGATCAAATGGTTCCTGTTATCACCTGTATATAATACGTTTTCCTAGGTATATATCACCTAATTGTTTGGTTCGATTTCGTAGTTTTATCAATATCTCATCACTCACATCTTCGGTTTTAGTGAAATTAGTTTTATTCCCATTCTAACTCGATATATATTGATGTAGTAATGTTGATATAATACAAAAAGTTGGGGCCGAAATCAACTATTTTCCGTGATTGGTACCCCTTTGAGTTTCGAACGATTTTGTAGTTTTTTAAATTACTCCTCATTCGGAACTCCACTTTCGATGAAATAAATTTTGTTTTCTTCTGTCCTCGATCAAATATATATTCTAAACATTCTCACTCAAAATATAAGATCAAATGGTTCCTGTTATCACCTGTATATAAGACGTTAAATACGTTTTCCTAGGTATCACCTAATTGTTTCATTCGATTTCGTAGTTTTATCAATATCTCATCACTCACAGCTCTGTTTTAAGTGAAATTAGTTTTATTCGCATTCTAACTCGATATATATTAAGGTAGTAATGTTAATATAATACATAAACTTCGGACCGAAATCAACTATTTTCCGTGATGGTACCCCTTTGAGTTTCGAACGATTTTGAATTACTCCTCATTCGGAACTCCACTTTCGATAAAATAAATTTTGTTTTCTTATGTACTCGATCAAATATACATTCTAAACATTATAACTCAAAATATAAGATCAAATGTTTGTGGTTATCACATGTATATAAGACGTTAAATACATTTTTCCTAGGTGACACCTAATTGTTTCGTCTGATTTCGTAGTTTTGTCAATATCTCGTCACTCACAACTTCGTTTTCAGTTAAATTAGTTTTATAGGCATTCTAACTCTATATATATTGAGGTATTAATGTTAATATAATACATAAATTTCGGACCGAAATCAACTATTTTCCGTGATGGTACCCCTTTGAGTTTTTTACGATTTTGTAGTTTTTTGAATTACTCCTCATTCGGAACTCCACTTGCGATGAAATAAATTTTGTTTTCTTATGTACTCGATCAAATATACATTCTAAACATTATAACTCAAAATATAAGATCAAATGTTTGTTGTTATCACTTGTATATAAGACGTTAAATACGTTTGGTGGCACCTAATTGTTTCGTCCGATTTCGTAGTTTTTTCAATATCTCGTCACTCACAACTTCTTTTTCAGTCAAATTAGTTTTATTCGCATTCTAAATCGATGTATATTGAGGTACTAATGTTAATGTAATACATATTTTTGGGACCGAAATCAACTATTTTCCGTGATGGTACCCCTTTGAGTTTCCAACGATTTTATAATTTTTTAAATTACTCCTCATTCGGAACTCCACTTTCGATGAAATAAATTTTGTTTTCTTATGTACTCGATCAAATATATATTCTAAACATTCTCACTTAAAATATAAGATCAAATGGTTCCTTTTATCACCTGTATATAAGACGTTAAATACGTTTTCCTAGGTGTCCCCTTATTGTTTCGTCCTATTTCGTAGTTTTAGCAATATCTCATCACTCACAACTCCATTTTCAAAGAAATTAAGTTTTATTCGCATTCTAACTCTATATATATTGACGTAGTAATGTTAATATAATACATATTTTTTGGACCGAAATCAACTATTTTCCGTGATGGTACGTACCCCTTTGAGTTTCGAACGATTTTGTAGTTTTTTGAATTACTCCTCATTCGGAACTCCACTTTCGATGAAATAAATTTTGTTTTCTTATGTACTCAATCAAATATACATTCTAAACATTATAACTCAAAATATAAGATCAAATGTTTGTGGTTATCACATGTATATAAGACGTTAAATACGTTTTTCCTAGGTGTCATCTAATTGTTTCGTCTGATTTCGTAGTTTTGTCAATATCTCGTCACTCACAACTTCGTTTTCAGTTAAATTAGTTTTATTCGCATTCTAACTCAATATATATTTACGTAGTAATGTTAATATACTACATATTTTTGGGACCGAAACCGAGTATTTTCCGTGATGATACCCCTTTGAGTTTCGAACGATTTTGTAGTTTTTTGAATTACTCCTCATTCGGAACTCCACTTTCGATGAAATAAATTTTGTTTTCTTATGTACTCGATCAAATATACATTCTAAACATTATAACTCAAAATATAAGATCAAATGTTTGTGGTTATCACATGTATATAAGACGTTAAATGCATTTTTCCTAGGTGACACCTAATTGTTTCGTCTGATTTCGTAGTTTTGTCAATATCTCGACACTCACAACTTCGTTTTCAGTTAAATTAGTTTTATAGGCATTCTAACTCTATATATATTGAGGTATTAATGTTAATATAATACATAAATTTCGGACCGAAATCAACTATTTTCCGTGATGGTACCCCTTTGAGTATTTTACGATTTTGTAGTTTTTTGAATTACTCCTCATTCGGAACTCCACTTGCGATGAAATAAATTTTGTTTTCTTATGTACTCGATCAAATATACATTCTAAACATTATAACTCAAAATATAAGATCAAATGTTTGTTGTTATCACTTGTATATAAGACGTTAAATACGTTTGGTGGCACCTAATTGTTTCGTCCGATTTCGTAGTTTTTTCAATATCTCGTCACTCACAACTTCTTTTTCAGTGAAATTAGTTTTATTCGCATTCTAAATCGATGTATATTGAGGTACTAATGTTAATGTAATACATATTTTTGGGACCGAAATCAACTATTTTCCGTGATGGTACCCCTTTGAGTTTCCAACGATTTTATAATTTTTTAAATTACTCCTCATTCGGAACTCCACTTTCGATGAAATAAATTTTGTTTTCTTATGTACTCGATCAAATATATATTCTAAACATTCTCACTTAAAATATAAGATCAAATGGTTCCTTTTATCACCTGTATATAAGACGTTAAATACGTTTTCCTAGGTGTCCCCTTATTGTTTCGTCCTATTTTGTAGTTTTAGCAATATCTCATCACTCACAACTCCATTTTCAAAGAAATTAAGTTTTATTCGCATTCTAAATCTATATATATTGACGTAGTAATGTTAATATAATACATATTTTTTGGACCGAATTCAACTATTTTCCGTGATGGTACCCCTTTGAGTTTCGAACGATTTAGTAGTTTTTTGAATTACTCCTCATTCGGAACTCCACTTTCGATGAAATAAATTTTGTTTTCTTATGTACTCAATCAAATATACATTCTAAACATTATAACTCAAAATATAAGATCAAATGTTTGTGGTTATCACATGTATATAAGACGTTAAATACGTTTTTCCTAGGTGTCATCTAATTGTTTCGTCTGATTTCGTAGTTTTGTCAATATCTCGTCACTCACAACTTCGTTTTCAGTTAAATTAGTTTTATTCGCATTCTAACTCAATATATATTTACGTAGTAATGTTAATATACTACATATTTTTGGGACCGAAACCGAGTATTTTCCGTGATGATACCCCTTTGAGTTTCGAACGATTTTGTAGTTTTTTGAATTACTCCTCATTCGGAACTCCACTTTCGATGAAATAAATTTTGTTTTCTTATGTACTCGATCAAATATACATTCTAAACATTATAACTCAAAATATAAGATCAAATGTTTGTGGTTATCACATGTATATAAGACGTTAAATGCATTTTTCCTAGGTGACACCTAATTGTTTCGTCTGATTTCGTAGTTTTGTCAATATCTCGACACTCACAACTTCGTTTTCAGTTAAATTAGTTTTATAGGCATTCTAACTCTATATATATTGAGGTATTAATGTTAATATAATACATAAATTTCGGACCGAAATCAACTATTTTCCGTGATGGTACCCCTTTGAGTTTTTTACGATTTTGTAGTTTTTTGAATTACTACTCATTCGGAACTCCACTTTCGATGAAATAAATTTTGTTTTCTTATGTACTCGATCAAATATACATTCTAAACATTATAACTCAAAATATAAGATCAATGTTTGTTGTTATCACTTGTATATAAGACGTTAAATACGTTTGGTGGCACATAATTATTTCGTCCGATTTCGTAGTTTTTTCAATATCTCGTCACTCACAACTTCTTTTTCAGTGAAATTAGTTTTATTCGCATTCTAAATCGATGTATATTGAGGTACTAATGTTAATGTAATACATATTTTTGGGACCGAAATCAACTATTTTCCGTGATGGTACCCCTTTGAGTTTCCAACGATTTTATAATTTTTTAAATTACTCCTCATTCGGAACTCCACTTTCGATGAAATAAATTTTGTTTTCTTATGTACTCGATCAAATATATATTCTAAACATTCTCACTTAAAATATAAGATCAAATGGTTCCTTTTATCACCTGTATATAAGACGTTAAATACGTTTTCCTAGGTGTCCCCTTATTGTTTCGTCCTATTTCGTAGTTTTAGCAATATCTCATCACTCACAACTCCATTTTCAAAGAAATTAAGTTTTATTCGCATTCTAACTCTATATATATTGACGTAGTAATGTTAATATAATACATATTTTTTGGACCGAATTCAACTATTTTCCGTGATGGTACCCCTTTGCGTTTCGAACGATTTTGTAGTTTTTTGAATTACTCCTCATTCGGAACTCCACTTTCGATGAAATAAATTTTGTTTTCTTATGTACTCAATCAAATATACATTCTAAACATTATAACTCAAAATATAAGATCAAATGTTTGTGGTTATCACATGTATATAAGACGTTAAATACGTTTTTCCTAGGTGTCACCTAATTGTTTCGTCTGATTTCGTAGTTTTGTCAATATCTCGTCACTCACAACTTCGTTTTCAGTTAAATTAGTTTTATTCGCATTCTAACTCAATATATATGGACGTAGTAATGTTAATATACTACATATTTTTGGGACCGAAACCGAGTATTTTCCGTGATGATACCCCTTTGAGTTTCGAACGATTTTGTAGTTTTTTGAATTACTCCTCATTCGGAACTCTACTTTCGATGAAATAAATTTTGTTTTCTTATGTACTCGATAAAATATACATTCTAAACATTATAACTCAAAATATAAGATCAAATGTTTGTGGTTATCACATGTATATAAGACGTTAAATGCATTTTTCCTAGGTGACACCTAATTGTTTCGTCTGATTTCGTAGTTTTGTCAATATCTCGACACTCACAACTTCGTTTTCAGTTAAATTAGTTTTATAGGCATTCTAACTCTATATATATTGAGGTATTAATGTTAATATAATACATAAATTTCGGACCGAAATAAACTATTTTCCGTGATGACCCTTTGAGTTTTTTACGATTTTGTAATTTTTTGAATTACTACTCATTCGGAACTCCACTTGCGATGAAATAAATTTTGTTTTCTTATGTACTCGATCAAATATACATTCTAAACATTATAACTCAAAATATAAGATCAAATGTTTGTTGTTATCACTTGTATATAAGACGTTAAATACGTTTGGTGGCACCTAATTGTTTCGTCCGATTTCGTAGTTTTTTCAATATCTCGTCACTCACAACTTCTTTTTCAGTCAAATTAGTTTTATTCGCATTCTAAATCGATGTATATTGAGGTACTAATGTTAATGTAATACATATTTTTGGGACCGAAATCAACTATTTTCCGTGATGGTACCCCTTTGAGTTTCCAACGATTTTATAATTTTTTAAATTACTCCTCATTCGGAACTCCACTTTCGATGAAATAAATTTTGTTTTCTTATGTACTCGATCAAATATATATTCTATACATTCTCACTTAAAATATAAGATCAAATGGTTCCTTTTATCACCTGTATATAAGACGTTAAATACGTTTTCCTAGGTGTCCCCTTATTGTTTCGTCCTATTTCGTAGTTTTAGCAATATCTCATCACTCACAACTCCATTTTCAAAGAAATTAAGTTTTATTCGCATTCTAACTCTATATATATTGACGTAGTAATGTTAATATAATACATATTTTTTGGACCGAAATCAACTATTTTCCGTGATGACCCCTTTGAGTTTCGAACGATTTTGTAGTTTTTTGAATTACTCCTCATTCGGAACTCCACTTTCGATGAAATAAATTTTGTTTTCTTATGTACTCGATCAAATATACATTCTAAACATTATAACTCAAAATATAAGATCAAATGTTTGTGGTTATCACATGTATATAAGACGTTAAATACATTTTTCCTAGGTGACACCTAATTGTTTCGTCTGATTTCGTAGTTTTGTCAATATCTCGTCACTCACAACTTCGTTTTCAGTTAAATTAGTTTTATAGGCATTCTAACTCTATATATATTGAGGTATTAATGTTAATATAATACATAAATTTCGGACCGAAATCAACTATTTTCCGTGATGGTACCCCTTTGAGTTTTTTACGATTTTGTAGTTTTTTGAATTACTCCTCATTCGGAACTCCACTTGCGATGAAATAACTTTTGTTTTCTTATGTACTCGATCAAATATACATTCTAAACATTATAACTCAAAATATAAGATCAATGTTTGTTGTTATCACTTGTATATAAGACGTTAAATACGTTTGGTGGCACCTAAATATTTCGTCCGATTTCGTAGTTTTTTCAATATCTCGTCACTCACAACTTCTTTTTCAGTGAAATTAGTTTTATTCGCATTCTAACTCGATGTATATTGAGGTACTAATGTTAATGTAATACATATTTTTGGGACCGAAATCAACTATTTTCCGTGATGGTACCCCTTTGAGTTTCCAACGATTTTGTAATTTTTTAAATTACTCCTCATTCGGAACTCCACTTTCGATGAAATAAATTTTGTTTTCTTATGTACTCTATCAAATATATATTCTAAACATTCTTACTCAAAATATAAGATCAAATGGTTCCTGTTATCACCTGTATATAATACGTTTTCCTAGGTATCACCTAATTGTTTGGTTCGATTTCGTAGTTTTATCAATATCTCATCACTCACAACTTCGGTTTTAGTGAAATTAGTTTTATTCGCATTCTAACTCGATATATATTGACGTAGTAATGTTGATATAATACACAAAGTTGGGGCCGAAATCAACTATTTTTCGTGATGGGTACCCTTTTGAGTTTCGAACGATTTTGTAGTTTTTTAAATTACTCCTCATTCGGAACTCCACTTTCGATGAAATAAATTTTGTTTTCTTCTGTCCTCGATCAAATATATATTCTAAACATTCTCACTCAAAATATAAGATCAAATGGTTCCTGTTATCACCTGTATATAAGACGTTAAATACGTTTTCCTAGGTATCACCTAATTGTTTCGTTCGATTTCGTAGTTTTATCAATATCTCATCACTCACAGCTCCGTTTTAAGTGAAATTAGTTTTATTCATTCGGAACTCCACTTTCGATGAAATAAATTTTGTTTTCTTCTGTCCTCGATCAAATATATATTCTAAACATTCTCACTCAATATATATTGAGGTACTAATGTTAATGTAATACATAATTTTGGGACCGAAATCAACTATTTTCCGTGATGGCACCCCTTTGTGTTTCCAACGATTTTGTAATTTTTTAAATTACTCCTCATTCGGAACTCCACTTTCGATGAAATAAATTTTGTTTTCTTATGTACTCGATCAAATATATATTCTAAACATTCTTACTCAAAATATAAGATCAAATGGTTCCTGTTATCACCTGTATATAATACGTTTTCCTAGGTATATATCACCTAATTGTTTGGTTCGATTTCGTAGTTTTATCAATATCTCATCACTCACATCTTCGGTTTTAGTGAAATTAGTTTTATTCCCATTCTAACTCGATATATATTGATGTAGTAATGTTGATATAATACAAAAGGTTGGGGCCGAAATCAACTATTTTCCGTGATTGGTACCCCTTTGAGTTTCGAACGATTTTGTAGTTTTTTAAATTACTCCTCATTCGGAACTCCACTTTCGATGAAATAAATTTTGTTTTCTTCTGTCCTCGATCAAATATATATTCTAAACATTCTCACTCAAAATATAAGATCAAATGGTTCCTGTTATCACCTGTATATAAGACGTTAAATACGTTTTCCTAGGTATCACCTAATTGTTTCATTCGATTTCGTAGTTTTATCAATATCTCATCACTCACAGCTCTGTTTTAAGTGAAATTAGTTTTATTCGCATTCTAACTCGATATATATTAAGGTAGTAATGTTAATATAATACATAAATTTCGGACCGAAATCAACTATTTTCCGTGATGGTACCCCTTTGAGTTTCGAACGATTTTGAATTACTCCTCATTCGGAACTCCACTTTCGATAAAATAAATTTTGTTTTCTTATGTACTCGATCAAATATACATTCTAAACATTATAACTCAAAATATAAGATCAAATGTTTGTGGTTATCACATGTATATAAGACGTTAAATACATTTTTCCTAGGTGGCACCTAATTGTTTCGTCTGATTTCGTAGTTTTGTCAATATCTCGTCACTCACAACTTCGTTTTCAGTTAAATTAGTTTTATAGGCATTCTAACTCTATATATATTGAGGTATTAATGTTAATATAATACATAAATTTCGGACCGAAATCAACTATTTTCCGTGATGGTACCCCTTTGAGTTTTTTACGATTTTGTAGTTTTTTAAATTACTCCTCATTCGGAACTCCACTTTCGATGAAATAAATTTTGTTTTCTTATGTACTCGATCAAATATATATTCTAAACATTCTCACTTAAAATATAAGATCAAATGGTTCCTTTTATCATCTGTATATAAGACGTTAAATACGTTTTCCTAGGTGTCCCCTTATTGTTTCGTCCTATTTCGTAGTTTTAGCAATATCTCATCACTCACAACTCCATTTTCAAAGAAATTAAGTTTTATTCGCATTCTAACTCTATATATATTGACGTAGTAATGTTAATATAATACATATTTTTTGGACCGAAATCAACTATTTTCCGTGATGGTACCCCTTTGAGTTTCGAACGATTTTGTAGTTTTTTGAATTACTCCTCATTCGGAACTCCACTTTCGATGAAATAAATTTTGTTTTCTTATGTACTCAATCAAATATACATTCTAAACATTATAACTCAAAATATAAGATCAAATGTTTGTGGTTATCACATGTATATAAGACGTTAAATACGTTTTTCCTAGGTGTCACCTAATTGTTTCGTCTGATTTCGTAGTTTTGTCAATATCTCGTCACTCACAACTTCGTTTTCAGTTAAATTAGTTTTATTCGCATTCTAACTCAATATATATTGACATAGTAATGTTAATATACTACATATTTTTGGGACCGAAACCGAGTATTTTCCGTGATGATACCCCTTTGAGTTTCGAACGATTTTGTAGTTTTTTGAATTACTCCTCATTCGGAACTCCACTTTCGATGAAATAAATTTTGTTTTCTTATGTACTCGATAAAATATACATTCTAAACATTATAACTCAAAATATAAGATCAAATGTTTGTTGTTATCACTTGTATATAAGACGTTAAATACGTTTGGTGGCACCTAATTGTTTCGTCCGATTTCGTAGTTTTTTCAATATCTCGTCACTCACAACTTCTTTTTCAGTGAAATTAGTTTTATTCGCATTCTAACTCGATGTATATTGAGGTACTAATGTTAATGTAATACATATTTTTGGGACCGAAATCAACTATTTTCCGTGATGGTACCCCTTTGAGTTTCCAACGATTTTGTAATTTTTTAAATTACTCCTCATTCGGAACTCCACTTTCGATGAAATAAATTTTGTTTTCTTATGTACTCTATCAAATATATATTCTAAACATTCTTACTCAAAATATAAGATCAAATGGTTCCTGTTATCACCTGTATATAATACGTTTTCCTAGGTATCACCTAATTGTTTGGTTCGATTTCGTAGTTTTATCAATATCTCATCACTCACAACTTCGGTTTTAGTGAAATTAGTTTTATTCGCATTCTAACTCGATATATATTGACGTAGTAATGTTGATATAATACAAAAAGTTGGGGCCGAAATCAACTATTTTCCGTGATGGGTACCCTTTTGAGTTTCGAACGATTTTGTAGTTTTTTAAATTACTCCTCATTCGGACCTCCACTTTCGATGAAATAAATTTTGTTTTCTTCTGTCCTCGATAAAATATATATTCTAAACATTCTCACTCAAAATATAAGATCAAATGGTTCCTGTTATCACCTGTATATAAGACGTTAAATACGTTTTCCTAGGTATCACCTAATTGTTTCATTCGATTTCGTAGTTTTATCAATATCTCATCACTCACAGCTCTGTTTTAAGTGAAATTAGTTTTATTCGCATTCTAACTCGATATATATTAAGGTAGTAATGTTAATATAATACATAAATTTCGGACCGAAATCAACTATTTTCCGTGATGGTACCCCTTTGAGGTTCGAACGATTTTGTAGTTTTTTGAATTACTCCTCATTCGGAACTCCACTTTCGATGAAATAAATTTTGTTTTCTTATGTACTCGATCAAATATACATTCTAAACATTATAACTCAAAATATAAGATCAAATGTTTGTGGTTATCACATGTATATAAGACGTTAAATACATTTTTCCTAGGTGACACCTAATTAATTCGTCTGATTTCGTAGTTTTGTCAATATCTCGTCACTCACAACTTCGTTTTCAGTTAAATTAGTTTTATAGGCATTCTAACTCTATATATATTGAGGTATTAATGTTAATATAATACATAAATTTCGGACCGAAATCAACTATTTTCCGTGATGGTACGTACCCCTTTGAGTTTTTTACGATTTTGTAGTTTTTTGAATTACTCCTCATTCGGAACTCCACTTGCGATGAAATAACTTTTGTTTTCTTATGTACTCGATCAAATATACATTCTAAACATTATAACTCAAAATATAAGATCAAATGTTTGTTGTTATCACTTGTATATAAGACGTTAAATACGTTTGGTGGCACCTAATTGTTTCGTCCGATTTCGTAGTTTTTTCAATATCTCGTCACTCACAACTTCTTTTTCAGTGAAATTAGTTTTATTCGCATTCTAAATCGATGTATATTGAGGTACTAATGTTAATGTAATACATATTTTTGGGACCGAAATCAACTATTTTCCGTGATGGTACCCCTTTGAGTTTCCAACGATTTTATAATTTTTTAAATTACTCCTCATTCGGAACTCCACTTTCGATGAAATAAATTTTGTTTTCTTATGTACTCGATCAAATATATATTCTAAACATTCTCACTTAAAATATAAGATCAAATGGTTCCTTTTATCACCTGTATATAAGACGTTAAATACGTTTTCCTAGGTGTCCCCTTATTGTTTCGTCCTATTTCGTAGTTTTAGCAATATCTCATCACTCACAACTCCATTTTCAAAGAAATTAAGTTTTATTCGCATCCTAACTCTATATATATTGACGTAGTAATGTTAATATAATACATATTTTTTGGACCGAAATCAACTATTTTCCGTGATGGTACCACTTTGAGTTTCGAACGATTTTATAGTTTTATGAATTACTCCTCATTCGAAACTCCACTTTCGATGAAATAAATTTTGTTTTCTTATGTACTCGATCAAATATACATTCTAAACATTATAACTCAAAATATAAGATCAAATGTTTGTGGTTATCACATGTATATAAGACGTTAAATACGTTTTTCCTAGGTGTCACGTAATTGTTTCGTCTGATTTCGTAGTTTTGTCAATATCTCGTCACTCACAACTTCGTTTTCAGTTAAATTAGTTTTATTCGCATTCTAACTCAATATATATTGACGTAGTAATGTTAATATACTACATATTTTTGGGACCGAAACCGAGTATTTTCCGTGATGATACTCCTTTGAGTATCGAACGATTTTGTAGTTTTTTGAATTACTCCTCATTCGGAACTCCACTTTCGATGAAATAAATTTTGTTTTCTTATGTACTCGATCAAATATACATTCTAAACATTATAACTCAAAATATAAGATCAAATGTTTGTGGTTATCACATGTATATAAGACGTTAAATGCATTTTTCCTAGGTGACACCTAATTGTTTCGTCTGATTTCGTAGTTTTGTCAATATCTCGACACTCACAACTTCGTTTTCAGTTAAAGTAGTTTTATAGGCATTCTAACTCGATATATATTAAGGTAGTAATGTTAATATAATACATAAATTTCGGACCGAAATCAACTATTTTCCGTGATGGTACCCCTTTGAGTTTCGAACGATTTTGTAGTTTTTTGAATTACTCCTCATTCGGA
Source organism: Chamaenerion angustifolium (assembly GCA_946814005.1). Lineage (NCBI taxonomy): Eukaryota > Viridiplantae > Streptophyta > Magnoliopsida > Myrtales > Onagraceae > Chamaenerion > Chamaenerion angustifolium. The sequence goes on along the minus strand of OX328277.1, from coordinate 26,675,570 downwards.
ACTCCACTTTCGATGAAATAAATTTTGTTTTCTTATGTACTCGATCAAATATACATTCTAAACATTATAACTCAAAATATAAGATCAAATGTTTGTTGTTATCACTTGTATATAAGACGTTAAATACGTTTGGTGGCACCTAATTGTTTCGTCCGATTTCGTAGTTTTTTCAATATCTCGTCACTCACAACTTCTTTTTCAGTGAAATTAGTTTTATTCGCATTCTAACTCGATGTATATTGAGGTACTAATGTTAATGTAATACATATTTTTGGGACCGAAATCAACTATTTTCCGTGATGGTACCCCTTTGAGTTTCCAACGATTTTGTAATTTTTTAAATTACTCCTCATTCGGAACTCCACTTTCGATGAAATAAATTTTGTTTTCTTATGTACTCTATCAAATATATATTCTAAACATTCTTACTCAAAATATAAGATCAAATGGTTCCTGTTATCACCTGTATATAATACGTTTTCCTAGGTATCACCTAATTGTTTGGTTCGATTTCGTAGTTTTATCAATATCTCATCACTCACAACTTCGGTTTTAGTGAAATTAGTTTTATTCGCATTCTAACTCGATATATATTGACGTAGTAATGTTGATATAATACACAAAGTTGGGGCCGAAATCAACTATTTTCCGTGATGGGTACCCTTTTGAGTTTCGAACGATTTTGTAGTTTTTTAAATTACTCCTCATTCGGACCTCCACTTTCGATGAAATAAATTTTGTTTTCTTCTGTCCTCGATCAAATATATATTCTAAACATTCTCACTCAAAATATAAGATCAAATGGTTCCTGTTATCACCTGTATATAAGACGTTAAATACGTTTTCCTAGGTATCACCTAATTGTTTCGTTCGATTTCGTAGTTTTATCAATATCTCATCACTCACAGCTCCGTTTTCAGTGAAGTTAGTTTTATTCGCATTATAAATCGATATATATTGAGGTAGTAATGTTAATATAATACATATTTTTGGGACCGAAATCAACTATTTTCCGTGATGGTAGCCCTTTGAGTTTCGAACGATTTTGTAGTTTTTTGAATTACTCCTCATTCGGAACTCCACTTTCGATGAAATAAATTTTGTTTTCTTATGTACTCGATCAAATATACATTCTAAACATTATAACTCAAAATATAAGATCAAATGTTTGTGGTTATCACATGTATATAAGACGTTAAATACATTTTTCCTAGGTGACACCTAATTGTTTCGTCTGATTTCGTAGTTTTGTCAATATCTCGTCACTCACAACTTCGTTTTCAGTTAAATTAGTTTTATAGGCATTCTAACTCTATATATATTGAGGTATTAATGTTAATATAATACATAAATTTCGGACCGAAATCAACTATTTTCCGTGATGGTACCCCTTTGAGTTTTTTACGATTTTGTAGTTTTTTGAATTACTCCTCATTCGGAACTCCACTTGCGATGAAATAAATTTTGTTTTCTTATGTACTCGATCAAATATACATTCTAAACATTATAACTCAAAATATAAGATCAAATGTTTGTTGTTATCACTTGTATATAAGACGTTAAATACGTTTGGTGGCACCTAATTGTTTCGTCCGATTTCGTAGTTTTTTCAATATCTCGTCACTCACAACTTCTTTTTCAGTGAAATTAGTTTTATTCGCATTCTAAATCGATGTATATTGAGGTACTAATGTTAATGTAATACATATTTTTGGGACCGAAATCAACTATTTTCCGTGATGGTACCCCTTTGAGTTTCCAACGATTTTATAATTTTTTAAATTACTCCTCATTCGGAACTCCACTTTCGATGAAATAAATTTTGTTTTCTTATGTACTCGATCAAATATATATTCTAAACATTCTCACTTAAAATATAAGATCAAATGGTTCCTTTTATCACCTGTATATAAGACGTTAAATACGTTTTCCTAGGTGTCCCCTTATTGTTTCGTCCTATTTCGTAGTTTTAGCAATATCTCATCACTCACAACTCCATTTTCAAAGAAATTAAGTTTTATTCGCATTCTAACTCTATATATATTGACGTAGTAATGTTAATATAATACATATTTTTTGGACCGAAATCAACTATTTTCCGTGATGACCCCTTTGAGTTTCGAACGATTTTGTAGTTTTTTGAATTACTCCTCATTCGGAACTCCACTTTCGATGAAATAAATTTTGTTTTCTTATGTACTCGATCAAATATACATTCTAAACATTATAACTCAAAATATAAGATCAAATGTTTGTGGTTATCACATGTATATAAGACGTTAAATACATTTTTCCTAGGTGACACCTAATTGTTTCGTCTGATTTCGTAGTTTTGTCAATATCTCGTCACTCACAACTTCGTTTTCAGTTAAATTAGTTTTATAGGCATTCTAACTCTATATATATTGAGGTATTAATGTTAATATAATACATAAATTTCGGACCGAAATCAACTATTTTCCGTGATGGTACCCCTTTGAGTTTTTTACGATTTTGTAGTTTTTTGAATTACTCCTCATTCGGAACTCCACTTGCGATGAAATAAATTTTGTTTTCTTATGTACTCGATCAAATATACATTCTAAACATTATAACTCAAAATATAAGATCAAATGTTTGTTGTTATCACTTGTATATAAGACGTTAAATACGTTTGGTGGCACCTAATTGTTTCGTCTGATTTCGTAGTTTTGTCAATATCTCGACACTCACAACTTCGTTTTCAGTTAAATTAGTTTTATAGGCATTCTAACTCTATATATATTGAGGTATTAATGTTAATATAATACATAAATTTCGGACCGAAATCAACTATTTTCCGTGATGGTACCCCTTTGAGTTTCGAACGATTTTGTAGTTTTTTGAATTACTCCTCATTCGGAACTCCACTTGCGATGAAATAAATTTTGTTTTCTTATGTACTCGATCAAATATATATTCTAAACATTCTTACTCAAAATATAAGATCAAATGGTTCATGTTATCACCTGTATATAATACGTTTTCCTAGGTATCACCTAATTGTTTGGTTCGATTTCGTAGTTTTATCAATATCTCATCACTCACAACTTCGGTTTTAGTGAAATTAGTTTTATTCGCATTCTAACTCGATATATATTGACGTAGTAATGTTGATATAATACACAAAGTTGGGGCCGAAATCAACTATTTTCCGTGATGGGTACCCTTTTGAGTTTCGAACGATTTTGTAGTTTTTTAAATTACTCCTCATTCGGACCTCCACTTTCGATGAAATAAATTTTGTTTTCTTCTGTCCTCGATAAAATATATATTCTAAACATTCTCACTCAAAATATAATATCAAATGGTTCCTGTTATCACCTGTATATAAGACGTTAAATACGTTTTCCTAGGTATCACCTAATTGTTTCATTCGATTTCGTAGTTTTATCAATATCTCATCACTCACAGCTCTGTTTTAAGTGAAAATAGTTTTATTCGCATTCTAACTCGATATATATTAAGGTAGTAATGTTAATATAATACATAAATTTCGGACCGAAATCAACTATTTTCCGTGATGGTACCCCTTTGAGTTTCGAACGATTTTGTAGTTTTTTGAATTACTCCTCATTCGGAACTCCACTTTCGATGAAATAAATTTTGTTTTCTTATGTACTCGATCAAATATACATTCTAAACATTATAACTCAAAATATAAGATCAAATGTTTGTGGTTATCACATGTATATAAGACGTTAAATACATTTTTCCTAGGTGACACCTAATTGTTTCGTCTGATTTCGTAGTTTTGTCAATATCTCGTCACTCACAACTTCGTTTTCAGTTAAATTAGTTTTATAGGCATTCTAACTCTATATATATTGAGGTATTAATGTTAATATAATACATAAATTTCGGACCGAAATCAACTATTTTCCGTGATGGTACCCCTTTGAGTTTTTTACGATTTTGTAGTTTTTTGAATTACTCCTCATTCGGAACTCCTCTTGCGATGAAATAAATTTTGTTTTCTTATGTACTCGATCAAATATACATTCTAAACATTATAACTCAAAATATAAGATCCAATGATTGTTGTTATCACTTGTATATAAGACGTTAAATACGTTTGGTGGCACCTAATTGTTTCGTCCGATTTCGTAGTTTTTTCAATATCTCGTCACTCACAACTTCTTTTTCAGTGAAATTAGTTTTATTCGCATTCTAAATCGATGTATATTGAGGTACTAATGTTAATGTAATACATATTTTTGGGACCGAAATCAACTATTTTCCGTGATGGTACCCCTTTGAGTTTCCAACGATTTTATAATTTTTTAAATTACTCCTCATTCGGAACTCCACTTTCGATGAAATAAATTTTGTTTTCTTATGTACTCGATCAAATATATATTCTAAACATTCTCACTTAAAATATAAGATCAAATGGTTCCTTTTATCACCTGTATATAAGACGTTAAATACGTTTTCCTAGGTGTCCCCTTATTGTTTCGTCCTATTTCGTGGTTTTAGCAATATCTCATCACTCACAACTCCATTTTCAAAGAAATTAAGTTTTATTCGCATTCTAACTCTATATATATTGACGTAGTAATGTTAATATAATACATATTTTTTGGACCGAAATCAACTATTTTCCGTGATGGTACCCCTTTGAGTTTCGAACGATTTTGTAGTTTTTTGAATTACTCCTCATTCGGAACTCCACTTTCGATGAAATAAATTTTGTTTTCTTATGTACTCAATCAAATATACATTCTAAACATTATAACTCAAAATATAAGATCAAATGTTTGCGGTTATCACATGTATATAAGACGTTAAATACGTTTTTCCTAGGTGGCACCTAATTGTTTCGTCTGATTTCGTAGTTTTGTCAATATCTCGTCACTCACAACTTCGTTTTCAGTTAAATTAGTTTTATTCGCATTCTAACTCAATATATATTGATGTAGTAATGTTAATATACTACATATTTTTGGGACCGAAACCGAGTATTTTCCGTGATGATACCCCTTTGAGTTTCGAACGATTTTGTAGTTTTTTGAATTACTCCTCATTCGGAACTCCACTTTCGATGAAATAAATTTTGTTTTCTTATGTACTCGATCAAATATACATTCTAAACATTATAACTCAAAATATAAGATCAAATGTTTGTGGTTATCACATGTATATAAGACGTTAAATGCATTTTTCTTAGGTGACACCTAATTGTTTCGTCTGATTTCGTAGTTTTGTCAATATCTCGTCACTCACAACTTCGTTTTCAGTTAAATTAGTTTTATAGGCATTCTAACTCTATATATATTGAGGTATTAATGTTAATATAATACATAAATTTCGGACTGAAATCAACTATTTTCCGTGATGGTACCCCTTTGAGTTTTTTACGATTTTGTAGTTTTTTGAATTACTCCTCATTCGGAACTCCACTTGCGATGAAATAAATTTTGTTTTCTTATGTACTCGATCAAATATACATTCTAAACATTATAACTCAAAATATAAGATCAAATGTTTGTTGTTATCACTTGTATATAAGACGTTAAATACGTTTGGTGGCACCTAATTGTTTCGTCCGATTTCGTAGTTTTTTCAATATCTCGTCACTCACAACTTCTTTTTCAGTGAAATTAGTTTTATTCGCATTCTAAATCGATGTATATTGAGGTACTAATGTTAATGTAATACATATTTTTGGGACCGAAATCAACTATTTTCCGTGATGGTACCCCTTTGAGTTTCCAACGATTTTGTAATTTTTTAAATTACTCCTCATTCGGAACTCCACTTTCGATGAAATAAATTTTGTTTTCTTATGTACTCGATCAAATATACATTCTAAACATTATAACTCAAAATATAAGATCAAATGGTTCTGTTATCACCTGTATATAAGACGTTAAATATGTTTGGTGGCACCTAATTATTTCGTCCGATTTCGTAATTTTGTCAATATCTCGTCACTCACAACTTCGTTTTCAGTGAAATTAGTTTTATTCGCATTCTAACTCGATGTATATTGAGGTACTAATGTTAATGTAATACATATTTTTTGGACCGAAATCAACTATTTTCCGTGATGGTACCCCTTTGAGTTTCCAACGATTTTATAATTTTTTAAATTACTCCTCATTCGGAACTCCACTTTCGATGAAATAAATTTTGTTTTCTTATGTACTCGATCAAATATATATTCTAAACATTCTCACTTAAAATATAAGATCAAATGGTTCCTTTTATCACCTGTATATAAGACGTTAAATACGTTTTCCTAGGTGTCCCCTTATTGTTTCGTCCTATTTCGTAGTTTTAGCAATATCTCATCACTCACAACTCCATTTTCAAAGAAATTAAGTTTTATTCGCATTCTAACTCTATATATATTGACGTAGTAATGTTAATATAATACATATTTTTTGGACCGAAATCAACTATTTTCCGTGATGGTACCCCTTTGAGTTTCGAACGATTTTGTAGTTTTTTGAATTACTCCTCATTCGGAACTCCACTTTCGATGAAATAAATTTTGTTTTCTTATGTACTCAATCAAATATACATTCTAAACATTATAACTCAAAATATAAGATCAAATGTTTGTGGTTATCACATGTATATAAGACGTTAAATACGTTTTTCCTAGGTGGCACCTAATTGTTTCGTCTGATTTCGTAGTTTTGTCAATATCTCGTCACTCACAACTTCGTTTTCAGTTAAATTAGTTTTATTCGCATTCTAACTCAATATATATTGACATAGTAATGTTAATATACTACATATTTTTGGGACCGAAACCGAGTATTTTCCGTGATGATACCCCTTTGAGTTTCGAACGATTTTGTAGTTTTTTGAATTACTCCTCATTCGGAACTCCACTTTCGATGAAATAAATTTTGTTTTCTTATGTACTCGATAAAATATACATTCTAAACATTATAACTCAAAATATAATATCAAATGTTTGTTGTTATCACTTGTATATAAGACGTTAAATACGTTTGGTGGCACCTAATTGTTTCGTCCGATTTCGTAGTTTTTTCAATATCTCGTCACTCACAACTTCTTTTTCAGTGAAATTAGTTTTATTCGCATTCTAACTCGATGTATATTGAGGTACTAATGTTAATGTAATACATATTTTTGGGACCGAAATCAACTATTTTCCGTGATGGTACCCCTTTGAGTTTCCAACGATTTTGTAATTTTTTAAATTACTCCTCATTCGGAACTCCACTTTCGATGAAATAAATTTTGTTTTCTTATGTACTCTATCAAATATATATTCTAAACATTCTTACTCAAAATATAAGATCAAATGGTTCCTGTTATCACCTGTATATAATACGTTTTCCTAGGTATCACCTAATTGTTTGGTTCGATTTCGTAGTTTTATCAATATCTCATCACTCACATCTTCGGTTTTAGTGAAATTAGTTTTATTCCCATTCTAACTCGATATATATTGATGTAGTAATGTTGATATAATACAAAAAGTTGGGGCCGAAATCAACTATTTTCCGTGATTGGTACCCCTTTGAGTTTCGAACGATTTTGTAGTTTTTTAAATTACTCCTCATTCGGAACTCCACTTTCGATGAAATAAATTTTGTTTTCTTCTGTCCTCGATCAAATATATATTCTAAACATTCTCACTCAAAATATAAGATCAAATGGTTCCTGTTATCACCTGTATATAAGACGTTAAATACGTTTTCCTAGGTATCACCTAATTGTTTCATTCGATTTCGTAGTTTTATCAATATCTCATCACTCACAGCTCTGTTTTAAGTGAAATTAGTTTTATTCGCATTCTAACTCGATATATATTAAGGTAGTAATGTTAATATAATACATAAATTTCGGACCGAAATCAACTATTTTCCGTGATGGTACCCCTTTGAGTTTCGAACGATTTTGAATTACTCCTCATTCGGAACTCCACTTTCGATAAAATAAATTTTGTTTTCTTATGTACTCGATCAAATATACATTCTAAACATTATAACTCAAAATATAAGATCAAATGTTTGTGGTTATCACATGTATATAAGACGTTAAATACATTTTTCCTAGGTGGCACCTAATTGTTTCGTCTGATTTCGTAGTTTTGTCAATATCTCGTCACTCACAACTTCGTTTTCAGTTAAATTAGTTTTATAGGCATTCTAACTCTATATATATTGAGGTATTAATGTTAATATAATACATAAATTTCGGACCGAAATCAACTATTTTCCGTGATGGTACCCCTTTGAGTTTTTTACGATTTTGTAGTTTTTTGAATTACTCCTCATTCGGAACTCCACTTGCGATGAAATAAATTTTGTTTTCTTATGTACTCGATCAAATATACATTCTAAACATTATAACTCAAAATATAAGATCAAATTTTTGTTGTTATCACTTGTATATAAGACGTTAAATACGTTTGGTGGCACCTAATTGTTTCGTCCGATTTCGTAGTTTTTTCAATATCTCGTCACTCACAACTTCTTTTTCAGTGAAATTAGTTTTATTCGCATTCTAACTCGATGTATATTAAGGTAGTAATGTTAATATAATACATAAATTTCGGACCGAAATCAACTATATTCTGTGATGGTACCCCTTTGAGTTTCGAACGATTTTGTAGTTTTTTGAATTACTCCTCATTCGGAACTCCACTTTCGATGAAATAAATTTTGTTTTCTTATGTACTCGATCAAATATACATTCTAAACATTATAACTCAAAATATAAGATCAAATGGTTCTGTTATCACCTGTATATAATACGTTTTCCTAGGTATCACCTAATTGTTTGGTTCGATTTCGTAGTTTTATCAATATCTCATCACTCACAACTTCGGTTTTAGTGAAATTAGTTTTATTCGCATTATAACTCGATATATATTGACGTAGTAATGTTGATATAATACAAAAAGTTGGGGCCGAAATCAACTATTTTCCGTGATGGGTACCCCTTTGAGTTTCGAACGATTTTGTAGTTTTTTAAATTACTCCTCATTCGGAACTCCACTTTCGATGAAATAAATTTTGTTTTCTTCTGTCCTCGATCAAATATATATTCTAAACATTCTCACTCAAAATATAAGATCAAATGGTTCCTGTTATCACCTGTATATAAGACATTAAATACGTTTTCCTAGGTATCACCTAATTGTTTCGTTCGATTTCGTAGTTTTATCAATATCTCATCACTCACAGCTCCGTTTTCAGTGAAATTAGTTTTATTCGCATTATAAATCGATATATATTGAGGTAGTTATGTTAATATAATACATATTTTTGTGACCGAAATCAACTATTCTCCGTGATGGTAGCCCTTTGAGTTTCGAACGATTTTGTAGTTTTTTGAATTACTCCTCATTCGGAACTCCACTTTCGATGAAATAAATTTTGTTTTCTTATGTACTCGATCAAATATACATTCTAAACATTATAACTCAAAATATAAGATCAAATGTTTGTTGTTATCACTTGTATATAAGACGTTAAATACGTTTGGTGGCACCTAATTGTTTGGTTCGATTTCGTAGTTTTGTCAATATCTCGTCACTCACAACTTCGTTTTCAGTTAAATTAGTTTTATTCGCATTCTAACTCGATATATATTGACGTAGTAATGTTAATATACTACATATTTTTGGGACCGAAACCGAGTATTTTCCGTGATGGTACCCCTTTGAGTTTCGAACGATTTTGTAGTTTTTTGAATTACTCCTCATTCGGAACTCCACTTTCGATGAAATAAATTTTGTTTTCTTATGTACTCGATCAAATATACATTCTAAACATTATAACTCAAAATATAAGATCAAATGTTTGTTGTTATAACTTGTATACAAGACGTTAAATATGTTTGGTGGCACCTAATTATTTCGTCCGATTTCGTAGTTTTGTCAATATCTCGTCACTCACAACTTCGTTTTCAGTGAAATTAGTTTTATTCGCATTCTAACTCGATGTATATTGAGGTACTAATGTTAATGTAATACATATTTTTTGGACCGAAATCAACTATTTTCCGTGATGACCCCTTTGAGTTTCCAACGATTTTGTAATTTTTTAAATTACTCCTCATTCGGAACTCCACTTTCGATGAAATAAATTTTCTTTTCTTATGTACTCGATCAAATATATATTCTAAACATTATAACTCAAAATATAAGATCAAATGTTTGTGGTTATCACATGTATATAAGACGTTAAATACGTTTTTCCTAGGTGGCACCTAATTGTTTCGTCTGATTTCGTAGTTTTGTCAATATCTCGTCACTCACAACTTCGTTTTCAGTTAAATTAGTTTTATAGGCATTCTAACTCTATATATATTGAGGTATTAATGTTAATATAATACATAAATTTCGGACCGAAATCAACTATTTTCCGTGATGGTACCCCTTTGAGTTTTTTACGATTTTGTAGTTTTTTGAATTACTCCTCATTCGGAACTCCACTTGCGATGAAATAAATTTTGTTTTCTTATGTACTCGATCAAATATACATTCTAAACATTATAACTCAAAATATAAGATCAAATTTTTGTTGTTATCACTTGTATATAAGACGTTAAATACGTTTGGTGGCACCTAATTGTTTCGTTCGATTTCGTAGTTTTTTCAATATCTCGTCACTCACAACTTCTTTTTCAGTGAAATTAGTTTTATTCGCATTCTAACTCGATGTATATTAAGGTAGTAATGTTAATATAATACATATTTTTGTGACCGAAATCAACTATTCTCCGTGATGGTAGCCCTTTGAGTTTCGAACGATTTTGTAGTTTTTTGAATTACTCCTCATTCGGAACTCCACTTTCGATGAAATAAATTTTGTTTTCTTATGTACTCGATCAAATATACATTCTAAACATTATAACTCAAAATATAAGATCAAATGTTTGTTGTTATCACTTGTATATAAGACGTTAAATACGTTTGGTGGCACCTAATTGTTTCGTCCGATTTCGTAGTTTTGTCAATATCTCGTCACTCACAACTTCGTTTTCAGTTAAATTAGTTTTATTCGCATTCTAACTCGATATATATTGACGTAGTAATGTTAATATACTACATATTTTTGGGACCGAAACCGAGTATTTTCCGTGATGGTACCCCTTTGAGTTTCGAACGATTTTGTAGTTTTTTGAATTACTCCTCATTCGGAACTCCACTTTCGATGAAATAAATTTTGTTTTCTTATGTACTCGATCAAATATACATTCTAAACATTATAACTCAAAATATAAGATCAAATGTTTGTTGTTATAACTTGTATACAAGACGTTAAATATGTTTGGTGGCACCTAATTATTTCGTCCGATTTCGTAGTTTTGTCAATATCTCGTCACTCACAACTTCGTTTTCAGTGAAATTAGTTTTATTCGCATTCTAACTCGATGTATATTGAGGTACTAATGTTAATGTAATACATATTTTTTGGACCGAAATCAACTATTTTCCGTGATGACCCCTTTGAGTTTCCAACGATTTTGTAATTTTTTAAATTACTCCTCATTCGGAACTCCACTTTCGATGAAATAAATTTTCTTTTCTTATGTACTCGATCAAATATATATTCTAAACATTCTTACTCAAAATATAAGATCAAATGGTTTCTGTTATCACCTGTATATAATACGTTTTCCTAGGTATCACCTAATTGTTTGGTTCGATTTCGTAGTTTTATCAATATCTCATCACTCACAACTTCGGTTTTAGTGAAATTAGTTTTATTCGCATTCTAACTCGATATATATTGACGTAGTAATGTTGATATAATACAAAAAGTTGGGGCCGAAATCAACTATTTTCCGTGATGGGTACCCCTTTGAGTTTCGAACGATTTTGTAGTTTTTTAAATTACTCCTCATTCGGAACTCCACTTTCGATGAAATAAATTTTGTTTTCTTCTGTCCTCGATCAAATATATATTCTAAACATTCTCACTCAAAATATAAGATCAAATGGTTCCTGTTATCACCTGTATATAAGACATTAAATACGTTTTCCTAGGTATCACCTAATTGTTTCGTTCGATTTCGTAGTTTTATCAATATCTCATCACTCACAGCTCCGTTTTCAGTGAAATTAGTTTTATTCGCATTATAAATCGATATATATTGAGGTAGTTATGTTAATATAATACATATTTTTGTGACCGAAATCAACTATTCTCCGTGATGGTAGCCCTTTGAGTTTCGAACGATTTTGTAGTTTTTTGAATTACTCCTCATTCGGAACTCCACTTTCGATGAAATAAATTTTGTTTTCTTATGTACTCGATCAAATATACATTCTAAACATTATAACTCAAAATATAAGATCAAATGTTTGTTGTTATCACTTGTATATAAGACGTTAAATACGTTTGGTGGCACCTAATTGTTTGGTTCGATTTCGTAGTTTTGTCAATATCTCGTCACTCACAACTTCGTTTTCAGTTAAATTAGTTTTATTCGCATTCTAACTCGATATATATTGACGTAGTAATGTTAATATACTACATATTTTTGGGACCGAAACCGAGTATTTTCCGTGATGGTACCCCTTTGAGTTTCGAACGATTTTGTAGTTTTTTGAATTACTCCTCATTCGGAACTCCACTTTCGATGAAATAAATTTTGTTTTCTTATGTACTCGATCAAATATACATTCTAAACATTATAACTCAAAATATAAGATCAAATGTTTGTTGTTATAACTTGTATACAAGACGTTAAATATGTTTGGTGGCACCTAATTATTTCGTCCGATTTCGTAGTTTTGTCAATATCTCGTCACTCACAACTTCGTTTTCAGTGAAATTAGTTTTATTCGCATTCTAACTCGATGTATATTGAGGTACTAATGTTAATGTAATACATATTTTTTGGACCGAAATCAACTATTTTCCGTGATGACCCCTTTGAGTTTCCAACGATTTTGTAATTTTTTAAATTACTCCTCATTCGGAACTCCACTTTCGATGAAATAAATTTTCTTTTCTTATGTACTCGATCAAATATATATTCTAAACATTATAACTCAAAATATAAGATCAAATGTTTGTGGTTATCACATGTATATAAGACGTTAAATACGTTTTTCCTAGGTGGCACCTAATTGTTTCGTCTGATTTCGTAGTTTTGTCAATATCTCGTCACTCACAACTTCGTTTTCAGTTAAATTAGTTTTATAGGCATTCTAACTCTATATATATTGAGGTATTAATGTTAATATAATACATAAATTTCGGACCGAAATCAACTATTTTCCGTGATGGTACCCCTTTGAGTTTTTTACGATTTTGTAGTTTTTTGAATTACTCCTCATTCGGAACTCCACTTGCGATGAAATAAATTTTGTTTTCTTATGTACTCGATCAAATATACATTCTAAACATTATAACTCAAAATATAAGATCAAATTTTTGTTGTTATCACTTGTATATAAGACGTTAAATACGTTTGGTGGCACCTAATTGTTTCGTCCGATTTCGTAGTTTTTTCAATATCTCGTCACTCACAACTTCTTTTTCAGTGAAATTAGTTTTATTCGCATTCTAACTCGATGTATATTAAGGTAGTAATGTTAATATAATACATATTTTTGTGACCGAAATCAACTATTCTCCGTGATGGTAGCCCTTTGAGTTTCGAACGATTTTGTAGTTTTTTGAATTACTCCTCATTCGGAACTCCACTTTCGATGAAATAAATTTTGTTTTCTTATGTACTCGATCAAATATACATTCTAAACATTATAACTCAAAATATAAGATCAAATGTTTGTTGTTATCACTTGTATATAAGACGTTAAATACGTTTGGTGGCACCTAATTGTTTCGTCCGATTTCGTAGTTTTGTCAATATCTCGTCACTCACAACTTCGTTTTCAGTTAAATTAGTTTTATTCGCATTCTAACTCGATATATATTGACGTAGTAATGTTAATATACTACATATTTTTGGGACCGAAACCGAGTATTTTCCGTGATGGTACCCCTTTGAGTTTCGAACGATTTTGTAGTTTTTTGAATTACTCCTCATTCGGAACTCCACTTTCGATGAAATAAATTTTGTTTTCTTATGTACTCGATCAAATATACATTCTAAACATTATAACTCAAAATATAAGATCAAATGTTTGTTGTTATAACTTGTATACAAGACGTTAAATATGTTTGGTGGCACCTAATTATTTCGTCCGATTTCGTAGTTTTGTCAATATCTCGTCACTCACAACTTCGTTTTCAGTGAAATTAGTTTTATTCGCATTCTAACTCGATGTATATTGAGGTACTAATGTTAATGTAATACATATTTTTTGGACCGAAATCAACTATTTTCCGTGATGACCCCTTTGAGTTTCCAACGATTTTGTAATTTTTTAAATTACTCCTCATTCGGAACTCCACTTTCGATGAAATAAATTTTCTTTTCTTATGTACTCGATCAAATATACATTCTAAACATTCTTACTCAAAATATAAGATCAAATGGTTCCTGTTATCACCTGTATATAATACGTTTTCCTAGGTATCACCTAATTGTTTGGTTCGATTTCGTAGTTTTATCAATATCTCATCACTCACAACTTCGGTTTTAGTGAAATTAGTTTTATTCGCATTCTAACTCGATATATATTGACGTAGTAATGTTGATATAATACAAAAAGTTAGGGCCGAAATCAACTATTTTCCGTGATGAGTACCCTTTTGAGTTTCGAACGATTTTGTAGTTTTTTAAATTACTCCTCATTCGGAACTCCACTTTCGATGAAATAAATTTTGTTTTCTTCTGTCCTCGATCAAATATATATTCTAAACATTCTCACTCAAAATATAAGATCAAATGGTTCCTGTTATCACCTGTATATAAGACGTTAAATACGTTTTCCTAGGTATCACCTAATTGTTTCATTCGATTTCGTAGTTTTATCAATATCTCATCACTCACAGCTCCGTTTTAAGTGAAATTAGTTTTATTTGCATTCTAACTCGATATATATTAAGGTAGTAATGTTAATATAATACATAAATTTCGGCCCGAAATCAACTATATTCCGTGATGGTACCCCTTTGAGTTTCGAACGATTTTGTAGTTTTTTGAATTACTCCTCATTCGGAACTCCACTTTCGATGAAATAAATTTTGTTTTCTTATGTACTCGATCAAATATACATTCTAAACATTATAACTCAAAATATAAGATCAAATGGTTCTGTTATCACCTGTATATAATACGTTTTCCTAGGTATCACCTGTATATAATACGTTTTCCTAGGTATCACCTAATTGTTTGGTTCGATTTCGTAGTTTTATCAATATCTCATCACTCACAACTTCGATTTTAGTGAAATTTGTTTTATTCGCATTATAACTCGATATATATTGACGTAGTAATGTTGATATAATACAAAAAGTTGGGGCCGAAATCAACTATTTTCCGTGATGGGTACCCCTTTGAGTTTCGAACGATTTTGTAGTTTTTTAAATTACTCCTCATTCGGAACTCCACTTTCGATGAAATAAGTTTTATTTTCTTTTGTCCTCGATTAAATATATATTCTAAACATTCTCACTCAAAATATAAGATCAAATGGTTCCTGTTATCACCTGTATATAAGACGTTAAATACGTTTTCCTAGGTATCACCTAATTGTTTCGTTCGATTTCGTAGTTTTATCAATATCTCATCACTCACAGCTCCGTTTTCAGTGAAATTAGTTTTATTCGCATTATAACTCGATATATATTGAGGTATTAATGTTAATATAATACATAAATTTCGGACCGAAATCAACTATTTTCCGTGATGGTACCCCTTTGAGTTTTTTACGATTTTGTAGTTTTTTGAATTACTCCTCATTCGGAACTCCACTTGCGATGAAATAAATTTTGTTTTCTTATGTACTCGATCAAATATACATTCTAAACATTATAACTCAAAATATAAGATCAAATGTTTGTTGTTATCACTTGTATATAAGACGTTAAATACGTTTGGTGGCACCTAATTGTTTCGTCCGATTTCGTAGTTTTTTCAATATCTCGTCACTCACAACTTCTTTTTCAGTGAAATTAGTTTTATTCGCATTCTAACTCGATGTATATTGAGGTACTAATGTTAATGTAATACATATTTTTGGGACCGAAATCAACTATTTTCTGTGATGGTACCCCTTTGAGTTTCCAACGATTTTGTAATTTTTTAAATTACTCCTCATTCGGAACTCCACTTTCGATGAAATAAATTTTGTTTCCTTATGTCCTCGATCAAATATATATTCTAAACATTCTTACTCAAAATATAAGATCAAATGGTTCTTGTTATCACCTGTATATAATACGTTTTCCTAGGTATCACCTAATTGTTTGGTTCGATTTCGTAGTTTTATCAATATCTCATCACTCACAATTTCGGTTTTAGTGAAATTAGTTTTATTCGCATTCTAACTCGATATATATTGACGTAGTAATGTTGATATAATACAAAAGTTGGGGCCGAAATCAACAATTTTCCGTGATGGGTACCCCTTTGAGTTTCGAACGATTTTATAGTTTTTTAAATTACTCCTCATTCGGAACTCCACTTTCGATGAAATAAATTTTGTTTTCTTATGTACTCGATCAAATATACATTCTAAACATTATAACTCAAAATATAAGATCAAATGGTTCTGTTATCACCTGTGTCTAATACGTTTTCCTAGGTATCACCTGTATATAATACGTTTTCCTAGGTATCACCTAATTGTTTGGTTCAATTTCGTAGTTTTATCAATATCTCATCACTCACAACTTCGATTTTAGTGAAATTTGTTTTATTCGCATTATAACTCGATATATATTGACGTAGTAATGTTGATATAATACAAAAAGTTGGGGGCCGAAATCAACTATTTTCCGTGATGGTACCCCTTTGAGTTTCGAACGATTTTGTAGTTTTTTAAATTACTCCTCATTCGGAACTCCACTTTCGATGAAATAAGTTTTGTTTTCTTTTGTCCTCGATTAAATATATATTCTAAACATTCTCACTCAAAATATAAGATCAAATGGTTCCTGTTATCACCTGTATATAAGACGTTAAATACGTTTTCCTAGGTATCACCTAATTGTTTCGTTCGATTTCGTAGTTTTATCAATATCTCATCACTCACAGCTCCGTTTTCAGTGAAATTAGTTTTATTCGCATTCTAACTCGATATATATTGAGGTATTAATGTTAATATAATACATAAATTTCGGACCGAAATCAACTATTTTCCGTGATGGTACCCCTTTGAGTTTTTTACGATTTTGTAGTTTTTTGAATTACTCCTCATTCGGAACTCCTCTTGCGATGAAATAAATTTTGTTTTCTTATGTACTCGATCAAATATACATTCTAAACATTATAACTCAAAATATAAGATCAAATGTTTGTTGTTATCACTTGTATATAAGACGTTAAATACGTTTGGTGGCACCTAATTGTTTCGTCCGATTTCGTAGTTTTTTCAATATCTCGTCACTCACAACTTCGTTTTCAGTGAAATTAGTTTTATTCGCATTCTAACTCGATGTATATTGAGGTACTAATGTTAATGTAATACATATTTTTTGGACCGAAATCAACTATTTTCCGTGATGGTACCCCTTTGAGTTTCCAACGATTTTGTAATTTTTTAAATTACTCCTCATTCGGAACTCCACTTTCGATGAAATAAATTTTGTTTCCTTATGTCCTCGATCAAATATATATTCTAAACATTCTTACTCAAAATATAAGATCAAATGGTTCTTGTTATCACCTGTATATAATACGTTTTCCTAGGTATCACCTAATTGTTTGGTTCGATTTCGTAGTTTTATCAATATCTCATCACTCACAATTTCGGTTTTAGTGAAATTAGTTTTATTCGCATTCTAACTCGATATATATTGACGTAGTAATGTTGATATAATACAAAAGTTGGGGCCGAAATCAACAATTTTCCGTGATGGGTACCCCTTTGAGTTTCGAACGATTTTATAGTTTTTTAAATTACTCCTCATTCGGAACTCCACTTTCGATGAAATAAATTTTGTTTTCTTATGTACTCGATCAAATATACATTCTAAACATTATAACTCAAAATATAAGATCAAATGGTTCTGTTATCACCTGTATATAATACGTTTTCCTAGGTATCACCTGTATATAATACGTTTTCCTAGGTATCACCTAATTGTTTGGTTCAATTTCGTAGTTTTATCAATATCTCATCACTCACAACTTCGATTTTAGTGAAATTTGTTTTATTCGCATTATAACTCGATATATATTGACGTAGTAATGTTGATATAATACAAAAAGTTGGGGGCCGAAATCAACTATTTTCCGTGATGGTACCCCTTTGAGTTTCGAACGATTTTGTAGTTTTTTAAATTACTCCTCATTCGGAACTCCACTTTCGATGAAATAAGTTTTGTTTTCTTTTGTCCTCGATTAAATATATATTCTAAACATTCTCACTCAAAATATAAGATCAAATGGTTCCTGTTATCACCTGTATATAAGACGTTAAATACGTTTTCCTAGGTATCACCTAATTGTTTCGTTCGATTTCGTAGTTTTATCAATATCTCATCACTCACAGCTCCGTTTTCAGTGAAATTAGTTTTATTCGCATTCTAACTCGATATATATTGAGGTATTAATGTTAATATAATACATAAATTTCGGACCGAAATCAACTATTTTCCGTGATGGTACCCCTTTGAGTTTTTTACGATTTTGTAGTTTTTTGAATTACTCCTCATTCGGAACTCCTCTTGCGATGAAATAAATTTTGTTTTCTTATGTACTCGATCAAATATACATTCTAAACATTATAACTCAAAATATAAGATCAAATGTTTGTTGTTATCACTTGTATATAAGACGTTAAATACGTTTGGTGGCACCTAATTGTTTCGTCCGATTTCGTAGTTTTTTCAATATCTCGTCACTCACAACTTCGTTTTCAGTGAAATTAGTTTTATTCGCATTCTAACTCGATGTATATTGAGGTACTAATGTTAATGTAATACATATTTTTTGGACCGAAATCAACTATTTTCCGTGATGGTACCCCTTTGAGTTTCCAACGATTTTGTAATTTTTTAAATTACTCCTCATTCGGAACTCCACTTTCGATGAAATAAATTTTGTTTCCTTATGTCCTCGATCAAATATATATTCTAAACATTCTTACTCAAAATATAAGATCAAATGGTTCTTGTTATCACCTGTATATAATACGTTTTCCTAGGTATCACCTAATTGTTTGGTTCGATTTCGTAGTTTTATCAATATCTCATCACTCACAATTTCGGTTTTAGTGAAATTAGTTTTATTCGCATTCTAACTCGATATATATTGACGTAGTAATGTTGATATAATACAAAAGTTGGGGCCGAAATCAACAATTTTCCGTGATGGGTACCCCTTTGAGTTTCGAACGATTTTATAGTTTTTTAAATTACTCCTCATTCGGAACTCCACTTTCGATGAAATAAATTTTGTTTTCTTATGTACTCGATCAAATATACATTCTAAACATTATAACTCAAAATATAAGATCAAATGGTTCTGTTATCACCTGTATATAATACGTTTTCCTAGGTATCACCTGTATATAATACGTTTTCCTAGGTATCACCTAATTGTTTGGTTCAATTTCGTAGTTTTATCAATATCTCATCACTCACAACTTCGATTTTAGTGAAATTTGTTTTATTCGCATTATAACTCGATATATATTGACGTAGTAATGTTGATATAATACAAAAAGTTGGGGGCCGAAATCAACTATTTTCCGTGATGGTACCCCTTTGAGTTTCGAACGATTTTGTAGTTTTTTAAATTACTCCTCATTCGGAACTCCACTTTCGATGAAATAAGTTTTGTTTTCTTTTGTCCTCGATTAAATATATATTCTAAACATTCTCACTCAAAATATAAGATCAAATGGTTCCTGTTATCACCTGTATATAAGACGTTAAATACGTTTTCCTAGGTATCACCTAATTGTTTCGTTCGATTTCGTAGTTTTATCAATATCTCATCACTCACAGCTCCGTTTTCAGTGAAATTAGTTTTATTCGCATTCTAACTCGATATATATTGAGGTATTAATGTTAATATAATACATAAATTTCGGACCGAAATCAACTATTTTCCGTGATGGTACCCCTTTGAGTTTTTTACGATTTTGTAGTTTTTTGAATTACTCCTCATTCGGAACTCCTCTTGCGATGAAATAAATTTTGTTTTCTTATGTACTCGATCAAATATACATTCTAAACATTATAACTCAAAATATAAGATCAAATGTTTGTTGTTATCACTTGTATATAAGACGTTAAATACGTTTGGTGGCACCTAATTGTTTCGTCCGATTTCGTAGTTTTTTCAATATCTCGTCACTCACAACTTCGTTTTCAGTGAAATTAGTTTTATTCGCATTCTAACTCGATGTATATTGAGGTACTAATGTTAATGTAATACATATTTTTTGGACCGAAATCAACTATTTTCCGTGATGGTACCCCTTTGAGTTTCCAACGATTTTGTAATTTTTTAAATTACTCCTCATTCGGAACTCCACTTTCGATGAAATAAATTTTCTTTTCTTATGTACTCTATCAAATATATATTCTAAACATTCTTACTCAAAATATAAGATCAAATGGTTCCTGTTATCACCTGTATATAATACGTTTTCCTAGGTATCACCTAATTGTTTGGTTCGATTTCGTAGTTTTATCAATATCTCATCACTCACATCTTCGGTTTTAGTGAAATTAGTTTTATTCCCATTCTAACTCGATATATATTGATGTAGTAATGTTGATATAATACAAAAAGTTGGGGCCGAAATCAACTATTTTCCGTGATTGGTACCCCTTTGAGTTTCGAACGATTTTGTAGTTTTTTAAATTACTCCTCATTCGGAACTCCACTTTCGATGAAATAAGTTTTATTTTCTTTTGTCCTCGATTAAATATATATTCTAAACATTCTTACTCAAAATATAAGATCAAATGGTTCCTGTTATCACCTGTATATAAGACGTTAAATACGTTTTCCTAGGTATCACCTAATTGTTTCGTTCGATTTCGTAGTTTTATCAATATCTCATCACTCACAGCTCCGTTTTCAGTGAAATTAGTTTTATTCGCATTATAACTCGATATATATTGAGGTATTAATGTTAATATAATACATAAATTTCGGACCGAAATCAACTATTTTCCGTGATGGTACCCCTTTGAGTTTTTTACGATTTTGTAGTTTTTTGAATTACTCCTCATTCGGAACTCCACTTGCGATGAAATAAATTTTGTTTTCTTATGTACTCGATCAAATATACATTCTAAACATTATAACTCAAAATATAAGATCAAATGTTTGTTGTTATCACTTGTATATAAGACGTTAAATACGTTTGGTGGCACCTAATTGTTTCGTCCGATTTCGTAGTTTTTTCAATATCTCGTCACTCACAACTTCTTTTTCAGTGAAATTAGTTTTATTCGCATTCTAACTCGATGTATATTGAGGTACTAATGTTAATGTAATACATATTTTTGGGACCGAAATCAACTATTTTCTGTGATGGTACCCCTTTGAGTTTCCAACGATTTTGTAATTTTTTAAATTACTCCTCATTCGGAACTCCACTTTCGATGAAATAAATTTTGTTTCCTTATGTCCTCGATCAAATATATATTCTAAACATTCTTACTCAAAATATAAGATCAAATGGTTCTTGTTATCACCTGTATATAATACGTTTTCCTAGGTATCACCTAATTGTTTGGTTCGATTTCGTAGTTTTATCAATATCTCATCACTCACAATTTCGGTTTTAGTGAAATTAGTTTTATTCGCATTCTAACTCGATATATATTGACGTAGTAATGTTGATATAATACAAAAGTTGGGGCCGAAATCAACAATTTTCCGTGATGGGTACCCCTTTGAGTTTCGAACGATTTTATAGTTTTTTAAATTACTCCTCATTCGGAACTCCACTTTCGATGAAATAAATTTTGTTTTCTTATGTACTCGATCAAATATACATTCTAAACATTATAACTCAAAATATAAGATCAAATGGTTCTGTTATCACCTGTGTCTAATACGTTTTCCTAGGTATCACCTGTATATAATACGTTTTCCTAGGTATCACCTAATTGTTTGGTTCAATTTCGTAGTTTTATCAATATCTCATCACTCACAACTTCGATTTTAGTGAAATTTGTTTTATTCGCATTATAACTCGATATATATTGACGTAGTAATGTTGATATAATACAAAAAGTTGGGGGCCGAAATCAACTATTTTCCGTGATGGTACCCCTTTGAGTTTCGAACGATTTTGTAGTTTTTTAAATTACTCCTCATTCGGAACTCCACTTTCGATGAAATAAGTTTTGTTTTCTTTTGTCCTCGATTAAATATATATTCTAAACATTCTCACTCAAAATATAAGATCAAATGGTTCCTGTTATCACCTGTATATAAGACGTTAAATACGTTTTCCTAGGTATCACCTAATTGTTTCGTTCGATTTCGTAGTTTTATCAATATCTCATCACTCACAGCTCCGTTTTCAGTGAAATTAGTTTTATTCGCATTCTAACTCGATATATATTGAGGTATTAATGTTAATATAATACATAAATTTCGGACCGAAATCAACTATTTTCCGTGATGGTACCCCTTTGAGTTTTTTACGATTTTGTAGTTTTTTGAATTACTCCTCATTCGGAACTCCTCTTGCGATGAAATAAATTTTGTTTTCTTATGTACTCGATCAAATATACATTCTAAACATTATAACTCAAAATATAAGATCAAATGTTTGTTGTTATCACTTGTATATAAGACGTTAAATACGTTTGGTGGCACCTAATTGTTTCGTCCGATTTCGTAGTTTTTTCAATATCTCGTCACTCACAACTTCGTTTTCAGTGAAATTAGTTTTATTCGCATTCTAACTCGATGTATATTGAGGTACTAATGTTAATGTAATACATATTTTTTGGACCGAAATCAACTATTTTCCGTGATGGTACCCCTTTGAGTTTCCAACGATTTTGTAATTTTTTAAATTACTCCTCATTCGGAACTCCACTTTCGATGAAATAAATTTTCTTTTCTTACGTACTCGATCAAATATATATTCTAAACATTCTTACTCAAAATATAAGATCAATTGGTTCCTGTTATCACCTGTATATAATACGTTTTCCTAGGTATCACCTAATTGTTTGGTTCGATTTCGTAGTTTTATCAATATCTCATCACTCACAACTTCGGTTTTAGTGAAATTAGTTTTATTCGCATTCTAACTCGATATATATTGACGTAGTAATGTTGATATAATACAAAAAGTTGGGGCCGAAATCAACTATTTTCCGTGATGGGTACCCTTTTGAGTTTCGAACGATTTTGTAGTTTTTTAAATTACTCCTCATTCGGAACTCCACTTTCGATGAAATAAATTTTGTTTTCTTCTGTCCTCGATCAAATATATATTCTAAACATTCTCACTCAAAATATAAGATCAAATGGTTCCTGTTATCACCTGTATATAAGACGTTAAATACGTTTTCCTAGGTATCACCTAATTGTTTCATTCGATTTCGTAGTTTTATCAATATCTCATCACTCACAGCTCCGTTTTCAGTGAAATTAGTTTTATTCGCATTCTAACTCGATATATATTAAGGTAGTAATGTTAATATAATACATAAATTTCGGACCGAAATCAACTATATTCCGTGATGGTACCCCTTTGAGTTTCGAACGATTTTGTAGTTTTTTGAATTACTCCTCATTCGGAACTCCACTTTCGATGAAATAAATTTTGTTTTCTTATGTACTCGATCAAATATACATTCTAAACATTATAACTCAAAATATAAGATCAAATGGTTCTGTTATCACCTGTATATAATACGTTTTCCTAGGTATCACCTAATTGTTTGGTTCGATTTCGTAGTTTTATCAATATCTCATCACTCACAACTTCGGTTTTAGTGAAATTAGTTTTATTCGCATTATAACTCGATATATATTGACGTAGTAATGTTGATATAATACAAAAAGTTGGGGCTGAAATCAACTATTTTCCGTGATGGGTACCCCTTTGAGTTTCGAACGATTTTGTAGTTTTTTAAATTACTCCTCATTCGGAACTCCACTTGCGATGAAATAAATTTTGTTTTCTTATGTACTCGATCAAATATACATTCTAAACATTATAACTCAAAATATAAGATCAAATGTTTGTTGTTATCACTTGTATATAAGACGTTAAATACGTTTGGTGGCACCTAATTGTTTCGTCCGATTTCGTAGTTTTTTCAATATCTCGTCACTCACAACTTCGTTTTCAGTGAAATTAGTTTTATTCGCATTCTAACTCGATGTATATTGAGGTACTAATGTTAATGTAATACATATTTTTTGGACCGAAATCAACTATTTTCCGTGATGGTACCCCTTTGAGTTTCCAACGATTTTGTAATTTTTATAATTACTCCTCATTCGGAACTCCACTTTCGATGAAATAAATTTTCTTTTCTTATGTACTCGATCAAATATATATTCTAAACATTCTTACTCAAAATATAAGATCAATTGGTTCCTGTTATCACCTGTATATAATACGTTTTCCTAGGTATCACCTAATTGTTTGGTTCGATCTCGTAGTTTTATCAATATCTCATCACTCACAACTTCGGTTTTAGTGAAATTAGTTTTATTCGCATTCTAACTCGATATATATTGACGTAGTAATGTTGATATAATACAAAAAGTTGGGGCCGAAATCAACTATTTTCCGTGATGGGTACCCTTTTGAGTTTCGAACGATTTTGTAGTTTTTTAAATTACTCCTCATTCGGAACTCCACTTTCTATGAAATAAATTTTGTTTTCTTCTGTCCACTATCAAATATATATTCTAAACATTCTCACTCAAAATATAATATCAAATGGTTCCTGTTATCACCTGTATATAAGACGTTAAATACGTTTTCCTAGGTATCACCTAATTGTTTCATTCGATTTCGTAGTTTTATCAATATCTCATCACTCACAGCTCCGTTTTAAGTGAAATTAGTTTTATTCGCATTCTAACTCGATATATATTAAGGTAGTAATGTTAATATAATACATAAATTTCGGACCGAAATCAACTATATTCCGTGATGGTACCCCTTTGAGTTTCAAACGATTTTGTAGTTTTTTGAATTACTCCTCATTCGGAACTCCACTTTCGATGAAATAAATTTTGTTTTCTTATGTACTCGAACAAATATACATTCTAAACATTATAACTCAAAATATAAGATCAAATGGTTCTGTTATCACCTGTATATAATACGTTTTCCTAGGTATCACCTAATTGTTTGGTTCGATTTCGTAGTTTTATCAATATCTCATCACTCACAACTTCGGTTTTAGTGAAATTAGTTTTATTCGCATTATAACTCGATATATATTGACGTAGTAATGTTGATATAATACAAAAAGTTGGGGCCGAAATCAACTATTTTCCGTGATGGGTACCCCATTGAGTTTCGAACAATTTTGTAGTTTTTTAAATTACTCCTCATTCGGAACTCCACTTTCGATGAAATAAATTTTGTTTTCTTCTGTCCTTGATCAAATATATATTCTAAACATTCTCACTCAAAATATAAGATCAAATGGTTCCTGTCATCACCTGTATATAAGACGTTAAATACGTTTTCCTAGGTATCACCTAATTGTTTCGTTCGATTTCGTAGTTTTATCAATATCTCATCACTCACAGCTCCGTTTTCAGTGAAATTAGTTTTATTCGCATTATAAATCGATATATATTGAGGTAGTAATGTTAATATAATACATATTTTTGGGACCGAAATCAACTATTTTCCGTGATGGTAGCCCTTTGAGTTTCGAACGATTTTGTAGTTTTTTGAATTACTCCTCATTCGGAACTCCACTTTCGATGAAATAAATTTTGTTTTCTTATGTACTCGATCAAATATACATTCTAAACATTATAACTCAAAATATAAGATTAAATGTTTGTTGTTATCACTTGTATACAAGACGTTAAATATGTTTGGTGGCACCTAATTATTTCGTCCGATTTCGTAGTTTTGTCAATATCTCGTCACTCACAACTTCGTTTTCAGTGAAATTAGTTTTATTCGCATTCTAACTCGATGTATATTGAGGTAGTAATGTTAATGTAATACATATTTTTTGGACCGAAATCAACTATTTTCCGTGATGGTACCCCTTTGAGTTTCCAACGATTTTGTAATTTTTTAAATTACTCCTCATTCGGAACTCCACTTTCGATGAAATAAATTTTGTTTCCTTATGTCCTCGATCAAATATATATTCTAAACATTCTTACTCAAAATATATGATCAAATGGTTCCTGTTATCACCTGTATATAATACGTTTTCCTAGGTATCACCTAATTGTTTGGTTCGATTTCGTAGTTTTATCAATATCTCATCACCCACAACTTCGGTTTTAGTGAAATTAGTTTTATTCGCATTCTAACTCGATATATATTGACGTAGTAATGTTGATATAATACAAAAGTTGGGGCCGAAATCAACAATTTTCCGTTATGGGTACCCCTTTGAGTTTCGAACGATTTTGTAGTTTTTTAAATTACTCCTCATTCGGAACTCCACTTTCGATGAAATAAATTTTGTTTTCTTCTGTCCTCGATCAAATATATATTCTAAACATTCTCACTCAAAATATAAGATCAAATGGTTCCTGTTATCACCTGTATATAAGACGTTAAATACGTTTTCCTAGGTATCACCTAATTGTTTCATTCGATTTCGTAGTTTTATCAATAACTCATCACTCACAGCTCCGTTTTCAGTGAAATTAGTTTTATTCGCATTATAAATCGATATATATTGAGGTAGTAATGTTAATATAATACATATTTTTGGGACCGAAATCAACTATTTTCCGTGATGGTAGCCCTTTGAGTTTCGAACGATTTTGTAGTTTTTTGAATTACTCCTCATTCGGAACTCCACTTTCGATGAAATAAATTTTGTTTTCTTATGTACTCGATCAAATATACATTCTAAACATTATAACTCAAAATATAAGATCAAATGTTTGTTGTTATCACTTGTATACAAGACGTTAAATATGTTTGGTGGCACCTAATTATTTCGTCCGATTTCGTAGTTTTGTCAATATCTCGTCACTCACAACTTCGTTTTCAGTGAAATTAGTTTTATTCGCATTCTAACTCGATGTATATTGAGGTAGTAATGTTAATGTAATACATATTTTTTGGACCGAAATCAACTATTTTCCGTGATGGTACCCCTTTGAGTTTCCAACGATTTTGTAATTTTTTAAATTACTCCTCATTCGGAACTCCACTTTCGATGAAATAAATTTTGTTTCCTTATGTCCTCGATCAAATATATATTCTAAACATTCTTACTCAAAATATAAGATCAAATGGTTCCTGTTATCACCTGTATATAATACGTTTTCCTAGGTATCACCTAATTGTTTGGTTCGATTTCGTAGTTTTATCAATATCTCATCACTCACAACTTCGGTTTTAGTGAAATTAGTTTTATTCGCATTCTAACTCGATATATATTGACGTAGTAATGTTGATATAATACAAAATGTTAGGGCCGAAATCAACTATTTTCCGTGATGGGTACCCTTTTGAGTTTCGAACGATTTTGTAGTTTTTTAAATTACTCCTCATTCGGAACTCTACTTTCGATGAAATAAATTTTGTTTTCTTCTGTCCTCGATCAAATATATATTCTAAACATTCTCACTCAAAATATAATATCAAATGGTTCCTGTTATCACCTGTATATAAGACGTTAAATACGTTTTCCTAGGTATCATCTAATTGTTTCATTCGATTTCGTAGTTTTATCAATATCTCATCACTCACAGCTCCGTTTTAAGTGAAATTAGTTTTATTCGCATTCTAACTCGATATATATTAAGGCAGTAATGTTAATATAATACATAAATTTCGGACCGAAATCAACTATATTCCGTGATGGTACCCCTTTGAGTTTCGAACGATTTTGTAGTTTTTTGAATTACTCCTCATTCGGAACTCCACTTTCGATGAAATAAATTTTGTTTTCTTATGTACTCGAACAAATATACATTCTAAACATTATAACTTAAAATATAAGATCAAACGGTTCTGTTATCACCTGTATATAATACGTTTTCCTAGGTATCACCTAATTGTTTGGTTCGATTTCGTAGTTTTATCAATATCTCATCACTCACAACTTCGGTTTTAGTGAAATTAGTTTTATTCGCATTATAACTCGATATATATTGACGTATTAATGTTGATATAATACAAAAAGTTGGGGCCGAAATCAACTATTTTCCATGATGGGTACCCCTTTGAGTTTCGAACGATTTTGTAGTTTTTTAAATTACTCCTCATTCGGAACTCCACTTTCGATGAAATAAATTTTGTTTTCTTCTGTCGTTGATCAAATATATATTCTAAACATTCTCACTCAAAATATAAGATCAAATGGTTCCTGTCATCACCTGTATATAAGACGTTAAATACGTTTTCCTAGGTATCACCTAATTGTTTCGTTCGATTTCGTAGTTTTATCAATATCTCATCACTCACAGCTCCGTTTTCAGTGAAATTGGTTTTATTCGCATTATAAATCGATATATATTGAGGTAGTGATGTTAATATAATACATATTTTTGGGACCGAAATCAACTATTTTCCGTGATGGTAGCCCTTTGAGTTTCGAACGATTTTGTAGTTTTTTGAATTACTCCTCGTTCGGAACTCCACTTTCGATGAAATAAATTTTGTTTTCTTATGTACTCGATCAAATATACATTCTAAACATTATAACTCAAAATATAAGATCAAATGTTTGTTGTTATCACTTGTATACAAGACGTTAAATATGTTTGGTGGCACCTAATTATTTCGTCCGATTTCGTAGTTTTGTCAATATCTCGTCACTCACAACTTCGTTTTCAGTGAAATTAGTTTTATTCGCATTCTAACTCGATGTATATTGAGGTAGTAATGTTAATGTAATACATATTTTTTGGACCGAAATCAACTATTTTCCGTGATGGTACCCCTTTGAGTTTCCAACGATTTTGTAATTTTTTAAATTACTCCTCATTCGGAACTCCACTTTCGATGAAATAAATTTTGTTTCCTTATGTCCTCGATCAAATATATATTCTAAACATTCTTACTCAAAATATAAGATCAAATGGTTCCTGTTATCACCTGTATATAATACGTTTTCCTAGGTATCACCTAATTGTTTGGTTCGATTTCGTAGTTTTATCAATATCTCATCACTCACAACTTCGGTTTTAGTGAAATTAGTTTTATTCGCATTCTAACTCGATATATATTGACGTAGTAATGTTGATATAATACAAAATGTTAGGGCCGAAATCAACTATTTTCCGTGATGGGTACCCTTTTGAGTTTCGAACGATTTTGTAGTTTTTTAAATTACTCCTCATTCGGAACTCTACTTTCGATGAAATAAATTTTGTTTTCTTCTGTCCTCGATCAAATATATATTCTAAACATTCTCACTCAAAATATAATATCAAATGGTTCCTGTTATCACCTGTATATAAGACGTTAAATACGTTTTCCTAGGTATCATCTAATTGTTTCATTCGATTTCGTAGTTTTATCAATATCTCATCACTCACAGCTCCGTTTTAAGTGAAATTAGTTTTATTCGCATTCTAACTCGATATATATTAAGGCAGTAATGTTAATATAATACATAAATTTCGGACCGAAATCAACTATATTCCGTGATGGTACCCCTTTGAGTTTCGAACGATTTTGTAGTTTTTTGAATTACTCCTCATTCGGAACTCCACTTTCGATGAAATAAATTTTGTTTTCTTATGTACTCGAACAAATATACATTCTAAACATTATAACTTAAAATATAAGATCAAACGGTTCTGTTATCACCTGTATATAATACGTTTTCCTAGGTATCACCTAATTGTTTGGTTCGATTTCGTAGTTTTATCAATATCTCATCACTCACAACTTCGGTTTTAGTGAAATTAGTTTTATTCGCATTATAACTCGATATATATTGACGTAGTAATGTTGATATAATACAAAAAGTTGGGGCCGAAATCAACTATTTTCCGTGATGGGTACCCCTTTGAGTTTCGAACGATTTTGTAGTTTTTTAAATTACTCCTCACTCGGAACTCCACTTTCGATGAAATAAATTTTGTTTTCTTCTGTCCTTGATCAAATATATATTCTAAACATTCTCACTCAAAATATAAGATCAAATGGTTCCTGTCATCACCTGTATATAAGACGTTAAATACGTTTTCCTAGGTATCACCTAATTGTTTCGTTCGATTTCGTAGTTTTATCAATATCTCATCACTCACAGCTCCGTTTTCAGTGAAATTAGTTTTATTCGCATTATAAATCGATATATATTGAGGTAGTAATGTTAATATAATACATATTTTTGGGACCGAAATCAACTATTTTCCGTGATGGTAGCCCTTTGAGTTTCGAACGATTTTGTAGTTTTTTGAATTACTCCTCATTCGGAACTCCACTTTCGATGAAATAAATTTTGTTTTCTTATGTACTCGATCAAATATACATTCTAAACATTATAACTCAAAATATAAGATCAAATGTTTGTTGTTATCACTTGTATACAAGACGTTAAATATGTTTGGTGGCACCTAATTATTTCGTCCGATTTCGTAGTTTTGTCAATATCTCGTCACTCACAACTTCGTTTTCAGTGAAATTAGTTTTATTCGCATTCTAACTCGATGTATATTGAGGTACTAATGTTAATGTAATACATATTTTTTGGACCGAAATCAACTATTTTCCGTGATGGTACCCCTTTGAGTTCCCAACGATTTTGTAATTTTTTAAATTACTCCTCATTCGGAACTCCACTTTCGATGAAATAAATTTTGTTTTCTTATGTACTCGATCAAATATATATTCTAAACATTCTTACTCAAAATATAAGATCAAATGGTTCCTGTTATCACCTGTATATAATACGTTTTCCTAGGTATCACCTAATTGTTTGGTTCGATTTCGTAGTTTTATCAATATCTCATCACTCACAACTTCGGTTTTAGTGAAATTAGTTTTATTCGCATTCTAACTCGATATATATTGACGTAGTAATGTTGATATAATACAAAAAGTTAGGGCCGAAATCAACTATTTTCCGTGATGGGTACCCTTTTGAGTTTCGAACGATTTTGTAGTTTTTTAAATTATTCCTCATTCGGAACTCCGCTTTCGATGAAATAAATTTTGTTTTCTTCTGTCCTCGATCAAATATATATTCTAAACATTCTCACTCAAAATATAATATCAAATGGTTCCTGTTATCACCTGTATATAAGACGTTAAATACGTTTTCCTAGGTATCACCTAATTGTTTCATTCGATTTCGTAGTTTTATCAATATCTCATCACTCACAGCTCCGTTTTAAGTGAAATTAGTTTTATTCGCATTCTAACTCGATATATATTAAGGTAGTAATGTTAATATAATACATAAATTTCGGACCGAAATCAACTATATTCCGTGATGGTACCCCTTTGAGTTTCGAACGATTTTGTAGTTTTTTGAATTACTCCTCATTCGGAACTCCACTTTCGATGAAATAAATTTTGTTTTCTTATGTACTCGAACAAATATACATTCTAAACATTATAACTCAAAATATAAGATCAAATGGTTCTGTTATCACCTGTATATAATACGTTTTCCTAGGTATCACCTAATTGTTTGGTTCGATTTCGTAGTTTTATCAATATCTCATCACTCACAACTTCGGTTTTAGTGAAATTAGTTTTATTCGCATTATAACTCGATATATATTGACGTAGTAATGTTGATATAATACAAAAAGTTGGGGCCGAAATCAACTATTTTCCGTGATGGGTACCCCTTTGAGTTTCGAACGATTTTGTAGTTTTTTAAATTACTCCTCATTCGGAACTCCACTTTCGATGAAATAAATTTTGTTTTCTTCTGTCCTTGATCAAATATATATTCTAAACATTCTCACTCAAAATATAAGATCAAATGGTTCCTGTCATCACCTGTATATAAGACGTTAAATACGTTTTCCTAGGTATCACCTAATTGTTTCGTTCGATTTCGTAGTTTTATCAATATCTCATCACTCACAGCTCCGTTTTCAGTGAAATTAGTTTTATTCGCATTATAAATCGATATATATTGAGGTAGTAATGTTAATATAATACATATTTTTGGGACCGAAGTCAACTATTTTCCGTGATGGTAGCCCTTTGAGTTTCGAACGATTTTGTAGTTTTTTGAATTACTACTCATTCGGAACTCCACTTTCGATGAAATAAATTTTGTTTTCTTATGTACTCGATCAAATATACATTCTAAACATTATAACTCAAAATATAAGATCAAATGTTTGTTGTTATCACTTGTATACAAGACGTTAAATATGTTTGGTGGCACCTAATTATTTCGTCCGATTTCGTAGTTTTGTCAATATCTCGTCACTCACAACTTCGTTTTCAGTGAAATTAGTTTTATTCGCATTCTAACTCGATGTATATTGAGGTACTAATGTTAATGTAATACATATTTTTTGGACCGAAATCAACTATTTTCCGTGATGGTACCCCTTTGAGTTTCCAACGATTTTGTAATTTTTTAAATTACTCCTCATTCGGAACTCCACTTTCGATGAAATAAATTTTGTTTTCTTATGTACTCGATCAAATATATATTCTAAACATTCTTACTCAAAATATAAGATCAAATGGTTTCTGTTATCACCTGTATATAATACGTTTTCCTAGGTATCACCTAATTGTTTGGTTCGATTTCGTAGTTTTATCAATATCTCATCACTCACAACTTCGGTTTTAGTGAAATTAGTTTTATTCGCATTCTAACTCGATATATATTGACGTAGTAATGTTGATATAATACAAAAAGTTAGGGCCGAAATCAACTATTTTCCGTGATGGGTACCCTTTTGAGTTTCGAACGATTTTGTAGTTTTTTAAATTACTCCTCATTCGGAACTCCACTTTCGATGAAATAAATTTTGTTTTCTTCTGTCCTCGATCAAATATATATTCTAAACATTCTCACTCAAAATATAATATCAAATGGTTCCTGTTATCACCTGTATATAAGACGTTAAATACGTTTTCCTAGGTATCACCTAATTGTTTCATTCGATTTCGTAGTTTTATCAATATCTCATCACTCACAGCTCCGTTTTAAGTGAAATTAGTTTTATTCGCATTCTAACTCGATATATATTAAGGTAGTAATGTTAATATAATACATAAATTTCGGACCGAAATCAACTATATTCCGTGATGGTACCCCTTTGAGTTTCAAACGATTTTGTAGTTTTTTGAATTACTCCTCATTCGGAACTCCACTTTCGATGAAATAAATTTTGTTTTCTTATGTACTCGAACAAATATACATTCTAAACATTATAACTCAAAATATAAGATCAAATGGTTCTGTTATCACCTGTATATAATACGTTTTCCTAGGTATCACCTAATTGTTTGGTTCGATTTCGTAGTTTTATCAATATCTCATCACTCACAACTTCGATTTTAGTGAAATTAGTTTTATTCGCATTATAACTCGATATATATTGACGTAGTAATGTTGATATAATACAAAAAGTTGGGGCCGAAATCAACTATTTTCCGTGATGGGTACCCCTTTGAGTTTCGAACGATTTTGTAGTTTTTTAAATTACTCCTCATTCGGAACTCCACTTTCGATGAAATAAATTTTGTTTTCTTCTGTCCTTGATCAAATATATATTCTAAACATTCTCACTCAAAATATAAGATCAAATGGTTCCTGTCATCACCTGTATATAACACGTTAAATACGTTTTCCTAGGTATCACCTAATTGTTTCGTTCGATTTCGTAGTTTTATCAATATCTCATCACTCACAGCTCCGTTTTCAGTGAAATTAGTTTTATTCGCATTATAAATCGATATATATTGAGGTAGTAATGTTAATATAATACATATTTTTGGGACCGAAATCAACTATTTTCCGTGATGGTAGCCCTTTGAGTTTCGAACGATTTTGTAGTTTTTTGAATTACTCCTCATTCGGAACTCCACTTTCGATGAAATAAATTTTGTTTTCTTATGTACTCGATCAAATATACATTCTAAACATTATAACTCAAAATATAAGATCAAATGTTTGTTGTTATCACTTTTATATAAGACGTTAAATATGTTTGGTGGCACCTAATTATTTCGTCCGATTTCGTAGTTTTGTCAATATCTCGTCACTCACAACTTCGTTTTCATTGAAATTAGTTTTATTCGCATTCTAACTCGATGTATATTGAGGTACTAATGTTAATGTAATACATAATTTTTGGACCGAAATCAACTATTTTCCGTGATGGTACCCCTTTGAGTTTCCAACGATTTTGTAATTTTTTAAATTACTCCTCATTCGGAACTCCACTTTCGATGAAATAAATTTTGTTTCCTTATGTCCTCGATCAAATATATATTCTAAACATTCTCACACAAAATATAAGATCAAATGGTTCCTGTTATCACCTGTATATAATACGTTTTCCTAGGTATCACCTAATTGTTTGGTTCGATTTCGTTGTTTTATCAATATCTCATCACTCACAACTTCGGTTTTAGTGAAATTAGTTTTATTCGCATTCTAACTCGATATATATTGACGTAGTAATGTTGATATAATACAAAAGTTGGGGCCGAAATCAACAATTTTCCGTGATGGGTACCCCTTTGAGTTTCGAACGATTTTGTAGTTTTTTAAATTACTCCTCATTCGGAACTCCACTTTCGATGAAATAAATTTTGTTTTCTTCTGTCCTCGATCAAATATATATTCTAAACATTCTCACTCAAAATATAAGATCAAATGGTTCCTGTTATCACCTGTATATAAGACGTTAAATACGTTTTCCTAGGTATCACCTAATTGTTTCGTTCGATTTCGTAGTTTTATCAATATCTCATCACTCACAGCTCCGTTTTCAGTGAAATTAGTTTTATTCGCATTATAAATCGATATATATTGAGGTAGTAATGTTAATATAATACATATTTTTGGGACCGAAATCAACTATTTTCCGTGATGGTAGCCCTTTGAGTTTCGAACGATTTTGTAGTTTTTTGAATTACTCCTCATTCGGAACTCCACTTTCGATGAAATAAATTTTGTTTTCTTATGTACTCGATCAAATATACATTCTAAACATTATAACTCAAAATATAAGATCAAATGTTTGTTGTTATCACTTGTATATAAGACGTTAAATATGTTTGGTGGCACCTAATTATTTCGTCCGATTTCGTAGTTTTGTCAATATCTCGTCACTCACAACTTCGTTTTCATTGAAATTAGTTTTATTCGCATTCTAACTCGATGTATATTGAGGTACTAATGTTAATGTAATACATAATTTTTGGACCGAAATCAACTATTTTCCGTGATGGTACCCCTTTGAGTTTCCAACGATTTTGTAATTTTTTAAATTACTCCTCATTCGGAACTCCACTTTCGATGAAATAAATTTTGTTTCCTTATGTCCTCGATCAAATATATATTCTAAACATTCTTACTCAAAATATAAGATCAAATGGTTCCTGTTATCACCTGTATATAATACGTTTTCCTAGGTATCACCTAATTGTTTGGTTCGATTTCGTAGTTTTATCAATATCTCATCACTCACAACTTCGGTTTTAGTGAAATTAGTTTTATTCGCATTCTAACTCGATATATATTGACGTAGTAATGTTGATATAATACAAAAGTTGGGGCCGAAATCAACAATTTTCCGTGATGGGTACCCCTTTGAGTTTCGAACGATTTTGTAGTTTTTTAAATTACTCCTCATTCGGAACTCCACTTTCGATGAAATAAATTTTGTTTTCTTCTGTCCTCGATCAAATATATATTCTAAACATTCTCACTCAAAATATAAGATCAAATGGTTCCTGTTATCACCTGTATATAAGACGTTAAATACGTTTTCCTAGGTATCACCTAATTGTTTCGTTCGATTTCGTAGTTTTATCAATATCTCATCACTCACAGCTCCGTTTTCAGTGAAATTAGTTTTATTCGCATTATAAATCGATATATATTGAGGTAGTAATGTTAATATAATACATATTTTTGGGACCGAAATCAACTATTTTCCGTGATGGTAGCCCTTTGAGTTTCGAACGATTTTGTAGTTTTTTGAATTACTCCTCATTCGGAACTCCACTTTCGATGAAATAAATTTTGTTTTCTTATGTACTCGATCAAATATACATTCTAAACATTATAACTCAAAATATAAGATCAAATGTTTGTTGTTATCACTTGTATATAAGACGTTAAATATGTTTGGTGGCACCTAATTATTTCGTCCGATTTCGTAGTTTTGTTAATATCTCGTCACTCACAACTTCGTTTTCATTGAAATTAGTTTTATTCGCATTCTAACTCGATGTATATTGAGGTACTAATGTTAATGTAATACATAATTTTTGGACCGAAATCAACTATTTTCCGTGTACCCCTTTGAGTTTCCAACGATTTTGTAATTTTTTAAATTACTCCTCATTCGGAACTCCACTTTCGATGAAATAAATTTTGTTTCCTTATGTCCTCGATCAAATATATATTCTAAACATTCTTACTCAAAATATAAGATCAAATGGTTCCTGTTATCACCTGTATATAATACGTTTTCCTAGGTATCACCTAATTGTTTGGTTCGATTTCGTAGTTTTATCAATATCTCATCACTCACAACTTCGGTTTTAGTGAAATTAGTTTTATTCGCATTCTAACTCGATATATATTGACGTAGTAATGTTAATATAATACAAAAGTTGGGGCCGAAATCAACAATTTTCCGTGATGGGTACCCCTTTGAGTTTCGAACGATTTTGTAGTTTTTTAAATTACTCCTCATTCGGAACTCCACTTTCGATGAAATAAATTTTGTTTTCTTCTGTCCTCGATCAAATATATATTCTAAACATTCTCACTCAAAATATAAGATCAAATGGTTCCTGTTATCACCTGTATATAAGACGTTAAATACGTTTTCCTAGGTATCACCTAATTGTTTCGTTCGATTTCGTAGTTTTATCAATATCTCATCACTCACAGCTCCGTTTTCAGTGAAATTAGTTTTATTCGCATTATAAATCGATATATATTGAGGTAGTAATGTTAATATAATACATATTTTTGGGACCGAAATCAACTATTTTCCGTGATGGTAGCCCTTTGAGTTTCGAACGATTTTGTAGTTTTTTGAATTACTCCTCATTCGGAACTCCACTTTCGATGAAATAAATTTTGTTTTCTTATGTACTCGATCAAATATACATTCTAAACATTATAACTCAAAATATAAGATCAAATGTTTGTTGTTATCACTTGTATACAAGACGTTAAATATGTTTGGTGGCACCTAATTATTTCGTCCGATTTCGTAGTTTTGTCAATATCTCGTCACTCACAACTTCGTTTTCAGTGAAATTAGTTTTATTCGCATTCTAACTCGATGTATATTGAGGTACTAATGTTAATGTAATACATATTTTTGGGACCGAAATCAACTATTTTCTGTGATGGTACCCCTTTGAGTTTCCAACGATTTTGTAATTTATTAAATTACTCCTCATTCGGAACTCCACTTTCGATGAAATAAATTTTGTTTTCTTCTGTCCTCGATCAAATATATATTCTAAACATTCTCACACAAAATATAAGATCAAATGGTTCCTGTTATCACCTGTATATAATACGTTTTCCTAGGTATCACCTAATTGTTTGGTTCGATTTCGTAGTTTTATCAATATCTCATCACTCACAACTTCGGTTTTAGTGAAATTAGTTTTATTCGCATTCTAACTCGATATATATTGACGTAGTAATGTTGATATAATACAAAAGTTGGGGCCGAAATCAACAATTTTCCGTGATGGGTACCCCTTTGAGTTTCGAACGATTTTGTAGTTTTTTAAATTACTCCTCATTCGGAACTCCACTTTCGATGAAATAAATTTTGTTTTCTTCTGTCCTCGATCAAATATATATTCTAAACATTCTCACTCAAAATATAAGATCAAATGGTTCCTGTTATCACCTGTATATAAGACGTTAAATACGTTTTCCTAGGTATCACCTAATTGTTTCGTTCGATTTCGTAGTTTTATCAATATCTCATCACTCACAGCTCCGTTTTCAGTGAAATTAGTTTTATTCGCATTATAAATCGATATATATTGAGGTAGTAATGTTAATATAATACATATTTTTGGGACCGAAATCAACTATTTTCCGTGATGGTAGCCCTTTGAGTTTCGAACGATTTTGTAGTTTTTTGAATTACTCCTCATTCGGAACTCCACTTTCGATGAAATAAATTTTGTTTTCTTATGTACTCGATCAAATATACATTCTAAACATTATAACTCAAAATATAAGATCAAATGTTTGTTGTTATCACTTGTATACAAGACGTTAAATATGTTTGGTGGCACCTAATTATTTCGTCCGATTTCGTAGTTTTGTCAATATCTCGTCACTCACAACTTCGTTTTCAGTGAAATTAGTTTTATTCGCATTCTAACTCGATGTATATTGAGGTACTAATGTTAATGTAATACATATTTTTGGGACCGAAATCAACTATTTTCTGTGATGGTACCCCTTTGAGTTTCCAACGATTTTGTAATTTTTTAAATTACTCCTCATTCGGAACTCCACTTTCGATGAAATAAATTTTGTTTTCTTCTGTCCTCGATCAAATATATATTCTAAACATTCTCACACAAAATATAAGATCAAATGGTTCCTGTTATCACCTGTATATAAGACGTTAAATACGTTTTCCTAGGTATCACCTAATTGTTTCGTTCGATTTCGTAGTTTTATCAATATCTCATCACTCACAGCTCCGTTTTCAGTGAAATTAGTTTTATTCGCATTATAAATCGATATATATTGAGGTAGTAATGTTAATATAATACATATTTTTGGGACCGAAATCAACTATTTTCCGTGATGGTAGCCCTTTGAGTTTCGAACGATTTTGTAGTTTTTTGAATTACTCCTCATTCGGAACTCCACTTTCGATGAAATAAATTTTGTTTTTTTATGTACTCGATCAAATATACATTCTAAACATTATAACTCAAAATATAAGATCAAAGGTTTGTTGTTATCACTTGTATACAAGACGTTAAATATGTTTGGTGGCACCTAATTATTTCGTCCGATTTCGTAGTTTTGTCAATATCTCGTCACTCACAACTTCGTTTTCAGTGAAATTAGTTTTATTCGCATTCTAACTCGATGTATATTGAGGTACTAATGTTAATGTAATACATATTTTTTGGACCGAAATCAACTATTTTCCGTGATGGTACCCCTTTGAGTTTCCAACGATTTTGTAATTTTTTAAATTACTCCTCATTCGGAACTCCACTTTCGATGAAATAAATTTTGTTTTCTTATGTACTCGATCAAATATATATTCTAAACATTCTTACTCAAAATATAAGATCAAGTGGTTCCTGTTATCACCTGTATATAATACGTTTTCCTAGGTATCACCTAATTGTTTGGTTCGATTTCGTAGTTTTATCAATATCTCATCACTCACAACTTCGGTTTTAGTGAAATTAGTTTTATTCGCATTCTAACTCGATATATATTGACGTAGTAATGTTGATATAATACAAAAAGTTAGGGCCGAAATCAACTATTTTCCGTGATGGGTACCCTTTTGAGTTTCGAACGATTTTGTAGTTTTTTAAATTACTCCTCATTCGGAACTCCACTTTCGATGAAATAAATTTTGTTTTCTTCTGTCCTCGATCAAATATATATTCTAAACATTCTCACTCAAAATATAATATCAAATGGTTCCTGTTATCACCTGTATATAAGACGTTAAATACGTTTTCCTAGGTATCACCTAATTGTTTCATTCGATTTCGTAGTTTTATCAATATCTCATCACTCACAGCTCCGTTTTAAGTGAAATTAGTTTTATTCGCATTCTAACTCGATATATATTAAGGTAGTAATGTTAATATAATACATAAATTTCGGACCGAAATCAACTATATTCCGTGATGGTACCCCTTTGAGTTTCGAACGATTTTGTAGTTTTTTGAATTACTCCTCATTCGGAACTCCACTTTCGATGAAATAAATTTTGTTTTCTTATGTACTCGAACAAATATACATTCTAAACATTATAACTCAAAATATAAGATCAAATGGTTCTGTTATCACCTGTATATAATACGTTTTCCTAGGTATCACCTAATTGTTTGGTTCGATTTCGTAGTTTTATCAATATCTCATCACTCACAACTTCGGTTTTAGTGAAATTAGTTTTATTCGCATTCTAACTCGATATATATTGACGTAGTAATGTTGATATAATACAAAAGTTGGGGCCGAAATCAACAATTTTCCGTGATGGGTACCCCTTTGAGTTTCGAACGATTTTGTAGTTTTTTAAATTACTCCTCATTCGGAACTCCACTTTCGATGAAATAAATTTTGTTTTCTTCTGTCCTCGATCAAATATATATTCTAAACATTCTCACTCAAAATATAAGATCAAATGGTTCCTGTTATCACCTGTATATAAGACGTTAAATACGTTTTCCTAGGTATCACCTAATTGTTTCGTTCGATTTCGTAGTTTTATCAATATCTCATCACTCACAGCTCCGTTTTCAGTGAAATTAGTTTTATTCGCATTATAAATCGATATATATTGAGGTAGTAATGTTAATATAATACATATTTTTGGGACCGAAATCAACTATTTTCCGTGATGGTAGCCCTTTGAGTTTCGAACGATTTTGTAGTTTTTTGAATTACTCCTCATTCGGAACTCCACTTTCGATGAAATAAATTTTGTTTTCTTATGTACTCGATCAAATATACATTCTAAACATTATAACTCAAAATATAAGATCAAATGTTTGTTGTTATCACTTGTATACAAGACGTTAAATATGTTTGGTGGCACCTAATTATTTCGTCCGATTTCGTAGTTTTGTCAATATCTCGTCACTCACAACTTCGTTTTCAGTGAAATTAGTTTTATTCGCATTCTAACTCGATGTATATTGAGGTACTAATGTTAATGTAATACATATTTTTGGGACCGAAATCAACTATTTTCTGTGATGGTACCCCTTTGAGTTTCCAACGATTTTGTAATTTTTTAAATTACTCCTCATTCGGAACTCCACTTTCGATGAAATAAATTTTGTTTTCTTCTGTCCTCGATCAAATATATATTCTAAACATTCTCACACAAAATATAAGATCAAATGGTTCCTGTTATCACCTGTATATAATACGTTTTCCTAGGTATCACCTAATTGTTTGGTTCGATTTCGTAGTTTTATCAATATCTCATCACTCACAACTTCGGTTTTAGTGAAATTAGTTTTATTCGCATTCTAACTCGATATATATTGACGTAGTAATGTTGATATAATACAAAAGTTGGGGCCGAAATCAACAATTTTCCGTGATGGGTACCCCTTTGAGTTTTGAACGATTTTGTAGTTTTTTAAATTACTCCTCATTCGGAACTCCACTTTCGATGAAATAAATTCTGTTTTCTTCTGTCCTCGATCAAATATATATTCTAAACATTCTCACTCAAAATATAAGATCAAATGGTTCCTGTTATCACCTGTATATAAGACGTTAAATACGTTTTCCTAGGTATCACCTAATTGTTTCGTTCGATTTCGTAGTTTTATCAATATCTCATCACTCACAGCTCCGTTTTCAGTGAAATTAGTTTTATTCGCATTATAAATCGATATATATTGAGGTAGTAATGTTAATATAATACATATTTTTGGGACCGAAATCAACTATTTTCCGTGATGGTAGCCCTTTG
The DNA here is from genome assembly GCA_946814005.1 of Chamaenerion angustifolium. NCBI lineage: Eukaryota > Viridiplantae > Streptophyta > Magnoliopsida > Myrtales > Onagraceae > Chamaenerion > Chamaenerion angustifolium. The sequence continues at coordinate 26,633,504 of OX328277.1, read as the reverse complement.
AGTTTCGAACGATTTTGTAGTTTTTTGAATTACTCCTCATTCGGAACTCCACTTTCGATGAAATAAATTTTGTTTTCTTATGTACTCGATCAAATATACATTCTAAACATTATAACTCAAAATATAAGATCAAATGTTTGTTGTTATCACTTGTATACAAGACGTTAAATATGTTTGGTGGCACCTAATTATTTCGTCCGATTTCGTAGTTTTGTCAATATCTCGTCACTCACAACTTCGTTTTCAGTGAAATTAGTTTTATTCGCATTCTAATTCGATGTATATTGAGGTACTAATGTTAATGTAATACATATTTTTTGGACCGAAATCAACTATTTTCCGGGATGGTACCCCTTTGAGTTTCCAACGATTTTCTAATTTTTTAAATTACTCCTCATTCGGAACTCCACTTTCGATGAAATAAATTTTCTTTTCGTATGTACTCGATCAAATATATATTCTAAACATTCTTACTCAAAATATAAGATCAATTGGTTCCTGTTATCACCTGTATATAATACGTTTTCCTAGGTATCACCTAATTGTTTGGTTCGATTTCGTAGTTTTATCAATATCTCATCACTCACAACTTCGGTTTTAGTGAAATTAGTTTTATTCGCATTCTAACTCGATATATATTGACGTAGTAATGTTGATATAATACAAAAAGTTGGGGCCGAAATCAAATATTTTCCGTGATGGGTACCCTTTTAAGTTTCGAACGATTTTGTAGTTTTTTAAATTACTCCTCATTCGGAACTCCACTTTCGATGAAATAAATTTTGTTTTCTTCTGTCCTCGATCAAATATATATTCTAAACATTCTCACTCAAAATATAATATCAAATGGTTCCTGTTATCACCTGTATATAAGACGTTAAATACGTTTTCCTAGGTATCACCTAATTGTTTCATTCGATTTCGTAGTTTTATCAATATCTCATCACTCACAGCTCCGTTTTAAGTGAAATTAGTTTTATTCGCATTCTAACTCGATATATATCAAGGTAGTAATGTTAATATAATACATAAATTTCGGACCGAAATCAACTATATTCCGTGATGGTACCCCTTTGAGTTTCGAACGATTTTGTAGTTTTTTGAATTACTCCTCATTCGGAACTCCACTTTCGATGAAATAAATTTTGTTTTCTTATGTACTCGATCAAATATACATTCTAAACATTATAACTCAAAATATAAGATCAAATGGTTCTGTTATCACCTGTATATAATACGTTTTCCTAGGTATCACCTAATTGTTTGGTTCGATTTCGTAGTTTTATCAATATCTCATCACTCACAACTTCGGTTTTAGTGAAATTAGTTTTATTCGCATTATAACTCGATATATATTGACGTAGTAATGTTGATATAATACAAAAAGTTGGGGCTGAAATCAACTATTTTCCGTGATGGGTACCCCTTTGAGTTTCGAACGATTTTGTAGTTTTTTAAATTACTCCTCATTCGGAACTCCACTTTCGATGAAATAAGTTTTGTTTTCTTTTGTCCTCGATTAAATATATATTCTAAACATTCTCACTCAAAATATAGGATCAAATGGTTCCTGTTATCACCTGTATATAAGACGTTAAATACGTTTTCCTAGGTATCACCTAATTGTTTCGTTCGATTTCGTAGTTTTATCAATATCTCATCACTCACAGCTCCGTTTTCAGTGAAATTAGTTTTATTCGCATTCTAACTCGATATATATTGAGGTAGTAATGTTAATATAATACATAAATTTCGGACCGAAATCGACTATTTTCCGTGATGGTACCCCTTTGAGTTTCAATCGATTTTGCAGTTTTTTGAATTACTCCTCGTTCGGAACTCCACTTTCGATGAAATAAATTTTGTTTTCTTATGTACTCGATCAAATATACATTCTAAACATTATAACTCAAAATATAAGATCAAATGTTTGTTGTTATCACTTGTATATAAGACGTTAAATATGTTTGGTGGCACCTAATTATTTCGTCCGATTTCGTAGTTTTGTCAATATCTCGTCACTCACAACTTCGTTTTCAGTGAAATTAGTTTTATTCGCATTCTAACTCGATGTATATTGAGGTACTAATGTTAATGAAATACATATTTTTTAGATCGAAATCAACTATTTTCCGTGATGGTACCCCTTTGAGTTTCCAACGATTTTGTAATTTTTTAAATTACTCCTCATTCGGAACTCCACTTTCGATGAAATAAATTTTGTTTTCTTATGTACTCGATCAAATATATATTCTAAACATTCTTACTCAAAATATAAGATCAAATGGTTCCTGTTATCACCTGTATATAATACGTTTTCCTAGGTATCACCTAATTGTTTGGTTCGATTTCGTAGTTTTATCAATATCTCATCACTCACAACTTCGGTTTTAGTGAAATTAGTTTTATTCGCATTCTAACTCGATATATATTGACGTAGTAATGTTGATATAATACAAAAAGTTAGGGCCGAAATCAACTATTTTCCGTGATGGGTACTCTTTTGAGTTTCGAACGATTTTGTAGTTTTTTAAATTACTCTTCATTCGGAACTCCACTTTCGATGAAATAAATTTTGTTTCTTCTGTCCTCGATCAAATATATATTCTAAACATTCTCACTCAAAATATAATATCAAATGGTTCCTGTTATCACCTGTATATAAGACGTTAAATACGTTTTCCTAGGTATCACCTAATTGTTTCATTCGATTTCGTAGTTTTATCAATATCTCATCACTCACAGCTCCGTTTTAAGTGAAATTAGTTTTATTCGCATTCTAACTCGATATATATTAAGGTAGTAATGTTAATATAATACATAAATTTCGGACCGAAATCAACTATATTCCGTGATGGTACCCCTTTGAGTTTCGAACGATTTTGTAGTTTTTTGAATTACTCCTCATTCGGAACTCCACTTTCGATGAAATAAATTTTGTTTTCTTATGTACTCGATCAAATATACATTCTAAACATTATAACTCAAAATATAAGATCAAATGGTTCTGTTATCACCTGTATATAATACGTTTTCCTAGGTATCACCTAATTGTTTGGTTCGATTTCGTAGTTTTATCAATATCTCATCACTCACAACTTCGGTTTTAGTGAAATTAGTTTTATTCGCATTATAACTCGATATATATTGTCGTAGTAATGTTGATATAATACAAAAAGTTGGGGCTGAAATCAACTATTTTCCGTGATGGGTACCCCTTTGAGTTTCGAACGATTTTGTAGTTTTTTAAATTACTCCTCATTCGGAACTCCACTTTCGATGAAATAAGTTTTGTTTTCTTTTGTCCTCGATCAAATATATATTCTAAACATTCTCACTCAAAATATAAGATCAAATGGTTCCTGTTATCACCTGTATATAAGACGTTAAATACGTTTTCCTAGGTATCACCTAATTGTTTCATTCGATTTCGTAGTTTTATCAATATCTCATCACTCACAGCTCCGTTTTCAGTGAAATTAGTTTTATTCGCATTATAAATCGATATATATTGAGGTAGTAATGTCAATATAATACATATTTTTGGGACCGAAATCAACTATTTTCCGTGATGGTAGCCCTTTGAGTTTTGAACGATTTTGTAGTTTTTTGAATTACTCCTCATTCGGAACTCCACTTTCGATGAAATAAATTTTGTTTTCTTATGTACTCGATCAAATATACATTCTAAACATTATAACTCAAAATATAAGATCAAATGGTTCTGTTATCACCTGTATATAATACGTTTTCCTAGGTATCACCTAATTGTTTGGTTCGATTTCGTAGTTTTATCAATATCTCATCACTCACAACTTCGGTTTTAGTGAAATTAGTTTTATTCGCATTATAACTCGATATATATTGACGTAGTAATGTTGATATAATACAAAAAGTTGGGGCTGAAATCAACTATTTTCCGTGATGGGTACCCCTTTGAGTTTCGAACGATTTTGTAGTTTTTTAAATTACTCCTCATTCGGAACTCCACTTTCGATGAAATAAGTTTTGTTTTCTTTTGTCCTCGATCAAATATATATTCTAAACATTCTCACTCAAAATATAAGATCAAATGGTTCCTGTTATCACCTGTATATAAGACGTTAAATATGTTTTCCTAGGTATCACCTAATTGTTTCGTTCGATTTCGTAGTTTTATCAATATCTCATCACTCACAGCTCCGTTTTCAGTGAAATTAGTTTTATTCGCATTATAAATCGATATATATTGAGGTAGTAATGTTAATATAATACATATTTTTGGGACCGAAATCAACTATTTTCCGTGATGGTAGCCCTTTGAGTTTTGAACGATTTTGTAGTTTTTTGAATTACTCCTCATTCGGAACTCCACTTTCGATGAAATAAATTTTGTTTTCTTATGTACTCGATCAAATATACATTCTAAACATTATAACTCAAAATATAAGATCAAATGGTTCTGTTATCACCTGTATATAATACGTTTTCCTAGGTATCACCTAATTGTTTGGTTCGATTTCGTAGTTTTATCAATATCTCATCACTCACAACTTCGGTTTTAGTGAAATTAGTTTTATTCGCATTATAACTCGATATATATTGACGTAGTAATGTTGATATAATACAAAAAGTTGGGGCTGAAATCAACTATTTTCCGTGATGGGTACCCCTTTGAGTTTCGAACGATTTTGTAGTTTTTTAAATTACTCCTCATTCGGAACTCCACTTTCGATGAAATAAGTTTTGTTTTCTTTTGTCCTCGATCAAATATATATTCTAAACATTCTCACTCAAAATATAAGATCAAATGGTTCCTGTTATCACCTGTATATAAGACGTTAAATACGTTTTCCTAGGTATCACCTAATTGTTTCGTTCGATTTCGTAGTTTTATCAATATCTCATCACTCACAGCTCCGTTTTCAGTGAAATTAGTTTTATTCGCATTATAAATCGATATATATTGAGGTAGTAATGTTAATATAATACATATTTTTGGGACCGAAATCAACTATTTTCCGTGATGGTAGCCCTTTGAGTTTCGAACGATTTTGTAGTTTTTTGAATTACTCCTCATTCGGAACTCCACTTTCGATGAAATAAATTTTGTTTTCTTATGTACTCGATCAAATATACATTCTAAACATTATAACTCAAAATATAAGATCAAATGGTTCTGTTATCACCTGTATATAATACGTTTTCCTAGGTATCACCTAATTGTTTGGTTCGATTTCGTAGTTTTATCAATATCTCATCACTCACAACTTCGGTTTTAGTGAAATTAGTTTTATTCGCATTATAACTCGATATATATTGACGTAGTAATGTTGATATAATACAAAAAGTTGGGGCCGAAATCAACTATTTTCCGTGATGGGTACCCCTTTGAGTTTCGAACGATTTTGTAGTTTTTTAAATTACTCCTCATTCGGAACTCCACTTTCGATGAAATAAATTTTGTTTTCTTCTGTCCTCGATCAAATATATATTCTAAACATTCTCACTCAAAATATAAGATCAAATGGTTCCTGTTATCACCTGTATATAAGACGTTAAATACGTTTTCCTAGGTATCACCTAATTGTTTCGTTCGATTTCGTAGTTTTATCAATATCTCATCACTCACAGCTCCGTTTTCAGTGAAATTAGTTTTATTCGCATTATAAATCGATATATATTGAGGTAGTAATGTCAATATAATACATATTTTTGGGACCGAAATCAACTATTTTCCGTGATGGTAGCCCTTTGAGTTTTGAACGATTTTGTAGTTTTTTGAATTACTCCTCATTCGGAACTCCACTTTCGATGAAATAAATTTTGTTTTCTTATGTACTCGATCAAATATACATTCTAAACATTATAACTCAAAATATAAGATCAAATGGTTCTGTTATCACCTGTATATAATACGTTTTCCTAGGTATCACCTAATTGTTTGGTTCGATTTCGTAGTTTTATCAATATCTCATCACTCACAACTTCGGTTTTAGTGAAATTAGTTTTATTCGCATTATAACTCGATATATATTGACGTAGTAATGTTGATATAATACAAAAAGTTGGGGCTGAAATCAACTATTTTCCGTGATGGGTACCCCTTTGAGTTTCGAACGATTTTGTAGTTTTTTAAATTACTCCTCATTCGGAACTCCACTTTCGATGAAATAAGTTTTGTTTTCTTTTGTCCTCGATCAAATATATATTCTAAACATTCTCACTCAAAATATAAGATCAAATGGTTCCTGTTATCACCTGTATATAAGACGTTAAATATGTTTTCCTAGGTATCACCTAATTGTTTCGTTCGATTTCGTAGTTTTATCAATATCTCATCACTCACAGCTCCGTTTTCAGTGAAATTAGTTTTATTCGCATTATAAATCGATATATATTGAGGTAGTAATGTTAATATAATACATATTTTTGGGACCGAAATCAACTATTTTCCGTGATGGTAGCCCTTTGAGTTTTGAACGATTTTGTAGTTTTTTGAATTACTCCTCATTCGGAACTCCACTTTCGATGAAATAAATTTTGTTTTCTTATGTACTCGATCAAATATACATTCTAAACATTATAACTCAAAATATAAGATCAAATGGTTCTGTTATCACCTGTATATAATACGTTTTCCTAGGTATCACCTAATTGTTTGGTTCGATTTCGTAGTTTTATCAATATCTCATCACTCACAACTTCGGTTTTAGTGAAATTAGTTTTATTCGCATTATAACTCGATATATATTGACGTAGTAATGTTGATATAATACAAAAAGTTGGGGCTGAAATCAACTATTTTCCGTGATGGGTACCCCTTTGAGTTTCGAACGATTTTGTAGTTTTTTAAATTACTCCTCATTCGGAACTCCACTTTCGATGAAATAAGTTTTGTTTTCTTTTGTCCTCGATCAAATATATATTCTAAACATTCTCACTCAAAATATAAGATCAAATGGTTCCTGTTATCACCTGTATATAAGACGTTAAATACGTTTTCCTAGGTATCACCTAATTGTTTCGTTCGATTTCGTAGTTTTATCAATATCTCATCACTCACAGCTCCGTTTTCAGTGAAATTAGTTTTATTCGCATTATAAATCGATATATATTGAGGTAGTAATGTTAATATAATACATATTTTTGGGACCGAAATCAACTATTTTCCGTGATGGTAGCCCTTTGAGTTTCGAACGATTTTGTAGTTTTTTGAATTACTCCTCATTCGGAACTCCACTTTCGATGAAATAAATTTTGTTTTCTTATGTACTCGATCAAATATACATTCTAAACATTATAACTCAAAATATAAGATCAAATGGTTCTGTTATCACCTGTATATAATACGTTTTCCTAGGTATCACCTAATTGTTTGGTTCGATTTCGTAGTTTTATCAATATCTCATCACTCACAACTTCGGTTTTAGTGAAATTAGTTTTATTCGCATTATAACTCGATATATATTGACGTAGTAATGTTGATATAATACAAAAAGTTGGGGCCGAAATCAACTATTTTCCGTGATGGGTACCCCTTTGAGTTTCGAACGATTTTGTAGTTTTTTAAATTACTCCTCATTCGGAACTCCACTTTCGATGAAATAAATTTTGTTTTCTTCTGTCCTCGATCAAATATATATTCTAAACATTCTCACTCAAAATATAAGATCAAATGGTTCCTGTTATCACCTGTATATAAGACGTTAAATACGTTTTCCTAGGTATCACCTAATTGTTTCGTTCGATTTCGTAGTTTTATCAATATCTCATCACTCACAGCTCCGTTTTCAGTGAAATTAGTTTTATTCGCATTATAAATCGATATATATTGAGGTAGTAATGTTAATATAATACATATTTTTGGGACCGAAATCAACTCTTTTCCGTGATGGTAGCCCTTTGAGTTTCGAACGATTTTGTAGTTTTTTGAATTACTCCTCGTTCGGAACTCCACTTTCGATGAAATAAATTTTGTTTTATTATGTACTCGATCAAATATACATTCTAAACATTATAACTCAAAATATAAGATCAAATGTTTGTTGTTATCACTTGTATATAAGACGTTAAATATGTTTGGTGGCACCTAATTATTTCGTCCGATTTCGTAGTTTTGTCAATATCTCGTCACTCACAACTTTGTTTTCAGTGAAATTAGTTTTATTCTCATTCTAACTCGATGTATATTGAGGTACTAATGTTAATGTAATACATATTTTTTGGACCGAAATCAACTATTTTCCGTGATGGTACCCCTTTGAGTTTCCAACGATTTTGTAATTTTTTAAATTACTCCTCATTCGGAACTCCACTTTCGATGAAATAAATTTTGTTTTCTTATGTACTCGATCAAATATATATTCTAAACATTCTTACTCAAAATATAAGATCAAATGGTTCTGTTATCACCTGTATATAATACGTTTTCCTAGGTATCACCTAATTGTTTGGTTCGATTTCGTAGTTTTATCAATATCTCATCACTCACAACTTCGGTTTTAGTGAAATTAGTTTTATTCGCATTATAACTCGATATATATTGACGTAGTAATGTTGATATAATACAAAAAGTTGGGGCCAAAATCAACTATTTTCCGTGATGGGTACCCCTTTGAGTTTCGAACGATTTTGTAGTTTTTTAAATTACTCCTCATTCGGAACTCCACTTTCGATGAAATAAATTTTGTTTTCTTCTGTCCTCGATCAAATATATATTCTAAACATTCTCACTCAAAATATAAGATCAAATGGTTCCTGTTATCACCTGTATATAAGACGTTAAATACGTTTTCCTAGGTATCACCTAATTGTTTCGTTCGATTTCGTAGTTTTATCAATATCTCATCACTCATAGCTCCGTTTTCAGTGAAATTAGTTTTATTCGCATTATAAATCGATATATATTGAGGTAGTAATGTTAATATAATACATATTTTTGGGACCGAAATCAACTCTTTTCCGTGATGGTAGCCCTTTGAGTTTCGAACGATTTTGTAGTTTTTTGAATTACTCCTCGTTCGGAACTCCACTTTCGATGAAATAAATTTTGTTTTCTTATGTACTCGATCAAATATATATTCTAAACATTCTTACTCAAAATATAAGATCAAATGGTTCCTGTTATCACCTGTATATAATACGTTTTCCTAGGTATCACCTAATTGTTTGGTTCGATTTCGTAGTTTTATCAATATCTCATCACTCACAACTTCGGTTTTAGTGAAATCAGTTTTATTCGCATTCTAACTCGATATATATTGACGTAGTAATGTTGATATAATACAAAAAGTTGGGGCTGAAATCAACTATTTTCCGTGATGGGTACCCCTTTGAGTTTCGAACGATTTTGTAGTTTTTTAAATTACTCCTCATTCGGAACTCCACTTTCGATGAAATAAGTTTTGTTTTCTTTTGTCCTCGATCAAATATATATTCTAAACATTCTCACTCAAAATATAAGATCAAATGGTTCCTGTTATCACCTGTATATAAGACGTTAAATATGTTTTCCTAGGTATCACCTAATTGTTTCGTTCGATTTCGTAGTTTTATCAATATCTCATCACTCACAGCTCCGTTTTCAGTGAAATTAGTTTTATTCGCATTATAAATCGATATATATTGAGGTAGTAATGTTAATATAATACATATTTTTGGGACCGAAATCAACTATTTTCCGTGATGGTAGCCCTTTGAGTTTTGAACGATTTTGTAGTTTTTTGAATTACTCCTCATTCGGAACTCCACTTTCGATGAAATAAATTTTGTTTTCTTATGTACTCGATCAAATATACATTCTAAACATTATAACTCAAAATATAAGATCAAATGGTTCTGTTATCACCTGTATATAATACGTTTTCCTAGGTATCACCTAATTGTTTGGTTCGATTTCGTAGTTTTATCAATATCTCATCACTCACAACTTCGGTTTTAGTGAAATTAGTTTTATTCGCATTATAACTCGATATATATTGACGTAGTAATGTTGATATAATACAAAAAGTTGGGGCTGAAATCAACTATTTTCCGTGATGGGTACCCCTTTGAGTTTCGAACGATTTTGTAGTTTTTTAAATTACTCCTCATTCGGAACTCCACTTTCGATGAAATAAGTTTTGTTTTCTTTTGTCCTCGATCAAATATATATTCTAAACATTCTCACTCAAAATATAAGATTAAATGGTTCCTGTTATCACCTGTATATAAGACGTTAAATACGTTTTCCTAGGTATCACCTAATTGTTTCGTTCGATTTCGTAGTTTTATCAATATCTCATCACTCACAGCTCCGTTTTCAGTGAAATTAGTTTTATTCGCATTATAAATCGATATATATTGAGGTAGTAATGTTAATATAATACATATTTTTGGGACCGAAATCAACTATTTTCCGTGATGGTAGCCCTTTGAGTTTCGAACGATTTTGTAGTTTTTTGAATTACTCCTCATTCGGAACTCCACTTTCGATGAAATAAATTTTGTTTTCTTATGTACTCGATCAAATATACATTCTAAACATTATAACTCAAAATATAAGATCAAATGGTTCTGTTATCACCTGTATATAATACGTTTTCCTAGGTATCACCTAATTGTTTGGTTCGATTTCGTAGTTTTATCAATATCTCATCACTCACAACTTCGGTTTTAGTGAAATTAGTTTTATTCGCATTATAACTCGATATATATTGACGTAGTAATGTTGATATAATACAAAAAGTTGGGGCCGAAATCAACTATTTTCCGTGATGGGTACCCCTTTGAGTTTCGAACGATTTTGTAGTTTTTTAAATTACTCCTCATTCGGAACTCCACTTTCGATGAAATAAATTTTGTTTTCTTCTGTCCTCGATCAAATATATATTCTAAACATTCTCACTCAAAATATAAGATCAAATGGTTCCTGTTATCACCTGTATATAAGACGTTAAATACGTTTTCCTAGGTATCACCTAATTGTTTCGTTCGATTTCGTAGTTTTATCAATATCTCATCACTCACAGCTCCGTTTTCAGTGAAATTAGTTTTATTCGCATTATAAATCGATATATATTGAGGTAGTAATGTTAATATAATACATATTTTTGGGACCGAAATCAACTCTTTTCCGTGATGGTAGCCCTTTGAGTTTCGAACGATTTTGTAGTTTTTTGAATTACTCCTCGTTCGGAACTCCACTTTCGATGAAATAAATTTTGTTTTATTATGTACTCGATCAAATATACATTCTAAACATTATAACTCAAAATATAAGATCAAATGTTTGTTGTTATCACTTGTATATAAGACGTTAAATATGTTTGGTGGCACCTAATTATTTCGTCCGATTTCGTAGTTTTGTCAATATCTCGTCACTCACAACTTCGTTTTCAGTGAAATTAGTTTTATTCGCATTCTAACTCGATGTATATTGAGGTACTAATGTTAATGTAATACATATTTTTTGGACCGAAATCAACTATTTTCCGTGATGGTACCCCTTTGAGTTTCCAACGATTTTGTAATTTTTTAAATTACTCCTCATTCGGAACTCCACTTTCGATGAAATAAATTTTGTTTTCTTATGTACTCGATCAAATATATATTCTAAACATTCTTACTCAAAATATAAGATCAAATGGTTCTGTTATCACCTGTATATAATACGTTTTCCTAGGTATCACCTAATTGTTTGGTTCGATTTCGTAGTTTTATCAATATCTCATCACTCACAACTTCGGTTTTAGTGAAATTAGTTTTATTCGCATTATAACTCGATATATATTGACGTAGTAATGTTGATATAATACAAAAAGTTGGGGCCAAAATCAACTATTTTCCGTGATGGGTACCCCTTTGAGTTTCGAACGATTTTGTAGTTTTTTAAATTACTCCTCATTCGGAACTCCACTTTCGATGAAATAAATTTTGTTTTCTTCTGTCCTCGATCAAATATATATTCTAAACATTCTCACTCAAAATATAAGATCAAATGGTTCCTGTTATCACCTGTATATAAGACGTTAAATACGTTTTCCTAGGTATCACCTAATTGTTTCGTTCGATTTCGTAGTTTTATCAATATCTCATCACTCATAGCTCCGTTTTCAGTGAAATTAGTTTTATTCGCATTATAAATCGATATATATTGAGGTAGTAATGTTAATATAATACATATTTTTGGGACCGAAATCAACTCTTTTCCGTGATGGTAGCCCTTTGAGTTTCGAACGATTTTGTAGTTTTTTGAATTACTCCTCGTTCGGAACTCCACTTTCGATGAAATAAATTTTGTTTTCTTATGTACTCGATCAAATATATATTCTAAACATTCTTACTCAAAATATAAGATCAAATGGTTCCTGTTATCACCTGTATATAATACGTTTTCCTAGGTATCACCTAATTGTTTGGTTCGATTTCGTAGTTTTATCAATATCTCATCACTCACAACTTCGGTTTTAGTGAAATAAGTTTTATTCGCATTCTAACTCGATATATATTGACGTAGTAATGTTGATATAATACAAAAAGTTGGGGCCGAAATCAACTATTTTCCGTGATGGGTACCCCTTTGAGTTTCGAACGATTTTGTAGTTTTTTAAATTACTCCTCATTCGGAACTCCACTTTCGATGAAATAAATTTTGTTTTCTTATGTACTCGATCAAATATACATTCTAAACATTATAACTCAAAATATAAGATCAAATGTTTGTTGTTATCACTTGTATACAAGACGTTAAATATGTTTGGTGGCACCTAATTATTTCGTCCGATTTCGTAGTTTTGTCAATATCTCGTCACTCACAACTTCGTTTTCAGTGAAATTAGTTTTATTCGCATTCTAACTCGATGTATATTGAGGTACTAATGTTAATGTAATACATATTTTTTGGACCGAAATCAACTATTTTCCGTGATGGTACCCCTTTGAGTTTCCAACGATTTTGTAATTTTTTAAATTACTCCTCATTCGGAACTCCACTTTCGATGAAATAAATTTTGTTTTCTTATGTACTCGATCAAATATATATTCTAAACATTCTTACTCAAAATATAAGATCAAATGGTTCCTGTTATCACCTGTATATAATACGTTTTCCTAGGTATCACCTAATTGTTTGGTTCGATTTCGTAGTTTTATCAATATCTCATCACTCACAACTTCGGTTTTAGTGAAATAAGTTTTATTCGCATTCTAACTCGATATATATTGACGTAGTAATGTTGATATAATACAAAAAGTTGGGGCCGAAATCAACTATTTTCCGTGATGGGTACCCCTTTGAGTTTCGAACGATTTTGTAGTTTTTTAAATTACTCCTCATTCGGAACTCCACTTTCGATGAAATAAATTTTGTTTTCTTATGTACTCGATCAAATATACATTCTAAACATTATAACTCAAAATATAAGATCAAATGTTTGTTGTTATCACTTGTATACAAGACGTTAAATATGTTTGGTGGCACCTAATTATTTCGTCCGATTTCGTAGTTTTGTCAATATCTCGTCACTCACAACTTCGTTTTCAGTGAAATTAGTTTTATTCGCATTCTAACTCGATGTATATTGAGGTACTAATGTTAATGTAATACATATTTTTTGGACCGAAATCAACTATTTTCCGTGATGGTACCCCTTTGAGTTTCCAACGATTTTGTAATTTTTTAAATTACTCCTCATTCGGAACTCCACTTTCGATGAAATAAATTTTGTTTTCTTATGTACTCGATCAAATATATATTCTAAACATTCTTACTCAAAATATAAGATCAAATGGTTCCTGTTATCACCTGTATATAATACGTTTTCCTAGGTATCACCTAATTGTTTGGTTCGATTTCGTAGTTTTATCAATATCTCATCACTCACAACTTCGGTTTTAGTGAAATTAGTTTTATTCGCATTCTAACTCGATATATATTGACGTAGTAATGTTGATATATTACAAAAGGTTAGGGCCGAAATCAACCCGTGATGGGTACCCTTTTGAGTTTCGAACGATTATGTAGTTTTTTAAATTACTCCTCATTCGGAACTCCACTTTCGATGAAATAAATTTTGTTTTCTTCTGTCCTCGATCAAATATATATTCTAAACATTCTCACTCAAAATATAAGATCAAATGGTTCCTGTTATCACCTGTATATAAGACGTTAAATACGTTTTCCTAGGTATCACCTAATTGTTTCATTCGATTTCGTAGTTTTATCAATATCTCATCACTCACAGCTCCGTTTTCAGTGAAATTAGTTTTATTCGCATTCTAACTCGATATATATTAAGGTAGTAATGTTAATATAATACATAAATTTCGGACCGAAATCAACTATATTCCGTGATGGTACCCCTTTGAGTTTCGAACGATTTTGTAGTTTTTTGAATTACTCCTCATTCGGAACTCCACTTTCGATGAAATAAATTTTGTTTTCTTATGTACTCGATCAAATATATATTCTAAACATTCTTACTCAAAATATAAGATCAAATGGTTCCTGTTATCACCTGTATATAATACGTTTTCCTAGGTATCACCTAATTGTTTGGTTCGATTTCGTAGTTTTATCAATATCTCATCACTCACAACTTCGGTTTTAGTGAAATAAGTTTTATTCGCATTCTAACTCGATATATATTGACGTAGTAATGTTGATATAATACAAAAAGTTAGGGCCGAAATCAACTATTTTCCGTGATGGGTACCCTTTTGAGTTTCGAACGATTATGTAGTTTTTTAAATTACTCCTCATTCGGAACTCCACTTTCGATGAAATAAATTTTGTTTTCTTCTGTCCTCGATCAAATATATATTCTAAACATTCTCACTCAAAATATAATATCAAATGGTTCCTGTTATCACCTGTATATAAGACGTTAAATACGTTTTCCTAGGTATCACCTAATTGTTTCATTCGATTTCGTAGTTTTATCAATATCTCATCACTCACAGCTCCGTTTTCAGTGAAATTAGTTTTATTCGCATTCTAACTCGATATATATTAAGGTAGTAATGTTAATATAATACATAAATTTCGGACCGAAATCAACTATATTCTGTGATGGTACCCCTTTGAGTTTCGAACGATTTTGTAGTTTTTTGAATTACTCCTCATTCGGAACTCCACTTTCGATGAAATAAATTTTGTTTTCTTATGTACTCGATCAAATATATATTCTAAACATTCTTACTCAAAATATAAGATCAAATGGTTCCTGTTATCACCTGTATATAATACGTTTTCCTAGGTATCACCTAATTGTTTGGTTCGATTTCGTAGTTTTATCAATATCTCATCACTCACAACTTCGGTTTTAGTGAAATAAGTTTTATTCGCATTCTAACTCGATATATATTGACGTAGTAATGTTGATATAATACAAAAAGTTGGGGCCGAAATCAACTATTTTCCGTGATGGGTACCCCTTTGAGTTTCGAACGATTTTGTAGTTTTTTAAATTACTCCTCATTCGGAACTCCACTTTCGATGAAATAAATTTTGTTTTCTTATGTACTCGATCAAATATACATTCTAAACATTATAACTCAAAATATAAGATCAAATGTTTGTTGTTATCACTTGTATACAAGACGTTAAATATGTTTGGTGGCACCTAATTATTTCGTCCGATTTCGTAGTTTTGTCAATATCTCGTCACTCACAACTTCGTTTTCAGTGAAATTAGTTTTATTCGCATTCTAACTCGATGTATATTGAGGTACTAATGTTAATGTAATACATATTTTTTGGACCGAAATCAACTATTTTCCGTGATGGTACCCCTTTGAGTTTCCAACGATTTTGTAATTTTTTAAATTACTCCTCATTCGGAACTCCACTTTCGATGAAATAAATTTTGTTTTCTTATGTACTCGATCAAATATATATTCTAAACATTCTTACTCAAAATATAAGATCAAATGGTTCCTGTTATCACCTGTATATAATACGTTTTCCTAGGTATCACCTAATTGTTTGGTTCGATTTCGTAGTTTTATCAATATCTCATCACTCACAACTTCGGTTTTAGTGAAATTAGTTTTATTCGCATTCTAACTCGATATATATTGACGTAGTAATGTTGATATAATACAAAAGGTTAGGGCCGAAATCAACCCGTGATGGGTACCCTTTTGAGTTTCGAACGATTATGTAGTTTTTTAAATTACTCCTCATTCGGAACTCCACTTTCGATGAAATAAATTTTGTTTTCTTCTGTCCTCGATCAAATATATATTCTAAACATTCTCACTCAAAATATAATATCAAATGGTTCCTGTTATCACCTGTATATAAGACGTTAAATACGTTTTCCTAGGTATCACCTAATTGTTTCATTCGATTTCGTAGTTTTATCAATATCTCATCACTCACAGCTCCGTTTTCAGTGAAATTAGTTTTATTCGCATTCTAACTCGATATATATTAAGGTAGTAATGTTAATATAATACATAAATTTCGGACCGAAATCAACTATATTCCGTGATGGTACCCCTTTGAGTTTCGAACGATTTTGTAGTTTTTTGAATTACTCCTCATTCGGAACTCCACTTTCGATGAAATAAATTTTGTTTTCTTATGTACTCGATCAAATATATATTCTAAACATTCTTACTCAAAATATAAGATCAAATGGTTCCTGTTATCACCTGTATATAATACGTTTTCCTAGGTATCACCTAATTGTTTGGTTCGATTTCGTAGTTTTATCAATATCTCATCACTCACAACTTCGGTTTTAGTGAAATAAGTTTTATTCGCATTCTAACTCGATATATATTGACGTAGTAATGTTGATATAATACAAAAAGTTAGGGCCGAAATCAACTATTTTCCGTGATGGGTACCCTTTTGAGTTTCGAACGATTATGTAGTTTTTTAAATTACTCCTCATTCGGAACTCCACTTTCGATGAAATAAATTTTGTTTTCTTCTGTCCTCGATCAAATATATATTCTAAACATTCTCACTCAAAATATAATATCAAATGGTTCCTGTTATCACCTGTATATAAGACGTTAAATACGTTTTCCTAGGTATCACCTAATTGTTTCATTCGATTTCGTAGTTTTATCAATATCTCATCACTCACAGCTCCGTTTTCAGTGAAATTAGTTTTATTCGCATTCTAACTCGATATATATTAAGGTAGTAATGTTAATATAATACATAAATTTCGGACCGAAATCAACTATATTCCGTGATGGTACCCCTTTGAGTTTCGAACGATTTTGTAGTTTTTTGAATTACTCCTCATTCGGAACTCCACTTTCGATGAAATAAATTTTGTTTTCTTATGTACTCGATCAAATATATATTCTAAACATTCTTACTCAAAATATAAGATCAAATGGTTCCTGTTATCACCTGTATATAATACGTTTTCCTAGGTATCACCTAATTGTTTGGTTCGATTTCGTAGTTTTATCAATATCTCATCACTCACAACTTCGGTTTTAGTGAAATTAGTTTTATTCGCATTCTAACTCGATATATATTGACGTAGTAATGTTGATATAATACAAAAAGTTGGGGCCGAAATCAACTATTTTCCGTGATGGGTACCCCTTTGAGTTTCGAACGATTTTGTAGTTTTTTAAATTACTCCTCATTCGGAACTCCACTTTCGATGAAATAAATTTTGTTTTCTTATGTACTCGATCAAATATACATTCTAAACATTATAACTCAAAATATAAGATCAAATGTTTGTTGTTATCACTTGTATACAAGACGTTAAATATGTTTGGTGGCACCTAATTATTTCGTCCGATTTCGTAGTTTTGTCAATATCTCGTCACTCACAACTTCGTTTTCAGTGAAATTAGTTTTATTCGCATTCTAACTCGATGTATATTGAGGTACTAATGTTAATGTAATACATATTTTTTGGACCGAAATCAACTATTTTCCGTGATGGTACCCCTTTGAGTTTCCAACGATTTTGTAATTTTTTAAATTACTCCTCATTCGGAACTCCACTTTCGATGAAATAAATTTTGTTTTCTTATGTACTCGATCAAATATATATTCTAAACATTCTTACTCAAAATATAAGATCAAATGGTTCCTGTTATCACCTGTATATAATACGTTTTCCTAGGTATCACCTAATTGTTTGGTTCGATTTCGTAGTTTTATCAATATCTCATCACTCACAACTTCGGTTTTAGTGAAATTAGTTTTATTCGCATTCTAACTCGATATATATTGACGTAGTAATGTTGATATAATACAAAAGGTTAGGGCCGAAATCAACCCGTGATGGGTACCCTTTTGAGTTTCGAACGATTATGTAGTTTTTTAAATTACTCCTCATTCGGAACTCCACTTTCGATGAAATAAATTTTGTTTTCTTCTGTCCTCGATCAAATATATATTCTAAACATTCTCACTCAAAATATAATATCAAATGGTTCCTGTTATCACCTGTATATAAGACGTTAAATACGTTTTCCTAGGTATCACCTAATTGTTTCATTCGATTTCGTAGTTTTATCAATATCTCATCACTCACAGCTCCGTTTTCAGTGAAATTAGTTTTATTCGCATTCTAACTCGATATATATTAAGGTAGTAATGTTAATATAATACATAAATTTCGGACCGAAATCAACTATATTCCGTGATGGTACCCCTTTGAGTTTCGAACGATTTTGTAGTTTTTTGAATTACTCCTCATTCGGAACTCCACTTTCGATGAAATAAATTTTGTTTTCTTATGTACTCGATCAAATATATATTCTAAACATTCTTACTCAAAATATAAGATCAAATGGTTCCTGTTATCACCTGTATATAATACGTTTTCCTAGGTATCACCTAATTGTTTGGTTCGATTTCGTAGTTTTATCAATATCTCATCACTCACAACTTCGGTTTTAGTGAAATAAGTTTTATTCGCATTCTAACTCGATATATATTGACGTAGTAATGTTGATATAATACAAAAAGTTAGGGCCGAAATCAACTATTTTCCGTGATGGGTACCCTTTTGAGTTTCGAACGATTATGTAGTTTTTTAAATTACTCCTCATTCGGAACTCCACTTTCGATGAAATAAATTTTGTTTTCTTCTGTCCTCGATCAAATATATATTCTAAACATTCTCACTCAAAATATAATATCAAATGGTTCCTGTTATCACCTGTATATAAGACGTTAAATACGTTTTCCTAGGTATCACCTAATTGTTTCATTCGATTTCGTAGTTTTATCAATATCTCATCACTCACAGCTCCGTTTTCAGTGAAATTAGTTTTATTCGCATTCTAACTCGATATATATTAAGGTAGTAATGTTAATATAATACATAAATTTCGGACCGAAATCAACTATATTCCGTGATGGTACCCCTTTGAGTTTCGAACGATTTTGTAGTTTTTTGAATTACTCCTCATTCGGAACTCCACTTTCGATGAAATAAATTTTGTTTTCTTATGTACTCGATCAAATATATATTCTAAACATTCTTACTCAAAATATAAGATCAAATGGTTCCTGTTATCACCTGTATATAATACGTTTTCCTAGGTATCACCTAATTGTTTGGTTCGATTTCGTAGTTTTATCAATATCTCATCACTCACAACTTCGGTTTTAGTGAAATAAGTTTTATTCGCATTCTAACTCGATATATATTGACGTAGTAATGTTGATATAATACAAAAAGTTGGGGCCGAAATCAACTATTTTCCGTGATGGGTACCCCTTTGAGTTTCGAACGATTTTGTAGTTTTTTAAATTACTCCTCATTCGGAACTCCACTTTCGATGAAATAAATTTTGTTTTCTTATGTACTCGATCAAATATACATTCTAAACATTATAACTCAAAATATAAGATCAAATGTTTGTTGTTATCACTTGTATACAAGACGTTAAATATGTTTGGTGGCACCTAATTATTTCGTCCGATTTCGTAGTTTTGTCAATATCTCGTCACTCACAACTTCGTTTTCGGTGAAATTAGTTTTATTCGCATTCTAACTCGATGTATATTGAGGTACTAATGTTAATGTAATACATATTTTTTGGACCGAAATCAACTATTTTCCGTGATGGTACCCCTTTGAGTTTCCAACGATTTTGTAATTTTTTAAATTACTCCTCATTCGGAACTCCACTTTCGATGAAATAAATTTTGTTTTCTTATGTACTCGATCAAATATATATTCTAAACATTCTTACTCAAAATATAAGATCAAATGGTTCCTGTTATCACCTGTATATAATACGTTTTCCTAGGTATCACCTAATTGTTTGGTTCGATTTCGTAGTTTTATCAATATCTCATCACTCACAACTTCGGTTTTAGTGAAATTAGTTTTATTCGCATTCTAACTCGATATATATTGACGTAGTAATGTTGATATAATACAAAAGGTTAGGGCCGAAATCAACCCGTGATGGGTACCCTTTTGAGTTTCGAACGATTATGTAGTTTTTTAAATTACTCCTCATTCGGAACTCCACTTTCGATGAAATAAATTTTGTTTTCTTCTGTCCTCGATCAAATATATATTCTAAACATTCTCACTCAAAATATAATATCAAATGGTTCCTGTTATCACCTGTATATAAGACGTTAAATACGTTTTCCTAGGTATCACCTAATTGTTTCATTCGATTTCGTAGTTTTATCAATATCTCATCACTCACAGCTCCGTTTTCAGTGAAATTAGTTTTATTCGCATTCTAACTCGATATATATTAAGGTAGTAATGTTAATATAATACATAAATTTCGGACCGAAATCAACTATATTCCGTGATGGTACCCCTTTGAGTTTCGAACGATTTTGTAGTTTTTTGAATTACTCCTCATTCGGAACTCCACTTTCGATGAAATAAATTTTGTTTTCTTATGTACTCGATCAAATATATATTCTAAACATTCTTACTCAAAATATAAGATCAAATGGTTCCTGTTATCACCTGTATATAATACGTTTTCCTAGGTATCACCTAATTGTTTGGTTCGATTTCGTAGTTTTATCAATATCTCATCACTCACAACTTCGGTTTTAGTGAAATAAGTTTTATTCGCATTCTAACTCGATATATATTGACGTAGTAATGTTGATATAATACAAAAAGTTAGGGCCGAAATCAACTATTTTCCGTGATGGGTACCCTTTTGAGTTTCGAACGATTATGTAGTTTTTTAAATTACTCCTCATTCGGAACTCCACTTTCGATGAAATAAATTTTGTTTTCTTCTGTCCTCGATCAAATATATATTCTAAACATTCTCACTCAAAATATAATATCAAATGGTTCCTGTTATCACCTGTATATAAGACGTTAAATACGTTTTCCTAGGTATCACCTAATTGTTTCATTCGATTTCGTAGTTTTATCAATATCTCATCACTCACAGCTCCGTTTTCAGTGAAATTAGTTTTATTCGCATTCTAACTCGATATATATTAAGGTAGTAATGTTAATATAATACATAAATTTCGGACCGAAATCAACTATATTCCGTGATGGTACCCCTTTGAGTTTCGAACGATTTTGTAGTTTTTTGAATTACTCCTCATTCGGAACTCCACTTTCGATGAAATAAATTTTGTTTTCTTATGTACTCGATCAAATATATATTCTAAACATTCTTACTCAAAATATAAGATCAAATGGTTCCTGTTATCACCTGTATATAATACGTTTTCCTAGGTATCACCTAATTGTTTGGTTCGATTTCGTAGTTTTATCAATATCTCATCACTCACAACTTCGGTTTTAGTGAAATAAGTTTTATTCGCATTCTAACTCGATATATATTGACGTAGTAATGTTGATATAATACAAAAAGTTAGGGCCGAAATCAACTATTTTCCGTGATGGGTACCCTTTTGAGTTTCGAACGATTATGTAGTTTTTTAAATTACTCCTCATTCGGAACTCCACTTTCGATGAAATAAATTTTGTTTTCTTCTGTCCTCGATCAAATATATATTCTAAACATTCTCACTCAAAATATAATATCAAATGGTTCCTGTTATCACCTGTATATAAGACGTTAAATACGTTTTCCTAGGTATCACCTAATTGTTTCATTCGATTTCGTAGTTTTATCAATATCTCATCACTCACAGCTCCGTTTTCAGTGAAATTAGTTTTATTCGCATTCTAACTCGATATATATTAAGGTAGTAATGTTAATATAATACATAAATTTCGGACCGAAATCAACTATATTCCGTGATGGTACCCCTTTGAGTTTCGAACGATTTTGTAGTTTTTTGAATTACTCCTCATTCGGAACTCCACTTTCGATGAAATAAATTTTGTTTTCTTATGTACTCGATCAAATATATATTCTAAACATTCTCACTCAAAATATAAGATCAAATGGTTCCTGTTATCACCTGTATATAATACGTTTTCCTAGGTATCACCTAATTGTTTGGTTCGATTTCGTAGTTTTATCAATATCTCATCACTCACAACTTCGGTTTTAGTGAAATAAGTTTTATTCGCATTCTAACTCGATATATATTGACGTAGTAATGTTGATATAATACAAAAAGTTGGGGCCGAAATCAACTATTTTCCGTGATGGGTACCCCTTTGAGTTTCGAACGATTTTGTAGTTTTTTAAATTACTCCTCATTCGGAACTCCACTTTCGATGAAATAAATTTTGTTTTCTTCTGTCCTCGATCAAATATATATTCTAAACATTCTCACTCAAAATATAAGATCAAATGGTTCCTGTTATCACCTGTATATAAGACGTTAAATACGTTTTCCTAGGTATCACCTAATTGTTTCGTTCGATTTCGTAGTTTTATCAATATCTCATCACTCACAGCTCCGTTTTCAGTGAAATTAGTTTTATTCGCATTATAAATCGATATATATTGAGGTAGTAATGTTAATATAATACATATTTTTGGGACCGAAATCAACTCTTTTCCGTGATGGTAGCCCTTTGAGTTTCGAACGATTTTGTAGTTTTTTGAATTACTCCTCGTTCGGAACTCCACTTTCGATGAAATAAATTTTGTTTTCTTATGTACTCGATCAAATATACATTCTAAACATTATAACTCAAAATATAAGATCAAATGTTTGTTGTTATCACTTGTATATAAGACGTTAAATATGTTTGGTGGCACCTAATTATTTCGTCCGAATTCGTAGTTTTGTCAATATCTCGTCACTCACAACTTCGTTTTCAGTGAAATTAGTTTTATTCGCATTCTAACTCGATGTATATTGAGGTACTAATGTTAATGTAATACATATTTTTCGGACCGAAATCAACTATATTCCGTGATGGTACCCCTTTGAGTTTCGAACGATTTTGTAGTTTTTTGAATTACTCCTCATTCGGAACTCCACTTTCGATGAAATAAATTTTGTTTTCTTATGTACTCGATCAAATATACATTCTAAACATTATAACTCAAAATATAAGATCAAATGGTTCTGTTATCACCTGTATATAATACGTTTTCCTAGGTATCACCTAATTGTTTGGTTCGATTTCGTAGTTTTATCAATATCTCATCACTCACAACTTCGGTTTTAGTGAAATTAGTTTTATTCGCATTATAACTCGATATATATTGACGTAGTAATGTTGATATAATACAAAAAGTTGGGGCCGAAATCAACTATTTTCCGTGATGGGTACCCCTTTGAGTTTCGAACGATTTTGTAGTTTTTTAAATTACTCCTCATTCGGAACTCCACTTTCGATGAAATAAATTTTGTTTTCTTCTGTCCTCGATCAAATATATATTCTAAACATTCTCACTCAAAATATAAGATCAAATGGTTCCTGTTATCACCTGTATATAAGACGTTAAATACGTTTTCCTAGGTATCACCTAATTGTTTCGTTCGATTTCGTAGTTTTATCAATATCTCATCACTCACAGCTCCGTTTTCAGTGAAATTAGTTTTATTCGCATTATAAATCGATATATATTGAGGTAGTAATGTTAATATAATACATATTTCTGGGACCGAAATCAACTATTTTCCGTGATGGTAGCACTTTGAGTTTCGAACGATTTTGTAGTTTTTTGAATTACTCCTCATTCGGAACTCCACTTTCGATGAAATAAATTTTGTTTTCTTATGTACTCGATCAAATATACTTTCTAAACATTATAACTCAAAATATAAGATCAAATGTTTGTTGTTATCACTTGTATATAAGACGTTAAATATGTTTGGTGGCACCTAATTATTTCGTCCGATTTCGTAGTTTTGTCAATATCTTGTCACTCACAACTTCGTTTTCAGTGAAATTAGTTTTATTCGCATTCTAACTCGATGTATATTGAGGTACTAATGTTAATGTAATACATATTTTTTGGACCGAAATCAACTATTTTCCGTGATGGTACCCCTTTGAGTTTCCAACGATTTTGTAATTTTTTAAATTACTCCTCATTCGGAACTCCACTTTCGATGAAATAAATTTTGTTTTCTTATGTACTCGATCAAATATATATTCTAAACATTCTTACTCAAAATATAAGATCAAATGGTTCCTGTTATCACCTGTATATAATACGTTTTCCTAGGTATCACCTAATTGTTTGGTTCGATTTCGTAGTTTTATCAATATCTCATCACTCACAACTTCGGTTTTAGTGAAATTAGTTTTATTCGCATTCTAACTCGATATATATTGACGTAGTAATGTTGATATAATACAAAAAGTTAGGGCCGAAATCAACTATTTTCCGTGATGGGTACCCTTTTGAGTTTCGAACGATTTTGTAGTTTTTTAAATTACTCCTCAATCGGAAGTCCACTTTCGATGAAATAAATTTTGTTTTCTTCTGTCCTCGATCAAATATATATTCTAAACATTCTCACTCAAAATATAATTTCAAATGGTTCCTGTTATCACCTGTATATAAGACGTTAAATACGTTTTCCTAGGTATCACCTAATTGTTTCATTCGATTTCGTAGTTTTATCAATATCTCATCACTCACAGCTCCATTTTAAGTGAAATTAGTTTTATTCGCATTCTAACTCGATATATATTAAGGTAGTAATGTTAATATAATACATAAATTTCGGACCGAAATCAACTATATTCCGTGATGGTACCCCTTTGAGTTTCGAACGATTTTGTAGTTTTTTGAATTACTCCTCATTCGGAACTCCACTTTCGATGAAATAAATTTTGTTTTCTTATGTACTCGATCAAATATACATTCTAAACATTATAACTCAAAATATAAGATCAAATGGTTCTGTTATCACCTGTATATAATACGTTTTCCTAGGTATCACCTAATTGTTTGGTTCGATTTCGTAGTTTTATCAATATCTCATCACTCACAACTTCGGTTTTAGTGAAATTAGTTTTATTCGCATTATAACTCGATATATATTGACGTAGTAATGTTAATATAATACAAAAAGTTGGGGCTGAAGTCAAATATTTTCCGTGATGGTACCCCTTTGAGTTTCAATCGATTTTGTAGTTTTTTGAATTACTCCTCGTTCGGAACTCCACTTTCGATGAAATAAATTTTGTTTTCTTATGTACTCGATCAAATATACATTCTAAACATTATAACTCAAAATATAAGATCAAATTTTTGTTGTTATCACTTGTATATAAGACGTTAAATACGTTTGGTGGCACCTAATTGTTTCGTCCGATTTCGTAGTTTTGTCAATATCTCGTCACTCACAACTTCGTTTTCAGTTAAATTAGTTTTATTCGCATTCTAACTCGATATA
Source organism: Chamaenerion angustifolium (assembly GCA_946814005.1). Taxonomy (NCBI): domain Eukaryota; kingdom Viridiplantae; phylum Streptophyta; class Magnoliopsida; order Myrtales; family Onagraceae; genus Chamaenerion; species Chamaenerion angustifolium. The sequence continues at coordinate 26,607,808 of OX328277.1, read as the reverse complement.
TATTGAGGTAGTAATGTTAATATAATACATATTTTTGGGACCGAAATCAACTATTTTCCGTGATGGTACCCCTTTGAGTTTCCAACAATTTTGTAATTTTTTAAATTACTCCTCATTCGGAACTCCACTTTCGATGAAATAAATTTTGTTTCCTTATGTCCTCGATCAAATATATATTCTAAACATTCTTACTCAAAATATAAGATCAAATGGTTCCTGTTATCACCTGTATATAATACGTTTTCCTAGGTATCACCTAATTGTTTGGTTCGATTTCGTAGTTTTATCAATATCTCATCACTCACAACTTCGGTTTTAGTGAAATTAGTTTTATTCGCATTCTAACTCGATATATATTGACGTAGTAATGTTGATATAATACAAAAGTTGGGGCCGAAATCAACAATTTTCCGTGATGGGTACCCCTTTGAGTTTCGAACGATTTTGTAGTTTTTTAAATTACTCCTCATTCGGAACTCCATTTTCGATGAAATAAATTTTGTTTTCTTCTGTCCTCGATCAAATATATATTCTAAACATTCTCACTCAAAATATGAGATCAAATGGTTCCTGTTATCACCTGTATATAAGACGTTAAATACGTTTTCCTAGGTATCACCTAATTGTTTCGTTCGATTTCGTAGTTTTATCAATATCTCATCACTCACAGCTCCGTTTTCAGTGAAATTAGTTTTATTCGCATTATAAATCGATATATATTGAGGTAGTAATGTTAATATAATACATATTTTTGGGACCGAAATCAACTATTTTCCGTGATGGTAGCCCTTTGAGTTTCGAACGATTTTGTAGTTTTTTGAATTACTCCTCATTCGGAACTCCACTTTCGATGAAATAAATTTTGGTTTCTTATGTACTCGATCAAATATACATTCTAAACATTATAACTCAAAATATAAGATCAAATGTTTGTTGTTATCACTTGTATACAAGACGTTAAATATGTTTGGTGGCACCTAATTATTTCGTCCGATTTCGTAATTTTGTCAGTATCTCGTCACTCACAACTTCGTTTTCAGTGAAATTAGTTTTATTCGCATTCTAATTCGATGTATATTGAGGTACTAATGTTAATGTAATACATATTTTTTGGACCGAAATCAACTATTTTCCGTGATGGTACCCTTTGAGTTTCCAACGATTTTGTAATTTTTTAAATTACTCCTCATTCGGAACTCCACTTTCGATGAAATAAATTTTCTTTTCTTATGTACTCGATCAAATATATATTCTAAACATTCTTACTCAAAATATAAGATCAAATGGTTCCTGTTATCACCTGTATATAATACGTTTTCCTAGGTATCACCTAATTGTTTGGTTCGATTTCGTAGTTTTATCAATATCTCATCACTCACAACTTCGGTTTTAGTGAGATTAGTTTTATTCGCATTATAACTCGATATATATTGACGTAGTAATGTTGATATAATACAAAAAGTTGGGGCCGAAATCAACTATTTTCCGTGATGGGTACCCTTTTGAGTTTCGAACGATTTTGTAGTTTTTTAAATTACTCCTCATTCGGAACTCCACTTTCGATGAAAGAAATTTTGTTTTCTTCTGTCCTCGATCAAATATATATTCTAAACATTCTCACACAAAATATAATATCAAATGGTTCCTGTTATCACCTGTATATAAGACGTTAAATACGTTTTCCTAGGTATCACCTAATTGTTTCATTCGATTTCGTAGTTTTATCAATATCTCATCACTCACAGCTCCGTTTTAAGTGAAATTAGTTTTATTCGCATTCTAACTCGATATATATTAAGGTAGTAATGTTAATATAATACATAAATTTCGGACCGAAATCAACTATATTCCGTGATGGTACCCCTTTGAGTTTCGAACGATTTTGTAGTTTTTTGAATTACTCCTCATTCGGAACTCCACTTTCGATGAAATAAATTTTGTTTTCTTATGTACTCGATCAAATATACATTCTAAACATTATAACTCAAAATATAAGATCAAATGGTTCTGTTATCACCTGTATATAATACGTTTTCCTAGGTATCACCTAATTGTTTGGTTCGATTTCGTAGTTTTATCAATATCTCATCACTCACAACTTCGGTTTTAGTGAAATTAGTTTTATTCGCATTATAACTCGATATATATTAACGTAGTAATGTTGATATAATACAAAAAGTTGGGGCTGAAATCAAATATTTTCCGTGATGGTACCCCTTTGAGTTTCAATCGATTTTGTAGTTTTTTGAATTACTCCTCGTTCGGAACTCCACTTTCGATGAAATAAATTTTGTTTTCTTATGTACTCGATCAAATATACATTCTAAACATTATAACTCAAAATATAAGATCAAATTTTTGTTGTTATCACTTGTATATAAGACGTTAAATACGTTTGGTGGCACCTAATTGTTTCGTCCGATTTCGTAGTTTTGTCAATATCTCGTCACTCACAACTTCGTTTTCAGTTAAATTAGTTTTATTCGCATTCTAACTCGATATATATTGAGGTAGTAATGTTAATATAATACATATTTTTGGGACCGAAATCAACTATTTTCCGTGATGGTACCCCTTTGAGTTTCCAACGATTTTGTAATTTTTTAAATTACTCCTCATTCGGAACTCCACTTTCGATGAAATAAATTTTGTTTCCTTATGTCCTCGATCAAATATATATTCTAAACATTCTTACTCAAAATATAAGATCAAATGGTTCCTGTTATCACCTGTATATAATACGTTTTCCTAGGTATCACCTAATTGTTTGGTTCGATTTCGTAGTTTTATCAATATCTCATCACTCACAACTTCGGTTTTAGTGAAATTAGTTTTATTCGCATTCTAACTCGATATATATTGACGTAGTAATGTTGATATAATACAAAAGTTGGGGCCGAAATCAACAATTTTCCGTGATGGGTACCCCTTTGAGTTTCGAACGATTTTGTAGTTTTTTAAATTACTCCTCATTCGGAACTCCACTTTCGATGAAATAAATTTTGTTTTCTTCTGTCCTCGATCAAATATATATTCTAAACATTCTCACTCAAAATATAAGATCAAATGGTTCCTGTTATCACCTGTATATAAGACGTTAAATACGTTTTCCTAGGTATCACCTAATTGTTTCGTTCGATTTCGTAGTTTTATCAATATCTCATCACTCACAGCTCCGTTTTCAGTGAAATTAGTTTTATTCGCATTATAAATCGATATATATTGAGGTAGTAATGTTAATATAATACATATTTTTGGGACCGAAATCAACTATTTTCCGTGATGGTAGCCCTTTGAGTTTCGAACGATTTTGTAGTTTTTTGAATTACTCCTCATTCGGAACTCCACTTTCGATGAAATAAATTTTGGTTTCTTATGTACTCGATCAAATATACATTCTAAACATTATAACTCAAAATATAAGATCAAATGTTTGTTGTTATCACTTGTATACAAGACGTTAAATATGTTTGGTGGCACCTAATTATTTCGTCCGATTTCGTAGTTTTGTCAATATCTCGTCACTCACAACTTCGTTTTCAGTGAAATTAGTTTTATTCGCATTCTAACTCGATGTATATTGAGGTACTAATGTTAATGTAATACATATTTTTTGGACCGAAATCAACTATTTTCCGTGATGGTACCCCTTTGAGTTTCCAACGATTTTGTAATTTTTTAAATAACTCCTCATTCGGAACTCCACTTTCGATGAAATAAATTTTCTTTTCTTATGTACTCGATCAAATATATATTCTAAACATTCTTACTCAAAATATAAGATCAAATGGTTCCTGTTATCACCTGTATATAATACGTTTTCCTAGGTATCACCTAATTGTTTGGTTCGATTTCGTAGTTTTATCAATATCTCATCACTCACAACTTCGGTTTTAGTGAAATTAGTTTTATTCGCATTATAACTCGATATATATTGACGTAGTAATGTTGATATAATACAAAATGTTGGGGCCGAAATCAACTATTTTCCGTGATGGGTACCCTTTTGAGTTTCGAACGATTTTGTAGTTTTTTAAATTACTCCTCATTCGGAACTCCACTTTCGATGAAAGAAATTTTGTTTTCTTCTGTCCTCGATCAAATATATATTCTAAACATTCTCACTCAAAATATAATATCAAATGGTTCCTGTTATCACCTGTATATAAGACGTTAAATACGTTTTCCTAGGTATCACCTAATTGTTTCATTCGATTTCGTAGTTTTATCAATATCTCATCACTCACAGCTCCGTTTTCAGTGAAATTAGTTTTATTCGCATTATAAATCGATATATATTGAGGTAGTAATGTTAATATAATACATATTTTTGGGACCGACATCAACTATTTTCCGTGATGGTAGCCCTTTGAGTTTCGAACGATTTTGTAGTTTTTTGAATTACTCCTCATTCGGAACTCCACTTTCGATGAAATAAATTTTGTTTTCTTATGTACTCGATCAAATATACATTCTAAACATTATAACTCAAAATATAAGATCAAATGGTTCTGTTATCACCTGTATATAATACGTTTTCCTAGGTATCACCTAATTGTTTGGTTCGATTTCGTAGTTTTATCAATATCTCATCACTCACAACTTCGGTTTTAGTGAAATTAGTTTTATTCACATTCTAACTCGATATATATTGACGTAGTAATGTTGATATAATACACAAAGTTGGGGCCGAAATCAACTATTTTCCGTGATGGGTACCCCTTTGAGTTTCGAACGATTTTGTAGTTTTTTAAATTACTCCTCATTCGGAACTCCACTTTCGATGAAATAAGTTTTGTTTTCTTTTGTCCTCGATTAAATATATATTCTAAACATTCTCACTCAAAATATAGGATCAAATGGTTCCTGTTATCACCTGTATATAAGACGTTAAATACGTTTTCCTAGGTATCACCTAACTGTTTCGTCCGATTTCGTAGTTTTGTCAATATCTCGTCACTCACAACTTCGTTTTCAGTTAAATTAGTTTTATTCGCATTCTAACTCGATATATATTGAGGTAGTAATGTTAATATAATACATATTTTTGGGACCGAAATCAACTATTTTCCGTGATGGTACCCCTTTGAGTTTCCAACGATTTTGTAATTTTTTAAATTACTCCTCATTCGGAACTCCACTTTCGATGAAATAAATTTTGTTTCCTTATGTCCTCGATCAAATATATATTCTAAACATTCTTACTCAAAATATAAGATCAAATGGTTCCTGTTATCACCTGTATATAATACGTTTTCCTAGGTATCACCTAATTGTTTGGTTCGATTTCGTAGTTTTATCAATATCTCATCACTCACAACTTCGGTTTTAGTAAAATTAGTTTTATTCGCATTCTAACTCGATATATATTGACGTAGTAATGTTGATATAATACACAAAGTTGGGGCCGAAATCAACTATTTTTCGTGATGGGTACCCTTTTGAGTTTCGAACGATTTTGTAGTTTTTTAAATTACTCCTCATTCGGAACTCCACTTTCGATGAAATAAGTTTTGTTTTCTTTTGTCCTCGATTAAATATATATTCTAAACATTCTCACTCAAAATATAGGATCAAATGGTTCCTGTTATCACCTGTATATAAGACGTTAAATACGTTTTCCTAGGTATCACCTAATTGTTTCGTTCGATTTCGTAGTTTTATCAATATCTCATCACTCACAGCTCCGTTTTCAGTGAAATTAGTTTTATTCGCATTCTAAATCGATATATATTGAGGTAGTAATGTTAATATAATACATAAATTTCAGACCGAAATCGACTATTTTCCGTGATGGTACCCCTTTGAGTTTCAATCGATTTTGTAGTTTTTTGAATTACTCCTCGTTCGGAACTCCACTTTCGATGAAATAAATTTTGTTTTCTTATGTACTCGATCAAATATACATTCTAAACATTATAACTCAAAATATAAGATCAAATGTTTGTTGTTATCACTTGTATATAAGACGTTAAATATGTTTGGTGGCACCTAATTATTTCGTCCAATTTCGTAGTTTTGTCAATATCTCGACACTCACAACTTCGTTTTCAGTGAAATTAGTTTTATTCGCATTCTAACTCGATGTATATTGAGGTACTAATGTTAATGTAATACATATTTTTTGGACCGAAATCAACTATTATCCGTGATGGTACCCCTTTGAGTTTCCAACGATTTTGTAATTTTTTAAATTACTCCTCATTCAGAACTCCACTTTCGATGAAATAAATTTTGTTTTCTTATGTACTCGATCAAATATATATTTTAAACATTCTTACTCAAAATATAAGATCAAATGGTTCCTGTTATCACCTGTATATAATACGTTTTCCTAGGTATCACCTAATTGTTTGGTTCGATTTCGTAGTTTTATCAATATCTCATCACTCACAACTTCGGTTTTAGTGAAATTAGTTTTATTCGCATTTTAACTCGATATATATTGACGTAGTAATGTTGATATAATACAAAAAGTTAGGGCCGAAATCAACTATTTTCCGTGATGGGTACCCTTTTGAGTTTCGAACGATTTTGTAGTTTTTTAAATTACTCCTCATTCGGAACTCCACTTTCGATGAAATAAATTTTGTTTTCTTCTGTCCTCGATCAAATATATATTCTAAACATTCTCACTCAAAATATAATATCAAATGGTTCTTGTTATCACCTGTATATAAAACGTTAAATACGTTTTCCTAGGTATCACCTAATTGTTTCATTCGATTTCGTAGTTTTATCAATATCTCATCACTCACAGCTCCGTTTTAAGTGAAATTAGTTTTATTCGCATTCTAACTCGATATATATTAAGGTAGTAATGTTAATATAATACATAAATTTCGGACCGAAATCAACTATATTCCGTGATGGTACCCCTTTGAGTTTCGAACGATTTTGTAGTTTTTTGAATTACTCCTCATTCGGAACTCCACTTTCGATGAAATAAATTTTGTTTTCTTATGTACTCGATCAAATATACATTCTAAACATTATAACTCAAAATATAAGATCAAATGGTTCTGTTATCACCTGTATATAATACGTTTTCCTAGGTATCACCTAATTGTTTGGTTCGATTTCGTAGTTTTATCAATATCTCATCACTCACAACTTCGGTTTTAGTGAAATTAGTTTTATTCGCATTCTAACTCGATATATATTGACGTAGTAATGTTGATATAATACACAAAGTTGGGGCCGAAATCAACTATTTTCCGTGATGGGTACCCCTTTGAGTTTCGAACGATTTTGTAGTTTTTTAAATTACTCCTCATTCGGAACTCCACTTTCGATGAAATAAGTTTTGTTTTCTTTTGTCCTCGATTAAATATATATTCTAAACATTCTCACTCAAAATATAGGATCAAATGGTTCCTGTTATCACCTGTATATAAGACGTTAAATACGTTTTCCTAGGTATCACCTAATTGTTTCGTTCGATTTCGTAGTTTTATCAATATCTCATCACTCACAGCTCCGTTTTCAGTGAAATTAGTTTTATTCGCATTATAAATCGATATATATTGAGGTAGTAATGTTAATATAATACATATTTTTGGGACCGAAATCAACTATTTTCCGTGATGGTAGCCCTTTGAGTTTCGAACGATTTTGTAGTTTTTTGAATTACTCCTCATTCGGAACTCCACTTTCGATGAAATAAATTTTGTTTTCTTATGTACTCGATCAAATATACATTCTAAACATTATAACTCAAAATATAAGATCAAATGTTTGTTGTTATCACTTGTATATAAGACGTTAAATATGTTTGGTGGCACCTAATTATTTCGTCCGATTTCGTAGTTTTGTCAATATCTCGTCACTCACAACTTCGTTTTCAGTGAAATTAGTTTTATTCGCATTCTAACTCGATGTATATTGAGGTACTAATGTTAATGTAATACATATTTTTTGGACCGAAATCAACTATTTTCCGTGATGGTACCCCTTTGAGTTTCCAACGATTTTGTAATTTTTTAAATTACTCCTCATTCGGAACTCCACTTTCGATGAAATAAATTTTGTTTTCTTATGTACTCGATCAAATATATATTCTAAACATTCTTACTCAAAATATAAGATCAAATGGTTCCTGTTATCACCTGTATATAATACGTTTTCCTAGGTATCACCTAATTGTTTGGTTCGATTTTGTAGTTTTATCAATATCTCATCACTCACAACTTCGGTTTTAGTGAAATTAGTTTTATTCGCATTCTAACTCGATATATATTGACGTAGTAATGTTGATATAATACAAAAAGTTAGGGCCGAAATCAACTATTTTCCGTGATGGGTACCCTTTTGAGTTTCGAACGATTTTGTAGTTTTTTAAATTACTCCTCATTCGCAACTCCACTTTCGATGAAATAAATTTTGTTTTCTTCTGTCCTCGATCAAATATATATTCTAAACATTCTCACTCAAAATATAATTTCAAATGAATCCTGTTATCACCTGTATATAAGACGTTAAATACGTTTTCCTAAATATCACCTAATTGTTTCATTCGATTTCGTAGTTTTATCAATATCTCATCACTCACAGCTCCGTTTTAAGTGAAATTAGTTTTATTCGCATTCTAACTCGATATATATTAAGGTAGTAATGTTAATATAATACATAAATTTCGGACCGAAATCAACTATATTCCGTGATGGTACCCCTTTGAGTTTCGAACGATTTTGTAGTTTTTTGAATTACTCCTCATTCGGAACTCCACTTTCGATGAAATAAATTTTGTTTTCTTATGTACTCGATCAAATATACATTCTAAACATTATAACTCAAAATATAAGATCAAATGGTTCTGTTATCACCTGTATATAATACGTTTTCCTAGGTATCACCTAATTGTTTGGTTCGATTTCGTAGTTTTATCAATATCTCATCACTCACAACTTCGGTTTTAGTGAAATTAGTTTTATTCGCATTATAACTCGATATATATTGACGTAGTAATGTTGATATAATACAAAAAGTTGGGGCTGAAATCAAATATTTTCCGTGATGGTACCCCTTTGAGTTTCAATCTATTTTGTAGTTTTTTGAATTACTCCTCGTTCGGAACTCCACTTTCGATGAAATAAATTTTGTTTTCTTATGTACTCGATCAAATATACATTCTAAACATTATAACTCAAAATATAAGATCAAATTTTTGTTGTTATCACTTGTATATAAGACGTTAAATACGTTTGGTGGCACCTAATTGTTTCGTCCGATTTCGTAGTTTTGTCAATATCTCGTCACTCACAACTTCGTTTTCAGTTAAATTAGTTTTATTCGCATTCTAACTCGATATATATTGAGGTAGTAATGTTAATATAATACATATTTTTGGGACCGAAATCAACTATTTTCCGTGATGGTACCCCTTTGAGTTTCCAACGATTTTGTAATTTTTTAAATTACTCCTCATTCGGAACTCCACTTTCGATGAAATAAATTTTGTTTCCTTATGTCCTCGATCAAATATATATTCTAAACATTCTTACTCAAAATATAAGATCAAATGGTTCCTGTTATCACCTGTATATAATACGTTTTCCTAGGTATCACCTAATTGTTTGGTTCGATTTCGTAGTTTTATCAATATCTCATCACTCACAACTTCGGTTTTAGTGAAATTAGTTTTATTCGCATTATAACTCGATATATATTGACGTAGTAATGTTGATATAATACAAAAAGTTGGGGCCGAAATCAACTATTTTCCGTGATGGGTACCCCTTTGAGTTTCGAACGATTTTGTAGTTTTTTAAATTACTCCTCATTCGGAACTCCACTTTCGATGAAATAAATTTTGTTTTCTTCTGTCCTCGATCAAATATATATTCTAAACATTCTCACTCAAAATATAAGATCAAATGGTTCCTGTTATCACCTGTATATAAGACGTTAAATACGTTTTCCTAGGTATCACCTAATTGTTTCGTTCGATTTCGTAGTTTTATCAATATCTCATCACTCACAGCTCCGTTTTCAGTGAAATTAGTTTTATTCGCATTATAAATCGATATATATTGAGGTAGTAATGTTAATATAATACATATTTTTGGGACCGAAATCAACTATTTTCCGTGATGGTAGCCCTTTGAGTTTCGAACGATTTTGTAGTTTTTTGAATTACTCCTCATTCGGAACTCCACTTTCGATGAAATAAATTTTGTTTTCTTATGTACTCGATCAAATATACATTCTAAACATTATAACTCAAAATATAAGATCAAATGTTTGTTGTTATCACTTGTATATAAGACGTTAAATATGTTTGGTGGCACCTAATTATTTCGTCCGATTTCGTAGTTTTGTCAATATCTCGTCACTCACAACTTCGTTTTCAGTGAAATTAGTTTTATTCGCATTCTAACTCGATGTATATTGAGGTACTAATGTTAATGTAATACATATTTTTTGGACCGAAATCAACTATTTTCCGTGATGGTACCCCTTTGAGTTTCCAACGATTTTGTAATTTTTTAAATTACTCCTCATTCGGAACTCCACTTTCGATGAAATAAATTTTGTTTCCTTATGTCCTCGATCAAATATATATTCTAAACATTCTTACTCAAAATATAAGATCAAATGGTTCCTGTTATCACCTGTATATAATACGTTTTCCTAGGTATCACCTAATTGTTTGGTTCGATTTCGTAGTTTTATCAATATCTCATCACTCACAACTTCGGTTTTAGTGAAATTAGTTTTATTCGCATTATAACTCGATATATATTGACGTAGTAATGTTGATATAATACAAAAAGTTGGGGCCGAAATCAACTATTTTCCGTGATGGGTACCCCTTTGAGTTTCGAACGATTTTGTAGTTTTTTAAATTACTCCTCATTCGGAACTCCACTTTCGATGAAATAAATTTTGTTTTCTTCTGTCCTCGATCAAATATATATTCTAAACATTCTCACTCAAAATATAAGATCAAATGGTTCCTGTTATCACCTGTATATAAGACGTTAAATACGTTTTCCTAGGTATCACCTAATTGTTTCGTTCGATTTCGTAGTTTTATCAATATCTCATCACTCACAGCTCCGTTTTCAGTGAAATTAGTTTTATTCACATTATAAATCGATATATATTGAGGTAGTAATGTTAATATAATACATATTTTTGGGACCGAAATCAACTATTTTCCGTGATGGTAGCCCTTTGAGTTTCGAACGATTTTGTAGTTTTTTGAATTACTCCTCATTCGGAACTCCACTTTCGATGAAATAAATTTTGTTTTCTTATGTACTCGATCAAATATATATTCTAAACATTCTTACTCAAAATATAAGATCAAATGGTTCCTGTTATCACCTGTATATAATACGTTTTCCTAGGTATCACCTAATTGTTTGGTTCGATTTCGTAGTTTTATCAATATCTCATCACTCACAACTTCGGTTTTAGTGAAATTAGTTTTATTCGCATTCTAACTCGATATATATTGACGTAGTAATGTTGATATAATACAAAAAGTTAGGGCCGAAATCAACTATTTTCCGTGATGGGTACCCTTTTGAGTTTCGAACGATTTTGTAGTTTTTTAAATTACTCCTCATTCGGAACTCCACTTTCGATGAAATAAATTTTGTTTTCTTCTGTCCTCGATCAAATATATATTCTAAACATTCTCACTCAAAATATAATTTCAAATGGTTCCTGTTATCACCTGTATATAAGACGTTAAATACGTTTTCCTAGGTATCACCTAATTGTTTCATTCGATTTCGTAGTTTTATCAATATCTCATCACTCACAGCTCCGTTTTAAGTGAAATTAGTTTTATTCGCATTCTAACTCGATATATATTAAGGTAGTAATGTTAATATAATACATAAATTTCGGACCGAAATCAACTATATTCCGTGATGGTACCCCTTTGAGTTTCGAACGATTTTGTAGTTTTTTGAATTACTCCTCATTCGGAACTCCACTTTCGATGAAATAAATTTTGTTTTCTTATGTACTCGATCAAATATACATTCTAAACATTATAACTCAAAATATAAGATCAAATGGTTCTGTTATCACCTGTATATAATACGTTTTCCTAGGTATCACCTAATTGTTTGGTTCGATTTCGTAGTTTTATCAATATCTCATCACTCACAACTTCGGTTTTAGTGAAATTAGTTTTATTCGCATTATAACTCGATATATATTGACGTAGTAATGTTGATATAATACAAAAAGTTGGGGCTGAAATCAAATATTTTCCGTGATGGTACCCCTTTGAGTTTCAATCGATTTTGTAGTTTTTTGAATTACTCCTCGTTCGGAACTCCACTTTCGATGAAATAAATTTTGTTTTCTTATGTACTCGATCAAATATACATTCTAAACATTATAACTCAAAATATAAGATCAAATTTTTGTTGTTATCACTTGTATATAAGACGTTAAATACGTTTGGTGGCACCTAATTGTTTCGTCCGATTTCGTAGTTTTGTCAATATCTCGTCACTCACAACTTCGTTTTCAGTGAAATTAGTTTTATTCGCATTCTAACTCGATGTATATTGAGGTACTAATGTTAATGTAATACATATTTTTTGGACCGAAATCAACTATTTTCCGTGATGGTACCCCTTTGAGTTTCCAACGATTTTGTAATTTTTTAAATTACTCCTCATTCGGAACTCCACTTTCGATGAAATAAATTTTGTTTTCTTATGTACTCGATCAAATATATATTCTAAACATTCTTACTCAAAATATAAGAGCAAATGGTTCCTGTTATCACCTGTATATAATACGTTTTCCTAGGTATCACCTAATTGTTTGGTTCGATTTCGTAGTTTTATCAATATCTCATCACTCACAACTTCGGTTTTAGTGAAATTAGTTTTATTCGCATTCTAACTCGATATATATTGACGTAGTAATGTTGATATAATACAAAAAGTTAGGGCCGAAATCAACTATTTTCCGTGATGGGTACCCTTTTGAGTTTCGAACGATTTTGTAGTTTTTTAAATTACTCCTCATTCGGAACTCCACTTTCGATGAAATAAATTTTGTTTTCTTCTGTCCTCGATCAAATATATATTCTAAACATTCTCACTCAAAATATAATTTCAAATGGTTCCTGTTATCACCTGTATATAAGACGTTAAATACGTTTTCCTAGGTATCACCTAATTGTTTCATTCGATTTCGTAGTTTTATCAATATCTCATCACTCACAGCTCCGTTTTAAGTGAAATTAGTTTTATTCGCATTCTAACTCGATATATATTAAGGTAGTAATGTTAATATAATACATAAATTTCGGACCGAAATCAACTATATTCCGTGATGGTACCCCTTTGAGTTTCGAACGATTTTGTAGTTTTTTGAATTACTCCTCATTCGGAACTCCACTTTCGATGAAATAAATTTTGTTTTCTTATGTACTCGATCAAATATACATTCTAAACATTATAACTCAAAATATAAGATCAAATGGTTCTGTTATCACCTGTATATAATACGTTTTCCTAGGTATCACCTAATTGTTTGGTTCGATTTCGTAGTTTTATCAATATCTCATCACTCACAACTTCGGTTTTAGTGAAATTAGTTTTATTCGCATTATAACTCGATATATATTGACGTAGTAATGTTGATATAATACAAAAAGTTTGGGCTGAAATCAACTATTTTCCGTGATGGTACCCCTTTGAGTTTCAATCGATTTTGTAGTTTTTTGAATTACTCCTCGTTCGGAACTCCACTTTCGATGAAATAAATTTTGTTTTCTTATGTACTCGATCAAATATACATTCTAAACATTATAACTCAAAATATAAGATCAAATTTTTGTTGTTATCACTTGTATATAAGACGTTAAATACGTTTGGTGGCACCTAATTGTTTCGTCCGATTTCGTAGTTTTGTCAATATCTCGTCACTCACAACTTCGTTTTCAGTGAAATTAGTTTTATTCGCATTCTAACTCGATGTATATTGAGGTACTAATGTTAATGTAATACATATTTTTTGGACCGAAATCAACTATTTTCCGTGATGGTACCCCTTTGAGTTTCCAACGATTTTGTAATTTTTTAAATTACTCCTCATTCGGAACTCCACTTTCGATGAAATAAATTTTCTTTTCTTATGTACTCGATCAAATATATATTCTAAACATTCTTACTCAAAATATAAGATCAAATGGTTCCTGTTATCACCTGTATATAATACGTTTTCCTAGGTATCACCTAATTGTTTGGTTCGATTTCGTAGTTTTATCAATATCTCATCACTCACAACTTCGGTTTTAGTGAAATTAGTTTTATTCGCATTCTAACTCGATATATATTGACGTAGTAATGTTGATATAATACAAAAACTTGGGGCCGAAATCAACAATTTTCCGTGATGGGTACCCTTTTGAGTTTCGAACGATTTTGTAGTTTTTTAAATTACTCCTCATTCGGAACTCCACTTTCGATGAAATAAATTTTGTTTTCTTCTGTCCTCGATCAAATATATATTCTAAACATTCTCACTCAAAATATAATATCAAATGGTTCCTGTTATCACCTGTATATAAGACGTTAAATACGTTTTCCTAGGTATCACCTAATTGTTTCATTCGATTTCGTAGTTTTATCAATATCTCATCACTCACAGCTCCGTTTTAAGTGAAATTAGTTTTATTCACATTCTAACTCAATATATATTAATATAATACATAAATTTCGGACCGAAATCAACTATATTCCGTGATGGTACCCCTTTGAGTTTCGAACGATTTTGTAGTTTTTTGAATTACTCCTCATTCGGAACTCCACTTTCGATGAAATAAATTTTGTTTTCTTATGTACTCGATCAAATATACATTCTAAACATTATAACTCAAAATATAAGATCAAATGGTATTGTTATCACCTGTATATAATACGTTTTCCTAGGTATCACCTAATTGTTTGGTTCGATTTCGTAGTTTTATCAATATCTCATCACTCACAACTTCGGTTTTAGTGAAATTAGTTTTATTCGCATTATAACTCGATATATATTGACGTAGTAATGTTGATATAATACAAAAAGTTGGGGCCGAAATCATCTATTTTCCGTGATGGGTACCCCTTTGAGTTTCGAACGATTTTGTAGTTTTTTAAATTACTCCTCATTCGGAACTCCACTTTCGATGAAATAAGTTTTGTTTTCTTTTGTCCTCGATTAAATATATATTCTAAACATTCTCACTCAAAATATAAGATCAAATGGTTCCTGTTATCACCTGTATATAAGACGTTAAATACGTTTTCCTAGGTATCACCTAATTGTTTCGTTCGATTTCGTAGTTTTATCAATATCTCATCACTCACAGCTCCGTTTTCAGTGAAATTAGTTTTATTCGCATTCTAACTCGATATATATTGAGGTAGTAATGTTAATAAAATACATAAATTTCGGACCGAAATCGACTATTTTCCGTGATGGTACCCCTTTGAGTTTCAATCGATTTTGTAGTTTTTTGAATTACTCCTCGTTCGGAACTCCACTTTCGATGAAATAAATTTTGTTTTCTTATGTACTCGATCAAATATACATTCTAAACATTATAACTCAAAATATAAGGTCAAATTTTTGTTGTTATCACTTGTATATAAGACGTTAAATACGTTTGGTGGCACCTAATTGTTTCGTCCGATTTCGTAGTTTTGTCAATATCTCGTCACTCACAACTTCGTTTTCAGTTAAATTAGTTTTATTCGCATTCTAACTCGATATATATTGAGGTAATAATGTTAATATAATACATATTTTTGGGACCGAAATCAACAATTTTCCGCGATGGGTACCCCTTTGAGTTTCGAACGATTTTGTAGTTTTTTAAATTACTCCTCATTCGGAACTCCACTTTCGATGAAATAAATTTTGTTTTCTTCTGTCCTCGATCAAATATATATTCTAAACATTCTCACTCAAAATATAAGATCAAATGGTTCCTGTCATCACCTGTATATAAGACGTTAAATACGTTTTCCTAGGTATCACCTAATTGTTTCGTTCGATTTCGTAGTTTTATCAATATCTCATCACTCACAGCTCCGTTTTCAGTGAAATTAGTTTTATTCGCATTATAAATCGATATATATTGAGGTAGTAATGTTAATATAATACATATTTTTGGGACCGAAATCAACTATTTTCCGTGATGGTAGCCCTTTGAGTTTCGAACGATTTTGTAGTTTTTTGAATTACTCCTCATTCGGAACTCCACTTTCGATGAAATAAATTTTGTTTTCTTATGTACTCGATCAAATATACATTCTAAACATTATAACTCAAAATATAAGATCAAATGTTTGTTGTTATCACTTGTATATAAGACGTTAAATATGGTTGGTGGCACCTAATTATTTCGTCCGATTTCGTAGTTTTGTCAATATCTCGTCACTCACAACTTCGTTTTCAGTGAAATTAGTTTTATTCGCATTCTAACTCGATGTATATTGAGGTACTAATGTTAATGTAATACATATTTTTTGGACCGAAATCAACTATTTTCCGTGATGGTACCCCTTTGAGTTTCCAACGATTTTGTAATTTTTTAAATTACTCCTCATTCGGAACTCCACTTTCGATGAAATAAATTTTGTTTTCTTATGTACTCGATCAAATATACATTCTAAACATTATAACTCAAAATATAAGATCAAATGGTTCTGTTATCACCTGTATATAAGACGTTAAATATGTTTGGTGGCACCTAATTATTTCGTCCGATTTCGTAGTTTTGTCAATATCTCGTCACTCACAACTTCGTTTTCAGTGAAATTAGTTTTATTCGCATTCTAACTCGATGTATATTGAGGTACTAATGTTAATGTAATACATATTTTTTGGACCGAAATCAACTATTTTCCGTGATGGTACCCCTTTGAGTTTCCAACGATTTTGTAATTTTTTAAATTACTCCTCATTCGGAACTCCACTTTCGATGAAATAAATTTTCTTTTCTTATGTACTCGAACAAATATACATTCTAAACATTATAACTTAAAATATAAGATCAAACGGTTCTGTTATCACCTGTATATAAGACGTTTTCCTAGGTATCACCTAATTGTTTGGTTCGATTTCGTAGTTTTATCAATATCTCATCACTCACAACTTCGGTTTTAGTGAAATTAGTTTTATTCGCATTCTAACTCGATATATATTGACGTAGTAATGTTGATATAATACAAAAGTTGGGGCCGAAATCAACAATTTTCCGTGATGGGTACCCCTTTGAGTTTCGAACGATTTTGTAGTTTTTTAAATTACTCCTCATTCGGAACTCCACTTTCGATGAAATAAATTTTGTTTTCTTCTGTCCTCGATCAAATATATATTCTAAACATTCTCACTCAAAATATAAGATCAAATGGTTCCTGTTATCACCTGTATATAAGACGTTAAATACGTTTTCCTAGGTATCACCTAATTGTTTCGTTCGATTTCGTAGTTTTATCAATATCTCATCACTCACAGCTCCGTTTTCAGTGAAATTAGTTTTATTCGCATTATAAATCGATATATATTGAGGTAGTAATGTTAATATAATACATATTTTTGGGACCGAAATCAACTATTTTCCGTGATGGTAGCCCTTTGAGTTTCGAACGATTTTGTAGTTTTTTGAATTACTCCTCATTCGGAACTCCACTTTCGATGAAATAAATTTTGTTTTCTTATGTACTCGAACAAATATACATTCTAAACATTATAACTTAAAATATAAGATCAAACGGTTCTGTTATCACCTGTATATAAGACGTTTTCCTAGGTATCACCTAATTGTTTGGTTCGATTTCGTAGTTTTATCAATATCTCATCACTCACAACTTCGGTTTTAGTGAAATTAGTTTTATTCGCATTCTAACTCGATATATATTGACGTAGTAATGTTGATATAATACAAAAGTTGGGGCCGAAATCAACAATTTTCCGTGATGGGTACCCCTTTGAGTTTCGAACGATTTTGTAGTTTTTTAAATTACTCCTCATTCGGAACTCCACTTTCGATGAAATAAATTTTGTTTTCTTCTGTCCTCGATCAAATATATATTCTAAACATTCTCACTCAAAATATAAGATCAAATGGTTCCTGTCATCACCTGTATATAAGACGTTAAATACGTTTTCCTAGGTATCACCTAATTGTTTCGTTCGATTTCGTAGTTTTATCAATATCTCATCACTCACAGCTCCGTTTTCAGTGAAATTAGTTTTATTCGCATTATAAATCGATATATATTGAGGTAGTAATGTTAATATAATACATATTTTTGGGACCGAAATCAACTATTTTCCGTGATGGTAGCCCTTTGAGTTTCGAACGATTTTGTAGTTTTTTGAATTACTCCTCATTCGGAACTCCACTTTCGATGAAATAAATTTTGTTTTCTTATGTACTCGATCAAATATACATTCTAAACATTATACCTCAAAATATAAGATCAAATGTTTGTTGTTATCACTTGTATATAAGACGTTAAATATGTTTGGTGGCACCTAATTATTTCGTCCGATTTCGTAGTTTTGTCAATATCTCGTCACTCACAACTTCGTTTTCAGTGAAATTAGTTTTATTCGCATTCTAACTCGATGTATATTGAGGTACTAATGTTAATGTAATACATATTTTTTGGACCGAAATCAACTATTTTCCGTGATGGTACCCCTTTGAGTTTCCAACGATTTTGTAATTTTTTAAATTACTCCTCATTCGGAACTCCACTTTCGATGAAATAAATTTTCTTTTCTTATGTACTCAATCAAATATATATTCTAAACATTCTTACTCAAAATATAAGATCAAATGGTTCCTGTTATCACCTGTATATAATAGGTTTTCCTAGGTATCACCTAATTGTTTGGTTCGATTTCGTAGTTTTATCAATATCTCATCACTCACAACTTCGGTTTTAGTGAAATTAGTTTTATTCGCATTCTAACTCGATATATATTGACGTAGTAATGTTGATATAATACAAAAAGTTGGGGCCGAAATCAACTATTTTCCGCGATGGGTACCCCTTTGAGTTTCGAACGATTTTGTAGTTTTTTAAATTACTCCTCATTCGGAACTCCACTTTCGATGAAATAAATTTTGTTTTCTTCTGTCCTCGATCAAATATATATTCTAAACATTCTCACTCAAAATATAAGATCAAATGGTTCCTGTTATCACCTGTATATAAGACGTTAAATACGTTTTCCTAGGTATCACCTAATTGTTTCGTTCGATTTCGTAGTTTTATCAATATCTCATCACTCACAGCTCCGTTTTCAGTGAAATTAGTTTTATTCGCATTATAAATCGATATATATTGAGGTAGTAATGTTAATATAATACATATTTTTGGGACCGAAATCAACTATTTTCCGTGATGGTAGCCCTTTGAGTTTCGAACGATTTTGTAGTTTTTTGAATTACTCCTCATTCGGAACTCCACTTTCGATGAAATAAATTTTGTTTTCTTATGTACTCGATCAAATATACATTCTAAACATTATAACTCAAAATATAAGATCAAATGTTTGTTGTTATCACTTGTATATAAGACGTTAAATATGTTTGGTGGCACCTAATTATTTCGTCCGATTTCGTAGTTTTGTCAATATCTCGTCACTCACAACTTCGTTTTCAGTGAAATTAGTTTTATTCGCATTCTAACTCGATGTATATTGAGGTACTAATGTTAATGTAATACATATTTTTTGGACCGAAATCAACTATTTTCCGTGATGGTACCACTTTGAGTTTCCAACGATTTTGTAATTTTTTAAATTACTCCTCATTCGGAACTCCACTTTCGATGAAATAAATTTTGTTTTCTTATGTACTCGATCAAATATACATTCTAAACATTATAACTCAAAATATAAGATCAAATGGTTCTGTTATCACCTGTATATAAGACGTTAAATATGTTTGGTGGCACCTAATTATTTCGTCCGATTTCGTAGTTTTGTCAATATCTCGTCACTCACAACTTCGTTTTCAGTGAAATTAGTTTTATTCGCATTCTAACTCGATGTATATTGAGGTACTAATGTTAATGTAATACATATTTTTTGGACCGAAATCAACTATTTTCCGTGATGGTACCCCTTTGAGTTTCCAACGATTTTGTAATTTTTTAAATTACTCCTCATTCGGAACTCCACTTTCGATGAAATAAATTTTCTTTTCTTATGTACTCGATCAAATATATATTCTAAACATTCTTACTCAAAATATAAGATCAAATGGTTCCTGTTATCACCTGTATATAATACGTTTTCCTAGGTATCACCTAATTGTTTGGTTCGATTTCGTAGTTTTATCAATATCTCATCACTCACAACTTCGGTTTTAGTGAAATTACTTTTATTCGCATTCTAACTCGATATATATTGACGTAGTAATGTTGATATAATACAAAAAGTTGGGGCCGAAATCAACTATTTTCCGTGATGGGTACCCTTTTGAGTTTCGAACGATTTTGTAGCTTTTTAAATTACTCCTCATTCGGAACTCCACTTTCGATGAAATAAATTTTGTTTTCTTCTGTCCTCGATCAAATATATATTCTAAACATTCTCACTCAAAATATAAGATCAAATGGTTCCTGTCATCACCTGTATATAAGACGTTAAATACGTTTTCCTAGGTATCACCTAATTGTTTCGTTCGATTTCGTAGTTTTATCAATATCTCATCACTCACAGCTCCGTTTTCAGTGAAATTAGTTTTATTCGCATTATAAATCGATATATATTGAGGTAGTAATGTTAATATAATACATATTTTTGGGACCGAAATCAACTATTTTCCGTGATGGTAGCCCTTTGAGTTTCGAACGATTTTGTAGTTTTTTGAATTACTCCTCATTCGGAACTCCACTTTCGATGAAATAAATTTTGTTTTCTTATGTACTCGATCAAATATACATTCTAAACATTATAACTCAAAATATAAGATCAAATGGTTCTGTTATCACCTGTATATAAGACGTTAAATACGTTTTCCTAGGTATCACCTAATTGTTTCGTTCGATTTCGTAGTTTTATCAATATCTCATCACTCACAGCTCCGTTTTCAGTGAAATTAGTTTTATTCGCATTATAAATCGATATATATTGAGGTAGTAATGTTAATATAATACATATTTTTGGGACCGAAATCAACTATTTTCCGTGATGGTAGCCCTTTAGTTTTATCACTCACAGTTAAATATGTTTGGTGGCACCTAATTATTTCGTCCGATTTCGTAGTTTTGTCAATATCTCGTCACTCACAACTTCGTTTTCAGTGAAATTAGTTTTATTCGCATTCTAACTCGATGTATATTGAGGTACTAATGTTAATGTAATACATATTTTTTGGACCGAAATCAACTATTTTCCGTGATGGTACCCCTTTGAGTTTCCAACGATTTTGTAATTTTTTAAATTACTCCTCATTCGGAACTCCACTTTCGATGAAATAAATTTTGTTTTCTTATGTACTCGATCAAATATACATTCTAAACATTATAACTCAAAATATAAGATCAAATGGTTCTGTTATCACCTGTATATAAGACGTTAAATATGTTTGGTGGCACCTAATTATTTCGTCCGATTTCGTAGTTTTGTCAATATCTCGTCACTCACAACTTCGTTTTCAGTGAAATTAGTTTTATTCGCATTCTAACTCGATGTATATTGAGGTACTAATGTTAATGTAATACATATTTTTTGGACCGAAATCAACTATTTTCCGTGATGGTACCCCTTTGAGTTTCCAACGATTTTGTAATTTTTTAAATTACTCCTCATTCGGAACTCCACTTTCGATGAAATAAATTTTCTTTTCTTATGTACTCGATCAAATATATATTCTAAACATTCTTACTCAAAATATGAGATCAAATGGTTCCTGTTATCACCTGTATATAATACGTTTTCCTAGGTATCACCTAATTGTTTGGTTCGATTTCGTAGTTTTATCAATATCTCATCACTCACAACTTCGGTTTTAGTGAAATTAGTTTTATTCGCATTCTAACTCGATATATATTGACGTAGTAATGTTGATATAATACAAAAAGTTGGGGCCGAAATCAACTATTTTCCGCGATGGGTACCCCTTTGAGTTTCGAACGATTTTGTAGTTTTTTAAATTACTCCTCATTCGGAACTCCACTTTCGATGAAATAAATTTTGTTTTCTTCTGTCCTCGATCAAATATATATTCTAAACATTCTCACTCAAAATATAAGATCAAATGGTTCCTGTTATCACCTGTATATAAGACGTTAAATACGTTTTCCTAGGTATCACCTAATTGTTTCGTTCGATTTCGTAGTTTTATCAATATCTCATCACTCACAGCTCCGTTTTCAGTGAAATTAGTTTTATTCGCATTATAAATCGATATATATTGAGGTAGTAATGTTAATATAATACATATTTTTGGGACCGAAATCAACTATTTTCCGTGATGGTAGCCCTTTGAGTTTCGAACGATTTTGTAGTTTTTTGAATTACTCCTCATTCGGAACTCCACTTTCGATGAAATAAATTTTGTTTTCTTATGTACTCGATCAAATATACATTCTAAACATTATAACTCAAAATATAAGATCAAATGTTTGTTGTTATCACTTGTATATAATACGTTTTCCTAGGTATCACCTAATTGTTTGGTTCGATTTCGTAGTTTTATCAATATCTCATCACTCACAACTTCGGTTTTAGTGAAATTAGTTTTATTCGCATTCTAACTCGATATATATTGACGTAGTAATGTTGATATAATACAAAAAGTTGGGGCCGAAATCAACTATTTTCCGCGATGGGTACCCCTTTGAGTTTCGAACGATTTTGTAGTTTTTTAAATTACTCCTCATTCGGAACTCCACTTTCGATGAAATAAATTTTGTTTTCTTCTGTCCTCGATCAAATATATATTCTAAACATTCTCACTCAAAATATAAGATCAAATGGTTCCTGTTATCACCTGTATATAAGACGTTAAATACGTTTTCCTAGGTATCACCTAATTGTTTCGTTCGATTTCGTAGTTTTATCAATATCTCATCACTCACAGCTCCGTTTTCAGTGAAATTAGTTTTATTCGCATTATAAATCGATATATATTGAGGTAGTAATGTTAATATAATACATATTTTTGGGACCGAAATCAACTATTTTCCGTGATGGTAGCCCTTTGAGTTTCGAACGATTTTGTAGTTTTTTGAATTACTCCTCATTCGGAACTCCACTTTCGATGAAATAAATTTTGTTTTCTTATGTACTCGATCAAATATACATTCTAAACATTATAACTCAAAATATAAGATCAAATGTTTGTTGTTATCACTTGTATATAAGACGTTAAATATGTTTGGTGGCACCTAATTATTTCGTCCGATTTCGTAGTTTTGTCAATATCTCGTCACTCACAACTTCGTTTTCAGTGAAATTAGTTTTATTCGCATTCTAACTCGATGTATATTGAGGTACTAATGTTAATGTAATACATATTTTTTGGACCGAAATCAACTATTTTCCGTGATGGTACCCCTTTGAGTTTCCAACGATTTTGTAATTTTTTAAATTACTCCTCATTCGGAACTCCACTTTCGATGAAATAAATTTTGTTTTCTTATGTACTCGATCAAATATACATTCTAAACATTATAACTCAAAATATAAGATCAAATGGTTCTGTTATCACCTGTATATAAGACGTTAAATATGTTTGGTGGCACCTAATTATTTCGTCCGATTTCGTAGTTTTGTCAATATCTCGTCACTCACAACTTCGTTTTCAGTGAAATTAGTTTTATTCGCATTCTAACTCGATGTATATTGAGGTACTAATGTTAATGTAATACATATTTTTTGGACCGAAATCAACTATTTTCCGTGATGGTACCCCTTTGAGTTTCCAACGATTTTGTAATTTTTTAAATTACTCCTCATTCGGAACTCCACTTTCGATGAAATAAATTTTCTTTTCTTATGTACTCGATCAAATATATATTCTAAACATTCTTACTCAAAATATAAGATCAAATGGTTCCTGTTATCACCTGTATATAATACGTTTTCCTAGGTATCACCTAATTGTTTGGTTCGATTTCGTAGTTTTATCAATATCTCATCACTCACAACTTCGGTTTTAGTGAAATTACTTTTATTCGCATTCTAACTCGATATATATTGACGTAGTAATGTTGATATAATACAAAAAGTTGGGGCCGAAATCAACTATTTTCCGTGATGGGTACCCTTTTGAGTTTCGAACGATTTTGTAGCTTTTTAAATTACTCCTCATTCGGAACTCCACTTTCGATGAAATAAATTTTGTTTTCTTCTGTCCTCGATCAAATATATATTCTAAACATTCTCACTCAAAATATAAGATCAAATGGTTCCTGTCATCACCTGTATATAAGACGTTAAATACGTTTTCCTAGGTATCACCTAATTGTTTCGTTCGATTTCGTAGTTTTATCAATATCTCATCACTCACAGCTCCGTTTTCAGTGAAATTAGTTTTATTCGCATTATAAATCGATATATATTGAGGTAGTAATGTTAATATAATACATATTTTTGGGACCGAAATCAACTATTTTCCGTGATGGTAGCCCTTTGAGTTTCGAACGATTTTGTAGTTTTTTGAATTACTCCTCATTCGGAACTCCACTTTCGATGAAATAAATTTTGTTTTCTTATGTACTCGATCAAATATACATTCTAAACATTATAACTCAAAATATAAGATCAAATGTTTGTTGTTATCACTTGTATATAAGACGTTAAATATGTTTGGTGGCACCTAATTATTTCGTCCGATTTCGTAGTTTTGTCAATATCTCGTCACTCACAACTTCGTTTTCAGTGAAATTAGTTTTATTCGCATTCTAACTCGATGTATATTGAGGTACTAATGTTAATGTAATACATATTTTTTGGACCGAAATCAACTATTTTCCGTGATGGTACCCCTTTGAGTTTCCAACGATTTTGTAATTTTTTAAATTACTCCTCATTCGGAACTCCACTTTCGATGAAATAAATTTTCTTTTCTTATGTACTCAATCAAATATATATTCTAAACATTCTTACTCAAAATATAAGATCAAATGGTTCCTGTTATCACCTGTATATAATACGTTTTCCTAGGTATCACCTAATTGTTTGGTTCGATTTCGTAGTTTTATCAATATCTCATCACTCACAACTTCGGTTTTAGTGAAATTAGTTTTATTCGCATTCTAACTCGATATATATTGACGTAGTAATGTTGATATAATACAAAAAGTTGGGGCCGAAATCAACTATTTTCCGCGATGGGTACCCCTTTGAGTTTCGAACGATTTTGTAGTTTTTTAAATTACTCCTCATTCGGAACTCCACTTTCGATGAAATAAATTTTGTTTTCTTCTGTCCTCGATCAAATATATATTCTAAACATTCTCACTCAAAATATAAGATCAAATGGTTCCTGTTATCACCTGTATATAAGACGTTAAATACGTTTTCCTAGGTATCACCTAATTGTTTCGTTCGATTTCGTAGTTTTATCAATATCTCATCACTCACAGCTCCGTTTTCAGTGAAATTAGTTTTATTCGCATTATAAATCGATATATATTGAGGTAGTAATGTTAATATAATACATATTTTTGGGACCGAAATCAACTATTTTCCGTGATGGTAGCCCTTTGAGTTTCGAACGATTTTGTAGTTTTTTGAATTACTCCTCATCCGGAACTCCACTTTCGATGAAATAAATTTTGTTTTCTTATGTACTCGATCAAATATACATTCTAAACATTATAACTCAAAATATAAGATCAAATGTTTGTTGTTATCACTTGTATATAAGACGTTAAATATGTTTGGTGGCACCTAATTATTTCGTCCGATTTCGTAGTTTTGTCAATATCTCGTCACTCACAACTTCGTTTTCAGTGAAATTAGTTTTATTCGCATTCTAACTCGATGTATATTGAGGTACTAATGTTAATGTAATACATATTTTTTGGACCGAAATCAACTATTTTCCGTGATGGTACCCCTTTGAGTTTCCAACGATTTTGTAATTTTTTAAATTACTCCTCATTCGGAACTCCACTTTCGATGAAATAAATTTTGTTTTCTTATGTACTCGATCAAATATACATTCTAAACATTATAACTCAAAATATAAGATCAAATGGTTCTGTTATCACCTGTATATAAGACGTTAAATATGTTTGGTGGCACCTAATTATTTCGTCCGATTTCGTAGTTTTGTCAATATCTCGTCACTCACAACTTCGTTTTCAGTGAAATTAGTTTTATTCGCATTCTAACTCGATGTATATTGAGGTACTAATGTTAATGTAATACATATTTTTGGGACCGAAATCAACTATTTTCCGTGATGGTACCCCTTTGAGTTTCCAACGATTTTGTAATTTTTTAAATTACTCCTCATTCGGAACTCCACTTTCGATGAAATAAATTTTCTTTTCTTATGTACTCGATCAAATATATATTCTAAACATTCTTACTCAAAATATAAGATCAAATGGTTCCTGTTATCACCTGTATATAATACGTTTTCCTAGGTATCACCTAATTGTTTGGTTCGATTTCGTAGTTTTATCAATATCTCATCACTCACAACTTCGGTTTTAGTGAAATTACTTTTATTCGCATTCTAACTCGATATATATTGACGTAGTAATGTTGATATAATACAAAAAGTTGGGGCCGAAATCAACTATTTTCCGTGATGGGTACCCTTTTGAGTTTCGAACGATTTTGTAGCTTTTTAAATTACTCCTCATTCGGAACTCCACTTTCGATGAAATAAATTTTGTTTTCTTCTGTCCTCGATCAAATATATATTCTAAACATTCTCACTCAAAATATAAGATCAAATGGTTCCTGTCATCACCTGTATATAAGACGTTAAATACGTTTTCCTAGGTATCACCTAATTGTTTCGTTCGATTTCGTAGTTTTATCAATATCTCATCACTCACAGCTCCGTTTTCAGTGAAATTAGTTTTATTCGCATTATAAATCGATATATATTGAGGTAGTAATGTTAATATAATACATATTTTTGGGACCGAAATCAACTATTTTCCGTGATGGTAGCCCTTTGAGTTTCGAACGATTTTGTAGTTTTTTGAATTACTCCTCATTCGGAACTCCACTTTCGATGAAATAAATTTTGTTTTCTTATGTACTCGATCAAATATACATTCTAAACATTATAACTCAAAATATAAGATCAAATGTTTGTTGTTATCACTTGTATATAAGACGTTAAATATGTTTGGTGGCACCTAATTATTTCGTCCGATTTCGTAGTTTTGTCAATATCTCGTCACTCACAACTTCGTTTTCAGTGAAATTAGTTTTATTCGCATTCTAACTCGATGTATATTGAGGTACTAATGTTAATGTAATACATATTTTTTGGACCGAAATCAACTATTTTCCGTGATGGTACCCCTTTGAGTTTCCAACGATTTTGTAATTTTTTAAATTACTCCTCATTCGGAACTCCACTTTCGATGAAATAAATTTTCTTTTCTTATGTACTCAATCAAATATATATTCTAAACATTCTTACTCAAAATATAAGATCAAATGGTTCCTGTTATCACCTGTATATAATACGTTTTCCTAGGTATCACCTAATTGTTTGGTTCGATTTCGTAGTTTTATCAATATCTCATCACTCACAACTTCGGTTTTAGTGAAATTAGTTTTATTCGCATTCTAACTCGATATATATTGACGTAGTAATGTTGATATAATACAAAAAGTTGGGGCCGAAATCAACTATTTTCCGCGATGGGTACCCCTTTGAGTTTCGAACGATTTTGTAGTTTTTTAAATTACTCCTCATTCGGAACTCCACTTTCGATGAAATAAATTTTGTTTTCTTCTGTCCTCGATCAAATATATATTCTAAACATTCTCACTCAAAATATAAGATCAAATGGTTCCTGTTATCACCTGTATATAAGACGTTAAATACGTTTTCCTAGGTATCACCTAATTGTTTCGTTCGATTTCGTAGTTTTATCAATATCTCATCACTCACAGCTCCGTTTTCAGTGAAATTAGTTTTATTCGCATTATAAATCGATATATATTGAGGTAGTAATGTTAATATAATACATATTTTTGGGACCGAAATCAACTATTTTCCGTGATGGTAGCCCTTTGAGTTTCGAACGATTTTGTAGTTTTTTGAATTACTCCTCATCCGGAACTCCACTTTCGATGAAATAAATTTTGTTTTCTTATGTACTCGATCAAATATACATTCTAAACATTATAACTCAAAATATAAGATCAAATGTTTGTTGTTATCACTTGTATATAAGACGTTAAATATGTTTGGTGGCACCTAATTATTTCGTCCGATTTCGTAGTTTTGTCAATATCTCGTCACTCACAACTTCGTTTTCAGTGAAATTAGTTTTATTCGCATTCTAACTCGATGTATATTGAGGTACTAATGTTAATGTAATACATATTTTTTGGACCGAAATCAACTATTTTCCGTGATGGTACCCCTTTGAGTTTCCAACGATTTTGTAATTTTTTAAATTACTCCTCATTCGGAACTCCACTTTCGATGAAATAAATTTTGTTTTCTTATGTACTCGATCAAATATACATTCTAAACATTATAACTCAAAATATAAGATCAAATGGTTCTGTTATCACCTGTATATAAGACGTTAAATATGTTTGGTGGCACCTAATTATTTCGTCCGATTTCGTAGTTTTGTCAATATCTCGTCACTCACAACTTCGTTTTCAGTGAAATTAGTTTTATTCGCATTCTAACTCGATGTATATTGAGGTACTAATGTTAATGTAATACATATTTTTGGGACCGAAATCAACTATTTTCCGTGATGGTACCCCTTTGAGTTTCCAACGATTTTGTAATTTTTTAAATTACTCCTCATTCGGAACTCCACTTTCGATGAAATAAATTTTCTTTTCTTATGTACTCGATCAAATATATATTCTAAACATTCTTACTCAAAATATAAGATCAAATGGTTCCTGTTATCACCTGTATATAATACGTTTTCCTAGGTATCACCTAATTGTTTGGTTCGATTTCGTAGTTTTATCAATATCTCATCACTCACAACTTCGGTTTTAGTGAAATTACTTTTATTCGCATTCTAACTCGATATATATTGACGTAGTAATGTTGATATAATACAAAAAGTTGGGGCCGAAATCAACTATTTTCCGTGATGGGTACCCTTTTGAGTTTCGAACGATTTTGTAGCTTTTTAAATTACTCCTCATTCGGAACTCCACTTTCGATGAAATAAATTTTGTTTTCTTCTGTCCTCGATCAAATATATATTCTAAACATTCTCACTCAAAATATAAGATCAAATGGTTCCTGTCATCACCTGTATATAAGACGTTAAATACGTTTTCCTAGGTATCACCTAATTGTTTCGTTCGATTTCGTAGTTTTATCAATATCTCATCACTCACAGCTCCGTTTTCAGTGAAATTAGTTTTATTCGCATTATAAATCGATATATATTGAGGTAGTAATGTTAATATAATACATATTTTTGGGACCGAAATCAACTATTTTCCGTGATGGTAGCCCTTTGAGTTTCGAACGATTTTGTAGTTTTTTGAATTACTCCTCATTCGGAACTCCACTTTCGATGAAATAAATTTTGTTTTCTTATGTACTCGATCAAATATACATTCTAAACATTATAACTCAAAATATAAGATCAAATGTTTGTTGTTATCACTTGTATATAAGACGTTAAATATGTTTGGTGGCACCTAATTATTTCGTCCGATTTCGTAGTTTTGTCAATATCTCGTCACTCACAACTTCGTTTTCAGTGAAATTAGTTTTATTCGCATTCTAACTCGATGTATATTGAGGTACTAATGTTAATGTAATACATATCTTTTGGACCGAAATCAACTATTTTCCGTGATGGTACCCCTTTGAGTTTCCAACGATTTTGTAATTTTTTAAATTACTCCTCATTCGGAACTCCACTTTCGATGAAATAAATTTTCTTTTCTTATGTACTCAATCAAATATATATTCTAAACATTCTTACTCAAAATATAAGATCAAATGGTTCCTGTTATCACCTGTATATAATACGTTTTCCTAGGTATCACCTAATTGTTTGGTTCGATTTCGTAGTTTTATCAATATCTCATCACTCACAACTTCGGTTTTAGTGAAATTAGTTTTATTCGCATTCTAACTCGATATATATTGACGTAGTAATGTTGATATAATACAAAAAGTTGGGGCCGAAATCAACTATTTTCCGCGATGGGTACCCCTTTGAGTTTCGAACGATTTTGTAGTTTTTTAAATTACTCCTCATTCGGAACTCCACTTTCGATGAAATAAATTTTGTTTTCTTCTGTCCTCGATCAAATATATATTCTAAACATTCTCACTCAAAATATAAGATCAAATGGTTCCTGTTATCACCTGTATATAAGACGTTAAATACGTTTTCCTAGGTATCACCTAATTGTTTCGTTCGATTTCGTAGTTTTATCAATATCTCATCACTCACAGCTCCGTTTTCAGTGAAATTAGTTTTATTCGCATTATAAATCGATATATATTGAGGTAGTAATGTCAATATAATACATATTTTTGGGACCGAAATCAACTATTTTCCGTGATGGTAGCCCTTTGAGTTTCGAACGATTTTGTAGTTTTTTGAATTACTCCTCATTCGGAACTCCACTTTCGATGAAATAAATTTTGTTTTCTTATGTACTCGATCAAATATACATTCTAAACATTATAACTCAAAATATAAGATCAAATGTTTGTTGTTATCACTTGTATATAAGACGTTAAATATGTTTGGTGGCACCTAATTATTTCGTCCGATTTCGTAGTTTTGTCAATATCTCGTCACTCACAACTTCGTTTTCAGTGAAATTAGTTTTATTCGCATTCTAACTCGATGTATATTGAGGTACTAATGTTAATGTAATACATATTTTTTGGACCGAAATCAACTATTTTCCGTGATGGTACCCCTTTGAGTTTCCAACGATTTTGTAATTTTTTAAATTACTCCTCATTCGGAACTCCACTTTCGATGAAATAAATTTTGTTTTCTTATGTACTCGATCAAATATACATTCTAAACATTATAACTCAAAATATAAGATCAAATGGTTCTGTTATCACCTGTATATAAGACGTTAAATATGTTTGGTGGCACCTAATTATTTCGTCCGATTTCGTAGTTTTGTCAATATCTCGTCACTCACAACTTCGTTTTCAGTGAAATTAGTTTTATTCGCATTCTAACTCGATGTATATTGAGGTACTAATGTTAATGTAATACATATTTTTGGGACCGAAATCAACTATTTTCCGTGATGGTACCCCTTTGAGTTTCCAACGATTTTGTAATTTTTTAAATTACTCCTCATTCGGAACTCCACTTTCGATGAAATAAATTTTCTTTTCTTATGTACTCGATCAAATATATATTCTAAACATTCTTACTCAAAATATAAGATCAAATGGTTCCTGTTATCACCTGTATATAATACGTTTTCCTAGGTATCACCTAATTGTTTGGTTCGATTTCGTAGTTTTATCAATATCTCATCACTCACAACTTCGGTTTTAGTGAAATTACTTTTATTCGCATTCTAACTCGATATATATTGACGTAGTAATGTTGATATAATACAAAAAGTTGGGGCCGAAATCAACTATTTTCCGTGATGGGTACCCTTTTGAGTTTCGAACGATTTTGTAGCTTTTTAAATTACTCCTCATTCGGAACTCCACTTTCGATGAAATAAATTTTGTTTTCTTCTGTCCTCGATCAAATATATATTCTAAACATTCTCACTCAAAATATAAGATCAAATGGTTCCTGTTATCACCTGTATATAAGACGTTAAATACGTTTTCCTAGGTATCACCTAATTGTTTCATTCGATTTCGTAGTTTTATCAAGATCTCATCACTCACAGCTCCGTTTTAAGTGAAATTAGTTTTATTCGCATTCTAACTCGATATATATTAAGGTAGTAATGTTAATATAATACATAAATTTCGGACCGAAATCAACTATATTCCGTGATGGTACCCCTTTGAGTTTCGAACGATTTTGTAGTTTTTTGAATTACTCCTCATTCGGAACTCCACTTTCGATGAAATAAATTTTGTTTTCTTATGTACTCGATCAAATATACATTCTAAACATTATAACTCAAAATATAAGATCAAATGGTTCTGTTATCACCTGTATATAATACGTTTTCCTAGGTATCACCTAATTGTTTGGTTCGATTTCGTAGTTTTATCAATATCTCATCACTCACAACTTCGGTTTTAGTGAAATTAGTTTTATTCGCATTATAACTCGATATATATTGACGTAGTAATGTTGATATAATACAAAAGGTTGGGGCCGAAATCAACTATTTTCCGCGATGGGTACCCCTTTGAGTTTCGAACGATTTTGTAGTTTTTTAAATTACTCCTCATTCGGAACTCCACTTTCGATGAAATAAATTTTGTTTTCTTCTGTCCTCGATCAAATATATATTCTAAACATTCTCACTCAAAATATAAGATCAAATGGTTCCTGTAATCACCTGTATATAAGACGTTAAATACGTTTTCCTAGGTATCACCTAATTGTTTCGTTCGATTTCGTAGTTTTATCAATATCTCATCACTCACAGCTCCGTTTTCAGTGAAATTAGTTTTATTCGCATTATAAATCGATATATATTGAGGTAGTAATGTTAATATAATACATATTTTTGGGACCGAAATCAACTATTTTCCGTGATGGTAGCCCTTTGAGTTTCGAACGATTTTGTAGTTTTTTGAATTACTCCTCATTCGGAACTCCACTTTCGATGAAATAAAT
The DNA here is from genome assembly GCA_946814005.1 of Chamaenerion angustifolium. Classification (NCBI taxonomy): domain Eukaryota; kingdom Viridiplantae; phylum Streptophyta; class Magnoliopsida; order Myrtales; family Onagraceae; genus Chamaenerion; species Chamaenerion angustifolium. The sequence goes on along the minus strand of OX328277.1, from coordinate 26,574,860 downwards.
TTTGTTTTCTTATGTACTCGATCAAATATACATTCTAAACATTATAACTCAAAATATAAGATCAAATGTTTGTTGTTATCACTTGTATATAAGACGTTAAATATGTTTGGTGGCACCTAATTATTTCGTCCGATTTCGTAGTTTTGTCAATATCTCGTCACTCACAACTTCGTTTTCAGTGAAATTAGTTTTATTCGCATTCTAACTCGATGTATATTGAGGTACTAATGTTAATGTAATACATATTTTTTGGACCGAAATCAACTATTTTCCGTGATGGTACCCCTTTGAGTTTCCAACGATTTTGTAATTTTTTAAATTACTCCTCATTCGGAACTCCACTTTCGATGAAATAAATTTTGTTTTCTTATGTACTCGATCAAATATACATTCTAAACATTATAACTCAAAATATAAGATCAAATGGTTCTGTTATCACCTGTATATAAGACGTTAAATATGTTTGGTGGCACCTAATTATTTCGTCCGATTTCGTAGTTTTGTCAATATCTCGTCACTCACAACTTCGTTTTCAGTGAAATTAGTTTTATTCGCATTCTAACTCGATGTATATTGAGGTACTAATGTTAATGTAATACATATTTTTTGGACCGAAATCAACTATTTTCCGTGATGGTACCCCTTTGAGTTTCCAACGATTTTGTAATTTTTTAAATTACTCCTCATTCGGAACTCCACTTTCGATGAAATAAATTTTGTTTTCTTATGTACTCGATCAAATATACATTCTAAACATTATAACTCAAAATATAAGATCAAATGGTTCTGTTATCACCTGTATATAAGACGTTAAATATGTTTGGTGGCACCTAATTATTTCGTCCGATTTCGTAGTTTTGTCAATATCTCGTCACTCACAACTTCGTTTTCAGTGAAATTAGTTTTATTCGCATTCTAACTCGATGTATATTGAGGTACTAATGTTAATGTAATACATATTTTTTGGACCGAAATCAACTATTTTCCGTGATGGTACCCCTTTGAGTTTCCAACGATTTTGTAATTTTTTAAATTACTCCTCATTCGGAACTCCACTTTCGATGAAATAAATTTTCTTTTCTTATGTACTCAATCAAATATATATTCTAAACATTCTTACTCAAAATATAAGATCAAATGGTTCCTGTTATCACCTGTATATAATACGTTTTCCTAGGTATCACCTAATTGTTTGGTTCGATTTCGTAGTTTTATCAATATCTCATCACTCACAACTTCGGTTTTAGTGAAATTAGTTTTATTCGCATTCTAACTCGATATATATTGACGTAGTAATGTTGATATAATACAAAAAGTTGGGGCCGAAATCAACTATTTTCCGCGATGGGTACCCCTTTGAGTTTCGAACGATTTTGTAGTTTTTTAAATTACTCCTCATTCGGAACTCCACTTTCGATGAAATAAATTTTGTTTTCTTCTGTCCTCGATCAAATATATATTCTAAACATTCTCACTCAAAATATAAGATCAAATGGTTCCTGTTATCACCTGTATATAAGACGTTAAATACGTTTTCCTAGGTATCACCTAATTGTTTCGTTCGATTTCGTAGTTTTATCAATATCTCATCACTCACAGCTCCGTTTTCAGTGAAATTAGTTTTATTCGCATTATAAATCGATATATATTGAGGTAGTAATGTTAATATAATACATATTTTTGGGACCGAAATCAACTATTTTCCGTGATGGTAGCCCTTTGAGTTTCGAACGATTTTGTAGTTTTTTGAATTACTCCTCATCCGGAACTCCACTTTCGATGAAATAAATTTTGTTTTCTTATGTACTCGATCAAATATACATTCTAAACATTATAACTCAAAATATAAGATCAAATGTTTGTTGTTATCACTTGTATATAAGACGTTAAATATGTTTGGTGGCACCTAATTATTTCGTCCGATTTCGTAGTTTTGTCAATATCTCGTCACTCACAACTTCGTTTTCAGTGAAATTAGTTTTATTCGCATTCTAACTCGATGTATATTGAGGTACTAATGTTAATGTAATACATATTTTTTGGACCGAAATCAACTATTTTCCGTGATGGTACCCCTTTGAGTTTCCAACGATTTTGTAATTTTTTAAATTACTCCTCATTCGGAACTCCACTTTCGATGAAATAAATTTTGTTTTCTTATGTACTCGATCAAATATACATTCTAAACATTATAACTCAAAATATAAGATCAAATGGTTCTGTTATCACCTGTATATAAGACGTTAAATATGTTTGGTGGCACCTAATTATTTCGTCCGATTTCGTAGTTTTGTCAATATCTCGTCACTCACAACTTCGTTTTCAGTGAAATTAGTTTTATTCGCATTCTAACTCGATGTATATTGAGGTACTAATGTTAATGTAATACATATTTTTGGGACCGAAATCAACTATTTTCCGTGATGGTACCCCTTTGAGTTTCCAACGATTTTGTAATTTTTTAAATTACTCCTCATTCGGAACTCCACTTTCGATGAAATAAATTTTCTTTTCTTATGTACTCGATCAAATATATATTCTAAACATTCTTACTCAAAATATAAGATCAAATGGTTCCTGTTATCACCTGTATATAATACGTTTTCCTAGGTATCACCTAATTGTTTGGTTCGATTTCGTAGTTTTATCAATATCTCATCACTCACAACTTCGGTTTTAGTGAAATTACTTTTATTCGCATTCTAACTCGATATATATTGACGTAGTAATGTTGATATAATACAAAAAGTTGGGGCCGAAATCAACTATTTTCCGTGATGGGTACCCTTTTGAGTTTCGAACGATTTTGTAGCTTTTTAAATTACTCCTCATTCGGAACTCCACTTTCGATGAAATAAATTTTGTTTTCTTCTGTCCTCGATCAAATATATATTCTAAACATTCTCACTCAAAATATAAGATCAAATGGTTCCTGTCATCACCTGTATATAAGACGTTAAATACGTTTTCCTAGGTATCACCTAATTGTTTCGTTCGATTTCGTAGTTTTATCAATATCTCATCACTCACAGCTCCGTTTTCAGTGAAATTAGTTTTATTCGCATTATAAATCGATATATATTGAGGTAGTAATGTTAATATAATACATATTTTTGGGACCGAAATCAACTATTTTCCGTGATGGTAGCCCTTTGAGTTTCGAACGATTTTGTAGTTTTTTGAATTACTCCTCATTCGGAACTCCACTTTCGATGAAATAAATTTTGTTTTCTTATGTACTCGATCAAATATACATTCTAAACATTATAACTCAAAATATAAGATCAAATGTTTGTTGTTATCACTTGTATATAAGACGTTAAATATGTTTGGTGGCACCTAATTATTTCGTCCGATTTCGTAGTTTTGTCAATATCTCGTCACTCACAACTTCGTTTTCAGTGAAATTAGTTTTATTCGCATTCTAACTCGATGTATATTGAGGTACTAATGTTAATGTAATACATATCTTTTGGACCGAAATCAACTATTTTCCGTGATGGTACCCCTTTGAGTTTCCAACGATTTTGTAATTTTTTAAATTACTCCTCATTCGGAACTCCACTTTCGATGAAATAAATTTTCTTTTCTTATGTACTCAATCAAATATATATTCTAAACATTCTTACTCAAAATATAAGATCAAATGGTTCCTGTTATCACCTGTATATAATACGTTTTCCTAGGTATCACCTAATTGTTTGGTTCGATTTCGTAGTTTTATCAATATCTCATCACTCACAACTTCGGTTTAAGTGAAATTAGTTTTATTCGCATTCTAACTCGATATATATTGACGTAGTAATGTTGATATAATACAAAAAGTTGGGGCCGAAATCAACTATTTTCCGGCGATGGGTACCCCTTTGAGTTTCGAACGATTTTGTAGTTTTTTAAATTACTCCTCATTCGGAACTCCACTTTCGATGAAATAAATTTTGTTTTCTTCTGTCCTCGATCAAATATATATTCTAAACATTCTCACTCAAAATATAAGATCAAATGGTTCCTGTTATCACCTGTATATAAGACGTTAAATACGTTTTCCTAGGTATCACCTAATTGTTTCGTTCGATTTCGTAGTTTTATCAATATCTCATCACTCACAGCTCCGTTTTCAGTGAAATTAGTTTTATTCGCATTATAAATCGATATATATTGAGGTAGTAATGTCAATATAATACATATTTTTGGGACCGAAATCAACTATTTTCCGTGATGGTAGCCCTTTGAGTTTCGAACGATTTTGTAGTTTTTTGAATTACTCCTCATTCGGAACTCCACTTTCGATGAAATAAATTTTGTTTTCTTATGTACTCGATCAAATATACATTCTAAACATTATAACTCAAAATATAAGATCAAATGTTTGTTGTTATCACTTGTATATAAGACGTTAAATATGTTTGGTGGCACCTAATTATTTCGTCCGATTTCGTAGTTTTGTCAATATCTCGTCACTCACAACTTCGTTTTCAGTGAAATTAGTTTTATTCGCATTCTAACTCGATGTATATTGAGGTACTAATGTTAATGTAATACATATTTTTTGGACCGAAATCAACTATTTTCCGTGATGGTACCCCTTTGAGTTTCCAACGATTTTGTAATTTTTTAAATTACTCCTCATTCGGAACTCCACTTTCGATGAAATAAATTTTGTTTTCTTATGTACTCGATCAAATTCTAAACATTCTTACTCAAAATATAAGATCAAATGGTTCCTGTTATCACCTGTATATAATACGTTTTCCTAGGTATCACCTAATTGTTTGGTTCGATTTCGTAGTTTTATCAATATCTCATCACTCACAACTTCGGTTTTAGTGAAATTAGTTTTATTCGCATTCTAACTCGATATATATTGACGTAGTAATGTTGATATAATACAAAAAGTTAGGGCCGAAATCAACTATTTTCCGTGATGGGTACCCTTTTGAGTTTCGAACGATTTTGTAGTTTTTTAAATTACTCCTCAATCGGAAGTCCACTTTCGATGAAATAAATTTTGTTTTCTTCTGTCCTCGATCAAATATATATTCTAAACATTCTCACTCAAAATATAATTTCAAATGGTTCCTGTTATCACCTGTATATAAGACGTTAAATACGTTTTCCTAGGTATCACCTAATTGTTTCATTCGATTTCGTAGTTTTATCAATATCTCATCACTCACAGCTCCATTTTAAGTGAAATTAGTTTTATTCGCATTCTAACTCGATATATATTAAGGTAGTAATGTTAATATAATACATAAATTTCGGACCGAAATCAACTATATTCCGTGATGGTACCCCTTTGAGTTTCGAACGATTTTGTAGTTTTTTGAATTACTCCTCATTCGGAACTCCACTTTCGATGAAATAAATTTTGTTTTCTTATGTACTCGATCAAATATACATTCTAAACATTATAACTCAAAATATAAGATCAAATGGTTCTGTTATCACCTGTATATAATACGTTTTCCTAGGTATCACCTAATTGTTTGGTTCGATTTCGTAGTTTTATCAATATCTCATCACTCACAACTTCGGTTTTAGTGAAATTAGTTTTATTCGCATTATAACTCGATATATATTGACGTAGTAATGTTAATATAATACAAAAAGTTGGGGCTGAAGTCAAATATTTTCCGTGATGGTACCCCTTTGAGTTTCAATCGATTTTGTAGTTTTTTGAATTACTCCTCGTTCGGAACTCCACTTTCGATGAAATAAATTTTGTTTTCTTATGTACTCGATCAAATATACATTCTAAACATTATAACTCAAAATATAAGATCAAATTTTTGTTGTTATCACTTGTATATAAGACGTTAAATACGTTTGGTGGCACCTAATTGTTTCGTCCGATTTCGTAGTTTTGTCAATATCTCGTCACTCACAACTTCGTTTTCAGTTAAATTAGTTTTATTCGCATTCTAACTCGATATATATTGAGGTAGTAATGTTAATATAATACATATTTTTGGGACCGAAATCAACTATTTTCCGTGATGGTACCCCTTTGAGTTTCCAACAATTTTGTAATTTTTTAAATTACTCCTCATTCGGAACTCCACTTTCGATGAAATAAATTTTGTTTCCTTATGTCCTCGATCAAATATATATTCTAAACATTCTTACTCAAAATATAAGATCAAATGGTTCCTGTTATCACCTGTATATAATACGTTTTCCTAGGTATCACCTAATTGTTTGGTTCGATTTCGTAGTTTTATCAATATCTCATCACTCACAACTTCGGTTTTAGTGAAATTAGTTTTATTCGCATTCTAACTCGATATATATTGACGTAGTAATGTTGATATAATACAAAAGTTGGGGCCGAAATCAACAATTTTCCGTGATGGGTACCCCTTTGAGTTTCGAACGATTTTGTAGTTTTTTAAATTACTCCTCATTCGGAACTCCATTTTCGATGAAATAAATTTTGTTTTCTTCTGTCCTCGATCAAATATATATTCTAAACATTCTCACTCAAAATATGAGATCAAATGGTTCCTGTTATCACCTGTATATAAGACGTTAAATACGTTTTCCTAGGTATCACCTAATTGTTTCGTTCGATTTCGTAGTTTTATCAATATCTCATCACTCACAGCTCCGTTTTCAGTGAAATTAGTTTTATTCGCATTATAAATCGATATATATTGAGGTAGTAATGTTAATATAATACATATTTTTGGGACCGAAATCAACTATTTTCCGTGATGGTAGCCCTTTGAGTTTCGAACGATTTTGTAGTTTTTTGAATTACTCCTCATTCGGAACTCCACTTTCGATGAAATAAATTTTGGTTTCTTATGTACTCGATCAAATATACATTCTAAACATTATAACTCAAAATATAAGATCAAATGTTTGTTGTTATCACTTGTATACAAGACGTTAAATATGTTTGGTGGCACCTAATTATTTCGTCCGATTTCGTAATTTTGTCAGTATCTCGTCACTCACAACTTCGTTTTCAGTGAAATTAGTTTTATTCGCATTCTAATTCGATGTATATTGAGGTACTAATGTTAATGTAATACATATTTTTTGGACCGAAATCAACTATTTTCCGTGATGGTACCCTTTGAGTTTCCAACGATTTTGTAATTTTTTAAATTACTCCTCATTCGGAACTCCACTTTCGATGAAATAAATTTTCTTTTCTTATGTACTCGATCAAATATATATTCTAAACATTCTTACTCAAAATATAAGATCAAATGGTTCCTGTTATCACCTGTATATAATACGTTTTCCTAGGTATCACCTAATTGTTTGGTTCGATTTCGTAGTTTTATCAATATCTCATCACTCACAACTTCGGTTTTAGTGAGATTAGTTTTATTCGCATTATAACTCGATATATATTGACGTAGTAATGTTGATATAATACAAAAAGTTGGGGCCGAAATCAACTATTTTCCGTGATGGGTACCCTTTTGAGTTTCGAACGATTTTGTAGTTTTTTAAATTACTCCTCATTCGGAACTCCACTTTCGATGAAAGAAATTTTGTTTTCTTCTGTCCTCGATCAAATATATATTCTAAACATTCTCACACAAAATATAATATCAAATGGTTCCTGTTATCACCTGTATATAAGACGTTAAATACGTTTTCCTAGGTATCACCTAATTGTTTCATTCGATTTCGTAGTTTTATCAATATCTCATCACTCACAGCTCCGTTTTAAGTGAAATTAGTTTTATTCGCATTCTAACTCGATATATATTAAGGTAGTAATGTTAATATAATACATAAATTTCGGACCGAAATCAACTATATTCCGTGATGGTACCCCTTTGAGTTTCGAACGATTTTGTAGTTTTTTGAATTACTCCTCATTCGGAACTCCACTTTCGATGAAATAAATTTTGTTTTCTTATGTACTCGATCAAATATACATTCTAAACATTATAACTCAAAATATAAGATCAAATGGTTCTGTTATCACCTGTATATAATACGTTTTCCTAGGTATCACCTAATTGTTTGGTTCGATTTCGTAGTTTTATCAATATCTCATCACTCACAACTTCGGTTTTAGTGAAATTAGTTTTATTCGCATTATAACTCGATATATATTAACGTAGTAATGTTGATATAATACAAAAAGTTGGGGCTGAAATCAAATATTTTCCGTGATGGTACCCCTTTGAGTTTCAATCGATTTTGTAGTTTTTTGAATTACTCCTCGTTCGGAACTCCACTTTCGATGAAATAAATTTTGTTTTCTTATGTACTCGATCAAATATACATTCTAAACATTATAACTCAAAATATAAGATCAAATTTTTGTTGTTATCACTTGTATATAAGACGTTAAATACGTTTGGTGGCACCTAATTGTTTCGTCCGATTTCGTAGTTTTGTCAATATCTCGTCACTCACAACTTCGTTTTCAGTTAAATTAGTTTTATTCGCATTCTAACTCGATATATATTGAGGTAGTAATGTTAATATAATACATATTTTTGGGACCGAAATCAACTATTTTCCGTGATGGTACCCCTTTGAGTTTCCAACGATTTTGTAATTTTTTAAATTACTCCTCATTCGGAACTCCACTTTCGATGAAATAAATTTTGTTTCCTTATGTCCTCGATCAAATATATATTCTAAACATTCTTACTCAAAATATAAGATCAAATGGTTCCTGTTATCACCTGTATATAATACGTTTTCCTAGGTATCACCTAATTGTTTGGTTCGATTTCGTAGTTTTATCAATATCTCATCACTCACAACTTCGGTTTTAGTGAAATTAGTTTTATTCGCATTCTAACTCGATATATATTGACGTAGTAATGTTGATATAATACAAAAGTTGGGGCCGAAATCAACAATTTTCCGTGATGGGTACCCCTTTGAGTTTCGAACGATTTTGTAGTTTTTTAAATTACTCCTCATTCGGAACTCCACTTTCGATGAAATAAATTTTGTTTTCTTCTGTCCTCGATCAAATATATATTCTAAACATTCTCACTCAAAATATAAGATCAAATGGTTCCTGTTATCACCTGTATATAAGACGTTAAATACGTTTTCCTAGGTATCACCTAATTGTTTCGTTCGATTTCGTAGTTTTATCAATATCTCATCACTCACAGCTCCGTTTTCAGTGAAATTAGTTTTATTCGCATTATAAATCGATATATATTGAGGTAGTAATGTTAATATAATACATATTTTTGGGACCGAAATCAACTATTTTCCGTGATGGTAGCCCTTTGAGTTTCGAACGATTTTGTAGTTTTTTGAATTACTCCTCATTCGGAACTCCACTTTCGATGAAATAAATTTTGGTTTCTTATGTACTCGATCAAATATACATTCTAAACATTATAACTCAAAATATAAGATCAAATGTTTGTTGTTATCACTTGTATACAAGACGTTAAATATGTTTGGTGGCACCTAATTATTTCGTCCGATTTCGTAGTTTTGTCAATATCTCGTCACTCACAACTTCGTTTTCAGTGAAATTAGTTTTATTCGCATTCTAACTCGATGTATATTGAGGTACTAATGTTAATGTAATACATATTTTTTGGACCGAAATCAACTATTTTCCGTGATGGTACCCCTTTGAGTTTCCAACGATTTTGTAATTTTTTAAATAACTCCTCATTCGGAACTCCACTTTCGATGAAATAAATTTTCTTTTCTTATGTACTCGATCAAATATATATTCTAAACATTCTTACTCAAAATATAAGATCAAATGGTTCCTGTTATCACCTGTATATAATACGTTTTCCTAGGTATCACCTAATTGTTTGGTTCGATTTCGTAGTTTTATCAATATCTCATCACTCACAACTTCGGTTTTAGTGAAATTAGTTTTATTCGCATTATAACTCGATATATATTGACGTAGTAATGTTGATATAATACAAAATGTTGGGGCCGAAATCAACTATTTTCCGTGATGGGTACCCTTTTGAGTTTCGAACGATTTTGTAGTTTTTTAAATTACTCCTCATTCGGAACTCCACTTTCGATGAAAGAAATTTTGTTTTCTTCTGTCCTCGATCAAATATATATTCTAAACATTCTCACTCAAAATATAATATCAAATGGTTCCTGTTATCACCTGTATATAAGACGTTAAATACGTTTTCCTAGGTATCACCTAATTGTTTCATTCGATTTCGTAGTTTTATCAATATCTCATCACTCACAGCTCCGTTTTCAGTGAAATTAGTTTTATTCGCATTATAAATCGATATATATTGAGGTAGTAATGTTAATATAATACATATTTTTGGGACCGACATCAACTATTTTCCGTGATGGTAGCCCTTTGAGTTTCGAACGATTTTGTAGTTTTTTGAATTACTCCTCATTCGGAACTCCACTTTCGATGAAATAAATTTTGTTTTCTTATGTACTCGATCAAATATACATTCTAAACATTATAACTCAAAATATAAGATCAAATGGTTCTGTTATCACCTGTATATAATACGTTTTCCTAGGTATCACCTAATTGTTTGGTTCGATTTCGTAGTTTTATCAATATCTCATCACTCACAACTTCGGTTTTAGTGAAATTAGTTTTATTCACATTCTAACTCGATATATATTGACGTAGTAATGTTGATATAATACACAAAGTTGGGGCCGAAATCAACTATTTTCCGTGATGGGTACCCCTTTGAGTTTCGAACGATTTTGTAGTTTTTTAAATTACTCCTCATTCGGAACTCCACTTTCGATGAAATAAGTTTTGTTTTCTTTTGTCCTCGATTAAATATATATTCTAAACATTCTCACTCAAAATATAGGATCAAATGGTTCCTGTTATCACCTGTATATAAGACGTTAAATACGTTTTCCTAGGTATCACCTAACTGTTTCGTCCGATTTCGTAGTTTTGTCAATATCTCGTCACTCACAACTTCGTTTTCAGTTAAATTAGTTTTATTCGCATTCTAACTCGATATATATTGAGGTAGTAATGTTAATATAATACATATTTTTGGGACCGAAATCAACTATTTTCCGTGATGGTACCCCTTTGAGTTTCCAACGATTTTGTAATTTTTTAAATTACTCCTCATTCGGAACTCCACTTTCGATGAAATAAATTTTGTTTCCTTATGTCCTCGATCAAATATATATTCTAAACATTCTTACTCAAAATATAAGATCAAATGGTTCCTGTTATCACCTGTATATAATACGTTTTCCTAGGTATCACCTAATTGTTTGGTTCGATTTCGTAGTTTTATCAATATCTCATCACTCACAACTTCGGTTTTAGTAAAATTAGTTTTATTCGCATTCTAACTCGATATATATTGACGTAGTAATGTTGATATAATACACAAAGTTGGGGCCGAAATCAACTATTTTTCGTGATGGGTACCCTTTTGAGTTTCGAACGATTTTGTAGTTTTTTAAATTACTCCTCATTCGGAACTCCACTTTCGATGAAATAAGTTTTGTTTTCTTTTGTCCTCGATTAAATATATATTCTAAACATTCTCACTCAAAATATAGGATCAAATGGTTCCTGTTATCACCTGTATATAAGACGTTAAATACGTTTTCCTAGGTATCACCTAATTGTTTCGTTCGATTTCGTAGTTTTATCAATATCTCATCACTCACAGCTCCGTTTTCAGTGAAATTAGTTTTATTCGCATTCTAAATCGATATATATTGAGGTAGTAATGTTAATATAATACATAAATTTCAGACCGAAATCGACTATTTTCCGTGATGGTACCCCTTTGAGTTTCAATCGATTTTGTAGTTTTTTGAATTACTCCTCGTTCGGAACTCCACTTTCGATGAAATAAATTTTGTTTTCTTATGTACTCGATCAAATATACATTCTAAACATTATAACTCAAAATATAAGATCAAATGTTTGTTGTTATCACTTGTATATAAGACGTTAAATATGTTTGGTGGCACCTAATTATTTCGTCCAATTTCGTAGTTTTGTCAATATCTCGACACTCACAACTTCGTTTTCAGTGAAATTAGTTTTATTCGCATTCTAACTCGATGTATATTGAGGTACTAATGTTAATGTAATACATATTTTTTGGACCGAAATCAACTATTATCCGTGATGGTACCCCTTTGAGTTTCCAACGATTTTGTAATTTTTTAAATTACTCCTCATTCAGAACTCCACTTTCGATGAAATAAATTTTGTTTTCTTATGTACTCGATCAAATATATATTTTAAACATTCTTACTCAAAATATAAGATCAAATGGTTCCTGTTATCACCTGTATATAATACGTTTTCCTAGGTATCACCTAATTGTTTGGTTCGATTTCGTAGTTTTATCAATATCTCATCACTCACAACTTCGGTTTTAGTGAAATTAGTTTTATTCGCATTTTAACTCGATATATATTGACGTAGTAATGTTGATATAATACAAAAAGTTAGGGCCGAAATCAACTATTTTCCGTGATGGGTACCCTTTTGAGTTTCGAACGATTTTGTAGTTTTTTAAATTACTCCTCATTCGGAACTCCACTTTCGATGAAATAAATTTTGTTTTCTTCTGTCCTCGATCAAATATATATTCTAAACATTCTCACTCAAAATATAATATCAAATGGTTCTTGTTATCACCTGTATATAAAACGTTAAATACGTTTTCCTAGGTATCACCTAATTGTTTCATTCGATTTCGTAGTTTTATCAATATCTCATCACTCACAGCTCCGTTTTAAGTGAAATTAGTTTTATTCGCATTCTAACTCGATATATATTAAGGTAGTAATGTTAATATAATACATAAATTTCGGACCGAAATCAACTATATTCCGTGATGGTACCCCTTTGAGTTTCGAACGATTTTGTAGTTTTTTGAATTACTCCTCATTCGGAACTCCACTTTCGATGAAATAAATTTTGTTTTCTTATGTACTCGATCAAATATACATTCTAAACATTATAACTCAAAATATAAGATCAAATGGTTCTGTTATCACCTGTATATAATACGTTTTCCTAGGTATCACCTAATTGTTTGGTTCGATTTCGTAGTTTTATCAATATCTCATCACTCACAACTTCGGTTTTAGTGAAATTAGTTTTATTCGCATTCTAACTCGATATATATTGACGTAGTAATGTTGATATAATACACAAAGTTGGGGCCGAAATCAACTATTTTCCGTGATGGGTACCCCTTTGAGTTTCGAACGATTTTGTAGTTTTTTAAATTACTCCTCATTCGGAACTCCACTTTCGATGAAATAAGTTTTGTTTTCTTTTGTCCTCGATTAAATATATATTCTAAACATTCTCACTCAAAATATAGGATCAAATGGTTCCTGTTATCACCTGTATATAAGACGTTAAATACGTTTTCCTAGGTATCACCTAATTGTTTCGTTCGATTTCGTAGTTTTATCAATATCTCATCACTCACAGCTCCGTTTTCAGTGAAATTAGTTTTATTCGCATTATAAATCGATATATATTGAGGTAGTAATGTTAATATAATACATATTTTTGGGACCGAAATCAACTATTTTCCGTGATGGTAGCCCTTTGAGTTTCGAACGATTTTGTAGTTTTTTGAATTACTCCTCATTCGGAACTCCACTTTCGATGAAATAAATTTTGTTTTCTTATGTACTCGATCAAATATACATTCTAAACATTATAACTCAAAATATAAGATCAAATGTTTGTTGTTATCACTTGTATATAAGACGTTAAATATGTTTGGTGGCACCTAATTATTTCGTCCGATTTCGTAGTTTTGTCAATATCTCGTCACTCACAACTTCGTTTTCAGTGAAATTAGTTTTATTCGCATTCTAACTCGATGTATATTGAGGTACTAATGTTAATGTAATACATATTTTTTGGACCGAAATCAACTATTTTCCGTGATGGTACCCCTTTGAGTTTCCAACGATTTTGTAATTTTTTAAATTACTCCTCATTCGGAACTCCACTTTCGATGAAATAAATTTTGTTTTCTTATGTACTCGATCAAATATATATTCTAAACATTCTTACTCAAAATATAAGATCAAATGGTTCCTGTTATCACCTGTATATAATACGTTTTCCTAGGTATCACCTAATTGTTTGGTTCGATTTTGTAGTTTTATCAATATCTCATCACTCACAACTTCGGTTTTAGTGAAATTAGTTTTATTCGCATTCTAACTCGATATATATTGACGTAGTAATGTTGATATAATACAAAAAGTTAGGGCCGAAATCAACTATTTTCCGTGATGGGTACCCTTTTGAGTTTCGAACGATTTTGTAGTTTTTTAAATTACTCCTCATTCGCAACTCCACTTTCGATGAAATAAATTTTGTTTTCTTCTGTCCTCGATCAAATATATATTCTAAACATTCTCACTCAAAATATAATTTCAAATGAATCCTGTTATCACCTGTATATAAGACGTTAAATACGTTTTCCTAAATATCACCTAATTGTTTCATTCGATTTCGTAGTTTTATCAATATCTCATCACTCACAGCTCCGTTTTAAGTGAAATTAGTTTTATTCGCATTCTAACTCGATATATATTAAGGTAGTAATGTTAATATAATACATAAATTTCGGACCGAAATCAACTATATTCCGTGATGGTACCCCTTTGAGTTTCGAACGATTTTGTAGTTTTTTGAATTACTCCTCATTCGGAACTCCACTTTCGATGAAATAAATTTTGTTTTCTTATGTACTCGATCAAATATACATTCTAAACATTATAACTCAAAATATAAGATCAAATGGTTCTGTTATCACCTGTATATAATACGTTTTCCTAGGTATCACCTAATTGTTTGGTTCGATTTCGTAGTTTTATCAATATCTCATCACTCACAACTTCGGTTTTAGTGAAATTAGTTTTATTCGCATTATAACTCGATATATATTGACGTAGTAATGTTGATATAATACAAAAAGTTGGGGCTGAAATCAAATATTTTCCGTGATGGTACCCCTTTGAGTTTCAATCTATTTTGTAGTTTTTTGAATTACTCCTCGTTCGGAACTCCACTTTCGATGAAATAAATTTTGTTTTCTTATGTACTCGATCAAATATACATTCTAAACATTATAACTCAAAATATAAGATCAAATTTTTGTTGTTATCACTTGTATATAAGACGTTAAATACGTTTGGTGGCACCTAATTGTTTCGTCCGATTTCGTAGTTTTGTCAATATCTCGTCACTCACAACTTCGTTTTCAGTTAAATTAGTTTTATTCGCATTCTAACTCGATATATATTGAGGTAGTAATGTTAATATAATACATATTTTTGGGACCGAAATCAACTATTTTCCGTGATGGTACCCCTTTGAGTTTCCAACGATTTTGTAATTTTTTAAATTACTCCTCATTCGGAACTCCACTTTCGATGAAATAAATTTTGTTTCCTTATGTCCTCGATCAAATATATATTCTAAACATTCTTACTCAAAATATAAGATCAAATGGTTCCTGTTATCACCTGTATATAATACGTTTTCCTAGGTATCACCTAATTGTTTGGTTCGATTTCGTAGTTTTATCAATATCTCATCACTCACAACTTCGGTTTTAGTGAAATTAGTTTTATTCGCATTATAACTCGATATATATTGACGTAGTAATGTTGATATAATACAAAAAGTTGGGGCCGAAATCAACTATTTTCCGTGATGGGTACCCCTTTGAGTTTCGAACGATTTTGTAGTTTTTTAAATTACTCCTCATTCGGAACTCCACTTTCGATGAAATAAATTTTGTTTTCTTCTGTCCTCGATCAAATATATATTCTAAACATTCTCACTCAAAATATAAGATCAAATGGTTCCTGTTATCACCTGTATATAAGACGTTAAATACGTTTTCCTAGGTATCACCTAATTGTTTCGTTCGATTTCGTAGTTTTATCAATATCTCATCACTCACAGCTCCGTTTTCAGTGAAATTAGTTTTATTCGCATTATAAATCGATATATATTGAGGTAGTAATGTTAATATAATACATATTTTTGGGACCGAAATCAACTATTTTCCGTGATGGTAGCCCTTTGAGTTTCGAACGATTTTGTAGTTTTTTGAATTACTCCTCATTCGGAACTCCACTTTCGATGAAATAAATTTTGTTTTCTTATGTACTCGATCAAATATACATTCTAAACATTATAACTCAAAATATAAGATCAAATGTTTGTTGTTATCACTTGTATATAAGACGTTAAATATGTTTGGTGGCACCTAATTATTTCGTCCGATTTCGTAGTTTTGTCAATATCTCGTCACTCACAACTTCGTTTTCAGTGAAATTAGTTTTATTCGCATTCTAACTCGATGTATATTGAGGTACTAATGTTAATGTAATACATATTTTTTGGACCGAAATCAACTATTTTCCGTGATGGTACCCCTTTGAGTTTCCAACGATTTTGTAATTTTTTAAATTACTCCTCATTCGGAACTCCACTTTCGATGAAATAAATTTTGTTTCCTTATGTCCTCGATCAAATATATATTCTAAACATTCTTACTCAAAATATAAGATCAAATGGTTCCTGTTATCACCTGTATATAATACGTTTTCCTAGGTATCACCTAATTGTTTGGTTCGATTTCGTAGTTTTATCAATATCTCATCACTCACAACTTCGGTTTTAGTGAAATTAGTTTTATTCGCATTATAACTCGATATATATTGACGTAGTAATGTTGATATAATACAAAAAGTTGGGGCCGAAATCAACTATTTTCCGTGATGGGTACCCCTTTGAGTTTCGAACGATTTTGTAGTTTTTTAAATTACTCCTCATTCGGAACTCCACTTTCGATGAAATAAATTTTGTTTTCTTCTGTCCTCGATCAAATATATATTCTAAACATTCTCACTCAAAATATAAGATCAAATGGTTCCTGTTATCACCTGTATATAAGACGTTAAATACGTTTTCCTAGGTATCACCTAATTGTTTCGTTCGATTTCGTAGTTTTATCAATATCTCATCACTCACAGCTCCGTTTTCAGTGAAATTAGTTTTATTCACATTATAAATCGATATATATTGAGGTAGTAATGTTAATATAATACATATTTTTGGGACCGAAATCAACTATTTTCCGTGATGGTAGCCCTTTGAGTTTCGAACGATTTTGTAGTTTTTTGAATTACTCCTCATTCGGAACTCCACTTTCGATGAAATAAATTTTGTTTTCTTATGTACTCGATCAAATATATATTCTAAACATTCTTACTCAAAATATAAGATCAAATGGTTCCTGTTATCACCTGTATATAATACGTTTTCCTAGGTATCACCTAATTGTTTGGTTCGATTTCGTAGTTTTATCAATATCTCATCACTCACAACTTCGGTTTTAGTGAAATTAGTTTTATTCGCATTCTAACTCGATATATATTGACGTAGTAATGTTGATATAATACAAAAAGTTAGGGCCGAAATCAACTATTTTCCGTGATGGGTACCCTTTTGAGTTTCGAACGATTTTGTAGTTTTTTAAATTACTCCTCATTCGGAACTCCACTTTCGATGAAATAAATTTTGTTTTCTTCTGTCCTCGATCAAATATATATTCTAAACATTCTCACTCAAAATATAATTTCAAATGGTTCCTGTTATCACCTGTATATAAGACGTTAAATACGTTTTCCTAGGTATCACCTAATTGTTTCATTCGATTTCGTAGTTTTATCAATATCTCATCACTCACAGCTCCGTTTTAAGTGAAATTAGTTTTATTCGCATTCTAACTCGATATATATTAAGGTAGTAATGTTAATATAATACATAAATTTCGGACCGAAATCAACTATATTCCGTGATGGTACCCCTTTGAGTTTCGAACGATTTTGTAGTTTTTTGAATTACTCCTCATTCGGAACTCCACTTTCGATGAAATAAATTTTGTTTTCTTATGTACTCGATCAAATATACATTCTAAACATTATAACTCAAAATATAAGATCAAATGGTTCTGTTATCACCTGTATATAATACGTTTTCCTAGGTATCACCTAATTGTTTGGTTCGATTTCGTAGTTTTATCAATATCTCATCACTCACAACTTCGGTTTTAGTGAAATTAGTTTTATTCGCATTATAACTCGATATATATTGACGTAGTAATGTTGATATAATACAAAAAGTTGGGGCTGAAATCAAATATTTTCCGTGATGGTACCCCTTTGAGTTTCAATCGATTTTGTAGTTTTTTGAATTACTCCTCGTTCGGAACTCCACTTTCGATGAAATAAATTTTGTTTTCTTATGTACTCGATCAAATATACATTCTAAACATTATAACTCAAAATATAAGATCAAATTTTTGTTGTTATCACTTGTATATAAGACGTTAAATACGTTTGGTGGCACCTAATTGTTTCGTCCGATTTCGTAGTTTTGTCAATATCTCGTCACTCACAACTTCGTTTTCAGTGAAATTAGTTTTATTCGCATTCTAACTCGATGTATATTGAGGTACTAATGTTAATGTAATACATATTTTTTGGACCGAAATCAACTATTTTCCGTGATGGTACCCCTTTGAGTTTCCAACGATTTTGTAATTTTTTAAATTACTCCTCATTCGGAACTCCACTTTCGATGAAATAAATTTTGTTTTCTTATGTACTCGATCAAATATATATTCTAAACATTCTTACTCAAAATATAAGAGCAAATGGTTCCTGTTATCACCTGTATATAATACGTTTTCCTAGGTATCACCTAATTGTTTGGTTCGATTTCGTAGTTTTATCAATATCTCATCACTCACAACTTCGGTTTTAGTGAAATTAGTTTTATTCGCATTCTAACTCGATATATATTGACGTAGTAATGTTGATATAATACAAAAAGTTAGGGCCGAAATCAACTATTTTCCGTGATGGGTACCCTTTTGAGTTTCGAACGATTTTGTAGTTTTTTAAATTACTCCTCATTCGGAACTCCACTTTCGATGAAATAAATTTTGTTTTCTTCTGTCCTCGATCAAATATATATTCTAAACATTCTCACTCAAAATATAATTTCAAATGGTTCCTGTTATCACCTGTATATAAGACGTTAAATACGTTTTCCTAGGTATCACCTAATTGTTTCATTCGATTTCGTAGTTTTATCAATATCTCATCACTCACAGCTCCGTTTTAAGTGAAATTAGTTTTATTCGCATTCTAACTCGATATATATTAAGGTAGTAATGTTAATATAATACATAAATTTCGGACCGAAATCAACTATATTCCGTGATGGTACCCCTTTGAGTTTCGAACGATTTTGTAGTTTTTTGAATTACTCCTCATTCGGAACTCCACTTTCGATGAAATAAATTTTGTTTTCTTATGTACTCGATCAAATATACATTCTAAACATTATAACTCAAAATATAAGATCAAATGGTTCTGTTATCACCTGTATATAATACGTTTTCCTAGGTATCACCTAATTGTTTGGTTCGATTTCGTAGTTTTATCAATATCTCATCACTCACAACTTCGGTTTTAGTGAAATTAGTTTTATTCGCATTATAACTCGATATATATTGACGTAGTAATGTTGATATAATACAAAAAGTTTGGGCTGAAATCAACTATTTTCCGTGATGGTACCCCTTTGAGTTTCAATCGATTTTGTAGTTTTTTGAATTACTCCTCGTTCGGAACTCCACTTTCGATGAAATAAATTTTGTTTTCTTATGTACTCGATCAAATATACATTCTAAACATTATAACTCAAAATATAAGATCAAATTTTTGTTGTTATCACTTGTATATAAGACGTTAAATACGTTTGGTGGCACCTAATTGTTTCGTCCGATTTCGTAGTTTTGTCAATATCTCGTCACTCACAACTTCGTTTTCAGTGAAATTAGTTTTATTCGCATTCTAACTCGATGTATATTGAGGTACTAATGTTAATGTAATACATATTTTTTGGACCGAAATCAACTATTTTCCGTGATGGTACCCCTTTGAGTTTCCAACGATTTTGTAATTTTTTAAATTACTCCTCATTCGGAACTCCACTTTCGATGAAATAAATTTTCTTTTCTTATGTACTCGATCAAATATATATTCTAAACATTCTTACTCAAAATATAAGATCAAATGGTTCCTGTTATCACCTGTATATAATACGTTTTCCTAGGTATCACCTAATTGTTTGGTTCGATTTCGTAGTTTTATCAATATCTCATCACTCACAACTTCGGTTTTAGTGAAATTAGTTTTATTCGCATTCTAACTCGATATATATTGACGTAGTAATGTTGATATAATACAAAAACTTGGGGCCGAAATCAACAATTTTCCGTGATGGGTACCCTTTTGAGTTTCGAACGATTTTGTAGTTTTTTAAATTACTCCTCATTCGGAACTCCACTTTCGATGAAATAAATTTTGTTTTCTTCTGTCCTCGATCAAATATATATTCTAAACATTCTCACTCAAAATATAATATCAAATGGTTCCTGTTATCACCTGTATATAAGACGTTAAATACGTTTTCCTAGGTATCACCTAATTGTTTCATTCGATTTCGTAGTTTTATCAATATCTCATCACTCACAGCTCCGTTTTAAGTGAAATTAGTTTTATTCACATTCTAACTCAATATATATTAATATAATACATAAATTTCGGACCGAAATCAACTATATTCCGTGATGGTACCCCTTTGAGTTTCGAACGATTTTGTAGTTTTTTGAATTACTCCTCATTCGGAACTCCACTTTCGATGAAATAAATTTTGTTTTCTTATGTACTCGATCAAATATACATTCTAAACATTATAACTCAAAATATAAGATCAAATGGTATTGTTATCACCTGTATATAATACGTTTTCCTAGGTATCACCTAATTGTTTGGTTCGATTTCGTAGTTTTATCAATATCTCATCACTCACAACTTCGGTTTTAGTGAAATTAGTTTTATTCGCATTATAACTCGATATATATTGACGTAGTAATGTTGATATAATACAAAAAGTTGGGGCCGAAATCATCTATTTTCCGTGATGGGTACCCCTTTGAGTTTCGAACGATTTTGTAGTTTTTTAAATTACTCCTCATTCGGAACTCCACTTTCGATGAAATAAGTTTTGTTTTCTTTTGTCCTCGATTAAATATATATTCTAAACATTCTCACTCAAAATATAAGATCAAATGGTTCCTGTTATCACCTGTATATAAGACGTTAAATACGTTTTCCTAGGTATCACCTAATTGTTTCGTTCGATTTCGTAGTTTTATCAATATCTCATCACTCACAGCTCCGTTTTCAGTGAAATTAGTTTTATTCGCATTCTAACTCGATATATATTGAGGTAGTAATGTTAATAAAATACATAAATTTCGGACCGAAATCGACTATTTTCCGTGATGGTACCCCTTTGAGTTTCAATCGATTTTGTAGTTTTTTGAATTACTCCTCGTTCGGAACTCCACTTTCGATGAAATAAATTTTGTTTTCTTATGTACTCGATCAAATATACATTCTAAACATTATAACTCAAAATATAAGGTCAAATTTTTGTTGTTATCACTTGTATATAAGACGTTAAATACGTTTGGTGGCACCTAATTGTTTCGTCCGATTTCGTAGTTTTGTCAATATCTCGTCACTCACAACTTCGTTTTCAGTTAAATTAGTTTTATTCGCATTCTAACTCGATATATATTGAGGTAATAATGTTAATATAATACATATTTTTGGGACCGAAATCAACAATTTTCCGCGATGGGTACCCCTTTGAGTTTCGAACGATTTTGTAGTTTTTTAAATTACTCCTCATTCGGAACTCCACTTTCGATGAAATAAATTTTGTTTTCTTCTGTCCTCGATCAAATATATATTCTAAACATTCTCACTCAAAATATAAGATCAAATGGTTCCTGTCATCACCTGTATATAAGACGTTAAATACGTTTTCCTAGGTATCACCTAATTGTTTCGTTCGATTTCGTAGTTTTATCAATATCTCATCACTCACAGCTCCGTTTTCAGTGAAATTAGTTTTATTCGCATTATAAATCGATATATATTGAGGTAGTAATGTTAATATAATACATATTTTTGGGACCGAAATCAACTATTTTCCGTGATGGTAGCCCTTTGAGTTTCGAACGATTTTGTAGTTTTTTGAATTACTCCTCATTCGGAACTCCACTTTCGATGAAATAAATTTTGTTTTCTTATGTACTCGATCAAATATACATTCTAAACATTATAACTCAAAATATAAGATCAAATGTTTGTTGTTATCACTTGTATATAAGACGTTAAATATGGTTGGTGGCACCTAATTATTTCGTCCGATTTCGTAGTTTTGTCAATATCTCGTCACTCACAACTTCGTTTTCAGTGAAATTAGTTTTATTCGCATTCTAACTCGATGTATATTGAGGTACTAATGTTAATGTAATACATATTTTTTGGACCGAAATCAACTATTTTCCGTGATGGTACCCCTTTGAGTTTCCAACGATTTTGTAATTTTTTAAATTACTCCTCATTCGGAACTCCACTTTCGATGAAATAAATTTTGTTTTCTTATGTACTCGATCAAATATACATTCTAAACATTATAACTCAAAATATAAGATCAAATGGTTCTGTTATCACCTGTATATAAGACGTTAAATATGTTTGGTGGCACCTAATTATTTCGTCCGATTTCGTAGTTTTGTCAATATCTCGTCACTCACAACTTCGTTTTCAGTGAAATTAGTTTTATTCGCATTCTAACTCGATGTATATTGAGGTACTAATGTTAATGTAATACATATTTTTTGGACCGAAATCAACTATTTTCCGTGATGGTACCCCTTTGAGTTTCCAACGATTTTGTAATTTTTTAAATTACTCCTCATTCGGAACTCCACTTTCGATGAAATAAATTTTCTTTTCTTATGTACTCGAACAAATATACATTCTAAACATTATAACTTAAAATATAAGATCAAACGGTTCTGTTATCACCTGTATATAAGACGTTTTCC
Organism: Chamaenerion angustifolium; assembly: GCA_946814005.1. Classification (NCBI taxonomy): domain Eukaryota; kingdom Viridiplantae; phylum Streptophyta; class Magnoliopsida; order Myrtales; family Onagraceae; genus Chamaenerion; species Chamaenerion angustifolium. Next base: position 26,551,857 of record OX328277.1, on the reverse strand, counting down.
TAGGTATCACCTAATTGTTTGGTTCGATTTCGTAGTTTTATCAATATCTCATCACTCACAACTTCGGTTTTAGTGAAATTAGTTTTATTCGCATTCTAACTCGATATATATTGACGTAGTAATGTTGATATAATACAAAAGTTGGGGCCGAAATCAACAATTTTCCGTGATGGGTACCCCTTTGAGTTTCGAACGATTTTGTAGTTTTTTAAATTACTCCTCATTCGGAACTCCACTTTCGATGAAATAAATTTTGTTTTCTTCTGTCCTCGATCAAATATATATTCTAAACATTCTCACTCAAAATATAAGATCAAATGGTTCCTGTTATCACCTGTATATAAGACGTTAAATACGTTTTCCTAGGTATCACCTAATTGTTTCGTTCGATTTCGTAGTTTTATCAATATCTCATCACTCACAGCTCCGTTTTCAGTGAAATTAGTTTTATTCGCATTATAAATCGATATATATTGAGGTAGTAATGTTAATATAATACATATTTTTGGGACCGAAATCAACTATTTTCCGTGATGGTAGCCCTTTGAGTTTCGAACGATTTTGTAGTTTTTTGAATTACTCCTCATTCGGAACTCCACTTTCGATGAAATAAATTTTGTTTTCTTATGTACTCGAACAAATATACATTCTAAACATTATAACTTAAAATATAAGATCAAACGGTTCTGTTATCACCTGTATATAAGACGTTTTCCTAGGTATCACCTAATTGTTTGGTTCGATTTCGTAGTTTTATCAATATCTCATCACTCACAACTTCGGTTTTAGTGAAATTAGTTTTATTCGCATTCTAACTCGATATATATTGACGTAGTAATGTTGATATAATACAAAAGTTGGGGCCGAAATCAACAATTTTCCGTGATGGGTACCCCTTTGAGTTTCGAACGATTTTGTAGTTTTTTAAATTACTCCTCATTCGGAACTCCACTTTCGATGAAATAAATTTTGTTTTCTTCTGTCCTCGATCAAATATATATTCTAAACATTCTCACTCAAAATATAAGATCAAATGGTTCCTGTCATCACCTGTATATAAGACGTTAAATACGTTTTCCTAGGTATCACCTAATTGTTTCGTTCGATTTCGTAGTTTTATCAATATCTCATCACTCACAGCTCCGTTTTCAGTGAAATTAGTTTTATTCGCATTATAAATCGATATATATTGAGGTAGTAATGTTAATATAATACATATTTTTGGGACCGAAATCAACTATTTTCCGTGATGGTAGCCCTTTGAGTTTCGAACGATTTTGTAGTTTTTTGAATTACTCCTCATTCGGAACTCCACTTTCGATGAAATAAATTTTGTTTTCTTATGTACTCGATCAAATATACATTCTAAACATTATACCTCAAAATATAAGATCAAATGTTTGTTGTTATCACTTGTATATAAGACGTTAAATATGTTTGGTGGCACCTAATTATTTCGTCCGATTTCGTAGTTTTGTCAATATCTCGTCACTCACAACTTCGTTTTCAGTGAAATTAGTTTTATTCGCATTCTAACTCGATGTATATTGAGGTACTAATGTTAATGTAATACATATTTTTTGGACCGAAATCAACTATTTTCCGTGATGGTACCCCTTTGAGTTTCCAACGATTTTGTAATTTTTTAAATTACTCCTCATTCGGAACTCCACTTTCGATGAAATAAATTTTCTTTTCTTATGTACTCAATCAAATATATATTCTAAACATTCTTACTCAAAATATAAGATCAAATGGTTCCTGTTATCACCTGTATATAATAGGTTTTCCTAGGTATCACCTAATTGTTTGGTTCGATTTCGTAGTTTTATCAATATCTCATCACTCACAACTTCGGTTTTAGTGAAATTAGTTTTATTCGCATTCTAACTCGATATATATTGACGTAGTAATGTTGATATAATACAAAAAGTTGGGGCCGAAATCAACTATTTTCCGCGATGGGTACCCCTTTGAGTTTCGAACGATTTTGTAGTTTTTTAAATTACTCCTCATTCGGAACTCCACTTTCGATGAAATAAATTTTGTTTTCTTCTGTCCTCGATCAAATATATATTCTAAACATTCTCACTCAAAATATAAGATCAAATGGTTCCTGTTATCACCTGTATATAAGACGTTAAATACGTTTTCCTAGGTATCACCTAATTGTTTCGTTCGATTTCGTAGTTTTATCAATATCTCATCACTCACAGCTCCGTTTTCAGTGAAATTAGTTTTATTCGCATTATAAATCGATATATATTGAGGTAGTAATGTTAATATAATACATATTTTTGGGACCGAAATCAACTATTTTCCGTGATGGTAGCCCTTTGAGTTTCGAACGATTTTGTAGTTTTTTGAATTACTCCTCATTCGGAACTCCACTTTCGATGAAATAAATTTTGTTTTCTTATGTACTCGATCAAATATACATTCTAAACATTATAACTCAAAATATAAGATCAAATGTTTGTTGTTATCACTTGTATATAAGACGTTAAATATGTTTGGTGGCACCTAATTATTTCGTCCGATTTCGTAGTTTTGTCAATATCTCGTCACTCACAACTTCGTTTTCAGTGAAATTAGTTTTATTCGCATTCTAACTCGATGTATATTGAGGTACTAATGTTAATGTAATACATATTTTTTGGACCGAAATCAACTATTTTCCGTGATGGTACCACTTTGAGTTTCCAACGATTTTGTAATTTTTTAAATTACTCCTCATTCGGAACTCCACTTTCGATGAAATAAATTTTGTTTTCTTATGTACTCGATCAAATATACATTCTAAACATTATAACTCAAAATATAAGATCAAATGGTTCTGTTATCACCTGTATATAAGACGTTAAATATGTTTGGTGGCACCTAATTATTTCGTCCGATTTCGTAGTTTTGTCAATATCTCGTCACTCACAACTTCGTTTTCAGTGAAATTAGTTTTATTCGCATTCTAACTCGATGTATATTGAGGTACTAATGTTAATGTAATACATATTTTTTGGACCGAAATCAACTATTTTCCGTGATGGTACCCCTTTGAGTTTCCAACGATTTTGTAATTTTTTAAATTACTCCTCATTCGGAACTCCACTTTCGATGAAATAAATTTTCTTTTCTTATGTACTCGATCAAATATATATTCTAAACATTCTTACTCAAAATATAAGATCAAATGGTTCCTGTTATCACCTGTATATAATACGTTTTCCTAGGTATCACCTAATTGTTTGGTTCGATTTCGTAGTTTTATCAATATCTCATCACTCACAACTTCGGTTTTAGTGAAATTACTTTTATTCGCATTCTAACTCGATATATATTGACGTAGTAATGTTGATATAATACAAAAAGTTGGGGCCGAAATCAACTATTTTCCGTGATGGGTACCCTTTTGAGTTTCGAACGATTTTGTAGCTTTTTAAATTACTCCTCATTCGGAACTCCACTTTCGATGAAATAAATTTTGTTTTCTTCTGTCCTCGATCAAATATATATTCTAAACATTCTCACTCAAAATATAAGATCAAATGGTTCCTGTCATCACCTGTATATAAGACGTTAAATACGTTTTCCTAGGTATCACCTAATTGTTTCGTTCGATTTCGTAGTTTTATCAATATCTCATCACTCACAGCTCCGTTTTCAGTGAAATTAGTTTTATTCGCATTATAAATCGATATATATTGAGGTAGTAATGTTAATATAATACATATTTTTGGGACCGAAATCAACTATTTTCCGTGATGGTAGCCCTTTGAGTTTCGAACGATTTTGTAGTTTTTTGAATTACTCCTCATTCGGAACTCCACTTGCGATGAAATAAATTTTGTTTTCTTATGTACTCGATCAAATATACATTCTAAACATTATAACTCAAAATATAAGATCAAATGGTTCTGTTATCACCTGTATATAAGACGTTAAATACGTTTTCCTAGGTATCACCTAATTGTTTCGTTCGATTTCGTAGTTTTATCAATATCTCATCACTCACAGCTCCGTTTTCAGTGAAATTAGTTTTATTCGCATTATAAATCGATATATATTGAGGTAGTAATGTTAATATAATACATATTTTTGGGACCGAAATCAACTATTTTCCGTGATGGTAGCCCTTTAGTTTTATCACTCACAGTTAAATATGTTTGGTGGCACCTAATTATTTCGTCCGATTTCGTAGTTTTGTCAATATCTCGTCACTCACAACTTCGTTTTCAGTGAAATTAGTTTTATTCGCATTCTAACTCGATGTATATTGAGGTACTAATGTTAATGTAATACATATTTTTTGGACCGAAATCAACTATTTTCCGTGATGGTACCCCTTTGAGTTTCCAACGATTTTGTAATTTTTTAAATTACTCCTCATTCGGAACTCCACTTTCGATGAAATAAATTTTGTTTTCTTATGTACTCGATCAAATATACATTCTAAACATTATAACTCAAAATATAAGATCAAATGGTTCTGTTATCACCTGTATATAAGACGTTAAATATGTTTGGTGGCACCTAATTATTTCGTCCGATTTCGTAGTTTTGTCAATATCTCGTCACTCACAACTTCGTTTTCAGTGAAATTAGTTTTATTCGCATTCTAACTCGATGTATATTGAGGTACTAATGTTAATGTAATACATATTTTTTGGACCGAAATCAACTATTTTCCGTGATGGTACCCCTTTGAGTTTCCAACGATTTTGTAATTTTTTAAATTACTCCTCATTCGGAACTCCACTTTCGATGAAATAAATTTTCTTTTCTTATGTACTCGATCAAATATATATTCTAAACATTCTTACTCAAAATATGAGATCAAATGGTTCCTGTTATCACCTGTATATAATACGTTTTCCTAGGTATCACCTAATTGTTTGGTTCGATTTCGTAGTTTTATCAATATCTCATCACTCACAACTTCGGTTTTAGTGAAATTAGTTTTATTCGCATTCTAACTCGATATATATTGACGTAGTAATGTTGATATAATACAAAAAGTTGGGGCCGAAATCAACTATTTTCCGCGATGGGTACCCCTTTGAGTTTCGAACGATTTTGTAGTTTTTTAAATTACTCCTCATTCGGAACTCCACTTTCGATGAAATAAATTTTGTTTTCTTCTGTCCTCGATCAAATATATATTCTAAACATTCTCACTCAAAATATAAGATCAAATGGTTCCTGTTATCACCTGTATATAAGACGTTAAATACGTTTTCCTAGGTATCACCTAATTGTTTCGTTCGATTTCGTAGTTTTATCAATATCTCATCACTCACAGCTCCGTTTTCAGTGAAATTAGTTTTATTCGCATTATAAATCGATATATATTGAGGTAGTAATGTTAATATAATACATATTTTTGGGACCGAAATCAACTATTTTCCGTGATGGTAGCCCTTTGAGTTTCGAACGATTTTGTAGTTTTTTGAATTACTCCTCATTCGGAACTCCACTTTCGATGAAATAAATTTTGTTTTCTTATGTACTCGATCAAATATACATTCTAAACATTATAACTCAAAATATAAGATCAAATGTTTGTTGTTATCACTTGTATATAATACGTTTTCCTAGGTATCACCTAATTGTTTGGTTCGATTTCGTAGTTTTATCAATATCTCATCACTCACAACTTCGGTTTTAGTGAAATTAGTTTTATTCGCATTCTAACTCGATATATATTGACGTAGTAATGTTGATATAATACAAAAAGTTGGGGCCGAAATCAACTATTTTCCGCGATGGGTACCCCTTTGAGTTTCGAACGATTTTGTAGTTTTTTAAATTACTCCTCATTCGGAACTCCACTTTCGATGAAATAAATTTTGTTTTCTTCTGTCCTCGATCAAATATATATTCTAAACATTCTCACTCAAAATATAAGATCAAATGGTTCCTGTTATCACCTGTATATAAGACGTTAAATACGTTTTCCTAGGTATCACCTAATTGTTTCGTTCGATTTCGTAGTTTTATCAATATCTCATCACTCACAGCTCCGTTTTCAGTGAAATTAGTTTTATTCGCATTATAAATCGATATATATTGAGGTAGTAATGTTAATATAATACATATTTTTGGGACCGAAATCAACTATTTTCCGTGATGGTAGCCCTTTGAGTTTCGAACGATTTTGTAGTTTTTTGAATTACTCCTCATTCGGAACTCCACTTTCGATGAAATAAATTTTGTTTTCTTATGTACTCGATCAAATATACATTCTAAACATTATAACTCAAAATATAAGATCAAATGTTTGTTGTTATCACTTGTATATAAGACGTTAAATATGTTTGGTGGCACCTAATTATTTCGTCCGATTTCGTAGTTTTGTCAATATCTCGTCACTCACAACTTCGTTTTCAGTGAAATTAGTTTTATTCGCATTCTAACTCGATGTATATTGAGGTACTAATGTTAATGTAATACATATTTTTTGGACCGAAATCAACTATTTTCCGTGATGGTACCCCTTTGAGTTTCCAACGATTTTGTAATTTTTTAAATTACTCCTCATTCGGAACTCCACTTTCGATGAAATAAATTTTGTTTTCTTATGTACTCGATCAAATATACATTCTAAACATTATAACTCAAAATATAAGATCAAATGGTTCTGTTATCACCTGTATATAAGACGTTAAATATGTTTGGTGGCACCTAATTATTTCGTCCGATTTCGTAGTTTTGTCAATATCTCGTCACTAACAACTTCGTTTTCAGTGAAATTAGTTTTATTCGCATTCTAACTCGATGTATATTGAGGTACTAATGTTAATGTAATACATATTTTTTGGACCGAAATCAACTATTTTCCGTGATGGTACCCCTTTGAGTTTCCAACGATTTTGTAATTTTTTAAATTACTCCTCATTCGGAACTCCACTTTCGATGAAATAAATTTTCTTTTCTTATGTACTCGATCAAATATATATTCTAAACATTCTTACTCAAAATATAAGATCAAATGGTTCCTGTTATCACCTGTATATAATACGTTTTCCTAGGTATCACCTAATTGTTTGGTTCGATTTCGTAGTTTTATCAATATCTCATCACTCACAACTTCGGTTTTAGTGAAATTACTTTTATTCGCATTCTAACTCGATATATATTGACGTAGTAATGTTGATATAATACAAAAAGTTGGGGCCGAAATCAACTATTTTCCGTGATGGGTACCCTTTTGAGTTTCGAACGATTTTGTAGCTTTTTAAATTACTCCTCATTCGGAACTCCACTTTCGATGAAATAAATTTTGTTTTCTTCTGTCCTCGATCAAATATATATTCTAAACATTCTCACTCAAAATATAAGATCAAATGGTTCCTGTCATCACCTGTATATAAGACGTTAAATACGTTTTCCTAGGTATCACCTAATTGTTTCGTTCGATTTCGTAGTTTTATCAATATCTCATCACTCACAGCTCCGTTTTCAGTGAAATTAGTTTTATTCGCATTATAAATCGATATATATTGAGGTAGTAATGTTAATATAATACATATTTTTGGGACCGAAATCAACTATTTTCCGTGATGGTAGCCCTTTGAGTTTCGAACGATTTTGTAGTTTTTTGAATTACTCCTCATTCGGAACTCCACTTTCGATGAAATAAATTTTGTTTTCTTATGTACTCGATCAAATATACATTCTAAACATTATAACTCAAAATATAAGATCAAATGTTTGTTGTTATCACTTGTATATAAGACGTTAAATATGTTTGGTGGCACCTAATTATTTCGTCCGATTTCGTAGTTTTGTCAATATCTCGTCACTCACAACTTCGTTTTCAGTGAAATTAGTTTTATTCGCATTCTAACTCGATGTATATTGAGGTACTAATGTTAATGTAATACATATTTTTTGGACCGAAATCAACTATTTTCCGTGATGGTACCCCTTTGAGTTTCCAACGATTTTGTAATTTTTTAAATTACTCCTCATTCGGAACTCCACTTTCGATGAAATAAATTTTCTTTTCTTATGTACTCAATCAAATATATATTCTAAACATTCTTACTCAAAATATAAGATCAAATGGTTCCTGTTATCACCTGTATATAATACGTTTTCCTAGGTATCACCTAATTGTTTGGTTCGATTTCGTAGTTTTATCAATATCTCATCACTCACAACTTCGGTTTTAGTGAAATTAGTTTTATTCGCATTCTAACTCGATATATATTGACGTAGTAATGTTGATATAATACAAAAAGTTGGGGCCGAAATCAACTATTTTCCGCGATGGGTACCCCTTTGAGTTTCGAACGATTTTGTAGTTTTTTAAATTACTCCTCATTCGGAACTCCACTTTCGATGAAATAAATTTTGTTTTCTTCTGTCCTCGATCAAATATATATTCTAAACATTCTCACTCAAAATATAAGATCAAATGGTTCCTGTTATCACCTGTATATAAGACGTTAAATACGTTTTCCTAGGTATCACCTAATTGTTTCGTTCGATTTCGTAGTTTTATCAATATCTCATCACTCACAGCTCCGTTTTCAGTGAAATTAGTTTTATTCGCATTATAAATCGATATATATTGAGGTAGTAATGTTAATATAATACATATTTTTGGGACCGAAATCAACTATTTTCCGTGATGGTAGCCCTTTGAGTTTCGAACGATTTTGTAGTTTTTTGAATTACTCCTCATCCGGAACTCCACTTTCGATGAAATAAATTTTGTTTTCTTATGTACTCGATCAAATATACATTCTAAACATTATAACTCAAAATATAAGATCAAATGTTTGTTGTTATCACTTGTATATAAGACGTTAAATATGTTTGGTGGCACCTAATTATTTCGTCCGATTTCGTAGTTTTGTCAATATCTCGTCACTCACAACTTCGTTTTCAGTGAAATTAGTTTTATTCGCATTCTAACTCGATGTATATTGAGGTACTAATGTTAATGTAATACATATTTTTTGGACCGAAATCAACTATTTTCCGTGATGGTACCCCTTTGAGTTTCCAACGATTTTGTAATTTTTTAAATTACTCCTCATTCGGAACTCCACTTTCGATGAAATAAATTTTGTTTTCTTATGTACTCGATCAAATATACATTCTAAACATTATAACTCAAAATATAAGATCAAATGGTTCTGTTATCACCTGTATATAAGACGTTAAATATGTTTGGTGGCACCTAATTATTTCGTCCGATTTCGTAGTTTTGTCAATATCTCGTCACTCACAACTTCGTTTTCAGTGAAATTAGTTTTATTCGCATTCTAACTCGATGTATATTGAGGTACTAATGTTAATGTAATACATATTTTTGGGACCGAAATCAACTATTTTCCGTGATGGTACCCCTTTGAGTTTCCAACGATTTTGTAATTTTTTAAATTACTCCTCATTCGGAACTCCACTTTCGATGAAATAAATTTTCTTTTCTTATGTACTCGATCAAATATATATTCTAAACATTCTTACTCAAAATATAAGATCAAATGGTTCCTGTTATCACCTGTATATAATACGTTTTCCTAGGTATCACCTAATTGTTTGGTTCGATTTCGTAGTTTTATCAATATCTCATCACTCACAACTTCGGTTTTAGTGAAATTACTTTTATTCGCATTCTAACTCGATATATATTGACGTAGTAATGTTGATATAATACAAAAAGTTGGGGCCGAAATCAACTATTTTCCGTGATGGGTACCCTTTTGAGTTTCGAACGATTTTGTAGCTTTTTAAATTACTCCTCATTCGGAACTCCACTTTCGATGAAATAAATTTTGTTTTCTTCTGTCCTCGATCAAATATATATTCTAAACATTCTCACTCAAAATATAAGATCAAATGGTTCCTGTCATCACCTGTATATAAGACGTTAAATACGTTTTCCTAGGTATCACCTAATTGTTTCGTTCGATTTCGTAGTTTTATCAATATCTCATCACTCACAGCTCCGTTTTCAGTGAAATTAGTTTTATTCGCATTATAAATCGATATATATTGAGGTAGTAATGTTAATATAATACATATTTTTGGGACCGAAATCAACTATTTTCCGTGATGGTAGCCCTTTGAGTTTCGAACGATTTTGTAGTTTTTTGAATTACTCCTCATTCGGAACTCCACTTTCGATGAAATAAATTTTGTTTTCTTATGTACTCGATCAAATATACATTCTAAACATTATAACTCAAAATATAAGATCAAATGTTTGTTGTTATCACTTGTATATAAGACGTTAAATATGTTTGGTGGCACCTAATTATTTCGTCCGATTTCGTAGTTTTGTCAATATCTCGTCACTCACAACTTCGTTTTCAGTGAAATTAGTTTTATTCGCATTCTAACTCGATGTATATTGAGGTACTAATGTTAATGTAATACATATTTTTTGGACCGAAATCAACTATTTTCCGTGATGGTACCCCTTTGAGTTTCCAACGATTTTGTAATTTTTTAAATTACTCCTCATTCGGAACTCCACTTTCGATGAAATAAATTTTCTTTTCTTATGTACTCAATCAAATATATATTCTAAACATTCTTACTCAAAATATAAGATCAAATGGTTCCTGTTATCACCTGTATATAATACGTTTTCCTAGGTATCACCTAATTGTTTGGTTCGATTTCGTAGTTTTATCAATATCTCATCACTCACAACTTCGGTTTTAGTGAAATTAGTTTTATTCGCATTCTAACTCGATATATATTGACGTAGTAATGTTGATATAATACAAAAAGTTGGGGCCGAAATCAACTATTTTCCGCGATGGGTACCCCTTTGAGTTTCGAACGATTTTGTAGTTTTTTAAATTACTCCTCATTCGGAACTCCACTTTCGATGAAATAAATTTTGTTTTCTTCTGTCCTCGATCAAATATATATTCTAAACATTCTCACTCAAAATATAAGATCAAATGGTTCCTGTTATCACCTGTATATAAGACGTTAAATACGTTTTCCTAGGTATCACCTAATTGTTTCGTTCGATTTCGTAGTTTTATCAATATCTCATCACTCACAGCTCCGTTTTCAGTGAAATTAGTTTTATTCGCATTATAAATCGATATATATTGAGGTAGTAATGTTAATATAATACATATTTTTGGGACCGAAATCAACTATTTTCCGTGATGGTAGCCCTTTGAGTTTCGAACGATTTTGTAGTTTTTTGAATTACTCCTCATCCGGAACTCCACTTTCGATGAAATAAATTTTGTTTTCTTATGTACTCGATCAAATATACATTCTAAACATTATAACTCAAAATATAAGATCAAATGTTTGTTGTTATCACTTGTATATAAGACGTTAAATATGTTTGGTGGCACCTAATTATTTCGTCCGATTTCGTAGTTTTGTCAATATCTCGTCACTCACAACTTCGTTTTCAGTGAAATTAGTTTTATTCGCATTCTAACTCGATGTATATTGAGGTACTAATGTTAATGTAATACATATTTTTTGGACCGAAATCAACTATTTTCCGTGATGGTACCCCTTTGAGTTTCCAACGATTTTGTAATTTTTTAAATTACTCCTCATTCGGAACTCCACTTTCGATGAAATAAATTTTGTTTTCTTATGTACTCGATCAAATATACATTCTAAACATTATAACTCAAAATATAAGATCAAATGGTTCTGTTATCACCTGTATATAAGACGTTAAATATGTTTGGTGGCACCTAATTATTTCGTCCGATTTCGTAGTTTTGTCAATATCTCGTCACTCACAACTTCGTTTTCAGTGAAATTAGTTTTATTCGCATTCTAACTCGATGTATATTGAGGTACTAATGTTAATGTAATACATATTTTTGGGACCGAAATCAACTATTTTCCGTGATGGTACCCCTTTGAGTTTCCAACGATTTTGTAATTTTTTAAATTACTCCTCATTCGGAACTCCACTTTCGATGAAATAAATTTTCTTTTCTTATGTACTCGATCAAATATATATTCTAAACATTCTTACTCAAAATATAAGATCAAATGGTTCCTGTTATCACCTGTATATAATACGTTTTCCTAGGTATCACCTAATTGTTTGGTTCGATTTCGTAGTTTTATCAATATCTCATCACTCACAACTTCGGTTTTAGTGAAATTACTTTTATTCGCATTCTAACTCGATATATATTGACGTAGTAATGTTGATATAATACAAAAAGTTGGGGCCGAAATCAACTATTTTCCGTGATGGGTACCCTTTTGAGTTTCGAACGATTTTGTAGCTTTTTAAATTACTCCTCATTCGGAACTCCACTTTCGATGAAATAAATTTTGTTTTCTTCTGTCCTCGATCAAATATATATTCTAAACATTCTCACTCAAAATATAAGATCAAATGGTTCCTGTCATCACCTGTATATAAGACGTTAAATACGTTTTCCTAGGTATCACCTAATTGTTTCGTTCGATTTCGTAGTTTTATCAATATCTCATCACTCACAGCTCCGTTTTCAGTGAAATTAGTTTTATTCGCATTATAAATCGATATATATTGAGGTAGTAATGTTAATATAATACATATTTTTGGGACCGAAATCAACTATTTTCCGTGATGGTAGCCCTTTGAGTTTCGAACGATTTTGTAGTTTTTTGAATTACTCCTCATTCGGAACTCCACTTTCGATGAAATAAATTTTGTTTTCTTATGTACTCGATCAAATATACATTCTAAACATTATAACTCAAAATATAAGATCAAATGTTTGTTGTTATCACTTGTATATAAGACGTTAAATATGTTTGGTGGCACCTAATTATTTCGTCCGATTTCGTAGTTTTGTCAATATCTCGTCACTCACAACTTCGTTTTCAGTGAAATTAGTTTTATTCGCATTCTAACTCGATGTATATTGAGGTACTAATGTTAATGTAATACATATCTTTTGGACCGAAATCAACTATTTTCCGTGATGGTACCCCTTTGAGTTTCCAACGATTTTGTAATTTTTTAAATTACTCCTCATTCGGAACTCCACTTTCGATGAAATAAATTTTCTTTTCTTATGTACTCAATCAAATATATATTCTAAACATTCTTACTCAAAATATAAGATCAAATGGTTCCTGTTATCACCTGTATATAATACGTTTTCCTAGGTATCACCTAATTGTTTGGTTCGATTTCGTAGTTTTATCAATATCTCATCACTCACAACTTCGGTTTTAGTGAAATTAGTTTTATTCGCATTCTAACTCGATATATATTGACGTAGTAATGTTGATATAATACAAAAAGTTGGGGCCGAAATCAACTATTTTCCGCGATGGGTACCCCTTTGAGTTTCGAACGATTTTGTAGTTTTTTAAATTACTCCTCATTCGGAACTCCACTTTCGATGAAATAAATTTTGTTTTCTTCTGTCCTCGATCAAATATATATTCTAAACATTCTCACTCAAAATATAAGATCAAATGGTTCCTGTTATCACCTGTATATAAGACGTTAAATACGTTTTCCTAGGTATCACCTAATTGTTTCGTTCGATTTCGTAGTTTTATCAATATCTCATCACTCACAGCTCCGTTTTCAGTGAAATTAGTTTTATTCGCATTATAAATCGATATATATTGAGGTAGTAATGTCAATATAATACATATTTTTGGGACCGAAATCAACTATTTTCCGTGATGGTAGCCCTTTGAGTTTCGAACGATTTTGTAGTTTTTTGAATTACTCCTCATTCGGAACTCCACTTTCGATGAAATAAATTTTGTTTTCTTATGTACTCGATCAAATATACATTCTAAACATTATAACTCAAAATATAAGATCAAATGTTTGTTGTTATCACTTGTATATAAGACGTTAAATATGTTTGGTGGCACCTAATTATTTCGTCCGATTTCGTAGTTTTGTCAATATCTCGTCACTCACAACTTCGTTTTCAGTGAAATTAGTTTTATTCGCATTCTAACTCGATGTATATTGAGGTACTAATGTTAATGTAATACATATTTTTTGGACCGAAATCAACTATTTTCCGTGATGGTACCCCTTTGAGTTTCCAACGATTTTGTAATTTTTTAAATTACTCCTCATTCGGAACTCCACTTTCGATGAAATAAATTTTGTTTTCTTATGTACTCGATCAAATATACATTCTAAACATTATAACTCAAAATATAAGATCAAATGGTTCTGTTATCACCTGTATATAAGACGTTAAATATGTTTGGTGGCACCTAATTATTTCGTCCGATTTCGTAGTTTTGTCAATATCTCGTCACTCACAACTTCGTTTTCAGTGAAATTAGTTTTATTCGCATTCTAACTCGATGTATATTGAGGTACTAATGTTAATGTAATACATATTTTTGGGACCGAAATCAACTATTTTCCGTGATGGTACCCCTTTGAGTTTCCAACGATTTTGTAATTTTTTAAATTACTCCTCATTCGGAACTCCACTTTCGATGAAATAAATTTTCTTTTCTTATGTACTCGATCAAATATATATTCTAAACATTCTTACTCAAAATATAAGATCAAATGGTTCCTGTTATCACCTGTATATAATACGTTTTCCTAGGTATCACCTAATTGTTTGGTTCGATTTCGTAGTTTTATCAATATCTCATCACTCACAACTTCGGTTTTAGTGAAATTACTTTTATTCGCATTCTAACTCGATATATATTGACGTAGTAATGTTGATATAATACAAAAAGTTGGGGCCGAAATCAACTATTTTCCGTGATGGGTACCCTTTTGAGTTTCGAACGATTTTGTAGCTTTTTAAATTACTCCTCATTCGGAACTCCACTTTCGATGAAATAAATTTTGTTTTCTTCTGTCCTCGATCAAATATATATTCTAAACATTCTCACTCAAAATATAAGATCAAATGGTTCCTGTTATCACCTGTATATAAGACGTTAAATACGTTTTCCTAGGTATCACCTAATTGTTTCATTCGATTTCGTAGTTTTATCAAGATCTCATCACTCACAGCTCCGTTTTAAGTGAAATTAGTTTTATTCGCATTCTAACTCGATATATATTAAGGTAGTAATGTTAATATAATACATAAATTTCGGACCGAAATCAACTATATTCCGTGATGGTACCCCTTTGAGTTTCGAACGATTTTGTAGTTTTTTGAATTACTCCTCATTCGGAACTCCACTTTCGATGAAATAAATTTTGTTTTCTTATGTACTCGATCAAATATACATTCTAAACATTATAACTCAAAATATAAGATCAAATGGTTCTGTTATCACCTGTATATAATACGTTTTCCTAGGTATCACCTAATTGTTTGGTTCGATTTCGTAGTTTTATCAATATCTCATCACTCACAACTTCGGTTTTAGTGAAATTAGTTTTATTCGCATTATAACTCGATATATATTGACGTAGTAATGTTGATATAATACAAAAGGTTGGGGCCGAAATCAACTATTTTCCGCGATGGGTACCCCTTTGAGTTTCGAACGATTTTGTAGTTTTTTAAATTACTCCTCATTCGGAACTCCACTTTCGATGAAATAAATTTTGTTTTCTTCTGTCCTCGATCAAATATATATTCTAAACATTCTCACTCAAAATATAAGATCAAATGGTTCCTGTAATCACCTGTATATAAGACGTTAAATACGTTTTCCTAGGTATCACCTAATTGTTTCGTTCGATTTCGTAGTTTTATCAATATCTCATCACTCACAGCTCCGTTTTCAGTGAAATTAGTTTTATTCGCATTATAAATCGATATATATTGAGGTAGTAATGTTAATATAATACATATTTTTGGGACCGAAATCAACTATTTTCCGTGATGGTAGCCCTTTGAGTTTCGAACGATTTTGTAGTTTTTTGAATTACTCCTCATTCGGAACTCCACTTTCGATGAAATAAATTTTGTTTTCTTATGTACTCGATCAAATATACATTCTAAACATTATAACTCAAAATATAAGATCAAATGTTTGTTGTTATCACTTGTATATAAGACGTTAAATATGTTTGGTGGCACCTAATTATTTCGTCCGATTTCGTAGTTTTGTCAATATCTCGTCACTCACAACTTCGTTTTCAGTGAAATTAGTTTTATTCGCATTCTAACTCGATGTATATTGAGGTACTAATGTTAATGTAATACATATTTTTTGGACCGAAATCAACTATTTTCCGTGATGGTACCCCTTTGAGTTTCCAACGATTTTGTAATTTTTTAAATTACTCCTCATTCGGAACTCCACTTTCGATGAAATAAATTTTGTTTTCTTATGTACTCGATCAAATATACATTCTAAACATTATAACTCAAAATATAAGATCAAATGGTTCTGTTATCACCTGTATATAAGACGTTAAATATGTTTGGTGGCACCTAATTATTTCGTCCGATTTCGTAGTTTTGTCAATATCTCGTCACTCACAACTTCGTTTTCAGTGAAATTAGTTTTATTCGCATTCTAACTCGATGTATATTGAGGTACTAATGTTAATGTAATACATATTTTTTGGACCGAAATCAACTATTTTCCGTGATGGTACCCCTTTGAGTTTCCAACGATTTTGTAATTTTTTAAATTACTCCTCATTCGGAACTCCACTTTCGATGAAATAAATTTTGTTTTCTTATGTACTCGATCAAATATACATTCTAAACATTATAACTCAAAATATAAGATCAAATGGTTCTGTTATCACCTGTATATAAGACGTTAAATATGTTTGGTGGCACCTAATTATTTCGTCCGATTTCGTAGTTTTGTCAATATCTCGTCACTCACAACTTCGTTTTCAGTGAAATTAGTTTTATTCGCATTCTAACTCGATGTATATTGAGGTACTAATGTTAATGTAATACATATTTTTTGGACCGAAATCAACTATTTTCCGTGATGGTACCCCTTTGAGTTTCCAACGATTTTGTAATTTTTTAAATTACTCCTCATTCGGAACTCCACTTTCGATGAAATAAATTTTCTTTTCTTATGTACTCAATCAAATATATATTCTAAACATTCTTACTCAAAATATAAGATCAAATGGTTCCTGTTATCACCTGTATATAATACGTTTTCCTAGGTATCACCTAATTGTTTGGTTCGATTTCGTAGTTTTATCAATATCTCATCACTCACAACTTCGGTTTTAGTGAAATTAGTTTTATTCGCATTCTAACTCGATATATATTGACGTAGTAATGTTGATATAATACAAAAAGTTGGGGCCGAAATCAACTATTTTCCGCGATGGGTACCCCTTTGAGTTTCGAACGATTTTGTAGTTTTTTAAATTACTCCTCATTCGGAACTCCACTTTCGATGAAATAAATTTTGTTTTCTTCTGTCCTCGATCAAATATATATTCTAAACATTCTCACTCAAAATATAAGATCAAATGGTTCCTGTTATCACCTGTATATAAGACGTTAAATACGTTTTCCTAGGTATCACCTAATTGTTTCGTTCGATTTCGTAGTTTTATCAATATCTCATCACTCACAGCTCCGTTTTCAGTGAAATTAGTTTTATTCGCATTATAAATCGATATATATTGAGGTAGTAATGTTAATATAATACATATTTTTGGGACCGAAATCAACTATTTTCCGTGATGGTAGCCCTTTGAGTTTCGAACGATTTTGTAGTTTTTTGAATTACTCCTCATCCGGAACTCCACTTTCGATGAAATAAATTTTGTTTTCTTATGTACTCGATCAAATATACATTCTAAACATTATAACTCAAAATATAAGATCAAATGTTTGTTGTTATCACTTGTATATAAGACGTTAAATATGTTTGGTGGCACCTAATTATTTCGTCCGATTTCGTAGTTTTGTCAATATCTCGTCACTCACAACTTCGTTTTCAGTGAAATTAGTTTTATTCGCATTCTAACTCGATGTATATTGAGGTACTAATGTTAATGTAATACATATTTTTTGGACCGAAATCAACTATTTTCCGTGATGGTACCCCTTTGAGTTTCCAACGATTTTGTAATTTTTTAAATTACTCCTCATTCGGAACTCCACTTTCGATGAAATAAATTTTGTTTTCTTATGTACTCGATCAAATATACATTCTAAACATTATAACTCAAAATATAAGATCAAATGGTTCTGTTATCACCTGTATATAAGACGTTAAATATGTTTGGTGGCACCTAATTATTTCGTCCGATTTCGTAGTTTTGTCAATATCTCGTCACTCACAACTTCGTTTTCAGTGAAATTAGTTTTATTCGCATTCTAACTCGATGTATATTGAGGTACTAATGTTAATGTAATACATATTTTTGGGACCGAAATCAACTATTTTCCGTGATGGTACCCCTTTGAGTTTCCAACGATTTTGTAATTTTTTAAATTACTCCTCATTCGGAACTCCACTTTCGATGAAATAAATTTTCTTTTCTTATGTACTCGATCAAATATATATTCTAAACATTCTTACTCAAAATATAAGATCAAATGGTTCCTGTTATCACCTGTATATAATACGTTTTCCTAGGTATCACCTAATTGTTTGGTTCGATTTCGTAGTTTTATCAATATCTCATCACTCACAACTTCGGTTTTAGTGAAATTACTTTTATTCGCATTCTAACTCGATATATATTGACGTAGTAATGTTGATATAATACAAAAAGTTGGGGCCGAAATCAACTATTTTCCGTGATGGGTACCCTTTTGAGTTTCGAACGATTTTGTAGCTTTTTAAATTACTCCTCATTCGGAACTCCACTTTCGATGAAATAAATTTTGTTTTCTTCTGTCCTCGATCAAATATATATTCTAAACATTCTCACTCAAAATATAAGATCAAATGGTTCCTGTCATCACCTGTATATAAGACGTTAAATACGTTTTCCTAGGTATCACCTAATTGTTTCGTTCGATTTCGTAGTTTTATCAATATCTCATCACTCACAGCTCCGTTTTCAGTGAAATTAGTTTTATTCGCATTATAAATCGATATATATTGAGGTAGTAATGTTAATATAATACATATTTTTGGGACCGAAATCAACTATTTTCCGTGATGGTAGCCCTTTGAGTTTCGAACGATTTTGTAGTTTTTTGAATTACTCCTCATTCGGAACTCCACTTTCGATGAAATAAATTTTGTTTTCTTATGTACTCGATCAAATATACATTCTAAACATTATAACTCAAAATATAAGATCAAATGTTTGTTGTTATCACTTGTATATAAGACGTTAAATATGTTTGGTGGCACCTAATTATTTCGTCCGATTTCGTAGTTTTGTCAATATCTCGTCACTCACAACTTCGTTTTCAGTGAAATTAGTTTTATTCGCATTCTAACTCGATGTATATTGAGGTACTAATGTTAATGTAATACATATCTTTTGGACCGAAATCAACTATTTTCCGTGATGGTACCCCTTTGAGTTTCCAACGATTTTGTAATTTTTTAAATTACTCCTCATTCGGAACTCCACTTTCGATGAAATAAATTTTCTTTTCTTATGTACTCAATCAAATATATATTCTAAACATTCTTACTCAAAATATAAGATCAAATGGTTCCTGTTATCACCTGTATATAATACGTTTTCCTAGGTATCACCTAATTGTTTGGTTCGATTTCGTAGTTTTATCAATATCTCATCACTCACAACTTCGGTTTTAGTGAAATTAGTTTTATTCGCATTCTAACTCGATATATATTGACGTAGTAATGTTGATATAATACAAAAAGTTGGGGCCGAAATCAACTATTTTCCGCGATGGGTACCCCTTTGAGTTTCGAACGATTTTGTAGTTTTTTAAATTACTCCTCATTCGGAACTCCACTTTCGATGAAATAAATTTTGTTTTCTTCTGTCCTCGATCAAATATATATTCTAAACATTCTCACTCAAAATATAAGATCAAATGGTTCCTGTTATCACCTGTATATAAGACGTTAAATACGTTTTCCTAGGTATCACCTAATTGTTTCGTTCGATTTCGTAGTTTTATCAATATCTCATCACTCACAGCTCCGTTTTCAGTGAAATTAGTTTTATTCGCATTATAAATCGATATATATTGAGGTAGTAATGTCAATATAATACATATTTTTGGGACCGAAATCAACTATTTTCCGTGATGGTAGCCCTTTGAGTTTCGAACGATTTTGTAGTTTTTTGAATTACTCCTCATTCGGAACTCCACTTTCGATGAAATAAATTTTGTTTTCTTATGTACTCGATCAAATATACATTCTAAACATTATAACTCAAAATATAAGATCAAATGTTTGTTGTTATCACTTGTATATAAGACGTTAAATATGTTTGGTGGCACCTAATTATTTCGTCCGATTTCGTAGTTTTGTCAATATCTCGTCACTCACAACTTCGTTTTCAGTGAAATTAGTTTTATTCGCATTCTAACTCGATGTATATTGAGGTACTAATGTTAATGTAATACATATTTTTTGGACCGAAATCAACTATTTTCCGTGATGGTACCCCTTTGAGTTTCCAACGATTTTGTAATTTTTTAAATTACTCCTCATTCGGAACTCCACTTTCGATGAAATAAATTTTGTTTTCTTATGTACTCGATCAAATATACATTCTAAACATTATAACTCAAAATATAAGATCAAATGGTTCTGTTATCACCTGTATATAAGACGTTAAATATGTTTGGTGGCACCTAATTATTTCGTCCGATTTCGTAGTTTTGTCAATATCTCGTCACTCACAACTTCGTTTTCAGTGAAATTAGTTTTATTCGCATTCTAACTCGATGTATATTGAGGTACTAATGTTAATGTAATACATATTTTTGGGACCGAAATCAACTATTTTCCGTGATGGTACCCCTTTGAGTTTCCAACGATTTTGTAATTTTTTAAATTACTCCTCATTCGGAACTCCACTTTCGATGAAATAAATTTTCTTTTCTTATGTACTCGATCAAATATATATTCTAAACATTCTTACTCAAAATATAAGATCAAATGGTTCCTGTTATCACCTGTATATAATACGTTTTCCTAGGTATCACCTAATTGTTTGGTTCGATTTCGTAGTTTTATCAATATCTCATCACTCACAACTTCGGTTTTAGTGAAATTACTTTTATTCGCATTCTAACTCGATATATATTGACGTAGTAATGTTGATATAATACAAAAAGTTGGGGCCGAAATCAACTATTTTCCGTGATGGGTACCCTTTTGAGTTTCGAACGATTTTGTAGCTTTTTAAATTACTCCTCATTCGGAACTCCACTTTCGATGAAATAAATTTTGTTTTCTTCTGTCCTCGATCAAATATATATTCTAAACATTCTCACTCAAAATATAAGATCAAATGGTTCCTGTTATCACCTGTATATAAGACGTTAAATACGTTTTCCTAGGTATCACCTAATTGTTTCATTCGATTTCGTAGTTTTATCAAGATCTCATCACTCACAGCTCCGTTTTAAGTGAAATTAGTTTTATTCGCATTCTAACTCGATATATATTAAGGTAGTAATGTTAATATAATACATAAATTTCGGACCGAAATCAACTATATTCCGTGATGGTACCCCTTTGAGTTTCGAACGATTTTGTAGTTTTTTGAATTACTCCTCATTCGGAACTCCACTTTCGATGAAATAAATTTTGTTTTCTTATGTACTCGATCAAATATACATTCTAAACATTATAACTCAAAATATAAGATCAAATGGTTCTGTTATCACCTGTATATAATACGTTTTCCTAGGTATCACCTAATTGTTTGGTTCGATTTCGTAGTTTTATCAATATCTCATCACTCACAACTTCGGTTTTAGTGAAATTAGTTTTATTCGCATTATAACTCGATATATATTGACGTAGTAATGTTGATATAATACAAAAGGTTGGGGCCGAAATCAACTATTTTCCGCGATGGGTACCCCTTTGAGTTTCGAACGATTTTGTAGTTTTTTAAATTACTCCTCATTCGGAACTCCACTTTCGATGAAATAAATTTTGTTTTCTTCTGTCCTCGATCAAATATATATTCTAAACATTCTCACTCAAAATATAAGATCAAATGGTTCCTGTAATCACCTGTATATAAGACGTTAAATACGTTTTCCTAGGTATCACCTAATTGTTTCGTTCGATTTCGTAGTTTTATCAATATCTCATCACTCACAGCTCCGTTTTCAGTGAAATTAGTTTTATTCGCATTATAAATCGATATATATTGAGGTAGTAATGTTAATATAATACATATTTTTGGGACCGAAATCAACTATTTTCCGTGATGGTAGCCCTTTGAGTTTCGAACGATTTTGTAGTTTTTTGAATTACTCCTCATTCGGAACTCCACTTTCGATGAAATAAATTTTGTTTTCTTATGTACTCGATCAAATATACATTCTAAACATTATAACTCAAAATATAAGATCAAATGTTTGTTGTTATCACTTGTATATAAGACGTTAAATATGTTTGGTGGCACCTAATTATTTCGTCCGATTTCGTAGTTTTGTCAATATCTCGTCACTCACAACTTCGTTTTCAGTGAAATTAGTTTTATTCGCATTCTAACTCGATGTATATTGAGGTACTAATGTTAATGTAATACATATTTTTTGGACCGAAATCAACTATTTTCCGTGATGGTACCCCTTTGAGTTTCCAACGATTTTGTAATTTTTTAAATTACTCCTCATTCGGAACTCCACTTTCGATGAAATAAATTTTGTTTTCTTATGTACTCGATCAAATATACATTCTAAACATTATAACTCAAAATATAAGATCAAATGGTTCTGTTATCACCTGTATATAAGACGTTAAATATGTTTGGTGGCACCTAATTATTTCGTCCGATTTCGTAGTTTTGTCAATATCTCGTCACTCACAACTTCGTTTTCAGTGAAATTAGTTTTATTCGCATTCTAACTCGATGTATATTGAGGTACTAATGTTAATGTAATACATATTTTTTGGACCGAAATCAACTATTTTCCGTGATGGTACCCCTTTGAGTTTCCAACGATTTTGTAATTTTTTAAATTACTCCTCATTCGGAACTCCACTTTCGATGAAATAAATTTTGTTTTCTTATGTACTCGATCAAATATACATTCTAAACATTATAACTCAAAATATAAGATCAAATGGTTCTGTTATCACCTGTATATAAGACGTTAAATATGTTTGGTGGCACCTAATTATTTCGTCCGATTTCGTAGTTTTGTCAATATCTCGTCACTCACAACTTCGTTTTCAGTGAAATTAGTTTTATTCGCATTCTAACTCGATGTATATTGAGGTACTAATGTTAATGTAATACATATTTTTTGGACCGAAATCAACTATTTTCCGTGATGGTACCCCTTTGAGTTTCCAACGATTTTGTAATTTTTTAAATTACTCCTCATTCGGAACTCCACTTTCGATGAAATAAATTTTCTTTTCTTATGTACTCGATCAAATATATATTCTAAACATTCTTACTCAAAATATAAGATCAAATGGTTCCTGTTATCACCTGTATATAATACGTTTTCCTAGGTATCACCTAATTGTTTGGTTCGATTTCGTAGTTTTATCAATATCTCATCACTCACAACTTCGGTTTTA
This sequence comes from Chamaenerion angustifolium, assembly GCA_946814005.1. Lineage (NCBI taxonomy): Eukaryota > Viridiplantae > Streptophyta > Magnoliopsida > Myrtales > Onagraceae > Chamaenerion > Chamaenerion angustifolium. The sequence continues at coordinate 26,528,280 of OX328277.1, read as the reverse complement.
GTGAAATTAGTTTTATTCGCATTCTAACTCGATATATATTGACGTAGTAATGTTGATATAATACAAAAAGTTGGGGCCGAAATCAACTATTTTCCGCGATGGGTACCCCTTTGAGTTTCGAACGATTTTGTAGTTTTTTAAATTACTCCTCATTCGGAACTCCACTTTCGATGAAATAAATTTTGTTTTCTTCTGTCCTCGATCAAATATATATTCTAAACATTCTCACTCAAAATATAAGATCAAATGGTTCCTGTTATCACCTGTATATAAGACGTTAAATACGTTTTCCTAGGTATCACCTAATTGTTTCGTTCGATTTCGTAGTTTTATCAATATCTCATCACACACAGCTCCGTTTTCAGTGAAATTAGTTTTATTCGCATTATAAATCGATATATATTGAGGTAGTAATGTTAATATAATACATATTTTTGGGACCGAAATCAACTATTTTCCGTGATGGTAGCCCTTTGAGTTTCGAACGATTTTGTAGTTTTTTGAATTACTCCTCATTCGGAACTCCACTTTCGATGAAATAAATTTTGTTTTCTTATGTACTCGATCAAATATACATTCTAAACATTATAACTCAAAATATAAGATCAAATGTTTGTTGTTATCACTTGTATATAAGACGTTAAATATGTTTGGTGGCACCTAATTATTTCGTCCGATTTCGTAGTTTTGTCAATATCTCGTCACTCACAACTTCGTTTTCAGTGAAATTAGTTTTATTCGCATTCTAACTCGATGTATATTGAGGTACTAATGTTAATGTAATACATATTTTTTGGACCGAAATCAACTATTTTCCGTGATGGTACCCCTTTGAGTTTCCAACGATTTTGTAATTTTTTAAATTACTCCTCATTCGGAACTCCACTTTCGATGAAATAAATTTTATTTTCTTATGTACTCGATCAAATATACATTCTAAACATTATAACTCAAAATATAAGATCAAATGGTTCTGTTATCACCTGTATATAAGACGTTAAATATGTTTGGTGGCACCTAATTATTTCGTCCGATTTCGTAGTTTTGTCAATATCTCGTCACTCACAACTTCGTTTTCAGTGAAATTAGTTTTATTCGCATTCTAACTCGATGTATATTGAGGTACTAATGTTAATGTAATACATATTTTTTGGACCGAAATCAACTATTTTCCGTGATGGTACCCCTTTGAGTTTCCAACGATTTTGTAATTTTTTAAATTACTCCTCATTCGGAACTCCACTTTCGATGAAATAAATTTTCTTTTCTTATGTACTCGATCAAATATATATTCTAAACATTCTTACTCAAAATATAAGATCAAATGGTTCCTGTTATCACCTGTATATAATACGTTTTCCTAGGTATCACCTAATTGTTTGGTTCGATTTCGTAGTTTTATCAATATCTCATCACTCACAACTTCGGTTTTAGTGAAATTAGTTTTATTCGCATTCTAACTCGATATATATTGACGTAGTAATGTTGATATAATACAAAAAGTTGGGGCCGAAATCAACTATTTTCCGCGATGGTTACCCCTTTGAGTTTCGAACGATTTTGTAGTTTTTTAAATTACTCCTCATTCGGAACTCCACTTTCGATGAAATAAATTTTGTTTTCTTCTGTCCTCGATCAAATATATATTCTAAACATTCTCACTCAAAATATAAGATCAAATGGTTCCTGTTATCACCTGTATATAAGACGTTAAATACGTTTTCCTAGGTATCACCTAATTGTTTCGTTCGATTTCGTAGTTTTATCAATATCTCATCACTCACAGCTCCGTTTTCAGTGAAGTTAGTTTTATTCGCATTATAAATCGATATATATTGAGGTAGTAATGTTAATATAATACATATTTTTGGGACCGAAATCAACTATTTTCCGTGATGGTAGCCCTTTGAGTTTCGAACGATTTTGTAGTTTTTTGAATTACTCCTCATTCGGAACTCCACTTTCGATGAAATAAATTTTGTTTTCTTATGTACTCGATCAAATATACATTCTAAACATTATAACTCAAAATATAAGATCAAATGTTTGTTGTTATCACTTGTATATAAGATGTTAAATATGTTTGGTGGCACCTAATTATTTCGTCCGATTTCGTAGTTTTGTCAATATCTCGTCACTCACAACTTCGTTTTCAGTGAAATTAGTTTTATTCGCATTCTAACTCGATGTATATTGAGGTACTAATGTTAATGTAATACATATTTTTTGGACCGAAATCAACTATTTTCCGTGATGGTACCCCTTTGAGTTTCCAACGATTTTGTAATTTTTTAAATTACTCCTCATTCGGAACTCCACTTTCGATGAAATAAATTTTATTTTCTTATGTACTCGATCAAATATACATTCTAAACATTATAACTCAAAATATAAGATCAAATGGTTCTGTTATCACCTGTATATAAGACGTTAAATATGTTTGGTGGCACCTAATTATTTCGTCCGATTTCGTAGTTTTGTCAATATCTCGTCACTCACAACTTCGTTTTCAGTGAAATTAGTTTTATTCGCATTCTAACTCGATGTATATTGAGGTACTAATGTTAATGTAATACATATTTTTTGGACCGAAATCAACTATTTTCCGTGATGGTACCCCTTTGAGTTTCCAACGATTTTGTAATTTTTTAAATTACTCCTCATTCGGAACTCCACTTTCGATGAAATAAATTTTCTTTTCTTATGTACTCGATCAAATATATATTCTAAACATTCTTACTCAAAATATAAGATCAAATGGTTCCTGTTATCACCTGTATATAATACGTTTTCCTAGGTATCACCTAATTGTTTGGTTCGATTTCGTAGTTTTATCAATATCTCATCACTCACAACTTCGGTTTTAGTGAAATTAGTTTTATTCGCATTCTAACTCGATATATATTGACGTAGTAATGTTGATATAATACAAAAAGTTGGGGCCGAAATCAACTATTTTCCGCGATGGTTACCCCTTTGAGTTTCGAACGATTTTGTAGTTTTTTAAATTACTCCTCATTCGGAACTCCACTTTCGATGAAATAAATTTTGTTTTCTTCTGTCCTCGATCAAATATATATTCTAAACATTCTCACTCAAAATATAAGATCAAATGGTTCCTGTTATCACCTGTATATAAGACGTTAAATACGTTTTCCTAGGTATCACCTAATTGTTTCGTTCGATTTCGTAGTTTTATCAATATCTCATCACTCACAGCTCCGTTTTCAGTGAAGTTAGTTTTATTCGCATTATAAATCGATATATATTGAGGTAGTAATGTTAATATAATACATATTTTTGGGACCGAAATCAACTATTTTCCGTGATGGTAGCCCTTTGAGTTTCGAACGATTTTGTAGTTTTTTGAATTACTCCTCATTCGGAACTCCACTTTCGATGAAATAAATTTTGTTTTCTTATGTACTCGATCAAATATACATTCTAAACATTATAACTCAAAATATAAGATCAAATGTTTGTTGTTATCACTTGTATATAAGATGTTAAATATGTTTGGTGGCACCTAATTATTTCGTCCGATTTCGTAGTTTTGTCAATATCTCGTCACTCACAACTTCGTTTTCAGTGAAATTAGTTTTATTCGCATTCTAACTCGATGTATATTGAGGTACTAATGTTAATGTAATACATATTTTTTGGACCGAAATCAACTATTTTCCGTGATGGTACCCCTTTGAGTTTCCAACGATTTTGTAATTTTTTAAATTACTCCTCATTCGGAACTCCACTTTCGATGAAATAAATTTTATTTTCTTATGTACTCGATCAAATATACATTCTAAACATTATAACTCAAAATATAAGATCAAATGGTTCTGTTATCACCTGTATATAAGACGTTAAATATGTTTGGTGGCACCTAATTATTTCGTCCGATTTCGTAGTTTTGTCAATATCTCGTCACTCACAACTTCGTTTTCAGTGAAATTAGTTTTATTCGCATTCTAACTCGATGTATATTGAGGTACTAATGTTAATGTAATACATATTTTTTGGACCGAAATCAACTATTTTCCGTGATGGTACCCCTTTGAGTTTCCAACGATTTTGTAATTTTTTAAATTACTCCTCATTCGGAACTCCACTTTCGATGAAATAAATTTTCTTTTCTTATGTACTCGATCAAATATATATTCTAAACATTCTTACTCAAAATATAAGATCAAATGGTTCCTGTTATCACCTGTATATAATACGTTTTCCTAGGTATCACCTAATTGTTTGGTTCGATTTCGTAGTTTTATCAATATCTCATCACTCACAACTTCGGTTTTAGTGAAATTAGTTTTATTCGCATTCTAACTCGATATATATTGACGTAGTAATGTTGATATAATACAAAAAGTTGGGGCCGAAATCAACTATTTTCCGCGATGGGTACCCCTTTGAGTTTCGAACGATTTTGTAGTTTTTTGAATTACTCCTCATTCGGAACTCCACTTTCGATGAAATAAATTTTGTTTTCTTATGTACTCGATCAAATATACATTCTAAACATTATAACTCAAAATATAAGATCAAATGTTTGTTGTTATCACTTGTATATAAGACGTTAAATATGTTTGGTGGCACCTAATTATTTCGTCCGATTTCGTAGTTTTGTCAATATCTCGTCACTCACAACTTCGTTTTCAGTGAAATTAGTTTTATTCGCATTCTAACTCGATGTATATTGAGGTACTAATGTTAATGTAATACATATTTTTTGGACCGAAATCAACTATTTTCCGTGATGGTACCCCTTTGAGTTTCCAACGATTTTGTAATTTTTTAAATTACTCCTCATTCGGAACTCCACTTTCGATGAAATAAATTTTATTTTCTTATGTACTCGATCAAATATACATTCTAAACATTATAACTCAAAATATAAGATCAAATGTTTGTTGTTATCACTTGTATATAAGATGTTAAATATGTTTGGTGGCACCTAATTATTTCGTCCGATTTCGTAGTTTTGTCAATATCTCGTCACTCACAACTTCGTTTTCAGTGAAATTAGTTTTATTCGCATTCTAACTCGATGTATATTGAGGTACTAATGTTAATGTAATACATATTTTTTGGACCGAAATCAACTATTTTCCGTGATGGTACCCCTTTGAGTTTCCAACGATTTTGTAATTTTTTAAATTACTCCTCATTCGGAACTCCACTTTCGATGAAATAAATTTTCTTTTCTTATGTACTCGATCAAATATATATTCTAAACATTCTTACTCAAAATATAAGATCAAATGGTTCCTGTTATCACCTGTATATAATACGTTTTCCTAGGTATCACCTAATTGTTTGGTTCGATTTCGTAGTTTTATCAATATCTCATCACTCACAACTTCGGTTTTAGTGAAATTAGTTTTATTCGCATTCTAACTCGATATATATTGACGTAGTAATGTTGATATAATACAAAAAGTTGGGGCCGAAATCAACTATTTTCCGCGATGGTTACCCCTTTGAGTTTCGAACGATTTTGTAGTTTTTTAAATTACTCCTCATTCGGAACTCCACTTTCGATGAAATAAATTTTGTTTTCTTCTGTCCTCGATCAAATATATATTCTAAACATTCTCACTCAAAATATAAGATCAAATGGTTCCTGTTATCACCTGTATATAAGACGTTAAATACGTTTTCCTAGGTATCACCTAATTGTTTCGTTCGATTTCGTAGTTTTATCAATATCTCATCACTCACAGCTCCGTTTTCAGTGAAGTTAGTTTTATTCGCATTATAAATCGATATATATTGAGGTAGTAATGTTAATATAATACATATTTTTGGGACCGAAATCAACTATTTTCCGTGATGGTAGCCCTTTGAGTTTCGAACGATTTTGTAGTTTTTTGAATTACTCCTCATTCGGAACTCCACTTTCGATGAAATAAATTTTGTTTTCTTATGTACTCGATCAAATATACATTCTAAACATTATAACTCAAAATATAAGATCAAATGTTTGTTGTTATCACTTGTATATAAGATGTTAAATATGTTTGGTGGCACCTAATTATTTCGTCCGATTTCGTAGTTTTGTCAATATCTCGTCACTCACAACTTCGTTTTCAGTGAAATTAGTTTTATTCGCATTCTAACTCGATGTATATTGAGGTACTAATGTTAATGTAATACATATTTTTTGGACCGAAATCAACTATTTTCCGTGATGGTACCCCTTTGAGTTTCCAACGATTTTGTAATTTTTTAAATTACTCCTCATTCGGAACTCCACTTTCGATGAAATAAATTTTATTTTCTTATGTACTCGATCAAATATACATTCTAAACATTATAACTCAAAATATAAGATCAAATGGTTCTGTTATCACCTGTATATAAGACGTTAAATATGTTTGGTGGCACCTAATTATTTCGTCCGATTTCGTAGTTTTGTCAATATCTCGTCACTCACAACTTCGTTTTCAGTGAAATTAGTTTTATTCGCATTCTAACTCGATGTATATTGAGGTACTAATGTTAATGTAATACATATTTTTTGGACCGAAATCAACTATTTTCCGTGATGGTACCCCTTTGAGTTTCCAACGATTTTGTAATTTTTTAAATTACTCCTCATTCGGAACTCCACTTTCGATGAAATAAATTTTCTTTTCTTATGTACTCGATCAAATATATATTCTAAACATTCTTACTCAAAATATAAGATCAAATGGTTCCTGTTATCACCTGTATATAATACGTTTTCCTAGGTATCACCTAATTGTTTGGTTCGATTTCGTAGTTTTATCAATATCTCATCACTCACAACTTCGGTTTTAGTGAAATTAGTTTTATTCGCATTCTAACTCGATATATATTGACGTAGTAATGTTGATATAATACAAAAAGTTGGGGCCGAAATCAACTATTTTCCGCGATGGTTACCCCTTTGAGTTTCGAACGATTTTGTAGTTTTTTAAATTACTCCTCATTCGGAACTCCACTTTCGATGAAATAAATTTTGTTTTCTTCTGTCCTCGATCAAATATATATTCTAAACATTCTCACTCAAAATATAAGATCAAATGGTTCCTGTTATCACCTGTATATAAGACGTTAAATACGTTTTCCTAGGTATCACCTAATTGTTTCGTTCGATTTCGTAGTTTTATCAATATCTCATCACTCACAGCTCCGTTTTCAGTGAAGTTAGTTTTATTCGCATTATAAATCGATATATATTGAGGTAGTAATGTTAATATAATACATATTTTTGGGACCGAAATCAACTATTTTCCGTGATGGTAGCCCTTTGAGTTTCGAACGATTTTGTAGTTTTTTGAATTACTCCTCATTCGGAACTCCACTTTCGATGAAATAAATTTTGTTTTCTTATGTACTCGATCAAATATACATTCTAAACATTATAACTCAAAATATAAGATCAAATGTTTGTTGTTATCACTTGTATATAAGATGTTAAATATGTTTGGTGGCACCTAATTATTTCGTCCGATTTCGTAGTTTTGTCAATATCTCGTCACTCACAACTTCGTTTTCAGTGAAATTAGTTTTATTCGCATTCTAACTCGATGTATATTGAGGTACTAATGTTAATGTAATACATATTTTTTGGACCGAAATCAACTATTTTCCGTGATGGTACCCCTTTGAGTTTCCAACGATTTTGTAATTTTTTAAATTACTCCTCATTCGGAACTCCACTTTCGATGAAATAAATTTTGTTTTCTTATGTACTCGATCAAATATACATTCTAAACATTATAACTCAAAATATAAGATCAAATGGTTCTGTTATCACCTGTATATAAGACGTTAAATATGTTTGGTGGCACCTAATTATTTCGTCCGATTTCGTAGTTTTGTCAATATCTCGTCACTCACAACTTCGTTTTCAGTGAAATTAGTTTTATTCGCATTCTAACTCGATGTATATTGAGGTACTAATGTTAATGTAATACATATTTTTTGGACCGAAATCAACTATTTTCCGTGATGGTACCCCTTTGAGTTTCCAACGATTTTGTAATTTTTTAAATTACTCCTCATTCGGAACTCCACTTTCGATGAAATAAATTTTGTTTTCTTATGTACTCGATCAAATATACATTCTAAACATTATAACTCAAAATATAAGATCAAATGGTTCTGTTATCACCTGTATATAAGACGTTAAATATGTTTGGTGGCACCTAATTATTTCGTCCGATTTCGTAGTTTTGTCAATATCTCGTCACTCACAACTTCGTTTTCAGTGAAATTAGTTTTATTCGCATTCTAACTCGATGTATATTGAGGTACTAATGTTAATGTAATACATATTTTTTGGACCGAAATCAACTATTTTCCGTGATGGTACGTACCCCTTTGAGTTTCCAACGATTTTGTAATTTTTTAAATTACTCCTCATTCGGAACTCCACTTTCGATGAAATAAATTTTCTTTTCTTATGTACTCGATCAAATATATATTCTAAACATTCTTACTCAAAATATAAGATCAAATGGTTCCTGTTATCACCTGTATATAATACGTTTTCCTAGGTATCACCTAATTGTTTGGTTCGATTTCGTAGTTTTATCAATATCTCATCACTCACAACTTCGGTTTTAGTGAAATTAGTTTTATTCGCATTCTAACTCGATATATATTGACGTAGTAATGTTGATATAATACAAAAAGTTGGGGCCGAAATCAACTATTTTCCGCGATGGGTACCCCTTTGAGTTTCGAACGATTTTGTAGTTTTTTAAATTACTCCTCATTCGGAACTCCACTTTCGATGAAATAAATTTTGTTTTCTTCTGTCCTCGATCAAATATATATTCTAAACATTCTCACTCAAAATATAAGATCAAATGGTTCCTGTTATCACCTGTATATAAGACGTTAAATACGTTTTCCTAGGTATCACCTAATTGTTTCGTTCGATTTCGTAGTTTTATCAATATCTCATCACTCACAGCTCCGTTTTCAGTGAAATTAGTTTTATTCGCATTATAAATCGATATATATTGAGGTAGTAATGTTAATATAATACATATTTTTGGGACCGAAATCAACTATTTTCCGTGATGGTAGCCCTTTGAGTTTCGAACGATTTTGTAGTTTTTTGAATTACTCCTCATTCGGAACTCCACTTTCGATGAAATAAATTTTGTTTTCTTATGTACTCGATCAAATATACATTCTAAACATTATAACTCAAAATATAAGATCAAATGTTTGTTGTTATCACTTGTATATAAGATGTTAAATATGTTTGGTGGCACCTAATTATTTCGTCCGATTTCGTAGTTTTGTCAATATCTCGTCACTCACAACTTCGTTTTCAGTGAAATTAGTTTTATTCGCATTATAACTCGATGTATATTGAGGTACTAATGTTAATGTAATACATATTTTTTGGACCGAAATCAACTATTTTCCGTGATGGTACCCCTTTGAGTTTCGAACGATTTTGTAGTTTTTTGAATTACTCCTCATTCGGAACTCCACTTTCGATGAAATAAATTTTGTTTTCTTATGTACTCGATCAAATATACATTCTAAACATTATAACTCAAAATATAAGATCAAATGGTTCTGTTATCACCTGTATATAAGACGTTAAATATGTTTGGTGGCACCTAATTATTTCGTCCGATTTCGTAGTTTTGTCAATATCTCGTCACTCACAACTTCGTTTTCAGTGAAATTAGTTTTATTCGCATTCTAACTCGATGTATATTGAGGTACTAATGTTAATGTAATACATATTTTTTGGACCGAAATCAACTATTTTCCGTGATGGTACCCCTTTGAGTTTCCAACGATTTTGTAATTTTTTAAATTACTCCTCATTCGGAACTCCACTTTCGATGAAATAAATTTTGTTTTCTTATGTACTCGATCAAATATACATTCTAAACATTATAACTCAAAATATAAGATCAAATGGTTCTGTTATCACCTGTATATAAGACGTTAAATATGTTTGGTGGCACCTAATTATTTCGTCCGATTTCGTAGTTTTGTCAATATCTCGTCACTCACAACTTCGTTTTCAGTGAAATTAGTTTTATTCGCATTCTAACTCGATGTATATTGAGGTACTAATGTTAATGTAATACATATTTTTTGGACCGAAATCAACTATTTTCCGTGATGGTACGTACCCCTTTGAGTTTCCAACGATTTTGTAATTTTTTAAATTACTCCTCATTCGGAACTCCACTTTCGATGAAATAAATTTTCTTTTCTTATGTACTCGATCAAATATATATTCTAAACATTCTTACTCAAAATATAAGATCAAATGGTTCCTGTTATCACCTGTATATAATACGTTTTCCTAGGTATCACCTAATTGTTTGGTTCGATTTCGTAGTTTTATCAATATCTCATCACTCACAACTTCGGTTTTAGTGAAATTAGTTTTATTCGCATTCTAACTCGATATATATTGACGTAGTAATGTTGATATAATACAAAAAGTTGGGGCCGAAATCAACTATTTTCCGCGATGGGTACCCCTTTGAGTTTCGAACGATTTTGTAGTTTTTTAAATTACTCCTCATTCGGAACTCCACTTTCGATGAAATAAATTTTGTTTTCTTCTGTCCTCGATCAAATATATATTCTAAACATTCTCACTCAAAATATAAGATCAAATGGTTCCTGTTATCACCTGTATATAAGACGTTAAATACGTTTTCCTAGGTATCACCTAATTGTTTCGTTCGATTTCGTAGTTTTATCAATATCTCATCACTCACAGCTCCGTTTTCAGTGAAATTAGTTTTATTCGCATTATAAATCGATATATATTGAGGTAGTAATGTTAATATAATACATATTTTTGGGACCGAAATCAACTATTTTCCGTGATGGTAGCCCTTTGAGTTTCGAACGATTTTGTAGTTTTTTGAATTACTCCTCATTCGGAACTCCACTTTCGATGAAATAAATTTTGTTTTCTTATGTACTCGATCAAATATACATTCTAAACATTATAACTCAAAATATAAGATCAAATGTTTGTTGTTATCACTTGTATATAAGATGTTAAATATGTTTGGTGGCACCTAATTATTTCGTCCGATTTCGTAGTTTTGTCAATATCTCGTCACTCACAACTTCGTTTTCAGTGAAATTAGTTTTATTCGCATTCTAACTCGATGTATATTGAGGTACTAATGTTAATGTAATACATATTTTTTGGACCGAAATCAACTATTTTCCGTGATGGTACCCCTTTGAGTTTCCAACGATTTTGTAATTTTTTAAATTACTCCTCATTCGGAACTCCACTTTCGATGAAATAAATTTTGTTTTCTTATGTACTCGATCAAATATACATTCTAAACATTATAACTCAAAATATAAGATCAAATGGTTCTGTTATCACCTGTATATAAGACGTTAAATATGTTTGGTGGCACCTAATTATTTCGTCCGATTTCGTAGTTTTGTCAATATCTCGTCACTCACAACTTCGTTTTCAGTGAAATTAGTTTTATTCGCATTCTAACTCGATGTATATTGAGGTACTAATGTTAATGTAATACATATTTTTTGGACCGAAATCAACTATTTTCCGTGATGGTACCCCTTTGAGTTTCCAACGATTTTGTAATTTTTTAAATTACTCCTCATTCGGAACTCCACTTTCGATGAAATAAATTTTGTTTTCTTATGTACTCGATCAAATATACATTCTAAACATTATAACTCAAAATATAAGATCAAATGGTTCTGTTATCACCTGTATATAAGACGTTAAATATGTTTGGTGGCACCTAATTATTTCGTCCGATTTCGTAGTTTTGTCAATATCTCGTCACTCACAACTTCGTTTTCAGTGAAATTAGTTTTATTCGCATTCTAACTCGATGTATATTGAGGTACTAATGTTAATGTAATACATATTTTTTGGACCGAAATCAACTATTTTCCGTGATGGTACGTACCCCTTTGAGTTTCCAACGATTTTGTAATTTTTTAAATTACTCCTCATTCGGAACTCCACTTTCGATGAAATAAATTTTCTTTTCTTATGTACTCGATCAAATATATATTCTAAACATTCTTACTCAAAATATAAGATCAAATGGTTCCTGTTATCACCTGTATATAATACGTTTTCCTAGGTATCACCTAATTGTTTGGTTCGATTTCGTAGTTTTATCAATATCTCATCACTCACAACTTCGGTTTTAGTGAAATTAGTTTTATTCGCATTCTAACTCGATATATATTGACGTAGTAATGTTGATATAATACAAAAAGTTGGGGCCGAAATCAACTATTTTCCGCGATGGGTACCCCTTTGAGTTTCGAACGATTTTGTAGTTTTTTAAATTACTCCTCATTCGGAACTCCACTTTCGATGAAATAAATTTTGTTTTCTTCTGTCCTCGATCAAATATATATTCTAAACATTCTCACTCAAAATATAAGATCAAATGGTTCCTGTTATCACCTGTATATAAGACGTTAAATACGTTTTCCTAGGTATCACCTAATTGTTTCGTTCGATTTCGTAGTTTTATCAATATCTCATCACTCACAGCTCCGTTTTCAGTGAAATTAGTTTTATTCGCATTATAAATCGATATATATTGAGGTAGTAATGTTAATATAATACATATTTTTGGGACCGAAATCAACTATTTTCCGTGATGGTAGCCCTTTGAGTTTCGAACGATTTTGTAGTTTTTTGAATTACTCCTCATTCTGAACTCCACTTTCGATGAAATAAATTTTGTTTTCTTATGTACTCGATCAAATATACATTCTAAACATTATAACTCAAAATATAAGATCAAATGTTTGTTGTTATCACTTGTATATAAGACGTTAAATATGTTTGGTGGCACCTAATTATTTCGTCCGATTTCGTAGTTTTGTCAATATCTCGTCACTCACAACTTCGTTTTCAGTGAAATTAGTTTTATTCGCATTATAACTCGATGTATATTGAGGTACTAATGTTAATGTAATACATATTTTTTGGACCGAAATCAACTATTTTCCGTGATGGTACCCCTTTGAGTTTCCAACGATTTTGTAATTTTTTAAATTACTCCTCATTCGGAACTCCACTTTCGATGAAATAAATTTTGTTTTCTTATGTACTCGATCAAATATACATTCTAAACATTATAACTCAAAATATAAGATCAAATGGTTCTGTTATCACCTGTATATAAGACGTTAAATATGTTTGGTGGCACCTAATTATTTCGTCCGATTTCGTAGTTTTGTCAATATCTCGTCACTCACAACTTCGTTTTCAGTGAAATTAGTTTTATTCGCATTCTAACTCGATGTATATTGAGGTACTAATGTTAATGTAATACATATTTTTTGGACCGAAATCAACTATTTTCCGTGATGGTACCCCTTTGAGTTTCCAACGATTTTGTAATTTTTTAAATTACTCCTCATTCGGAACTCCACTTTCGATGAAATAAATTTTCTTTTCTTATGTACTCGATCAAATATATATTCTAAACATTCTTACTCAAAATATAAGATCAAATGGTTCCTGTTATCACCTGTATATAATACGTTTTCCTAGGTATCACCTAATTGTTTGGTTCGATTTCGTAGTTTTATCAATATCTCATCACTCACAACTTCGGTTTTAGTGAAATTAGTTTTATTCGCATTCTAACTCGATATATATTGACGTAGTAATGTTGATATAATACAAAAAGTTGGGGCCGAAATCAACTATTTTCCGCGATGGTTACCCCTTTGAGTTTCGAACGATTTTGTAGTTTTTTAAATTACTCCTCATTCGGAACTCCACTTTCGATGAAATAAATTTTGTTTTCTTCTGTCCTCGATCAAATATATATTCTAAACATTCTCACTCAAAATATAAGATCAAATGGTTCCTGTTATCACCTGTATATAAGACGTTAAATACGTTTTCCTAGGTATCACCTAATTGTTTCGTTCGATTTCGTAGTTTTATCAATATCTCATCACTCACAGCTCCGTTTTCAGTGAAGTTAGTTTTATTCGCATTATAAATCGATATATATTGAGGTAGTAATGTTAATATAATACATATTTTTGGGACCGAAATCAACTATTTTCCGTGATGGTAGCCCTTTGAGTTTCGAACGATTTTGTAGTTTTTTGAATTACTCCTCATTCGGAACTCCACTTTCGATGAAATAAATTTTGTTTTCTTATGTACTCGATCAAATATACATTCTAAACATTATAACTCAAAATATAAGATCAAATGTTTGTTGTTATCACTTGTATATAAGATGTTAAATATGTTTGGTGGCACCTAATTATTTCGTCCGATTTCGTAGTTTTGTCAATATCTCGTCACTCACAACTTCGTTTTCAGTGAAATTAGTTTTATTCGCATTCTAACTCGATGTATATTGAGGTACTAATGTTAATGTAATACATATTTTTTGGACCGAAATCAACTATTTTCCGTGATGGTACCCCTTTGAGTTTCCAACGATTTTGTAATTTTTTAAATTACTCCTCATTCGGAACTCCACTTTCGATGAAATAAATTTTGTTTTCTTATGTACTCGATCAAATATACATTCTAAACATTATAACTCAAAATATAAGATCAAATGGTTCTGTTATCACCTGTATATAAGACGTTAAATATGTTTGGTGGCACCTAATTATTTCGTCCGATTTCGTAGTTTTGTCAATATCTCGTCACTCACAACTTCGTTTTCAGTGAAATTAGTTTTATTCGCATTCTAACTCGATGTATATTGAGGTACTAATGTTAATGTAATACATATTTTTTGGACCGAAATCAACTATTTTCCGTGATGGTACCCCTTTGAGTTTCCAACGATTTTGTAATTTTTTAAATTACTCCTCATTCGGAACTCCACTTTCGATGAAATAAATTTTCTTTTCTTATGTACTCGATCAAATATATATTCTAAACATTCTTACTCAAAATATAAGATCAAATGGTTCCTGTTATCACCTGTATATAATACGTTTTCCTAGGTATCACCTAATTGTTTGGTTCGATTTCGTAGTTTTATCAATATCTCATCACTCACAACTTCGGTTTTAGTGAAATTAGTTTTATTCGCATTCTAACTCGATATATATTGACGTAGTAATGTTGATATAATACAAAAAGTTGGGGCCGAAATCAACTATTTTCCGCGATGGGTACCCCTTTGAGTTTCGAACGATTTTGTAGTTTTTTGAATTACTCCTCATTCGGAACTCCACTTTCGATGAAATAAATTTTGTTTTCTTATGTACTCGATCAAATATACATTCTAAACATTATAACTCAAAATATAAGATCAAATGTTTGTTGTTATCACTTGTATATAAGACGTTAAATATGTTTGGTGGCACCTAATTATTTCGTCCGATTTCGTAGTTTTGTCAATATCTCGTCACTCACAACTTCGTTTTCAGTGAAATTAGTTTTATTCGCATTCTAACTCGATGTATATTGAGGTACTAATGTTAATGTAATACATATTTTTTGGACCGAAATCAACTATTTTCCGTGATGGTACCCCTTTGAGTTTCCAACGATTTTGTAATTTTTTAAATTACTCCTCATTCGGAACTCCACTTTCGATGAAATAAATTTTATTTTCTTATGTACTCGATCAAATATACATTCTAAACATTATAACTCAAAATATAAGATCAAATGGTTCTGTTATCACCTGTATATAAGACGTTAAATATGTTTGGTGGCACCTAATTATTTCGTCCGATTTCGTAGTTTTGTCAATATCTCGTCACTCACAACTTCGTTTTCAGTGAAATTAGTTTTATTCGCATTCTAACTCGATGTATATTGAGGTACTAATGTTAATGTAATACATATTTTTTGGACCGAAATCAACTATTTTCCGTGATGGTACCCCTTTGAGTTTCCAACGATTTTGTAATTTTTTAAATTACTCCTCATTCGGAACTCCACTTTCGATGAAATAAATTTTCTTTTCTTATGTACTCGATCAAATATATATTCTAAACATTCTTACTCAAAATATAAGATCAAATGGTTCCTGTTATCACCTGTATATAATACGTTTTCCTAGGTATCACCTAATTGTTTGGTTCGATTTCGTAGTTTTATCAATATCTCATCACTCACAACTTCGGTTTTAGTGAAATTAGTTTTATTCGCATTCTAACTCGATATATATTGACGTAGTAATGTTGATATAATACAAAAAGTTGGGGCCGAAATCAACTATTTTCCGCGATGGTTACCCCTTTGAGTTTCGAACGATTTTGTAGTTTTTTAAATTACTCCTCATTCGGAACTCCACTTTCGATGAAATAAATTTTGTTTTCTTCTGTCCTCGATCAAATATATATTCTAAACATTCTCACTCAAAATATAAGATCAAATGGTTCCTGTTATCACCTGTATATAAGACGTTAAATACGTTTTCCTAGGTATCACCTAATTGTTTCGTTCGATTTCGTAGTTTTATCAATATCTCATCACTCACAGCTCCGTTTTCAGTGAAGTTAGTTTTATTCGCATTATAAATCGATATATATTGAGGTAGTAATGTTAATATAATACATATTTTTGGGACCGAAATCAACTATTTTCCGTGATGGTAGCCCTTTGAGTTTCGAACGATTTTGTAGTTTTTTGAATTACTCCTCATTCGGAACTCCACTTTCGATGAAATAAATTTTGTTTTCTTATGTACTCGATCAAATATACATTCTAAACATTATAACTCAAAATATAAGATCAAATGTTTGTTGTTATCACTTGTATATAAGATGTTAAATATGTTTGGTGGCACCTAATTATTTCGTCCGATTTCGTAGTTTTGTCAATATCTCGTCACTCACAACTTCGTTTTCAGTGAAATTAGTTTTATTCGCATTCTAACTCGATGTATATTGAGGTACTAATGTTAATGTAATACATATTTTTTGGACCGAAATCAACTATTTTCCGTGATGGTACCCCTTTGAGTTTCCAACGATTTTGTAATTTTTTAAATTACTCCTCATTCGGAACTCCACTTTCGATGAAATAAATTTTATTTTCTTATGTACTCGATCAAATATACATTCTAAACATTATAACTCAAAATATAAGATCAAATGGTTCTGTTATCACCTGTATATAAGACGTTAAATATGTTTGGTGGCACCTAATTATTTCGTCCGATTTCGTAGTTTTGTCAATATCTCGTCACTCACAACTTCGTTTTCAGTGAAATTAGTTTTATTCGCATTCTAACTCGATGTATATTGAGGTACTAATGTTAATGTAATACATATTTTTTGGACCGAAATCAACTATTTTCCGTGATGGTACCCCTTTGAGTTTCCAACGATTTTGTAATTTTTTAAATTACTCCTCATTCGGAACTCCACTTTCGATGAAATAAATTTTCTTTTCTTATGTACTCGATCAAATATATATTCTAAACATTCTTACTCAAAATATAAGATCAAATGGTTCCTGTTATCACCTGTATATAATACGTTTTCCTAGGTATCACCTAATTGTTTGGTTCGATTTCGTAGTTTTATCAATATCTCATCACTCACAACTTCGGTTTTAGTGAAATTAGTTTTATTCGCATTCTAACTCGATATATATTGACGTAGTAATGTTGATATAATACAAAAAGTTGGGGCCGAAATCAACTATTTTCCGCGATGGTTACCCCTTTGAGTTTCGAACGATTTTGTAGTTTTTTAAATTACTCCTCATTCGGAACTCCACTTTCGATGAAATAAATTTTGTTTTCTTCTGTCCTCGATCAAATATATATTCTAAACATTCTCACTCAAAATATAAGATCAAATGGTTCCTGTTATCACCTGTATATAAGACGTTAAATACGTTTTCCTAGGTATCACCTAATTGTTTCGTTCGATTTCGTAGTTTTATCAATATCTCATCACTCACAGCTCCGTTTTCAGTGAAGTTAGTTTTATTCGCATTATAAATCGATATATATTGAGGTAGTAATGTTAATATAATACATATTTTTGGGACCGAAATCAACTATTTTCCGTGATGGTAGCCCTTTGAGTTTCGAACGATTTTGTAGTTTTTTGAATTACTCCTCATTCGGAACTCCACTTTCGATGAAATAAATTTTGTTTTCTTATGTACTCGATCAAATATACATTCTAAACATTATAACTCAAAATATAAGATCAAATGTTTGTTGTTATCACTTGTATATAAGATGTTAAATATGTTTGGTGGCACCTAATTATTTCGTCCGATTTCGTAGTTTTGTCAATATCTCGTCACTCACAACTTCGTTTTCAGTGAAATTAGTTTTATTCGCATTCTAACTCGATGTATATTGAGGTACTAATGTTAATGTAATACATATTTTTTGGACCGAAATCAACTATTTTCCGTGATGGTACCCCTTTGAGTTTCCAACGATTTTGTAATTTTTTAAATTACTCCTCATTCGGAACTCCACTTTCGATGAAATAAATTTTGTTTTCTTATGTACTCGATCAAATATACATTCTAAACATTATAACTCAAAATATAAGATCAAATGGTTCTGTTATCACCTGTATATAAGACGTTAAATATGTTTGGTGGCACCTAATTATTTCGTCCGATTTCGTAGTTTTGTCAATATCTCGTCACTCACAACTTCGTTTTCAGTGAAATTAGTTTTATTCGCATTCTAACTCGATGTATATTGAGGTACTAATGTTAATGTAATACATATTTTTTGGACCGAAATCAACTATTTTCCGTGATGGTACCCCTTTGAGTTTCCAACGATTTTGTAATTTTTTAAATTACTCCTCATTCGGAACTCCACTTTTGATGAAATAAATTTTGTTTTCTTATGTACTCGATCAAATATACATTCTAAACATTATAACTCAAAATATAAGATCAAATGGTTCTGTTATCACCTGTATATAAGACGTTAAATATGTTTGGTGGCACCTAATTATTTCGTCCGATTTCGTAGTTTTGTCAATATCTCGTCACTCACAACTTCGTTTTCAGTGAAATTAGTTTTATTCGCATTCTAACTCGATGTATATTGAGGTACTAATGTTAATGTAATACATATTTTTTGGACCGAAATCAACTATTTTCCGTGATGGTACGTACCCCTTTGAGTTTCCAACGATTTTGTAATTTTTTAAATTACTCCTCATTCGGAACTCCACTTTCGATGAAATAAATTTTCTTTTCTTATGTACTCGATCAAATATATATTCTAAACATTCTTACTCAAAATATAAGATCAAATGGTTCCTGTTATCACCTGTATATAATACGTTTTCCTAGGTATCACCTAATTGTTTGGTTCGATTTCGTAGTTTTATCAATATCTCATCACTCACAACTTCGGTTTTAGTGAAATTAGTTTTATTCGCATTCTAACTCGATATATATTGACGTAGTAATGTTGATATAATACAAAAAGTTGGGGCCGAAATCAACTATTTTCCGCGATGGGTACCCCTTTGAGTTTCGAACGATTTTGTAGTTTTTTAAATTACTCCTCATTCGGAACTCCACTTTCGATGAAATAAATTTTGTTTTCTTCTGTCCTCGATCAAATATATATTCTAAACATTCTCACTCAAAATATAAGATCAAATGGTTCCTGTTATCACCTGTATATAAGACGTTAAATACGTTTTCCTAGGTATCACCTAATTGTTTCGTTCGATTTCGTAGTTTTATCAATATCTCATCACTCACAGCTCCGTTTTCAGTGAAATTAGTTTTATTCGCATTATAAATCGATATATATTGAGGTAGTAATGTTAATATAATACATATTTTTGGGACCGAAATCAACTATTTTCCGTGATGGTAGCCCTTTGAGTTTCGAACGATTTTGTAGTTTTTTGAATTACTCCTCATTCGGAACTCCACTTTCGATGAAATAAATTTTGTTTTCTTATGTACTCGATCAAATATACATTCTAAACATTATAACTCAAAATATAAGATCAAATGTTTGTTGTTATCACTTGTATATAAGACGTTAAATATGTTTGGTGGCACCTAATTATTTCGTCCGATTTCGTAGTTTTGTCAATATCTCGTCACTCACAACTTCGTTTTCAGTGAAATTAGTTTTATTCGCATTATAACTCGATGTATATTGAGGTACTAATGTTAATGTAATACATATTTTTTGGACCGAAATCAACTATTTTCCGTGATGGTACCCCTTTGAGTTTCCAACGATTTTGTAATTTTTTAAATTACTCCTCATTCGGAACTCCACTTTTGATGAAATAAATTTTGTTTTCTTATGTACTCGATCAAATATACATTCTAAACATTATAACTCAAAATATAAGATCAAATGGTTCTGTTATCACCTGTATATAAGACGTTAAATATGTTTGGTGGCACCTAATTATTTCGTCCGATTTCGTAGTTTTGTCAATATCTCGTCACTCACAACTTCGTTTTCAGTGAAATTAGTTTTATTCGCATTCTAACTCGATGTATATTGAGGTACTAATGTTAATGTAATACATATTTTTTGGACCGAAATCAACTATTTTCCGTGATGGTACCCCTTTGAGTTTCCAACGATTTTGTAATTTTTTAAATTACTCCTCATTCGGAACTCCACTTTCGATGAAATAAATTTTCTTTTCTTATGTACTCGATCAAATATATATTCTAAACATTCTTACTCAAAATATAAGATCAAATGGTTCCTGTTATCACCTGTATATAATACGTTTTCCTAGGTATCACCTAATTGTTTGGTTCGATTTCGTAGTTTTATCAATATCTCATCACTCACAACTTCGGTTTTAGTGAAATTAGTTTTATTCGCATTCTAACTCGATATATATTGACGTAGTAATGTTGATATAATACAAAAAGTTGGGGCCGAAATCAACTATTTTCCGCGATGGTTATCCCTTTGAGTTTCGAACGATTTTGTAGTTTTTTAAATTACTCCTCATTCGGAACTCCACTTTCGATGAAATAAATTTTGTTTTCTTCTGTCCTCGATCAAATATATATTCTAAACATTCTCACTCAAAATATAAGATCAAATGGTTCCTGTTATCACCTGTATATAAGACGTTAAATACGTTTTCCTAGGTATCACCTAATTGTTTCGTTCGATTTCGTAGTTTTATCAATATCTCATCACTCACAGCTCCGTTTTCAGTGAAGTTAGTTTTATTCGCATTATAAATCGATATATATTGAGGTAGTAATGTTAATATAATACATATTTTTGGGACCGAAATCAACTATTTTCCGTGATGGTAGCCCTTTGAGTTTCGAACGATTTTGTAGTTTTTTGAATTACTCCTCATTCGGAACTCCACTTTCGATGAAATAAATTTTGTTTTCTTCTGTACTCGATCAAATATACATTCTAAACATTATAACTCAAAATATAAGATCAAATGTTTGTTGTTATCACTTGTATATAAGATGTTAAATATGTTTGGTGGCACCTAATTATTTCGTCCGATTTCGTAGTTTTGTCAATATCTCGTCACTCACAACTTCGTTTTCAGTGAAATTAGTTTTATTCGCATTCTAACTCGATGTATATTGAGGTACTAATGTTAATGTAATACATATTTTTTGGACCGAAATCAACTATTTTCCGTGATGGTACCCCTTTGAGTTTCCAACGATTTTGTAATTTTTTAAATTACTCCTCATTCGGAACTCCACTTTCGATGAAATAAATTTTGTTTTCTTATGTACTCGATCAAATATACATTCTAAACATTATAACTCAAAATATAAGATCAAATGGTTCTGTTATCACCTGTATATAAGACGTTAAATATGTTTGGTGGCACCTAATTATTTCGTCCGATTTCGTAGTTTTGTCAATATCTCGTCACTCACAACTTCGTTTTCAGTGAAATTAGTTTTATTCGCATTCTAACTCGATGTATATTGAGGTACTAATGTTAATGTAATACATATTTTTTGGACCGAAATCAACTATTTTCCGTGATGGTACCCCTTTGAGTTTCCAACGATTTTGTAATTTTTTAAATTACTCCTCATTCGGAACTCCACTTTCGATGAAATAAATTTTCTTTTCTTATGTACTCGATCAAATATATATTCTAAACATTCTTACTCAAAATATAAGATCAAATGGTTCCTGTTATCACCTGTGTATAATACGTTTTCCTAGGTATCACCTAATTGTTTGGTTCGATTTCGTAGTTTTATCAATATCTCATCACTCACAACTTCGGTTTTAGTGAAATTAGTTTTATTCGCATTTTAACTCGATATATATTGACGTAGTAATGTTGATATAATACAAAAAGTTGGGGCCGAAATCAACTATTTTCCGTGATGGGTACCCTTTTGAGTTTCGAACGATTTTGTAGCTTTTTAAATTACTCCTCATTCGGAACTCCACTTTCGATGAAATAAATTTTGTTTTCTTCTGTCCTCGATCAAATATATATTCTAAACATTCTCACTCAAAATATAAGATCAAATGGTTCCTGTTATCACCTGTATATAAGACGTTAAATACGTTTTCCTAGGTATCACCTAATTGTTTCGTTCGATTTCGTAGTTTTATCAATGTCTCATCACTCACAGCTCCGTTTTCAGTGAAATTAGTTTTATTCGCATTATAAATCGATATATATTGAGGTACTAATGTTAATATAATACATATTTTTGGGACCGAAATCAACTATTTTCCGTAATGGTAGCCCTTTGAGTTTCGAACGATTTTGTAGTTTTTTGAATTACTCCTCATTCGGAACTCCACTTTCGATGAAATAAATTTTGTTTTCTTATGTACTCGATCAAATATACATTCTAAACATTATAACTCAAAATATAAGATCAAATGTTTGTTGTTATCACTTGTATATAAGACGTTAAATATGTTTGGTGGCACCTAATTATTTCGTCCGATTTCGTAGTTTTGTCAATATCTCGTCACTCACAACTTCGTTTTCAGTGAAATTAGTTTTATTCGCATTCTAACTCGATGTATATTGAGGTACTAATGTTAATGTAATACATATTTTTTGGACCGAAATCAACTATTTTCCGTGATGGTACCCCTTTGAGTTTCCAACGATTTTGTAATTTTTTAAATTACTCCTCATTCGGAACTCCACTTTCGATGAAATAAATTTTATTTTCTTATGTACTCGATCAAATATACATTCTAAACATTATAACTCAAAATATAAGATCAAATGGTTTTGTTATCACCTGTATATAAGACGTTAAATATGTTTGGTGGCACCTAATTATTTCGTCCGATTTCGTAGTTTTGTCAATATCTCGTCACTCACAACTTCGTTTTCAGTGAAATTAGTTTTATTCGCATTCTAACTCGATGTATATTGAGGTACTAATGTTAATGTAATACATATTTTTTGGACCGAAATCAACTATTTTCCGTGATGGTACCCCTTTGAGTTTCCAACGATTTTGTAATTTTTTAAATTACTCCTCATTCGGAACTCCACTTTCGATGAAATAAATTTTCTTTTCTTATGTACTCGATCAAATATATATTCTAAACATTCTTACTCAAAATATAAGATCAAATGGTTCCTGTTATCACCTGTGTATAATACGTTTTCCTAGGTATCACCTAATTGTTTGGTTCGATTTCGTAGTTTTATCAATATCTCATCACTCACAACTTCGGTTTTAGTGAAATTAGTTTTATTCGCATTTTAACTCAATATATATTGACGTAGTAATGTTGATATAATACAAAAAGTTGGGGCCGAAATCAACTATTTTCCGTGATGGGTACCCTTTTGAGTTTCGAACGATTTTGTAGCTTTTTAAATTACTCCTCATTCGGAACTCCACTTTCGATGAAATAAATTTTGTTTTCTTCTGTCCTCGATCAAATATATATTCTAAACATTCTCACTCAAAATATAAGATCAAATGGTTCCTGTTATCACCTGTATATAAGACGTTAAATACGTTTTCCTAGGTATCACCTAATTGTTTCGTTCGATTTCGTAGTTTTATCAATATCTCATCACTCACAGCTCCGTTTTCAGTGAAATTAGTTTTATTCGCATTATAAATCGATATATATTGAGGTACTAATGTTAATATAATACATATTTTTGGGACCGAAATCAACTACCCTTTGAGTTTCGAACGATTTTGTAGTTTTTTGAATTACTCCTCATTCGGAACTCCACTTTCGATGAAATAAATTTTGTTTTCTTATGTACTCGATCAAATATACATTCTAAACATTATAACTCAAAATATAAGATCAAATGTTTGTTGTTATCACTTGTATATAAGACGTTAAATATGTTTGGTGGCACCTAATTATTTCGTCCGATTTCGTAGTTTTGTCAATATCTCGTCACTCACAACTTCGTTTTCAGTGAAATTAGTTTT
Organism: Chamaenerion angustifolium; assembly: GCA_946814005.1. Classification (NCBI taxonomy): domain Eukaryota; kingdom Viridiplantae; phylum Streptophyta; class Magnoliopsida; order Myrtales; family Onagraceae; genus Chamaenerion; species Chamaenerion angustifolium. Next base: position 26,503,913 of record OX328277.1, on the reverse strand, counting down.
ATTCGCATTCTAACTCGATGTATATTGAGGTACTAATGTTAATGTAATACATATTTTTTGGACCGAAATCAACTATTTTCCGTGATGGTACCCCTTTGAGTTTCCAACGATTTTGTAATTTTTTAAATTACTCCTCATTCGGAACTCCACTTTCGATGAAATAAATTTTATTTTCTTATGTACTCGATCAAATATACATTCTAAACATTATAACTCAAAATATAAGATCAAATGGTTCTGTTATCACCTGTATATAAGATGTTAAATATGTTTGGTGGCACCTAATTATTTCGTCCGATTTCGTAGTTTTGTCAATATCTCGTCACTCACAACTTCGTTTTCAGTGAAATTAGTTTTATTCGCATTCTAACTCGATGTATATTGAGGTACTAATGTTAATGTAATACATATTTTTTGGACCGAAATCAACTATTTTCCGTGATGGTACCCCTTTGAGTTTCCAACGATTTTGTAATTTTTTAAATTACTCCTCATTCGGAACTCCACTTTCGATGAAATAAATTTTCTTTTCTTATGTACTCGATCAAATATATATTCTAAACATTCTTACTCAAAATATAAGATCAAATGGTTCCTGTTATCACCTGTGTATAATACGTTTTCCTAGGTATCACCTAATTGTTTGGTTCGATTTCGTAGTTTTATCAATATCTCATCACTCACAACTTCGGTTTTAGTGAAATTAGTTTTATTCGCATTTTAACTCGATATATATTGACGTAGTAATGTTGATATAATACAAAAAGTTGGGGCCGAAATCAACTATTTTCCGTGATGGGTACCCTTTTGAGTTTCGAACGATTTTGTAGCTTTTTAAATTACTCCTCATTCGGAACTCCACTTTCGATGAAATAAATTTTGTTTTCTTCTGTCCTCGATCAAATATATATTCTAAACATTCTCACTCAAAATATAAGATCAAATGGTTCCTGTTATCACCTGTATATAAGACGTTAAATACGTTTTCCTAGGTATCACCTAATTGTTTCGTTCGATTTCGTAGTTTTATCAATGTCTCATCACTCACAGCTCCGTTTTCAGTGAAATTAGTTTTATTCGCATTATAAATCGATATATATTGAGGTACTAATGTTAATATAATACATATTTTTGGGACCGAAATCAACTATTTTCCGTAATGGTAGCCCTTTGAGTTTCGAACGATTTTGTAGTTTTTTGAATTACTCCTCATTCGGAACTCCACTTTCGATGAAATAAATTTTGTTTTCTTATGTACTCGATCAAATATACATTCTAAACATTATAACTCAAAATATAAGATCAAATGTTTGTTGTTATCACTTGTATATAAGACGTTAAATATGTTTGGTGGCACCTAATTATTTCGTCCGATTTCGTAGTTTTGTCAATATCTCGTCACTCACAACTTCGTTTTCAGTGAAATTAGTTTTATTCGCATTCTAACTCGATGTATATTGAGGTACTAATGTTAATGTAATACATATTTTTTGGACCGAAATCAACTATTTTCCGTGATGGTACCCCTTTGAGTTTCCAACGATTTTGTAATTTTTTAAATTACTCCTCATTCGGAACTCCACTTTCGATGAAATAAATTTTATTTTCTTATGTACTCGATCAAATATACATTCTAAACATTATAACTCAAAATATAAGATCAAATGGTTTTGTTATCACCTGTATATAAGACGTTAAATATGTTTGGTGGCACCTAATTATTTCGTCCGATTTCGTAGTTTTGTCAATATCTCGTCACTCACAACTTCGTTTTCAATGAAATTAGTTTTATTCGCATTCTAACTCGATGTATATTGAGGTACTAATGTTAATGTAATACATATTTTTTGGACCGAAATCAACTATTTTCCGTGATGGTACCCCTTTGAGTTTCCAACGATTTTGTAATTTTTTAAATTACTCCTCATTCGGAACTCCACTTTCGATGAAATAAATTTTGTTTTCTTATGTACTCGATCAAATATATATTCTAAACATTCTTACTCAAAATATAAGATCAAATGGTTCCTGTTATCACCTGTGTATAATACGTTTTCCTAGGTATCACCTAATTGTTTGGTTCGATTTCGTAGTTTTATCAATATCTCATCACTCACAACTTCGGTTTTAGTGAAATTAGTTTTATTCGCATTTTAACTCGATATATATTGACGTAGTAATGTTGATATAATACAAAAAGTTGGGGCCGAAATCAACTATTTTCCGTGATGGGTACCCTTTTGAGTTTCGAACGATTTTGTAGCTTTTTAAATTACTCCTCATTCGGAACTCCACTTTCGATGAAATAAATTTTGTTTTCTTCTGTCCTCGATCAAATATATATTCTAAACATTCTCACTCAAAATATAAGATCAAATGGTTCATGTTATCACCTGTATATAAGACGTTAAATACGTTTTCCTAGGTATCACCTAATTGTTTCATTCGATTTCGTAGTTTTATCAAGATCTCATCACTCACAGCTCCGTTTTAAGTGAAATTAGTTTTATTCGCATTCTAACTCGATATATATTAAGGTAGTAATGTTAATATAATACATAAATTTCGGACCGAAATCAACTATTTTCCGTGATGGTAGCCCTTTGAGTTTCGAACGATTTTGTAGTTTTTTGAATTACTCCTCATTCGGAACTCCACTTTCGATGAAATAAATTTTGTTTTCTTATGTACTCGATCAAATATACATTCTAAACATTATAACTCAAAATATAAGATCAAATGTTTGTTGTTATCACTTGTATATAAGACGTTAAATATGTTTGGTGGCACCTAATTATTTCGTCCGATTTCGTAGTTTTGTCAATATCTCGTCACTCACAACTTCGTTTTCAGTGAAATTAGTTTTATTCGCATTCTAACTCGATGTATATTGAGGTACTAATGTTAATGTAATACATATTTTTTGGACCGAAATCAACTATTTTCCGTGATGGTACCCCTTTGAGTTTCCAACGATTTTGTAATTTTTTAAATTACTCCTCATTCGGAACTCCACTTTCGATGAAATAAATTTTGTTTTCTTATGTACTCGATCAAATATACATTCTAAACATTATAACTCAAAATATAAGATCAAATGGTTCTGTTATCACCTGTATATAAGACGTTAAATATGTTTGGTGGCACCTAATTATTTCGTCCGATTTCGTAGTTTTGTCAATATCTCGTCACTCACAACTTCGTTTTCAGTGAAATTAGTTTTATTCGCATTCTAACTCGATGTATATTGAGGTACTAATGTTAATGTAATACATATTTTTTGGACCGAAATCAACTATTTTCCGTGATGGTACACCTTTGAGTTTCCAACGATTTTGTAATTTTTTAAATTACTCCTCATTCGGAACTCCACTTTCGATGAAATAAATTTTCTTTTCTTATGTACTCGATCAAATATATATTCTAAACATTCTTACTCAAAATATAAGATCAAATGGTTCCTGTTATCACCTGTATATAATACGTTTTCCTAGGTATCACCTAATTGTTTGGTTCGATTTCGTAGTTTTATCAATATCTCATCACTCACAACTTCGGTTTTAGTGAAATTAGTTTTATTCGCATTCTAACTCGATATATATTGACGTAGTAATGTTGATATAATACAAAAAGTTGGGGCCGAAATCAACTATTTTCCGCGATGGGTACCCCTTTGAGTTTCGAACGATTTTGTAGTTTTTTAAATTACTCCTCATTCGGAACTCCACTTTCGATGAAATAAATTTTGTTTTCTTCTGTCCTCGATCAAATATATATTCTAAACATTCTCACTCAAAATATAAGATCAAATGGTTCCTGTTATCACCTGTATATAAGACGTTAAATACGTTTTCCTAGGTATCACCTAATTGTTTCGTTCGATTTCGTAGTTTTATCAATATCTCATCACTCACAGCTCCGTTTTCAGTGAAATTAGTTTTATTCACATTATAAATCGATATATATTGAGGTAGTAATGTTAATATAATACATATTTTTGGGACCGAAATCAACTATTTTCCGTGATGGTAGCCCTTTGAGTTTCGAACGATTTTGTAGTTTTTTGAATTACTCCTCATTCGGAACTCCACTTTCGATGAAATAAATTTTGTTTTCTTATGTACTCGATCAAATATACATTCTAAACATTATAACTCAAAATATAAGATCAAATGTTTGTTGTTATCACCTGTATATAATACGTTTTCCTAGGTATCACCTAATTGTTTGGTTCGATTTCGTAGTTTTATCAATATCTCATCACTCACAACTTCGGTTTTAGTGAAATTAGTTTTATTCGCATTCTAACTCGATATATATTGACGTAGTAATGTTGATATAATACAAAAAGTTGGGGCCGAAATCAACTATTTTCCGCGATGGGTACCCCTTTGAGTTTCGAACGATTTTGTAGTTTTTTAAATTACTCCTCATTCGGAACTCCACTTTCGATGAAATAAATTTTGTTTTCTTCTGTCCTCGATCAAATATATATTCTAAACATTCTCACTCAAAATATAAGATCAAATGGTTCCTGTTATCACCTGTATATAAGACGTTAAATACGTTTTCCTAGGTATCACCTAATTGTTTCGTTCGATTTCGTAGTTTTATCAATATCTCATCACTCACAGCTCCGTTTTCAGTGAAATTAGTTTTATTCGCATTATAAATCGATATATATTGAGGTAGTAATGTTAATATAATACATATTTTTGGGACCGAAATCAACTATTTTCCGTGATGGTAGCCCTTTGAGTTTCGAACGATTTTGTAGTTTTTTGAATTACTCCTCATTCGGAACTCCACTTTCGATGAAATAAATTTTGTTTTCTTATGTACTCGATCAAATATACATTCTAAACATTATAACTCAAAATATAAGATCAAATGTTTGTTGTTATCACTTGTATATAAGACGTTAAATATGTTTGGTGGCACCTAATTATTTCGTCCGATTTCGTAGTTTTGTCAATATCTCGTCACTCACAACTTCGTTTTCAGTGAAATTAGTTTTATTCGCATTCTAACTCGATGTATATTGAGGTACTAATGTTAATGTAATACATATTTTTTGGACCGAAATCAACTATTTTCCGTGATGGTACCCCTTTGAGTTTCCAACGATTTTGTAATTTTTTAAATTACTCCTCATTCGGAACTCCACTTTCGATGAAATAAATTTTGTTTTCTTATGTACTCGATCAAATATACATTCTAAACATTATAACTCAAAATATAAGATCAAATGGTTCTGTTATCACCTGTATATAAGACGTTAAATATGTTTGGTGGCACCTAATTATTTCGTCCGATTTCGTAGTTTTGTCAATATCTCGTCACTCACAACTTCGTTTTCAGTGAAATTAGTTTTATTCGCATTCTAACTCGATGTATATTGAGGTACTAATGTTAATGTAATACATATTTTTTGGACCGAAATCAACTATTTTCCGTGATGGTACCCCTTTGAGTTTCCAACGATTTTGTAATTTTTTAAATTACTCCTCATTCGGAACTCCACTTTCGATGAAATAAATTTTCTTTTCTTATGTACTCGATCAAATATATATTCTAAACATTCTTACTCAAAATATAAGATCAAATGGTTCCTGTTATCACCTGTATATAATACGTTTTCCTAGGTATCACCTAATTGTTTGGTTCGATTTCGTAGTTTTATCAATATCTCATCACTCACAACTTCGGTTTTAGTGAAATTAGTTTTATTCGCATTCTAACTCGATATATATTGACGTAGTAATGTTGATATAATACAAAAAGTTGGGGCCGAAATCAACTATTTTCCGCGATGGGTACCCCTTTGAGTTTCGAACGATTTTGTAGTTTATTAAATTACTCCTTATTCGGAACTCCACTTTCGATGAAATAAATTTTGTTTTCTTCTGTCCTCGATCAAATATATATTCTGAACATTCTCACTCAAAATATAAGATCAAATGGTTCCTGTTATCACCTGTATATAAGACGTTAAATACGTTTTCCTAGGTATCACCTAATTGTTTCGTTCGATTTCGTAGTTTTATCAATATCTCATCACTCACAGCTCCGTTTTCAGTGAAATTAGTTTTATTCGCATTATAAATCGATATATATTGAGGTAGTAATGTTAATATAATACATATTTTTGGGACCGAAATCAACTATTTTCCGTGATGGTAGCCCTTTGAGTTTCGAACGATTTTGTAGTTTTTTGAATTACTCCTCATTCGGAACTCCACTTTCGATGAAATAAATTTTGTTTTCTTATGTACTCGATCAAATATACATTCTAAACATTATAACTCAAAATATAAGATCAAATGTTTGTTGTTATCACTTGTATATAAGACGTTAAATATGTTTGGTGGCACCTAATTATTTCGTCCGATTTCGTAGTTTTGTCAATATCTCGTCACTCACAACTTCGTTTTCAGTGAAATTAGTTTTATTCGCATTCTAACTCGATGTATATTGAGGTACTAATGTTAATGTAATACATATTTTTTGGACCGAAATCAACTATTTTCCGTGATGGTACCCCTTTGAGTTTCCAACGATTTTGTAATTTTTTAAATTACTCCTCATTCGGAACTCCACTTTCGATGAAATAAATTTTGTTTTCTTATGTACTCGATCAAATATACATTCTAAACATTATAACTCAAAATATAAGATCAAATGGTTCTGTTATCACCTGTATATAAGACGTTAAATATGTTTGGTGGCACCTAATTATTTCGTCCGATTTCGTAGTTTTGTCAATATCTCGTCACTCACAACTTCGTTTTCAGTGAAATTAGTTTTATTCGCATTCTAACTCGATGTATATTGAGGTACTAATGTTAATGTAATACATATTTTTTGGACCGAAATCAACTATTTTCCGTGATGGTACACCTTTGAGTTTCCAACGATTTTGTAATTTTTTAAATTACTCCTCATTCGGAACTCCACTTTCGATGAAATAAATTTTCTTTTCTTATGTACTCGATCAAATATATATTCTAAACATTCTTACTCAAAATATAAGATCAAATGGTTCCTGTTATCACCTGTATATAATACGTTTTCCTAGGTATCACCTAATTGTTTGGTTCGATTTCGTAGTTTTATCAATATCTCATCACTCACAACTTCGGTTTTAGTGAAATTAGTTTTATTCGCATTCTAACTCGATATATATTGACGTAGTAATGTTGATATAATACAAAAAGTTGGGGCCGAAATCAACTATTTTCCGCGATGGGTACCCCTTTGAGTTTCGAACGATTTTGTAGTTTATTAAATTACTCCTTATTCGGAACTCCACTTTCGATGAAATAAATTTTGTTTTCTTCTGTCCTCGATCAAATATATATTCTGAACATTCTCACTCAACATATAAGATCAAATAGTTCCTGTTATCACCTGTATATAAGACGTTAAATACGTTTTCCTAGGTATCACCTAATTGTTTCGTTCGATTTCGTAGTTTTATCAATATCTCATCACTCACAGCTCCGTTTTCAGTGAAATTAGTTTTATTCGCATTATAAATCGATATATATTGAGGTAGTAATGTTAATATAATACATATTTTTGGGACCGAAATCAACTATTTTCCGTGATGGTAGCCCTTTGAGTTTCGAACGATTTTGTAGTTTTTTGAATTACTCCTCATTCGGAACTCCACTTTCGATGAAATAAATTTTGTTTTCTTATGTACTCGATCAAATATACATTCTAAACATTATAACTCAAAATATAAGATCAAATGTTTGTTGTTATCACTTGTATATAAGACGTTAAATATGTTTGGTGGCACCTAATTATTTCGTCCGATTTCGCAGTTTTGTCAATATCTCGTCACTCACAACTTCGTTTTCAGTGAAATTAGTTTTATTCGCATTCTAACTCGATGTATATTGAGGTACTAATGTTAATGTAATACATATTTTTTGGACCGAAATCAACTATTTTCCGTGATGGTACCCCTTTGAGTTTCCAACGATTTTGTAATTTTTTAAATTACTCCTCATTCGGAACTCCACTTTCGATGAAATAAATTTTGTTTTCTTATGTACTCGATCAAATATACATTCTAAACATTATAACTCAAAATATAAGATCAAATGGTTCTGTTATCACCTGTATATAAGACGTTAAATATGTTTGGTGGCACCTAATTATTTCGTCCGATTTCGTAGTTTTGTCAATATCTCGTCACTCACAACTTCGTTTTCAGTGAAATTAGTTTTATTCGCATTCTAACTCGATGTATATTGAGGTACTAATGTTAATGTAATACATATTTTTTGGACCGAAATCAACTATTTTCCGTGATGATACCCTTTGAGTTTCCAACGATTTTGTAATTTTTTAAATTACTCCTCATTCGGAACTCCACTTTCGATGAAATAAATTTTCTTTTCTTATGTACTCGATCAAATATATATTCTAAACATTCTTACTCAAAATATAAGATCAAATGGTTCCTGTTATCACCTGTATATAATACGTTTTCCTAGGTATCACCTAATTGTTTGGTTCGATTTCGTAGTTTTATCAATATCTCATCACTCACAACTTCGGTTTTAGTGAAATTAGTTTTATTCGCATTCTAACTCGATATATATTGACGTAGTAATGTTGATATAATACAAAAAGTTGGGGCCGAAATCAACTATTTTCCGCGATGGGTACCCCTTTGAGTTTCGAACGATTTTGTAGTTTATTAAATTACTCCTTATTCGGAACTCCACTTTCGATGAAATAAATTTTGTTTTCTTCTGTCCTCGATCAAATATATATTCTGAACATTCTCACTCAACATATAAGATCAAATAGTTCCTGTTATCACCTGTATATAAGACGTTAAATACGTTTTCCTAGGTATCACCTAATTGTTTCGTTCGATTTCGTAGTTTTATCAATATCTCATCACTCACAGCTCCGTTTTCAGTGAAATTAGTTTTATTCGCATTATAAATCGATATATATTGAGGTAGTAATGTTAATATAATACATATTTTTGGGACCGAAATCAACTATTTTCCGTGATGGTAGCCCTTTGAGTTTCGAACGATTTTGTAGTTTTTTGAATTACTCCTCATTCGGAACTCCACTTTCGATGAAATAAATTTTGTTTTCTTATGTACTCGATCAAATATACATTCTAAACATTATAACTCAAAATATAAGATCAAATGTTTGTTGTTATCACTTGTATATAAGACGTTAAATATGTTTGGTGGCACCTAATTATTTCGTCCGATTTCGTAGTTTTGTCAATATCTCGTCACTCACAACTTCGTTTTCAGTGAAATTAGTTTTATTCGCATTCTAACTCGATGTATATTGAGGTACTAATGTTAATGTAATACATATTTTTTGGACCGAAATCAACTATTTTCCGTGATGGTACCCCTTTGAGTTTCCAACGATTTTGTAATTTTTTAAATTACTCCTCATTCGGAACTCCACTTTCGATGAAATAAATTTTGTTTTCTAATGTACTCGATCAAATATACATTCTAAACATTATAACTCAAAATATAAGATCAAATGGTTCTGTTATCACCTGTATATAAGACGTTAAATATGTTTGGTGGCACCTAATTATTTCGTCCGATTTCGTAGTTTTGTCAATATCTCGTCACTCACAACTTCGTTTTCAGTGAAATTAGTTTTATTCGCATTCTAACTCGATGTATATTGAGGTACTAATGTTAATGTAATACATATTTTTTGGACCGAAATCAACTATTTTCCGTGATGATACCCTTTGAGTTTCCAACGATTTTGTAATTTTTTAAATTACTCCTCATTCGGAACTCCACTTTCGATGAAATAAATTTTCTTTTCTTATGTACTCGATCAAATATATATTCTAAACATTCTTACTCAAAATATAAGATCAAATGGTTCCTGTTATCACCTGTATATAATACGTTTTCCTAGGTATCACCTAATTGTTTGGTTCGATTTCGTAGTTTTATCAATATCTCATCACTCACAACTTCGGTTTTAGTGAAATTAGTTTTATTCGCATTCTAACTCGATATATATTGACGTAGTAATGTTGATATAATACAAAAAGTTGGGGCCGAAATCAACTATTTTCCGTGATGGGTACCCTTTTGAGTTTCGAACGATTTTGTAGCTTTTTAAATTACTCCTCATTCGGAACTCCACTTTCGATGAAATAAATTTTGTTTTCTTCTGTCCTCGATCAAATATATATTCTAAACATTCTCACTCAAAATATAAGATCAAATGGTTCCTGTTATCACCTGTATATAAGACGTTAAATACGTTTTCCTAGGTATCACCTAATTGTTTCATTCGATTTCGTAGTTTTATCAAGATCTCATCACTCACAGCTCCGTTTTAAGTGAAATTAGTTTTATTCGCATTCTAACTCGATATATATTAAGGTAGTAATGTTAATATAATACATAAATTTCGGACCGAAATCAACTATATTCCGTGATGGTACCCCTTTGAGTTTCGAACGATTTTGTAGTTTTTTGAATTACTCCTCATTCGGAACTCCACTTTCGATGAAATAAATTTTGTTTTCTTATGTACTCGATCAAATATACATTCTAAACATTATAACTCAAAATATAAGATCAAATGGTTCTGTTATCACCTGTATATAATACGTTTTCCTAGGTATCACCTAATTGTTTGGTTCGATTTCGTAGTTTTATCAATATCTCATCACTCACAACTTCGGTTTTAGTGAAATTAGTTTTATTCGCATTATAACTCGATATATATTGACGTAGTAATGTTGATATAATACAAAAAGTTGGGGCCGAAATCAACTATTTTCCGCGATGGGTACCCCTTTGAGTTTCGAACGATTTTGTAGTTTTTTAAATTACTCCTCATTCGGAACTCCACTTTCGATGAAATAAATTTTGTTTTCTTCTGTCCTCGATCAAATATATATTCTAAACATTCTCACTCAAAATATAAGATCAAATGGTTCCTGTTATCACCTGTATATAAGACGTTAAATACGTTTTCCTAGGTATCACCTAATTGTTTCGTTCGATTTCGTAGTTTTATCAATATCTCATCACTCACAGCTCCGTTTTCAGTGAAATTAGTTTTATTCGCATTATAAATCGATATATATAGAGGTAGTAATGTTAATATAATACATATTTTTGGGACCGAAATCAACTATTTTCCGTGATGGTAGCCCTTTGAGTTTCGAACGATTTTGTAGTTTTTTGAATTACTCCTCATTCGGAACTCCACTTTCGATGAAATAAATTTTGTTTTCTTATGTACTCGATCAAATATACATTCTAAACATTATAACTCAAAATATAAGATCAAATGTTTGTTGTTATCACTTGTATATAAGACGTTAAATATGTTTGGTGGCACCTAATTATTTCGTCCGATTTCGTAGTTTTGTCAATATCTCGTCACTCACACCTTCGTTTTCAGTGAAATTAGTTTTATTCGCATTCTAACTCGATGTATATTGAGGTACTAATGTTAATGTAATACATATTTTTTGGACCGAAATCAACTATTTTCCGTGATGGTACCCCTTTGAGTTTCCAACGATTTTGTAATTTTTTAAATTACTCCTCATTCGGAACTCCACTTTCGATGAAATAAATTTTGTTTTCTTATGTACTCGATCAAATATACATTCTAAACATTATAACTCAAAATATAAGATCAAATGTTTGTTGTTATCACTTGTATATAAGACGTTAAATATGTTTGGTGGCACCTAATTATTTCGTCCGATTTCGTAGTTTTGTCAATATCTCGTCACTCACAACTTCGTTTTCAGTGAAATTAGTTTTATTCGCATTCTAACTCGATGTATATTGAGGTACTAATGTTAATGTAATACATATTTTTTGGACCGAAATCAACTATTTTCCGTGATGGTACCCCTTTGAGTTTCCAACGATTTTGTAATTTTTTAAATTACTCCTCATTCGGAACTCCACTTTCGATGAAATAAATTTTCTTTTCTTATGTACTCGATCAAATATACATTCTAAACATTCTTACTCAAAATATAAGATCAAATGGTTCTGTTATCACCTGTATATAAGACGTTAAATATGTTTGGTGGCACCTAATTATTTCGTCCGATTTCGTAGTTTTGTCAATATCTCGTCACTCACAACTTCGTTTTCAGCGAAATTAGTTTTATTCGCATTCTAACTCGATGTATATTGAGGTACTAATGTTAATGTAATACATATTTTTTGGACCGAAATCAACTATTTTCCGTGATGGTACCCCTTTGAGTTTCCAACGATTTTGTAATTTTTTAAATTACTCCTCATTCGGAACTCCACTTTCGATGAAATAAATTTTCTTTTCTTATGTACTCGATCAAATATATATTCTAAACATTCTTACTCAAAATATAAGATCAAATGGTTCCTGTTATCACCTGTATATAATACGTTTTCCTAGGTATCACCTAATTGTTTGGTTCGATTTCGTAGTTTTATCAATATCTCATCACTCACAACTTCGGTTTTAGTGAAATTAGTTTTATTCGCATTCTAACTCGATATATATTGACGTAGTAATGTTGATATAATACAAAAAGTTGGGGCCGAAATCAACTATTTTCCGTGATGGGTACCCTTTTGAGTTTCGAACGATTTTGTAGCTTTTTAAATTACTCCTCATTCGGAACTCCACTTTCGATGAAATAAATTTTGTTTTCTTCTGTCCTCGATCAAATATATATTCTAAACATTCTCACTCAAAATATAAGATCAAATGGTTCCTGTTATCACCTGTATATAAGACGTTAAATACGTTTTCCTAGGTATCACCTAATTGTTTCATTCGATTTCGTAGTTTTATCAAGATCTCATCACTCACAGCTCCGTTTTAAGTGAAATTAGTTTTATTCGCATTCTAACTCGATATATATTAAGGTAGTAATGTTAATATAATACATAAATTTCGGACCGAAATCAACTATATTCCGTGATGGTACCCCTTTAAGTTTCGAACGATTTTGTAGTTTTTTGAATTACTCCTCATTCGGAACTCCACTTTCGATGAAATAAATTTTGTTTTCTTATGTACTCGATCAAATATACATTCTAAACATTATAACTCAAAATATAAGATCAAATGGTTCTGTTATCACCTGTATATAATACGTTTTCCTAGGTATCACCTAATTGTTTGGTTCGATTTCGTAGTTTTATCAATATCTCATCACTCACAACTTCGGTTTTAGTGAAATTAGTTTTATTCGCATTATAACTCGATATATATTGACGTAGTAATGTTGATATAATACAAAAAGTTGGGGCCGAAATCAACTATTTTCCGCGATGGGTACCCCTTTGAGTTTCGAACGATTTTGTAGTTTTTTAAATTACTCCTCATTCGGAACTCCACTTTCGATGAAATAAATTTTGTTTTCTTCTGTCCTCGATCAAATATATATTCTAAACATTCTCACTCAAAATATAAGATCAAATGGTTCGTGTTATCACCTGTATATAAGACGTTAAATACGTTTTCCTAGGTATCACCTAATTGTTTCGTTCGATTTCGTAGTTTTATCAATATCTCATCACACACAGCTCCGTTTTCAGTGAAATTAGTTTTATTCGCATTATAAATCGATATATATTGAGGTAGTAATGTTAATATAATACATATTTTTGGGACCGAAATCAACTATTTTCCGTGATGGTAGCCCTTTGAGTTTCGAACGATTTTGTAGTTTTTTGAATTACTCCTCATTCGGAACTCCACTTTCGATGAAATAAATTTTGTTTTCTTATGTACTCGATCAAATATACATTCTAAACATTATAACTCAAAATATAAGATCAAATGTTTGTTGTTATCACTTGTATATAAGACGTTAAATATGTTTGGTGGCACCTAATTATTTCGTCCGATTTCGTAGTTTTGTCAATATCTCGTCACTCACAACTTCGTTTTCAGTGAAATTAGTTTTATTCGCATTCTAACTCGATGTATATTGAGGTACTAATGTTAATGTAATACATATTTTTTGGACCGAAATCAACTATTTTCCGTGATGGTACCCCTTTGAGTTTCCAACGATTTTGTAATTTTTTAAATTACTCCTCATTCGGAACTCCACTTTCGATGAAATAAATTTTGTTTTCTTATGTACTCGATCAAATATACATTCTAAACATTATAACTCAAAATATAAGATCAAATGGTTCTGTTATCACCTGTATATAAGACGTTAAATATGTTTGGTGGCACCTAATTATTTCGTCCGATTTCGTAGTTTTGTCAATATCTCGTCACTCACAACTTCGTTTTCAGTGAAATTTGTTTTATTCGCATTCTAACTCGATGTATATTGAGGTACTAATGTTAATGTAATACATATTTTTTGGACCGAAATCAACTATTTTCCGTGATGGTACCCCTTTGAGTTTCCAACGATTTTGTAATTTTTTAAATTACTCCTCATTCGGAACTCCACTTTCGATGAAATAAATTTTCTTTTCTTATGTACTCGATCAAATATATATTCTAAACATTCTTACTCAAAATATAAGATCAAATGGTTCCTGTTATCACCTGTATATAATACGTTTTCCTAGGTATCACCTAATTGTTTGGTTCGATTTCGTAGTTTTATCAATATCTCATCACTCACAACTTCGGTTTTAGTGAAATTAGTTTTATTCGCATTCTAACTCGATATATATTGACGTAGTAATGTTGATATAATACAAAAAGTTGGGGCCGAAATCAACTATTTTCCGTGATGGGTACCCTTTTGAGTTTCGAACGATTTTGTAGCTTTTTAAATTACTCCTCATTCGGAACTCCACTTTCGATGAAATAAATTTTGTTTTCTTCTGTCCTCGATCAAATATATATTCTAAACATTCTCACTCAAAATATAAGATCAAATGGTTCCTGTTATCACCTGTATATAAGACTTTAAATACGTTTTCCTAGGTATCACCTAATTGTTTCATTCGATTTCGTAGTTTTATCAAGATCTCATCACTCACAGCTCCGTTTTAAGTGAAATTAGTTTTATTCGCATTCTAACTCGATATATATTAAGGTAGTAATGTTAATATAATACATAAATTTCGGACCGAAATCAACTATATTCCGTGATGGTACCCCTTTGAGTTTCGAACGATTTTGTAGTTTTTTGAATTACTCCTCATTCGGAACTCCACTTTCGATGAAATAAATTTTATTTTCTTATGTACTCGATCAAATATACATTCTAAACATTATAACTCAAAATATAAGATCAAATGGTTCTGTTATCACCTGTATATAATACGTTTTCCTAGGTATCACCTAATTGTTTGGTTCGATTTCGTAGTTTTATCAATATCTCATCACTCACAACTTCGGTTTTAGTGAAATTAGTTTTATTCGCATTATAACTCGATATATATTGACGTAGTAATGTTGATATAATACAAAAAGTTGGGGCCGAAATCAACTATTTTCCGCGATGGGTACCCCTTTGAGTTTCGAACGATTTTGTAGTTTTTTAAATTACTCCTCATTCGGAACTCCACTTTCGATGAAATAAATTTTGTTTTCTTCTGTCCTCGATCAAATATATATTCTAAACATTCTCACTCAAAATATAAGATCAAATGGTTCCTGTTATCACCTGTATATAAGACGTTAAATACGTTTTCCTAGGTATCACCTAATTGTTTCATTCGATTTCGTAGTTTTATCAAGATCTCATCACTCACAGCTCCGTTTTAAGTGAAATTAGTTTTATTCGCATTCTAACTCGATATATATTAAGGTAGTAATGTTAATATAATACATAAATTTCGGACCGAAATCAACTATATTCCGTGATGGTACCCCTTTGAGTTTCGAACGATTTTGTAGTTTTTTGAATTACTCCTCATTCGGAACTCCACTTTCGATGAAATAAATTTTGTTTTCTTATGTACTCGATCAAATATACATTCTAAACATTATAACTCAAAATATAAGATCAAATGGTTCTGTTATCACCTGTATATAATACGTTTTCCTAGGTATCACCTAATTGTTTGGTTCGATTTCGTAGTTTTATCAATATCTCATCACTCACAACTTCGGTTTTAGTGAAATTAGTTTTATTCGCATTATAACTCGATATATATTGACGTAGTAATGTTGATATAATACAAAAAGTTGGGGCCGAAATCAACTATTTTCCGCGATGGGTACCCCTTTGAGTTTCGAACGATTTTGTAGTTTTTTAAATTACTCCTCATTCGGAACTCCACTTTCGATGAAATAAATTTTGTTTTCTTCTGTCCTCGATCAAATATATATTCTAAACATTCTCACTCAAAATATAAGATCAAATGGTTCCTGTTATCACCTGTATATAAGACGTTAAATACGTTTTCCTAGGTATCACCTAATTGTTTCATTCGATTTCGTAGTTTTATCAAGATCTCATCACTCACAGCTCCGTTTTAAGTGAAATTAGTTTTATTCGCATTCTAACTCGATATATATTAAGGTAGTAATGTTAATATAATACATAAATTTCGGACCGAAATCAACTATATTCCGTGATGGTACCCCTTTGAGTTTCGAACGATTTTGTAGTTTTTTGAATTACTCCTCATTCGGAACTCCACTTTCGATGAAATAAATTTTGTTTTCTTATGTACTCGATCAAATATACATTCTAAACATTATAACTCAAAATATAAGATCAAATGGTTCTGTTATCACCTGTATATAATACGTTTTCCTAGGTATCACCTAATTGTTTGGTTCGATTTCGTAGTTTTATCAATATCTCATCACTCACAACTTCGGTTTTAGTGAAATTAGTTTTATTCGCATTATAACTCGATATATATTGACGTAGTAATGTTGATATAATACAAAAAGTTGGGGCCGAAATCAACTATTTTCCGCGATGGGTACCCCTTTGAGTTTCGAACGATTTTGTAGTTTTTTAAATTACTCCTCATTCGGAACTCCACTTTCGATGAAATAAATTTTGTTTTCTTCTGTCCTCGATCAAATATATATTCTAAACATTCTCACTCAAAATATAAGATCAAATGGTTCGTGTTATCACCTGTATATAAGACGTTAAATACGTTTTCCTAGGTATCACCTAATTGTTTCCTTCGATTTCGTAGTTTTATCAATATCTCATCACTCACAGCTCCGTTTTCAGTGAAATTAGTTTTATTCGCATTATAAATCGATATATATTGAGGTAGTAATGTTAATATAATACATATTTTTGGGACCGAAATCAACTATTTTCCGTGATGGTAGCCCTTTGAGTTTCGAACGATTTTGTAGTTTTTTGAATTACTCCTCATTCGGAACTCCACTTTCGATGAAATAAATTTTGTTTTCTTATGTACTCGATCAAATATACATTCTAAACATTATAACTCAAAATATAAGATCAAATGTTTGTTGTTATCACTTGTATATAAGACGTTAAATATGTTTGGTGGCACCTAATTATTTCGTCCGATTTCGTAGTTTTGTCAATATCTCGTCACTCACAACTTCGTTTTCAGTGAAATTAGTTTTATTCGCATTCTAACTCGATGTATATTGAGGTACTAATGTTAATGTAATACATATTTTTTGGACCGAAATCAACTATTTTCCGTGATGGTACCCCTTTGAGTTTCCAACGATTTTGTAATTTTTTAAATTACTCCTCATTCGGAACTCCACTTTCGATGAAATAAATTTTGTTTTCTTATGTACTCGATCAAATATACATTCTAAACATTATAACTCAAAATATAAGATCAAATGGTTCTGTTATCACCTGTATATAAGACGTTAAATATGTTTGGTGGCACCTAATTATTTCGTCCGATTTCGTAGTTTTGTCAATATCTCGTCACTCACAACTTCGTTTTCAGTGAAATTAGTTTTATTCGCATTCTAACTCGATGTATATTGAGGTACTAATGTTAATGTAATACATATTTTTTGGACCGAAATCAACTATTTTCCGTGATGGTACCCCTTTGAGTTTCCAACGATTTTGTAATTTTTTAAATTACTCCTCATTCGGAACTCCACTTTCGATGAAATAAATTTTCTTTTCTTATGTACTCGATCAAATATATATTCTAAACATTCTTACTCAAAATATAAGATCAAATGGTTCCTGTTATCACCTGTATATAATACGTTTTCCTAGGTATCACCTAATTGTTTGGTTCGATTTCGTAGTTTTATCAATATCTCATCACTCACAACTTCGGTTTTAGTGAAATTAGTTTTATTCGCATTCTAACTCGATATATATTGACGTAGTAATGTTGATATAATACAAAAAGTTGGGGCCGAAATCAACTATTTTCCGTGATGGGTACCCTTTTGAGTTTCGAACGATTTTGTAGCTTTTTAAATTACTCCTCATTCGGAACTCCACTTTCGATGAAATAAATTTTGTTTTCTTCTGTCCTCGATCAAATATATATTCTAAACATTCTCACTCAAAATATAAGATCAAATGGTTCCTGTTATCACCTGTATATAAGACGTTAAATACGTTTTCCTAGGTATCACCTAATTGTTTCATTCGATTTCGTAGTTTTATCAAGATCTCATCACTCACAGCTCCGTTTTAAGTGAAATTAGTTTTATTCGCATTCTAACTCGATATATATTAAGGTAGTAATGTTAATATAATACATAAATTTCGGACCGAAATCAACTATATTCCGTGATGGTACCCCTTTAAGTTTCGAACGATTTTGTAGTTTTTTGAATTACTCCTCATTCGGAACTCCACTTTCGATGAAATAAATTTTGTTTTCTTATGTACTCGATCAAATATACATTCTAAACATTATAACTCAAAATATAAGATCAAATGGTTCTGTTATCACCTGTATATAATACGTTTTCCTAGGTATCACCTAATTGTTTGGTTCGATTTCGTAGTTTTATCAATATCTCATCACTCACAACTTCGGTTTTAGTGAAATTAGTTTTATTCGCATTATAACTCGATATATATTGACGTAGTAATGTTGATATAATACAAAAAGTTGGGGCCGAAATCAACTATTTTCCGCGATGGGTACCCCTTTGAGTTTCGAACGATTTTGTAGTTTTTTAAATTACTCCTCATTCGGAACTCCACTTTCGATGAAATAAATTTTGTTTTCTTCTGTCCTCGATCAAATATATATTCTAAACATTCTCACTCAAAATATAAGATCAAATGGTTCGTGTTATCACCTGTATATAAGACGTTAAATACGTTTTCCTAGGTATCACCTAATTGTTTCGTTCGATTTCGTAGTTTTATCAATATCTCATCACACACAGCTCCGTTTTCAGTGAAATTAGTTTTATTCGCATTATAAATCGATATATATTGAGGTAGTAATGTTAATATAATACATATTTTTGGGACCGAAATCAACTATTTTCCGTGATGGTAGCCCTTTGAGTTTCGAACGATTTTGTAGTTTTTTGAATTACTCCTCATTCGGAACTCCACTTTCGATGAAATAAATTTTGTTTTCTTATGTACTCGATCAAATATACATTCTAAACATTATAACTCAAAATATAAGATCAAATGTTTGTTGTTATCACTTGTATATAAGACGTTAAATATGTTTGGTGGCACCTAATTATTTCGTCCGATTTCGTAGTTTTGTCAATATCTCGTCACTCACAACTTCGTTTTCAGTGAAATTAGTTTTATTCGCATTCTAACTCGATGTATATTGAGGTACTAATGTTAATGTAATACATATTTTTTGGACCGAAATCAACTATTTTCCGTGATGGTACCCCTTTGAGTTTCCAACGATTTTGTAATTTTTTAAATTACTCCTCATTCGGAACTCCACTTTCGATGAAATAAATTTTCTTTTCTTATGTACTCGATCAAATATACATTCTAAACATTCTTACTCAAAATATAAGATCAAATGGTTCTGTTATCACCTGTATATAAGACGTTAAATATGTTTGGTGGCACCTAATTATTTCGTCCGATTTCGTAGTTTTGTCAATATCTCGTCACTCACAACTTCGTTTTCAGCGAAATTAGTTTTATTCGCATTCTAACTCGATGTATATTGAGGTACTAATGTTAATGTAATACATATTTTTTGGACCGAAATCAACTATTTTCCGTGATGGTACCCCTTTGAGTTTCCAACGATTTTGTAATTTTGTAAATTACTCCTCATTCGGAACTCCACTTTCGATGAAATAAATTTTCTTTTCTTATGTACTCGATCAAATATATATTCTAAACATTCTTACTCAAAATATAAGATCAAATGGTTCCTGTTATCACCTGTATATAATACGTTTTCCTAGGTATCACCTAATTGTTTGGTTCGATTTCGTAGTTTTATCAATATCTCATCACTCACAACTTCGGTTTTAGTGAAATTAGTTTTATTCGCATTCTAACTCGATATATATTGACGTAGTAATGTTGATATAATACAAAAAGTTGGGGCCGAAATCAACTATTTTCCGTGATGGGTACCCTTTTGAGTTTCGAACGATTTTGTAGCTTTTTAAATTACTCCTCATTCGGAACTCCACTTTCGATGAAATAAATTTTGTTTTCTTCTGTCCTCGATCAAATATATATTCTAAACATTCTCACTCAAAATATAAGATCAAATGGTTCCTGTTATCACCTGTATATAAGACGTTAAATACGTTTTCCTAGGTATCACCTAATTGTTTCATTCGATTTCGTAGTTTTATCAAGATCTCATCACTCACAGCTCCGTTTTAAGTGAAATTAGTTTTATTCGCATTCTAACTCGATATATATTAAGGTAGTAATGTTAATATAATACATAAATTTCGGACCGAAATCAACTATATTCCGTGATGGTACCCCTTTGAGTTTCGAACGATTTTGTAGTTTTTTGAATTACTCCTCATTCGGAACTCCACTTTCGATGAAATAAATTTTGTTTTCTTATGTACTCGATCAAATATACATTCTAAACATTATAACTCAAAATATAAGATCAAATGGTTCTGTTATCACCTGTATATAATACGTTTTCCTAGGTATCACCTAATTGTTTGGTTCGATTTCGTAGTTTTATCAATATCTCATCACTCACAACTTCGG
Source organism: Chamaenerion angustifolium (assembly GCA_946814005.1). Lineage (NCBI taxonomy): Eukaryota > Viridiplantae > Streptophyta > Magnoliopsida > Myrtales > Onagraceae > Chamaenerion > Chamaenerion angustifolium. The sequence goes on along the minus strand of OX328277.1, from coordinate 26,482,798 downwards.
TTTTAGTGAAATTAGTTTTATTCGCATTATAACTCGATATATATTGACGTAGTAATGTTGATATAATACAAAAAGTTGGGGCCGAAATCAACTATTTTCCGCGATGGGTACCCCTTTGAGTTTCGAACGATTTTGTAGTTTTTTAAATTACTCCTCATTCGGAACTCCACTTTCGATGAAATAAATTTTGTTTTCTTCTGTCCTCGATCAAATATATATTCTAAACATTCTCACTCAAAATATAAGATCAAATGGTTCGTGTTATCACCTGTATATAAGACGTTAAATACGTTTTCCTAGGTATCACCTAATTGTTTCGTTCGATTTCGTAGTTTTATCAATATCTCATCACACACAGCTCCGTTTTCAGTGAAATTAGTTTTATTCGCATTATAAATCGATATATATTGAGGTAGTAATGTTAATATAATACATATTTTTGGGACCGAAATCAACTATTTTCCGTGATGGTAGCCCTTTGAGTTTCGAACGATTTTGTAGTTTTTTGAATTACTCCTCATTCGGAACTCCACTTTCGATGAAATAAATTTTGTTTTCTTATGTACTCGATCAAATATACATTCTAAACATTATAACTCAAAATATAAGATCAAATGTTTGTTGTTATCACTTGTATATAAGACGTTAAATATGTTTGGTGGCACCTAATTATTTCGTCCGATTTCGTAGTTTTGTCAATATCTCGTCACTCACAACTTCGTTTTCAGTGAAATTAGTTTTATTCGCATTCTAACTCGATGTATATTGAGGTACTAATGTTAATGTAATACATATTTTTTGGACCGAAATCAACTATTTTCCGTGATGGTACCCCTTTGAGTTTCCAACGATTTTGTAATTTTTTAAATTACTCCTCATTCGGAACTCCACTTTCGATGAAATAAATTTTCTTTTCTTATGTACTCGATCAAATATACATTCTAAACATTCTTACTCAAAATATAAGATCAAATGGTTCTGTTATCACCTGTATATAAGACGTTAAATATGTTTGGTGGCACCTAATTATTTCGTCCGATTTCGTAGTTTTGTCAATATCTCGTCACTCACAACTTCGTTTTCAGCGAAATTAGTTTTATTCGCATTCTAACTCGATGTATATTGAGGTACTAATGTTAATGTAATACATATTTTTTGGACCGAAATCAACTATTTTCCGTGATGGTACCCCTTTGAGTTTCCAACGATTTTGTAATTTTGTAAATTACTCCTCATTCGGAACTCCACTTTCGATGAAATAAATTTTCTTTTCTTATGTACTCGATCAAATATATATTCTAAACATTCTTACTCAAAATATAAGATCAAATGGTTCCTGTTATCACCTGTATATAATACGTTTTCCTAGGTATCACCTAATTGTTTGGTTCGATTTCGTAGTTTTATCAATATCTCATCACTCACAACTTCGGTTTTAGTGAAATTAGTTTTATTCGCATTCTAACTCGATATATATTGACGTAGTAATGTTGATATAATACAAAAAGTTGGGGCCGAAATCAACTATTTTCCGTGATGGGTACCCTTTTGAGTTTCGAACGATTTTGTAGCTTTTTAAATTACTCCTCATTCGGAACTCCACTTTCGATGAAATAAATTTTGTTTTCTTCTGTCCTCGATCAAATATATATTCTAAACATTCTCACTCAAAATATAAGATCAAATGGTTCCTGTTATCACCTGTATATAAGACGTTAAATACGTTTTCCTAGGTATCACCTAATTGTTTCATTCGATTTCGTAGTTTTATCAAGATCTCATCACTCACAGCTCCGTTTTAAGTGAAATTAGTTTTATTCGCATTCTAACTCGATATATATTAAGGTAGTAATGTTAATATAATACATAAATTTCGGACCGAAATCAACTATATTCCGTGATGGTACCCCTTTGAGTTTCGAACGATTTTGTAGTTTTTTGAATTACTCCTCATTCGGAACTCCACTTTCGATGAAATAAATTTTGTTTTCTTATGTACTCGATCAAATATACATTCTAAACATTATAACTCAAAATATAAGATCAAATGGTTCTGTTATCACCTGTATATAATACGTTTTCCTAGGTATCACCTAATTGTTTGGTTCGATTTCGTAGTTTTATCAATATCTCATCACTCACAACTTCGGTTTTAGTGAAATTAGTTTTATTCGCATTATAACTCGATATATATTGACGTAGTAATGTTGATATAATACAAAAAGTTGGGGCCGAAATCAACTATTTTCCGCGATGGGTACCCCTTTGAGTTTCGAACGATTTTGTAGTTTTTTAAATTACTCCTCATTCGGAACTCCACTTTCGATGAAATAAATTTTGTTTTCTTCTGTCCTCGATCAAATATATATTCTAAACATTCTCACTCAAAATATAAGATCAAATGGTTCGTGTTATCACCTGTATATAAGACGTTAAATACGTTTTCCTAGGTATCACCTAATTGTTTCGTTCGATTTCGTAGTTTTATCAATATCTCATCACACACAGCTCCGTTTTCAGTGAAATTAGTTTTATTCGCATTATAAATCGATATATATTGAGGTAGTAATGTTAATATAATACATATTTTTGGGACCGAAATCAACTATTTTCCGTGATGGTAGCCCTTTGAGTTTCGAACGATTTTGTAGTTTTTTGAATTACTCCTCATTCGGAACTCCACTTTCGATGAAATAAATTTTGTTTTCTTATGTACTCGATCAAATATACATTCTAAACATTATAACTCAAAATATAAGATCAAATGTTTGTTGTTATCACTTGTATATAAGACGTTAAATATGTTTGGTGGCACCTAATTATTTCGTCCGATTTCGTAGTTTTGTCAATATCTCGTCACTCACAACTTCGTTTTCAGTGAAATTAGTTTTATTCGCATTCTAACTCGATGTATATTGAGGTACTAATGTTAATGTAATACATATTTTTTGGACCGAAATCAACTATTTTCCGTGATGGTACCCCTTTGAGTTTCCAACGATTTTGTAATTTTTTAAATTACTCCTCATTCGGAACTCCACTTTCGATGAAATAAATTTTCTTTTCTTATGTACTCGATCAAATATACATTCTAAACATTCTTACTCAAAATATAAGATCAAATGGTTCTGTTATCACCTGTATATAAGACGTTAAATATGTTTGGTGGCACCTAATTATTTCGTCCGATTTCGTAGTTTTGTCAATATCTCGTCACTCACAACTTCGTTTTCAGCGAAATTAGTTTTATTCGCATTCTAACTCGATGTATATTGAGGTACTAATGTTAATGTAATACATATTTTTTGGACCGAAATCAACTATTTTCCGTGATGGTACCCCTTTGAGTTTCCAACGATTTTGTAATTTTGTAAATTACTCCTCATTCGGAACTCCACTTTCGATGAAATAAATTTTCTTTTCTTATGTACTCGATCAAATATATATTCTAAACATTCTTACTCAAAATATAAGATCAAATGGTTCCTGTTATCACCTGTATATAATACGTTTTCCTAGGTATCACCTAATTGTTTGGTTCGATTTCGTAGTTTTATCAATATCTCATCACTCACAACTTCGGTTTTAGTGAAATTAGTTTTATTCGCATTCTAACTCGATATATATTGACGTAGTAATGTTGATATAATACAAAAAGTTGGGGCCGAAATCAACTATTTTCCGTGATGGGTACCCTTTTGAGTTTCGAACGATTTTGTAGCTTTTTAAATTACTCCTCATTCGGAACTCCACTTTCGATGAAATAAATTTTGTTTTCTTCTGTCCTCGATCAAATATATATTCTAAACATTCTCACTTAAAATATAAGATCAAATGGTTCCTGTTATCACCTGTATATAAGACGTTAAATACGTTTTCCTAGGTATCACCTAATTGTTTCATTCGATTTCGTAGTTTTATCAAGATCTCATCACTCACAGCTCCGTTTTAAGTGAAATTAGTTTTATTCGCATTCTAACTCGATATATATTAAGGTAGTAATGTTAATATAATACATAAATTTCGGACCGAAATCAACTATATTCCGTGATGGTACCCCTTTGAGTTTCGAACGATTTTGTAGTTTTTTGAATTACTCCTCATTCGGAACTCCACTTTCGATGAAATAAATTTTGTTTTCTTATGTACTCGATCAAATATACATTCTAAACATTATAACTCAAAATATAAGATCAAATGGTTCTGTTATCACCTGTATATAATACGTTTTCCTAGGTATCACCTAATTGTTTGGTTCGATTTCGTAGTTTTATCAATATCTCATCACTCACAACTTCGGTTTTAGTGAAATTAGTTTTATTCGCATTATAACTCGATATATATTGACGTAGTAATGTTGATATAATACAAAAAGTTGGGGCCGAAATCAACTATTTTCCGCGATGGGTACCCCTTTGAGTTTCGAACGATTTTGTAGTTTTTTAAATTACTCCTCATTCGGAACTCCACTTTCGATGAAATAAATTTTGTTTTCTTCTGTCCTCGATCAAATATATATTCTAAACATTCTCACTCAAAATATAAGATCAAATGGTTCCTGTTATCACCTGTATATAAGACGTTAAATACGTTTTCCTAGGTATCACCTAATTGTTTCGTTCGATTTCGTAGTTTTATCAATATCTCATCACTCACAGCTCCGTTTTCAGTGAAATTAGTTTTATTCGCATTATAAATCGATATATATTGAGGTAGTAATGTTAATATAATACATATTTTTGGGACCGAAATCAACTATTTTCCGTGATGGTAGCCCTTTGAGTTTCGAACGATTTTGTAGTTTTTTGAATTACTCCTCATTCGGAACTCCACTTTCGATGAAATAAATTTTGTTTTCTTATGTACTCGATCAAATATACATTCTAAACATTATAACTCAAAATATAAGATCAAATGTTTGTTGTTATCACTTGTATATAAGACGTTAAATATGTTTGGTGGCACCTAATTATTTCGTCCGATTTCGTAGTTTTGTCAATATCTCGTCACTCACAACTTCGTTTTCAGTGAAATTAGTTTTATTCGCATTCTAACTCGATGTATATTGAGGTACTAATGTTAATGTAATACATATTTTTTGGACCGAAATCAACTATTTTCCGTGATGGTACCCCTTTGAGTTTCCAACGATTTTGTAATTTTTTAAATTACTCCTCATTCGGAACTCCACTTTCGATGAAATAAATTTTGTTTTCTTATGTACTCGATCAAATATACATTCTAAACATTATAACTCAAAATATAAGATCAAATGGTTCTGTTATCACCTGTATATAAGACGTTAAATATGTTTGGTGGCACCTAATTATTTCGTCCGATTTCGTAGTTTTGTCAATATCTCGTCACTCACAACTTCGTTTTCAGTGAAATTAGTTTTATTCGCATTCTAACTCGATGTATATTGAGGTACTAATGTTAATGTAATACATATTTTTTGGACCGAAATCAACTATTTTCCGTGATGGTACCCCTTTGAGTTTCCAACGATTTTGTAATTTTTTAAATTACTCCTCATTCGGAACTCCACTTTCGATGAAATAAATTTTCTTTTCTTATGTACTCGATCAAATATATATTCTAAACATTCTTACTCAAAATATAAGATCAAATGGTTCCTGTTATCACCTGTATATAATACGTTTTCCTAGGTATCACCTAATTGTTTGGTTCGATTTCATAGTTTTATCAATATCTCATCACTCACAACTTCGGTTTTAGTGAAATTAGTTTTATTCGCATTCTAACTCGATATATATTGACGTAGTAATGTTGATATAATACAAAAAGTTGGGGCCGAAATCAACTATTTTCCGCGATGGGTACCCCTTTGAGTTTCGAACGATTTTGTAGTTTTTTAAATTACTCCTCATTCGGAACTCCACTTTCGATGAAATAAATTTTGTTTTCTTCTGTCCTCGATCAAATATATATTCTAAACATTCTCACTCAAAATATAAGATCAAATGGTTCCTGTTATCACCTGTATATAAGACGTTAAATACGTTTTCCTAGGTATCACCTAATTGTTTCGTTCGATTTCGTAGTTTTATCAATATCTCATCACTCACAGCTCCGTTTTCAGTGAAATTAGTTTTATTCGCATTATAAATCGATATATATTGAGGTAGTAATGTTAATATAATACATATTTTTGGGACCGAAATCAACTATTTTCCGTGATGATAGCCCTTTGAGTTTCGAACGATTTTGTAGTTTTTTAAATTACTCCTCATTCGGAACTCCACTTTCGATGAAATAAATTTTGTTTTCTTATGTACTCGATCAAATATACATTCTAAACATTATAACTCAAAATATAAGATCAAATGTTTGTTGTTATCACTTGTATTATACGTTAAATATGTTTGGTGGCACCTAATTATTTCGTCCGATTTCGTAGTTTTGTCAATGTCTCGTCACTCACAACTTCGTTTTCAGTGAAATTAGTTTTATTCGCATTCTAACTCGATGTATATTGAGGTACTTATGTTAATGTAATACATATTTTTTGGACCGAAATCAACTATTTTCCGTGATGGTACCCCTTTGAGTTTCCAACGATTTTGTAATTTTTTAAATTACTCCTCATTCGGAACTCCACTTTCGATGAAATAAATTTTGTTTTCTTATGTACTCGATCAAATATACATTCTAAACATTATAACTCAAAATATAAGATCAAATGGTTCTGTTATCACCTGTATATAAGACGTTAAATATGTTTGGTGGCACCTAATTATTTCGTCCGATTTCGTAGTTTTGTCAATATCTCGTCACTCACAACTTCGTTTTCAGTGAAATTAGTTTTATTCGCATTCTAACTCGATGTATATTGAGGTACTAATGTTAATGTAATACATATTTTTTGGACCGAAATCAACTATTTTCCGTGATGGTACCCCTTTGAGTTTCCAACGATTTTGTAATTTTTTAAATTACTCCTCATTCGGAACTCCACTTTCGATGAAATAAATTTTCTTTTCTTATGTACTCGATCAAATATATATTCTAAACATTCTTACTCAAAATATAAGATCAAATGGTTCCTGTTATCACCTGTATATAATACGTTTTCCTAGGTATCACCTAATTGTTTGGTTCGATTTCGTAGTTTTATCAATATCTCATCACTCACAACTTCGGTTTTAGTGAAATTAGTTTTATTCGCATTCTAACTCGATATATATTGACGTAGTAATGTTGATATAATACAAAAAGTTGGGGCCGAAATCAACTATTTTCCGCGATGGGTACCCCTTTGAGTTTCGAACGATTTTGTAGTTTTTTAAATTACTCCTCATTCGGAACTCCACTTTCGATGAAATAAATTTTGTTTTCTTCTGTCCTCGATCAAATATATATTCTAAACATTCTCACTCAAAATATAAGATCAAATGGTTCCTGTTATCACCTGTATATAAGACGTTAAATACGTTTTCCTAGGTATCACCTAATTGTTTCGTTCGATTTCGTAGTTTTATCAATATCTCATCACTCACAGCTCCGTTTTCAGTGAAATTAGTTTTATTCGCATTATAAATCGATATATATTGAGGTAGTAATGTTAATATAATACATATTTTTGGGACCGAAATCAACTATTTTCCGTGATGGTAGCCCTTTGAGTTTCGAACGATTTTGTAGTTTTTTGAATTACTCCTCATTCGGAACTCCACTTTCGATGAAATAAATTTTGTTTTCTTATGTACTCGATCAAATATACATTCTAAACATTATAACTCAAAATATAAGATCAAATGTTTGTTGTTATCACTTGTATATAAGACGTTAAATATGTTTGGTGGCACCTAATTATTTCGTCCGATTTCGTAGTTTTGTCAATATCTCGTCACTCACAACTTCGTTTTCAGTGAAATTAGTTTTATTCGCATTCTAACTCGATGTATATTGAGGTACTAATGTTAATGTAATACATATTTTTTGGACCGAAATCAACTATTTTCCGTGATGGTACCCCTTTGAGTTTCCAACGATTTTGTAATTTTTTAAATTACTCCTCATTCGGAACTCCACTTTCGATGAAATAAATTTTGTTTTCTTATGTACTCGATCAAATATACATTCTAAACATTATAACTCAAAATATAAGATCAAATGGTTCTGTTATCACCTGTATATAAGACGTTAAATATGTTTGGTGGCACCTAATTATTTCGTCCGATTTCGTAGTTTTGTCAATATCTCGTCACTCACAACTTCGTTTTCAGTGAAATTAGTTTTATTCGCATTCTAACTCGATGTATATTGAGGTACTAATGTTAATGTAATACATATTTTTTGGACCGAAATCAACTATTTTCCGTGATGGTACCCCTTTGAGTTTCCAACGATTTTGTAATTTTTTAAATTACTCCTCATTCGGAACTCCACTTTCGATGAAATAAATTTTCTTTTCTTATGTACTCGATCAAATATATATTCTAAACATTCTTACTCAAAATATAAGATCAAATGGTTCCTGTTATCACCTGTATATAATACGTTTTCCTAGGTATCACCTAATTGTTTGGTTCGATTTCGTAGTTTTATCAATATCTCATCACTCACAACTTCGGTTTTAGTGAAATTAGTTTTATTCGCATTCTAACTCGATATATATTGACGTAGTAATGTTGATATAATACAAAAAGTTGGGGCCGAAATCAACTATTTTCCGCGATGGGTACCCCTTTGAGTTTCGAACGATTTTGTAGTTTTTTAAATTACTCCTCATTCGGAACTCCACTTTCGATGAAATAAATTTTGTTTTCTTCTGTCCTCGATCAAATATATATTCTAAACATTCTCACTCAAAATATAAGATCAAATGGTTCCTGTTATCACCTGTATATAAGACGTTAAATACGTTTTCCTAGGTATCACCTAATTGTTTCGTTCGATTTCGTAGTTTTATCAATATCTCATCACTCACAGCTCCGTTTTCAGTGAAATTAGTTTTATTCGCATTATAAATCGATATATATTGAGGTAGTAATGTTAATATAATACATATTTTTGGGACCGAAATCAACTATTTTCCGTGATGGTAGCCCTTTGAGTTTCGAACGATTTTGTAGTTTTTTGAATTACTCCTCATTCGGAACTCCACTTTCGATGAAATAAATTTTGTTTTCTTATGTACTCGATCAAATATACATTCTAAACATTATAACTCAAAATATAAGATCAAATGTTTGTTGTTATCACTTGTATATAAGACGTTAAATATGTTTGGTGGCACCTAATTATTTCGTCCGATTTCGTAGTTTTGTCAATATCTCGTCACTCACAACTTCGTTTTCAGTGAAATTAGTTTTATTCGCATTCTAACTCGATGTATATTGAGGTACTAATGTTAATGTAATACATATTTTTTGGACCGAAATCAACTATTTTCCGTGATGGTACCCCTTTGAGTTTCCAACGATTTTGTAATTTTTTAAATTACTCCTCATTCGGAACTCCACTTTCGATGAAATAAATTTTGTTTTCTTATGTACTCGATCAAATATACATTCTAAACATTATAACTCAAAATATAAGATCAAATGGTTCTGTTATCACCTGTATATAAGACGTTAAATATGTTTGGTGGCACCTAATTATTTCGTCCGATTTCGTAGTTTTGTCAATATCTCGTCACTCACAACTTCGTTTTCAGTGAAATTAGTTTTATTCGCATTCTAACTCGATGTATATTGAGGTACTAATGTTAATGTAATACATATTTTTTGGACCGAAATCAACTATTTTCCGTGATGGTACCCCTTTGAGTTTCCAACGATTTTGTAATTTTTTAAATTACTCCTCATTCGGAACTCCACTTTCGATGAAATAAATTTTCTTTTCTTATGTACTCGATCAAATATATATTCTAAACATTCTTACTCAAAATATAAGATCAAATGGTTCCTGTTATCACCTGTATATAATACGTTTTCCTAGGTATCACCTAATTGTTTGGTTCGATTTCGTAGTTTTATCAATATCTCATCACTCACAACTTCGGTTTTAGTGAAATTAGTTTTATTCGCATTCTAACTCGATATATATTGACGTAGTAATGTTGATATAATACAAAAAGTTGGGGCCGAAATCAACTATTTTCCGTGATGGGTACCCTTTTGAGTTTCGAACGATTTTGTAGCTTTTTAAATTACTCCTCATTCGGAACTCCACTTTCGATGAAATAAATTTTGTTTTCTTCTGTCCTCGATCAAATATATATTCTAAACATTCTCACTCAAAATATAAGATCAAATGGTTCCTGTTATCACCTGTATATAAGACGTTAAATACGTTTTCCTAGGTATCACCTAATTGTTTCATTCGATTTCGTAGTTTTATCAAGATCTCATCACTCACAGCTCCGTTTTAAGTGAAATTAGTTTTATTCGCATTCTAACTCGATATATATTAAGGTAGTAATGTTAATATAATACATAAATTTCGGACCGAAATCAACTATATTCCGTGATGGTACCCCTTTGAGTTTCGAACGATTTTGTAGTTTTTTGAATTACTCCTCATTCGGAACTCCACTTTCGATGAAATAAATTTTGTTTTCTTATGTACTCGATCAAATATACATTCTAAACATTATAACTCAAAATATAAGATCAAATGGTTCTGTTATCACCTGTATATAATACGTTTTCCTAGGTATCACCTAATTGTTTGGTTCGATTTCGTAGTTTTATCAATATCTCATCACTCACAACTTCGGTTTTAGTGAAATTAGTTTTATTCGCATTCTAACTCGATATATATTGACGTAGTAATGTTGATATAATACAAAAAGTTAGGGCCGAAATCAACTATTTTCCGTGATGGGTACCCTTTTGAGTTTCGAACGATTTTGTAGTTTTTTAAATTACTCCTCATTCGGAACTCCACTTTCGATGAAATAAATTTTGTTTTCTTCTGTCCTCGATGAAATATACATTCTAAACATTATAACTCAAAATATAAGATCAAATGGTTCTGTTATCACCTGTATATAATACGTTTTCCTAGGTATCACCTAATTGTTTGGTTCGATTTCGTAGTTTTATCAATATCTCATCACTCACAACTTTGGTTTTAGTGAAATTAGTTTTATTCGCATTATAACTCGATATATATTGACGTAGTAATGTTGATATAATACAAAAAGTTGGGGCCGAAATCAACTATTTTCCGCGATGGGTACCCCTTTGAGTTTCGAACGATTTTGTAGTTTTTTAAATTACTCCTCATTCGGAACTCCACTTTCGATGAAATAAATTTTGTTTTCTTCTGTCCTCGATCAAATATATATTCTAAACATTCTCACTCAAAATATAAGATCAAATGGTTCCTGTTATCACCTGTATATAAGACGTTAAATACGTTTTCCTAGGTATCACCTAATTGTTTCGTCCGATTTCGTAGTTTTATCAATATCTCATCACTCACAGCTCCGTTTTCAGTGAAATTAGTTTTATTCGCATTATAAATCGATATATATTGAGGTAGTAATGTTAATATAATACATATTTTTGGGACCGAAATCAACTATTTTCCGTGATGGTACCCCTTTGAGTTTCCAACGATTTTGTAATTTTTTAAATTACTCCTCATTCGGAACTCCACTTTCGATGAAATAAATTTTGTTTTCTTATGTACTCGATCAAATATACATTCTAAACATTATAACTCAAAATATAAGATCAAATGGTTCTGTTATCACCTGTATATAAGACGTTAAATATGTTTGGTGGCACCTAATTATTTCGTCCGATTTCGTAGTTTTGTCAATATCTCGTCACTCACAACTTCGTTTTCAGTGAAATTAGTTTTATTCGCATTCTAACTCGATGTATATTGAGGTACTAATGTTAATGTAATACATATTTTTTGGACCGAAATCAACTATTTTCCGTGATGGTACCCCTTTGAGTTTCCAACGATTTTGTAATTTTTTAAATTACTCCTCATTCGGAACTCCACTTTCGATGAAATAAATTTTCTTTTCTTATGTACTCGATCAAATATATATTCTAAACATTATTACTCAAAATATAAGATCAAATGGTTCCTGTTATCACCTGTATATAATACGTTTTCCTAGGTATCACCTAATTGTTTGGTTCGATTTCGTAGTTTTATCAATATCTCATCACTCACAACTTCGGTTTTAGTGAAATTAGTTTTATTCGCATTATAACTCGATATATATTGACGTAGTAATGTTGATATAATACAAAAAGTTAGGGCCGAAATCAACTATTTTCCGTGATGGGTACCCTTTTGAGTTTCGAACGATTTTGTAGTTTTTTAAATTACTCCTCATTCGGAACTCCACTTTCGATGAAATAAATTTTGTTTTCTTCTGTCCTCGATCAAATATACATTCTAAACATTATAACTCAAAATATAAGATCAAATGGTTCTGTTATCACCTGTATATAATACGTTTTCCTAGGTATCACCTAATTGTTTGGTTCGATTTCGTAGTTTTATCAATATCTCATCACTCACAACTTTGGTTTTAGTGAAATTAGTTTTATTCGCATTATAACTCGATATATATTGACGTAGTAATGTTGATATAATACAAAAAGTTGGGGCCGAAATCAACTATTTTCCGCGATGGGTACCCCTTTGAGTTTCGAACGATTTTGTAGTTTTTTAAATTACTCCTCATTCGGAACTGCACTTTCGATGAAATAAATTTTGTTTTCTTCTGTCCTCGATCAAATATATATTCTAAACATTCTCACTCAAAATATAAGATCAAATGGTTCCTGTTATCACCTGTATATAAGACGTTAAATACGTTTTCCTAGGTATCACCTAATTGTTTCGTTCGATTTCGTAGTTTTATCAATATCTCATCACTCACAGCTCCGTTTTCAGTGAAATTAGTTTTATTCGCATTATAAATCGATATATATTGAGGTAGTAATGTTAATATAATACATATTTTTGGGACCGAAATCAACTATTTTCCGTGATGGTAGCCCTTTGAGTTTCGAACGATTTTGTAGTTTTTTGAATTACTCCTCATTCGGAACTCCACTTTCGATGAAATAAATTTTGTTTTCTTATGTACTCGATCAAATATACATTCTAAACATTATAACTCAAAATATAAGATCAAATGTTTGTTGTTATCACTTGTATATAAGACGTTAAATATGTTTGGTGGCACCTAATTATTTCGTCCGATTTCGTAGTTTTGTCAATATCTCGTCACTCACAACTTCGTTTTCAGTGAAATTAGTTTTATTCGCATTCTAACTCGATGTATATTGAGGTACTAATGTTAATGTAATACATATTTTTTGGACCGAAATCAACTATTTTCCGTGATGGTACCCCTTTGAGTTTCCAACGATTTTGTAATTTTTTAAATTACTCCTCATTCGGAACTCCACTTTCGATGAAATAAATTTTGTTTTCTTATGTACTCGATCAAATATACATTCTAAACATTATAACTCAAAATATAAGATCAAATGGTTCTGTTATCACCTGTATATAAGACGTTAAATATGTTTGGTGGCACCTAATTATTTCGTCCGATTTCGTAGTTTTGTCAATATCTCGTCACTCACAACTTCGTTTTCAGTGAAATTAGTTTTATTCGCATTCTAACTCGATGTATATTGAGGTACTAATGTTAATGTAATACATATTTTTTGGACCGAAATCAACTATTTTCCGTGATGGTACCCCTTTGAGTTTCCAACGATTTTGTAATTTTTTAAATTACTCCTCATTCGGAACTCCACTTTCGATGAAATAAATTTTCTTTTCTTATGTACTCGATCAAATATATATTCTAAACATTCTTACTCAAAATATAAGATCAAATGGTTCCTGTTATCACCTGTATATAATACGTTTTCCTAGGTATCACCTAATTGTTTGGTTCGATTTCGTAGTTTTATCAATATCTCATCACTCACAACTTCGGTTTTAGTGAAATTAGTTTTATTCGCATTCTAACTCGATATATATTGACGTAGTAATGTTGATATAATACAAAAAGTTGGGGCCGAAATCAACTATTTTCCGTGATGGGTACCCTTTTGAGTTTCGAACGATTTTGTAGCTTTTTAAATTACTCCTCATTCGGAACTCCACTTTCGATGAAATAAATTTTGTTTTCTTCTGTCCTCGATCAAATATATATTCTAAACATTCTCACTCAAAATATAAGATCAAATGGTTCCTGTTATCACCTGTATATAAGACGTTAAATACGTTTTCCTAGGTATCACCTAATTGTTTCATTCGATTTCGTAGTTTTATCAAGATCTCATCACTCACAGCTCCGTTTTAAGTGAAATTAGTTTTATTCGCATTCTAACTCGATATATATTAAGGTAGTAATGTTAATATAATACATAAATTTCGGACCGAAATCAACTATATTCCGTGATGGTACCCCTTTGAGTTTCGAACGATTTTGTAGTTTTTTGAATTACTCCTCATTCGGAACTCCACTTTCGATGAAATAAATTTTGTTTTCTTATGTACTCGATCAAATATACATTCTAAACATTATAACTCAAAATATAAGATCAAATGGTTCTGTTATCACCTGTATATAATACGTTTTCCTAGGTATCACCTAATTGTTTGGTTCGATTTCGTAGTTTTATCAATATCTCATCACTCACAACTTCGGTTTTAGTGAAATTAGTTTTATTCGCATTCTAACTCGATATATATTGACGTAGTAATGTTGATATAATACAAAAAGTTAGGGCCGAAATCAACTATTTTCCGTGATGGGTACCCTTTTGAGTTTCGAACGATTTTGTAGTTTTTTAAATTACTCCTCATTCGGAACTCCACTTTCGATGAAATAAATTTTGTTTTCTTCTGTCCTCGATCAAATATACATTCTAAACATTATAACTCAAAATATAAGATCAAATGGTTCTGTTATCACCTGTATATAATACGTTTTCCTAGGTATCACCTAATTGTTTGGTTCGATTTCGTAGTTTTATCAATATCTCATCACTCACAACTTTGGTTTTAGTGAAATTAGTTTTATTCGCATTATAACTCGATATATATTGACGTAGTAATGTTGATATAATACAAAAAGTTGGGGCCGAAATCAACTATTTTCCGCGATGGGTACCCCTTTGAGTTTCGAACGATTTTGTAGTTTTTTAAATTACTCCTCATTCGGAACTCCACTTTCGATGAAATAAATTTTGTTTTCTTCTGTCCTCGATCAAATATATATTCTAAACATTCTCACTCAAAATATAAGATCAAATGGTTCCTGTTATCACCTGTATATAAGACGTTAAATACGTTTTCCTAGGTATCACCTAATTGTTTCGTCCGATTTCGTAGTTTTATCAATATCTCATCACTCACAGCTCCGTTTTCAGTGAAATTAGTTTTATTCGCATTATAAATCGATATATATTGAGGTAGTAATGTTAATATAATACATATTTTTGGGACCGAAATCAACTATTTTCCGTGATGGTACCCCTTTGAGTTTCCAACGATTTTGTAATTTTTTAAATTACTCCTCATTCGGAACTCCACTTTCGATGAAATAAATTTTGTTTTCTTATGTACTCGATCAAATATACATTCTAAACATTATAACTCAAAATATAAGATCAAATGGTTCTGTTATCACCTGTATATAAGACGTTAAATATGTTTGGTGGCACCTAATTATTTCGTCCGATTTCGTAGTTTTGTCAATATCTCGTCACTCACAACTTCGTTTTCAGTGAAATTAGTTTTATTCGCATTCTAACTCGATGTATATTGAGGTACTAATGTTAATGTAATACATATTTTTTGGACCGAAATCAACTATTTTCCGTGATGGTACCCCTTTGAGTTTCCAACGATTTTGTAATTTTTTAAATTACTCCTCATTCGGAACTCCACTTTCGATGAAATAAATTTTCTTTTCTTATGTACTCGATCAAATATATATTCTAAACATTATTACTCAAAATATAAGATCAAATGGTTCCTGTTATCACCTGTATATAATACGTTTTCCTAGGTATCACCTAATTGTTTGGTTCGATTTCGTAGTTTTATCAATATCTCATCACTCACAACTTCGGTTTTAGTGAAATTAGTTTTATTCGCATTATAACTCGATATATATTGACGTAGTAATGTTGATATAATACAAAAAGTTAGGGCCGAAATCAACTATTTTCCGTGATGGGTACCCTTTTGAGTTTCGAACGATTTTGTAGTTTTTTAAATTACTCCTCATTCGGAACTCCACTTTCGATGAAATAAATTTTGTTTTCTTCTGTCCTCGATCAAATATACATTCTAAACATTATAACTCAAAATATAAGATCAAATGGTTCTGTTATCACCTGTATATAATACGTTTTCCTAGGTATCACCTAATTGTTTGGTTCGATTTCGTAGTTTTATCAATATCTCATCACTCACAACTTTGGTTTTAGTGAAATTAGTTTTATTCGCATTATAACTCGATATATATTGACGTAGTAATGTTGATATAATACAAAAAGTTGGGGCCGAAATCAACTATTTTCCGCGATGGGTACCCCTTTGAGTTTCGAACGATTTTGTAGTTTTTTAAATTACTCCTCATTCGGAACTGCACTTTCGATGAAATAAATTTTGTTTTCTTCTGTCCTCGATCAAATATATATTCTAAACATTCTCACTCAAAATATAAGATCAAATGGTTCCTGTTATCACCTGTATATAAGACGTTAAATACGTTTTCCTAGGTATCACCTAATTGTTTCGTTCGATTTCGTAGTTTTATCAATATCTCATCACTCACAGCTCCGTTTTCAGTGAAATTAGTTTTATTCGCATTATAAATCGATATATATTTAGGTAGTAATGTTAATATAATACATATTTTTGGGACCGAAATCAACTATTTTCCGTGATGGTAGCCCTTTGAGTTTCGAACGATTTTGTAGTTTTTTGAATTACTCCTCATTCGGAACTCCACTTTCGATGAAATAAATTTTGTTTTCTTATGTACTCGATCAAATATACATTCTAAACATTATAACTCAAAATATAAGATCAAATGTTTGTTGTTATCACTTGTATATAAGACGTTAAATATGTTTGGTGGCACCTAATTATTTCGTCCGATTTCGTAGTTTTGTCAATATCTCGTCACTCACAACTTCGTTTTCAGTGAAATTAGTTTTATTCGCATTCTAACTCGATGTATATTGAGGTACTAATGTTAATGTAATACATATTTTTTGGACCGAAATCAACTATTTTCCGTGATGGTACCCCTTTGAGTTTCCAACGATTTTGTAATTTTTTAAATTACTCCTCATTCGGAACTCCACTTTCGATGAAATAAATTTTGTTTTCTTATGTACTCGATCAAATATACATTCTAAACATTATAACTCAAAATATAAGATCAAATGGTTCTGTTATCACCTGTATATAAGACGTTAAATATGTTTGGTGGCACCTAATTATTTCGTCCGATTTCGTAGTTTTGTCAATATCTCGTCACTCACAACTTCGTTTTCAGTGAAATTAGTTTTATTCGCATTCTAACTCGATGTATATTGAGGTACTAATGTTAATGTAATACATATTTTTTGGACCGAAATCAACTATTTTCCGTGATGGTACCCCTTTGAGTTTCCAACGATTTTGTAATTTTTTAAATTACTCCTCATTCGGAACTCCACTTTCGATGAAATAAATTTTCTTTTCTTATGTACTCGATCAAATATATATTCTAAACATTCTTACTCAAAATATAAGATCAAATGGTTCCTGTTATCACCTGTATATAATACGTTTTCCTAGGTATCACCTAATTGTTTGGTTCGATTTCGTAGTTTTATCAATATCTCATCACTCACAACTTCGGTTTTAGTGAAATTAGTTTTATTCGCATTCTAACTCGATATATATTGACGTAGTAATGTTGATATAATACAAAAAGTTGGGGCCGAAATCAACTATTTTCCGTGATGGGTACCCTTTTGAGTTTCGAACGATTTTGTAGCTTTTTAAATTACTCCTCATTCGGAACTCCACTTTCGATGAAATAAATTTTGTTTTCTTCTGTCCTCGATCAAATATATATTCTAAACATTCTCACTCAAAATATAAGATCAAATGGTTCCTGTTATCACCTGTATATAAGACGTTAAATACGTTTTCCTAGGTATCACCTAATTGTTTCATTCGATTTCGTAGTTTTATCAAGATCTCATCACTCACAGCTCCGTTTTAAGTGAAATTAGTTTTATTCGCATTCTAACTCGATATATATTAAGGTAGTAATGTTAATATAATACATAAATTTCGGACCGAAATCAACTATATTCTGTGATGGTACCCCTTTGAGTTTCGAACGATTTTGTAGTTTTTTGAATTACTCCTCATTCGGAACTCCACTTTCGATGAAATAAATTTTGTTTTCTTATGTACTCGATCAAATATACATTCTAAACATTATAACTCAAAATATAAGATCAAATGGTTCTGTTATCACCTGTATATAATACGTTTTCCTAGGTATCACCTAATTGTTTGGTTCGATTTCGTAGTTTTATCAATATCTCATCACTCACAACTTCGGTTTTAGTGAAATTAGTTTTATTCGCATTCTAACTCGATATATATTGACGTAGTAATGTTGATATAATACAAAAAGTTGGGGCCGAAATCAACTATTTTCCGTGATGGGTACCCTTTTGAGTTTCGAACGATTTTGTAGTTTTTTAAATTACTCCTTATTCGGAACTCCACTTTCGATGAAATAAATTTTGTTTTCTTCTGTCCTCGATCAAATATATATTCTAAACATTCTCACTCAAAATATAAGATCAAATGGTTCCTGTTATCACCTGTATATAAGACGTTAAATACGTTTTCCTAGGTATCACCTAATTGTTTCGTTCGATTTCGTAGTTTTATCAATATCTCATCACTCACAGCTCCGTTTTCAGTGAAATTAGTTTTATTCGCATTATAAATCGATATATATTGAGGTAGTAATGTTAATATAATACATATTTTTGGGACCGAAATCAACTATTTTCCGTGATGGTAGCCCTTTGAGTTTCGAACGATTTTGTAGTTTTTTGAATTACTCCTCATTCGGAACTCCACTTTCGATGAAATAAATTTTGTTTTCTTATGTACTCGATCAAATATACATTCTAAACATTATAACTCAAAATATAAGATCAAATGTTTGTTGTTATCACTTGTATATAAGACGTTAAATATGTTTGGTGGCACCTAATTATTTCGTCCGATTTCGTAGTTTTGTCAATATCTCGTCACTCACAACTTCGTTTTCAGTGAAATTAGTTTTATTCGCATTCTAACTCGATGTATATTGAGGTACTAATGTTAATGTAATACATATTTTTTGGACCGAAATCAACTATTTTCCGTGATGGTACCCCTTTGAGTTTCCAACGATTTTGTAATTTTTTAAATTACTCCTCATTCGGAACTCCACTTTCGATGAAATAAATTTTGTTTTCTTATGTACTCGATCAAATATACATTCTAAACATTATAACTCAAAATATAAGATCAAATGGTTCTGTTATCACCTGTATATAAGACGTTAAATATGTTTGGTGGCACCTAATTATTTCGTCCGATTTCGTAGTTTTGTCAATATCTCGTCACTCACAACTTCGTTTTCAGTGAAATTAGTTTTATTCGCATTCTAACTCGATGTATATTGAGGTACTAATGTTAATGTAATACATATTTTTTGGACCGAAATCAACTATTTTCCGTGATGGTACCCCTTTGAGTTTCCAACGATTTTGTAATTTTTTAAATTACTCCTCATTTGGAACTCCACTTTCGATGAAATAAATTTTCTTTTCTTATGTACTCGATCAAATATATATTCTAAACATTCTTACTCAAAATATAAGATCAAATGGTTCTGTTATCACCTGTATATAATACGTTTTCCTAGGTATCACCTAATTGTTTGGTTCGATTTCGTAGTTTTATCAATATCTCATCACTCACAACTTCGGTTTTAGTGAAATTAGTTTTATTCGCATTCTAACTCGATATATATTGACGTAGTAATGTTGATATAATACAAAAAGTTGGGGCCGAAATCAACTATTTTCCGTGATGGGTACCCTTTTGAGTTTCGAACGATTTTGTAGCTTTTTAAATTACTCCTCATTCGGAACTCCACTTTCGATGAAATAAATTTTGTTTTCTTCTGTCCTCGATCAAATATATATTCTAAACATTCTCACTCAAAATATAAGATCAAATGGTTCCTGTTATCACCTGTATATAAGACGTTAAATACGTTTTCCTAGGTATCACCTAATTGTTTCATTCGATTTCGTAGTTTTATCAAGATCTCATCACTCACAGCTCCGTTTTAAGTGAAATTAGTTTTATTCGCATTCTAACTCGATATATATTAAGGTAGTAATGTTAATATAATACATAAATTTCGGACCGAAATCAACTATATTCCGTGATGGTACCCCTTTGAGTTTCGAACGATTTTGTAGTTTTTTGAATTACTCCTCATTCGGAACTCCACTTTCGATGAAATAAATTTTGTTTTCTTCTGTCCTCGATCAAATATACATTCTAAACATTATAACTCAAAATATAAGATCAAATGGTTCTGTTATCACCTGTATATAATACGTTTTCCTAGGTATCACCTAATTGTTTGGTTCGATTTCGTAGTTTTATCAATATCTCATCACTCACAACTTTGGTTTTAGTGAAATTAGTTTTATTCGCATTATAACTCGATATATATTGACGTAGTAATGTTGATATAATACAAAAAGTTGGGGCCGAAATCAACTATTTTCCGCGATGGGTACCCCTTTGAGTTTCGAACGATTTTGTAGTTTTTTAAATTACTCCTCATTCGGAACTCCACTTTCGATGAAATAAATTTTGTTTTCTTCTGTCCTCGATCAAATATATATTCTAAACATTCTCACTCAAAATATAAGATCAAATGGTTCCTGTTATCACCTGTATATAAGACGTTAAATACGTTTTCCTAGGTATCACCTAATTGTTTCGTCCGATTTCGTAGTTTTATCAATATCTCATCACTCACAGCTCCGTTTTCAGTGAAATTAGTTTTATTCGCATTATAAATCGATATATATTGAGGTAGTAATGTTAATATAATACATATTTTTGGGACCGAAATCAACTATTTTCCGTGATGGTACCCCTTTGAGTTTCCAACGATTTTGTAATTTTTTAAATTACTCCTCATTCGGAACTCCACTTTCGATGAAATAAATTTTGTTTTCTTATGTACTCGATCAAATATACATTCTAAACATTATAACTCAAAATATAAGATCAAATGGTTCTGTTATCACCTGTATATAAGACGTTAAATATGTTTGGTGGCACCTAATTATTTCGTCCGATTTCGTAGTTTTGTCAATATCTCGTCACTCACAACTTCGTTTTCAGTGAAATTAGTTTTATTCGCATTCTAACTCGATGTATATTGAGGTACTAATGTTAATGTAATACATATTTTTTGGACCGAAATCAACTATTTTCCGTGATGGTACCCCTTTGAGTTTCCAACGATTTTGTAATTTTTTAAATTACTCCTCATTCGGAACTCCACTTTCGATGAAATAAATTTTCTTTTCTTATGTACTCGATCAAATATATATTCTAAACATTATTACTCAAAATATAAGATCAAATGGTTCCTGTTATCACCTGTATATAATACGTTTTCCTAGGTATCACCTAATTGTTTGGTTCGATTTCGTAGTTTTATCAATATCTCATCACTCACAACTTCGGTTTTAGTGAAATTAGTTTTATTCGCATTATAACTCGATATATATTGACGTAGTAATGTTGATATAATACAAAAAGTTAGGGCCGAAATCAACTATTTTCCGTGATGGGTACCCTTTTGAGTTTCGAACGATTTTGTAGTTTTTTAAATTACTCCTCATTCGGAACTCCACTTTCGATGAAATAAATTTTGTTTTCTTCTGTCCTCGATCAAATATACATTCTAAACATTATAACTCAAAATATAAGATCAAATGGTTCTGTTATCACCTGTATATAATACGTTTTCCTAGGTATCACCTAATTGTTTGGTTCGATTTCGTAGTTTTATCAATATCTCATCACTCACAACTTTGGTTTTAGTGAAATTAGTTTTATTCGCATTATAACTCGATATATATTGACGTAGTAATGTTGATATAATACAAAAAGTTGGGGCCGAAATCAACTATTTTCCGCGATGGGTACCCCTTTGAGTTTCGAACGATTTTGTAGTTTTTTAAATTACTCCTCATTCGGAACTGCACTTTCGATGAAATAAATTTTGTTTTCTTCTGTCCTCGATCAAATATATATTCTAAACATTCTCACTCAAAATATAAGATCAAATGGTTCCTGTTATCACCTGTATATAAGACGTTAAATACGTTTTCCTAGGTATCACCTAATTGTTTCGTTCGATTTCGTAGTTTTATCAATATCTCATCACTCACAGCTCCGTTTTCAGTGAAATTAGTTTTATTCGCATTATAAATCGATATATATTGAGGTAGTAATGTTAATATAATACATATTTTTGGGACCGAAATCAACTATTTTCCGTGATGGTAGCCCTTTGAGTTTCGAACGATTTTGTAGTTTTTTGAATTACTCCTCATTCGGAACTCCACTTTCGATGAAATAAATTTTGTTTTCTTATGTACTCGATCAAATATACATTCTAAACATTATAACTCAAAATATAAGATCAAATGTTTGTTGTTATCACTTGTATATAAGACGTTAAATATGTTTGGTGGCACCTAATTATTTCGTCCGATTTCGTAGTTTTGTCAATATCTCGTCACTCACAACTTCGTTTTCAGTGAAATTAGTTTTATTCGCATTCTAACTCGATGTATATTGAGGTACTAATGTTAATGTAATACATATTTTTTGGACCGAAATCAACTATTTTCCGTGATGGTACCCCTTTGAGTTTCCAACGATTTTGTAATTTTTTAAATTACTCCTCATTCGGAACTCCACTTTCGATGAAATAAATTTTGTTTTCTTATGTACTCGATCAAATATACATTCTAAACATTATAACTCAAAATATAAGATCAAATGGTTCTGTTATCACCTGTATATAAGACGTTAAATATGTTTGGTGGCACCTAATTATTTCGTCCGATTTCGTAGTTTTGTCAATATCTCGTCACTCACAACTTCGTTTTCAGTGAAATTAGTTTTATTCGCATTCTAACTCGATGTATATTGAGGTACTAATGTTAATGTAATACATATTTTTTGGACCGAAATCAACTATTTTCCGTGATGGTACCCCTTTGAGTTTCCAACGATTTTGTAATTTTTTAAATTACTCCTCATTCGGAACTCCACTTTCGATGAAATAAATTTTCTTTTCTTATGTACTCGATCAAATATATATTCTAAACATTCTTACTCAAAATATAAGATCAAATGGTTCCTGTTATCACCTGTATATAATACGTTTTCCTAGGTATCACCTAATTGTTTGGTTCGATTTCGTAGTTTTATCAATATCTCATCACTCACAACTTCGGTTTTAGTGAAATTAGTTTTATTCGCATTCTAACTCGATATATATTGACGTAGTAATGTTGATATAATACAAAAAGTTGGGGCCGAAATCAACTATTTTCCGTGATGGGTACCCTTTTGAGTTTCGAACGATTTTGTAGCTTTTTAAATTACTCCTCATTCGGAACTCCACTTTCGATGAAATAAATTTTGTTTTCTTCTGTCCTCGATCAAATATATATTCTAAACATTCTCACTCAAAATATAAGATCAAATGGTTCCTGTTATCACCTGTATATAAGACGTTAAATACGTTTTCCTAGGTATCACCTAATTGTTTCATTCGATTTCGTAGTTTTATCAAGATCTCATCACTCACAGCTCCGTTTTAAGTGAAATTAGTTTTATTCGCATTCTAACTCGATATATATTAAGGTAGTAATGTTAATATAATACATAAATTTCGGACCGAAATCAACTATATTCTGTGATGGTACCCCTTTGAGTTTCGAACGATTTTGTAGTTTTTTGAATTACTCCTCATTCGGAACTCCACTTTCGATGAAATAAATTTTGTTTTCTTATGTACTCGATCAAATATACATTCTAAACATTATAACTCAAAATATAAGATCAAATGGTTCTGTTATCACCTGTATATAATACGTTTTCCTAGGTATCACCTAATTGTTTGGTTCGATTTCGTAGTTTTATCAATATCTCATCACTCACAACTTCGGTTTTAGTGAAATTAGTTTTATTCGCATTCTAACTCGATATATATTGACGTAGTAATGTTGATATAATACAAAAAGTTGGGGCCGAAATCAACTATTTTCCGTGATGGGTACCCTTTTGAGTTTCGAACGATTTTGTAGTTTTTTAAATTACTCCTTATTCGGAACTCCACTTTCGATGAAATAAATTTTGTTTTCTTCTGTCCTCGATCAAATATATATTCTAAACATTCTCACTCAAAATATAAGATCAAATGGTTCCTGTTATCACCTGTATATAAGACGTTAAATACGTTTTCCTAGGTATCACCTAATTGTTTCGTTCGATTTCGTAGTTTTATCAATATCTCATCACTCACAGCTCCGTTTTCAGTGAAATTAGTTTTATTCGCATTATAAATCGATATATATTGAGGTAGTAATGTTAATATAATACATATTTTTGGGACCGAAATCAACTATTTTCCGTGATGGTAGCCCTTTGAGTTTCGAACGATTTTGTAGTTTTTTGAATTACTCCTCATTCGGAACTCCACTTTCGATGAAATAAATTTTGTTTTCTTATGTACTCGATCAAATATACATTCTAAACATTATAACTCAAAATATAAGATCAAATGTTTGTTGTTATCACTTGTATATAAGACGTTAAATATGTTTGGTGGCACCTAATTATTTCGTCCGATTTCGTAGTTTTGTCAATATCTCGTCACTCACAACTTCGTTTTCAGTGAAATTAGTTTTATTCGCATTCTAACTCGATGTATATTGAGGTACTAATGTTAATGTAATACATATTTTTTGGACCGAAATCAACTATTTTCCGTGATGGTACCCCTTTGAGTTTCCAACGATTTTGTAATTTTTTAAATTACTCCTCATTCGGAACTCCACTTTCGATGAAATAAATTTTGTTTTCTTATGTACTCGATCAAATATACATTCTAAACATTATAACTCAAAATATAAGATCAAATGGTTCTGTTATCACCTGTATATAAGACGTTAAATATGTTTGGTGGCACCTAATTATTTCGTCCGATTTCGTAGTTTTGTCAATATCTCGTCACTCACAACTTCGTTTTCAGTGAAATTAGTTTTATTCGCATTCTAACTCGATGTATATTGAGGTACTAATGTTAATGTAATACATATTTTTTGGACCGAAATCAACTATTTTCCGTGATGGTACCCCTTTGAGTTTCCAACGATTTTGTAATTTTTTAAATTACTCCTCATTTGGAACTCCACTTTCGATGAAATAAATTTTCTTTTCTTATGTACTCGATCAAATATATATTCTAAACATTCTTACTCAAAATATAAGATCAAATGGTTCTGTTATCACCTGTATATATTACGTTTTCCTAGGTATCACCTAATTGTTTGGTTCGATTTCGTAGTTTTATCAATATCTCATCACTCACAACTTCGGTTTTAGTGAAATTAGTTTTATTCGCATTCTAACTCGATATATATTGACGTAGTAATGTTGATATAATACAAAAAGTTGGGGCCGAAATCAACTATTTTCCGTGATGGGTACCCTTTTGAGTTTCGAACGATTTTGTAGCTTTTTAAATTACTCCTCATTCGGAACTCCACTTTCGATGAAATAAATTTTGTTTTCTTCTGTCCTCGATCAAATATATATTCTAAACATTCTCACTCAAAATATAAGATCAAATGGTTCCTGTTATCACCTGTATATAAGACGTTAAATACGTTTTCCTAGGTATCACCTAATTGTTTCATTCGATTTCGTAGTTTTATCAAGATCTCATCACTCACAGCTCCGTTTTAAGTGAAATTAGTTTTATTCGCATTCTAACTCGATATATATTAAGGTAGTAATGTTAATATAATACATAAATTTCGGACCGAAATCAACTATATTCCGTGATGGTACCCCTTTGAGTTTCGAACGATTTTGTAGTTTTTTGAATTACTCCTCATTCGGAACTCCACTTTCGATGAAATAAATTTTGTTTTCTTATGTACTCGATCAAATATACATTCTAAACATTATAACTCAAAATATAAGATCAAATGGTTCTGTTATCACCTGTATATAATACGTTTTCCTAGGTATCACCTAATTGTTTGGTTCGATTTCGTAGTTTTATCAATATCTCATCACTCACAACTTCGGTTTTAGTGAAATTAGTTTTATTCGCATTATAACTCGATATATATTGACGTAGTAATGTTGATATAATACAAAAAGTTGGGGCCGAAATCAACTATTTTCCGCGATGGGTACCCCTTTGAGTTTCGAACGATTTTGTAGTTTTTTAAATTACTCCTCATTCGGAACTCCACTTTCGATGAAATAAATTTTGTTTTCTTCTGTCCTCGATCAAATATATATTCTAAACATTCTCACTCAAAATATAAGATCAAATGGTTCCTGTTATCCCCTGTATATAAGACGTTAAATACGTTTTCCTAGGTATCACCTAATTGTTTCGTTCGATTTCGTAGTTTTATCAATATCTCATCACTCACAGCTCCGTTTTCAGTGAAATTAGTTTTATTCGCATTATAAATCGATATATATTGAGGTAGTAATGTTAATATAATACATATTTTTGGGACCGAAATCAACTATTTTCCGTGATGGTAGCCCTTTGAGTTTCGAACGATTTTGTAGTTTTTTGAATTACTCCTCATTCGGAACTCCACTTTCGATGAAATAAATTTTGTTTTCTTATGTACTCGATCAAATATACATTCTAAACATTATAACTCAAAATATAAGATCAAATGTTTGTTGTTATCACTTGTATATAAGACGTTAAATATGTTTGGTGGCACCTAATTATTTCGTCCGATTTCGTAGTTTTGTCAATATCTCGTCACTCACAACTTCGTTTTCAGTGAAATTAGTTTTATTCGCATTCTAACTCGATGTATATTGAGGTACTAATGTTAATGTAATACATATTTTTTGGACCGAAATCAACTATTTTCCGTGATGGTACCCCTTTGAGTTTCCAACGATTTTGTAATTTTTTAAATTACTCCTCATTCGGAACTCCACTTTCGATGAAATAAATTTTGTTTTCTTATGTACTCGATCAAATATACATTCTAAACATTATAACTCAAAATATAAGATCAAATGGTTCTGTTATCACCTGTATATAAGACGTTAAATATGTTTGGTGGCACCTAATTATTTTGTCCGATTTCGTAGTTTTGTCAATATCTCGTCACTCACAACTTCGTTTTCAGTGAAATTAGTTTTATTCGCATTCTAACTCGATGTATATTGAGGTACTAATGTTAATGTAATACATATTTTTTGGACCGAAATCAACTATTTTCCGTGATGGTACCCCTTTGAGTTTCCAACGATTTTGTAATTTTTTAAATTACTCCTCATTCGGAACTCCACTTTCGATGAAATAAATTTTCTTTTCTTATGTACTCGATCAAATATATATTCTAAACATTCTTACTCAAAATATAAGATCAAATGGTTCCTGTTATCACCTGTATATAATACGTTTTCCTAGGTATCACCTAATTGTTTGGTTCGATTTCGTAGTTTTATCAATATCTC
Source organism: Chamaenerion angustifolium (assembly GCA_946814005.1). Taxonomy (NCBI): domain Eukaryota; kingdom Viridiplantae; phylum Streptophyta; class Magnoliopsida; order Myrtales; family Onagraceae; genus Chamaenerion; species Chamaenerion angustifolium. The sequence goes on along the minus strand of OX328277.1, from coordinate 26,454,892 downwards.
ATCACTCACAACTTCGGTTTTAGTGAAATTAGTTTTATTCGCATTCTAACTCGATATATATTGACGTAGTAATGTTGATATAATACAAAAAGTTGGGGCCGAAATCAACTATTTTCCGTGATGGGTACCCTTTTGAGTTTCGAACGATTTTGTAGCTTTTTAAATTACTCCTCATTCGGAACTCCACTTTCGATGAAATAAATTTTGTTTTCTTCTGTCCTCGATCAAATATATATTCTAAACATTCTCACTCAAAATATAAGATCAAATGGTTCCTGTTATCACCTGTATATAAGACGTTAAATACGTTTTCCTAGGTATCACCTAATTGTTTCATTCGATTTCGTAGTTTTATCAAGATCTCATCCCTCACAGCTCCGTTTTAAGTGAAATTAGTTTTATTCGCATTCTAACTCGATATATATTAAGGTAGTAATGTTAATATAATACATAAATTTCGGACCGAAATCAACTATATTCCGTGATGGTACCCCTTTGAGTTTCGAACGAATTTGTAGTTTTTTGAATTACTCCTCATTCGGAACTCCACTTTCGATGAAATAAATTTTGTTTTCTTATGTACTCGATCAAATATACATTCTAAACATTATAACTCAAAATATAAGATCAAATGGTTCTGTTATCACCTGTATATAATACGTTTTCCTAGGTATCACCTAATTGTTTGGTTCGATTTCGTAGTTTTATCAATATCTCATCACTCACAACTTCGGTTTTAGTGAAATTAGTTTTATTCGCATTATAACTCGATATATATTGACGTAGTAATGTTGATATAATACAAAAAGTTGGGGCCGAAATCAACTATTTTCCGCGATGGGTACCCCTTTGAGTTTCGAACGATTTTGTAGTTTTTTAAATTACTCCTCATTCGGAACTCCACTTTCGATGAAATAAATTTTGTTTTCTTCTGTCCTCGATCAAATATATATTCTAAACATTCTCACTCAAAATAAAAGATCAAATGGTTCCTGTTATCACCTGTATATAAGACGTTAAATACGTTTTCCTAGGTATCACCTAATTGTTTCGTTCGATTTCGTAGTTTTATCAATATCTCATCACTCACAGCTCCGTTTTTAGTGAAATTAGTTTTATTCGCATTATAAATCGATATATATTGAGGTAGTAATGTTAATATAATACATATTTTTGGGACTGAAATCAACTATTTTCCGTGATGGTAGCCCTTTGAGTTTCGAACGATTTTGTAGTTTTTTGAATTACTCCTCATTCGGAACTCCACTTTCGATGAAATAAATTTTGTTTTCTTATGTACTCGATCAAATATACATTCTAAACATTATAACTCAAAATATAAGATCAAATGTTTGTTGTTATCACTTGTATATAAGACGTTAAATATGTTTGGTGGCACCTAATTATTTCGTCCGATTTCGTAGTTTTGTCAATATCTCGTCACTCACAACTTCGTTTTCAGTGAAATTAGTTTTATTCGCATTCTAACTCGATGTATATTGAGGTACTAATGTTAATGTAATACATATTTTTTGGACCGAAATCAACTATTTTCCGTGATGGTACCCCTTTGAGTTTCCAACGATTTTGTAATTTTTTAAATTACTCCTCATTCGGAACTCCACTTTCGATGAAATAAATTTTGTTTTCTTATGTACTCGATCAAATATACATTCTAAACATTATAACTCAAAATATAAGATCAAATGGTTCCTGTTATCACCTGTATATAATACGTTTTCCTAGGTATCACCTAATTGTTTCGTTCGATTTCGTAGTTTTATCAATATCTCATCACTCACAGCTCCGTTTTTAGTGAAATTAGTTTTATTCGCATTATAAATCGATATATATTGAGGTAGTAATGTTAATATAATACATATTTTTGGGACCGAAATCAACTATTTTCCGTGATGGTAGCCCTTTGAGTTTCGAACGATTTTGTAGTTTTTTGAATTAATCCTCATTCGGAACTCCACTTTCGATGAAATAAATTTTGTTTTCTTATGTACTCGATCAAATATACATTCTAAACATTATAACTCAAAATATAAGATCAAATGGTTCTGTTATCACCTGTATATAAGACGTTAAATATGTTTGGTGGCACCTAATTATTTCGTCCGATTTCGTAGTTTTGTCAATATCTCGTCACTCACAACTTCGTTTTCAGTGAAATTAGTTTTATTCGCATTCTAACTCGATGTATATTGAGGTACTAATGTTAATGTAATACATATTTTTTGGACCGAAATCAACTGTTTTCCGTGATGGTACCCCTTTGAGTTTCCAACGATTTTGTAATTTTTTAAATTACTCCTCATTCGGAACTCCACTTTCGATGAAATAAATTTTCTTTTCTTATGTACTCGATCAAATATATATTCTAAACATTCTTACTCAAAATATAAGATCAAATGGTTCCTGTTATCACCTGTATATAATACGTTTTCCTAGGTATCACCTAATTGTTTGGTTCGATTTCGTAGTTTTATCAATATCTCATCACTCACAACTTCGGTTTTAGTGAAATTAGTTTTATTCGCATTCTAACTCGATATATATTGACGTAGTAATGTTGATATAATACAAAAAGTTGGGGCCGAAATCAACTATTTTCCGTGATGGGTACCCTTTTGAGTTTCGAACGATTTTGTAGCTTTTTAAATTACTCCTCATTCGGAACTCCACTTTCGATGAAATAAATTTTGTTTTCTTCTGTCCTCGATCAAATATATATTCTAAACATTCTCACTCAAAATATAAGATCAAATGGTTCCTGTTATCACCTGTATATAAGACGTTAAATACGTTTTCCTAGGTATCACCTAATTGTTTCATTCGATTTCGTAGTTTTATCAAGATCTCATCACTCACAGCTCCGTTTTAAGTGAAATTAGTTTTATTCGCATTCTAACTCGATATATATTAAGGTAGTAATGTTAATATAATACATAAATTTCGGACCGAAATCAACTATATTCCGTGATGGTACCCCTTTGAGTTTCGAACGATTTTGTAGTTTTTTGAATTACTCCTCATTCGGAACTCCACTTTCGATGAAATAAATTTTGTTTTCTTATGTACTCGATCAAATATACATTCTAAACATTATAACTCAAAATATAAGATCAAATGGTTCTGTTATCACCTGTATATAATACGTTTTCCTAGGTATCACCTAATTGTTTGGTTCGATTTCGTAGTTTTATCAATATCTCATCACTCACAACTTCGGTTTTAGTGAAATTAGTTTTATTCGCATTCTAACTCGATATATATTGACGTAGTAATGTTGATATAATACAAAAAGTTGGGGCCGAAATCAACTATTTTCCGCGATGGGTACCCCTTTGAGTTTCGAACGATTTTGTAGTTTTTTAAATTACTCCTCATTCGGAACTCCACTTTCGATGAAATAAATTTTGTTTTCTTCTGTCCTCGATCAAATATATATTCTAAACATTCTCACTCAAAATATAAGATCAAATGGTTCCTGTTATCACCTGTATATAAGACGTTAAATACGTTTTCCTAGGTATCACCTAATTGTTTCGTTCGATTTCGTAGTTTTATCAATATCTCATCACTCACAGCTCCGTTTTTAGTGAAATTAGTTTTATTCGCATTATAAATCGATATATATTGAGGTAGTAATGTTAATATAATACATATTTTTGGGACCGAAATCAACTATTTTCCGTGATGGTAGCCCTTTGAGTTTCGAACGATTTTGTAGTTTTTTGAATTACTCCTCATTCGGAACTCCACTTTCGATGAAATAAATTTTGTTTTCTTATGTACTCGATCAAATATACATTCTAAACATTATAACTCAAAATATAAGATCAAATGGTTCTGTTATCACCTGTATATAAGACGTTAAATATGTTTGGTGGCACCTAATTATTTCGTCCGATTTCGTAGTTTTGTCAATATCTCGTCACTCACAACTTCGTTTTCAGTGAAATTAGTTTTATTCGCATTCTAACTCGATGTATATTGAGGTACTAATGTTAATGTAATACATATTTTTTGGACCGAAATCAACTATTTTCCGTGATGGTACCCCTTTGAGTTTCCAACGATTTTGTAATTTTTTAAATTACTCCTCATTCGGAACTCCACTTTCGATGAAATAAATTTTCTTTTCTTATGTACTCGATCAAATATATATTCTAAACATTCTTACTCAAAATATAAGATCAAATGGTTCCTGTTATCACCTGTATATAATACGTTTTCCTAGGTATCACCTAATTGTTTGGTTCGATTTCGTAGTTTTATCAATATCTCATCACTCACAACTTCGGTTTTAGTGAAATTAGTTTTATTCGCATTCTAACTCGATATATATTGACGTAGTAATGTTGATATAATACAAAAAGTTGGGGCCGAGATCAACTATTTTCCGCGATGGGTACCCCTTTGAGTTTCGAACGATTTTGTAGTTTTTTAAATTACTCCTCATTCGGAACTCCACTTTCGATGAAATAAATTTTGTTTTCTTCTGTCCTCGATCAAATATATATTCTAAACATTCTCACTCAAAATATAAGATCAAATGGTTCCTGTTATCACCTGTATATAAGACGTTAAATACGTTTTCCTAGGTATCACCTAATTGTTTCGTTCGATTTCGTAGTTTTATCAATATCTCATCACTCACAGCTCCGTTTTCAGTGAAATTAGTTTTATTCGCATTATAAATCGATATATATTGAGGTAGTAATGTTAATATAATACATATTTTTGGGACCGAAATCAACTATTTTCCGTGATGGTAGCCCTTTGAGTTTCGAACGATTTTGTAGTTTTTTGAATTACTCCTCATTCGGAACTCCACTTTCGATGAAATAAATTTTGTTTTCTTATGTACTCGATCAAATATACATTCTAAACATTATAACTCAAAATATAAGATCAAATGTTTGTTTTTATCACTTGTATATAAGACGTTAAATATGTTTGGTGGCACCTAATTATTTCGTCCGATTTCGTAGTTTTGTCAATATCTCGTCACTCACAACTTCGTTTTCAGTGAAATTAGTTTTATTCGCATTCTAACTCGATGTATATTGAGGTACTAATGTTAATGTAATACATATTTTTTGGACCGAAATCAACTATTTTCCGTGATGGTACCCCTTTGAGTTTCCAACGATTTTGTAATTTTTTAAATTACTCCTCATTCGGAACTCCACTTTCGATGAAATAAATTTTGTTTTCTTATGTACTCGATCAAATATACATTCTAAACATTATAACTCAAAATATAAGATCAAATGGTTCTGTTATCACCTGTATATAAGACGTTACATATGTTTGGTGGCACCTAATTATTTCGTCCGATTTCGTAGTTTTGTCAATATCTCGTCACTCACAACTTCGTTTTCAGTGAAATTAGTTTTATTCGCATTCTAACTCGATGTATATTGAGGTACTAATGTTAATGTAATACATATTTTTTGGACCGAAATCAACTATTTTCCGTGATGGTACCCCTTTGAGTTTCCAACGATTTTGTAATTTTTTAAATTACTCCTCATTCGGAACTCCACTTTCGATGAAATAAATTTTCTTTTCTTATGTACTCGATCAAATATATATTCTAAACATTCTTACTCAAAATATAAGATCAAATGGTTCCTGTTATCACCTGTATATAATACGTTTTCCTAGGTATCACCTAATTGTTTGGTTCGATTTCGTAGTTTTATCAATATCTCATCACTCACAACTTCGGTTTTAGTGAAATTAGTTTTATTCGCATTCTAACTCGATATATATTGACGTAGTAATGTTGATATAATACAAAAAGTTGGGGCCGAAATCAACTATTTTCCGTGATGGGTACCCTTTTGAGTTTCGAACGATTTTGTAGCTTTTTAAATTACTCCTCATTCGGAACTCCACTTTCGATGAAATAAATTTTGTTTTCTTCTGTCCTCGATCAAATATATATTCTAAACATTCTTACTCAAAATATAAGATCAAATGGTTCCTGTTATCACCTGTATATAATACGTTTTCCTAGGTATCACCTAATTGTTTGGTTCGATTTCGTAGTTTTATCAATATCTCATCACTCACAACTTCGGTTTTAGTGAAATTAGTTTTATTCGCATTCTAACTCGATATATATTGACGTAGTAATGTTGATATAATACAAAAAGTTGGGGCCGAAATCAACTATTTTCCGTGATGGGTACCCTTTTGAGTTTTAAACGATTTTGTAGCTATTTAAATTACTCCTCATTCGGAACTCCACTTTCGATGAAATAAATTTTGTTTTCTTCTGTCCTCGATCAAATATATATTCTAAACATTCTCACTCAAAATATAAGATCAAATGGTTCCTGTTATCACCTGTATATAAGACGTTAAATACGTTTTCCTAGGTATCACCTAATTGTTTCATTCGATTTCGTAGTTTTATCAAGATCTCATCACTCACAGCTCCGTTTTAAGTGAAATTAGTTTTATTCGCATTCTAACTCGATATATATTAAGGTAGTAATGTTAATATAATACATAAATTTCGGACCGAAATCAACTATATTCCGTGATGGTACCCCTTTGAGTTTCGAACGATTTTGTAGTTTTTTGAATTACTCCTCATTCGGAACTCCACTTTCGATGAAATAAATTTTGTTTTCTTATGTACTCGATCAAATATACATTCTAAACATTATAACTCAAAATATAAGATCAAATGGCTCTGTTATCACCTGCATATAATACGTTTTCCTAGGTATCACCTAATTGTTTGGTTCGATTTCGTAGTTTTATCAATATCTCATCACTCACAACTTCGGTTTTAGTGAAATTAGTTTTATTCGCATTATAACTCGATATATATTGACGTAGTAATGTTGATATAATACAAAAAGTTGGGGCCGAAATCAACTATTTTCCGCGATGGGTACCCCTTTGAGTTTCGAACGATTTTGTAGTTTTTTAAATTACTCCTCATTCGGAACTCCACTTTCGATGAAATAAATTTTGTTTTCTTCTGTCCTCGATCAAATATATATTCTAAACATTCTCACTCAAAATATAAGATCAAATGGTTCCTGTTATCACCTGTATATAAGACGTTAAATACGTTTTCCTAGGTATCACCTAATTGTTTCGTTCGATTTCGTAGTTTTATCAATATCTCATCACTCACAGCTCCGTTTTCAGTGAAATTAGTTTTATTCGCATTATAAATCGATATATATTGAGGTAGTAATGTTAATATAATACATATTTTTGGGACCGAAATCAACTATTTTCCGTGATGGTAGCCCTTTGAGTTTCGAACGATTTTGTAGTTTTTTGAATTACTCCTCATTCGGAACTCCACTTTCGATGAAATAAATTTTGTTTTCTTATGTACTCGATCAAATATACATTCTAAACATTATAACTCAAAATATAAGATCAAATGTTTGTTGTTATCACTTGTATATAAGACGTTAAATATGTTTGGTGGCACCTAATTATTTCGTCCGATTTCGTAGTTTTGTCAATATCTCGTCACTCACAACTTCGTTTTCAGTGAAATTAGTTTTATTCGCATTCTAACTCGATGTATATTGAGGTACTAATGTTAATGTAATACATATTTTTTGGACCGAAATCAACTATTTTCCGTGATGGTACCCCTTTGAGTTTCCAACGATTTTGTAATTTTTTAAATTACTCCTCATTCGGAACTCCACTTTCGATGAAATAAATTTTGTTTTCTTATGTACTCGATCAAATATACATTCTAAACATTATAACTCAAAATATAAGATCAAATGGTTCTGTTATCACCTGTATATAAGACGTTACATATGTTTGGTGGCACCTAATTATTTCGTCCGATTTCGTAGTTTTGTCAATATCTCGTCACTCACAACTTCGTTTTCAGTGAAATTAGTTTTATTCGCATTCTAACTCGATGTATATTGAGGTACTAATGTTAATGTAATACATATTTTTTGGACCGAAATCAACTATTTTCCGTGATGGTACCCCTTTGAGTTTCCAACGATTTTGTAATTTTTTAAATTACTCCTCATTCGGAACTCCACTTTCGATGAAATAAATTTTCTTTTCTTATGTACTCGATCAAATATATATTCTAAACATTCTTACTCAAAATATAAGATCAAATGGTTCCTGTTATCACCTGTATATAATACGTTTTCCTAGGTATCACCTAATTGTTTGGTTCGATTTCGTAGTTTTATCAATATCTCATCACTCACAACTTCGGTTTTAGTGAAATTAGTTTTATTCGCATTCTAACTCGATATATATTGACGTAGTAATGTTGATATAATACAAAAAGTTGGGGCCGAAATCAACTATTTTCCGTGATGGGTACCCTTTTGAGTTTCGAACGATTTTGTAGCTATTTAAATTACTCCTCATTCGGAACTCCACTTTCGATGAAATAAATTTTGTTTTCTTCTGTCCTCGATCAAATATATATTCTAAACATTCTCACTCAAAATATAAGATCAAATGGTTCCTGTTATCACCTGTATATAAGACGTTAAATACGTTTTCCTAGGTATCACCTAATTGTTTCATCCGATTTCGTAGTTTTATCAAGATCTCATCACTCACAGCTCCGTTTTAAGTGAAATTAGTTTTATTCGCATTCTAACTCGATATATATTAAGGTAGTAATGTTAATCTAATACATAAATTTCGGACCGAAATCAACTATATTCCGTGATGGTACCCCTTTGAGTTTCGAACGATTTTGTAGTTTTTTGAATTACTCCTCATTCGGAACTCCACTTTCGATGAAATAAATTTTGTTTTCTTATGTACTCGATCAAATATACATTCTAAACATTATAACTCAAAATATAAGATCAAATGGCTCTGTTATCACCTGCATATAATACGTTTTCCTAGGTATCACCTAATTGTTTGGTTCGATTTCGTAGTTTTATCAATATCTCATCACTCACAACTTCGGTTTTAGTGAAATTAGTTTTATTCGCATTATAACTCGATATATATTGACGTAGTAATGTTGATATAATACAAAAAGTTGGGGCCGAAATCAACTATTTTCCGCGATGGGTACCCCTTTGAGTTTCGAACGATTTTGTAGTTTTTTAAATTACTCCTCATTCGGAACTGCACTTTCGATGAAATAAATTTTGTTTTCTTCTGTCCTCGATCAAATATATATTCTAAACATTCTCACTCAAAATATAAGATCAAATGGTTCCTGTTATCACCTGTATATAAGACGTTAAATACGTTTTCCTAGGTATCACCTAATTGTTTCGTTCGATTTCGTAGTTTTATCAATATCTCATCACTCACAGCTCCGTTTTCAGTGAAATTAGTTTTATTCGCATTATAAATCGATATATATTGAGGTAGTAATGTTAATATAATACATATTTTTGGGACCGAAATCAACTATTTTCCGTGATGGTAGCCCTTTGAGTTTCGAACGATTTTGTAGTTTTTTGAATTACTCCTCATTCGGAACTCCACTTTCGATGAAATAAATTTTGTTTTCTTATGTACTCGATCAAATATACATTCTAAACATTATAACTCAAAATATAAGATCAAATGTTTGTTGTTATCACTTGTATATAAGACGTTAAATATGTTTGGTGGCACCTAATTATTTCGTCCGATTTCGTAGTTTTGTCAATATCTCGTCACTCACAACTTCGTTTTCAGTGAAATTAGTTTTATTCGCATTCTAACTCGATGTATATTGAGGTACTAATGTTAATGTAATACATATTTTTTGGACCGAAATCAACTATTTTCCGTGATGGTACCCCTTTGAGTTTCCAACGATTTTGTAATTTTTTAAATTACTCCTCATTCGGAACTCCACTTTCGATGAAATAAATTTTGTTTTCTTATGTACTCGATCAAATATACATTCTAAACATTATAACTCAAAATATAAGATCAAATGGTTCTGTTATCACCTGTATATAAGACGTTACATATGTTTGGTGGCACCTAATTATTTCGTCCGATTTCGTAGTTTTGTCAATATCTCGTCACTCACAACTTCGTTTTCAGTGAAATTAGTTTTATTCGCATTCTAACTCGATGTATATTGAGGTACTAATGTTAATGTAATACATATTTTTTGGACCGAAATCAACTATTTTCCGTGATGGTACCCCTTTGAGTTTCCAACGATTTTGTAATTTTTTAAATTACTCCTCATTCGGAACTCCACTTTCGATGAAATAAATTTTCTTTTCTTATGTACTCGATCAAATATATATTCTAAACATTCTTACTCAAAATATAAGATCAAATGGTTCCTGTTATCACCTGTATATAATACGTTTTCCTAGGTATCACCTAATTGTTTGGTTCGATTTCGTAGTTTTATCAATATCTCATCACTCACAACTTCGGTTTTAGTGAAATTAGTTTTATTCGCATTCTAACTCGATATATATTGACGTAGTAATGTTGATATAATACAAAAAGTTGGGGCCGAAATCAACTATTTTCCGTGATGGGTACCCTTTTGAGTTTCGAACGATTTTGTAGCTATTTAAATTACTCCTCATTCGGAACTCCACTTTCGATGAAATAAATTTTGTTTTCTTCTGTCCTCGATCAAATATATATTCTAAACATTCTCACTCAAAATATAAGATCAAATGGTTCCTGTTATCACCTGTATATAAGACGTTAAATACGTTTTCCTAGGTATCACCTAATTGTTTCATCCGATTTCGTAGTTTTATCAAGATCTCATCACTCACAGCTCCGTTTTAAGTGAAATTAGTTTTATTCGCATTCTAACTCGATATATATTAAGGTAGTAATGTTAATATAATACATAAATTTCGGACCGAAATCAACTATATTCCGTGATGGTACCCCTTTGAGTTTCGAACGATTTTGTAGTTTTTTGAATAACTCCTCATTCGGAACTCCACTTTCGATGAAATAAATTTTGTTTTCTTATGTACTCGATCAAATATACATTCTAAACATTATAACTCAAAATATAAGATCAAATGGCTCTGTTATCACCTGCATATAATACGTTTTCCTAGGTATCACCTAATTGTTTGGTTCGATTTCGTAGTTTTATCAATATATCATCACTCACAACTTCGGTTTTAGTGAAATTAGTTTTATTCGCATTATAACTCGATATATATTGACGTAGTAATGTTGATATAATACAAAAAGTTGGGGCCGAAATCAACTATTTTCCGCGATGGGTACCCCTTTGAGTTTCGAACGATTTTGTAGTTTTTTAAATTACTCCTCATTCGGAACTGCACTTTCGATGAAATAAATTTTGTTTTCTTCTGTCCTCGATCAAATATATATTCTAAACATTCTCACTCAAAATATAAGATCAAATGGTTCCTGTTATCACCTGTATATAAGACGTTAAATACGTTTTCCTAGGTATCACCTAATTGTTTCGTTCGATTTCGTAGTTTTATCAATATCTCATCACTCACAGCTCCGTTTTCAGTGAAATTAGTTTTATTCGCATTATAAATCGATATATATTGAGGTAGTAATGTTAATATAATACATATTTTTGGGACCGAAATCAACTATTTTCCGTGATGGTAGCCCTTTGAGTTTCGAACGATTTTGTAGTTTTTTGAATTACTCCTCATTCGGAACTCCACTTTCGATGAAATAAATTTTGTTTTCTTATGTACTCGATCAAATATACATTCTAAACATTATAACTCAAAATATAAGATCAAATGTTTGTTGTTATCACTTGTATATAAGACGTTAAATATGTTTGGTGGCACCTAATTATTTCGTCCGATTTCGTAGTTTTGTCAATATCTCGTCACTCACAACTTCGTTTTCAGTGAAATTAGTTTTATTCGCATTCTAACTCGATGTATATTGAGGTACTAATGTTAATGTAATACATATTTTTTGGACCGAAATCAACTATTTTCCGTGATGGTACCCCTTTGAGTTTCCAACGATTTTGTAATTTTTTAAATTACTCCTCATTCGGAACTCCACTTTCGATGAAATAAATTTTGTTTTCTTATGTACTCGATCAAATATACATTCTAAACATTATAACTCAAAATATAAGATCAAATGGTTCTGTTATCACCTGTATATAAGACGTTACATATGTTTGGTGGCACCTAATTATTTCGTCCGATTTCGTAGTTTTGTCAATATCTCGTCACTCACAACTTCGTTTTCAGTGAAATTAGTTTTATTCGCATTCTAACTCGATGTATATTGAGGTACTAATGTTAATGTAATACATATTTTTTGGACCGAAATCAACTATTTTCCGTGATGGTACCCCTTTGAGTTTCCAACGATTTTGTAATTTTTTAAATTACTCCTCATTCGGAACTCCACTTTCGATGAAATAAATTTTCTTTTCTTATGTACTCGATCAAATATATATTCTAAACATTCTTACTCAAAATATAAGATCAAATGGTTCCTGTTATCACCTGTATATAATACGTTTTCCTAGGTATCACCTAATTGTTTGGTTCGATTTCGTAGTTTTATCAATATCTCATCACTCACAACTTCGGTTTTAGTGAAATTAGTTTTATTCGCATTCTAACTCGATATATATTGACGTAGTAATGTTGATATAATACAAAAAGTTGGGGCCGAAATCAACTATTTTCCGTGATGGGTACCCTTTTGAGTTTCGAACGATTTTGTAGCTATTTAAATTACTCCTCATTCGGAACTCCACTTTCGATGAAATAAATTTTGTTTTCTTCTGTCCTCGATCAAATATATATTCTAAACATTCTCACTCAAAATATAAGATCAAATGGTTCCTGTTATCACCTGTATATAAGACGTTAAATACGTTTTCCTAGGTATCACCTAATTGTTTCATTCGATTTCGTAGTTTTATCAAGATCTCATCACTCACAGCTCCGTTTTAAGTGAAATTAGTTTTATTCGCATTCTAACTCGATATATATTAAGGTAGTAATGTTAATATAATACATAAATTTCGGACCGAAATCAACTATATTCCGTGATGGTACCCCTTTGAGTTTCGAACGATTTTGTAGTTTTTTGAATTACTCCTCATTCGGAACTCCACTTTCGATGAAATAAATTTTGTTTTCTTATGTACTCGATCAAATATACATTCTAAACATTATAACTCAAAATATAAGATCAAATGGCTCTGTTATCACCTGCATATAATACGTTTTCCTAGGTATCACCTAATTGTTTGGTTCGATTTCGTAGTTTTATCAATATCTCATCACTCACAACTTCGGTTTTAGTGAAATTAGTTTTATTCGCATTATAACTCGATATATATTGACGTAGTAATGTTGATATAATACAAAAAGTTGGGGCCGAAATCAACTATTTTCCGCGATGGGTACCCCTTTGAGTTTCGAACGATTTTGTAGTTTTTTAAATTACTCCTCATTCGGAACTCCACTTTCGATGAAATAAATTTTGTTTTCTTCTGTCCTCGATCAAATATATATTCTAAACATTCTCACTCAAAATATAAGATCAAATGGTTCCTGTTATCACCTGTATATAAGACGTTAAATACGTTTTCCTAGGTATCACCTAATTGTTTCGTTCGATTTCGTAGTTTTATCAATATCTCATCACTCACAGCTCCGTTTTCAGTGAAATTAGTTTTATTCGCATTATAAATCGATATATATTGAGGTAGTAATGTTAATATAATACATATTTTTGGGACCGAAATCAACTATTTTCCGTGATGGTAGCCCTTTGAGTTTCGAACGATTTTGTAGTTTTTTGAATTACTCCTCATTCGGAACTCCACTTTCGATGAAATAAATTTTGTTTTCTTATGTACTCGATCAAATATACATTCTAAACATTATAACTCAAAATATAAGATCAAATGTTTGTTGTTATCACTTGTATATAAGACGTTAAATATGTTTGGTGGCACCTAATTATTTCGTCCGATTTCGTAGTTTTGTCAATATCTCGTCACTCACAACTTCGTTTTCAGTGAAATTAGTTTTATTCGCATTCTAACTCGATGTATATTGAGGTACTAATGTTAATGTAATACATATTTTTTGGACCGAAATCAACTATTTTCCGTGATGGTACCCCTTTGAGTTTCCAACGATTTTGTAATTTTTTAAATTACTCCTCATTCGGAACTCCACTTTCGATGAAATAAATTTTGTTTTCTTATGTACTCGATCAAATATACATTCTAAACATTATAACTCAAAATATAAGATCAAATGGTTCTGTTATCACCTGTATATAAGACGTTAAATATGTTTGGTGGCACCTAATTATTTCGTCCGATTTCGTAGTTTTGTCAATATCTCGTCACTCACAACTTCGTTTTCAGTGAAATTAGTTTTATTCGCATTCTAACTCGATGTATATTGAGGTACTAATGTTAATGTAATACATATTTTTTGGACCGAAATCAACTATTTTCCGTGATGGTACCCCTTTGAGTTTCCAACGATTTTGTAATTTTTTAAATTACTCCTCATTCGGAACTCCACTTTCGATGAAATAAATTTTGTTTTCTTATGTACTCGATCAAATATACATTCTAAACATTATAACTCAAAATATAAGATCAAATGGTTCTGTTATCACCTGTATATAAGACGTTAAATATGTTTGGTGGCACCTAATTATTTCGTCCGATTTCGTAGTTTTGTCAATATCTCGTCACTCACAACTTCGTTTTCAGTGAAATTAGTTTTATTCGCATTCTAACTCGATGTATATTGAGGTACTAATGTTAATGTAATACATATTTTTTGGACCGAAATCAACTATTTTCCGTGATGGTACCCCTTTGAGTTTCCAACGATTTTGTAATTTTTTAAATTACTCCTCATTCGGAACTCCACTTTCGATGAAATAAATTTTCTTTTCTTATGTACTCGATCAAATATATATTCTAAACATTCTTACTCAAAATATAAGATCAAATGGTTCCTGTTATCACCTGTATATAATACGTTTTCCTAGGTATCACCTAATTGTTTGGTTCGATTTCGTAGTTTTATCAATATCTCATCACTCACAACTTCGGTTTTAGTGAAATTAGTTTTATTCGCATTCTAACTCGATATATATTGACGTAGTAATGTTGATATAATACAAAAAGTTGGGGCCGAAATCAACTATTTTCCGTGATGGGTACCCTTTTGAGTTTCGAACGATTTTGTAGCTATTTAAATTACTCCTCATTCGGAACTCCACTTTCGATGAAATAAATTTTGTTTTCTTCTGTCCTCGATCAAATATATATTCTAAACATTCTCACTCAAAATATAAGATCAAATGGTTCCTGTTATCACCTGTATATAAGACGTTAAATACGTTTTCCTAGGTATCACCTAATTGTTTCATTCGATTTCGTAGTTTTATCAAGATCTCATCACTCACAGCTCCGTTTTAAGTGAAATTAGTTTTATTCGCATTCTAACTCGATATATATTAAGGTAGTAATGTTAATCTAATACATAAATTTCGGACCGAAATCAACTATATTCCGTGATGGTACCCCTTTGAGTTTCGAACGATTTTGTAGTTTTTTGAATTACTCCTCATTCGGAACTCCACTTTCGATGAAATAAATTTTGTTTTCTTATGTACTCGATCAAATATACATTCTAAACATTATAACTCAAAATATAAGATCAAATGGCTCTGTTATCACCTGCATATAATACGTTTTCCTAGGTATCACCTAATTGTTTGGTTCGATTTCGTAGTTTTATCAATATCTCATCACTCACAACTTCGGTTTTAGTGAAATTAGTTTTATTCGCATTATAACTCGATATATATTGACGTAGTAATGTTGATATAATACAAAAAGTTGGGGCCGAAATCAACTATTTTCCGCGATGGGTACCCCTTTGAGTTTCGAACGATTTTGTAGTTTTTTAAATTACTCCTCATTCGGAACTCCACTTTCGATGAAATAAATTTTGTTTTCTTCTGTCCTCGATCAAATATATATTCTAAACATTCTCACTCAAAATATAAGATCAAATGGTTCCTGTTATCACCTGTATATAAGACGTTAAATACGTTTTCCTAGGTATCACCTAATTGTTTCGTTCGATTTCGTAGTTTTATCAATATCTCATCACTCACAGCTCCGTTTTCAGTGAAATTAGTTTTATTCGCATTATAAATCGATATATATTGAGGTAGTAATGTTAATATAATACATATTTTTGGGACCGAAATCAACTATTTTCCGTGATGGTAGCCCTTTGAGTTTCGAACGATTTTGTAGTTTTTTGAATTACTCCTCATTCGGAACTCCACTTTCGATGAAATAAATTTTGTTTTCTTATGTACTCGATCAAATATACATTCTAAACATTATAACTCAAAATATAAGATCAAATGTTTGTTGTTATCACTTGTATATAAGACGTTAAATATGTTTGGTGGCACCTAATTATTTCGTCCGATTTCGTAGTTTTGTCAATATCTCGTCACTCACAACTTCGTTTTCAGTGAAATTAGTTTTATTCGCATTCTAACTCGATGTATATTGAGGTACTAATGTTAATGTAATACATATTTTTTGGACCGAAATCAACTATTTTCCGTGATGGTACCCCTTTGAGTTTCCAACGATTTTGTAATTTTTTAAATTACTCCTCATTCGGAACTCCACTTTCGATGAAATAAATTTTGTTTTCTTATGTACTCGATCAAATATACATTCTAAACATTATAACTCAAAATATAAGATCAAATGGTTCTGTTATCACCTGTATATAAGACGTTACATATGTTTGGTGGCACCTAATTATTTCGTCCGATTTCGTAGTTTTGTCAATATCTCGTCACTCACAACTTCGTTTTCAGTGAAATTAGTTTTATTCGCATTCTAACTCGATGTATATTGAGGTACTAATGTTAATGTAATACATATTTTTTGGACCGAAATCAACTATTTTCCGTGATGGTACCCCTTTGAGTTTCCAACGATTTTGTAATTTTTTAAATTACTCCTCATTCGGAACTCCACTTTCGATGAAATAAATTTTCTTTTCTTATGTACTCGATCAAATATATATTCTAAACATTCTTACTCAAAATATAAGATCAAATGGTTCCTGTTATCACCTGTATATAATACGTTTTCCTAGGTATCACCTAATTGTTTGGTTCGATTTCGTAGTTTTATCAATATCTCATCACTCACAACTTCGGTTTTAGTGAAATTAGTTTTATTCGCATTCTAACTCGATATATATTGACGTAGTAATGTTGATATAATACAAAAAGTTGGGGCCGAAATCAACTATTTTCCGTGATGGGTACCCTTTTGAGTTTCGAACGATTTTGTAGCTATTTAAATTACTCCTCATTCGGAACTCCACTTTCGATGAAATAAATTTTGTTTTCTTCTGTCCTCGATCAAATATATATTCTAAACATTCTCACTCAAAATATAAGATCAAATGGTTCCTGTTATCACCTGTATATAAGACGTTAAATACGTTTTCCTAGGTATCACCTAATTGTTTCATTCGATTTCGTAGTTTTATCAAGATCTCATCACTCACAGCTCCGTTTTAAGTGAAATTAGTTTTATTCGCATTCTAACTCGATATATATTAAGGTAGTAATGTTAATATAATACATAAATTTCGGACCGAAATCAACTATATTCCGTGATGGTACCCCTTTGAGTTTCGAACGATTTTGTAGTTTTTTGAATTACTCCTCATTCGGAACTCCACTTTCGATGAAATAAATTTTGTTTTCTTATGTACTCGATCAAATATACATTCTAAACATTATAACTCAAAATATAAGATCAAATGGCTCTGTTATCACCTGCATATAATACGTTTTCCTAGGTATCACCTAATTGTTTGGTTCGATTTCGTAGTTTTATCAATATCTCATCACTCACAACTTCGGTTTTAGTGAAATTAGTTTTATTCGCATTATAACTCGATATATATTGACGTAGTAATGTTGATATAATACAAAAAGTTGGGGCCGAAATCAACTATTTTCCGCGATGGGTACCCCTTTGAGTTTCGAACGATTTTGTAGTTTTTTAAATTACTCCTCATTCGGAACTCCACTTTCGATGAAATAAATTTTGTTTTCTTCTGTCCTCGATCAAATATATATTGTAAACATTCTCACTCAAAATATAAGATCAAATGGTTCCTGTTATCACCTGTATATAAGACGTTAAATACGTTTTCCTAGGTATCACCTAATTGTTTCGTTCGATTTCGTAGTTTTATCAATATCTCATCACTCACAGCTCCGTTTTCAGTGAAATTAGTTTTATTCGCATTATAAATCGATATATATTGAGGTAGTAATGTTAATATAATACATATTTTTGGGACCGAAATCAACTATTTTCCGTGATGGTAGCCCTTTGAGTTTCGAACGATTTTGTAGTTTTTTGAATTACTCCTCATTCGGAACTCCACTTTCGATGAAATAAATTTTGTTTTCTTATGTACTCGATCAAATATACATTCTAAACATTATAACTCAAAATATAAGATCAAATGTTTGTTGTTATCACTTGTATATAAGACGTTAAATATGTTTGGTGGCACCTAATTATTTCGTCCGATTTCGTAGTTTTGTCAATATCTCGTCACTCACAACTTCGTTTTCAGTGAAATTAGTTTTATTCGCATTCTAACTCGATGTATATTGAGGTACTAATGTTAATGTAATACATATTTTTTGGACCGAAATCAACTATTTTCCGTGATGGTACCCCTTTGAGTTTCCAACGATTTTGTAATTTTTTAAATTACTCCTCATTCGGAACTCCACTTTCGATGAAATAAATTTTGTTTTCTTATGTACTCGATCAAATATACATTCTAAACATTATAACTCAAAATATAAGATCAAATGGTTCTGTTATCACCTGTATATAAGACGTTAAATATGTTTGGTGGCACCTAATTATTTCGTCCGATTTCGTAGTTTTGTCAATATCTCGTCACTCACAACTTCGTTTTCAGTGAAATTAGTTTTATTCGCATTCTAACTCGATGTATATTGAGGTACTAATGTTAATGTAATACATATTTTTTGGACCGAAATCAACTATTTTCCGTGATGGTACCCCTTTGAGTTTCCAACGATTTTGTAATTTTTTAAATTACTCCTCATTCGGAACTCCACTTTCGATGAAATAAATTTTGTTTTCTTATGTACTCGATCAAATATACATTCTAAACATTATAACTCAAAATATAAGATCAAATGGTTCTGTTATCACCTGTATATAAGACGTTACATATGTTTGGTGGCACCTAATTATTTCGTCCGATTTCGTAGTTTTGTCAATATCTCGTCACTCACAACTTCGTTTTCAGTGAAATTAGTTTTATTCGCATTCTAACTCGATGTATATTGAGGTACTAATGTTAATGTAATACATATTTTTTGGACCGAAATCAACTATTTTCCGTGATGGTACCCCTTTGAGTTTCCAACGATTTTGTAATTTTTTAAATTACTCCTCATTCGGAACTCCACTTTCGATGAAATAAATTTTCTTTTCTTATGTACTCGATCAAATATATATTCTAAACATTCTTACTCAAAATATAAGATCAAATGGTTCCTGTTATCACCTGTATATAATACGTTTTCCTAGGTATCACCTAATTGTTTGGTTCGATTTCGTAGTTTTATCAATATCTCATCACTCACAACTTCGGTTTTAGTGAAATTAGTTTTATTCGCATTCTAACTCGATATATATTGACGTAGTAATGTTGATATAATACAAAAAGTTGGGGCCGAAATCAACTATTTTCCGTGATGGGTACCCTTTTGAGTTTCGAACGATTTTGTAGCTATTTAAATTACTCCTCATTCGGAACTCCACTTTCGATGAAATAAATTTTGTTTTCTTCTGTCCTCGATCAAATATATATTCTAAACATTCTCACTCAAAATATAAGATCAAATGGTTCCTGTTATCACCTGTATATAAGACGTTTTCCTAGGTATCACCTAGTTGTTTGGTTCGATTTCGTAGTTTTATCAATATCTCATCACTCACAACTTCGGTTTTAGTGAAATTAGTTTTATTCGCATTATAACTCGATATATATTGACGTAGTAATGTTGATATAATACAAAAAGTTGGGGCCGAAATCAACTATTTTCCGTGATGGGTACCCCTTTGAGTTTCGAACGATTTTGTAGTTTTTTAAATTACTCCTCATTCGGAACTCCACTTTCGATGAAATAAATTTTGTTTTCTTCTGTCCTCGATCAAATATATATTCTAAACATTCTCACTCAAAATATAAGATCAAATGGTTCCTGTTATCACCTGTATATAATACGTTTTCCTAGGTATCACCTAATTGTTTGGTTCGATTTCGTAGTTTTATCAATATCTCATCACTCACAACTTCGGTTTTAGTGAAATTAGTTTTATTCGCATTATAACTCGATATATATTGACGTAGTAATGTTGATATAATACAAAAAGTTAGGGCCGAAATCAACTATTTTCCGTGATGGGTACCCTTTTGAGTTTCGAACGATTTTGTAGTTTTTTAAATTACTCCTCATTCGGAACTCCACTTTCGATGAAATAAATTTTGTTTTCTTCTGTCCTCGATCAAATATATATTCTAAACATTCTCACTCAAAATATAAGATCAAATGGTTCCTGTTATCACCTGTATATAAGACGTTAAATACGTTTTCCTAGGTATCACCTAATTGTTTCGTTCGATTTCGTAGTTTTATCAATATCTCATCACTCACAGCTCCGTTTTCAGTGAAATTAGTTTTATTCGCATTATAAATCGATATATATTGAGGTAGTAATGTTAATATAATACATATTTTTGGGACCGAAATCAACTATTTTCCGTGATGGTAGCCCTTTGAGTTTCGAACGATTTTGTAGTTTTTTGAATTACTCCTCATTCGGAACTCCACTTTCGATGAAATAAATTTTGTTTTCTTATGTACTCGATCAAATATACATTCTAAACATTATAACTCAAAATATAAGATCAAATGTTTGTTGTTATCACTTGTATATAAGACGTTAAATATGTTTGGTGGCACCTAATTATTTCGTCCGATTTCGTAGTTTTGTCAATATCTCGTCACTCACAACTTCGTTTTCAGTGAAATTAGTTTTATTCGCATTCTAACTCGATGTATATTGAGGTACTAATGTTAATGTAATACATATTTTTTGGACCGAAATCAACTATTTTCCGTGATGGTACCCCTTTGAGTTTCCAACGATTTTGTAATTTTTTAAATTACTCCTCATTCGGAACTCCACTTTCGATGAAATAAATTTTGTTTTCTTGTGTACTCGATCAAATATATATTCTAAACATTCTTACTCAAAATATAAGATCAAATGGTTCCTGTTATCACCTGTATATAATACGTTTTCCTAGGTATCACCTAATTGTTTGGTTCGATTTCGTAGTTTTATCAATATCTCATCACTCACAACTTCGGTTTTAGTGAAATTAGTTTTATTCGCATTATAACTCGATATATATTGACGTAGTAATGTTGATATAATACAAAAAGTTAGGGCCGAAATCAACTATTTTCCGTGATGGGTACCCTTTTGAGTTTCGAACGATTTTGTAGTTTTTTAAATTACTCCTCATTCGGAACTCCACTTTCGATGAAATAAATTTTGTTTTCGTCTGTCCTCGATCAAATATATATTCTAAACATTCTCACTCAAAATATAAGATCAAATGGTTCCTGTTATCACCTGTATATAAGACGTTAAATACGTTTTCCTAGGTATCACCTAATTGTTTCATTCGATTTCGTAGTTTTATCAAGATCTCATCACTCACAGCTCCGTTTTAAGTGAAATTAGTTTTATTCGCATTCTAACTCGATATATATTAAGGTAGTAATGTTAATATAATACATAAATTTCGGACCGAAATCAACTATATTCCGTGATGGTACCCCTTTGAGTTTCGAACGATTTTGTAGTTTTTTGAATTACTCCTCATTAGGAACTCCACTTTCGATGAAATAAATTTTGTTTTCTTATGTACTCGATCAAATATACATTCTAAACATTATAACTCAAAATATAAGATCAAATGGTTCTGTTATCACCTGTATATAATACGTTTTCCTAGGTATCACCTAATTGTTTGGTTCGATTTCGTAGTTTTATCAATATCTCATCACTCACAACTTCGGTTTTAGTGAAATTAGTTTTATTCGCATTATAACTCGATATATATTGACGTAGTAATGTTGATATAATACAAAAAGTTGGGGCCGAAATCAACTATTTTCCGTGATGGGTACCCCTTTGAGTTTCGAACGATTTTGTAGTTTTTTAAATTACTCCTCATTCGGAACTCCACTTTCGATGAAATAAATTTTGTTTTCTTCTGTCCTCGATCAAATATATATTCTAAACATTCTCACTCAAAATATAAGATCAAATGGTTCCTGTTATCACCTGTATATAATACGTTTTCCTAGGTATCACCTAATTGTTTGGTTCGATTTCGTAGTTTTATCAATATCTCATCACTCACAACTTCGGTTTTAGTGAAATTAGTTTTATTCGCATTATAACTCGATATATATTGACGTAGTAATGTTGATATAATACAAAAAGTTAGGGCCGAAATCAACTATTTTCCGTGATGGGTACCCTTTTGAGTTTCGAACGATTTTGTAGTTTTTTAAATTACTCCTCATTCGGAACTCCACTTTCGATGAAATAAATTTTGTTTTCGTCTGTCCTCGATCAAATATATATTCTAAACATTCTCACTCAAAATATAAGATCAAATGGTTCCTGTTATCACCTGTATATAAGACGTTAAATATATTTTCCTAGGTATCACCTAATTGTTTCATTCGATTTCGTAGTTTTATCAAGATCTCATCACTCACAGCTCCGTTTTAAGTGAAATTAGTTTTATTCGCATTCTAACTCGATATATATTAAGGTAGTAATGTTAATATAATACATAAATTTCGGACCGAAATCAACTATATTCCGTGATGGTACCCCTTTGAGTTTCGAACGATTTTGTAGTTTTTTGAATTACTCCTCATTCGGAACTCCACTTTCGATGAAATAAATTTTGTTTTCTTCTGTCCTCGATCAAATATATATTCTAAACATTCTCACTCAAAATATAAGATCAAATGGTTCCTGTTATCACCTGTATATAATACGTTTTCCTAGGTATCACCTAATTGTTTGGTTCGATTTCGTAGTTTTATCAATATCTCATCACTCACAACTTCGGTTTTAGTGAAATTAGTTTTATTCGCATTATAACTCGATATATATTGACGTAGTAATGTTGATATAATACAAAAAGTTAGGGCCGAAATCAACTATTTTCCGTGATGGGTACCCTTTTGAGTTTCGAACGATTTTGTAGTTTTTTAAATTACTCCTCATTCGGAACTCCACTTTCGATGAAATAAATTTTGTTTTCTTCTGTCCTCGATCAAATATACATTCTAAACATTATAACTCAAAATATAAGATCAAATGGTTCTGTTATCACCTGTATATAATACGTTTTCCTAGGTATCACCTAATTGTTTGGTTCGATTTCGTAGTTTTATCAATATCTCATCACTCACAACTTTGGTTTTAGTGAAATTAGTTTTATTCGCATTATAACTCGATATATATTGACGTAGTAATGTTGATATAATACAAAAAGTTGGGGCCGAAATCAACTATTTTCCGCGATGGGTACCCCTTTGAGTTTCGAACGATTTTGTAGTTTTTTAAATTACTCCTCATTCGGAACTCCACTTTCGATGAAATAAATTTTGTTTTCTTCTGTCCTCGATCAAATATATATTCTAAACATTCTCACTCAAAATATAAGATCAAATGGTTCCTGTTATCACCTGTATATAAGACGTTAAATACGTTTTCCTAGGTATCACCTAATTGTTTCGTTCGATTTCGTAGTTTTATCAATATCTCATCACTCACAGCTCCGTTTTCAGTGAAATTAGTTTTATTCGCATTATAAATCGATATATATTGAGGTAGTAATGTTAATATAATACATATTTTTGGGACCGAAATCAACTATTTTCCGTGATGGTAGTAGCCCTTTGAGTTTCGAACGATTTTGTAGTTTTTTGAATTACTCCTCATTCGGAACTCCACTTTCGATGAAATAAATTTTGTTTTCTTATGTACTCGATCAAATATACATTCTAAACATTATAACTCAAAATATAAGATCAAATGTTTGTTGTTATCACTTGTATATAAGACGTTAAATATGTTTGGTGGCACCTAATTATTTCGTCCGATTTCGTAGTTTTGTCAATATCTCGTCACTCACAACTTCGTTTTCAGTGAAATTAGTTTTATTCGCATTCTAACTCGATGTATATTGAGGTACTAATGTTAATGTAATACATATTTTTTGGACCGAAATCAACTATTTTCCGTGATGGTACCCCTTTGAGTTTCCAACGATTTTGTAATTTTTTAAATTACTCCTCATTCGGAACTCCACTTTCGATGAAATAAATTTTGTTTTCTTATGTACTCGATCAAATATATATTCTAAACATTCTTACTCAAAATATAAGATCAAATGGTTCATGTTATCACCTGTATATAATACGTTTTCCTAGGTATCACCTAATTGTTTGGTTCGATTTCGTAGTTTTATCAATATCTCATCACTCACAACTTCGGTTTTAGTGAAATTAGTTTTATTCGCATTATAACTCGATATATATTGACGTAGTAATGTTGATATAATACAAAAAGTTAGGGCCGAAATCAACTATTTTCCGTGATGGGTACCCTTTTGAGTTTCGAACGATTTTGTAGTTTTTTAAATTACTCCTCATTCGGAACTCCACTTTCGATGAAATAAATTTTGTTTTCGTCTGTCCTCGATCAAATATATATTCTAAACATTCTCACTCAAAATATAAGATCAAATGGTTCCTGTTATCACCTGTATATAAGACGTTAAATACATTTTCCTAGGTATCACCTAATTGTTTCATTCGATTTCGTAGTTTTATCAAGATCTCATCACTCACAGCTCCGTTTTAAGTGAAATTAGTTTTATTCGCATTCTAACTCGATATATATTAAGGTAGTAATGTTAATATAATACATAAATTTCGGACCGAAATCAACTATATTCCGTGATGGTACCCCTTTGAGTTTCGAATGATTTTGTAGTTTTTTGAATTACTCCTCATTAGGAACTCCACTTTCGATGAAATAAATTTTGTTTTCTTATGTACTCGATCAAATATACATTCTAAACATTATAACTCAAAATATAAGATCAAATGGTTCTGTTATCACCTGTATATAATACGTTTTCCTAGGTATCACCTAATTGTTTGGTTCGATTTCGTAGTTTTATCAATATCTCATCACTCACAACTTCGGTTTTAGTGAAATTAGTTTTATTCGCATTATAACTCGATATATATTGACGTAGTAATGTTGATATAATACAAAAAGTTGGGGCCGAAATCAACTATTTTCCGTGATGGGTACCCCTTTGAGTTTCGAACGATTTTGTAGTTTTTTAAATTACTCCTCATTCGGAACTCCACTTTCGATGAAATAAATTTTGTTTTCTTCTGTCCTCGATCAAATATATATTCTAAACATTCTCACTCAAAATATAAGATCAAATGGTTCCTGTTATCACCTGTATATAATACGTTTTCCTAGGTATCACCTAATTGTTTGGTTCGATTTCGTAGTTTTATCAATATCTCATCACTCACAACTTCGGTTTTAGTGAAATTAGTTTTATTCGCATTCTAACTCGATATATATTGACGTAGTAATGTTGATATAATACAAAAAGTTAGGGCCGAAATCAACTATTTTCCGTGATGGGTACCCTTTTGAGTTTCGAACGATTTTGTAGTTTTTTAAATTACTCCTCATTCGGAACTCCACTTTCGATGAAATAAATTTTGTTTTCTTCTGTCCTCGATCAAATATACATTCTAAACATTATAACTCAAAATATAAGATCAAATGGTTCTGTTATCACCTGTATATAATACGTTTTCCTAGGTATCACCTAATTGTTTGGTTCGATTTCGTAGTTTTATCAATATCTCATCACTCACAACTTTGGTTTTAGTGAAATTAGTTTTATTCGCATTATAACTCGATATATATTGACGTAGTAATGTTGATATAATACAAAAAGTTGGGGCCGAAATCAACTATTTTCCGCGATGGGTACCCCTTTGAGTTTCGAACGATTTTGTAGTTTTTTAAATTACTCCTCATTCGGAACTCCACTTTCGATGAAATAAATTTTGTTTTCTTCTGTCCTCGATCAAATATATATTCTAAACATTCTCACTCAAGATATAAGATCAAATGGTTCCTGTTATCACCTGTATATAATACGTTTTCCTAGGTATCACCTAATTGTTTGGTTCGATTTCGTAGTTTTATCAATATCTCATCACTCACAACTTCGGTTTTAGTGAAATTAGTTTTATTCGCATTCTAACTCGATATATATTGACGTAGTAATGTTGATATAATACAAAAAGTTAGGGCCGAAATCAACTATTTTCCGTGATGGGTACCCTTTTGAGTTTCGAACGATTTTGTAGTTTTTTAAATTACTCCTCATTCGGAACTCCACTTTCGATGAAATAAATTTTGTTTTCTTCTGTCCTCGATCAAATATATATTCTAAACATTCTCACTCAAAATATAAGATCAAATGGTTCCTGTTATCACCTGTATATAAGACGTTAAATACGTTTTCCTAGGTATCACCTAATTGTTTCGTTCGATTTCGTAGTTTTATCAATATCTCATCACTCACAGCTCCGTTTTCAGTGAAATTAGTTTTATTCGCATTATAAATCGATATATATTGAGGTAGTAATGTTAATATAATACATATTTTTGGGACCGAAATCAACTATTTTCCGTGATGGTAGCCCTTTGAGTTTCGAACGATTTTGTAGTTTTTTGAATTACTCCTCATTCGGAACTCCACTTTCGATGAAATAAATTTTGTTTTCTTATGTACTCGATCAAATATACATTCTAAACATTATAACTCAAAATATAAGATCAAATGTTTGTTGTTATCACTTGTATATAAGACGTTAAATATGTTTGGTGGCACCTAATTATTTCGTCCGATTTCGTAGTTTTGTCAATATCTCGTCACTCACAACTTCGTTTTCAGTGAAATTAGTTTTATTCGCATTCTAACTCGATGTATATTGAGGTACTAATGTTAATGTAATACATATTTTTTGGACCGAAATCAACTATTTTCCGTGATGGTACCCCTTTGAGTTTCCAACGATTTTGTAATTTTTTAAATTACTCCTCATTCGGAACTCCACTTTCGATGAAATAAATTTTGTTTTCTTATGTACTCGATCAAATATATATTCTAAACATTCTTACTCAAAATATAAGATCAAATGGTTCCTGTTATCACCTGTATATAATACGTTTTCCTAGGTATCACCTAATTGTTTGGTTCGATTTCGTAGTTTTATCAATATCTCATCACTCACAACTTCGGTTTTAGTGAAATTAGTTTTATTCGCATTATAACTCGATATATATTGACGTAGTAATGTTGATATAATACAAAAAGTTAGGGCCGAAATCAACTATTTTCCGTGATGGGTACCCTTTTGAGTTTCGAACGATTTTGTAGTTTTTTAAATTACTCCTCATTCGGAACTCCACTTTCGATGAAATAAATTTTGTTTTCGTCTGTCCTCGATCAAATATATATTCTAAACATTCTCACTCAAAATATAAGATCAAATGGTTCCTGTTATCACCTGTATATAAGACGTTAAATACATTTTCCTAGGTATCACCTAATTGTTTCATTCGATTTCGTAGTTTTATCAAGATCTCATCACTCACAGCTCCGTTTTAAGTGAAATTAGTTTTATTCGCATTCTAACTCGATATATATTAAGGTAGTAATGTTAATATAATACATAAATTTCGGACCGAAATCAACTATATTCCGTGATGGTACCCCTTTGAGTTTCGAACGATTTTGTAGTTTTTTGAATTACTCCTCATTAGGAACTCCACTTTCGATGAAATAAATTTTGTTTTCTTATGTACTCGATCAAATATACATTCTAAACATTATAACTCAAAATATAAGATCAAATGGTTCTGTTATCACCTGTATATAATACGTTTTCCTAGGTATCACCTAATTGTTTGGTTCGATTTCGTAGTTTTATCAATATCTCATCACTCACAACTTCGGTTTTAGTGAAATTAGTTTTATTCGCATTATAACTCGATATATATTGACGTAGTAATGTTGATATAATACAAAAAGTTGGGGCCGAAATCAACTATTTTCCGTGATGGGTACCCCTTTGAGTTTCGAACGATTTTGTAGTTTTTTAAATTACTCCTCATTCGGAACTCCACTTTCGATGAAATAAATTTTGTTTTCTTCTGTCCTCGATCAAATATATATTCTAAACATTCTCACTCAAAATATAAGATCAAATGGTTCCTGTTATCACCTGTATATAATACGTTTTCCTAGGTATCACCTAATTGTTTGGTTCGATTTCGTAGTTTTATCAATATCTCATCACTCACAACTTCGGTTTTAGTGAAATTAGTTTTATTCGCATTCTAACTCGATATATATTGACGTAGTAATGTTGATATAATACAAAAAGTTAGGGCCGAAATCAACTATTTTCCGTGATGGGTACCCTTTTGAGTTTCGAACGATTTTGTAGTTTTTTAAATTACTCCTCATTCGGAACTCCACTTTCGATGAAATAAATTTTGTTTTCTTCTGTCCTCGATCAAATATACATTCTAAACATTATAACTCAAAATATAAGATCAAATGGTTCTGTTATCACCTGTATATAATACGTTTTCCTAGGTATCACCTAATTGTTTGGTTCGATTTCGTAGTTTTATCAATATCTCATCACTCACAACTTTGGTTTTAGTGAAATTAGTTTTATTCGCATTATAACTCGATATATATTGACGTAGTAATGTTGATATAATACAAAAAGTTGGGGCCGAAATCAACTATTTTCCGCGATGGGTACCCCTTTGAGTTTCGAACGATTTTGTAGTTTTTTAAATTACTCCTCATTCGGAACTCCACTTTCGATGAAATAAATTTTGTTTTCTTCTGTCCTCGATCAAATATATATTCTAAACATTCTCACTCAAAATATAAGATCAAATGGTTCCTGTTATCACCTGTATATAATACGTTTTCCTAGGTATCACCTAATTGTTTGGTTCGATTTCGTAGTTTTATCAATATCTCATCACTCACAACTTCGGTTTTAGTGAAATTAGTTTTATTCGCATTCTAACTCGATATATATTGACGTAGTAATGTTGATATAATACAAAAAGTTAGGGCCGAAATCAACTATTTTCCGTGATGGGTACCCTTTTGAGTTTCGAACGATTTTGTAGTTTTTTAAATTACTCCTCATTCGGAACTCCACTTTCGATGAAATAAATTTTGTTTTCTTCTGTCCTCGATCAAATATATATTCTAAACATTCTCACTCAAAATATAAGATCAAATGGTTCCTGTTATCACCTGTATATAAGACGTTAAATACGTTTTCCTAGGTATCACCTAATTGTTTCGTTCGATTTCGTAGTTTTATCAATATCTCATCACTCACAGCTCCGTTTTCAGTGAAATTAGTTTTATTCGCATTATAAATCGATATATATTGAGGTAGTAATGTTAATATAATACATATTTTTGGGACCGAAATCAACTATTTTCCGTGATGGTAGCCCTTTGAGTTTCGAACGATTTTGTAGTTTTTTGAATTACTCCTCATTCGGAACTCCACTTTCGATGAAATAAATTTTGTTTTCTTATGTACTCGATCAAATATACATTCTAAACATTATAACTCAAAATATAAGATCAAATGTTTGTTGTTATCACTTGTATATAAGACGTTAAATATGTTTGGTGGCACCTAATTATTTCGTCCGATTTCGTAGTTTTGTCAATATCTCGTCACTCACAACTTCGTTTTCAGTGAAATTAGTTTTATTCGCATTCTAACTCGATGTATATTGAGGTACTAATGTTAATGTAATACATATTTTTTGGACCGAAATCAACTATTTTCCGTGATGGTACCCCTTTGAGTTTCCAACGATTTTGTAATTTTTTAAATTACTCCTCATTCGGAACTCCACTTTCGATGAAATAAATTTTGTTTTCTTATGTACTCGATCAAATATATATTCTAAACATTCTTACTCAAAATATAAGATCAAATGGTTCCTGTTATCACCTGTATATAATACGTTTTCCTAGGTATCACCTAATTGTTTGGTTCGATTTCGTAGTTTTATCAATATCTCATCACTCACAACTTCGGTTTTAGTGAAATTAGTTTTATTCGCATTATAACTCGATATATATTGACGTAGTAATGTTGATATAATACAAAAAGTTAGGGCCGAAATCAACTATTTTCCGTGATGGGTACCCTTTTGAGTTTCGAACGATTTTGTAGTTTTTTAAATTACTCCTCATTCGGAACTCCACTTTCGATGAAATAAATTTTGTTTTCGTCTGTCCTCGATCAAATATATATTCTAAACATTCTCACTCAAAATATAAGATCAAATGGTTCCTGTTATCACCTGTATATAAGACGTTAAATACATTTTCCTAGGTATCACCTAATTGTTTCATTCGATTTCGTAGTTTTATCAAGATCTCATCACTCACAGCTCCGTTTTAAGTGAAATTAGTTTTATTCGCATTCTAACTCGATATATATTAAGGTAGTAATGTTAATATAATACATAAATTTCGGACCGAAATCAACTATATTCCGTGATGGTACCCCTTTGAGTTTCGAACGATTTTGTAGTTTTTTGAATTACTCCTCATTAGGAACTCCACTTTCGATGAAATAAATTTTGTTTTCTTATGTACTCGATCAAATATACATTCTAAACATTATAACTCAAAATATAAGATCAAATGGTTCTGTTATCACCTGTATATAATACGTTTTCCTAGGTATCACCTAATTGTTTGGTTCGATTTCGTAGTTTTATCAATATCTCATCACTCACAACTTCGGTTTTAGTGAAATTAGTTTTATTCGCATTATAACTCGATATATATTGACGTAGTAATGTTGATATAATACAAAAAGTTGGGGCCGAAATCAACTATTTTCCGTGATGGGTACCCCTTTGAGTTTCGAACGATTTTGTAGTTTTTTAAATTACTCCTCATTCGGAACTCCACTTTCGATGAAATAAATTTTGTTTTCTTCTGTCCTCGATCAAATATATATTCTAAACATTCTCACTCAAAATATAAGATCAAATGGTTCCTGTTATCACCTGTATATAATACGTTTTCCTAGGTATCACCTAATTGTTTGGTTCGATTTCGTAGTTTTATCAATATCTCATCACTCACAACTTCGGTTTTAGTGAAATTAGTTTTATTCGCATTCTAACTCGATATATATTGACGTAGTAATGTTGATATAATACAAAAAGTTAGGGCCGAAATCAACTATTTTCCGTGATGGGTACCCTTTTGAGTTTCGAACGATTTTGTAGTTTTTTAAATTACTCCTCATTCGGAACTCCACTTTCGATGAAATAAATTTTGTTTTCTTCTGTCCTCGATCAAATATACATTCTAAACATTATAACTCAAAATATAAGATCAAATGGTTCTGTTATCACCTGTATATAATACGTTTTCCTAGGTATCACCTAATTGTTTGGTTCGATTTCGTAGTTTTATCAATATCTCATCACTCACAACTTTGGTTTTAGTGAAATTAGTTTTATTCGCATTATAACTCGATATATATTGACGTAGTAATGTTGATATAATACAAAAAGTTGGGGCCGAAATCAACTATTTTCCGCGATGGGTACCCCTTTGAGTTTCGAACGATTTTGTAGTTTTTTAAATTACTCCTCATTCGGAACTCCACTTTCGATGAAATAAATTTTGTTTTCTTCTGTCCTCGATCAAATATATATTCTAAACATTCTCACTCAAAATATAAGATCAAATGGTTCCTGTTATCACCTGTATATAATACGTTTTCCTAGGTATCACCTAATTGTTTGGTTCGATTTCGTAGTTTTATCAATATCTCATCACTCACAACTTCGGTTTTAGTGAAATTAGTTTTATTCGCATTCTAACTCGATATATATTGACGTAGTAATGTTGATATAATACAAAAAGTTAGGGCCGAAATCAACTATTTTCCGTGATGGGTACCCTTTTGAGTTTCGAACGATTTTGTAGTTTTTTAAATTACTCCTCATTCGGAACTCCACTTTCGATGAAATAAATTTTGTTTTCGTCTGTCCTCGATCAAATATATATTCTAAACATTCTCACTCAAAATATAAGATCAAATGGTTCCTGTTATCACCTGTATATAAGACGTTAAATACATTTTCCTAGGTATCACCTAATTGTTTCATTCGATTTCGTAGTTTTATCAAGATCTCATCACTCACAGCTCCGTTTTAAGTGAAATTAGTTTTATTCGCATTCTAACTCGATATATATTAAGGTAGTAATGTTAATATAATACATAAATTTCGGACCGAAATCAACTATATTCCGTGATGGTACCCCTTTGAGTTTCGAACGATTTTGTAGTTTTTTGAATTACTCCTCATTAGGAACTCCACTTTCGATGAAATAAATTTTGTTTTCTTATGTACTCGATCAAATATACATTCTAAACATTATAACTCAAAATATAAGATCAAATGGTTCTGTTATCACCTGTATATAATACGTTTTCCTAGGTATCACCTAATTGTTTGGTTCGATTTCGTAGTTTTATCAATATCTCATCACTCACAACTTCGGTTTTAGTGAAATTAGTTTTATTCGCATTATAACTCGATATATATTGACGTAGTAATGTTGATATAATACAAAAAGTTGGGGCCGAAATCAACTATTTTCCGTGATGGGTACCCCTTTGAGTTTCGAACGATTTTGTAGTTTTTTAAATTACTCCTCATTCGGAACTCCACTTTCGATGAAATAAATTTTGTTTTCTTCTGTCCTCGATCAAATATATATTCTAAACATTCTCACTCAAAATATAAGATCAAATGGTTCCTGTTATTACCTGTATATAATACGTTTTCCTAGGTATCACCTAATTGTTTGGTTCGATTTCGTAGTTTTATCAATATCTCATCACTCACAACTTCGGTTTTAGTGAAATTAGTTTTATTCGCATTCTAACTCGATATATATTGACGTAGTAATGTTGATATAATACAAAAAGTTAGGGCCGAAATCAACTATTTTCCGTGATGGGTACCCTTTTGAGTTTCGAACGATTTTGTAGTTTTTTAAATTACTCCTCATTCGGAACTCCACTTTCGATGAAATAAATTTTGTTTTCTTCTGTCCTCGATCAAATATACATTCTAAACATTATAACTCAAAATATAAGATCAAATGGTTCTGTTATCACCTGTATATAATACGTTTTCCTAGGTATCACCTAATTGTTTGGTTCGATTTCGTAGTTTTATCAATATCTCATCACTCACAACTTTGGTTTTAGTGAAATTAGTTTTATTCGCATTATAACTCGATATATATTGACGTAGTAATGTTGATATAATACAAAAAGTTGGGGCCGAAATCAACTATTTTCCGCGATGGGTACCCCTTTGAGTTTCGAACGATTTTGTAGTTTTTTAAATTACTCCTCATTCGGAACTCCACTTTCGATGAAATAAATTTTGTTTTCTTCTGTCCTCGATCAAATATATATTCTAAACATTCTCACTCAAAATATAAGATCAAATGGTTCCTGTTATCACCTGTATATAATACGTTTTCCTAGGTATCACCTAATTGTTTGGTTCGATTTCGTAGTTTTATCAATATCTCATCACTCACAACTTCGGTTTTAGTGAAATTAGTTTTATTCGCATTCTAACTCGATATATATTGACGTAGTAATGTTGATATAATACAAAAAGTTAGGGCCGAAATCAACTATTTTCCGTGATGGGTACCCTTTTGAGTTTCGAACGATTTTGTAGTTTTTTAAATTACTCCTCATTCGGAACTCCACTTTCGATGAAATAAATTTTGTTTTCGTCTGTCCTCGATCAAATATATATTCTAAACATTCTCACTCAAAATATAAGATCAAATGGTTCCTGTTATCACCTGTATATAAGACGTTAAATACATTTTCCTAGGTATCACCTAATTGTTTCATTCGATTTCGTAGTTTTATCAAGATCTCATCACTCACAGCTCCGTTTTAAGTGAAATTAGTTTTATTCGCATTCTAACTCGATATATATTAAGGTAGTAATGTTAATATAATACATAAATTTCGGACCGAAATCAACTATATTCCGTGATGGTACCCCTTTGAGTTTCGAACGATTTTGTAGTTTTTTGAATTACTCCTCATTAGGAACTCCACTTTCGATGAAATAAATTTTGTTTTCTTATGTACTCGATCAAATATACATTCTAAACATTATAACTCAAAATATAAGATCAAATGGTTCTGTTATCACCTGTATATAATACGTTTTCCTAGGTATCACCTAATTGTTTGGTTCGATTTCGTAGTTTTATCAATATCTCATCACTCACAACTTCGGTTTTAGTGAAATTAGTTTTATTCGCATTATAACTCGATATATATTGACGTAGTAATGTTGATATAATACAAAAAGTTGGGGCCGAAATCAACTATTTTCCGTGATGGGTACCCCTTTGAGTTTCGAACGATTTTGTAGTTTTTTAAATTACTCCTCATTCGGAACTCCACTTTCGATGAAATAAATTTTGTTTTCTTCTGTCCTCGATCAAATATATATTCTAAACATTCTCACTCAAAATATAAGATCAAATGGTTCCTGTTATCACCTGTATATAATACGTTTTCCTAGGTATCACCTAATTGTTTGGTTCGATTTCGTAGTTTTATCAATATCTCATCACTCACAACTTCGGTTTTAGTGAAATTAGTTTTATTCGCATTCTAACTCGATATATATTGACGTAGTAATGTTGATATAATACAAAAAGTTAGGGCCGAAATCAACTATTTTCCGTAATGGGTACCCTTTTGAGTTTCGAACGATTTTGTAGTTTTTTAAATTACTCCTCATTCGGAACTCCACTTTCGATGAAATAAATTTTGTTTTCTTCTGTCCTCGATCAAATATACATTCTAAACATTATAACTCAAAATATAAGATCAAATGGTTCTGTTATCACCTGTATATAATACGTTTTCCTAGGTATCACCTAATTGTTTGGTTCGATTTCGTAGTTTTATCAATATCTCATCACTCACAACTTTGGTTTTAGTGAAATTAGTTTTATTCGCATTATAACTCGATATATATTGACGTAGTAATGTTGATATAATACAAAAAGTTGGGGCCGAAATCAACTATTTTCCGCGATGGGTACCCCTTTGAGTTTCGAACGATTTTGTAGTTTTTTAAATTACTCCTCATTCGGAACTCCACTTTCGATGAAATAAATTTTGTTTTCTTCTGTCCTCGATCAAATATATATTCTAAACATTCTCACTCAAAATATAAGATCAAATGGTTCCTGTTATCACCTGTATATAAGACGTTAAATACGTTTTCCTAGGTATCACCTAATTGTTTCGTTCGATTTCGTAGTTTTATCAATATCTCATCACTCACAGCTCCGTTTTCAGTGAAATTAGTTTTATTCGCATTATAAATCGATATATATTGAGGTAGTAATGTTAATATAATACATATTTTTGGGACCGAAATCAACTATTTTCCGTGATGGTAGCCCTTTGAGTTTCGAACGATTTTGTAGTTTTTTGAATTACTCCTCATTCGGAACTCCACTTTCGATGAAATAAATTTTGTTTTCTTATGTACTCGATCAAATATACATTCTAAACATTATAACTCAAAATATAAGATCAAATGTTTGTTGTTATCACTTGTATATAAGACGTTAAATATGTTTGGTGGCACCTAATTATTTCGTCCGATTTCGTAGTTTTGTCAATATCTCGTCACTCACAACTTCGTTTTCAGTGAAATTAGTTTTATTCGCATTCTAACTCGATGTATATTGAGGTACTAATGTTAATGTAATACATATTTTTTGGACCGAAATCAACTATTTTCCGTGATGGTACCCCTTTGAGTTTCCAACGATTTTGTAATTTTTTAAATTACTCCTCATTCGGAACTCCACTTTCGATGAAATAAATTTTGTTTTCTTATGTACTCGATCAAATATATATTCTAAACATTCTTACTCAAAATATAAGATCAAATGGTTCCTGTTATCACCTGTATATAATACGTTTTCCTAGGTATCACCTAATTGTTTGGTTCGATTTCGTAGTTTTATCAATATCTCATCACTCACAACTTCGGTTTTAGTGAAATTAGTTTTATTCGCATTATAACTCGATATATATTGACGTAGTAATGTTGATATAATACAAAAAGTTAGGGCCGAAATCAACTATTTTCCGTGATGGGTACCCTTTTGAGTTTCGAACGATTTTGTAGTTTTTTAAATTACTCCTCATTCGGAACTCCACTTTCGATGAAATAAATTTTGTTTTCGTCTGTCCTCGATCAAATATATATTCTAAACATTCTCACTCAAAATATAAGATCAAATGGTTCCTGTTATCACCTGTATATAAGACGTTAAATACATTTTCCTAGGTATCACCTAATTGTTTCATTCGATTTCGTAGTTTTATCAAGATCTCATCACTCACAGCTCCGTTTTAAGTGAAATTAGTTTTATTCGCATTCTAACTCGATATATATTAAGGTAGTAATGTTAATATAATACATAAATTTCGGACCGAAATCAACTATATTCCGTGATGGTACCCCTTTGAGTTTCGAACGATTTTGTAGTTTTTTGAATTACTCCTCATTAGGAACTCCACTTTCGATGAAATAAATTTTGTTTTCTTATGTACTCGATCAAATATACATTCTAAACATTATAACTCAAAATATAAGATCAAATGGTTCTGTTATCACCTGTATATAATACGTTTTCCTAGGTATCACCTAATTGTTTGGTTCGATTTCGTAGTTTTATCAATATCTCATCACTCACAACTTCGGTTTTAGTGAAATTAGTTTTATTCGCATTATAACTCGATATATATTGACGTAGTAATGTTGATATAATACAAAAAGTTGGGGCCGAAATCAACTATTTTCCGTGATGGGTATCCCTTTGAGTTTCGAACGATTTTGTAGTTTTTTAAATTACTCCTCATTCGGAACTCCACTTTCGATGAAATAAATTTTGTTTTCTTCTGTCCTCGATCAAATATATATTCTAAACATTCTCACTCAAAATATAAGATCAAATGGTTCCTGTTATCACCTGTATATAATACGTTTTCCTAGGTATCACCTAATTGTTTGGTTCGATTTCGTAGTTTTATCAATATCTCATCACTCACAACTTCGGTTTTAGTGAAATTAGTTTTATTCGCATTATAACTCGATATATATTGACGTAGTAATGTTGATATAATACAAAAAGTTGGGGCCGAAATCAACTATTTTCCGTGATGGGTACCCCTTTGAGTTTCGAACGATTTTGTAGTTTTTTAAATTACTCCTCATTCGGAACTCCACTTTCGATGAAATAAATTTTGTTTTCTTCTGTCCTCGATCAAATATATATTCTAAACATTCTCACTCAAAATATAAGATCAAATGGTTCCTGTTATCACCTGTATATAATACGTTTTCCTAGGTATCACCTAATTGTTTGGTTCGATTTCGTAGTTTTATCAATATCTCATCACTCACAACTTCGGTTTTAGTGAAATTAGTTTTATTCGCATTCTAACTCGATATATATTGACGTAGTAATGTTGATATAATACAAAAAGTTAGGGCCGAAATCAACTATTTTCCGTAATGGGTACCCTTTTGAGTTTCGAACGATTTTGTAGTTTTTTAAATTACTCCTCATTCGGAACTCCACTTTCGATGAAATAAATTTTGTTTTCTTCTGTCCTCGATCAAATATACATTCTAAACATTATAACTCAAAATATAAGATCAAATGGTTCTGTTATCACCTGTATATAATACGTTTTCCTAGGTATCACCTAATTGTTTGGTTCGATTTCGTAGTTTTATCAATATCTCATCACTCACAACTTTGGTTTTAGTGAAATTAGTTTTATTCGCATTATAACTCGATATATATTGACGTAGTAATGTTGATATAATACAAAAAGTTGGGGCCGAAATCAACTATTTTCCGCGATGGGTACCCCTTTGAGTTTCGAACGATTTTGTAGTTTTTTAAATTACTCCTCATTCGGAACTCCACTTTCGATGAAATAAATTTTGTTTTCTTCTGTCCTCGATCAAATATATATTCTAAACATTCTCACTCAAAATATAAGATCAAATGGTTCCTGTTATCACCTGTATATAAGACGTTAAATACGTTTTCCTAGGTATCACCTAATTGTTTCGTTCGATTTCGTAGTTTTATCAATATCTCATCACTCACAGCTCCGTTTTCAGTGAAATTAGTTTTATTCGCATTATAAATCGATATATATTGAGGTAGTAATGTTAATATAATACATATTTTTGGGACCGAAATCAACTATTTTCCGTGATGGTAGCCCTTTGAGTTTCGAACGATTTTGTAGTTTTTTGAATTACTCCTCATTCGGAACTCCACTTTCGATGAAATAAATTTTGTTTTCTTATGTACTCGATCAAATATACATTCTAAACATTATAACTCAAAATATAAGATCAAATGTTTGTTGTTATCACTTGTATATAAGACGTTAAATATGTTTGGTGGCACCTAATTATTTCGTCCGATTTCGTAGTTTTGTCAATATCTCGTCACTCACAACTTCGTTTTCAGTGAAATTAGTTTTATTCGCATTCTAACTCGATGTATATTGAGGTACTAATGTTAATGTAATACATATTTTTTGGACCGAAATCAACTATTTTCCGTGATGGTACCCCTTTGAGTTTCCAACGATTTTGTAATTTTTTAAATTACTCCTCATTCGGAACTCCACTTTCGATGAAATAAATTTTGTTTTCTTATGTACTCGATCAAATATATATTCTAAACATTCTTACTCAAAATATAAGATCAAATGGTTCCTGTTATCACCTGTATATAATACGTTTTCCTAGGTATCACCTAATTGTTTGGTTCGATTTCGTAGTTTTATCAATATCTCATCACTCACAACTTCGGTTTTAGTGAAATTAGTTTTATTCGCATTATAACTCGATATATATTGACGTAGTAATGTTGATATAATACAAAATGTTAGGGCCGAAATCAACTATTTTCCGTGATGGGTACCCTTTTGAGTTTCGAACGATTTTGTAGTTTTTTAAATTACTCCTCATTCGGAACTCCACTTTCGATGAAATAAATTTTGTTTTCGTCTGTCCTCGATCAAATATATATTCTAAACATTCTCACTCAAAATATAAGATCAAATGGTTCCTGTTATCACCTGTATATAAGACGTTAAATACATTTTCCTAGGTATCACCTAATTGTTTCATTCGATTTCGTAGTTTTATCAAGATCTCATCACTCACAGCTCCGTTTTAAGTGAAATTAGTTTTATTCGCATTCTAACTCGATATATATTAAGGTAGTAATGTTAATATAATACATAAATTTCGGACCGAAATCAACTATATTCCGTGATGGTACCCCTTTGAGTTTCGAACGATTTTGTAGTTTTTTGAATTACTCCTCATTAGGAACTCCACTTTCGATGAAATAAATTTTGTTTTCTTATGTACTCGATCAAATATACATTCTAAACATTATAACTCAAAATATAAGATCAAATGGTTCTGTTATCACCTGTATATAATACGTTTTCCTAGGTATCACCTAATTGTTTGGTTCGATTTCGTAGTTTTATCAATATCTCATCACTCACAACTTCGGTTTTAGTGAAATTAGTTTTATTCGCATTATAACTCGATATATATTGACGTAGTAATGTTGATATAATACAAAAAGTTGGGGCCGAAATCAACTATTTTCCGTGATGGGTACCCCTTTGAGTTTCGAACGATTTTGTAGTTTTTTAAATTACTCCTCATTCGGAACTCCACTTTCGATGAAATAAATTTTGTTTTCTTCTGTCCTCGATCAAATATATATTCTAAACATTCTCACTCAAAATATAAGATCAAATGGTTCCTGTTATCACCTGTATATAATACGTTTTCCTAGGTATCACCTAATTGTTTGGTTCGATTTCGTAGTTTTATCAATATCTCATCACTCACAACTTCGGTTTTAGTGAAATTAGTTTTATTCGCATTCTAACTCGATATATATTGACGTAGTAATGTTGATATAATACAAAAAGTTAGGGCCGAAATCAACTATTTTCCGTGATGGGTACCCTTTTGAGTTTCGAACGATTTTGTAGTTTTTTAAATTACTCCTCATTCGGAACTCCACTTTCGATGAAATAAATTTTGTTTTCGTCTGTCCTCGATCAAATATATATTCTAAACATTCTCACTCAAAATATAAGATCAAATGGTTCCTGTTATCACCTGTATATAAGACGTTAAATACATTTTCCTAGGTATCACCTAATTGTTTCATTCGATTTCGTAGTTTTATCAAGATCTCATCACTCACAGCTCCGTTTTAAGTTAAATTAGTTTTATTCGCATTCTAACTCGATATATATTAAGGTAGTAATGTTAATATAATACATAAATTTCGGACCGAAATCAACTATATTCCGTGATGGTACCCCTTTGAGTTTCGAACGATTTTGTAGTTTTTTGAATTACTCCTCATTCGGAACTCCACTTTCGATGAAATAAATTTTGTTTTCTTATGTACTCGATCAAATATACATTCTAAACATTATAACTCAAAATATAAGATCAAATGGCTCTGTTATCACCTGCATATAATACGTTTTCCTAGGTATCACCTAATTGTTTGGTTCGATTTCGTAGTTTTATCAATATCTCATCACTCACAACTTCGGTTTTAGTGAAATTAGTTTTATTCGCATTATAACTCGATATATATTGACGTAGTAATGTTGATATAATACAAAAAGTTGGGGCCGAAATCAACTATTTTCCGCGATGGGTACCCCTTTGAGTTTCGAACGATTTTGTAGTTTTTTAAATTACTCCTCATTCGGAACTCACTTTCGATGAAATAAATTTTGTTTTCTTCTGTCCTCGATCAAATATATATTCTAAACATTCTCACTCAAAATATAAGATCAAATGGTTCCTGTTATCACCTGTGTATAAGACGTTAAATACGTTTTCCTAGGTATCACCAAATACGTTTTCCTAGGTATCACCTAATTGTTTCGTTCGATTTCGTAGTTTTATCAATATCTCATCACTCACAGCTCCGTTTTCAGTGAAATTAGTTTTATTCGCATTATAAATCGATATATATTGAGGTAGTAATGTTAATATAATACATATTTTTGGGACCGAAATCAACTATTTTCCGTGATGGTAGCCCTTTGAGTTTCGAACGATTTTGTAGTTTTTTGAATTACTCCTCATTCGGAACTCCACTTGCGATGAAATAAATTTTGTTTTCTTATCTACTCGATCAAATATACATTCTAAACATTATAACTCAAAATATAAGATCAAATGTTTGTTGTTATCACTTGTATATAAGACATTAAATACGTTTGGTGGCACCTAATTGTTTCGTCCGATTTCGTAGTTTTTTCAATATCTCGTCACTCACAACTTCGTTTTTAGTGAAATTAGTTTTATTCGCATTATAACTCGATATATATTGACGTAGTAATGTTGATATAATACAAAAAGTTAGGGCCGAAATCAACTATTTTCCGTGATGGGTACCCTTTTGAGTTTCGAACGATTTTGTAGTTTTTTAAATTACTCCTCATTCGGAACTCCACTTTCGATGAAATAAATTTTGTTTTCGTCTGTCCTCGATCAAATATATATTCTAAACATTCTCACTCAAAATATAAGATCAAATGGTTCCTGTTATCACCTGTATATAAGACGTTAAATACATTTTCCTAGGTATCACCTAATTGTTTCATTCGATTTCGTAGTTTTATCAAGATCTCATCACTCACAGCTCCGTTTTAAGTGAAATTAGTTTTATTCGCATTCTAACTCGATATATATTAAGGTAGTAATGTTAATATAATACATAAATTTCGGACCGAAATCAACTATATTCCGTGATGGTACCCCTTTGAGTTTCGAACGATTTTGTAGTTTTTTGAATTACTCCTCATTAGGAACTCCACTTTCGATGAAATAAATTTTGTTTTCTTATGTACTCGATCAAATATACATTCTAAACATTATAACTCAAAATATAAGATCAAATGGTTCTGTTATCACCTGTATATAATACGTTTTCCTAGGTATCACCTAATTGTTTGGTTCGATTTCGTAGTTTTATCAATATCTCATCACTCACAACTTCGGTTTTAGTGAAATTAGTTTTATTCGCATTATAACTCGATATATATTGACGTAGTAATGTTGATATAATACAAAAAGTTGGGGCCGAAATCAACTATTTTCCGTGATGGGTACCCCTTTGAGTTTCGAACGATTTTGTAGTTTTTTAAATTACTCCTCATTCGGAACTCCACTTTCGATGAAATAAATTTTGTTTTCTTCTGTCCTCGATCAAATATATATTCTAAACATTCTCACTCAAAATATAAGATCAAATGGTTCCTGTTATCACCTGTATATAATACGTTTTCCTAGGTATCACCTAATTGTTTGGTTCGATTTCGTAGTTTTATCAATATCTCATCACTCACAACTTCGGTTTTAGTGAAATTAGTTTTATTCGCATTCTAACTCGATATATATTGACGTAGTAATGTTGATATAATACAAAAAGTTAGGGCCGAAATCAACTATTTTCCGTGATGGGTACCCTTTTGAGTTTCGAACGATTTTGTAGTTTTTTAAATTACTCCTCATTCGGAACTCCACTTTCGATGAAATAAATTTTGTTTTCGTCTGTCCTCGATCAAATATATATTCTAAACATTCTCACTCAAAATATAAGATCAAATGGTTCCTGTTATCACCTGTATATAAGACGTTAAATACATTTTCCTAGGTATCACCTAATTGTTTCATTCGATTTCGTAGTTTTATCAAGATCTCATCACTCACAGCTCCGTTTTAAGTTAAATTAGTTTTATTCGCATTCTAACTCGATATATATTAAGGTAGTAATGTTAATATAATACATAAATTTCGG
The DNA here is from genome assembly GCA_946814005.1 of Chamaenerion angustifolium. Taxonomy (NCBI): domain Eukaryota; kingdom Viridiplantae; phylum Streptophyta; class Magnoliopsida; order Myrtales; family Onagraceae; genus Chamaenerion; species Chamaenerion angustifolium. The sequence goes on along the minus strand of OX328277.1, from coordinate 26,411,483 downwards.
ACCGAAATCAACTATATTCCGTGATGGTACCCCTTTGAGTTTCGAACGATTTTGTAGTTTTTTGAATTACTCCTCATTCGGAACTCCACTTTCGATGAAATAAATTTTGTTTTCTTATGTACTCGATCAAATATACATTCTAAACATTATAACTCAAAATATAAGATCAAATGGCTCTGTTATCACCTGCATATAATACGTTTTCCTAGGTATCACCTAATTGTTTGGTTCGATTTCGTAGTTTTATCAATATCTCATCACTCACAACTTCGGTTTTAGTGAAATTAGTTTTATTCGCATTATAACTCGATATATATTGACGTAGTAATGTTGATATAATACAAAAAGTTGGGGCCGAAATCAACTATTTTCCGCGATGGGTACCCCTTTGAGTTTCGAACGATTTTGTAGTTTTTTAAATTACTCCTCATTCGGAACTCACTTTCGATGAAATAAATTTTGTTTTCTTCTGTCCTCGATCAAATATATATTCTAAACATTCTCACTCAAAATATAAGATCAAATGGTTCCTGTTATCACCTGTGTATAAGACGTTAAATACGTTTTCCTAGGTATCACCAAATACGTTTTCCTAGGTATCACCTAATTGTTTCGTTCGATTTCGTAGTTTTATCAATATCTCATCACTCACAGCTCCGTTTTCAGTGAAATTAGTTTTATTCGCATTATAAATCGATATATATTGAGGTAGTAATGTTAATATAATACATATTTTTGGGACCGAAATCAACTATTTTCCGTGATGGTAGCCCTTTGAGTTTCGAACGATTTTGTAGTTTTTTGAATTACTCCTCATTCGGAACTCCACTTGCGATGAAATAAATTTTGTTTTCTTATCTACTCGATCAAATATACATTCTAAACATTATAACTCAAAATATAAGATCAAATGTTTGTTGTTATCACTTGTATATAAGACATTAAATACGTTTGGTGGCACCTAATTGTTTCGTCCGATTTCGTAGTTTTTTCAATATCTCGTCACTCACAACTTCGTTTTCAGTGAAATTAGTTTTATTCGCATTCTAACTCGATGTATATTGAGGTACTAATGTTAATGTAATACATATTTTTGGGACCGAAATCAACTATTTTCCGTGATGGTACCCCTTTGAGTTTCCAACGATTTTGTAATTTTTTAAATTACTCCTCATTCGGAACCCCACTTTCGATGAAATAAATTTTGTTTTCTTATGTACTCGATCAAATATATATTCTAAACATTCTTACTCAAAATATAAGATCAAATGGTTCCTGTTATCACCTGTATATAATACGTTTTCCTAGGTATCACCTAATTGTTTGGTTCGATTTCGTAGTTTTATCAATATCTCATCACTCACAACTTCGGTTTTAGTGAAATTAGTTTTATTCGCATTCTAACTCGATATATATTGACGTAGTAATGTTGATATAATACAAAAAGTTAGGGCCGAAATCAACTATTTTCCGTGATGGGTACCCTTTTGAGTTTCGAACGATTTTGTAGTTTTTTAAATTACTCCTCATTCGGAACTCCACTTTCGATGAAATAAATTTTGTTTTCGTCTGTCCTCGATCAAATATATATTCTAAACATTCTCACTCAAAATATAAGATCAAATGGTTCCTGTTATCACCTGTATATAAGACGTTAAATACATTTTCCTAGGTATCACCTAATTGTTTCATTCGATTTCGTAGTTTTATCAAGATCTCATCACTCACAGCTCCGTTTTAAGTGAAATTAGTTTTATTCGCATTCTAACTCGATATATATTAAGGTAGTAATGTTAATATAATACATAAATTTCGGACCGAAATCAACTATATTCCGTGATGGTACCCCTTTGAGTTTCGAACGAATTTGTAGTTTTTTGAATTACTCCTCATTAGGAACTCCACTTTCGATGAAATAAATTTTGTTTTCTTATGTACTCGATCAAATATACATTCTAAACATTATAACTCAAAATATAAGATCAAATGGTTCTGTTATCACCTGTATATAATACGTTTTCCTAGGTATCACCTAATTGTTTGGTTCGATTTCGTAGTTTTATCAATATCTCATCACTCACAACTTCGGTTTTAGTGAAATTAGTTTTATTCGCATTATAACTCGATATATATTGACGTAGTAATGTTGATATAATACAAAAAGTTGGGGCCGAAATCAACTATTTTCCGTGATGGGTATCCCTTTGAGTTTCGAACGATTTTGTAGTTTTTTAAATTACTCCTCATTCGGAACTCCACTTTCGATGAAATAAATTTTGTTTTCTTCTGTCCTCGATCAAATATATATTCTAAACATTCTCACTCAAAATATAAGATCAAATGGTTCCTGTTATCACCTGTATATAATACGTTTTCCTAGGTATCACCTAATTGTTTGGTTCGATTTCGTAGTTTTATCAATATCTCATCACTCACAACTTCGGTTTTAGTGAAATTAGTTTTATTCGCATTCTAACTCGATATATATTGACGTAGTAATGTTGATATAATACAAAAAGTTAGGGCCGAAATCAACTATTTTCCGTGATGGGTACCCTTTTGAGTTTCGAACGATTTTGTAGTTTTTTAAATTACTCCTCATTCGGAACTCCACTTTCGATGAAATAAATTTTGTTTTCGTCTGTCCTCGATCAAATATATATTCTAAACATTCTCACTCAAAATATAAGATCAAATGGTTCCTGTTATCACCTGTATATAAGACGTTAAATACATTTTCCTAGGTATCACCTAATTGTTTCATTCGATTTCGTAGTTTTATCAAGATCTCATCACTCACAGCTCCGTTTTAAGTGAAATTAGTTTTATTCGCATTCTAACTCGATATATATTAAGGTAGTAATGTTAATATAATACATAAATTTCGGACCGAAATCAACTATATTCCGTGATGGTACCCCTTTGAGTTTCGAACGATTTTGTAGTTTTTTGAATTACTCCTCATTAGGAACTCCACTTTCGATGAAATAAATTTTGTTTTCTTATGTACTCGATCAAATATACATTCTAAACATTATAACTCAAAATATAAGATCAAATGGTTCTGTTATCACCTGTATATAATACGTTTTCCTAGGTATCACCTAATTGTTTGGTTCGATTTCGTAGTTTTATCAATATCTCATCACTCACAACTTCGGTTTTAGTGAAATTAGTTTTATTCGCATTATAACTCGATATATATTGACGTAGTAATGTTGATATAATACAAAAAGTTGGGGCCGAAATCAACTATTTTCCGTGATGGGTATCCCTTTGAGTTTCGAACGATTTTGTAGTTTTTTAAATTACTCCTCATTCGGAACTCCACTTTCGATGAAATAAATTTTGTTTTCTTCTGTCCTCGATCAAATATATATTCTAAACATTCTCACTCAAAATATAAGATCAAATGGTTCCTGTTATCACCTGTATATAATACGTTTTCCTAGGTATCACCTAATTGTTTGGTTCGATTTCGTAGTTTTATCAATATCTCATCACTCACAACTTCGGTTTTAGTGAAATTAGTTTTATTCGCATTCTAACTCGATATATATTGACGTAGTAATGTTGATATAATACAAAAAGTTAGGGCCGAAATCAACTATTTTCCGTGATGGGTACCCTTTTGAGTTTCGAACGATTTTGTAGTTTTTTAAATTACTCCTCATTCGGAACTCCACTTTCGATGAAATAAATTTTGTTTTCGTCTGTCCTCGATCAAATATATATTCTAAACATTCTCACTCAAAATATAAGATCAAATGGTTCCTGTTATCACCTGTATATAAGACGTTAAATACATTTTCCTAGGTATCACCTAATTGTTTCATTCGATTTCGTAGTTTTATCAAGATCTCATCACTCACAGCTCCGTTTTAAGTGAAATTAGTTTTATTCGCATTCTAACTCGATATATATTAAGGTAGTAATGTTAATATAATACATAAATTTCGGACCGAAATCAACTATATTCCGTGATGGTACCCCTTTGAGTTTCGAACGATTTTGTAGTTTTTTGAATTACTCCTCATTCGGAACTCCACTTTCGATGAAATAAATTTTGTTTTCTTATGTACTCGATCAAATATACATTCTAAACATTATAACTCAAAATATAAGATCAAATGGCTCTGTTATCACCTGCATATAATACGTTTTCCTAGGTATCACCTAATTGTTTGGTTCGATTTCGTAGTTTTATCAATATCTCATCACTCACAACTTCGGTTTTAGTGAAATTAGTTTTATTCGCATTATAACTCGATATATATTGACGTAGTAATGTTGATATAATACAAAAAGTTGGGGCCGAAATCAACTATTTTCCGCGATGGGTACCCCTTTGAGTTTCGAAAGATTTTGTAGTTTTTTAAATTACTCCTCATTCGGAACTCCACTTTCGATGAAATAAATTTTGTTTTCTTCTGTCCTCGATCAAATATATATTCTAAACATTCTCACTCAAAATATAAGATCAAATGGTTCCTGTTATCACCTGTGTATAAGACGTTAAATACGTTTTCCTAGGTATCACCAAATACGTTTTCCTAGGTATCACCTAATTGTTTCGTTCGATTTCGTAGTTTTATCAATATCTCATCACTCACAGCTCCGTTTTCAGTGAAATTAGTTTTATTCGCATTATAAATCGATATATATTGAGGTAGTAATGTTAATATAATACATATTTTTGGGACCGAAATCAACTATTTTCCGTGATGGTAGCCCTTTGAGTTTCGAACGATTTTGTAGTTTTTTGAATTACTCCTCATTCGGAACTCCACTTGCGATGAAATAAATTTTGTTTTCTTATCTACTCGATCAAATATACATTCTAAACATTATAACTCAAAATATAAGATCAAATGTTTGTTGTTATCACTTGTATATAAGACATTAAATACGTTTGGTGGCACCTAATTGTTTCGTCCGATTTCGTAGTTTTTTCAATATCTCGTCACTCACAACTTCGTTTTCAGTGAAATTAGTTTTATTCGCATTCTAACTCGATGTATATTGAGGTACTAATGTTAATGTAATACATATTTTTGGGACCGAAATCAACTATTTTTCGTGATGGTACCCCTTTGAGTTTCCAACGATTTTGTAATTTTTTAAATTACTCCTCATTCGGAACCCCACTTTCGATGAAATAAATTTTGTTTTCTTATGTACTCGATCAAATATATATTCTAAACATTCTTACTCAAAATATAAGATCAAATGGTTCCTGTTATCACCTGTATATAATACGTTTTCCTAGGTATCACCTAATTGTTTGGTTCGATTTCGTAGTTTTATCAATATCTCATCACTCACAACTTCGGTTTTAGTGAAATTAGTTTTATTCGCATTCTAACTCGATATATATTGACGTAGTAATGTTGATATAATACAAAAAGTTAGGGCCGAAATCAACTATTTTCCGTGATGGGTACCCTTTTGAGTTTCGAACGATTTTGTAGTTTTTTAAATTACTCCTCATTCGGAACTCCACTTTCGATGAAATAAATTTTGTTTTCGTCTGTCCTCGATCAAATATATATTCTAAACATTCTCACTCAAAATATAAGATCAAATAGTTCCTGTTATCACCTGTATATAAGACGTTAAATACATTTTCCTAGGTATCACCTAATTGTTTCATTCGATTTCGTAGTTTTATCAAGATCTCATCACTCACAGCTCCGTTTTAAGTGAAATTAGTTTTATTCGCATTCTAACTCGATATATATTAAGGTAGTAATGTTAATATAATACATAAATTTCGGACCGAAATCAACTATATTCCGTGATGGTACCCCTTTGAGTTTCGAACGATTTTGTAGTTTTTTGAATTACTCCTTATTAGGAACTCCACTTTCGATGAAATAAATTTTGTTTTCTTATGTACTCGATCAAATATACATTCTAAACATTATAACTCAAAATATAAGATCAAATGGTTCTGTTATCACCTGTATATAATACGTTTTCCTAGGTATCACCTAATTGTTTGGTTCGATTTCGTAGTTTTATCAATATCTCATCACTCACAACTTCGGTTTTAGTGAAATTAGTTTTATTCGCATTATAACTCGATATATATTGACGTAGTAATGTTGATATAATACAAAAAGTTGGGGCCGAAATCAACTATTTTCCGTGATGGGTATCCCTTTGAGTTTCGAACGATTTTGTAGTTTTTTAAATTACTCCTCATTCGGAACTCCACTTTCGATGAAATAAATTTTGTTTTCTTCTGTCCTCGATCAAATATATATTCTAAACATTCTCACTCAAAATATAAGATCAAATGGTTCCTGTTATCACCTGTATATAATACGTTTTCCTAGGTATCACCTAATTGTTTGGTTCGATTTCGTAGTTTTATCAATATCTCATCACTCACAACTTCGGTTTTAGTCAAATTAGTTTTATTCGCATTCTAACTCGATATATATTGACGTAGTAATGTTGATATAATACAAAAAGTTAGGGCCGAAATCAACTATTTTCCGTGATGGGTACCCTTTTGAGTTTCGAACGATTTTGTAGTTTTTTAAATTACTCCTCATTCGGAACTCCACTTTCGATGAAATAAATTTTGTTTTCGTCTGTCCTCGATCAAATATATATTCTAAACATTCTCACTCAAAATATAAGATCAAATGGTTCCTGTTATCACCTGTATATAAGACGTTAAATACATTTTCCTAGGTATCACCTAATTGTTTCATTCGATTTCGTAGTTTTATCAAGATCTCATCACTCACAGCTCCGTTTTAAGTGAAATTAGTTTTATTCGCATTCTAACTCGATATATATTAAGGTAGTAATGTTAATATAATACATAAATTTCGGACCGAAATCAACTATATTCCGTGATGGTACCCCTTTGAGTTTCGAACGATTTTGTAGTTTTTTGAATTACTCCTCATTCGGAACTCCACTTTCGATGAAATAAATTTTGTTTTCTTATGTACTCGATCAAATATACATTCTAAACATTATAACTCAAAATATAACATCAAATGGCTCTGTTATCACTTGCATATAATACGTTTTCCTAGGTATCACCTAATTGTTTGGTTCGATTTCGTAGTTTTATCAATATCTCATCACTCACAACTTCGGTTTTAGTGAAATTAGTTTTATTCGCATTATAACTCGATATATATTGACGTAGTAATGTTGATATAATACAAAAAGTTGGGGCCGAAATCAACTATTTTCCGCGATGGGTACCCCTTTGAGTTTCGAAAGATTTTGTAGTTTTTTAAATTACTCCTCATTCGGAACTCCACTTTCGATGAAATAAATTTTGTTTTCTTCTGTCCTCGATCAAATATATATTCTAAACATTCTCACTCAAAATATAAGATCAAATGGTTCCTGTTATCACCTGTGTATAAGACGTTAAATACGTTTTCCTAGGTATCACCAAATACGTTTTCCTAGGTATCACCTAATTGTTTCGTTCGATTTCGTAGTTTTATCAATATCTCATCACTCACAGCTCCGTTTTCAGTGAAATTAGTTTTATTCGCATTATAAATCGATATATATTGAGGTAGTAATGTTAATATAATACATATTTTTGGGACCGAAATCAACTATTTTCCGTGATGGTAGCCCTTTGAGTTTCGAACGATTTTGTAGTTTTTTGAATTACTCCTCATTGGGAACTCCACTTGCGATGAAATAAATTTTGTTTTCTTATCTACTCGATCAAATATACATTCTAAACATTATAACTCAAAATATAAGATCAAATGTTTGTTGTTATCACTTGTATATAAGACATTAAATACGTTTGGTGGCACCTAATTGTTTCGTCCGATTTCGTAGTTTTTTCAATATCTCGTCACTCACAACTTCGTTTTCAGTGAAATTAGTTTTATTCGCATTCTAACTCGATGTATATTGAGGTACTAATGTTAATGTAATACATATTTTTGGGACCGAAATCAACTATTTTCCGTGATGGTACCCCTTTGAGTTTCCAACGATTTTGTAATTTTTTAAATTACTCCTCATTCGGAACCCCACTTTCGATGAAATAAATTTTGTTTTTTTATGTACTCAATCAAATATATATTCTAAACATTCTTACTCAAAATATAAGATCAAATGGTTTCTGTTATCACCTGTATATAATACGTTTTCCTAGGTATGACCTAATTGTTTGGTTCGATTTCTTAGTTTTATCAATATCTCATCACTCACAACTTCGGTTTTAGTGAAATTAGTTTTATTCGCATTCTAACTCGATATATATTGACGTAGAAATGTTGATATAATACACAAAGTTGGGGCCGAAATCAACTATTTTCCGTGATGGGTACCCTTTTGAGTTTCGAACGATTTTGTAGTTTTTTAAATTACTCCTCATTCGGAACTCCACTTTCGATGAAATAAATTTTGTTTTCGTCTGTCCTCGATCAAATATATATTCTAAACATTCTCACTCAAAATATAAGATCAAATGGTTCCTGTTATCACCTGTATATAAGACGTTAAATACATTTTCCTAGGTATCACCTAATTGTTTCATTCGATTTCGTAGTTTTATCAAGATCTCATCACTCACAGCTCCGTTTTAAGTGAAATTAGTTTTATTCGCATTCTAACTCGATATATATTAAGGTAGTAATGTTAATATAATACATAAATTTCGGACCGAAATCAACTATATTCCGTGATGGTACCCCTTTGAGTTTCGAACGATTTTGTAGTTTTTTGAATTACTCCTCATTCGGAACTCCACTTTCGATGAAATAAATTTTGTTTTCTTATGTACTCGATCAAATATACATTCTAAACATTATAACTCAAAATATAAGATCAAATGGTTCTGTTATCACCTGTATATAATACGTTTTCCTAGGTATCACCTAATTGTTTGGTTCGATTTCGTAGTTTTATCAATATCTCATCACTCACAACTTCGGTTTTAGTGAAATTAGTTTTATTCGCATTATAACTCGATATATATTGACGTAGTAATGTTGATATAATACAAAAAGTTGGGGCCGAAATCAACTATTTTCCGTGATGGGTATCCCTTTGAGTTTCGAACGATTTTGTAGTTTTTTAAATTACTCCTCATTCGGAACTCCACTTTCGATGAAATAAATTTTGTTTTCTTCTATCCTCGATCAAATATATATTCTAAACATTCTCACTCAAAATATAAGATCAAATGGTTCCTGTTATCACCTGTATATAATACGTTTTCCTAGGTATCACCTAATTGTTTGGTTCGATTTCGTAGTTTTATCAATATCTCATCACTCACAACTTCGGTTTTAGTCAAATTAGTTTTATTCGCATTCTAACTCGATATATATTGACGTAGTAATGTTGATATAATACAAAAAGTTAGGGCCGAAATCAACTATTTTCCGTGATGGGTACCCTTTTGAGTTTCGAACGATTTTGTAGTTTTTTAAATTACTCCTCATTCGGAACTCCACTTTCGATGAAATAAATTTTGTTTTCGTCTGTCCTCGATCAAATATATATTCTAAACATTCTCACTCAAAATATAAGATCAAATGGTTCCTGTTATCACCTGTATATAAGACGTTAAATACATTTTCCTAGGTATCACCTAATTGTTTCATTCGATTTCGTAGTTTTATCAAGATCTCATCACTCACAGCTCCGTTTTAAGTGAAATTAGTTTTATTCGCATTCTAACTCGATATATATTAAGGTAGTAATGTTAATATAATACATAAATTTCGGACCGAAATCAACTATATTCCGTGATGGTACCCCTTTGAGTTTCGAACGATTTTGTAGTTTTTTGAATTACTCCTCATTCGGAACTCCACTTTCGATGAAATAAATTTTGTTTTCTTATGTACTCGATCAAATATACATTCTAAACATTATAACTCAAAATATAACATCAAATGGCTCTGTTATCACTTGCATATAATACGTTTTCCTAGGTATCACCTAATTGTTTGGTTCGATTTCGTAGTTTTATCAATATCTCATCACTCACAACTTCGGTTTTAGTGAAATTAGTTTTATTCGCATTATAACTCGATATATATTGACGTAGTAATGTTGATATAATACAAAAAGTTGGGGCCGAAATCAACTATTTTCCGCGATGGGTACCCCTTTGAGTTTCGAAAGATTTTGTAGTTTTTTAAATTACTCCTCATTCGGAACTCCACTTTCGATGAAATAAATTTTGTTTTCTTCTGTCCTCGATCAAATATATATTCTAAACATTCTCACTCAAAATATAAGATCAAATGGTTCCTGTTATCACCTGTGTATAAGACGTTAAATACGTTTTCCTAGGTATCACCAAATACGTTTTCCTAGGTATCACCTAATTGTTTCGTTCGATTTCGTAGTTTTATCAATATCTCATCACTCACAGCTCCGTTTTCAGTGAAATTAGTTTTATTCGCATTATAAATCGATATATATTGAGGTAGTAATGTTAATATAATACATATTTTTGGGACCGAAATCAACTATTTTCCGTGATGGTAGCCCTTTGAGTTTCGAACGATTTTGTAGTTTTTTGAATTACTCCTCATTGGGAACTCCACTTGCGATGAAATAAATTTTGTTTTCTTATCTACTCGATCAAATATACATTCTAAACATTATAACTCAAAATATAAGATCAAATGTTTGTTGTTATCACTTGTATATAAGACATTAAATACGTTTGGTGGCACCTAATTGTTTCGTCCGATTTCGTAGTTTTTTCAATATCTCGTCACTCACAACTTCGTTTTCAGTGAAATTAGTTTTATTCGCATTCTAACTCGATGTATATTGAGGTACTAATGTTAATGTAATACATATTTTTGGGACCGAAATCAACTATTTTCCGTGATGGTACCCCTTTGAGTTTCCAACGATTTTGTAATTTTTTAAATTACTCCTCATTCGGAACCCCACTTTCGATGAAATAAATTTTGTTTTTTTATGTACTCAATCAAATATATATTCTAAACATTCTTACTCAAAATATAAGATCAAATGGTTTCTGTTATCACCTGTATATAATACGTTTTCCTAGGTATGACCTAATTGTTTGGTTCGATTTCTTAGTTTTATCAATATCTCATCACTCACAACTTCGGTTTTAGTGAAATTAGTTTTATTCGCATTCTAACTCGATATATATTGACGTAGAAATGTTGATATAATACACAAAGTTGGGGCCGAAATCAACTATTTTCCGTGATGGGTACCCTTTTGAGTTTCGAACGATTTTGTAGTTTTTTAAATTACTCCTCATTCGGACCTCCACTGTCGATGAAATAAATTTTGTTTTCTTCTGTCCTCGATAAAATATATATTCTAAACATTCTCACTCAAAATATAAGATCAAATGGTTCCTGTTATCACCTGTATATAAGACGTTAAATACGTTTTCCTAGGTATCACCTAATTGTTTCATTCGATTTCGTAGTTTTATCAATATCTCATCACTCACAGCTCTGTTTTAAGTGAAATTAGTTTTATTCGCATTCTAACTCGATATATATTAAGGTAGTAATGTTAATATAATACATAAATTTCGGACCGAAATCAACTATTTTCCGTGATGGTACCCCTTTGAGTTTCGCACGATTTTGTAGTTTTTTGAATTACTCCTCATTCGGAACTCCACTTTCGATGAAATAAATTTTGTTTTCTTATGTACTCGATCAAATATACATTCTAAACATTATAACTCAAAATATAAGATCAAATGGTTCTGTTATCACCTGTATATAATACGTTTTCCTAGGTATCACCTAATTGTTTCGTTCGATTTCGTAGTTTTATCAATATCTCATCACTCACAGCTCCGTTTTCAGTGAAATTAGTTTTATTCGCATTATAAATCGATATATATTGAGGTAGTAATGTTAATATAATACATATTTTTGGGACCGAAATCAACTATTTTCCGTGATGGTAGCCCTTTGAGTTTCGAACGATTTTGTAGTTTTTTGAATTACTCCTCATTGGGAACTCCACTTGCGATGAAATAAATTTTGTTTTCTTATCTACTCGATCAAATATACATTCTAAACATTATAACTCAAAATATAAGATCAAATGTTTGTTGTTATCACTTGTATATAAGACATTAAATACGTTTGGTGGCACCTAATTGTTTCGTCCGATTTCGTAGTTTTTTCAATATCTCGTCACTCACAACTTCGTTTTCAGTGAAATTAGTTTTATTCGCATTCTAACTCGATGTATATTGAGGTACTAATGTTAATGTAATACATATTTTTGGGACCGAAATCAACTATTTTCCGTGATGGTACCCCTTTGAGTTTCCAACGATTTTGTAATTTTTTAAATTACTCCTCATTCGGAACCCCACTTTCGATGAAATAAATTTTGTTTTCTTATGTACTCGATCAAATATATATTCTAAACATTCTTACTCAAAATATAAGATCAAATGGTTCCTGTTATCACCTGTATATAATACGTTTTCCTAGGTATCACCTAATTGTTTGGTTCGATTTCGTAGTTTTATCAATATCTCATCACTCACAACTTCGGTTTTAGTGAAATTAGTTTTATTCGCATTCTAACTCGATATATATTGACGTAGTAATGTTGATATAATACAAAAAGTTAGGGCCGAAATCAACTATTTTCCGTGATGGGTACCCTTTTGAGTTTCGAACGATTTTGTAGTTTTTTAAATTACTCCTCATTCGGAACTCCACTTTCGATGAAATAAATTTTGTTTTCGTCTGTCCTCGATCAAATATATATTCTAAACATTCTCACTCAAAATATAAGATCAAATGGTTCCTGTTATCACCTGTATATAAGACGTTAAATACATTTTCCTAGGTATCACCTAATTGTTTCATTCGATTTCGTAGTTTTATCAAGATCTCATCACTCACAGCTCCGTTTTAAGTGAAATTAGTTTTATTCGCATTCTAACTCGATATATATTAAGGTAGTAATGTTAATATAATACATAAATTTCGGACCGAAATCAACTATATTCCGTGATGGTACCCCTTTGAGTTTCGAACGATTTTGTAGTTTTTTGAATTACTCCTCATTCGGAACTCCACTTTCGATGAAATAAATTTTGTTTTCTTATGTACTCGATCAAATATACATTCTAAACATTATAACTCAAAATATAAGATCAAATGGTTCTGTTATCACCTGTATATAATACGTTTTCCTAGGTATCACCTAATTGTTTGGTTCGATTTCGTAGTTTTATCAATATCTCATCACTCACAACTTCGGTTTTAGTCAAATTAGTTTTATTCGCATTCTAACTCGATATATATTGACGTAGTAATGTTGATATAATACAAAAAGTTAGGGCCGAAATCAACTATTTTCCGTGATGGGTACCCTTTTGAGTTTCGAACGATTTTGTAGTTTTTTAAATTACTCCTCATTCGGAACTCCACTTTCGATGAAATAAATTTTGTTTTCGTCTGTCCTCGATCAAATATATATTCTAAACATTCTCACTCAAAATATAAGATCAAATGGTTCCTGTTATCACCTGTATATAAGACGTTAAATACATTTTCCTAGGTATCACCTAATTGTTTCATTCGATTTCGTAGTTTTATCAAGATCTCATCACTCACAGCTCCGTTTTAAGTGAAATTAGTTTTATTCGCATTCTAACTCGATATATATTAAGGTAGTAATGTTAATATAATACATAAATTTCGGACCGAAATCAACTATATTCCGTGATGGTACCCCTTTGAGTTTCGAACGATTTTGTAGTTTTTTGAATTACTCCTCATTCGGAACTCCACTTTCGATGAAATAAATTTTGTTTTCTTATGTACTCGATCAAATATACATTCTAAACATTATAACTCAAAATATAACATCAAATGGCTCTGTTATCACTTGCATATAATACGTTTTCCTAGGTATCACCTAATTGTTTGGTTCGATTTCGTAGTTTTATCAATATCTCATCACTCACAACTTCGGTTTTAGTGAAATTAGTTTTATTCGCATTATAACTCGATATATATTGACGTAGTAATGTTGATATAATACAAAAAGTTGGGGCCGAAATCAACTATTTTCCGCGATGGGTACCCCTTTGAGTTTCGAAAGATTTTGTAGTTTTTTAAATTACTCCTCATTCGGAACTCCACTTTCGATGAAATAAATTTTGTTTTCTTCTGTCCTCGATCAAATATATATTCTAAACATTCTCACTCAAAATATAAGATCAAATGGTTCCTGTTATCACCTGTGTATAAGACGTTAAATACGTTTTCCTAGGTATCACCAAATACGTTTTCCTAGGTATCACCTAATTGTTTCGTTCGATTTCGTAGTTTTATCAATATCTCATCACTCACAGCTCCGTTTTCAGTGAAATTAGTTTTATTCGCATTATAAATCGATATATATTGAGGTAGTAATGTTAATATAATACATATTTTTGGGACCGAAATCAACTATTTTCCGTGATGGTAGCCCTTTGAGTTTCGAACGATTTTGTAGTTTTTTGAATTACTCCTCATTGGGAACTCCACTTGCGATGAAATAAATTTTGTTTTCTTATCTACTCGATCAAATATACATTCTAAACATTATAACTCAAAATATAAGATCAAATGTTTGTTGTTATCACTTGTATATAAGACATTAAATACGTTTGGTGGCACCTAATTGTTTCGTCCGATTTCGTAGTTTTTTCAATATCTCGTCACTCACAACTTCGTTTTCAGTGAAATTAGTTTTATTCGCATTCTAACTCGATGTATATTGAGGTACTAATGTTAATGTAATACATATTTTTGGGACCGAAATCAACTATTTTCCGTGATGGTACCCCTTTGAGTTTCCAACGATTTTGTAATTTTTTAAATTACTCCTCATTCGGAACCCCACTTTCGATGAAATAAATTTTGTTTTTTTATGTACTCAATCAAATATATATTCTAAACATTCTTACTCAAAATATAAGATCAAATGGTTTCTGTTATCACCTGTATATAATACGTTTTCCTAGGTATGACCTAATTGTTTGGTTCGATTTCTTAGTTTTATCAATATCTCATCACTCACAACTTCGGTTTTAGTGAAATTAGTTTTATTCGCATTCTAACTCGATATATATTGACGTAGAAATGTTGATATAATACACAAAGTTGGGGCCGAAATCAACTATTTTCCGTGATGGGTACCCTTTTGAGTTTCGAACGATTTTGTAGTTTTTTAAATTACTCCTCATTCGGACCTCCACTGTCGATGAAATAAATTTTGTTTTCTTCTGTCCTCGATAAAATATATATTCTAAACATTCTCACTCAAAATATAAGATCAAATGGTTCCTGTTATCACCTGTATATAAGACGTTAAATACGTTTTCCTAGGTATCACCTAATTGTTTCATTCGATTTCGTAGTTTTATCAATATCTCATCACTCACAGCTCTGTTTTAAGTGAAATTAGTTTTATTCGCATTCTAACTCGATATATATTAAGGTAGTAATGTTAATATAATACATAAATTTCGGACCGAAATCAACTATTTTCCGTGATGGTACCCCTTTGAGTTTCGAACGATTTTGTAGTTTTTTGAATTACTCCTCATTCGGAACTCCACTTTCGATGAAATAAATTTTGTTTTCTTATGTACTCGATCAAATATACATTCTAAACATTATAACTCAAAATATAAGATCAAATGGTTCTGTTATCACCTGTATATAATACGTTTTCCTAGGTATCACCTAATTGTTTGGTTCGATTTCGTAGTTTTATCAATATCTCATCACTCACAACTTTGGTTTTAGTGAAATTAGTTTTATTCGCATTATAACTCGATATATATTGACGTAGTAATTTTGATATAATACAAAAAGTTGGGGCCGAAATCAACTATTTTCCGCGATGGGTACCCCTTTGAGTTTCGAACGATTTTGTAGTTTTTTAAATTACTCCTCATTCGGAACTCCACTTTCGATGAAATAAATTTTGTTTTCTTCTGTCCTCGATCAAATATATATTCTAAACATTCTCACTCAAAATATAAGATCAAATGGTTCCTGTTATCACCTGTATATAAGACGTTAAATACGTTTTCCTAGGTATCACCTAATTGTTTCGTTCGATTTCGTAGTTTTATCAATATCTCATCACTCACAGCTCCGTTTTCAGTGAAATTAGTTTTATTCGCATTATAAATCGATATATATTGAGGTAGTAATGTTAATATAATACATATTTTTGGGACCGAAATCAACTATTTTCCGTGATGGTAGCCCTTTGAGTTTCGAACGATTTTGTAGTTTTTTGAATTACTCCTCATTCGGAACTCCACTTTCGATGAAATAAATTTTGTTTTCTTATGTACTCGATCAAATATACATTCTAAACATTATAACTCAAAATATAAGATCAAATGTTTGTTGTTATCACTTGTATATAAGACGTTAAATATGTTTGGTGGCACCTAATTATTTCGTCCGATTTCGTAGTTTTGTCAATATCTCGTCACTCACAACTTCGTTTTCAGTGAAATTAGTTTTATTCGCATTCTAACTCGATGTATATTGAGGTACTAATGTTAATGTAATACATATTTTTTGGACCGAAATCAACTATTTTCAGTGATGGTACCCCTTTGAGTTTCCAACGATTTTGTAATTTTTTAAATTACTCCTCATTCGGAACTCCACTTTCGATGAAATAAATTTTGTTTTCTTATGTACTCGATCAAATATATATTCTAAACATTCTTACTCAAAATATAAGATCAAATGGTTCCTGTTATCACCTGTATATAATACGTTTTCCTAGGTATCACCTAATTGTTTGGTTCGATTTCGTAGTTTTATCAATATCTCATCACTCACAACTTCGGTTTAAGTGAAATTAGTTTTATTCGCATTATAACTCGATATATATTGACAAGTAATGTTGATATAATACAAAAAGTTAGGGCCGAAATCAACTATTTTCCGTGATGGGTACCCTTTTGAGTTTCGAACGATTTTGTAGTTTTTTAAATTACTCCTCATTCGGAACTCCACTTTCGATGAAATAAATTTTGTTTTCATCTGTCCTCGATCAAATATATATTCTAAACATTCTCACTCAAAATATAAGATCAAATGGTTCCTGTTATCACCTGTATATAAGACGTTAAATACATTTTCCTAGGTATCACCTAATTGTTTCATTCGATTTCGTAGTTTTATCAAGATCTCATCACTCACAGCTCCGTTTTAAGTGAAATTAGTTTTATTCGCATTCTAAGTCGATATATATTAAGGTAGTAATGTTAATATAATACATAAATTTCGGACCGAAATCAACTATATTCCGTGATGGTACCCCTTTGAGTTTCGAACGATTTTGTAGTTTTTTGAATTACTCCTCATTCGGAACTCCACTTTCGATGAAATAAATTTTGTTTTCTTATGTACTCGATCAAATATACATTCTAAACATTATAACTCAAAATATAAGATCAAATGGTTCTGTTATCACCTGTATATAATACGTTTTCCTAGGTATCACCTAATTGTTTGGTTCGATTTCGTAGTTTTATCAATATCTCATCACTCACAACTTCGGTTTTAGTGAAATTAGTTTTATTCGCATTATAACTCGATATATATTGACGTAGTAATGTTGATATAATACAAAAAGTTGGGGCCGAAATCAACTATTTTCCGTGATGGGTACCCCTTTGAGTTTCGAACGATTTTGTAGTTTTTTAAATTACTCCTCATTCGGAACTCCACTTTCGATGAAATAAGTTTTGTTTTCTTTTGTCCTCGATTAAATATATATTCTAAACATTCTCACTCAAAATATAAGATCAAATGGTTCCTGTTATCACCTGTATATAAGACGTTAAATACGTTTTCCTAGGTATCACCTAATTGTTTCGTTCGATTTCGTAGTTTTATCAATATCTCATCACTCACAGCTCCGTTTTCAGTGAAATTAGTTTTATTCGCATTCTAACTCGATATATATTGAGGTAGTAATGTTAATATAATACATAAATTTCGGACCGAAATCGACTATTTTCCGTGATGGTACCCCTTTGAGTTTCAATCGATTTTGTAGTTTTTTGAATTACTCCTCGTTCGGAACTCCACTTTCGATGAAATAAATTTTGTTTTCTTATGTACTCGATCAAATATACATTCTAAACATTATAACTCAAAATATAAGATCAAATTTTTGTTGTTATCACTTGTATATAAGACGTTAAATACGTTTGGTGGCACCTAATTGTTTCGTCCGATTTCGTAGTTTTGTCAATATCTCGTCACTCACAACTTCGTTTTCAGTGAAATTAGTTTTATTCGCATTCTAACTCGATATATATTGAGGTAGTAATGTTAATATAATACATATTTTTGGGACCGAAATCAACTATTTTCTGTGATGGTACCCCTTTTAGTTTTGAACGATTTTATAGTTTTTTGAATTACTCCTCATTCAGAACTCTACTTTCGATGAAATAAATTTTGTTTTCTTATGTAATCGATCAAATATACATTCTAAACATTATAGCTCAAAATATAAGATCAATTGTTTGTTGTTATCACTTGTATATAAGACGTTAAATACGTTTTTCCTAAGTGGCACCTAATTGTTTCGTCTGATTTCGTAGTTTTGTCAATATCTCGTCACTCACAACTTCGTTTTCAGTGAAATTAGTTTTATTCGCATTCTAACTCGATGTATATTGAGGTACTAATGTTAATGTAATACATATTTTTGGGACCGAAATCAACTATTTTCCGTGATGGTACCCCTTTGAGTTTCCAACGATTTTGTAATTTTTTAAATTACTCCTCATTCGGAACTCCACTTTCGATGAAATAAATTTTGTTTTCTTATGTACTCGATCAAATATACATTCTAAATATAAGGCGTTTGTGGTTATCAAATGTATATAAGACGTTAAATACGTTTTTCATAGGTGGCACCTAATTGTTAAAAACGTTAAATACGTTTTATCACCTAGGCATCACCTAACTGTTTCGTCCGATTTCGTAGTTTTATCAATATCTCATCACTCACAACTCCATTTTCTGTTAAATTAGTTTTATTCGCATTCTAACTCAATATATATTGACATAGTAATGTTAATATAATACATAATTTTGGGACCGAAATCAACTATTTTATGTGATGGTACCCCTTTGAGTTTTAACCGATTTTGTAGTTTTTTGAATTTCTCCTCATTCAGAACTCCATTTTTGTTGAAATAACTTTTGTTTTCTTCCGTACTCGATCAAATATATATTATAAACATTCTCACTCAAAATATAAGATCAAATGGTTCCTGTTATCACTAGTATCTAAGACGTTAAATACGTTTTTCCTAGGTATCACCTAACTGTTGTGAGTAAACTGAACTGAATGTAGAATTGAAAGGAAAGCTTTGAAATGAAGAAAAGAAGAAGAAATGGAAATAACAGAATTTAACAGCTTTGAACTTTACTTCAGATTCAAGTTACCTTTGAAGCTTACATCCATCCCTATTTATACTAATTCTACAATCAAGAATCTATACAAAACTAGAACACTCTACTATCTTCTAGCATACTCTAGCACATTCTTGAAACAATTTGCCTAATGCCTTACATTTGAAGAAATCGGCCTAATGCCTTGCACATCAAGCAACCATTCTATACATGTATCCTAACAACTGTTTCGTCTGATTTTGTAATTTTGTCAATATCTCATCAGTCACATCTCCGTTTTAAGTCAAATTAGTTTTATTCGCATTCTAACTCGATATATATTGAGGTAGTAATGTTAATATAATACATATTTTTGGGACCGAAATCAACTATTTAACGTGATGGTACCCCTTTGAGTTTTAACCGATTTTGTAATTTTTTGAATTTCTCCTCATTCGGAACTCCACTTTCGATGAAATGAAAAATAAAATCTTTTGTACTCGATCAAATAAATATTCTAAACATTCTCACTCAAAATATAAGATCAAATGTAACTGCTATCAATTGTATATAATATGTTAAATACGTTTTCCTAGGTATCACCTAACTGTTTCATCCGATTTCGTAGTTTTATCAATATCTCATCACTCACAACTCCGTTTTCAGTGAAATTAGTTTTATTCGTATTCTAACTCAATATATATTGACGTATTAATGTTAATATAATACATAATTTTGGGACCGAAATCAACTATTTTCCGTGATGACCCTTTGAGTTTCAATCGATTTTGTAGTTTTTTGAATTTCTCCTCATTCGGAACTCCATTTTTGATGAAATAACTTTTGTTTTCTTCTGTACTCGATCAAATATATATTCTAAACATTCTCACTCAAAATATAAGATCAAATGTTTGTTGTTATCACCTGTATGTAAGACGTTAAATACTTTTTTCCTAGGTGGCACCTTATTGTTTCGTCCAATTTCGTAGTTTTTTCAATATCTCATCACTCACAACTTCGTTTTTAGTGCAATTAGTTTTATTCGCATTCTACCTCGATATATATTGAGGTAGTAATGTTAATATAATACAAAAAGTTGGGGCCGAAATCAACTATTTTCCGTGATGGGTACCCCTTTGAGTTTCGAACGATTTTGTAGTTTTTTAAATTACTCCTCATTCGGAACTCCACTTTCTATGAAATAAGTTTTGTTTTCTTTTGTCCTCGATTAAATATATATTCTAAACATTCTCACTCAAAATATAAGATCAAATGGTTCCTGTTATCACCTGTATATAAGACGTTTAATACTTTTTTCCTAGATGGCACCTTATTGTTTCGTCCGATTTCGTAGTTTTGTCAATATCTCGTCACTCACAACTTCGGTTTCAGTGAAATTATTACTTTTTTCCTAGGTGGCACCTAATTGTTTCGTCCGATTTCGTAGTTTTATCAATATCTCATCACTCACAACTTCGTTTTCAGTTAAATTAGTTTTGTCAATATATCATTTTGTAACTTTTACATCATTTTTTATTCCGCATCTCAAATCTTGGTTTTCTGTGATGGTACCCCTTTCAGTTTTTCTCAATTTTTGGAGTTTTTTCAAATCTTCTCACTTATCGTTTTATTTTCGTCAAAGTTAAATTTATTCAGATTATTTCACGACATATATCATTGTTATAGAGTTTACATCATTTCTTATTTTGGATCTCAAAGCTTGTTTTTTTTTTATGGCCTTTAAATATTTCCTAAGTTTTGTAGCTTTGTCATATCTTCGCACTTGGAACTTTGTTTTCGAGCAAATCTATTTTATTCATATTCTTATATAACATGCATCATTTTATAACGTTTACATCATTTTTTATCCCTGATCTCAAAGCTTGGATTTCTGTGATGGTACCCCTTTCATATTTCCCGTTTTTTGGAGATTTTTCAAATCTTCTTAGTCAAAACTTTATTTTCATTGAAATTAATTGGATTCACATTCTTTCATGACATTTATCATTGTAATAACATTTACATCATTTCTTATTCCATATCTCAAAGCTTTTTTTCTGTAATAGTAACCCTTTGAATTTTTCCCAATTTTTGTATCTTAGTCATATCTTCTGACTCAGAACTTTGTTTTTGGTCAAATCTATTTTATTCATATTCTTATATAACATGCATCATTTTATAACGTTTACATCATGTTTTATCCCTGATCTCAAAGCTTGGTTTTATGTGATGGTACCCCTTTCAGTGTTTCCCGTTTTTTGGAGATTTTTTAAATTTTCTTAGTCAAAACTTTCTTTTGGTCGAAACTAAATGGAATCACATTCTTTCACCACATATATCATTGTTATAACATTTACATCATTTCTTATTCCGGATCTCAAAGCTTGTTTTTCCGTGATGGTACCCCTTTGAATTTTTCCCAATTTTTGTATCTTTGTCATATCTTCTGACTCAGAACTTTGTTTTTGATCAAATCTATTTTAGTATCATTCTTACACGACATATACCATGTTGTAATGTTTACATCATTTTTTATTCCGGATCTCAAAGCTTGGTTCTGTGTGATGGTACCCCTTTTAGTTTTTCCCGATTTTTGGAGTTTATCCATATCTTCTTACACCTCACTTTATTTTCGTCGAAATTAATTTTATTCACATTATTTCATGACATATATCATTGTTATAGCATTTACATCATTTCTTATTCTGGATCTCAAAACTTGTTTTTTTGTGATGGTACCCCTTTGAATTTTCCCAATTTTTGTAGCTTTGTCATATCTACTCACTCAGAACTTTGTTTTCGATCAAATCTATTTTATATCATTCTTACACGACATATATGATTTTATAACGTTTACATCATTTTTTATTCCGGATCTCAAATCTTGGTTTTGTTTGATCGTACCCCTTTCAGTTTTTCTCGATTTTTGGAGTTTTTTCATATCTCCTCACTCATCACTTTATTTTCGTCGAAATTAATTTTATTCACGTTATTTCACAACATACATCATTTTTATAGCGTTTACATCATTTCTTATTCTGGATCTCAAAGCTTGTTTTTATATAATGGTACCCCTTTGATTTTTCCCCGTTTTTGTAGGTTTGTCATATCTTCTCACTCAGAACTTTATTTTCGATCAAATCTATTTTACTCTGCACAGCTATTTTGACAAAGGAACGTGGTACCACAACAAGAAATGGCCCATGAATTTGCCGAGTATTCTGCATTAGGACGTAAAATAATTATTACTCGACATTTATTATTATTATTATAACGCTTACATTATTTTTCGAACCTCATCTTTCTTTTTCATGAGTGAATATTATGAAATAAGAAACATCCAATACAAGAAGAGTTTATAGGGTTCTTCAAAATGGTACAGTTTCAAATCAAGAGTACATCAACCAAATTGGTTGCATTTTGAGAGTAGCAAATGTAATTTGCAGAGGTGACCTTGAAGAATTTATGGAGAACTCCCCTGACAACAATTTACCCATCCTGAAGCAATATTTCATTAGCTGCAAAGGAGTTGCAGTATGACAAGAAAAAAAAATAGAATCAAACAAAATGCTTTAAGTAAACTATAAGTGGAACAGAAGAATATTTTGCCCAATTATTAATATTATTGGAGCATCTTTACAATGTCTAAGACGACTAGCTCAAATTACTGAGATAAAAGAGGAGTGCACAGATAGAAAAGTAACAGCAGAATTGATTTTTATTCATTGAAAGATGCAAGCTTCACTGCATTGGTTAGTGTCCTCTCTTGAATTGCATAAAGTTGCAGTAGTACAGAATACAACAGAGCAGATTTGTGGACTAATCAATCATCTGTGTAGCTCTTCAACAGACTAAACAGAGAACAACACGATTTCAAGGCTAAAAACAACAATTGGCGGCTTCTGCCGGAGAGAAAACCTAATGGAAAAAGAAACATTGTTGTATCTCTATTCCACCGGATCAGTTATTGTGTTTGGGAGGTAAAATTAACTAGTGAGGGTTAATAATTCAAGATTAAATTTTACTACTTATCATACCAAAGAAGGATTCAGGATGCCGAGGCTAGAAAACTGCACCTGAAAAATGAAGACTCCTGTGTTATAGACATCATCCTTTCACACCCAAATACTTTAACTTATCATGCCAAAATAAATTGAAATTAAACCTTAGTACCCATGGAAATGCCGAATAACTGAATTCAAAGATATATCAAAATTTGTTGGCCTGGAAAAAAGTCTATCTTGAGCATATATTAGGTATTTAAATGCGAAAACCTAAAGAAGATTCTGTAACAGGCATGGATAAATATGTTGATTTTGAGTATAATTCGGGAAAGAAGACACGCAATTAACAAATTATAGTCTTACAGTCATTCCATTATGAGATCACACGTGATATTTTGCAGAAGCAACTTTTAGATTTGGTACGAAAACAGAAACTCCAAGGAATAGTCAAAGGAAACAACTTTTATGCCAACAACTGCTATTTCAAAAGAAGAGGAAGCTCACCTCTATAACAGGATGACGAATCAGCTTGAACACTGTGTCTGTCACTTATCATTAGGAGCAGTAGATTGTTGCTGATAGGACATTCCGTATCTGGCTCCCGACCAATCCCTCTGCTGTAGCATGTAAGGACTCGATTCGAAGCCGTGAAACCCCGATCCATTCATGCCTGGATTTGCCATTTGCATCGCCATATGACCATGTGGCATCCCATAAACAGGCATGGGCATCATTGCCGGGGCACCGTAAGGCATCTGGATCTGCACCGGCATGTTCCTGCTGCCATGGCTGCCACCATTGTTGCTGCCGCCATTCTCGTGCAAGCTCTGAGGCACAGGTGTTGAAGCAAACAGCTGGTCCGATGAAGAAGGCCCTTCGTTGGACAGACCATGCATCCTCTTCAAGTAAAGTCTGTACTTCTGCAGGTGACTGGCGACGTTTTCTCGGGTCAACCCTTCCACATTCATCAGCTGCATAATCGTCTTCGGAACCGCCTTGTTGATGCCCAGATGGGCCACAACGTCAACGAATCGCTTGTGAAGCTGTGGGGTCCAAACCAACCGTGGCCTCTTCAGAGTCCGAGCGGATGGGTCATCGCCTGAATTATCCGCCCGTAGAGCTGAATCCGCCTCCTCAGGGGAATCGATCTTCCTCAATTTCCTCGAATCGGAGCGATCTCCGTCCTCTTGCTCCACGAGCATTGTGTCTCGATTCTCCGCAAACGATTTGAAGTTGTTACTCGAAGAGAAGTCCTGTGATTGGGAGGAGTTGCCTCGCAAGCTGGCCAGGGTATTCTGAGACGCGCGATTGACATCGAGAACAGTCCGGTAGGTCTCTCGGGAGATTCGAAACGCCGACGCAAGCTCCGGTGAGATCAACGCCTGGGACAGCGGCGTCAGATCATCCACGTCCGGTAATCCAATCTCCCACTCGTAAACTCGATCATCATCGTCACCGTTTCCGTACTCACTCATCCTCACTTCCTCGCCCATCTTCTCCAAATTCAGCCACGATTTGACAGGACTTCCAAAACGATTCAGCAAAAGCCGTATCAGACGACTCCAGAAACGGTACGGTGGTAGCAGAAGCTAGAAGAAGCAACGATGGAGGCTCAGTTCTAGATCCGAGATTCACAGAGAGAAATGAGGGGATGAAGAAGAAGAAGCGAAGTAAAAAAGGAAAGATGGATATAATTTTCGAAAATAATAATAATAATAAATTGTATTTACCAAAAGAGAAATACTTTTGCGCGAAAAAGTGCAATATCTTATTCCAAATCACTCTCCCGCCGCTGCCAACGTGGACGGCTTCGCCAGATATTTTGGATCCTTTATCTAATTATATCTTCTGACCATTCTGATCCCTCTACGAGTCAGACCCTCCGATCCTTGCCACGTGTAATGTACATTCCATCAGACGGTGAAAAACATGTCCACGTTGCCTTCCTTAGTGCAGTAGATTTACCGAAAAATACTCGATTACACCATCTTAAAGGTTGTTCTGATTCGCTGGGAGGTGACAGTTGGGAAAGAGGATGCACTTTCCGGAGGAGTTTTACGTAAATTCAGTCGGCTATTGTGGGCCAGGGGCAAAAGCGTTAAAGATAGTAAAGTTAGGCGGTCGGACCAATGAGAGAAGACTATATTGGTAGACAGCTGGCCAAGTGAAACGTGGACAATAGAGGACGACAGATTAAGCATTTCAAGTTTGTGCCGTCAGATTGTTGGATAATATAAAGAGGACGCCAGCACGTGCGTAATTGGGTCCCACTGACTCTGAGAGCTGAGTTTTGCTGTACAGGCCCTGTTTTGTGATATTTGGGCCGTTGATGATATAAGCCCAATAGATAAAATTCGATTACCATCATAATTTAATTACTTTTTGGTCTAAGGATAAGGATATTAATTCAAATACTAACAAAAATTTGACATGTGACGTAAGATCTTCATTAAAATAATAATGATAATAATAATAATAATAATCTGATCTAAAGGAGCAATGGTCCCTACTAAAGATGTCACTAAAAATCGTGGATTTACTTGTCTCAATTGAATTTTTTAATTATATTACAAAATAAAAATAATGATAACGTCAAGTAGCATCCTTTCCATTTTATAAGCTGGTAGTGACAAATTTGTCCCAAATAAAATATAATAGTGAATGAAAGAGAAAGGTGGTGGTCATATGTACCTAAGTGGATAGTTGAGGGTAAATAATAAATTTATGTAACTTCAAGATAGGGAGTGAGAAGAGAACCGGAGAAACATGGGAATTGGTGGATAGAGTGAAGCTTTGTTGCTCTGCTCCAATGGCCACGTCTCTATCCATATCATCTCCCCATAGTCCCTCCTTCCTCCTCAAGCCCAAACTTCGAACCTATTCAGGAATCACTTTTTCTTTCATCTCACCTCTTCCTTCCCTTTTGGAAAGAGGCATTCTTTGCCGCCGCAGACCTCGTAAAGATCCTCAGAATATCCACCGCAGATGGAGAATCTCCGCTGTTGCCGAAGATGCTCTAATCTCTGACGCACAACAGATAGTCACCGCTGGCGACGATGGGGTTTCCACCATCATTTCGTCCCTGCTCTTCTTTGCTTTTGTTGGTTTGTCTATTCTCACAATTGGGGTAAATTAACCTATACTGATTGCTCCCAATTCACTATATAATGTCCTTCTTACGTGTATCAGTTCACACAATGGGATTGAGAATTCGTGCATTTTGAGTTAAATGCTGCATGAAATGCCAATTTGTATAATTCATGATCATGTTTCGTGTTCCAGAGCTACCAAAGATTCCCAACCAAGGAAACTACTGACCTTGAGCAGCTGAGCTTCTTTCTTTGATGTGCCAGTGAGCTTGCTGTCTACATTCTTTGATTTGGAATCCAAAATGAGCTAAATATGTGATTTTTTTAAAGTGGGTGCCTTCCTGCATTGGTCGATTTTATGATAGAAATGCGCTAAAGCTGCAATTTTTTGAAACATTCTTCACTATTGTGTTGGAGATGAGCTAACGATGTGATCTTTGAAGTGGATCCTACGTTCGTTGATTTCATGTGAGAAATGAGCTAAAGATGTGATTTTCGAAAACCATTCGTGGTAAGAGATGAGCTAAAGATGTTATTTTTGAAAGTAGCTTATTCCTGGTACATACTTTTGCAGGTAATCTACATTGCGGTGACAGATTTTTTACAAAAGAGAGAGGGGGAGAAGTTTGTGAAGGAAGAAGCAGCTAAGAAGAAGAAGAAGAAGAAGGGTAAGGCAAGTGCTCGGACCGGACCTAAAGGGTTTGGTCAGAAGATGGATGAATTCGAGGATTCGATTTGATCATCGTACACTGCTGTGATGTATTTGAAATGAGATATTGTACAACCCTCTTCCCATTTCTTTTTCTGGGGAATTGATGGATCGGATCCACATCCACTGCATTATTTAGGGCAAGTGATTTATATGGTAAGTGATCTTTCTTTCTTCCCTATCCCCCATCGATCTCTCCTTCTCAATAAACAACTTCACGAACAGTCAGCTGAAAGGATGATGATTTGATAGACAACGTAGGACGACATGATATCTGTCTTGTTGTGAGTCCGACCTAATTTGATGACAAAGAAAAGCACTGGAAGTGATTGAATTATTCGCCTTTTGGTGCCGCTTTAATGTAGTGCTTGAAGGAGCAAGCGACTCTCTTTTTTCTTCTTTTACTACTTTTGCTTTCTCTTCTCTTCTCTTCTCTTCTTTTGTGAAAGAAAAAGGACCTTAGCGAAGGCATCTCTCATCAACTATGTACTTTATAAATATATATATTCTAATGAATCCTAATATTCTGAAATTCAAACACAGTGGAATTGTTGGTTCAAAGGAAAGCCATTCCTTTTCAAAAGTATATTTCTCTGGATGAATACATAAATAATGGTTCCTCATAAGACAACAACAATCAATCTACTAATGATCTGTCGTAACATGCAAGGAGACAACTATTAGAAAGTGTCATCTAAAGAATGTGCGGTGTGGACTTGCTTCTATCCATCAAAATGTGGCAGATGTACAAAATCAAGTGGATCATAAAAAAAATATTCGTTCCAAAATAATATACCGACTTGTTTTTTATAAAGAAGGTTGGGGACAGACTAGACTAGACGGGCGGGCACACCACGGGCAGCATCAACTCGTCGAGTAAAATTTCAAACTCGGCGTCTTCGATTACTCGTCAGGTCAACTCCGCGGTTTCCCTTCTTGTGACAGTTGTGTTCTCCACACCAGGATCAGGAGAAATTTTCGCATCGTCTACTATAACTTTCAAAGAGAGCATATGCACCGGGTGCACTCTATTACTACAATGTACCTTTTCCAACCACAAAACATAACTCCATCCGGTCTTCGGTCTTGACAATAAATTTAACGCTGTTTACCTCCTGACAAATAGTAATTGGCCACGTCACCAAAAAAGTATGAACCCTCTTTCGCCGTTATCCTCTCCTTCAGCTCCTTAAAACGCTTCCTCTTTTTTCTCTCTCCATCTCCATCTCCATCTCCATCCATTATTAACATTCACCACTTTCAATCTCTCTCTACTCTCCGTTCCACCCTCGCCGGAATCTGGACCGCGGAAGAGATGACGTCGTTAACGACCGCGTACTGGTGCTACCGATGCGCTCGTTTCGTCAGTGGGTGGACACAAAACGAGGTCATCACCTGCCCTCACTGCTACGGCGGTTTCGTGGAGGAGATCCCCGACGACAGCTCCCCCGGCCATCAGTCCGTGCCGACGACCATGCTGGGGCATACCGCAGAAAGAAGAGATCATTCCCACGGTACCCCGAACGTCAGGCTCAGAAGACGAAGGCCCGCAGCAGGTGACCGTTCGCCGTTCAACCCCGTCATCGTTCTCCGGGGACCCACCTCCGAGGTTGAGAGTGAAAGCGGTGCGTTCGAGCTGTACTACGACGAAGGTAACGGCTCTGGTCTTCGGCCTCTTCCGCCGTCCGTGTCAGACTTCCTGATGGACTCGGGCTTCGACAGACTGCTGGAGCAGCTCTCACAGCTGGAGATCACTGGCCTCGGACGGACGGAGAACCCGCCAGCTTCGAAATCGGCGATTGAATCGATGCCCACAATCGAGATCAGCTCCGATCATGTACACACCGAATTGCACTGCGCCGTTTGCAAAGACGAGTTTGAGCTTGGATCGGAGGCGAGAGAGATGCCGTGCAAGCACGTTTACCACTCCGAATGTATTCTCCCCTGGCTCTCTATGCGTAACTCCTGTCCAGTCTGCCGCCACGAGCTGCCGTCAGAGACAGACACCACGGGGTTTGATAACTCCAGTCGTGACGGGGAGGAAGAGCCAGTTGGGTTAACGATATGGAGACTCCCGGGAGGCGCTTTCGCTGTGGGAAGGTTCAGGCGAGACGGGGAGAGGGAGTTACCTGACGTGTTCACCGAAATGGACGGTGGGTTTAATGGGTCAAGCGCTGCTCCGAGAACCGTATCGTGGGGGCTGAGCCGCAGGGGCAGTGAGAGAGGCGGGTTCGGACAGATTATTCGGAATATGTTTTCATTCTTGTCGAGGAGGTCCAGATCGAACCGACCATCAGACTCTGATTCTATGAGAAGTCGGCGCCTGGCCGGCCACCGGAGGCAGCGGAACAGTACATTGGTGCCGGAACCCTAAATAGAGTAGCATAAGTAAAAAACATGTTCGCCACGAGGAAACGTGTTAGATTTTTTCATTTATTACTTGGAATTATTCTGGTTAATAGATTGAATTCCCCTCTTCACTGGAAATGGAAATGGAGACGAAGCTGCAGAAGAATGGGCTATGGAGATTTTGTCAAGAATGGTAGACCAGACAACAACTGTTGATCCAGTCAATCATTCTCTATGAATATTTATTTTATTTCTTGTCCCAACATTTTTTTTTCTGCGAAGTGTCTTAGGAGACACATTTGGAATGCATGTCATTTTGTAATTAGCGTTACACATACATATCCTACCAGAAATACTAAATGAAATCAATTTTGTAAAGAAAGTGAAGAAAATAAATACGCTAAGAAGACACTTATGCAGACCCAAAGAAATAGTCGGCTCAGAAACTAAACTACCACTCTTATATATTTAAAATAAAAAGATTGATCTTCTTGAAGCTTTCAATTCCAAATATAAATTTGGATATTTATTGGAGCCAATAATAATGTGTGATCCGTACTTGGAGAATTAGTAGCTCTGGTTTCATCTCAAACAGCCATGTGCGTCCATTTCACGGAATTGTATTACCTAGCTACATCTACTATCTATTATTATACATGTTGACGTCATTGATATTTTGATGGATATTATATGATGACCATAGAGGAGATAGATACACACCGGAAGGAAGACTAGACCCAGACCCTTAAACCATGTCTGATCCATCGGATTCACTGTCCCTGCCTTCTTCTTGCCAAGCTGCTGAACCCAGAAGCTGAAACTTGCACACGGGGCATGTGCCTTGCTGACGTAACCAGGGATCTATGCAGTTCGGGTGAAACTGCCAAGAACAACCAACCCAAATCAAATGACAAAAACCTGTCTACTACGTAACAATAATGTAAAGAGCGGGACACAACATACTTGATGCAAACATGGCAAGCTGCGAACAAGATCTCCATGGTTCACTTGCTCCAAGCAGATGCTACATGTCAAACCATCTTCCGATGAAGCAGTGCTTATTTCTGCAACTTTGTTGCTTTGGCTAATCTGCTAATTGGTGGAACAATCAAACAAATAAATAAAACATCTTGAAGAGACGAGAAAATTTGCAGTCATAGCATCCAATGGGCACTCCACTGGATATAACAACGGTCCAATGAAAACTAATGTAATGATAAGACCCTTAAACGAAATTGGCTTCTACTGAGTTAGTAGGCTGCTTAGGAATTATATGCAAAATATCAAGTAAGGATGAGATATACTCGCAACTAATTGTGGTAGTAATATGTGAGTGAGTACCTCAGCTGACGCTGAAGAAGAAGGTGTCTGCTGCCCCAATGAGTTCTTACTGCAAAAAGGTTAAATAACAATCCTTGATTTCACAGAACTCGGAGCTTAACAGTTACTAATTTGTCTATACTAATGAAACCCAGAAGATTATTTTGCGCATTCTGAAAAAAACTAGCTCTGTAAGTTCACCTGTTGGAGCCAGTGCTCTTGTACTTGTGAACAGGTAAGGTATTTATCTCTTCTTCACTCATCGAAGGAACTGCGGATGCATTATCTGCATCTAAAGCTCTTAAAGCATCATAATCTGCAGAGGAGTTTGCTAGCGAGTCAAGTTCCACGAAGAATATAGTGCAGAGATTTGGGTATTCAAGGTTTAGTTTCTGAATAGCTGTGGACTCATACCTAACCAACAGAGTGAAGTTGACGCAATGGATTAAAACTAAAACAACAAAAGCTCGGTATATACCTAAATCATCAAATTCACGGTCCAGTAAAGCAAGCTGGAGCCTCAATCCCTGAAGCCGTCCCCTGGTTGCTAAGGCTATCGAGGGAGGCATGTGCACACGCAGTTCAGTATGACCAAGCAAGCCACTAGCAGCTGCAGCGTGAGCACGAGCTTGAGCCTGAAGCTGCTGACAGGTGGCATACATTCGAAGGCTTGTAGCCATCAAAAAGACACCCACAACAAGCCAAAGCTGCAAAAGGACAGATCCTTGGCTATAAAGTTACGTGTTTTACAAATACAAGGAAGAGTAAATTGTTTAAGAGCGTTACCAGAAAGTTTGATGACATTTGATGAGAATTCAAGACCATGAACAGCAAAAGTACTGCTGAAAAGAATTTTCACTGTTAGTGAACAAATTCTAAAGGAATGGTGACAAAGGAGATATGTTAGTAGAATTACGCTAAAATATTACCTGTCACCAAAAAAGCCAGAGAGTTAGAATTAACTGGCCGATGCGCATGTATCCGCTGGATGAAGAAGAAGCAGACAGTCAATAGCTTGCACTACAATAATCCAAGTAAAAAAAGAGAAATGCCATTACTAATCTAGTAATTATCTACACATACCACAGCAGGACGTTCATGGATATATCCTGGGAAGCCGCTTTCAATGTCTGGTCTACTTCCACGAAAAGCAAAGCTCATGATTGTGGCTAGTATTAGTTGTACTGTAGTCTGCTCCACAAAATAAGCCTAATGTCACTATGCAAACAAACTCCACCTTCACCAATAATTTTCAAGTGCCTGAACCAATCAAGAAGTTAAGCAATGCTCTGAACTGCATCCTATATCATGATGTTAAGTGACAAAAAATTGTACAAAAGCAATCATATATAGAAAACAACAACCAATCATGATATAAACCAAACCATGATGTAACTAAACATCACAAATACTACGGTTAACTGGCACGAAGAAACGAAGCAAAAGGTGAGATAATACCAAAAATCCAAAACATGCAAACTGGGACAGGACAGATCAAAGATCAATTATTCAAAGTTGAAGAATAATTAGTCAGAGTTTCACTGTGTTATTGAAAATAAAGTATAACCACTTCAACTATATTACTCCCTATTATGAATCAAAATTGCAGATGACAGCTTTATCATGCCTGAAAGGAGAGAACTCACTAACAGCACAGCAGACCACACAACGCCATGCACAAGGTCGAGTAATGCAGAATGGCAAAAGAATTTAGTGTTGGCATGGAATCAAATATTACAACCCGCAGCTGTAATTGAACTACTAAGAGATCAATTTCAAGTACAAAATTCGCGACATTTGCAACAGCCAATGCAAGTCTAAAGGCTAACGCAATAGAAATTGGAAACGAAAAAGCATGCAAGATTAAGGGTCCTCTTCAAGAACCCACAGCAATTGATCGCGCGAGCAATTGATCGAAGTGGCGGCAAGATCTATCATCACATTACAGAAATAGGTACGACTTACATGGGGATCAAAACCACCGCAGAATCGGAGATGGAAGACGAAGCGAATGATGGCGAGAGGAAATGAGCGGATCGATCTACGGTGCCCCTCCCCCCTCCCTCTGTGTCATCGATTTCTTTCTCGTAATTTTGTT
Organism: Chamaenerion angustifolium; assembly: GCA_946814005.1. Classification (NCBI taxonomy): domain Eukaryota; kingdom Viridiplantae; phylum Streptophyta; class Magnoliopsida; order Myrtales; family Onagraceae; genus Chamaenerion; species Chamaenerion angustifolium. The sequence continues at coordinate 26,378,478 of OX328277.1, read as the reverse complement.
TTCAGATATTGTGATTCTTCTGATCGGATGTGGGTGCATGTTACGAGAGGACTCTAGAACGTGCCACGTAAGCTGGTCATTGGATCGACTTCGTATAGGAGCATTAATAAACCCGGTCTATATAAGCCCAAAGTTACAACTAGGAAGGAACTATTATACCAACAAGGCAAGAATCGAGATGATTCATAGTAATTTATATTCCACACATTCTAGTCTTTATTCATATCCTGCATATAAAAAATTAAATGCTTAAATATAAAGGACTTAGTTGAACTTTGGACGTTTTGCAATGAACTAACCAAACTTTGAAAATTCAAAATGGACTACCTCAATTTTGAAAAAAAATACAAATATCTACTTCCGTCCAATTTTCGGTCAACGGTTGACGGAAAGTCGTTGGAAAGTTGTCGGAAATTGGTCGGAGGTAGCTATTTGCACCTTCTTCAAAGTTGAGGTATCCCGTTTTGAATTTTTAAAAGTTGGGGTAATTCGTTGCAAAACGTTCAAAATTCAAGTAGTTTCTTGTTATTTAACCCTATACAAAAACAAAGTGTTAATCCTCTTTTTATTATAAATTCAAACATGTAAATAAACATCTTTAATATACTCTTAATAATATTTTAATTCCAATTATATTAAATTGTCCAAGTGAATTAAACATTAGATGAAACAAACATAGGATGTATGTATCCTATTGTTGTTGGTCCGACTAGAAAGACGAGAATACCACTATCAAATGTAAGTTTGAGGACTATATTGGAATTAGCTGACTATAAAAATGGAATTTGAGCTCCACAACGTCTGAAACAAGGCATGAATTCTGCCCTCAACCAATTTTTGTACTACAACTTTACATGAAGGAAAAGTCAAACATGTACTACAAAAAACACCATACATGAGTCATTGCAAGAAGAGACAGATAACGACGTGGCATCTTAAATAATGGTCCATCTTCGAGACTGTTCCTGCAACAAGTCATGGCTACGAGACCAACCCTCTCGGTCTTGTTCCTCTTTGTCTCTCTCCACCTTGCCTCGATTAGAGCTCACGGTGGCGACGAGAATTCTAGTGACGGGAACTTGCACGCCAGCGGTCTCATCGCCGTCAAGATATGGTGCCTCGTCATCATGCTAGTAACCACCTTCGCCGGCGGAATCTCCCCCTATTTTTTCCGTTGGAATGAGGCTTTCATTCTTCTCGGAACCCAGTTCGCTGGCGGCGTGTTCCTCGGAACAGCCCTCATGCACTTCCTCGCCGACTCCAACGAGACCTTCGGAGACCTCACCCCGAAGGGATACCCTTTTGCGTTCATGTTGGCCTCGTCGGGTTACCTCCTCACCATGCTGGGAGACACTGTGATCATGTACTTGACAAGGAACAGTACTGTCGGAGAACGTCGTGTGGAGGCGTCGGAGGAAGGAAATGGAGAGGAGGAGAAATCCGCGGTGGAAGTCAGTCCAGTATTTTTACAGACAACCTCTGTTGGAGACACGATTTTGCTCATCGTAGCTCTCTGCTTTCACTCCATCTTCGAGGGAATCGCTGTCGGAGTTGCAGGTATTATTTGATTTCAAATTTGTTGTCCTGTCAACTCTTCATCTTCTTGTTTCTCAACAGATACAAAGTCGGACGCCTGGAGAAACCTCTGGACGATATCGCTTCATAAGATCTTCGCGGCCATTGCAATGGGAATCGCTTTACTTCGGATGCTCCCAAAGAGACCGTTCCTCCTGACAGTAGCCTACTCGTTCGCCTTTGCTGTTTCGAGTCCCATTGGAGTAGGCATCGGAATCGCCATTGACGCCACCACTCAGGGCGCGGTGGCTGATTGGATCTACGCGATTTCTATGGGAATTGCCTGCGGCGTGTTCGTCTATGTTGCAATCAATCACCTAATCGTCAAAGGCTTTAAGCCTCATAAAGAAACTTATTTTGACACGCCCTCTTATAAGTTCTTGGCTGTGCTCCTTGGTGTGGCTGTGATTGCTGTTGTAATGATATGGGATTAACAATACATATTGGAGGATTGGACCATTGGTGTGTATATGGCTTTTTATAGAACCATAATGGGCCTTCATAAATAAATATTTTCATGTACATTTTTCAATATAAATAAATATATTTTACATTTGAATTATTTATTTTAAACATAGATTAGCTATAAAAAAAAGTAAGAATTACTAACAAAAATGTTACACTCGTAATGAAATTGGGAAAAGATATTGAAATTCTAGAAGAAGATAAAATACTGAAGGTAAAAGTATTTTTGTTATTTTACTTATGTGTATTAAATTATTTTACGATTGAGATCATAATTAGTTAATATTTAATAAGTTATACAATTAAGTTATAAACAATACATTATCAGTATTATTTAATACATGCTTAGTGAGCAAATCAAAGAACTTATTGATGATCTTATACGAATAATTTAATATCAAACTAAAATGGACCAAGTAAATGTTAGATATTTTATTGTAATTGGATTGACTAGTTGACCAATACGATAATAGTATTTCATTAAACAAGCTAGGAGAGTGCGGAGTGCACGCTTATTTAAGTATATTATGATTCACTGTATAAGAAATTCATCAGTTGCTTAGGGACGAGCAATAAGGTTCAAAGGGAGCAACGCCCCCTCTGAACACTTGCTTTGGAGCCAAGTTTATGTCGAAATGGTGCAATGACTTCTGCACCAAGTCATTTTCTTAAGGAGTCTCTTTGCTTTGAAGCCAAAACTTCAAATGAATAGGTACAAATTTAGGTTGAATGGTTCCTATGGGTTCCAAATGGTGTAATGTCTCTTCCAAAGGACGTTGTGCTTCTTCCAAATAGTGTGACCAACACTATAAATTGGTCAGGGGAGGTCCGCAAATTTTATCTCAAACATTCACATTCCTTCTCAAGTTATAGTTCAGACAGATTCTGATTTTATCCGATTGAAAGTTTGGGTGTCATCAAATTATTTCAATCTAAAAGTATCGTCACGATTTCATATCAATCCAATAAATTCATCCAAAGTTCTACAGTAAATTTAAATTATTAGACGCTTCTAAATATTATATATATAAGATTGTAAATATCATTTAAGTAATAGTATTTTAATAAATAAAATGTGTTTTTACGTAATCGACTTGGATACATATATAATGATTTTGATTCAATAAGCTCATGGAATGTATATTAAGAAAGATGTGAATTTTTTTTTGTTCAATTAGAAAGATGTGGATGAAAAAATAAAAAGATGTGGATGAAATAGTAAGGTAAGCCAATGATGAGTTGGAGAATCCAAAAAAAAAATCATTAAATCAAGATCCTCAAATTAATAACAAAGAAAAAAAAATGTTGGAGCCACATGAAAGGGTAATAACAAATGGAATTAACATTCGACTCTAACAATAAAAAAGGGGGAAAAAAAATCCTACATCCCCAACCTTCCTTTCCTCCTCCATCATCATCATCCACTGAAGAAATGCTTTCTTCTTCTTCTTCTTCTTCTTGTTCTTCTTCTTCTTCTTCTTCTTCTTCTTCTCTATATCGTGTTTCCTCTGGTCTGTCTGTCTGTTCGTCAGGAATCATCCCGGTGCTTGTTCCATCGAACAAGCATGGCGACACAACGTTTGACGATGTAGAATTTCGTCTTTTGCTCTTTGGCCATGTTACTGCACTTCTGGCTTATGTTGGAACTTCTCTGCGACACACTCCGAGGTAGAACACCAGACGATGAAGACTTTGAGAATCCAGAACTGCTGCTCTTAGTGGAGAAACTCCTCGGTAAATGACTTCTGGACGACGAAGAATCTTTCTTCCAACTGTAGCTTTCCTCCATTGTTAGGTTTTAATTAATGGAGGTGGGGGATGATTCACTGGTTGGACACGACGTCGACGGAGGATGGATGGAGGGAGGGAGGGAGCTGGGAGGCCTTGCCAGTTGCCAGTGCTTCTACTTATATATATATACATACAGACTACAGCTAGCTAGAGTGAAACCTAGCTAGGTAACTAGGGTTATCAATCTACCAATAAATACATGTATAGATACAGTGTACGTAATGTCTTGTTGAGCTTTGATGCCTTTTTTCTCTGAACTATATACATTATTGTACTATCATCATTTATTGAAAACGTTATAATATATTTACTTATTGTACTTTAATATTATCTGCATTTATTTTCCTTCACACACATCTATGAAAATGAATAGATGCAAATGCTCATTGGGGTCGGTTCCACATGCAAGTGCTTCTTCAGACGTCAGAAATATTTTTTAATTTTATTTTTGCTGTCAGGCATATATGATTTCTGAAATGATGATTTCAATGGCGTGGTAATTAATTAATAAGTCAGATTATTACTGAAATTGTATTTATTTTACTGAAAATATGAAAGGTATAAGTATAACACTACTTATATTTATCTATTAACTTAACTTGTTTCAAAGAAGAATATTTTAATTATTATCAAATAATGAAGCACACCTCAGCATGTTTGACTGGTCAACCTTCATTTGCAGAAATTATTGTTCATATATATAATTTAAAATTTCTACACAACGAAGATTAATTCTTTTGGTCATTATATTGATTAAATAATAAATACGATTCTGATCTTTATACTATTTTTGGTAAATTATCTACTATTTAATTAAGTATATAAAGATATTAACCTTAGTAAAATTTGTAAATAATTAATTAACCTTATTTTTTTTTCAACAACTTAAATACTTCTTATTCAAATAGATAAACAAAACGCAATCAAAAAGATATAATCATTATTACAATCAACCAATAATAAACTATTAAGTTGCGGTGGGGTACAAGAACTCAATTATCTAAACGCACACTCAATTTGGTTTGTTTAACTATTTAATTTGCGTTCTCATTAACTGAACGCGAGATTGTCTTTCAACTGACATCTGGAATGCGTTGCGCCATGACCTTACTGTTCTCGCATGTGATGTTCAGTCTCCAGTAACTCGTCTTCCCTTGAATTTGCTCCACACCCCTTAAGGATTCTGTTTCTATCTCAATCTTCTGTCAATCTCTATCAAATATCAGTCTTATGTTATGTCTTCCAATACCGCTTTAGCCTCTAAAATTCTCACTTTATCACTTTAAACTTTTCGATTCAGTCCTCCCCCTAGCGGTTCATTCTCGTCTCTTGCCACCACATCAATGTCTATAGTTCCACACCCTGTCGCAATTGATTCGGATTGCTCCCGCTTCCGGTTTAGTTGCCTGCCAATAAATATGTTGTTAATTTGAGAAGAACATTAATCAAATGATCGAAAACCCTATCTCCTTAACAAACAAATCTTCATTGTCCCGACAAGATGGTAGCATACAATCTTATCAAACTGACGAAGCGGTTGTATCATATCCAAGATTTGATTTTTGTGAATACTGAGGGAGGGAGGCAAGGTTAATTAATAAATTAAAAACTTTTAAATACTGAGTGGGGAATCTACTTTTTTAATAAATAAACGGTTACCTTGTCTTAACTTAATAACTTGTTTAATTACCTCTTAATTAAACCGACACATTTGTGTACTGTTCTCACATGAGAGATCCATCCAAATAAAAATACTAGCTTCATTCGATCACGTGGTGTGGGCTGTAGAAGAAGAGCATCTGAGGTCCCAAACCACGTGAAAACATGTGTTGGACAGACACTTTCATATTCAGTCCCCAAACGGTGTCTCATGTTCGAGCTTAATCCACCGATTAATGATGTTTGGTTTCGTATCAATTCAATCCATAACCCAATTCAATTTTAATTCAGATCAACTCCCACCTCATATTGTGGTGTTATATTGGAGCCCAACCCTAATAAAGGATGCACTATGCAGTCATCTAGCTGATGGATTCAGAATTTAAAGTGCACTATTTAAAAAGAATTATTAAAATATAAAAGGGTATTGCCAAAAACGTTATTGTTATTAGTAGATCTACCTACTATTAGGATCAATTTCTAGTCAATCACCCATGTTGACCACCGTTCAGCCGCCTATATTGACCACTGTCCAACCGCTCATGTTGACCACCGTTCAGCCGCCCATGTGCACCGTCCAGTCCATTGTCTTGTTAGAACATCATCTACAGCTACACTGCAACATAATATATAAAAAACATTACATATTAACCAGACTACACATTCTAACGCCTACAACCGTGAGAAGGACGAGGCTAGAGTTTTAAAATAGCAGTAAAATTTTATAATAAATATTTACTTTTTTAAGATAGGAGTAAAATTTTATAATAAATAATTACTTTTTTAAGAGAGCAACGTAAGAGGAGTTTAAAATAGAGATTAAGTTAATAAATATTATTAATTTTGTGACTATTCCCAAAGTTGTCTTCACATCCCTGCCACGTTGGCATTCCATTGCCATCCCATCTGGCATCCGACAGAGTGTGGAAATAGAATAATGCTGTAAATCGTGTCATGAAGAAGGGAAAGTTATACAATCCGTTGATTGGGACCGGGTAATGGTTTGAGGCTTTGAGCTGATACGCTGCCGAAGGTTAGGATATGGGTATGTTAAATAGCATAACTATACCATATTTTTAAATCATATATCATAACCATAACCATTATGGGTATAATTTTCAATATCATAATCATTAAAATAACCGTGGTTATTAACCGTATACCCATATTCATTTAACATGTAATATAACAAAATATCAAAAATTTTATTTTAAAAAATACATCAATCTATATTGTTATAGTTAGACTTTAGCGTCTTCAATCTTCAACAATTTCAAATTTTAATTATATAATTTATATTTAGTATATTATATAAATAGTTTATTAATAATAAATATTTATAGAATAACCATGAGTATAACTCAAATACCATAACCATAACCATTATGGGTAGAAAATTCATCATCATAACCGCACTGCACCATAATGGTATAGTTAACCATATTAAACAGCAACGGTTATAACCATGGTTATGGGTTTTTCACCGCACCATTGTCGGCCCTATATGCAGAAAATATGCCTTGCGATATTGTGAATACTATTCTGTGATATATTACATATTAATTCTAAATATATTTTTATTAAGATCAAATCATTCTTATATGCTTACTACAACATACACACAACATATCTATCTATGTGTATCTATCTATCTTGTAACAAAGTCCAATCCTAACCTAAGCAGGAACCCAATACGAAGAAGCATACAAAATCCGACCTTTCCACCCTTGAAGCATCCAATGCCCATCTTCATTAATCACAAAATCTTCACTGTAACCATGCTTCAACTTAAACCTCAATTTCTTCATGATCATGGCATCCAAACCCAAAGCCTTCAACCCAGACCTCATGTTACGAATATGCCACTGCTTATACGGTTCGGGTCTCTCCAACCTATCCAAACCTTCACAAGAAACAATGTTCATCAATTCACGGCCGTAACACTCCTTCTCAAACATCAACCTCAACGGATCCTCCCTTCCTAGGTTACTGTCAAGGGCATCAAACAGAGACGAGTAGTGGAACACTGCTTCTCGGAAACGAGTCACAAAGAACGGGGCGTTGTACGAACCGTTCACAACAGAAAGGGTCAACAGATCGGGACCCACTTCCCGCACGAGGCGTAGGACAGAGTCACGAGGGTTGTTCAGCACAACGGTCTCATCAAAAAGGTTCTCAAACCGAAACATACTATTCATAACAACAAGTTCTCCCTTCCTTAACTTGAGATCATCGATACCAACAGACTCCCATGTCTGTGCAATCGGGATGTACTCAAACGGAACATGGAAACGTTCACAGCATTTCGCTAGGTGGAGTCCTGTCTGGTGGACTCTTTCTGCAGGACGGAAGCCACGTTCGGGGAGCTCAATTCCAGTGATTCGGACATTTGGAGGCCCACATGCCCTACGGGAGAGACGGTAGATTAGGGCGGGCCACTGGAATCCGTACGAGATGCCAAAGTCGATGATGTGAACGGTTGTTGCTTTCTCAGCCAATATCAGAATCTTGTTGTTTGCAAAAATGTTGGCCAGTTTCCGGAAAGGACACGCAGAGAGATAAACATGGTGGATTTTTAAAACATCCACAGCGGATCTTGTCTTGGAATCGAGACAGTTGTTGTTTTGGCCGCCCAATCGAGCCTCGAGTCCATTAGCTAAGTAGTGGGCAAGCCTGTGAGACCCGTCACCGAGAGGCGATGCATGCCGCCTTATCTGCTTCAGATATTCATTAGCTGTTCTTCGGTCATCAGAGGAAACAGCTTGTGCGCAGAGGATTAAAAGCGTTCTTAAATCAACTTCTTTCTTGTCGTTGGAACTGGCAAAGATAGGCTTTTTAGTACGAGGTTTATCATTTGCCTCACTATTCTGTGGCTGTCCGAGACAATGGCCTTCTTTTCTTCCTCCATCAGGAAAGATTAAAATTTTATCAAACATCTCGGAAAGATCTTCTTCCTCCAAACAGAAAGCTGATTGCTTGGTCATTCTCTGGTGTTTAAGTTCGATATCCTCCTCCCTCTTGTGAATCTTCTTTTCCCGATACCCAGTTGGTGATCGATGATCCAAATCATCCTTTTCGATCTTAATTTCATGCATTGGAGGAAAATCCGATTGAACTTTCCCCAAACCAGTAAACCATTGGTTACCCTTTGGAAGGAACTTGTTTGCCTCCTCCACCCCTTTCTGAAACTGCGAAACCAACATGGTCTGAGGCCCACCCAGAAGTTCAATCGGTGATTGGACACTGGAATTTATTGAGGATTGGAAAACAGAGTTTTGGGGAAGAACACCATTTTGCCCAAAATCAACAAAACAATTGGGTTCGATAGAGCTGATACTACCAGAAGAGTTGCTCTTGACATCAAAATCGCTACACCAAGAATGATTATCGGGGCTTTCAAAAAATAAAGGATAATTGGTGTGCTTTTGAACGTCTAAGGCTTCATAGAGCGATTTCTCAGCAGCTTGAAGAGCCCAGGGGTCTGGATATATCTGTTGTTCTTCCATGTCTTCCTCCATGAGCATTTGACTGATATACTTGAACACAGTTTCAGAAAATTCACTATCATCTCCATTTGCATCTGCAGTTACAGATGAATTACTAGGTTCCTTATCTGGATAGGGCAAGAGAGTCTCGTCATCGAATCGGAAACTACTCAGCGATCCTGAGAATCTCGTGGAACCTGATTCCGTGGCCATAATAATAGCTAGACCTAAAAACCTAGCTTGTTCTCACTTCTAAACAGAGCAAAAGGCTTCGAAATTAGAACCCTAGGGCAGACCTAGACGAGTTTAGAAACTCCGAGATCTTCAATCAGTGACACCGATGAACCGAATTAAGGTCTAAACCCAGTCCTCGACGACGGTACTAGTGTAAACACCCACAATTTAGCAGCAGAAGCAGATAATCAAAAAATGAAGATAAGACTTACATAGACAGACATGACAATCATGAGCAGAGATTCACCATGGGCAAGATTGGAGCTTTAACTGAAAGAGCGTACGGCGGGCAACCCGGAAAGTAAGTTGAATGATCTGAAGCCGCCGTGATCACGTATGGTCGGTGGGAGGTAAGAGAAGAGAGACAAGATTACGCGCAAAATTTAGTGGGACTGAATTCTTGATTGTCACGTCAGAGCAGACTAAAACTATTATAAGTTAAAAATTACGAAGGAGCTACTATACTTTTTTTTAGCAAATATCTGAACTTTCTTAAATAAATAAATAGATATCTACAGTTCATTTTCGTTAAGAATAAACGAAAAATATCACGTGAGGAGTAAATAGTTACCTGAACTTACACAAATGAGCAAGTAGGTATCTGAACCTATTCAAAACTCAATTCATAAGCGGTTCAGTCGGTCTATTTTTTTTTAAATAGGTTTTATATACCAAACACATGCATGACTCAACTCCATACGTTCTCGGAGTGTTTCTTGATGCACCGAGAACGTCTGGAGTTAAGTCATGCATGTGTTTGGTATATAAATAAATCATACTTTAAAAAGAAAAAGTAGTTTGATCAAACTGATCCTGAATTGGATTTTGAACTGGTTCAGGTACCTATTTGTTTATTCGTGTAAATTCAGGTAGGTATTTGCTCCTCACGTGCATCACGTGATATTTTCCGTTAATTCTTAACGGAACGATAGGTACCAATTTACTAATTTTCATAAGTTTGGTTATTTAGTTGCTACAAAAAAAAATTAGGTACCTACTTGCTAATCACCACCAAGTTCGGATTCTTTATAAGATTTATGCTCTCTGTTGTCCGTTAAACGGTTTATATTTAATACCCTACGTCCCTACCCCATATCCCACCTCCTCATTCGAATGAATTTCAAACAACGTGAAACATTTGTCTTTCTCCCACTAATTAAAACAAGTAGAAACTTCGTTTGGTCAACCTTCTTATCTTGTATGACTTTTCTAAGGCAACGACTTATAATCTTTGGGAAGAAGTTAATGTGGTTGAAACACCAATAAGGCAGGACTAAACACAGCTTGACATAAACAGTAACCAAACAAGACAACAACAAATCCAAACAAACAAACCACAACCCAAATCCAAAAACCTTGGAATAACAAATGTACATGTATTTTGACAACACCAATCTGCAATGTTAAGTAAGATTCAACAAGGTTAACAACAGAAAACATTATAAGAATGGGGTTGATCACCACAGAAACAGTCCACTTCCTTCCTTCTTCAGATTCCTATACCTTACTAGTTACTATTATGACCTGGTTGTTGTTTTATACATAAGGATGGAACGGAAGGTCCACAATATACTACTTTGGTTATTTCTGTTCATTCAATACGACAGCTCTTTACGAGCAGAGGATGAGGTGAGGGTCCCAGGAAGATGCTGCTTGGTCTGATGTGGGACCCAGAAAGCTTGAGCTGCTAAGACACGGTCCAGGAGCTGCTGCGGAACGGGTTCTCCTCTCCTCTGCTGGGGTGCTATTCTTGCAGTATGCACGAGTGTCTTCCACTTATCCTACGCATTGTAAAATACAACTTTATTCATCTTTTTGACGATTTAAGAACAAGAAAGAACTTTGAAATTTAAAATCCCTCACCTTTAAATCAACATAGGTCCGATGCTCTGCATCGTTAAAAGCTTGAACCTTTACATCGCGCCACCTGCAGCATCAAGCAATATTTCTCAGCAACCAAAAAGAAAGAAACATCTTTTATTGTTTCAAGAAAGTAACATCAATGGTGTTCTCCCTCATATGGAGTTACTTCATTTTACCTTCCGGTGCCAAGGTTCTCGACGGCTTGAACAAGGGCTTCAACTTCGGTGACTGTAAAAGGCCTACGAACACGGCGCTGACCAATGTCGGGTCTATGATTCGGTTTAAATCTTGCAGGAACCACTGACAAGATTTCCTTGTTCATTGGTTGATGAGGTACCAAAGCTTTGCAATCCATGGTTGTGTCAGAAGAAAGCGCTGAATCACGGTCAATTTCAGGTAAGTTTGTCCCTTGAGGCTTAGGCGGTGTATCTAAAGCTCCATATGGGACAATCGATGAATCAGGCACGTACCTAGCAAAAAGTTGCAGAAACACTAAATCAACAAGTTCCACACTAAATCCATTGAAAAATAAATAATTCAAAAGGACTTGGATCCTATTTTAAAGTTCGGTAGAAAAAAAATACAAATCTTTATGCTGGAGATTGTTGCCTTAATCTCAACATCAAGCCCATAATCAAATCATAACCGAATGAAAAGGATCCAAATCAGACAAGCTACTGCCATGTTCCTTACCTGGCGAGAGGCTTAGGTTCCTCGTGATGACCGATAGATGGAGTTGTGGGTTTGGGGACAACAGAAGCTGCTATTGAGGGGTTTGGCTCTAAAGTGAAACCCAAGGAATCTTGGTGATTCTCATGAGTAATTCCAGTCTGCTGCAGAGTTTTACTGTCATCCCTCACTTTCTTACCCTGAAGCAGGACCCCTACATGTAAACCCCCTCCGAATAATGCTCCCACTGCTTCCATGACCATCCTCTTCAGAATCATAAAATAACGAATATAATAAATTAATCAGTAACTCTCCAGATTATGAATAGCAGAAATCAACGGTACTGCTATGTGTTGTGTGATACCTTCAATGAACCAAGGGTAGCGGTTTCAGCAATCTCGATAAGTAGCTCTGGAATTCTAAAAGACTTGATCCTGAGCTTTACTGCACGAATCATAGTCACCAACATAAGAAAAAACGGTTTTTGAAGAAGAAAAAAAAAAAAGTAAATTAAATTAAACAGATAAAAAGGACATACCTCCATCAACATTATTGATCTTCTTGTCATACTTTGAGACGCTGTTCATGTCGTAGAGTCTCCTCTTCTTAAAAGGATATATTCGTTGGTTTCTTTGATGCTTATAGCAGTTCTTCCTTCCCCAGTATGAACCCCTCATAACTCCATCTGGAAAAAAGAAAAGGACCAATTAAAAAACGGCAAAATTTGAAGAAATAAAAGAACAATTTTTAAAGTTCAAAGACTCACCATTTCTGGTGAAAGGCTCATCCTTTACTCTTGAGGCTACTTTCCAATACTTGGACGTCAATATCTTCCTTATTCTTCTGTCACCAATCCGTGGTGCAGATGTTGTGGAGGGCTTCTTCTTTACGGTGTTAACATCATACAAGTTTTCGTCATCATCATGTCTACTAACTACCTTTGCAGTGCTCGGAACACTACACTCAGACCTAATGGATTTTTCACTACAAACTACAATATCTTCTACACTAAGCGGTACAGAAACAAGCATTTGCTCTCTATTCTCTGCCTTCACTTCATCATCGTCTAATTTACAGCTCAATAGTTTCATTTCCTTCAATTCATCTTCAACTTTGAGATCGGGACCATGGTCATTGAGAGGTTTATGTTCAATTGATCTGCAATCAACTTCAGCACTATGTTCTAGTTGAAGAGGGTTGGCATTGATCATATCTTGGACTTTTTGTGATGAAGAATCACTCGAAGAAACAAAGCCATCTTTTTCAAGTAACAACTCACCAGCTACGGCGGCCAAAAGATCAAATGCTTGTAACTTGTGGTTCTCAACCTTTTTTGGAACAGAGACTCTTTTCTATATGAAAAGCAAGGAGGTTTCAATTAATGAAGCTTGAAATCTCAAATTTAAGCAAATCTGGTTAGTTGAAAAAAACAAATATGTAAATGTTTACCCTGACTGATCTGGGAGCTCGAGGTGTCGCTGGGACTTGATAGCCCCTGAATCCATACTCTAATCTCCTATTCGGACCCATTTTTGGAAGAGATCATAGCAGGAAAATGTGTCCAAATACTGATCAAACAATTTTGAGCGCCTAGTCTTCGTTAAACTGAAATACAACCTGGAAACATGAAAATTTACAGCAACAAATAAATTATTTCAAGCGTCCGAAGCTCAATAATCTTGCAAAATAGCCAAGCTTAAATGAAACAAAATTTCGAAACTGCAGTTTAGTAGATCTAATGTAACTCAAACCCATATATGAACATTTGATCTGCTCAAAGGACACAATAGGATTGAGAGACAGTTTAATTTTAAAAAATGGCATCTCAGATTTAGATCCAGAAAACTTTAGGAAATGGCATTTCAGATTTTAGGAGAAAGATGGAACCCGGATTAAATCTTTTATAACTGCTGAGTATTAAACAAATACGTGAATGCTTTCCTTTTTTCAACAAAATCAGAGCAGAGGAATTCTGATGAATGCGCTCTACTTTCAAATGAATGATCATCACATAGGGAAAAAAAAAACTTATGCTTATACATATGCCTTGAATCGCAACAAGGAAGTACAGGATGAAACCTTTCTGGAAAATATCAATACCAAAATTTCAAAGGAAAAAGCAATCTTGGACAAGTAGGAAGAGCAAAAGAAAATTTAGTGTGCGTGTCCATAGATGCAAAGAGCCGCAGAGGTTTCCAACCCCACAATTCTCTAACAAACAAAATTGGGTCGGATCAGGGGTAAGAGTCAAATCCATGTCGTAAGATCAGAGGGTCCGAAGCATACAAAATCTATATCAAAAATTCAAAATCCAAATCGGATGCCAAACTACCTCGGCTTCTTCTTCCGGGGGGTTTCTTTTTCTTCAGTCAGCATCACCTCACCGATTACAAAATCCCATCCCAACCCCCCAATTCCGAAAACCCAGTGAAGAAACAAATCAAGGAAGCAGGAAGAAAGGAAACTGTTGCATGTCATTTTTTATATATAAAATAGGGATCTTTTATCCAAAACTTCTGTATGGATAATAATAAGCAGAGAATTCTTATGAACCATAGGAAATCCTTGAAACTCTTATCTTTCTCACCTACAAATTCCAGACCCACGCGAAACCTCAGTGTAGAATTGAGATGGAATTCACTCCACGCAAATGCAAGATCGGAGACTTGTGACGAACTCAACCAACCGGAAGACTTTTGATTTTCCGTTTCTTCACATTTCCTTCTCTTTCTGATCCATGATTCCGACTCAGATCTCAAATCAGATTTCTCTTCTCCTTCAGTCCTTTGGCCAACCTGTTTCTCTGGTTGTGAATCTCTGTCTGTCCGATCGCCAAAACCCTTTGAAAATTTCATACCATCGGAACTTGTTTGCTTAAACCCCTTCTCTTATTCTGATACCGTCGACCAACCTGACCTGCCGGTAACTCCTCATCGCTTACCGGCTATAGCAGGTTGACGGAACGCCTTTAAGGAACGACCGGTTTCTTCGTTTATCTGGTGGCTCCCCCGCTTTCATTGGCTTGTGATGGAGACACGTGGAGAGGAAAGAGGATCGACCGGCTCAGTGTGGTCCGCTTGATGATAGATGAATATAAATCAGTTTTTTTTCTTTCTATTTTATTATCCATATTGATAATAAATTTTATTTATCATTATCTAAAATAAACACAGCGTTTAATAATTAAAAAAAATATAAGGAAAAGATGATCTCATTCGTACAAAAAAAAAAAACTTTTTATTAATAAAAAATAAAAATAAAATGTTTAATGTAATAATTTACAAACGCATAAAGAGTTTTAAGTTGTATAGTAGGATCATATAAATTTTTGACCCATTTTCTTTTCCATATTCGATTATTTAAAAATCTATAGTGCAAGTATTTCTTTTACATATTCGATTCGTTAAAACTCTATAGTTGAAGTATTGACATTAAAATTTTTTTGACATACGAAGTTACCGTCCCATATTATGTAAGTAAATATGAAGTATAAATTTAATTTAGAGATATAAGAATTAAAATAAGATTAAATAACTAATTTAATAGGGTTAATAGTCAAAGTGCACCATAATGTTTGGGCGAAATTTAGGATTGCCCCTTAAAGTCTAAAATTTTAAATATTAGTCCTAAAGTTTGAATGATTTGAAAAATCGCCCCTTTCCGTCCTCTGTCTGTTAATATGGGACGGAAAACGACCATGTGCTCGGCACGTGACTTCAATTACAATTTAAAGACAAAAATGCCCTCAGCATCCTCCCCACCGTGACTCCCGGACGTCATCTTCCCCATGGCTCTCTCTCTCACTGTTCGTCTGCCACTGTTCGTTCTCCCACTGCCCTGCCCACAGACACCGTACCCATTTCCATCCCTCCTTCTCCACTTTACGGAAGGACTTCTCCAGGCTCTCTTCTCAGTGATTAGATTATACAACAATGGCGTCTTCACTTCACACAACGACTGCGACTCTGCCTGAAGCTGCTGTCAGTTGCCGCACTCGCTGGCCAGGTCGCTTATCCTCCGCAAAAGTCCACTTTAAACTCTCGTCCAAGCATAACCTCAGATTCTTCGCTAAGGTGACAACGTTTTACTTAGACTAGTCTTCGTAGAGTTTAATTAGCTGTAGACCTCGGGTTTCTTATACACACAACATTTTCCTCTGTTTCATGTCCCGCCCATGTCGATCGCCGTTTCTTGCTCCATTCTCTTAAAATGCTGCCTCGCTTCATCGCAGCCACCTCTGTCTCTTCCCCACACTCTGCAGAACAAAGCATTGGAGCTCTGCTTCAATGTCGCGATAAACAGAGCTCTTTGGGATGGCATCGTCTTCATCATCTTGGACAAATCTGGAGGAAGTTTCATCTTGCTTTGACCCTGCCACTAAGAAGTGGACCACCAAGAGCAGTGGGTCTCCCACCTGCAAGCGCGGTTTCGTCCAGTTCTCCCACCTGCAACCATGACGTTTCTTCAGCTCCCACTCGTGGATGCAGCCGCAAGGATGACGCCATGGGGCTGACCTGGCTCTGTCACTTTCCTTGTCATGATTCTGACAGTGTCGTCAAATGAATCCACGACCGCAGTCCAAGATTGTCCACCTGGGCCACTCATGTTTGCACTGAATGTCTGTATCATCCTCTGTGAGAGCCTCATCAAGTTCCTCTTGGAAGGTGTCGTTGAAGGAAATGTGATGGCCGTCCTTCTCGGTGTCAACGAGCACACCATCACAGTCGAATAGAAGCGTTGCTGGAAGAGATGATGAAGAAACGAGCACACCGCTGCTAGAAGCGGAACAAACGAGTATGCGACACTCTCTCCTTCTGAAGCTGAAGCTGCTGCTACATGATCTTAGTCTAAAGTGTGAGGAAGGAAAATGGCAATAAGAAGGAACAACTTGGTTACTGTAAACGATCAAGGGCCTCTCGTGAGGATGGATATGGGTGTAATCGAAGTGAAGTTTCTCCTTCAAGAAGATAGGCTCCTCCAGCCAAAAACAGACTAGTCTGACACCAACTGCTACTGCAACTGCTGCTACTAGCAAAAGCACGATGCACGCATGCGCAGCCCCCAGAAATCCTAGCACAAGCTTCTTTAAGATGAGGTTGCTGCTGCTGCCATGGCCTTGAGGAGTTAAGTTGGACGGAATGTTGTTACTCTGGACCGAAGAGGAAGAGGAGGAGTGGATGGTTTTATCCGTGGTCTCACCATCAGGCTTGCGGTAATAATTAATTAGCGTGGGAATTAGAAGGCAAGTAACTTATAAAGAGAGAAGATGAAGGATATGGAGTGATATACGATATCTTAGAAGTGTCCGTAGGTGTACCTTGCAGATTACTGGAAATTATTGGAAATTTTTCTGCAGATTATTCGTGTTGTTTTATGTTCTTGAGCGTGTCTGGTGAAAAGAGATGAGGTAGAGGAGAAAAGGGCATTTTTGTCTTTAAATTGTAATTGAAGTCACGTGCCGAGCACATTGGCGTTTTCCGTCCAAAATTAACAGTCAGCGGACGGAAATGGGCAATTTTTAAAATCGTCCAAACTTTAGGACTAATATTTAAAATTTTAGACTTTAAGGGGCAATCCTAAATTTCGCCCAAACATTATGGGACACTTTGACTATTAACCCAATTTAATATTAAAACTTTATAATACATAGTTAAATATATATCCGTTGTATCCTTACTTTCGTTCGTCGCTTCACTTCATCTGTGTTTCGTAAGCAAAATCATGTCCCACGTGATATCCGATCCAATCCCATCTATTAAAATGAGTCGGACCAGGATGTACTTGAGATTCGGAATTATTATATTATTCATAAATTAATATTGTTTATATTTATTTTAAATGTCTAGGCTAGCTAGACCGCCGAAAAAAGGAACGTGCTATAATTTGTATCTATACACCAGGGGTGTGTTGTGTGTAGGTAAGTTTACTTGTAATTGAAGATACACGTGAATTGAAAAGGGTCATATCTTATATATGTAAATATATATATATAGGGCTAATTATAAAAAAAAATGAACTTTGAGGAAAAAACCCAGCAAACCAAACATTTTTTGTTGACAAACAACAAACCAAACTTTTGGAATTGAGCAATTAACAAACGTAGCTCAAATTTTTATTATGTTTGAACAGATTTTTCAATGTTTGAGGGGGTTATTAAGTCGTAATACTCTTTCCTTAGAATACATCAACTAATGTGGACTTAATAACTCCCTCAAACATTGAAAATTCGTTCAAACATAATAAAAATTTGAGATATGTTTGTTGATTGCTCAATTCCAAAAATTTAGTTTATCGTTTATCAACAAAAAAAATTGGTTTGCTGTTTGGTTTTTTCTCAAATTTCGTTTTTTTTTTTTATTATTAACCCTATATATATATATATGGTTAAATAATAAAATTATTTAATGAATATTTAAATTATTAATTGAAGAGGTTGAAGAGATATACAATCTTTGTTAGTGTTCTGCATGGCGATCGATACTGGGATGGTGGCTTTGGTGGGAGTCCAAGAAAATCCAACTCTCTTAGCTGGTGACACGTGTAGGTGCGGAGAAAAAGTTCACCACGTGGCTAGGAAACTTATTTACCGCGACACGTGGAACGTGCTGAGTTGCTGTCCACGTTCTCATCAGCATCAGCTACTGTTCGTTGGGGCTCCAACACTTACTAATAAGTAAAGTAATAACCATTGGAACTAAACAAATAAAGATATATATATATTACTAAAAATGTATATGATTTCTTCCTTTTAAAGCCTATATATGTATATATATATATTTAACACATGTCATGGTATTTTCGTAGTACGGTATAGAGAACAAGGAAATGACGATCCAACTAACGCCTATCTGTCTGCTGTGCTGTGCTGTGTTGTTCATCCGAGCAAGAACAAGAACAACATTGTAAACTCTGTCTGTGATGTGATGGTAGTCAATAATTAACCACTGAACCCAACACGACTTCAATCTTAAGTTTGTCTGATATTAATTTATCAATTTAATAACAAAGTTAGTTTGGATTTTAAGAAATAATAAAATGGAGTAAGAATGGTAAATTGTGTTTGTACAGATATTTATAAAGAATACTCAATTTCCCAAATGTTGAAAAGATGACCAATTCAAAAGTAAACGCTAGTTTTCGAAAATATGACCTGATCGACCAATATCTATCCAATCCAATCCAATCCAACTCTTGTTAAAGGGTTATTCTGGGCCTCTTAAGATAGGACCATCTATCTATGTCAATTGGCATGGACCTTGAACAGCCTAATGACTACAGACAAGATGCCACCAGCTAAGCTAATCTAGGCTATGCTATCTGCCTGTCTCTGTCTATTATTATTTGGGTTAAATACCACGTAACTACATGAAATTTAGACGTTTTGCAATAAGCTATCAGAAATTTAAAAATTCAAAACGGACTAACTCAACTTTGAAAAAGGTGCAAATAGCTATCTCCGTCCAATTTCTGACGAATTTCCGACGACAGTTGACGGAAAATTGGACGGAGGTAGCTATTTACACATTCTTCAAAGTTTAGACGTATTGTAACAGGCTATGTGCAAATACCACGTATTGTAATAATACCACGTAGCTACATGAACTTTAGACGTATTGTAACAAGCTACCTGAACTTTAAAAATTCAAAATGGGATACCTCAACTTTGAAGAAGGTACAAATAGCTACCTCCGTCCAATTTCTGACGACTTTATGACAACAGTTGACGGAAAATTGGACGGAGGTAGCTATTTGCACATTCTTCAAAGTTGAGGTAGTCAGTTTTGAATTTTCAAAGATCGGGTAGCTCGTTGCAAAACGTCAAAAGTTCAAGTAGCTACTTGGTATTTAACCCTTATTATTTTGAAGACAATATATTATCCAAACTGTTGTACAATTGCTTGCTTCTTCGGATCAAATACAATTACATACATTTAAAAGAAAATCAAGAGATGCAATTAACAAGTATAAATAAATTAAAACAAAATACATCAAAAGCATGCCAATTGCCATGCATGCAAATTGTAGACTGAGATGAGGGCGTGATATGATATATATTGAGTTTGAAATTGTGTAGTACTTAACTTAAGCTAGCCATCCATGATGGAATCTTAGGATAATGATTCCACCATTCCAACAGACACAAAATGATACTGCTATTGTTATTGCTTGACAAACAAAGTTTGCTTTTTTTAAGGGAAACGTGAAGATTGCACAAACAAGTTAAGGGTGTCGGTTGGCCAAAAAAAAGAAGTTAAGGGTGTCGGATTACAAAATTATATTATTACGTTACGATTATGTTATATGTTTTCATAAATATATATTCATTTATTTTTACGTAACGACAGATTTCGAAGATTAATTCACACAAGTAAGCGTTTATGGATCGACAGAAAAATTACAATATATATATATATATACATACTTAAGAGTATCAAAAATACATATTCCCAAATCCGACTATACAGAAAATTTAATTATAAAAACGTTTTATTTGATAAGGTGGCTTGGAATGCCATTTGAGTCAACAGAATGAAATTTTCGTGTGTTTTTCGATCAATTTAAACCCTAAAATGAACGAGAGTAGCTCGGGATCTATATAAAATAAAACAATTATTGTATGTATATTATTGTGGTGATTCCAAACACTAAAATATAGGAAAATGAAGACATATATATAAGATGGATAAACAAATAATTAAGGATAATTAATTAAAAAATAAAGCAACAACACAACAGTTACTAATCGTTAAAATCACATCAAAACAAAACATATTACAAAAGTCATCTCATACTTGAATCTTTAATTAAGAATAATGAATTACAACTTATATGAATTAACGGTTCAACATTTTATTCTTTAACTAGAGTGTTTTTAGAGCAGATTATGGTGCGAGTGAAAATTATTATAGGCATGAAGCAAACATGTCAATTGTGTTGTACTCCACATAGAGTCCTCCAGTAAAAAAATTAGATATGATATAATGAAATGATCTATAATAATATAATTTTAATATAAATATGCGTCTAAACCAAATTCAACTGTGTTTAACTAATCATTGTCGTGTTTAAGCACAATTAATTAATAAGATATCTAACTCTAACATGTAAGTATTCGAATAATTATACGTAGTTTATTGTGTTGTTTATAACTTTGGATACAAAATAACAATTGTTTTCATTCATATTTACTTTTAAACTCAATAATTATATCAATTTTATATTTAAACTCATTGAATTAATATTTCTTTTTTCCTTTTTTGGTGTCTCGTATCAGAAAATTTGGTATACCCGCATAGACATACGTTCAGACTGACAATTTAAACTCCTATATTTAATAATACATTAAATTAAGTATTACGACACAATTATACGCTTATATAATATATACCCTAATTTATTTTTATATTTCCTTTTATATTATCATTGACTTTGACTTTGGGAACGGAACGAAATTCGGTGATGGCCGCAAAATACTATGCGCCCTCGTCCTAATGAGTAGGCCGCAATAATTTGATATCAAGCACGTATTTAACTTTGACACAAAGACATAATTATGGCATTTGAACCAATTCCTTTGAAATTTAAGGAACAGCTGCTTTAGGATTGTCGTGTTTTAAGGAATATATGTCCCTAAAAATGTAAATGGCAAAACATTGGAAATGTTAGTTCGTTGTTTAGTGGGATGCCAATCATATAAGTGGTGGGTAGGTTAATTAAGACTAATAATTTTTTACGTGACACAATATATACAATACAAAAAGTTCGTAAAAATATACGATAAAATGATACCACAATACAAACACGAAAATACGAGTTCATTTTCATATTTAGTTATCAAAACATGACACAAACAATAAAAATAACATGGTAAGTCTGTTTTTGGGTCGTACCTTTTTAAACATGTTCATTTATTTACTTTTAAAACTACATTTAATTATTTAATTTTTAGAGTGTTAATTTTACATTACAAAGTCGTGAAAAAATTAATGTTTGAATTTATATTTTTTACTCATAAAAAAATATTATTTTGATATTTTTTTAATATAAATTTAAGATGTAAACGTATAACATATTAATTTTACACAATACGATAACACGAACAAACACAGTTTTTTGTGTTATATTCATGATTTCATGTTGACGAATATAACATAATAAACTTATCATAATATTTATAGTTACGTAAATCTAACCCAATAAATATATTAATACACGTACTAAGAATAATATGTGCTAACCACATATATATATATATATATATAAAGGACAATTTCAAGCATTATCGTACAAATAAAGGTTTTTACTGTTCAGTACAGTCAAAAGGAGCAGAATTCCATCCTATGATTGGATGATGTGGCAACATCTGATTCGTTGTGGAGTTGAGGAAATGTGAAAATGCGGTATAAAGTGGGGAAGGCCTGTGGAAATTGGGCCGATGATAGCGGGGGCTCAAGTCAAGTCTAGTGGCTCCCATCTCATCTTCTAGAGTCCACATTTTACACACTTTCTACCCTTTTGTTTCTTTATATTTATAATTACTTTATTTTACAATTTTTTAATTAGTTTAAAAAAAAGAAACTCATTCCCATATTCCTTTCCTAATTCCTACGTACATTCATTTATACAGAAAGAGTGAAGGCCACACAATAGAACAATGAGAACCACAAACAGGTACGAAGCCGAAAAAGATAAAGAGGAGGCAATTTCCCTTCTAATTTTTAACAATCTGAATGTTTATATTTAAAAAATATAATTAATTTTCAGAAACCTTATAATGGTCACTTATAAATTTAATTTAATTTAACTATTTACTCTTATTTTATTTTAGAGTTTAATATATTTTTGGTTTCGTATCTGACCACAAGTTATCTTATAAAGGATAATGCATATTGCATACATATTTATATATATATGTAAAATTGCATGGGCCATGCAGTAAAAACTAAAAAGAGACGACGGATGGAGTAATTTAGAAAATAAAGTAATTTAATTAATGATTAATTCCTATTCTTCTTGTCTCCTTCCCTGCTTGCTCCTCCATAAGTACACCCCCCGCTATCTCCATTAACTCACACATCACGCTTCATCTACTCTATCCAACATGTCTTCCTTAGTGAGTGTGTTCTCTGCAGTATTGTTTGTGTCGATAATGAGCTTATCGGATGCCAGAATTCCAGGGGTTTACTCCGGCGGCGCGTGGCAAAGTGCTCACGCCACTTTCTACGGCGGAGCCGACGCCTCCGGCACCATGGGTACCTCTTCCCCCTCTCTAAAATTATTCTGAGATGCCGTTGAACCATTTTTTTTAGAACAAAAATGACTCTGTTTTTGCAGGCGGAGCTTGTGGATACGGGAACCTGTACAGCCAGGGCTACGGCGTGAACACGGCGGCACTGAGCACGGCGCTCTTCAACAACGGGTTTAGCTGCGGAGCATGCTTCGAGTTAAAGTGCGCCAACGACAAGCAGTGGTGTCATTCCGGCAGCCCCTCCATCTTCGTGACAGCGACCAACTTCTGTCCCCCGAACTTCGCCCAGCCCAGCGACAATGGCGGCTGGTGCAACCCTCCACGTTCCCACTTCGACCTCGCCATGCCCATGTTCCTCAAGATCGCTGAGTACCGGGCGGGCATTGTTCCGGTGGCCTACCGTCGGTAAGTTCCCCTTGTTGCGGTAGTTAAGGAGTCACTTTCCGGTTTCATGGAGCAAATATTCTAACGGTTAGGGGGGCCATTGTCGGTTTGCTCATGCAGTAACTGTCGTGTCGTTAAAGCTTTTATCCTTTTCTTTGGATTTATTTTGTTGTTTCCTTACTCTTTATTAAAGAAAACACAACTTTATATTTCTCAAAGGCACCAATAGATATTAGTTCATACTCCTTTTTAATATTCAAATTTCATACATTATCATATATTTAAATATTAAAAAAAATGAATTTAATCACTGCTGGTCTATTATTCAGTGTTCCGTGCAGAAAACAGGGTGGAATTCGATTCACGATAAACGGGTTTCGTTACTTCAATCTGCTTCTAATATCCAACGTGGCGGGCGCCGGAGATGTAGTGAAGGTGAGTGTGAAAGGGTCTCAGACGGGGTGGATGAGCCTGAGCAGAAATTGGGGCCAAAATTGGCAGTCCAATGCAGTTCTAGTCGGACAAGCCCTATCCTTCCGAGTCACCGGCAGCGACCGACGCACCTCCACCTCTTGGAATGTCGTCCCCGCCAACTGGAAGTTCGGCCAGACCTTCACCGGCAAGAACTTTAGGGTTTAACCGTCGGTCAAACTAAAACACCACCCCGAAATGATGGCAACTTCCATTTTTTTACCTTCCTTATATTACAAGGTTCTATGACTTTGCAGTGAATTGGAGACTAAGAAAGTGGAAGGATCTCCGTTTTTTTTTTGTTTTTTGTTTTTTTTCATTTTAGAGTTTTTTGATGGGTGGTGGGCATGGGAAGTGAATGGATGGTACTTAAGAAGATATGATGACAAGGGTAGAATTTGGTGGCTGAGGCGGCAGCAGAAACATGTAGCCCACAGCTTATATACATAAGATCGTTTATATATATATATTAAAACCAAGTGTGTAGTTAATCATATACTCTAGTGTTTTTTATGACATCATCGCGCATGTAGACTAGACATGTGTTAAATTACCTCCGACCAATTATTGTTGTTATCGTTAAGCAATAAGCAAAACGTTATATTCAACTTCTAAACGAATGGGAATCGTTATTAGTTACGTTGGACGGTTGGAGGGTATTGCATATATGTTGGAGCGTTTCATTTTCTTACACAAAGTGAGTCTTGGATTCCACCATGGAAAGCGATTGGAAGAAAAGAACAGCACACGACCTCCCGCTTACTAAAGCGGTGCTCTAACCAACTGAGCTACATGGGAATCGTTATCAGTTACGTTGGACGGATGGAGGGTATTGCATATATGTTGGAGCATTTCATTTTCTTACACAAAGTGAGTCTTGGATTCCACCATGGAAAGCGATTGAAAGAAAAGAACAGCACATGACCTCCCGCTTACTAAAGCGGTGCTCTAATCAACTGAGCTACATGGGAATCGTTATTAGTTACGATTGGAAGAAAAGAACAACACACGACCTCCCGCTTACTAAAGCGGTGCTCTAACCAACTGAGCTACATGGGAATCGTTATTAGTTACGATTGGAAGAAAAGAACAGCACACGACCTCCCGCTTACTAAAGCGGTGCTCTAACCAACTGAGCTACATGGGAATCGTTATTAGTTACGATTGGAAGAAAAGAACAGCACACGACCTCCCGCTTACTAAAGCGGTGCTCTAACCAACTGAGCTACATGGGAATCGTTATTAGTTACGTTGGACGGTATTGCATATATGTTGGAGCATTTCATTTTCTTACACAAAGTGAGTCTTGGATTCCACCATGGAAAGCGATTGAAAGAAGAGAACAGCACACGACCTCCCGCTTACTAAGGCGGTGCTCTAACCAACTGAGCTACGAGAGCTACTTATTCACTTTTGACTTCGTTGAATTCAAACCCTTACTAAATTGTACAGAAACTAAGACACTTTTTACAAAGTCAAGCCATAAAATTTACTAGTCAATACATAGAACGAATGGAACAAACATCTGTTTCATTCCCATAATCCGAATACCCAAGGGCCAAATATAGTTCATACACATTGATGGCAAAAACAGGGGCAACCTTGCACTGAAAGCAAATAACAATCAAGGACGTAAGTATTGAGTGAAGGGTCTCTTCTCATCGCTTTCTAACCGAAAGGAATTTGAATGCAGATGCCCATTCCCGACTTGCTGACTCAGCAACCCTCTTATCATCCATGTATGGCGTCCACAATCCTTCAGTCGAATCCGATAGGGTCCAAGTCACCTTTTCCGGGGGATTTGTAAAGTCAAAATTCAATGGAGCAGCTGATGCAGAGGCTGCCTTCTTCTTATGGGAGCCCTCCCCGGGCTAAGATGCAATTTTAAGTTCAAATCAGTATGAAAAGAGATAAATATAGCAGAAATATTTACGGCGCACTGAATGGTTATATTTGCCTACCGTTCCTTCAAATTCGGAGTTGTCTGAGGATTTCTTCCTCTTGGTTCCATTCTCCAGATAGTAGAGGACTTCCTTCTTTGAACGGAATACGTGACCAGATACTGGATCACAGTAATACTAATCCCAAGAAATATACAAGTGTCAAAATGAGAACTTTGCAGGGCACATGTCAAGAAACGCCAGATAATGAAGATCATGAAATATGAGCAAACTATGCATCCAAAATTAAAAAATACCATTTTTGTGAATAATGAACTTCAAACAGAGCAGTTCGGACTGAATTGTCCAGGATTGAGGTGGCTCAATATTGTTACTAGGTCCGAGGTTTAATAAACACATACTTCAGAGTTCAAACAACACAATCTTAAACATCCACAACTCAACATAAAGCTAATGCAGATGCCAAGACTGCATTGGAGTTTACAGATCCTTTAAGCTTTGCTTGGTTACAACATGGTGAAAGAAACAGAAGGAGAAAGAAACAGAAGGAGAAAGAAACAGAAGGAGAAAGAAACTCCTTAGTTGGCTAGGATATGATTAGTTAGCAAAGGAAAGGCAAAATTATTCTTCCTAAGGTAATATTATTAGAAGATGAACAGAAAAGATTTTGGGTTCAATAGTTACACCTTACTTTCCCACCAGAACCTCTCAAACAAGTAAAGCAAAGTCCTTCTCCTTTCTTTTCCAATTATTAATATTCAATCAAAGCAATACCAAATGGTCTAGGTAGTTTATCAAGCTAAGAGTCCACACTGCTAACGACACAAGATCCACTGAAGCTAAATGATTCATTTAACTTCAGCAAGCCAAACATTAGATAGTTTTGTACAGCCAAATCCTCCCAAGTGCAAGATAATCTCATATCAAACATGCTTCATTGTCTCTATATTCTTATAACTTCACATAGGTCTAAGGAACAATGTCTACGTCTTATGGTTCTCATTAATTAGCTAGCTGATGAGTGCATTCATTTATACTTAAAAAAAAAGGTCAGAAGAAAAGCCATCTGAGTAGAACAAAAAAGTGTTATTCATCTCTCATCTCAGCAAATAAACCTTAGCTGTGAGTCCGAATCATGGTTTCTTTAGTGGAATTTGACAAAAATGTATGATTTTGCAAGCATATTCCATTTTGTGATTATCAAGCAGCTCAAATATGATCCACAATCAAAAATAGCAACACATGAAAGGTACTTTTATATCATAAGATTCAGAACAACTCAAAAAACTGAAGTTGAAGAAGCGAAATTAAAAAATCTATGAAATTGACCTTATCAATACTTCCAGCAGTGGCCCCGGATGCTCTAACTCTGTCCTCGACTATCCAACCATGTGGTAACCAATCCGGCGTCTCACCTGAAGCTACCCGCCTTTCACCAGTGGATGTTCGCCGCCTTCGCTTCGTCTCCGCGCTATCCGGCGCGAGAGTGGCAGCCTTTTCACCGTTGGAGCTCCGTTTCTGAGCAGATGCCGGAGGACTAGCCACTGCGCCCTCGCCTGAAGCCTGAAACTTCTCTCCATTTGAGATCGGCTGCTCCGATTCTTTAATTGGGGTTTCTCCGTTGGAGGCGGAAGGGTCTATGAAGCAGCCAGATTGAAGGAGCGGATCAGGAGGAAGGGTTCCGGTGAAGCGGTCGGTCTCTGGCTCCGCCGTTGACATAGGGAAGGTTTGATCGGAGGATGAAATGGAGGCGGTGGTCTGGTTAGGGTTAGGGCTTGGTCTTTGGGGTTGGGAAGTAGAAGACTCGATGCGAGTGTTGAGAAGGACGGAAACGTTAGAGCCGTTACAGAGAAACAATATCTCACGCGCCACATTATAGCCCTAAACCTTTCAACAATTACCCCAAGCTTTTAACGTTTAGCATTTGCACCCTAAACTTTCCTTTTTATCTAACCACAGTCGGTTGACCCTTCAATTAAGATCCGTACGTTACATTAATAATCAGGTTAAATGTAACGAACTACCTGAAGTTTGGACGTTTTGTAACGAGCTAATCAAACTTTGTAAATTCAAAACAGGCTATCTCAACTTTAAAGAATGTGCAAAATGCAAATAGCTATCTCCGTCCAATTTTCGACGACTTTTCGATGACTTTCCAACGACTTTACGACAACTTTCCGTCAACAGTTGATGGAAAATTGAACGGAGGTAGCTATTTGCACCTTTTTCAAAGTTGAGGTAGCCCGTTTTTAATTTTCAAAATTTGGATAGTCATTGCAAAACGTGCAAAGTTCAGGTAACTCCTTGGTTAACTCATAATTATCACTACTTTGTTGCATCAGCCCATAAACATAAAACCGGTCGGGAGGATGCATATTTCAGCTTTTACATGGTTTAGGATGCAATATAACATCGACCTCATCCATAGGGATGGTCAAAGGAACTACGTAGAATAGAAGGTCCCGAATCACCACAACATAACTGGCGCCGAAAATATCTAACCACATTCTATCATTTGATTCATTTCTAATAATATATAAACACAGCTGTCCACTTTGCAACACACATTTCACAGAAGCAGACTGATACTCCCTTTACTGTAAGTTACAGCTCGAAAAAATTCAAGCAGAAGAAGATGCCTTCGACCAGGTTCTCCGGTTCCCTCTCCTCTCCAAGCCTCGACGTAGCCATTGACATGGGCAACCCCTTCCTCAACGTCACCGTCGACGGCTTTCTCAAGATCGGCACCGTAAGATCTCGATTCTCAGATCTTTTTCTCATTCTAATTTCTGCATTTCTGATTCAAATACAATTGCTTGCACGAATCGTCAGGTCGCCGCCACCAGAGCCGCCGCAGAGGAATTCTACCACGTTGTCAAGAGAGGTCTTCTCCTTTTGCTCTATCGATCTTCGTAGTTATATCAATCATACGATTTTGACTGAATTGGAATCGATCATATTTGTAGGTAGTATTTCTCGACAGAAGGCTGAGCATTCGGTGAGTTCTTCGACGATGCAAATTTAATTGATTGGATCCATCAGGAATCTCGGATTCATTATCATTATTTCTTGATTACATTGACTACTGGTGCCTGGTGCCTGGTGCTGTGTTAAATACAAAATCGCTTTACTGATGGTGATTGCTGTAATTTTTGGTGACTTTGTGATGAATATGAACCGATCTTAAGCTATTTACATATAGGGATGGAAAAAATTTACAACAAACCGATCTGTTATACAATATATGCCTTGGAATTATATATATGTGTTACTAATTATGTGCGTTGATTGAATCAATGAAACGCAGTTGAAGAAGATGTGCAAGGAAGGTGCTTACTGGGGTAAGTAGAACAAAGAACAACCTAAACTGAAATAAACATATCAGTAGTTAATTCATTAGGGAACATAAGTTTTACTTACAAATAATGTCTTCTCCTTTGGTTGGATTCAGGAACTGTTGCTGGCGTCTACGCCGGAATGGAGTATAGTGTGGAAAGAGTCCGCGGAAGAAGAGATTGGGTACGAGACAATTCCTTCTGTATTCTGTTTACCTTTTACATGGATCGTATTTCCTGTTCATACGCGTTAATTATTATTATTACTATGTCAATAATTGCAGAAGAATGCTATGATTGGGGGTGCTTTGACTGGGCTCGTAGTATCCGCAGCAACCAACAACAACAAAGACAAGGTCGTGATAGACACCATCACCGGCGGTGCCATTGCCACCGCTGCTGAGATCCTCAACTACCACTACCTCACTTGATCAATTCAATGCGTAGGCTTTTCTTTCTCCCTCCCACCTCTTTGGCACCTCTTTCTTTTATGTATTAAGGAGAGACCATACTGATAATTGCCTCATGATCCATTCATTGGGGCTATCTACTTTAATGGAAATCGATGCAGTGGCTAATATATTGATGTTATCCATGGATAGATATTTAAAAAGGAGATATATTCATTTCACTAATCCAATTGAGCCATGAAGTGAAGAACAAAACATCTCCCAAGACACCCACGAAAACGAAAACAGACAGACACAGACCGAACCAACTGACCGATTTTGGGATCTCCAGATATCGAGGCAGTGGTTTTTATTCACTATAGTTATAACATTTAAACATAGGATGATAGGAGGGAACGACAGTTATTTCGGTTATTCAAGGAAGTGTTTCTTCAGTGGGTGCAGCTGGAGCAGGAGCAGTTGGTGCAGGAGCAGTTGGAGCCACACTTGCATCCATTCTCAGCTCCAAAGCTCATCTCTGCAGCCTCCTCGAAGCCAGCACTAGTGAAACAAAGTATAAATTCGGTTATAATCAAGATCAAAACCAGAATTCATGTCGTAACTAGGACGAGAAACTTACGTCTTCACTTGGCTGAACCCGACAATCACGGTCTCGGAGGAACCGAGGTCCGGGTACATTCCGCATCTACAAAATACAGATTCAGAAGACAAAACAAGAACCTATATAATTAGTATATTGTTTCATTAATTCTAGTAAGCAACAATACATAATTCAACGTTAAACAAAGGTTGTTTAGGTAACTACCCGTTGCAGCCTTTGGTACACTGGCAGCTAGAGCCGCAGCCACAGCTTCCTCCGCAGCAAGACATGATTTTTTAAGTAAGGTAGATGGAGAGCGAAGAGGCTTAGCTGTGTTGCGCAGTTACTGATGAAGACGAAAGTGTTTGGGTGAGTTCTAAGCTATGGAAGGTCGAGTCCTTTATATACTGTTGGTGAGGGAACTTGGGATAGATCGTGACCGAACACGTGGTGAAATCTTGAAGAGATGTGGGTCGCACTAGAAAATGATCATTCCCATGTAAAACCTCAATGTTCTCGGCTATATCAAGTGTTGTTTTATTTGATTGCAAAAAATTGAACTTATAGGTCAGTAATTATTTTATGTTTATAAATTTCATATTATTATGTTAATTAGGTGATATTTTGTTATTACTCAATAAAAAATAGCGGAGAAAACAATTTCATAACAGCCCAACCACGGTCGATGGTGGTAAGAAATTCTACGGGTCCCAAACGAGCTTCCTCCCCTAATGGTGGACATCTCTTTTCTTAAAGCTACATCCATAAAGGGGAGCGAATTATTCTATTCTCTTCCAATGGTAGAGCTTTAAACACCACCTTCAATGAATCTCATTGTCTATACGTCTTCTTCCTTATCTTTGCTAGAGAATATTTCAATCCAAACAGTCTCTCATAATCAAATAGATAGATGATCGAGACAGAACGCAGGAAAATGTCAACTTTCATTTCGCAACACGATAGTCACAAGATACATAGTGAACCCCAGAAACAAATTCCAATAAAGGAAATTCTGATCTAGAATGCACGGTCAGATGTACAATACGTAGATCCATTCTAAGCTCTCTCACCCCTTATCCTCCTAGCCAGCTGCATGTCCTTGGGCATGATAGTGACCCTCTTGGCATGAATGGCGCAGAGATTAGTATCCTCGAACAGACCCACCAGGTAAGCCTCAGCCGCCTCCTGAAGAGCTGAGACGGCGCTGCTCTGAAACCTTAGATCGGTCTTGAAGTCTTGAGCGATCTCCCTCACCAGCCTCTGGAAAGGAAGCTTCCGGATCAACAGCTCCGTGCTCTTCTGAAACTTCCGGATCTCCCTCAGAGCAACCGTCCCTGGCCTAAACCTGTGAGGCTTCTTCACGCCTCCGGTGGCTGGTGCTGATTTCCTGGCGGCCTTCGTTGCCAACTGCTTCCTCGGCGCCTTGCCACCAGTGGATTTGCGAGCTGTCTGCTTGGTACGAGCCATTGATCTTACTGATTAATGGATTTAAAAGACTAGATATTCAATAGAAATTGATCTTGACGGTTTATATAGAGATTGAACGACGAGCGGGAAATTTTGAATTTTTGCGTTGATTTGTTGGGGGATGTGAAGTTTTGGAACTTTTACCACCGTTCGATCGACAATAACCAACGTTCTAGATTTGCTATGCTGGTTATCCGTGTGCCCTTAAAGAGGAGGTTTGAACCGTCGGATGTAGAGCAATGAGCGGCTTGAATTTTGCTTACTTGGCAATCCGTGGTATAAGTAAAATATAATGCAAAATCCAACTATCCAAGTTAGACAATACATAAAAATTGAGGTATACCAATATACACCACTGTGTTATTCTCTTATAATAATAATAATTACACAACATTTAAATTTAAAATTTTCTTAACCCACCCTAAAAATATAACATTGACTCTTTCTCACATACTTTTTTTTAAAAATATTTTTTTTATTATCCCTTGAATACTTTCTGATTTGATATTAGTGAAGAATATCTATAAACTCCTCCAAGAGTTCACTGAAGATCAAGTCTTCGAGCTCGACGACTACACCCTCACTGTCCAATCTAGGGTTGACCCAACCGTTGTGTCTCGCCATGTCTCGAGACACGATGTTGTCGAGTGACACGTCGATCTCTGGTTTCATGTCTTTGTAAAATTTGACTATCATCCATACCTCGTCAAGGACATGCATCGCCTTCGTAAAGGGTCGTGTATAAGGATTGAATGAGAACGGACTCAGAACATGGGACTCGTAAAACTCAAGCAGTGATTCGTTAATCAAATCGAACATTATCTCCCAACCTTGGGATGCTTCCAATTCATCGTACAATGTTGGGGTAAGAGGCAGTTGAATTGATTCCCATGTCGGAATGGGATCGTTTTCAGAAAAACCGATGGAACGTAAGATTTCTGTTACGAATTTGAAGTCGGGATCGTCCTCTTCCACCGATCTGCATCGACTTTTGGTGACGATATTTGTAGCGACACAAGTTGTTGAATCTGCTGCATTAGTAAAGCATCAACTAAGATTAAACAATTGTGAAATGACTAAAAAGCCCCCTAGGGATGATCAAAAAAGACGGTTGGACCGAATTCCCGACAAAAACGGTATGAGACCGGCCCGACTAGGACCGAGACCGAGGGGACGAATTTTTTCTTCAAGGTCGGTCTCGGACTTTTTTCCCAAGTCTGTTTAGTGTGAGACTTAAGACGTACGCCTTTACCAACTGTCTCAAAATTTTGAACTTGCGAGTGAAGGCGACCGGTATACTCTTAAGTCATCTTAACATCCTCCCTTAAATTGATGTTTATGAACATCGGTTTACCCATGAGCTTTGTGCCCGACCTCGGGCTTTAATGGGAGTGTATCAATAATTTTAACGTCGCCAGGATTTGAACCTGCGCGCTCTGATACCATGTGAGACTTAAGACGTACGCATTAACCAACTGTCTCAAAAGTCTGAACTTGTGAGTGAAGGCGATCGGTATACTCGTAAGTCATATTAACATTTAGGACCAGACCGAAGGAATGTGGATTTGAGATTTTCATAATACCCCACCGAATGAATGTGGATTTGAGATGTTTTCTATCTCTATAAAAGTTGTATCCTGATAAACTTACAAACCACGCAGTTATGCAGTGAGCTTAGAGCGAACTATTCTTTCGCCTTTTACTAAAGAATACCGTGAACTCATTTTTTTTTGTGCATATTTGATTCAAGACTGAGACCGGCCCGAGTCAAGAAAGACCGACTCAGACGGACTTTTTTGGCCGAGGTCGGTCTCGATCCTCTATAAAGCAAGACCGAAATTTCAATATTGGTCTTGCCTTGAGGACCGGCCCGCACATGATTAGCCCTAATACCCTCTATTGTAGAATGAAATTTGGTAGATCAATTTGAGTGATGTTGGTACCTTCTTCCAAGGGCAAAACGGGAACAAGAACAGAAACTGGACTTGATGGCTGTTGCAGCTCACTTATGGCTTTTGATACATTGGTTGCATCAACTGGAGCACATCCATCCCCATTTCCGGCCGCTGATTCTCCATTCAAATCGATATCCTCAGGTTCACTTCTTTGTAATGAATCTTCCACAAAATCAGTTCTTGAATCATCTGTGAATGGTTCATCTCCATACACTATTTCCACGCAATTTGAATCTTTTGATGCTGTTCTTGCTAAAGATCCCTCCGATCGAAGATTCTGTTGCGATACCTCTTCCAAAAGAGAGTTAAGTGCGTCGTGATTAGGCAAAGAGAGCTTCCTTCTCCAAGATTTATGGCCAGTAACCTTACTATCTTCAACTGCTACTTTGAAACTCTTGTCATTCTCAAGCTTGGCGGTTTCCTTTCCATAACTTCCCTCGAACAGTCGTGTGTACTTCTCGATCGACTCATTCAGAGAAGACAACCTCGTAATCCTAGGTTGATTGGTCTTGTTGATATCGACTTCCTCTTTTCGGGTTTCTAAGAGAGCACGTTTTATCTTCTTCTTGAAACCTTTGAATGGATTGATCTTCCATCCATGTTTCGAGCTAGAATCCTTCATCGTTCCATCAAATTGCACCTGTTTACTATCCTTTGGAGAATCCAAAGTGACGATATTTAGTGGCTTCTCCCCTTTCGGTAACAACCAAACTTCGTTCTGCTTGTGATCCATTGTGCTAGACCGATATAACTTGGTCTCCAAGGTATCACTCTTTCGAACAGGAAATGATCGGGCTTTGGAGAGTCTGCCATGGAATCGGTCATCATTCCCTCTTGGATGCGAAGCACCATGAAGAACAGTGATCGGGTTCGAGATGACCAGATCCTGACTTGTCTCTTCTGCAAGTATCTTTTTTGAAGAATCGAGTTCGAGAGAACAATTTTGCTGCACTCGATGTTCGAGCTGCAAAAAACAAAAATACCGTTGTAAGGTCAGGGTTGTTAGGTTGTGAAGTTTGATTAATATGTAATGTTCTTTTATATATATTAATGTTCACACGTCTCGCGATTCAACCTCCGCGGTGAGGTTGATAGGGAAGCCCCCACCCAAAGGCGGGGTTCGGGTCAAACCCCAACTCACATTTTAGGTTGTACCGTATTTCTCAATGTATTCTGTAACAGTGACCTGAAGATAGTTTTTCTCTCTCTACCTTTCTTGAATATCTCCATTCTTGTTTTTACTTTTTTTCCATCCGATTTCAGTGTCGGTTGTGAATCGATCCTAACCGAAACTATTACCATACCGTATCAGATTATATATGAAATCACCTACTATGAGAGTTTTTACATTCAATTCTGATGAATGTGGGACTACTTCACAAAAAACTTGTTGTTCTTATAACAAACGCTAGCTACAAATAAACATGCAGTGCTGTGGCTGAATTCGACAACATGTTTAATGAAGAACAAGACAAGAAAAAGTACCAACAAATGCTCTGATTCATCGTCGACATGTTCCTCTCCATTAACCAAGTTGAAGGACACCGTTCTTGGAGCAACACAACCTGTAGATCACTGAATCAAGATCTCCAACAATTACTACTCAAACATCAAGCTTATTCTTTCTGGAATCGCTTACATCGTAATCGGTTTTTTCCAACATGTTTCTTGTGAAGAATCTTCTTGACATAATCCCAGTGATGGTAATCAAGAACATGAAACATTCCCCAGAAACGTCCCGGCTGCTGCTGCTGCTGATTCTGTAAATGGATCCTGTAGTAATTGCTTTGCTGCAGTTCTTTTCCCATTTTCAACTGCATGCATAAGAACATTCAAATTCAAACATTCATTCAAAACTTACACCTCAAGAACTCTCTTCTGGGTCAAAATTAATATACATCAGATCATTAAAGAAACGCATTCTTCCTCCATTTGAATCATTATTACGGCCAAAGAAACGGTAAAAAATAAATGAAGAATATATTATCAATTAAGAACTGATCAGGTGAACTGAAACATACCCGCAAAGAGAATCAAAACCCTATTTCATTATAGGAAGCTGAGGATAGAAGAAAGAAGCGTTTATCAAAAGAGAAACCACCCTACGGAAAAGGTGTCGGAGCTGAACAACAACCTTAACAAACAAGAAAGGAGGGTTTGTTTTTTTCTTGTTATGGCGCGTTCGAAGAAGAAGGGTTTTGATGATGAATGAAAAGGCGCAGACTTTGGGATCGAATTACCCGCCACAACTAGTCAGAGTCATTAGATTAGATTCCTCACCTATATTCTGTAACTAGGGGATAAGATTTTACCAAATCTAGACGTCTTCTAGTTCAAGAGCATGATGTTTTGTTTTGCTGATAAAAAAATAATTAATGAAGGGAAGGTAAGTGAGCTTGAATTGACTTCTCCTGCAGTCAAAGCACATGTTACAAGAAAGAAAATGTCAAATTTTACATTTTTATTTATAACCCATTTTCATGATGATTGGCAAACGCGACCCACTCTTGGGTGTCGTCTCGAGATTCACGGTTCAGACATCCCTCTCCTTTCCTTAGTGTAGGTTACACCGACACGAGACCATCTCAATCAGTCTGTCTGTTCTAGGAGACATTATCAAAACATTAATATTAACCGTTTCAACGTAAATATCTCATCTATTTTAAGAAATGTTAAGCTAGCTAGTTTTGGATTATGTAGTTTTGATGTGGGTGAAAGTTGGTCACCTATAGCGAGTTTTAATTCATAATTATAAATAAATAAATAACGTAAATATCTTGGAATTTTTTTACATTTTTAATCTAATTTATTTCCACAATTTCAAAAATGGAGTATCAAAATTAAACTATAGGTATCTTAAGATTGTTTCAGTATTCAACACAATTCGTAAAACCATAAATAAAAGGGTTAATAGCTTCGATTGTACCTTATGTTTGGGTCATGTGATCGGATGGTACCATATGTTTTTTGATGTGGTCAAATGGTCCGTTATGTTTGGAGCATGTTGTCATATGGTACTCTGTTAGTCAACCGTTAAATTTTTCTGTTAAATGGTCAATGTCAGCGCCACATCAGCGCCACGTAGATATATAATATAATAATTTATTTAGAAAATATAAAAAAAATAGGGGAAAAATATGAAAAAAATTATAAAAATATTTTAAACTTTATATATTAATAAAAAAATATTTTTTATAAATTTATTTTTTTATAAATAAGTAAATTTATAAAAAGGTAAATTTTATTAATATATAAAGTTTTAAATATTTTTTGAATTTTATTATAATTTTTTTCCGATTTTTCCCTATTTTTATTAATTTTTCTATTTATTTTTATTTTTCATCCGTCACATCAGTGCCACGTCAACATTTCGTTAGTTAACCTTGACGACAACAGTAAATTGGACCAAATAACAACATTGTGAAACATATGGTACCATAAAACAACATAGGGGTAACATCCGATCACATGACCCAAACATTTGGTACCATTGGACCTATTAACCCTAAATAAAATTAGACAATAAATGATTTTAATTTTCTTTATTTCGAATATCAAAGTTTGTCTTAACAAACTATATATTTTTGGGCTTAATAAACAACAAAAGCCCAAACACTGCAGTTGATAAGTCCTTTTTTTAATAATAAATACTAAGTTAACCCCCAAAGATTGACTAGTTCAAACAAATAACCTCAATTTGTCACTCAGCAACAAATGACAAGCACAAAGTGTACAAAGTAATTTGAATTTGAAACTTCTACACCTCAAGAATGTCGTGAGCAGTAACTTCTTGCCAATTCCCCCCCAATTTTGAGTTCGAAAAATTGTATATTAATGAAACCCGATGAGCGACATCATCGATGGCGACATTTCCCGATCCTAAAGCCTTTGATTTATCCGTCTTTGACCCTCGAGTTTAATGATAATAATTTATATATTCTCATTCAAATTTCATACTGTATTGTATGATTGTATCGGTTATTGGCTTGAGAATATATACGAGACATGTACATGCCAAAAAAAAAAGTCAGTAAATATGTGGAGAAGAATAATGCAACTCTAAAAAAAGAAGGGTTTATATGATATATGTATAAAAGGAAAAGGATGAGTATAGAATTTATAAGAGTAATGCAGAATATCATGGGTCGGGGTGGAGCAGAGAGCATGAGATGTAATTATGGTTAGAGGACCATGAAAGTATGTTTTATACTTTTATAATTAGCCATCATTCACCCATTATCTCCATATTTCTCTCCTTTATTTTACTTAATGAATACTATTTATATATATCATGGGTATCCCACAATAATACTACATATTACACGGTGATATATTTTAAAATAAATTATCTCAACATTACTGTTTAAATAGTATAACATAAGTGAAAGTTGGGATGAATAGTAATAATACAATACAATATATATATATATAGGAAATTAAAATCGGATATTCATCCCTCTAACCTTACAAATTAGCATTTCCTAATTAAGAATAATCATTTTTTAAGAACCTTAATATATGAAATAAGTAATAATACTTGTGTGTAGTAAAAACACAAAATTTTATCAAAATATAAAATTACTACTACAAAAAACAAAATGAAATATTTATTTATTAGTTATTATTAGACTGAGAAATAGACATAGATAAAGGAACAAAATATGCAGATTTATTATAACTTTGCACTTATGGATCGCATATCTATTATATTTTCTATATGACAGAGAAATAAGTTGATCAGATAGCTTTACTATCTGGCACGATTGATAATATATAAAGAAAAATAGATGAAAGTCCCTTTTAGTTAAGACCTACATATACATATATATATATATATATATATTACATGCATACAGCAGTAAATCTATTATATTATATTATTCGATATTTATATATTCATACATTTTTTTTCTTTCTAATTTCTGTGTATAAAAACATGTTTCCTATACTTCTCCGTCTTTAACTCACCTCGTCGAACACATTCTTCTTGTCCCCTTGCATGCTTCTTGATGTTCCAAGATATCCTAGATTTTGAATTTCCTTGTTTGCTTCCTTCTCTTGTCTCACCTTCTCCTCCACAATTCAAATCCAAAGCTAACCCTAAGCCCTAACTAATTAACCATCCCTCTGTACTTAAATATGGTCATGTCCAACGTACTGTTATCCATGGGAGAGACCAGAGACCTCCATAATAACACCATGGATGACCTCAACTTATTGCATCATGTCCAAAATCAAAACCCTAGAACTGCCGCCAACCAAAACCAGATCGTGGAGGAAATTGCGGTGAAGTCAACTCTAGGAGGACTCGACGCAGTTGCAGGTGAGGATGAGGAAGGTTTCAAGACTCCGCCATTGCCACAACATAGGATTCCTGCATTAAAGGAGTGCCCTGCAGCGCCCAGAAAGCCAAGAAACATCACCCCATCATGGAAGAAGAAGAAGAATAAATCCGAGTTGGTGATGAGTCCTAGACTGCTTCTGCTCGATGATTCGAATGAAGTAGAAGCCATGTTTCCTCTTGCTATAAGGAGGAACATCTTATACTGTAAGTTCAGGAAAGTCAGTGATGAAAATAGTTTTTG
Source organism: Chamaenerion angustifolium (assembly GCA_946814005.1). NCBI lineage: Eukaryota > Viridiplantae > Streptophyta > Magnoliopsida > Myrtales > Onagraceae > Chamaenerion > Chamaenerion angustifolium. Next base: position 26,339,401 of record OX328277.1, on the reverse strand, counting down.
TCCACTGAAATGACAACACGCTCGCTTCTCTAGCTAGCTAGCTAGGGTTTCATTTCTGGGAAACTTAATTGATGTTTCATTTAATTATGAGAGAGTATGGAGAATGATCAGTTGTTACATCTATATCCAAATGATATATTGTTCTTCATTGGTTACAAAATCAGAAATGTAAGCCAGAAAATAACATATTAAGATGTAGACTGATCCCAATTCCAAGTTCCCTAAGCAAGGATACAATTGGATTGTAATTGATTTCTTAATTGTAACAAACTAGTATTAGTTAGTGTTGGGATTATCGTTTGAATAGTGTAAGTATAATGCAATGGTTGTAGAGTTGAATATAATATGTACAGTAAGTGTGAGAATTAAGACGTACGCATTAACCAACTGTCTCAAAAGTCCGAACTTGTGAGTGAAGACGACCAGCAAAAGTCCGAACTTGTGAGTAAAGACGATCAGTATACTATTAAGTCATCTTAACAATGATGGTAGCTAGATAGTGGAGGATAGCATGATATAACTACGTAGGAACATGAATGGGATCTGAATCTCTGTGTGGGCAGATTACACTTTATATATACTATTAATATTATGAAAAGAACACAAAAAGATATCATTTTTCAAATCAATGGACTCTCTTTCTCGAATGATGATGCTGTTTTTCTATATTTTTGTATTGGTTGGGGTTCATTCTTCATCAATGTTTCGGCCCGTTATCTCTTTCCTTTGTAAGTCTCGACCCAATTGTCATTTTTCCAGTCGAATATGAAATGAAATCCTATAATTTAGTTTACCCAACAAGTCTAGTGTATAGTTTAGTTGAAAAGCCCACATTCTGAAACCGCATAAAAATCATACATATGCTGGTACGATGGTGATGAAATGATGACCCTGCAGCTTCAGACTCAGTATAATGCAAGATTGACGCGACAGAATAAAAACCTTAAGTGAAAACGAACGTGAAAAGAAAAGGCAGAGACAAGGAGATGGAGTTAGAGTCTCACTAAGTGTAGGGACCACGTGAGACCGACAAAATGACAGACCAACAGACTTTTTTCCTTATTGTCCACGTGGATATGGCAGATCAATTATTTGATTTCCACCTGGCATGGCATTGTCAGCACAGATTACAGAACCTCACCTCACATACGTACGTACCTATTATTATATATATATATATATATGGGATCCTATGAAGGAATATACATACGCAGTTCACTCAAAATACACAACATATTACTCTTTTTTTTGCCAAGAAAAAAAGGAATGGGTTAGTAGTGGCGACCCTAGACCCATCCCGCTACGTAATGTCCGAGCTTTCCTGTTACGGGGTCTGACCCCGTCAACGTAGCCCCACCGACAGCCTAGAGTTGAGAGGTCGGCTCTTCGGACACCAGTTGACCATTTCCCAAGAGCACTTGGGAGGAATCGAACTCCCCGTGACCCTGAAGCCAAACCACTTGGGAGTCATCGCTCTCAACCACTAGACCACAACTGCTGGTGGTACACAACTGTTGGTTTTAGGATAATGGGTCGCCCATTAGTGGGAGCTCATTTACATAAGCCCAGTTGTGTATCTGACCTTAAAACATATCCCTCTATATATAAGTATATATAGGGGTGCTCAGGGTTTGGAAAACCTGAAGATGACAGTGATGCCCTGCCGCCCTACATTTTAGACAGAGTTCAGTAGCTGTGGTATTATAGGTCATTGCCCGTCAAACCGTGGCGTGTCCTCCCATCCGACAGACCGTGATCCCAACCTCAGGCAGATCCGCTTCCGCTAAGGCAATCGTTCAAGGAAGTAACTTAATTATGTGTTATGTTGTACCTTAATTGATTGCATGTTTCATACATCAATTTCCAACGACATATTACTACACAGTTCGTTTTTCATGAACTGTAACGTGATTTTACACAACATATTCTGAGTTATTTCGGCATTGTCATTCATTTATGGGAAAAGTCAAAGATAGTACCCAAATAATTGATAGTGATCCAACGAGATCCACAAGGTAGTGATCGAGACAGCATCACATGAAAGCCCGACAGAGGCTTATCCGGACAATAATACGATTTGTCACAGAATCATACGCAGGAGTAGTAAACTAAAGCAGCATACCATTACCATACCACAGAAAAACAGTACATACACTCCATCCGACAGACATTATGACAACTCAGCCACCCACTCATTCATTCAACAGGAACAGTGGAGGGATATCAGATACATACATGATACATCACAGCACTTGTGATTCAACTCAACAATCTCCTCCTTCCATCCATGGCTTCGTCTTTCCTCGGAAAAGAATGTATCGTGCTTCAGCAGTAGTACCATCAATGGCGTCAATGCCATATCCTCCAGATGACGAATCATACCATCTCTTTTACTTATTAATAATAACAACTATATCTATACACATGACTTACCATTTTAATTAAACCCCTGTAACTTTCAGGGTTTATCCATCCATTCATTTTCGGAAGCAGACCGACCTCCAATCTTACCCAATGAACCCATAAGTCCCTTGAAGCTGCTACTGCCTTCATTAAGGGATTTTCTTGGTTTTCTAAACCGAGGCGAACTAACATCGCCAAACTCGGGATTTACGACATCGCTGCAGGTTTTTAACTCAGCAACCACAAGGCTAGCTATTGTGCTTCGGCAGAAGGGGCAGAGTGGTGGGGACAAGGCGGATGTGGTTGGGTTGGGTTTGTTGTGGCAGCAAAGGGCGAGGGTGCATTGTGCACACATTTGGTGGCCACAGCTTTGGACCTCAATGGTGCAGACTTGCTCGAAGCAAATGCAGCATAAATCGGTCTCACTTATCTGAAAAAATCCAGGTGAAGAATCAAATGTTGTCAATAATGATCCACAAATTACCAATCCAATATAGCTTTGAGACACATTCATGTTTTGAGCATTCAAATCAAAGCCACCTAATTGATGAAAGCAGTAAGTATAACAGTTCCATTCTTGAAAGGTGATCATGATTAGAGATGATATTATGTACCTCTGAGATATCATCACCACCATTATCGACTCCAACATCAGAATGTAATGGAGATGGAAGGAAGTAAGGAGTCCCTTTTAAGATGCTCTTCTCCCTCTCTTTATTTGCATCCATCAGGGCTCGTTCCAGAAGCAATTTTGCATCTTGGCTAAGCTCACTGATGAACTTCAAAGGGGATGGCCAGACAAGAGGCTCGGATGATGAAGGATTCAGCAATGCTGCACAGGCTCCGTGCTTGAACTTAACCGCAATCACGTATGGAATTCTCCTGCATAAGTATGAACGTAGCAAGTAATTCATACGCTACTAACTTATTCTACTATAGAAGAACTTCAATAATACAAAACAAAGGCAGGCTCTCCTAGCTCAACCATGTTCTGACCTATCCAATGAGGTAAAGGGAATGACGAAAGGTAACTAATTACCCAGAAGCATCTCTCTGAAGGCGGTCTGCACCCCATGCTAGCAACTCTCGGATGCAATCAAGTGATCCTCCTCTTGCTGCAAGATGCAGTGCTGTGCTGCCAGGATACCTGAAAATGCAGTGGAGGAGATCAGTAAAATCGGATCAAACTCAAGAGCGCAAATAAAAAGAAAAGGGGGAGTAAATACCCGTATCTGCCAGTTGAAGCACAGACAAGAGCTCCATTGTTCAAGAGAATATGCACAGATGTGGGTTGCCTCCGTCGAGCTGCTAAATGCAGTGGTGTAGCTCCCTTACCGTCTCGAACATTCAAAAAGCGTGCATATCCCCTAAAGTCATATCCACAGTAAGCTACAATGTCTGAAAAAGGCCAAGTTCATAGAAACAGAACTTAAGAAGATAATGAAATAGATGCCAGACCATGAAGCTGCCACCGGACTAGATTGAGCAGCAGATAGAATTGCTTGAAGGCAGTCAGAGTGGCCGTAGTAAGCAGCATAATGTAGGCAAGTTCTTCCATTAACAGAATCAAATACCAACACCTGATACATTATAATAAGTGTCAACGGTAGATGAAGATAAACCAAAAATGGAGAATGAGGAGGAGAAACGGATGAAGTTAAATCACATTTGCGTCAGCTGTAAGCAACTTGTTGACACAACCGATCTTCCCATGCATTGCAGCCAACATTAATGGAGTCTGCAAAGCATTTTCATAATCAGGATATCAGTGGAAGATGAGAAATAGCATTTTCAGATCAAACAGATTTATCAACCATAATTAATGAACACACAGACAAACAATTACCTGCTTGAACCGATTAAGTAAGTCTGGGTTTACTGATCGATTCAAGAGCATAGAAAGAATCTGCATCACGCCAGAAGGAAGAATTTGGATTCTTGTTAGTCAAATATAGCCAAATGGAACATAACTAGATGACACTACAAATTTCAAAATCAAATCCAACCCCGAAAGCGCACTACGGATTTAGCTAAAAAATAACACTAACTTCTCTCATTCTAGAACAAAGCAGCTCATTAGCAATCGTAGCTAAACTTCTACATGAACATTCCAAGCCGAAATTCCAATTCGAATGCAAGTGATGAGTAATGGTTCAGAGCTAACCTCGATCTGGCCATTGGCGGCAGCTACATGTAGAACGGAGTGTCGATCATAGACAGTGGTCCGACGTAATAGAGCAGGATCGCGCTGCAGCAGGACTTCCACAGTATCCAAATCACCGAACTGAACTGCCGTGAAAAGCTCGTGTTCTTTGCTCGGCCTACAGCTCATCGCCTGCCCCATTGCGACCAGTCTCCTATGAGGCCTCCGCCGCCTAAATGCGCCACCGCCGCTATGGAGTGGTGATGGTGGTGGCGGTAGATGCTTATCAAGGCAAAGAAAGAGTTTACACTTTACATTTATGTAGTGATTGATGAATCCTGTACAGGAGAGAGTGTAGGGACTCCCATCGGAGATTTTGGAATCTGTTTCTGGAGCTGCCCGGAGAAGGAAACACTGACCGTGTCAGTGAATGGAACTGACCGAGGTCTCGGTCAGGAAAGAGATATTTTTTTATCGGGCAGCTAGATTAGGTCTCCCATACATTTCAGAAGTCCGATCATTGTCACTCTTCTCATGAAAAGCCTCTCCCAAATCCTTTTTTCTTTATTATTAATATTATTAAATAATTAATCATTATTATTTATTACTAAATATAAACAGTAAAAACATCCATGCATAAATAACAAAAAATAATAATCTAAATATTAATTTATATCCGAACATAAATATATAAAGTAAAGTAAATAATTAACAAAAATACAACTCCGAAAAAACATAACTTCAACATCAGCTCTATATAATTTAGAGAAATCAATTGTTATATTTACCCACTAAATAATTAATCCATATAACTAACCTTATTCTATTCACAATATATATTTTTCTTCACAGTTATAAGAATTAAATTAGAGATAAAAAAATATAGATTGAATAAATATATAATTTTAATTAATTAATACATATATTATCGATCATGTCTGATTTCATTAGTACAAACGCGAAGATATCTCATTGGCAATCCGACACATTGGGTTGTGGGCCGTCTACTAATGAGGAGAATCGTTGACCAGCAAATTATGCAGAGCAATTTGTCGGTTGAAAATTATTAAGATATTGGACTCATTAATGGGCCTGGCCCAATAATCAAATCAACTATATTAGGAATTTATAGCCCAGACAAATATGCTGACAGAAACTTATATGGGCTGACAATGGTTATACTCCATTGGGCCTTGGGGAAGTAAGAGAAGCAGGCAGTAGATACACTATATTTCAATTTTCAACGTAATATATTTATTTATTTATTTAAAAATAGCATAAACAAACATGACTAAGTAGGTTTCTTGTGGGCATCAGATATAGGCTTTTCCAAATGAACCGGTTCGGACGAACTAGTCTGGAACTGGTTTGGTTTAAACCGATTCAGACGAACTAGTTTCAAAACTAGATCAGTGTTTTTAGCCTTCAAATAGAACAGTTCAAAATAGTACAAAAAATTCAGTTCGACTCGACTCGTTTTTTTTATACTGGTTTATACTTAAATTTAAATCAATTCACTTTAAACCTGTATAATTTTAGAATCGATTTGAAGCAAAATCAACTAAATCGATCTGAAATTAAACCAAAACTAGAGATGTCTTCAATAAACCAAACATAGAGATATATTGGACTCTCGTATGTTGATGTTGGACATGATTTTAGTCGGTTGTGGAACAGATTTCCAATCGGTTCAGTGTGTTTTTCAGTCGGTTCAGTATTTTTTCAGACGGTTCAGTGTTTTTCAGTTGGTTCATTATTTTTTTAGACGGTTCAGTGTAATTGATAGGATTTCCAGTCAGTTTAGGTCCGGTTTGAACCGAATTATTTATGAACCAAAATTGTTATTAAAAAAAACATACCATAACAGTTCGAATCGGTTCAAACCAGATCAGTTCTTTTTTCCTTAAACCATACCAGTTTTTTTATAAACAGAAAAATGTACTGATTTTTTTCAAACCATTTCAGTTCAAAACCGATTCGACACGAACCGATTCTTGAACAAGCCTAATCTGATACATTACTTTAAAATAATTTTTAATATAAGGTTCAACTTCAATCACCCATTATTATTATTTTTCTGTAAAAAATAAATTTAATTATTTCATTTATAAATTCAATATGCATAATCTACTCTACTTTATATGCAATAAATAACACGTGTGCGTATATATAAAAACAAACGTTTAGTGACCACATAATTTAAATTCAAAACTTAAACTTGTGAGTATGGCAAAAATACAAACCTCATCAATGTTGTTTTGACAATGGAAATTATATTTATTTAATCCAAATATTAAAATAAAATAACCAATTATGAAGTATGGTCCCAACTATTTGGCCACATCGATACTTTTGTCTCCAATGCCATGTGATTATTAATCTCAGAATTAACCATTTCTTTTGTTACCATTATTTAATATATATATATATATATATATACGTAATTGTAATGTTTGTATTATTTATTATATCATTTTTTAAAATACATTACGCCTTTTTTAAATTCCAGTCGATTTTTTTAGTAATGTAAGTTAGGAGAATAAGATATTGATATGGTTACTTGTTAGCAATAGCATAATAAATAAAGTAAGGAAATATGTGTAAAGTGTGGGACTAAAGCTACTTTCGGCCGAATCGCGTGACACGAAACAACGACATTTCTCTGTTGTTGTCATTGGGACAAACCTAAAGCAATGTTTAATCTTTCTTCATACTCTAAAGTTCTGGGGAAAACTTATAAATATTTAAAACTTGGATTAGCAACTCATTTACGTAAACCCTAATGTTAGAAAAAACAATTAATTTTCAAGTAAAAAAAATTATATTTTTATTTATCAAATTAAATGAAACCTATATATATATATTTGATGATATAAGTGTCAAAATATTTAATCCGACTATTCTTTTATATAAGTAACATAATTCAAATTTATAGGAGGATATATGCGTTATTTCCCCAAAGCCGTGAATTGAAGTCCTCTTAAATAAATTAAGCTATCTATTTATGAGACCGACAATGGATCACATTTTTTCCTAGTACCAACCTAAATTCACCTATAATTAGAGACTAATTAATTCTTTAAACAATGGCAAAAAAAATAAAATTCTTCCACATATTAAAATTAAAATATATAAGGAGATTAATTATAGGTTTAAATCAGTGTTTTTTTAAAAGTAATATTTTTGGGGGGCCAATTTTTTTTAATGTAAAGTAATGTGGTAATAAATTAATCATATACAAAAAAGAAAAAACGTAAAACCATTAATTAATAAATTGATATATTATATAAGTTTTAATTAACAAATAATGTGAGGTTTGATAACTATTTTATATATGTTGTAATACTTATTACTTACGCTCCAAATAAATAAGAAATACAAATTTAGACGTCGATTAATTAATTTGAAAATCTAACAAATATGAAAAATTAATTGACAGATTTTACAAAAAAAAAGGAAAAAGAAATAGAGCTCTCAAGATGGACCAGTATACAATGATGGGCTTCGCTTAACGGACGCCGCTATTCTTGCCCGTTAGCGGCGCTCTGAACGCCGTCGTTGTCGTCGGGGACGATTCCAGAGGAAGCACCTGACAAGAGGTCGGAGTGACGGTGCTCAGCGGCCGAGACTGGGTCTGAATCTCCTTCAACAAAGACGATCCTTCGGATCTATCTCCATTCTCTTTCAGCCTCGCTGCTACGGCTTCATCCTTCAGCCTCCGGTACAACTTTTCCTCCGCGTCCCTGAGAAACTTGAATTTCGGCGGCGGCGATGCGGCGGTCGTCTCAAACAGCGGGTTGCTGTACGAGTCGAGAGAGGTGACCGAACACTTGATCGACGGAGAAGCCAATGGGCTTAGAAACGGCGTTGTATTTTGATCCAACGCGAGAATCAAATCGCTCAGACTCCGCGCCCTGGAGCCTTTCCTTGTCGATCTGCCGTCTTCAGAGTCTAGATCCTCCTTCGTCTCTTCCTTGATCGTGAACAGAAATCTGGGCGGCCCCCCGAGGTTGTGGATTCTCATGAGCTCCGCTTCCACGCTCTCTTCCCCAAACGCGGACTTCACAATCAGATCTTTGCTGTTTCCGAGCTCTGGATCGTCTTCCTCCTCCGTTCCGTTCCTCGATTCTGAATTCTGCGTTTGTTCGGCAGGTTTCAGATTCTTCCAGCAGATCAAATGAAGGAGATCTTTCGCGTATTGTCTGTAATAATTGTCCTCCGCCTCCGTTTCTGGATTAGGGCTGACAGCGTTGCTCTGAATAGCAATCCTCTTCTTTTTCCTCCACCATAGCAAGTAGTAAACCTCTCCGAAGAAAGCCAGGAGAAGAAAACCAAGGACAGAGCTCAGAATTAGCCCCACTCCAGCAAACGCCGCCATAGCTTGAGCTCCAGTTACAACTGAATCATCGATTCCCAACCTAAATTATCTCCCTCAATTCCAAGCCTACTGCAGATGAAGGTGGTTTGTTCTTCTCTTGGCGTAGAAGCAGTGAGGTCTGTGAACCAGAGATAATGAGAGAGAGTGTGAACTTATATATACGATATGAATTCGAAGGGAACGCAACATATTGTTACTGTTATAAAATTATGTGCGCGTGGAAATACAGTTGGACGTGAAAAGGTCATCTCACATGCCTAATACACATACACCGGGGTATTAACCCGCATACCAACATTAGAAACCGATCTGACTTAGTATCCTATTTAGATAAAAGGGCGCACGAAACGGAAGAAGAGCGCGCACCCTAGGTAAGGGGTGCGTACCCTTGCATCATGTCTGATGTCATCTCCCATTATTTCTGGTCAGCACACAACTCCATAACCGGACAAGGGATAGTGGGGAACAGTAATACATGACAGGGGTCCGGGAAACCAGGGCCCTATGTTTAGGGCACTATACGCAGTGCGCCCGACGCCTCTGGATTCGAGGAGTACAAGGTGTAAAGTAAAGCTCATACGAGTTAGAGTGAAGGACTATAAAACCCCTTCGCATAGCTTCATAACAGGTTAAGTGAATATTTACATACTACAACTACACATTACTCCCAAAACCCTTGATTGACTTGATCGTCGGAGGGAAAACGACGAAAACACCTGAGATTTCCTTCTGTGCAGATTCACGTAGCGGCACAGAACCAAGTCGGAAAGTACCGGAATGGCCTATTGAATTTTATTAAAAAACATCATCTTACGTGACATTACAAATTAAAAAGCAATTTTTAATCCTAATGTATGTCTCGCGAATCCTGTCTTATCACAAGTAGGGGTGTCAAAAACTGACCCAACCCGTGGGTGACCCGCCCACGGGTCGTGTTTGGGTCAAGTTTTCTGACCCATGGGTCATTTTGACACGACCCATGACTGACCCGTGAAAACACGGGTCAGGTTTGGGTCAGAAACCTTGACCCACGGGTCAACCCGTGACCCGTGAGAAATTATATATTATATTAACCATTATTGTAGCATTGGGACGACGATTCGACGAAGGCCTCTAAAGTCTAAACCTAGCAACCTCACTTGCTCAGTTCTCTCCTATTCTTGCGCAGCCACACTGAGTCACTCACACATCAAACGGCGATTCGGCGATTCAGTCCTCTCATCCTCTCCCGACTCTCAAGTCTCATCTCCTGGTGCGATTCAGTCACTCACACCCACGACGATTCCTCTTCGCAACCACACAACCACGGCGATTCGACAACCTCTGCTTCTCCAAGGCTCGAACATGAATGATAAGGTTCTCATTTGCTCGAACATGTTATGTTTCTGCTCGAACATGCTGTGTTAATGTTGTTTAGCTGTTGTTCGGCTGTTGTGTTTATCGGTTCTGTTCGGTCATGGATGTTTGATTGATTTCAGTTGATGTGTGTTGAGTTGTTGAGCTTTGTTCGACTTTAATATGTTCGGTTGATGTGTGTCTGTTTGTTCTGTTTGTCTGTGATGTTCTGCTGTTTGTTCTGCTGTTCGGCTGAAATCTATTTGTTCTGTTTGTTCTATTCTGAAATCTGTTCTGTTTGTTCTATTCTGAAATATGTTCTGTTTGATTGACTTCAGTTGAAATTTGTTCTATTCGGTGTTATGACTTCGTCCACATGATGAGGAGTCCTCAATAAGACATTGTGGAAGACCTGTGGACTTCGTCCATAATCCATATGAGATATTGACATATGTTATCATTTGTGGAAATCCTCAAAGTGTCGTATTTCTGGTATAGCTGTGTGTTCTGTTCTGTGTATAGCTGTGTGTTCTGTTCGGTTCAAAGAATAACAGCTTTTACCATTCATTGTTATAATGAAAGAGGACATCATTTGGCCAAAAGAAAAAAAGAAAGAGGACATCACTTTATCATTATCACTTCTTGCTTACTTTCATCATTCGTAGTGATATATGGTGATCATATTTGATTTTTATATATAGATATATGGTGTTTCTATTAAAGAAATTTCAATAAATATTTGTTTAATAGTTTGTGGCGATAACTGTTTCTATACTATATGTTTAATTAATAAATAGATGTATGATGTATAAGTTCTGTTTGTCAAACTGAGTTTGGTTATGATTAATTAGTAAATATTTGTTGGAGTTTGTTGGAATATTACTTAATACATGTATGATGTATAGGTTATGTGCTGTCTTTGAGAAATGGTTCGGTTTTTATCTGAGTTTGGTTATGTTTTTATATGTGTTATGTTCATTCAATCTGTCAAGTTGAGTGTTGTTTTGTTTTATTTTTTTTATGTTCCTTTTTTTAAAAAAACTGGTTTTCTGTTCCTTTGTTTGTACAGATTGATGATCAACTATTGAGAAATGGTTTTGATGATGAGAGGTTCCATGATATAGATGTTGATATTGATGAACTTGAAGGAGTTATGCCTAATACTGAGCTTGAAGTTACATCAGCTACTTCTGGTAAAGGTAAAGAAGTTATGGTTGATAGTGTAGTCAAGCCTAGTGGAGAAAAACCAGTAATCTTGAAATCACAAATTTGGCAATACTTTGACATTATCCCATTATCTCAAACTGGTGGAGTACGTAAGTCGCGGTGTAAGAAATGCAAGGTTGAATACCTTTGTTCAAGTAAGTATGGAACCGGTAATATGAAGCGCCATAGAGAAAAGTGTGCTAGGAGATATATGAAAGATGTGGGTCAAATGCTCATAGCAAGTACAGACGGTTCAATGTCTTTGCAGTCTAATCAATTTGATCCGATGAAATTTAGAGAGTTGATCACATCTGGGATAGTTATGCATAACTTGCCTTTTATGTTTGTTGAATATCCTGGGATAAAGGCTATTTTCCAATATTTGCGACCTGACATACAAATGATCACTAGAAATACTGCTAAAGCTGATGTCATGAAGATGCATGCTTCTTTGAAAGGGACAATGAAACTTATGTTAGCATCATGTCGAAGTAAAATATGTCTGACTTCTGATTTGTGGACTTCTGTTACTACTGATGGGTATATTTCTTTGACTGGACATTTTATTGATAGTGAATGGGTGTTGCGTAAGATGTTGTTGGGTTTTCATTTTATGGCCCCTCCTCATACTGGTAAAGCTTTGGCAGAAGAGATTTATGATATTTTGAGTGATTGGGGAATTCTTGATAAAGTATTTTCTTTAACTTTGGATAACGCTTCTTCAAATGATGTTTGTGTGGAGAGGCTCAAAGATAAGTTGTTGCAAAATAACTCACTTATCTTAGATGGGGAATTTTTTCACGTGCGTTGTTGTGCGCATATTTTAAACTTGATAGTGCAAGATGGATTAAAAGAAATTGACGTGGTTGTCAAAAAAATCAGAGAAATGGTGAAATACATTCGAGGCTCTCAAGTTAGAAAAGTAGATTTTCAAAAAAATGTGAAGGATTTTAGGATGGATGGTCATCAAGGTTTGAAGCAAGATTGTCCTACTAGGTGGAATTCAACTTTTGAAATGCTTCAAAGTGTCTTACATTATAAAAATTCCATTCGACACATGGAGTTTGGAAGTTCCATAGAGTGTCCTACTGCGGATGAATGGGGAAGAGTTGAGTCCATTACGGATTTCTTGGGTGCTTTTTATGATCTGACTTGCATTTTCTCAGGGACAAAGTATCCAACTGCCAATTTATACTTTCCATTGGTATTTGTTATAAATTTGACATTGGCCAAGGATTACGTTGGTGAACCTTACTTCATGAAGAGTATGGTGGGTAGGATGAAACTGAAATTTGACAAGTATTGGTCCAGTTTTAGTGAAATTCTCGCAATTGCCGTGGTGTTGGATCCACGGTACAAATTTCAGTTTGTTGAGTTTGCATTCAACAAGTTGTTTGGTGAAGATATTGGAAAGGTGAAAGCTTTGATGATCCACTCTAAGTTACATGAGGTGTACGAGGCTTATGTGTATAAATCATCTGCAAGACCAGTTACTTCTAAAGATTCATACAAAAGGATGCGTTCTTCTAGTGTTGAGGGTCAGATTTTACGACACTCAAAAATGGGAGGTGTTGTATTCAATGTAAGTAATAATTTCAACAACTCTTTCTTTTATTTATACATTCATTTGATAATATTATAATATTTTTTGTTATTTGTATATTTTTAGGAATTTGGCTCTCTAAGATCGACCAATCAACACTGTCAGAAGTCCTAACTAGACCGTTATTTAGATGAGGAGCTATTTGATGGACAAGAACATTTGGATATCTTAAGTTATTGGAAAAGCGAAAGCAATCGTTGTCCTGTACTTTCTTCAATGGCATGTGATATTTTGAGTGTCCCCATTACAACCGTGGCTTCAGAAGGTATGTTTAGTATTGGAGGTCGTGTCCTTGATGAATATCGAAGTTCACTTAAGCCAGAAACTGTTGAAGCGATCATGTCTTGTAGAGATTGGATATCTTATGGCAAAGGTATGTTAACTTATTTGACATCTGTTTTTACAATTTCGTTTTATTGGTTAACTTATTTGCATTTTATATGTGAAGTAGTGAATGAAGAAACAATGGAGTTAATTGATGCTGATTCGGTTGGAAAGCTCGAGGCGGAGGTAGAAGAGTCACAAGGCTCTATTAGTTGAAATTAAGTTGTTTTCTATTTGTTGATTGTATTGTATCATTGTATGCATTGTGTTATGTTTTTGTTTGACAATGTTCTTTTACTATAAAATATCATTGTTGGTTTGTTCATGTATATAATGCAAGGTCTTAACTACTGAAAAAGGAGGAGCAAGTGCAAGTGCAATGAATTGATGTAAGGAGCAAGGAGCAAGGAGCAAGTGCAACAAAACTAAATTTGGAAATATTCTGGTTTGTCCATTGATGATATATGTTGGTTGCCTTTTTGTTATTCTAGTTTGAATTTGGAAGTTAACTAGTTATGTTGTGATTCTAGCAAGAATGTTGTATGAATTTTGGATGCATTATGGTTTGTAATCTTGTATGCATTTGACAGAATTGGTGGTAATATGATTAAGTTCATTGTGGTTTTTTGTGTGTGCGCGGGTCAAATGGGTCAGATTGACCCGCGGGTAACAGGGGTCAAATGGGTCAGTCTGACCCAACCCTTTCATTCCTCACGGGTCATTCTGACCCGCGGGTTGACCCACCAACCCGCGGGTCAGGTTTGGGTTTGCAAACCTGACCCATACTATTTCACGGGTCGTGTTTGGGTCAGGGGGTCCCTGACACGACCCATGGGTCGACCCATGACCCGTTTTGACAACCCTAATATTCACAAGCTAGCTTAATATATGTACAGATAAAATAATAATTGCCTAAACACTAATCATTAGGCAAGGAAGATTGGATGATCAAGGCCCATCCATAAATGTGGGCCAATTAATATAAAATAATAAAATTCTGGGCCAAAAATATAAAACGCATCCAATGTCGGCTGCCGTGTCAAATCAATCACTCTCTGCTGGGATCATTTCCAATTTAATCGCCGACATCAATTTCAAGTTTGATTCGGTTGAGAAAAGATTTAGAGGATAAATATCTTGAATATACTTAGATATTAATCATTTTGATATTAAGTAAAATACTTATATTATTAGGTGTAGGTTGGATATCAGGCTCGACCAGGTCTACCTCGAAGACGACCTAGCGCGCCTCCCCCCTCGAAGGTCACCGGGCGTGCCCCACCTGCAAGAGGTCGACCATGGACCAGACTAGCCACCCCATTTGGCCTGGCGCGCCAATCTGGACGAGCATCACAAGGGCCCCATCTCTAGACCGTCGAGGTCACCCGACTTCCCTTAGATGACTACATTGTTGTTACTCGAGAATCAACGTTAAAGAGCACACCCTCAAGTGGAGCACTAAGTCACATATGACTCAATGCAACACAAAGCTTAATGTCAGACAAGATGACATAAAACACAAGATGACACAAAACACAATGTATGATAAATATTTACCACGGTTATTAGTGTCAATCTCATAAAGGTCTTACTATAGTAAAGACTTGACCATGTACTCAGGTTAAGTACTTCTTACCCCCTTCATTTGAGGCGACCAATTTTCGTACATGTCGTTATATTCTCCAAAAAACAAACATTCGATTGACTTGATCGTCGATGAAAAACCACAAACAAAACCCGAGAATTCTTTATTGCAGGTTGCCGGAGCAGTACCAGGAGCTGAGACGAAAAATCGTGACCTAACAATGTATTTAAGGATTTAACTTTTTTGTTATTCTTCATAATATTTTTAACACTAAATTAAACTTAAAAATAGCTAACTCAACATTATCTCATCAATAATTATACATTATATTTGAATAAACATGTTTTAAACAATCCGCAATACTAGTAGACACGAATTCAAACGCCTAGTTTTAAATCACATCCTGTCGTTGAGCGTTTACTCCGAGGCCAATGTCTGCTGTAGCTGTGCGATGGATATTGACTACTCACTCGTTCAAGACACTCTGCTAGTCTGCTGCACTGTATCCTTACTTACTCAATAATAATAGTAAAGATGGCTAAGAAAAATAATAATAATAATGTTTAGTTTGCGGCATCCGAAGGTAAATAAAGTTATATATCGGTTAATAAAGTAATGTAAAGTGAAAGGACACGTAATGAGCAACTACACGACAAAACTTATATATAGCACTGTACGCCGCTTCTGACAACCTCTACTCATTATATATTCAAAAACTAATCATTTAAAAAAAAAAAAGTAAGTAGAAAAACTAATCATTTTTTATACTTACTTTTCTACAAAAATTAAAATGCTTAGTTTTTGAAAAAATTCTATATATCTTTCTTTAGTCTTTTTTAACAAGTAACAATTATATATATCATACTTATAATAAATAGATTTCAGACCAAAAAAATAATAAATAGATTAAGGAAAACTACCGAACTTTTATCCTAACTTCGGTGATTAGCACATAAACTTTTTTTTTAGCAAATAAGATAGCTGAACTTTTTTAAATGAGCAACGTGTGAGTAAATATGTACCTGAACTTACACGAATGAGCACGTATGTAACTAAACTGGTTAAAAAATCGATTCAGAACCGATCCAGTCAAATCACTTTATTTTTTATATAAAAAATAGAGTATATCTACCAAATACTTGCATGACTCAACTATTGAGTTAAATCATGCACTGAAAACATATGAAGTTGAGTCATGCATGTTTTTGGTATATAAACCCGATTATTTTTTAAAAAATAAAGTGGTTCGATCGAATCGGTTCAAAAACTGATTCATGTACCTACTTGATAATTCGTGTAAGTTCAGATACTTGTTTGCTTCTCACGTGATATTTGTTTATTCTTAACATAAATTCACGGCGAATACCTATTTGCTAATTTTCATAAGTTCGACTACTTAATTGTTAACCAAGAATATTTAGTTAGCTACCTGCTAATCATCCGTTCGGATATCAGCTTAGTAGTTTTTCGTAAATAAATAAATCAATAACCATTTATATTATTACGTGAACAACATTTTCCATGCATTGTTCCACTTCCCATTGTCCTATAAAGAAAGTAGTGAGCTTTCATCTTCTGCACAATACACTATTTACTTGCTTTTCAAATGGCTCTCTCCCTTTTCTTCTCTCTTTTCCTCACCATCTCCTCTGTATCCACCTTGGACGCAGCCCACACCGGCGGCGGACTCATCCTCACACTCGTCAACAACTGCCCCTTCACTGTCTGGCCCGCCATACAGCCTAACGCTGGACACCCTGTCCTCGAGCGTGGCGGCTTTGCTCTCTCCACTCTCACCCACCGCTCCATCTCCGCCCCATCCACCCACTGGACCGGACGCATTTGGGCCCGTACTGGCTGCATCCACTCTGGTAGCCAGTTCGCATGCGCCACCGGAGACTGCGGTGGCCGCCTCGAGTGCGGTGGCCTAGGTGGTAAGCCTCCGGCTTCCCTGGCTCAGTTCAGCCTCCACCACGGCCAGAGTGACTTTTCCTCCTACGGTGTCAGCCTCGTGGACGGCTTCAACGTCCCCATGACGGTAACTCCCCACGAAGGAACCGGCGTGTGCCCCGTTGTCGGCTGTCGCGCTGATCTGCTCGCCACGTGCCCTCCGGCACTACAAGTGAAGTCCTATCACGGCCATGTCGTGGCGTGCAAGAGCGGCTGCGAGGCGTTCGGGACAGACGAGCTTTGCTGCCGGAACCACTACAACAGCCCAGCCACGTGTCGTGCTTCCCACTTCTCTGATTTCTTCAAACACGCGTGTCCCTCCACCTTCACTTTTGCCCACGACTCGCCGTCGCTGATGCATGAGTGTTCTTCTCCGAGAGAGCTGAAGATCATTTTCTGCCATTAAAGACCGGAACAGAATCTCTTCTATATCCACGTGTCTCATTCCAGATGAAGTATTCGAATTCCTGTCTGTTGTGTTCTATCTTTTAGTAGCTAGCTAGCTTGCAAGTGTCTAGGGTTTCAATAATAAATATATGGATTGGTCGAAAGGATGGTCTTTGGTGTTGCATTATGGCTATGGGTATGGTTCCAACTTCCAATAGTAGAGAATCTTTGGGGGAGAAAAGAAAAAGAACAGAGATGTTTATTAATATTAATTGAATTATTATTTTTTTATATTTATTATCTGAATAACGACATATTCTGGGAATCGTTCGGTCAGACCATGCAATGTCAGAAAATCAAGAACATGATATTTGATTTTGATTTGATTCCTCTCTGTAAAAGTAAAAGTCTCTCCTTTCCATAAATTTTAAACCATAAGAAAATCAACAAAATTATAAGGCCCAAATCCGTAAGATGGGCTTAAGCCATTTTGAATTTTGACCCACAAAAGATAGAAGAGATCAAAATCCTTCATAGAAATTAGTTGCTTCTGTCATCTAGCTCATGGAAAGCTTTGATTTGATGATACAGATTCCATTCTACAGAGCAGGAGAGTCGTGGAGTTCGTTGCGCGAGTAGGGAAGAAGGGGCACGCCATCGACGCACTGGAGTGTCGACAAGCGGTACAAAGCGATAGTTGAGCTGAGCCCTACCGCCATTTTAGCACCAGCTCTTCTTACTCGGTAATAGGTTAATCTCTGTCACACAATCTCCCTCTCTCTCCCACTCTGCATGAATTTCTACTTTTGACCCCTTAGAGATTCCTCCCCCTTTCGGTCATTATCTTCCTATCCCCCTCTCAATTTTCATAACCGATCTGGTACCCTTGCTGTTTATTCTCCCCGTGTGTTACCTTTGTTTGGTTTAGAGCTTAGTTTCGTCTGACGATGATGATTTTTGCATCTTGCCAGAGAGGACTGGAAGTATTTTAGGGGTTTCGTGCCTGAATATTTGGAATGGCAGCTCCGCCGGCAAGGGCCCGAGCCGATTACGATTATCTCATAAAGCTCTTGTTGATTGGCGATAGCGGTAAATTCATTTGATTTCATATCGTTGTATTCCTATTGAAAAAACAAATTGTCTTTGCTGTATAGATCTCATAAGTCGTGGCATTGATTTTGTCTTCTAGGCTGCCCTCCCATATTATGTGCTTTTATATGTTTTCACCTGCAATATTTGTGCCTTTGACTTTGATAAACAACATCAAGCCCTTAGATGTGGCTTTCTGTACTATAATTATTTCAAATCAAGGTTGTTTTTCGAAGACATGTTAATATAACTTTAAGAAAGATAACTCGCAACTGTGTAATTTTATGTTCTAATGGCGAAGATGTAGCTTTTCAATGGACTTGCAATCTAGATGTCGTGATGGCAATGTAGATGTCGTGTCTGTTCATAGGGGATTTTATTTCTATTTACAGGAAATGGGGATGGCGCTAACAATAACCAAATAGCCCAGTAAAATCAAATGTATCCACTGGCATTCTTACCGGGTGCCTATGGTTGGAGAGATGACCTTATTGTCTTTCATTTTGTTTTTCCAGGCGTGGGTAAGAGTTGTCTTCTTTTAAGATTCTCGGATGGTTCATTCACCACCAGTTTTATTACTACAATTGGGTTTGTTTTCTTTAGACCTCTGTATATATCTAATCTTCTTCTAGGGCTATTTTTTGTGATGCATCATATGTTGTTCTTCCTCATGCAGCATTGACTTCAAGATAAGAACTATAGAGCTTGATGGGAAACGAATCAAACTTCAAATATGGGACACAGCCGGTCAGGAGCGATTTCGGACAATAACAACAGGTATGTTAATGTAGAATTTTCAAAAGAAACTATTTTTTTTTCCCCCCTGTAATGCTAGTCCAAGTTCATCTCTATGAGTTTAGAAGGTCTTTTTTCCTTCTAAATGAGAGTAGTATATGTTCTCATGAATTAAGCATGAAGCATGATTAGATCATTAGATGCTTATAAATTGAGTGAAGTGACGAAAATAAAAACAATTAAAGGGTTATTTCGTATCAACTGTTAAAACTTAAAAGAGCTCAAAAATTACTTCTGCAGTAAAGTTAAGGCAAATTTGAACTAAGCATGAGGATAGATATTGTTTTCTGCAACTTATGTTTAGTTTTGCTCTAAAACTTCACTATAGTTATGTTTTTTTTCCCCATATAATCCAGCTTACTACCGTGGAGCTATGGGAATTCTACTGGTCTATGATGTAACTGATGAATCTTCATTTAACAGTAATTTTCTCTTCTCACTTACTATCAAGTTGTGGTTTCCTTAAGGTTTGAGCCATTTATTACCATATGTAGTATTATAATCTGAAGTTTGCCATAAAAAATAAAATCTTTCTGATTCATCGAAAGCAGTCATTTATTTTTCAGAAACCTGTTTCTAACAGATATGGCATCTTCCATTTTCAGACATCAGGAACTGGATACGAAACATTGAACAGCATGCGTCTGATTCTGTCAACAAGATTCTAGTTGGAAACAAAGCTGACATGGATGAAAGTAAACGGGTATTCTCTCATTGCCTCTCTATAAGAAGTTAGTTCATTATATAAAGGGTAGAAGAAAATAACTGCATAACTCTTGCTCTGACTGGCTCCTCGTCCTTGATGGTTGTTCTGTCTATAGGCTGTACCAACTGCTAAAGGCCAAGCACTTGCAGATGAGTATGGGATCAAATTCTTTGAGACTGTAAGTGAAATCCCATAATTTCTAATCTGTGATTGAAATTTCAATTTCATATTGACTGAGGATATTTGATCTTACAGAGTGCAAAGACAAATCTAAATGTGGAGCAAGTGTTCTTCTCAATAGCAAGAGATATAAAGCAGAGGCTTGCAGACACTGATTCTAAGGCTGAGGTACATGCTTTTCTCCCAAACCTCTTGCCTTAGTTTTTCTTGTTGGTAGTATTAACCAGAGAACATTTTGGGGATGTGGCAGCCCTCAACAATTAGGATAAACCAACCAGACCAAGCCGGGGGATCTGCAGGTACTGCTCAAAAGCCAGCTTGCTGCGGTTAAGTAAGATGGTTTCCCTCTATGGATCGGTTAAGATATCACGGTGCTTGTGATTTCCAAACTGTGAAGATTTGAGGTACCTGGTTGTTTGTGTTGTCTTGTAATAGACACATTTGCTTGCTTATGTTTCACTTCCCATTTGCGCATTTTCTTCATCTTTTTGTAGAGTGAAAGTGTTTCTTTCCCCCCTATCTGTAGACTACCATTTGCATCCATCTATTGCAGTTTTGGTTTCAGATCACCAGTCTTGGCTATGATCGCCAGTTATGACTCAGATCTCTTCATTTGGTTTCAGATTGGCTTAGTGCAGTTATCACTTCCTGCTTTAACCATACATTCAAAGTTTTAAAATTGAGAGTGTTCAAACCTTTTATATACACAAGTTCCCACAATCATCATCTTCATAAGTCGGTACCTATATATGTCCCTATCTATGTCCAAAATGAAACACCATCCACACAGAAGAAATATATACAAGGGTTAAATACTAATGAGCTATATGAACTTTGTATGTTTTGCAACGAGCAATCTGAACTTTGAAAATTCAAAATGGGCTACCTCAATTTTGAGAAATGTGCGAATAGCTACCTCCGTCTAATTTTTCGTCAACTGTTGACAGAAATTCGTCAGAAAATCGTTGGAAATTGGACGGAAGTAGTTATTTGCACATTCTTCAAATCCATAAGCATTAAGTGACTTCTTTACAGAAAATCATTAAATTAACCTTTGTTACTACTTTCGATCCTTATGTTATCTAAATGAAGATAGAGACAAAAGAGTTAGTTACCTTTGAGTTCGAATAGTTACACAATGGACAGCCGCACAGGTAGCCCGAACCTTTAATGATTGCATGGTAGATATCTTAAGATTTTGAAGAGCTCACTCAAAAGCCAAAAGGCCCAGAACCAATTTTAAAATGAAACATTACATAAGAACCCTATTTATTTGAAGTTTTGAATTCGGATTTTTTTTTGTTTTTCGAAATTAATCGAGGAAAAAACATGTTTTTTTTTCTAGAAAAACGTTGATGGGCCTATGCCTTCTACTTCTCTAAACACAAAATTATTTCCTCGGCAATTTATCTCTTACGGCCCGTTCCGTAGGATTTATACGGCGGCTGACCGTAGCAGCAGATTGCCGCAGAAGTTAGGGTTTCTCTGCTCCTGCTCTTCCTCAACCTCCTATATATAGAATTACAGATACCTTACCATGGCGGCAGCATCAGCAGCAGACTTTCTCAATTTCAATCTATTTTCTGTTAGTAATATATCTTCTTCTTCTTTGTTTTCTATGAAGATGTATGTTTTACGATCTGGGTTTGCAGCAGAATTTAATTTTGACAACAATATTGCCTCAAAGCGTGGATTTTGCAGAGATGAACTCATACTTGTGTCCAGAGTCTGTCCGTATTTGGTTCTGTCGATGACGGTCACAACCCTCTAAGAAGTTCTGAGCATCTTCCACTGTCTTTGATTTTCTATGATTTGTAAAGATAAGATTTTCTCTTTGGTGTTATTGAGTTGAATCGATTGAGCGAGGTGACGATAGAAATTCGCTAGTCTGTCAATCCACTGATGTGCAGTGATGTTAAACAGTGAATCCCGACAGGTTCTGATCGGTAATCGTCCAGACCAGACACTTTAATTTTTATTTTTCAGAAATTATGGGAATGCTTCCTTTATGATTGATTGAGGCAGATGATGAATCTCATTTCAAATGGGTAATTTGCGGCTGAATTATCTTTGATGCTATATCACCTTGGAGAACTGATGCCTCTTTTACGTAATTTAAAACATTTTTCAAAAGATTCCCATGATTGAATGAGATTTTTGGCAAAGAAGAAGACATTTCATTTGATAAACAAGATCCAATGTAAAAACAACACCAATTCAAATTCTGAACATATTTTCACACAATTTCTTCATCACTAGAACTCAAGAAAGAGCTCATTTCATGAGTCGGCTTAGAACTCAGTGGTGGGGAGTTGTTCGTGGGTCTGGTTAATGAAAAGAAACTCGTAGATCACAGCAGCAATCCCGGCTCCAACGAATGGTCCGAGCCAGTAGACCCAGTGGTTGTCCCAGCTCCAGCTTACAACGGCAGGGCCGAAGGAAACTGCAGGGTTCATGGATGCACCGTCAAAGGCACCACCCACCAAGATGTTAGCACCTACGATGAAACCGATGGCTAGGGGTGCAATGATCCCGATGTTGCCCTTCTTCGGGTCAACAGCTGTCGCGTAGACAGTGTATACCAATCCGAAGGTCATTACAATCTCTAACACCACCGCATTCCAGACGGATACGCCCGATGACAGCGCAAAGGCTGAGGTTGTCTGCGTAAAACATTGGAAAATGAATCTTTGTTAAGTTTCTATGGGTTAACTTAAAAGATTGTAAAAAAATTCGTTATTCTATCTGAAACTTGATGAAGTACCTAGTTTAATTGTTTAAAGGGATAAATATTAAATAGTTACCCGATTTTTGGATGTATTACAAATAGGTATCTATACTTTGAATTTTAAAAAATTACTACCTAAATTTTGATATATGGGGTAAGTATAACTCTTTTAAATTTATGAACGGAAAATGATGAGCCACACATATGATTGGTTCATAATTTTAAAAATTATATTATTTTTTTAAATACTAAAAAAATCAGAAAAAAATATTTAAAATAATGGAAAATTAATAGAAAAATAAGTGTTTTAAATATATTTTTTTCTTAAAATTATGAAATAAAAATAAATTATTAAGTTTTTTTAATACAAAATTTATATTACACTCTTATTTTTTCTATTAATTTTCCAGTTTTGTAAAGAAGCTTTCTTATTTTTTTTAGTATTTTAAAAAATAATATAGTTTTTAAAATTATGGACAAATCATGTACAACACACTATTTTTTGTCCATATTTAACGGAAAAATTTGTCCCATGTGTCAAAGTTGAGATAGTTATTTGCACTTTCGTCTAATACTTATTTCTAAAACGTCTAAAATTTTGGTAGCTATTTGGTTTAAATATATTGACTTACCAATCCACCCGTGGCAAACTTGAGGAGCAAGCAAGCAACGACAGCCCCGAGCAACTGGGCGATCCAGTAGAGTACGCTTCGTACTAAACTTATGTGGCCTCCGACAAAGGCACCGAATGTGACAGCTGGGTTGACGTGTCCACCGGAGATGTTTGCTCCGGCGGAGACAGCCGCAAATAGTGCAAAAGCATGAGCTACTGCTGCTGCTACCAGACCGGCTGGAGTTGCCGATCCATCATCAGTGAGTTTGTCTGTAACAACCACCATCAAACATTAAGACAACAGTTTCAATCATGAATGAAAAAGAGAAAACGTCTAATCAAGTTCTTACTGAAGGCCATCCCGGAACCTTCTCCGGCAAAAACGAAGAGGAGTGTGATAATGAACTCGGAAAGCGCCGCCTTGAGTGCCTCCCCATGTCGGAACTCCGATGCTGACCCGATGGCGATTCTAGAAATTGGCATTTTTGTTTAGATAGAATGTTATTTACCGGACCTCTAGTGGTTGGGGACTCTGTGTGATGTGTGCCACTATATATAGGGGACTCATCGAGCTTAGGGAAGGGTTGGTTGGAACCGGTTTAGCCGGTTATGATCCGGTCGGGTGTATTGAATAATTATTCATCACATGCGAAGACCCACGTAACATCATGAAATTCTTCTCTTCTCACAAAAGAAATTTAGTTCTAATTATTTTTTTTACAAATAGTAGAAGGTTTAATTACCAAAAATAAAAAAACTTAACTTTGAAGAAAAACGAAACAACAAATCATTTGTTTTTTTACTAATAACAAACTAAACTTTTGGAATTGAGCAAACAACAAACTTACCTCAAATTTTCATTATGGTTGAACGTATTTTTCAATGTTTGAGGGAGTTATTAAGTAAATATTAGTTGAATTATTTTAATAAAAGAGTAATTCAACTAATGTTTACTTAATAACAGCCTCAAACATTGAAAAATTTGGTTAAACATAATTAAAATTTAAGGTAGTTTTGTTGTTTGGTCAATTTCAAAAATTTAATTTGTTATTTATCAAAAAATAAAGTTTAATTTTTTCTCAATTCTTTTTTAATTAACCCAATAGTAAAATCATTAAAGAGCTGCGAGACAAATCATATTAATGAAGAGACATTTTCACCTCCAATGATCGTTCAACTAATTGCAACATGACACGTGTACGGCTCGATGTAATACTATCCGGTCAACTATAAGGGGTGAAATCATAATCATCACCGTCCAAAATACAAAGAGGGACCCGTTGAATGATTTATCCGGTTTCTTTACCGACCATGTGATTATTTTATAGTGTGTGATTTGGACTTGGGGCGCGCTTCGTTGGCCCGGATCCATCACCTCCATTGAAAAATATATCTTTAGTTTTTTGATGACGGTATGGACGGTCCTGATCTCATGGTCGGTGACGTGGGTTTTTATGGACCCTTCAATAATTTGAATTGTATAACATAAGGGTACGTTTGGTATTCCATGATATGATATAGTTATCATAAGCTTTAGTGAATTTGTCATGTGTATTTGTTATAAGATGAAACCTAAGAAGCCAATAGTCAGGTAATTTAGATTTAAAAAATATTATTTTTAATTTAGTCATTTTTTTTTTGTTCAAATTAGTCATTAAAAGTGTTTATTTTTTCCCTTTCAGATTTTTTTTAACATAATTATTTACTGAATCTCTAATTCTTACCTCTGTTAATATAAATTTCTGATAGTCACCGTCACCGAGTCATTTATTGAGAATCTCAAATGTAGTATTATGCTTGCGACAAATTTAAGTACGCTAATATTAAACGACACCAAAATGAACATTTTTATAAGCAGAAACGTAAAAAATGATTAGTTTGGTAATATATTTTGGTATATGTAATGGTTACAAACTGCATCAAATTATAAGACGCGACTTTTAAGATTATAATACTGAAGATAATATTTTATGTGAGAGGTAAGTTATTTTTGAATTTTTGAATCTCTTCGTTCATTTAAAAGTCAACCAACGACAGAACCTCTTAAGAAATTAAAATAAAGTTTAGACTAATGGAAAAAAATATGGCTACGGCGGCTTCGGTAGCCACGTAGTGGTGTCAAAATGGTTCATGGGTCAATTCATGGGTCGTGTCGATCTTGAGTTGTGTCAGAGACTCTTTGATCCCAACACGACCCGTGTAATAGTATGAGTTAGTTTTTGAAACTCAAACATGACCCGCGGGTTGGTGAATCAACCTGCGGATCAAAATGACCTGTCAAGATTGGTAAGGGTTGAGTCAGTCTGACTCGTTCGAACCGTCATTTCAATAAAAAAAAACATACTAAAATATATAAATGAGACGGGTCATGGGTTGACCTGTGGGTCAAGACTTCTTACCCAAACCTGATCCGTGTTTTCACGGGTCATCCATGAGTCGTGTCCAAATGACACATGAGTCAAAAACTCTGACTCAAACACGCCCCGTGGGCGGGTCACCCACGGGTTGAGTCAGATTTTGACACCCCTAGGAGGTAGTATTTGAGGTGTAGAATTAGTAATTTTCCATGTCGTGACACAACCATGTTGATGTGTCTTATTAATTAATGTTGTTATTTTAGTATTATCTTCAACTTAAGGTATGCCTCACTAACAAAAAATAATATTGTCAACTGTGTTTAGGTGTAATATATGGTGCAGGGCTTTAACTAGAAAAAAAAGGTTACAAAAAACCAGAAGTCCAAGCTTCTTTTATCTTAGGTAAAAATTCTTCTTAAAAAAGGTAAAGTACATATAAAATTAAAAAATTGACTGTTCCCATTGTGTTAACTTAACTTAATTGGTTAATAAGTTATTGATGGGGTCAGAATTCTGATTGGCACAAAAAATAATCAAATTTTCATTAGATAATGTTTACATTGTCTGCTCTATTATTTTTTATTTTTTGGTAAATTGCTCTATTAGTTTATAATGGACGGCTTCGTGACCTGTCATGGAAATTTAGAAGATTATCTCTAAATTTAACGTTAATTGTTTTAGTAAGAGAGGAATAAAAGGGTTGACGACAGGCAACATCGTGCCGCTTCTTCCTTGGTTATCACTTCTCTTCATCGATCGTGAGGAATCATTGAGTAAAACTAAGTATTTTAAAACAAAATAAAAAGTATCAAAAGTTAATTAACAGCAACATTGGATAACCGAATTGCAAAAGTATAGCTCATCTCCAAATTCAGACTCCGGAAAAAATGTCTTACACTTAGAGAGATTGCCTTATATGATGCCAATCTTGTTTGCAACGTCAAGGGCATCATAGTCAGGAGTCAACCTAACATACGCTTTCTTCGTACCATCAGGCCTGCAAATTATATTCACATGTTAACAAGAAATTATGTAAGGCCAACAAAGTTATGGGATATATATGTACCAATGGTTACCTTATCAGTGTGTTCACTTTTTTGGTTTGAATGTCGTACATCTTCTTCACAGCATCCTTGATCTTCTTTTTATCAGCACGAATGTCGACGATGAAGACCAGAGTGTTGTTATCTTCAATCTTCTTCATTGCAGATTCAGTGGTGAGGGGATACTTGAGAATCTGGTAATGGTCGAGCTTGTTCCTTGGAGGAGCACTGATGCGAGGGTATTTTGGGTTCCTGTCTTTCTTCAATGTCCTTGGTCGGTGGAAAGTCACTGATGTCCGTATCTTCTTCACCTTCTTCTTGAAGGTTGTTCCTGATTTAACAGCTTTAGCAGCCTTCAGTGCCTGAGCCGTGGGATTGGCCTTCTTCGTACTGTCAGCTGCAAAGGAACACAAAATGCATAACAGGAAGGAAATGTGACTCAATTCCATGTAATTGAAAGTTCAAACAGTCAAATTTCAATCATTAATAATGGAGAACATGAATGGAGAGCAGGCATAACCAATCGTTTCAGTGCTATATCAGCAGGAGGCATTTTTCTTTGGCCAAGCAAGAGGCAATTCAATTCTCAGCAATTATGAAACAACAAAGGCTAAGAAGCTGCAAATCTAAAGATAAACCTATCAAATTGCAAATCTGGAGCAGAAGTAATTCATTATCTCAGTTGACAACGGATATGCCTCTTGAAAAAATTATATAAATACAGCAGGATATCTCAATTTCTATATGTGTATTCAATCTAAAATGAATTCCAAATCCAAGCAGTGTCATTGCAATATATCATACCATCGACGAACCCTCTATAAGAGAAGAAACACATATGAGATACGGAGGAAGATGAAACCGGATACGCCTTGTCAAACAGAGTAGCTCAATGCACCATTAATTCTTTAGAACTCGAGTTTTCGGAGTTGCAGAACATGCAGAGTACGAGTAGCAATAAGCAATATACATGACATAGTAATCGGCCAAAACAGAGAGATGCATCTTAGTAGATTGAGCTACAGTGATAGATTGATTACATTTAGGAGCCATATCGGCTGAGCAGAGACTGGTGCTGGCACGAGACGAATCGAAGAAGACGAACTAGGGTTTCTTCTGTGGAGAAACAAGAAAGATCGATGGATCTTTCCTTTATATTTATATTTATTTATTTTTATATATAATTCTATTTGGGTTCTCTTTACAACACAAACTAAAACATTCGTCTACAGTATATATGGGCCTATAGGATCCTATGGGCTATGGATATCTAACTATAGTCTATAGTCTATACTGCTTTTATTTCTAATAATAATAATTATCTGTATAAAACACTTAAATTCAAAAATATTTTTTTGGGGTCTAAATATTCAAAAATAAATGATAAATGCAAACTCAAATATTCAGTATTAAACTCATAATCTGAGAAAATATAGTAATATGACCAATGTGACAATATATCGTAATATAATATAACGATTCAACTTTTAGTTATTTCCGCCATTAGGGTGTCAATTTGGGTCAACCGTAGGTCGTGTCAAAAATCGTTTGACCCAAACACGATCCATCTATTTCTATGGATCAATTCTTGTAACTCAGACACGTCTCACGGATTAATGGGTCAACCAGCATAACCCGTAGACCCGTAACAAAACATTACCCACAAAAGGCATGGGTCAAACAGACTCTTTCAATGGGTCGACGGGTCGGCCAATGAGTCAAAGATTCCTACTCAAACATGACCCGTTAACGGGGTAAATCACGGGTTGGGTTGAAAGTTGACACCCCTATCTGCCATCATTCTTGACAATTATAATAAGGAATTTTTTTTGGTCAAATAAAAGGAATGGGCTAGTAGTGGCAACCTTAGGCCCATCCCGCTACGTAATGTCCGATATTTCAGGGGTATCGTAGTTTTCCCTCTGAGCAACCAGCGTTTGCACTGGCCTCGTCAACAGAGGCTGGCCCTTCGGACACCAGTTGACCCATTCCCAATAGCACTTGGGGAAATCGAACTCGTGACCCTGGAGCCAAACCACTTGGGAGTGAGTGTTCTCCATTACTAGACCACAACTGCTAGTGGTATAATAATAAGGAAATAGGGACTTGTTTATTTCTAGTATGTACAGTGAAGAAAGATGGAGATGCAGCTACACAGATTTCCAAACACTAATACAATATATTTGAGAAAAATAGTTCAGGCTGAATGCAGGCAAACCAAATGAAGGAACCGGTGTTCATTTTAGGTAGGCATACCATGAACCGCGATGTTGTAGTGTTCTTTTCTTCCAAATTCTCCTTCACCTCATAAGTCTTCCAAAAAACAAGATTACCACAATGTTCCTCTTTGTGATATCAAAATCAAATGTATACCCACTGTTCATAATTAATACATCAAAAAACTAACCTCTACACAAGACAAGATATAAAAAAAAAGAGGTAAAAAACCGTCTTCCGTAACTTTGTTTTAGTAATAACTCAAAAAAGCAACCATATCACAAAGCAATTAGATGTATCTTTCTTTGCTACTATAATTACCTGGTTAGATTAATTTTAAATCAATTCAAAAACCTGCTATGACTCAGTCCATGCCGCGAGTCAGACTCAGTCATTCACTTGAGCGGAGCTGCTCCATTCTGCAATTCTACTGTTGGTAGAGTTTTCTGAGGTGATGGTTTCCTCAAGAAGGTTTTTGTATAGAGTGCACCAAAGACGATAACCTAGTTTTTGTGTGTGTGTGTGATTGGACTATGTCAGTAAAAACAAGGATTGATTAAATTGGGATAGATTCGGGTGCAAAGCTTACCGCTCCAAGCATCTGTTCGTAACTGAGGGGATGACCGAAATATAAACATGACAGCAAGATGCTCACCAACTGCATACCATAAAATATTTGGAGGAAAAAAAACATATCAAATTTCACTGGTCTATGACAGCGCCAAGACAAGGGGAAAAGAAATGTATTTTGTCAGTTATTTTTACCTGTCTTGTTGTCATTATGGTAGCGAAAGTAAGGGCCCCAAAAGTTCGAATTGTAAAGGAAATGAAAAACTGACTCGCTGTTGCTACCTGTTGGAATCAAAGAATATTGCATATGGATGGAACATCATTATTTGGTCAAACTAGAAACTGTGATAAAAAATAACAGAAATCTCCTTAACTTACACTGGAGAGTACGACGATGTCAAAGAAACAATCATTATGGCGATAAACAAAATCGATAGCTTGAAGAAGATTCCCTTGTGCGAAGGTAAGCCCTACATCGAAAGGCAAGTTTCTAAAAACAATGCTCCCCAAAGTAATAATAATAATGACAACGAAAAGGAAAGAGAGAAGAAGGTGATTTGATGAGAATATGTCCATGCTAAGACCTTGAATGAATGCAAGTTTTATAAGTATTGACAGAGAAAAAAATGTGCACAATAATATAAAATGTATAAACTCTTTGATCACGACTACAAACCCACATGTGAAACTAAGAAAGCATGAACATAATGTTGTGTAGAAAATTTGATTGTGTATCTCCATGTCATAGCCTTTGAACAACTTATCTTGAGCTGTGCTAGTTAAGCCATCAAACCTATCAAAAGATGTGATTTGTGAATCAGACACCCGTAAACGGAATGGACAAAGGATTCAGAATTGCTGTAAACTTAATGAAGGAAGATAGGGGAAGAGCTCTCAGTAAGTACCCAAGATAAGTGGTCATTAGCAAGACACCCCAGACAGTGCTTTCCCTTCCTCTATTATATGGACTAATGTCAGATCCATCCTAACAAATAAACAGAAGAAGTCTTTTCACATTTGAGTTTGAATGGTTAAAATAATGAAACTGAATAACAAATGAAGTTTTGCCAAAATAAATAATTATAATAAATGGGGGACAAGGGACAATTTCCATGCCATCAATTTGGATTTATAATCATTAACAGGGTATAAGACAAGAAATGAAAGAGAAATTGGACTTCGGGTGAAGAAATTACAGGATATAAAATGAAAATTGAGCATCCCAGGGTCACCAAAAGTGCTAGCAAGTAGTCAGGTCCCTTGTACTTCTTTCTCATAATAAGAGTCCCCCAGACCTGCAAGAGGAAGTGCAAGGTATGTGACTAGTATCTTCCACTTTGTATTTTTTCATATGCTGCCATAGCATTTGCAGTATGAGCCATCAAGACTTTAGTCTGAAGACAGATACGGAAAATTCCTCTAGGTTATAAATTTCAGATCAGAGTCATGGACTGTGCAAAGCTTAATGGTGTCAGTTCAACTCACCATAACAGGAATCATCTTGGCACATTTTGCTAATGTCTGAACAGGAAAGCTTACATATTTTAGGGCCTGCAGTAGAGAAAAGGTTCAAAACTACTCAATAAAATCTGAAAGTTATCCACATGTTGCATATATATAAAAATAGCAATCAGTTAATATCTACTATTCAAGCAGGTGCTGGCCACGGGGTATATAGTGGATGCTGTTCGAGAAGGTTACCTCATACTGACATGCTGTAGTTATTATATTCGATAGTGATACACCACAGTAACTATAAACAGGAGCAACAGGGTTCAAAGCCTTCTTACTCGCCTGAAAATGAGAAATGGAGAACTCAAGGCCTATTTCCAGAGCTCTGCCAAATTAACAATACACATAGCAGAAAAGGTTTGCCATCCAGGTAATAAATGTTTTACATTTGAGCTCATCATTCAATTAGGATGTTCTACTTTCCTAACAAACCCCCATAGAGAAATGCCAAAAATGATACTAACCAGCAAAAATAATGCAGATACTGCAGAAGTTGTTAAGCGGTTGCAAAAAACGAGGAACAGTGAATATTGAAAGAGTTCCTTGTTTGCACCATATGGCACTCTCATGAGCTTTTCCTGCAGAAGTGAGCTTATTAAGTTCAGGAGACATCATAGAAATCATGGTAAGTGAAAAAATATAATATGAATTCTGTTCCCTGATTGTTTCTAAGTCATATTTCGTACACCAATTAGCCAAGAGATGACACGAATCCAATGAATGCAAAGCAAAAAATTATCAGTTCTAGCAAAGGGACTTTCCTCCTCAATATTAAATCTTACAGATTCTAGAAAAGTAGCTGAATCTGAGAGAAAAAGTTATCCAAGATCCGATTGCTTAAACTACCATCAAATAGACAGCAGCATATTACCTACTCTTTTATCATATAACGTTGTAATCCTAACATTGACAATCCACCTTACTCAATACTTCGTTTGGATATTTGTAATCCAAGAATATTCACTGAAGAATATTATTTCAAAGATTGAATGGGTCCATCAAAAGTTTGGGGAAACTTTCCCAGATTTATAATATAACCCTTAAACTTAATCCCCTGAGATCAGCAACTATTAGACGCTCATCTCAATGCTCGAAGAATGAAACCGGAGCACGAATCTAAAAAATACTTGCAATAGGAATCGCAGAAAATTTACACAAAATCCGATTTAGGTACCTGTAGAACACCATAGATGACAAGAGTGATCATGATTCCGGAGACCGCAAAAATGCCTTTCCAGATCCTGCTCCATCCATCTTCTGGCTTCGACTCTTCAGCCATAGCCCATCCAACACAACGAAGCAGCAGTGGAAGTTTAGACTCAAACTGAAGCTCTCCGAGTAACGAAAATATACCCAATCGAATCGACAGACAGGTTGCAGACACGGAAGAAGAAGAAGAAGAAGAAGAAGTGCCAGATAGTGAAGAGCTCTGCGATCTGTAGAGAGGAATGGAGTTCTAATCGAACAAGGGACCTTCTTCCTTTCCACCTCCGACTCTCCGTCGTCAGTGCCGGCGACAAACTCTCGTCTTCGTTAAATGTACTTTTCGCAGGATACTGCCACGTCAGCGATGAGTTTGACTCCACTATTTTATTTTATTACTTTGTAAGATTGTAGAAACCGAGCATCTACGTAAGCTGCCCGCTGCCTCCTCATCTGTGGCCCACAGGCCACAGCCCACTCCTGCCAGCGGGACTAGATAATGTGAAAACGTTGCTACTTTGCCCCTAATGTTTGGTCGATATTAGCTGTTTTCCCTAAAGTTCGTTTTGTCAACTACTATTAATGTCATGACCTTTAAGGACTGGTGCAATCAAGCCAAACAGAACTTCAAAGTGCTCGAATTCAGTCCAATTGAAATCATGTGATTTGAGGACTGAGGAGAGATCAAGTTTTTTTTTTGTTTTTTTTTAGGTTTAAGTTTACTATAATATGATAGTTTGTATGTTTAAGTTTAATTTAGTTCGTAATAATATTTAAATGGCAGTTCAAGAATAATTTTGCATTTTATATCCCTAACAAATAACAAATCTATCTCAATATTTTATTATGTTCAAACAGATTTTTCAATATTTGGAAGAATTATTAGGTTGTAACAGTTTTCCTTAGAATAGTTCAACTAATGTTAATTTAATAACTCACTCAAACATTGAAAAATCCGTTCAAACATAATGAAAACTTGAGGTAGGTTTGTTGATTGCTCAATTACAACAGTTTGGTTTGTTGTTTCTAAAAAAACAGTTTGCTGTTTGATTTTTTCTCAAAAATCAGTTTATTTTTGGGCAATTAACTCTATTTTTTTTAACTATATATTATAATTGCAACCATAATCTTACTATGTATAAATTTTAACACATTAATCGTGATTATTAACTATAATTTTATTTGTATATCCATATTCAAAAGATTAGATTGTATTATAGTGTTTTTAAATCAAATTTTGGATTTTTTATCGTAAAATATTAACTTATCTATTAAAATGCATTTGTTCAACGCAATGACATTGATTCAAATTTTATATGCATATTGAAATTTATTTACATGATAAATTATTATATAAATATTATAAATACTTATAATTATGAATCTAATATCATAAGCGTAACCATAATCATTACAATTATAAAATTTATTGTGTTACTATAATAGTGCACTTAATCATATTTAAAAATATAAGAAAATCACAATTTTTAGATTTTCATTTCATCATTATCGTCCTATATACGAGAAGTGAAAATATTTGTGTTTATGATTTGTTTTTACTGCGTTTGATAACGCGGCATAATCATATGAGATTAAAATATAAAAATCTATTTTATGATATTCAAAAGAAAGATTCATACACAGTTTGGTATTTTAGTTGGCTAAAATATAGAAAACAAAATTAAACATTTTTTTATAAACAAACTATTACGCTCAACTTATACCCAAAAAAGTTAGATAAATTTACTTAGGGTAAATGATCAAAGTGCCCCCTAAAGTTTGACTGAAATTTAAGAATCCCCCTTAAAGTTAAAAGTGTCCCTTAATGTTTGAAAATGATGAAAAATTTCCCCTTGTCAGATGCTATTTTAGGGGGAATTTGTCATCATTTCTTAACATTAGGGAGGATTTTAAATTTTAAGGAGAATTCTTAAATTTCGGTCAAACTTTAGGGGGCACTTTGACCATTAACCTATTTACTTAATAAGTCGAGTTTAAATATTTAATATATATAATGCTAGAGATAATATATATATAATGTCAGAAATAATATTTTATTTTAGATTTAAATATTAAATTAAATTTGTTATCAAAGAGGAGTCTAATTTGTATTCTAAGGCGAATAAATAATAATTCATTATTACGTAGTTAGGTTATATACATTCAAGCACTATCATCCATCTCGTAAGATACTTATCCAAAATATTATTTTTTACATATAAATGACAGAAACTTAATAAAGCAGTATTTGTTTTATACCATTAGTCGTTATATTTTTTCTAACGGAATCATTTTATGTATTATTTGCCAAAAAAATCGCTTTATATATTCATTAAACTCGATTATTATTTATTTAACCTTCATAACATGTTGTAGATAGGCCGCATCCATATAATGAGGCCCAATAGCCTATCATTCGAATATCAATGCCTCAATGGTTGGTTCCAATAGATAGTTTCACTAATTTATTATTTTTTCCCACTATTTATAATGGACATTTATTCTAAAAAAATATATAATTTTACTACCAGTCATAAAATAATATTATTTACTAATTACATTACTACCTTTTTAGGAAAGATAGATTGGTCAAAGGTCATATTTCAAATATAAGGTGTGCAAAGTGTGGATATATATGCACCCTAACTTGTAGTGTAATGTTTGGCGTAAACAGTTGAGCTTTTATGAAATTTATAAGTTATCAAAAAAAAAATATATGCACCCTAACTAAATATCTTTTTATTCATATAGATTGAAAACTATAAGGTTAATTAAATAAATAAATATTTTTTAACAATAAGAGGAAAATAATCAAAGGCTCTACCGAGTCATTATCTCCTGATTAATCGAATTCTACCTTAAATTTCTCCCTCCCTCTGTTCTAAATTCCTCTATATAAGGCTTGCACTTCCTCTTTTCTACATCGTCAGTCGCAAAACAATTTCTCAACACTACCTTTCTGAACCAGAAGTGAAAACACAGACAGATATGGAGCTCGATCTCTCCCCCAAGCTGCCCAAGAAGTTGTACGGAAGCGATGGCGGTTCCTACGAGTCGTGGTGCCCGAAGGAGCTTCCCATGCTCCGCGTCGGCAACATCGGTGCCGGAAAGCTTCTTCTCCAGAAAAACGGCTTCGCTCTACCTCGATACTCCGACTCTCACAAGTTTGCTTACGTCATGCAAGGTTAGATCACCCTCACCATCGCCTTCCCGATCACTGCTTCCTAATCTCCTTTCTCGAAATTTGTTCTCTCGAGTGCTGTTCATTATCATATTCCGAGCTTCAATCACTGCCATAGTTTGATTTTGTAGCTCAGAAGATTTGGATTGCGTCCATAATGCTTTTGTTGCAATTATGTGTTCTTGATCATCGATCATCGGTTGCTAACAGCGTTATCTGATTCTGCATTGCGCTTGTGTAGTCTGACCTTGCTCGTGATCTGTATCTATCTAGTATTCGTCACTGGTGAACAGTTATTGATATCAAATTTTAGCTGCTGTACTTCTGCGCTAGGCTTAGTAATTGCTTATAATTGAAGTTTTGATTCTTCTCTTGTTGATGCCAATTAGGATCTGGAGTTGCTGGAATTGTGCTCCCAGAGAAAGAAGAAAAGGTCATCGCCATTAAGGCAGGAGACGCCATGGCCCTTCCCTTTGGCACAGTGACCTGGTGGTACAACAAGGAAGACACTGAACTCCAGGTTCTCTTCCAAGGCGACACCTCCAAGGGCCACAAAGCCGGTGAATTCACCGACTTCTTCCTCACCGGCTCCAACAGCATGTACTCAGGCTTCTCAACCGAGTTCCTCTCCCGAGCTTCTGATCTCCCTGAATCTGATGTCAAGAACCTCGTTACTAAGCAATCTGGAAACGGTATTGTCAAGCTTGATTCGTCTGTTAAGATGCCCGAACCCAAGAAGGAGCACAGAGATGGACTTGTTTACAACTGTTTGGAAGCTCCACTCGATGTGGATATTAAGAATGGCGGCCGAGTTGTTGTCCTGAACACTAAGAACCTTCCATTGGTCGGTGAAATCGGTCTCGGAGGCGATCTTGTGAGGCTCGATGGAAATGCAATGTGCTCTCCTGGATTCTCTTGTGATTCTGCACTGCAGGTGACTTATGTGATTAGGGGTAGTGGCAGAGCTCAGGTTGTTGGTGTTGATGGAAAGAGGGTATTGGAGACGACGGTGAAGGGTGGCACGATGTTCATTGTTCCTAGGTTCTTCGTGGTGTCGAAGATTGCAAATCCTGAGGGCTTGGAATGGTTCTCCATCATTACTACTCCTAAGTAAGTCCAGTTTTCAACCAAATTGTATAACAATCTCGTATCTGGTTTATTGACTTGAATATTAATAATGATCACGCTGTGCTCCTTTTTGGCAGCCCAATCTTCACCAATTTGGCGGGCAAGACAGGAGTGTGGAAGGCACTGTCCCCAGAAGTCATACAGGCTTCATTCAACGTTGCACCGGAGACTGAGAAGCTCTTCCGCTCCAAGAGGAACTCCGATGCCGTCTTCTTCCCTCCCCCCAACTAAACTAAATTGAGTCCATCGGTCGATCGGTCAGAAAAAAGAGGGGAGTCGTTAGAACGGATCTTCCTTAATAAACGGACAGGACTGTCTTTTATACTAGTTGGTTATGTTTTGAATTTTGTTAATGGATGGTTATCCTCTCCAAACCGCCTATGGTTATACCATATGGAATAGTTTTTCATTTAAATATCCCTACAACTAATCCTAGCAAACACAAAATTAATATTTGATGTCCAATTAAACAAGAATATTTGTAAAACAAAAGAATCATTTATTTTTCCGCATATATATACACACATTATTAACCGCTATGAAAAACTCTACATATTATTATTATTAGGGTTAAATAATTTTGCAACGAGCTACCCGAACTTTGAAAATTAAAAGCGAGTTACCTCAACTTTCAAAAAGGTGCAAATAGCTACCTCTGTCCAATTTTTAACGATTTTCTGACGGAAAATTAAACGGAGGTAGCTATTTGCACCTTCTTCAAAGTTGAAATAGTTCGTTTTGAATTTTCAAAGTTCGAATAGCTCGTTGCAAAACGTTCAAAGTTTATTGGTATTTATCCCTTATTATTATTGAAAAATTATACTCTACTACCGTACCGAGGCACACAAGGTTTATTAAGAAAAAACTGGAGGGAGTCAAAACGCAGCGTTTTCGTCCGAGGGAAACAATATTACGCCTTTTTGTGGCAAGTAAATTTGTAGGGCGGAAACTGAAGCGAAGGGAGCAGAAATGGCGCCACTGAAGTCACTGTCGACGGAATTCCCTATCCTAGACGTCGATTTCCAGAGCTTCTGTGCTTCTCACGGCATTTTATCAGGTTTCTCTCATTTTTTTCCTATTTATTTGCCGTGAAAGTTTAGACCTCTTCAGAAAAAGAAAAAGTTGCGGAGATTCTGATGCTGAAGAATAGAAATCAGCTTAGATTAGAGAAATCTGATTCTGTCGTCCACTTCATTTATTACCAAATTATTCGTCTGCCGTGGGAATCTGATCTATCTATCGGAAGCGAACTGAAGTGAGACGTGATTTCGCTTTCAGTTTCAGATTACTGAATAAGTTTTATGTTGACGTGATTTTGTATTTTCATGATTTGCATTCAAATCTTTAAGTGTAATGTTGAAATGAGAATTCGAGTAAAACATTGTAAATTGCTCGGTTATCTCATGGGGCTTTCAGTATGGTTGTCATTTCTGCAATTTTATGATGGTTAGGCTTAGGCCCTTGAATTGAGGATTCGAACTATCAGTTTGAGATTTGATCCCCCAAATGGTGAGATTTAAATCCATATAGTAATATAGAACGCTTAAATGTGCACAGAAATTCAAATTGACATTGAGTTTGAACACATTGTTGAGCTAGATTTTATGTCTGTGGCAGTGGAAGATTTTATCATTCATGACCTTTACACGCTGACTGCGTACGCAGAGCAACAACCGCACAGAGAGAGATTGAAGCAGGTAAAACTTTGATAAGTTTAGCAAATGAAGTCAGTGGGAGTAAAAGTATTTGAGTAAAGAATTTTGTGGTATATGGTAGATGATTTAATGATACCTGTTTGGTTGAACAGGGAATTACTCAGGTCTTCTCTATCATAGATGGCCTGCATCAACCATGGAGAAATGGCATGGATTTATTGGAAGATGTTCGAAGGAATAGACATGCATTATCAACAGGATGTGAAGGGTAAAGGGGGCAATCTTTCCTTAAGCTCTTTATACTCTCACTAGAACAGAAAAATCATTGTGCAGTTTTGTTTGTTGAGGTCAGGATAGATGCACTAATCAAGGGTGGATTACATGAAGGTCATGTTACTGAGTTGGTTGGGCCGTCGTCATCTGGTAAAACACAGGTAAAACTTCTCAGGTTGATAATGAATGAATGTCTTGTAGCCTCTCGAAATAAGTCTTATTCTCTTTTACAAAAAAGTTTCATGTTGAGTCTGTTTTTTTCAGCTTTGTCTCCAAGCTGCCGCAACTGTTGCAATGCTTAATGGCGGGGTTTTATACATTGATACTGGAAATTCATTTTCAGCTAAACGTATTGTTCAATTAGTTGGTAAGGTCTGTTTCCTGCTTCTCGAGAGTTGCATTTTTGCGTCCTCTTTCTGCCCTTGGTAATGTTTTCCTCTTTGATTCAATTAGGTTGAACACAAAATTCTTCAGAAAGCTATGAGCAGCATATTATGCAAGTCTCTGTATGATTTCTTTGCTCTGCTGTCAGAGCTGCAGCAGCTAGAAACCAATCTGCAATCTCAGGTCCTAATGACCATTAAGCATTTTTAATGCAATACTATATGGGATGAGTAGTAAATTTTAACTATACGATGGAATCTATTTATGATTATGATTTTTAGGTTGATATAGGGGACAATCATGTGAGGCTGATAGTCATTGATTCCATATCCTCTCTAATCACGCCAATCCTCGGAGGCAGCGGAACTCAGGGTATAGATTGTTTAAGCTTCACCCTTATAATTAGTTCTGTGGTTTAACCTGACATATACACGTTCCGTTTATGCAAAAATGATTTTAATAATGAAACATGATTTTAATAATGAAACATGATTTTAAGGCTGTGGATATTGTTTGCTCTTAAACTTGTAAAATATAGTGTGAACATGATATGAAATTTGATTTCATCTACAGTTGTTTGTTAAATCTTTTTCTCATGGTGGTGGATTATCTCAGGACGTGCTCTAATTACATCTACTGGATCACTTCTGAAAAAGCTTGCACATGAGTACAATATTGCCATTCTGGTAATTAACTTCTCAGAAATCAAACATCCAATATGAGTTAAAACGTCAAGACTGTTGTTGAAATGGAAGAGTTTTATTTTTTAAAAAACTTGTCTTTGCATGTTTCTGTGCCTGAATGACCAAAAGCTTTACAACTTGATCTAAATTCTAAGGTGACAAATCACACGGTGGGTGGAATTGGAGGCACATCGAAACCAGCTCTAGGAGAGACTTGGAAGACGATACCTCATGTGAGGCTGCTTCTCTCTCGTGATTGTGGAAGTAATTCGTGCAATATTTCCATACTCAACCACCCGTCCGTGGTAAGATAAAGCCCCCATTCCCTTTCATATAATATTCGCTTCCTCTCCAAACCCAACCAACTACATGTTCTTGTTGTTACTTAGGTGTACTGCCTAGTAGTAACTCAGTATTTTTTTACCTTGATTGTCTCTCTCAGGCTTCTACTAAAGCTGCAAGATTTACAATACAGGACTAAAGAGGTACCTCAATTACTTTTTTTTTCTTCTCAGAAAAAAGTCATATATTATATAACTTTGAGGGAAATCAAAATCGTGCATTTTTTATTGTCGGAAATACCATAGTTGCTGAGTGTCTCTCTGTATATCCTCTTTTGAACTAAACCCACCAAGACAAAAGAAGCACAACACCAACTCCAAATTATCCACTCCACGTATGATGCCCCTGTTATATCAATATATAAACGGATCCTATATCATCTCCATAATCATCAACATTTCAACCATCATCTTCAAATCAATTACTCTCTTCTCTACCTTTCCAGCCCAATCCATGGCGACCTCAATGTCGGTTCACCTCAAGACAATCGCCTGCTTATTTTTCTTAGCAATTGCAATCACAGGTGCTTTTGCTGCTCGGTCCCTAACCGAAGAAGACGAATCGGTTCAGACACCAGTCCAAACAACATCGGGCTCGGTTCAGACACCAGTCCCAACATCATCCGGCTCAGTTCAAACATCATCTGGATCAGTTCAAACATCAGTCCAGACATCATCTGGCTCGGTTCAAACACCGGTTCAAACATCATCCGGCTCGGTTCAAACATCCTCAGGCTTTGGTCTGACACCGGTCCAGACATCATCTGGAACGGGTCAGGCACCTTTGACTACTGGGACCAACACAGACCCTGGTGCATTGACCTTTTACATGCACGACATACTCGGTGGCTCGACCCCCACGGCTCGAGCTGTCACTGGCATTGTGACCAACCCTGCTCTCAGCGCGCAAGTCCCCTTTGCAAAGCCCAACGGTGCCAACCTCCCTATCAACAGTGGGGTCCCACAGAACAACAATAACAACGGTCTCATCAACAACAACAATGCCCTATTCCTCACTGGCCTGGGTGGGACCACAGGAAACCTAGTCGGACAGAACAACAACTTCATCGGAGGTGGGTCCGGATTTCCTGTCCTTAACGGAGGGCAGCTCCCTCAGGGCATGACCCTCCAGAAGCTCATGTTTGGGACCGTTATTGTCTTTGATGATGAACTCACCGAAGGGCATGAGTTGGGGTCGGGGTTGGTGGGCAAGGCTCAAGGGTTCTATGTGTCTAGCTCAGTGGATGGGAGCAGTCAAACCATGGCTTTGACCGCCATGTTTGAAAGCGGTGGCTACTTGGACAGTATCAGCTTCTTCGGGGTTCACCGTACGGTGGTCTCGGAATCTCAGATCGCAATCATGGGAGGTACTGGGAAGTATGTGAATGCGAGGGGTTTTGCCACGGTTAAGACTTTTACGGGTTCAGGACAGCAACAGGAGACCGATGGGATCGAGACTGTGGTTCAGTTTACGGTTTATCTGGCTTGATTTGATGGGTTTGGTTTGGGGTTGTGTTTCAAAATGGGTGCTAGTCTTGTTGCGCATATCAATATTGAGTAATTGTCATATCTTACTTTTTCTTTTTAATTTCCTAATATACTAAAAAGCATTAAAAGTGGTTGCACATTGCTTAAAAAACGTAAAATAAGCTGCCTGAGTTTGAAAAAAACTTGACTGACGAGTATAAAGGTTAAATAGATAATAATAAAAGTTAAATATGAAATTGCCCATTAAATTTTACATTGATTTTAAAATTTTCCCTAATGTTTAAAAATAATGAAAAATTCTCCTTAAATTGTAAATTTTTCACAATTTCTTTAATGGGATTTTAAAATTGACTTATACTTCAGTGACAATGTAGTATTTCCCCCTAATAATAATAATAAATATATATATATATATGTATATGGTGATGAGTGCTACCTTACTCTTCAGTTCACATGCCTAAAGTGTGAGACCCAAACCTTTCTCCATAAGCAAACAACATTGTGTGCCAAAGTTGCACGCAAACACACTCTCTTCTCCATTTACTCTTCTTCGTAGCCTTTCCCTTTGAATCCTCCTATCTCCTTCAATGGACCTCACCATGCTTTCCATCT
The DNA here is from genome assembly GCA_946814005.1 of Chamaenerion angustifolium. Classification (NCBI taxonomy): domain Eukaryota; kingdom Viridiplantae; phylum Streptophyta; class Magnoliopsida; order Myrtales; family Onagraceae; genus Chamaenerion; species Chamaenerion angustifolium. The sequence continues at coordinate 26,297,329 of OX328277.1, read as the reverse complement.
CCATCTTCTTCTTCATCATCATCTTCTTCTTCATACAAAAACTCTTCAATGGAACAAAAGACAGAGAATGCTACATTCTCGACTACGAATGCTACAAACCGACAGACGATCGAATGCTCAACACCGAGTTCAGCGGAGAAATCATAAGGAGGACAGAAAAACTAGGAATCAGAGAATATAAGTTCTTACTCAAGGCAATCGTGAGCTCAGGAATCGGCGAGCAAACTTACGGGCCAAGAATCGTGTTCGAGTCACGTGAAGATAAACCTACTATCAAGGACGGGATCCTGGAGATGGAGGAGTTCTTCTTTCATTCCATCGGCAAGCTTCTTAATCGATCTAGGGTTTCGGCCATGGAGATCGACATCCTTGTGGTTAACGTCTCGATGCTCGCCTGTACACCATCCCTGCCAGCTCGAATCATAAACAAGTACAAATTGAGGGAGGATGTCAAGGTGGTTAACCTCACCGGCATGGGGTGCAGCGCCAGTTTGATATCCGTCGATGTTGTCAAAAACATGTTCCGATGTTACAGAAACATGTTCGCCGTTGTTGTCACGTCGGAATCCCTAAGCCCGAACTGGTACTCAGGGAACAACCGATCGATGATACTCGCAAACTGTCTGTTCCGGTCAGGTGGGTGCGCCATGCTCCTAACCAACAACCGAGCCCTACAGAATCGAGCCATGTTCAAGTTAAAATGTCTGGTCCGGACCCACCACGGCGGGAGAGACGAGTCTTATAATTGCTGCTACCAGAAGGAGGACGAGACGGGTCGAACCGGATTTTACCTAGGGAAGAACCTCCCGAAGGCCGCCACTCGAGCATTCGCCGATAACCTTCGACAAATCTCAACGACTATACTACCTGCCAGGGAACTTCTCCGGTTCGGAGCGGTTTTGCTCATACGAAAACTAAGATGGAGCCAACCGAAGGACAAGGACGGTTCAGTCCCGACAAAACCTATGATTGACTTTAGGACCGGTGTGGACCATTTTTGCATCCACACGGGTGGGAAGGCTGTTATAGATGGTATCGGGTCAAACCTGAAGTTGACCGAGTATGACCTAGAGCCAGCTCGGATGACACTTCATCGGTTTGGGAACACGTCAGCGAGTAGCCTATGGTATGTTTTGTCCTACATGGAGGCAAAGAAGAGGCTCAAGAAGGGTGATCGGGTTTTCATGATAAGTTTTGGTGCAGGTTTTAAGTGTAATAGTTGTTTGTGGGAGGTGGTTAGGGATTTAGAAGGTAAAAATGTTTGGGAAGATTGCATAGATAGTTACCCACCTGAAACTCTTACCAATCCATTCATGGAGACGTATGGATGGATCAACGAAGAAGACGACAGCACGTTTGTGATGCTTGACTCGATCGATGATCTTAGGAGCCGGGTTATTAACAAAGGACAGAAGATTCAAATCAACTGATCGGGTTTCAAAAAGATGAATAATTTCATAGAGAGAAATCATGCATGGTCTGCCATAGTATCCATGCATGCATGCAGTAAGTCTAAGGTTTTATTTTACTAGCTAGGTAATTAAACTTAGGACGAGAGGGTAATTGTGAGACTCAAATTTCGACAGTATGTAATTTTTATTTTAAATATATGTTTATTTTTAATTTAACTCTGTAAAATCCTATATCTACTCATCAAAAGTAGGGGTGAGCGAGAAGACCACGAAGACCGAGACCAAACTGAGACCGACCGAGACCAAATAAAAAAGACTGAATCATTTGTGGACTGAAACCAATGGTCTTGACTTATGGTCTTTTTCAGTCTTGGTCTTATTTCGGTCCTAGACCGTTAAGACCATGGGGATCATTGAAGACTATTAACTATTTTTTAGTGAATTTATTATATATGTCTTATTTCGATAGAATTAATTATAAAAGAACGTTCAAGTAAAAATATAATATAACTTTAATGAAAAACGTTTAGATCAATAATAAATTATTATAACATTAATAAATGATATTAGATACTATCATGTTATAGTAATTTATATAATTCTATATTATGATATTAAATTATATTGGATAGTTTAGTTATTTTGATTTTGAAATGATTTTTAAAAAGTTGGTCTAATCGGTTGATTTCAATTTAGAACAAAATTATGTCAATTTTATGTCAATTGAATAAAATATTATTTTGATACATTACATATTTTATAAAGAAGTAATAAAATTAGGTTTTTATATTGTGTTCTTGTATAGCGATGTACATACATAATAGAAAAATATATAAAATATTATGTCTAACGGTCCAAACAGTCCAAATAGTCTAGACCGAGCCAAAACCGGAAAAATCAAGACCATATATATAAATGGTTCAAACGGTTTCGATTTCGGCCTAAAAACCGAAATTCTAGGGTTTCTTTCTTTGAGCTTTATATCATTATGATAATTAATTAGAATCACAACACGTTTTTACCAGTTAATGTAGCCGACCGTTTTTTAGTATACAAGATTGTATACGTAATTTCGTTTTGGAAGTGTAAGGATTAAATTACTTCCCCTATGTAGCATTTTCAATGAAATTCAAATTTTGTTCGAAAGGTCATTCAAGAGTAATGGAAACCTTACAACATTACAAGAATTTCAGGACATTATATCTATCCTTGGGTTGGATGAATTATCCAAAAAGGATCGCTTAACTGTAGCAAGAACACGAAAAATTGAGTGTTTCTTATCACACACAATTCACCAACTGGTCCAATCTAGCTGAAGTTCAACCATTCCTAGCTATCTAGGGTTTTTCTTTCTTATATTATATATATATACTACAAATGTGTATATTTATTATTTCCGAGTGTGGAATCTGTCTTCTTTGGATACCCTAAGAAATTGCAGTTGGCATGCATATTCTTGGTATAGGATGTTGGTCACTTTATGTCATTAATGACATTCGATCTAATTATAATATGTAAGGTAATGTTTGATCTACCTAGCTTGATATTCAATAAATTATTTGTATACCAAAGAGTAAGCCTCGCCTTTAATGTAACACCACCAAATATATGTACAATCTTATAGTTATAATTAGTGTTATCAGAACCGGATCGGTCCTCGAACCGACGAGGGGGTCGATTCTCGGTTTATCTGGTCCAACTCGATCAGACTTGGTTCGACGTGTGGTTCACTGTTCACACAAAAAACAAAACTTAAAATACAATTACAAACTACGTACGTAGACTCAAATAGACACATAATTACTTCAAACTAAATAGTCTCAAACATACACATTACTCTCAAACACAACATAATTAACTCAAACTTTGAACATACATAACACAATAGTCTTAAAATCAAACACAATAGGTCTAAACTTTAAACATAACTTTTAAACCGAAGAAGTTGCTCGGTCAAACCGAAGAAGTTGGTTTAAACTGAAGAGAACCATTCAAAAAAAAATGTAACCCCCCCAAAAAAGCTAAAACCGTAAATCAACCGATTATTTTTAAAAATAGTTATTTTTTCAAAATTTGGACAATCAAACCCGTTTCAAACACTGTTCATATGTATTTCGGTATTTTAGTTAAACCAAACCGGACATGGATCCGATTCTCGGTCGGACCACCATTCCAATGTTGTTCTGATAACACTGATTATAATAATGCATCATCAATTCATCATTACTAGTTCTCCATTTGTTTTTGAAAAGGAGAAAGGATAAATTTATTTGAGGATTAAACCAAATCAACTAAGGATAATTAAATTAGGCAAATCGTTCAATCTTTCAAAGTTTAACTAATTACAAAATTATATATTTAACCATTTTTTGCAAATATAAAGGAGTATTTAAAAAATCAATATAAATGGGGGAATAATTGAAAATCAAACAATGTAAGGGGGCAAAGGGGAATTTTTGCCTTCTTTTTACACGAATGATGATATGATGGGCCGGTTTGGCTACTAAAATAATCACCTCATCCTTAATGGGCCAACTTTTTCTGGAAAAAGAAAAAAAGTTTTTTCGATTCCTGCAACGAGGACTTCTCGATCGAGCTCAATGACGACTTCCATCGAGCAAAGATGGAGGACATGGATCCAGTTCCAACTTCAATGGAGTCTGCAACTATCGAAGCTGTTACTACCGAGCTCAGTGATGGTGTTTCTCCATACAAGCTTCTGCTCTCATGCCCATCCGGTCTTTACTCGTCACAGGTACTTATCTGTTGTGCTCCTGGCACTGACACACTTTCTTGTGTTCTGATCTGTATTGATTCTTGAAGGTTTCTGTGGACTTTGATGAATTGTACGATAGGATTCCGCATCCAGATGTTGAATTAGAGAATTCCATTGAAGAGGTGAGTTTGTGATTCTGAAGTCTGAACGTTTGATTGGCCGCTACTGTGCTAATGGAAGTCAGATCATCTGATCATCACTTGCATATTCTCCATCGCATTGTAGTTTGTATGGAGATCAGGTTTTAGGGTTCTTAATTCTGTTGCTTAAGCTAGTTAGTAGTTGATAATACTTCAAGTACTTAACTTCGATCGAGCTACAAGTTTGATCAACTTGTTGGTTTTACTCGCTTCTTTCTGGATAGGTAGAATCTAATACAAGAAAGCAGCAAGCAACGGTATAGTGGCTCAGGGTTATGCGGATTGTTTAGCAGTAGTGGAATGACAATGTTGTCTTATTGGTTTAAATGGTTCCATGTTTTTCCTTTCATGTGTAGATATGGGATGCAAGAGTTCAAGGAAATGCATCTCTGTATAATGGGAAGAAGTTCAGGGTATGCTAATTTCTTGTGAGTCTCGTCTCGTCTATTTGGTTGCACACTCGAAAAGTTGGTAGTTGGGTCATATGTCATAGAAAATTATGCTAGCTATTTGAATATGACTTGATTATGACGGTCCACTACACTGCATGCAGATAACAGATACTAGAATTAGTGGAGGAAATTTTGGACTGCAATGAAGTTTTCATGACATTTGATTTTTTTTTTTGGAATTTTTATAATAAATCGGGAACAAAACTTCCAGTATGCAGGATACAGCATACGTAGCACAGGAATTAGGTGGAATCAGATTTGTCATGTGTCCCTTCACCTTGGTCTAACAGACTACAGGTACCTCTCTCCCTCCCTATATTCAATTCCTCAAGGTGCCGCCACTTGTGTATTTAATCAAATCCTCTAGAGCAATTAATTTCATTCTCTTTGAAGTTATTAAAGCCACTTGTGTATTTAATTGTTATTAAAGCCATTTCTGAATCTTTAGTCGATATGATGGTACTCTAGCAATTTGTTTTGGACCTATTGGTCCATTAATAGCAGCAGAATACCCCTTTCTTGTTGTCCTTATGCTCTTGATGCCATTTACTTCCTATCCAGGACCTTTATGGGAACGAACTTAAATCCATTATGGGAAAGATTCCTGGTTCCTTCAGAAGGTATATCTTTATGTGCAAAGTTACCAGTGAACAGAATCGATACTATCAAATTGGTATCATCATTCATTCTGAACATTCCATCAACCTGATACATAGCATGGATGAACCGAAGTAAGATGGGATAACCATCTGGTTGCTTCAGTGTTGATATATGTGTTAAGGTTTCATTTTAGATTTTACAAGAATCATACTCCCTTGTATGTCGTGTGGAAATGTTCAATTTTCTTGTAGATGATATAATCACTTGTCAGCACACTGCAAGTCCACTGGGAAATGGTGCAATTGTGGAGACAGCGGACAAGAAGATAGTAGTCCTGAGAAGAAGCAATAATGTTGGGGAATTTCCAGGGCACTTTGTATTCCCGGGCGGTCATCCAGAGGTTCTCATTTAAAATATGTCGTACTTTCTTAAAAAAATTAAAAATAACCAGAGATTCTTATATGGTTGTTGCTTGTGATTGACAGCCCCAAGAAGTAGGAATAGTAGCTTATCAGCATAAGAACAGCTTGGCAGAGACTGAGCTTATAAAAAAGAAAACTTCTGAGGAGATGTTTGGCAGCATTGTTCGTGAAGTCATAGAAGAAATTGGAGCACCTGCTTCATCCCTGGTAAGTACTCTAACTCTATAGTTACGAGCAGGTTCAATTTGGGTATTTTGTGCGAAAAGAAAGGAAAAAACATTCAAGTTGGGTATTTGTCCATGCAAAACTGTTCCCTTTATCACAATTACGTGAAATCAGTTGGTGTCACTTAGCTATTATTAAATAAGACCTACTTGGAACTTTTGTGTTCATTTATAATTCCTCCCACTTGGGTGTTTATGCAGGGAAATCCTCTTTTTATCGGTATATCACGAAGGGAGATGAATGTTAGACCAGCTGCCTTTTTCTTCATGACATGCAGTCTTTCAGTAGAAGAAATCCAGCAATGCTATTTGAATGCACAAGATGGATTCGAGTCGACTCAGCTTCATACCGTGACATTAGTAAGTTCGTCTATTTTGTTTTTCTCCTTATTTTTTTGATTGGGAAGTCATCTATTCATTCTCTCATTACGTATCGGTTTTCATTTTGATCAGACTGAATTAGAGAAATTGGCATCGAAAATGCCAGGCTGCCATCACGGTGGATTCGCCCTGTACAAACTGATGTTAGAAACTCGGAACCAGAGCTGAGAGTTGCTGATTCTTCGTTTTCATCCCCTAATTTTGTTTGGTGATTAATTCTACAATCAAACAATATCCGAGGGTTAGTCTCCTTGCTGTGTGCTGATATAAAGTTGAGAAACCAATCATTGTAGTATTGCAAATTCCAAGTTCCACTGCAAGGCATATATTACTTGATAAAGCCTGGTTTTGTTGGTCTAAAACTTTGTCTGCCTACTGTTTTGATCGTTGAACTCTTGAGTTTTTTCAAAAACTGTTTACTTTCGAAAAAATATTTGAAAAAGTGTATATCGATTTTTTTTTTTAGGAAAGTATGTATACGCGCGTCGCGCCTATTGAATAGGCGCATCCCAGGGGTGCGCCTATTGTCCAAACTTTGTTTTTTTTCCGCAAAAACACCGGTCTATCAGAAACCAACTTGTTCTGAACAACAATGAAACAAAGTTGTTTATTCACAAGTTTCTGAATTAGACTTTTCTTCAGATACACTAGCTAGTTTGACATTTTCAGGAATTACTCCTGCAAAAGAGCTCTTTGGGGTTACTTTAGGTTCCTGTCCTAAATTTTCCAACTTGTTCTGAACAACAATGAAACAAAGTTGTTTATTCACAAGTTTCTGAATGAGACTTTTCTTCAAATACACTAGCTAGTTTGACATTTTCAGGAATTACTGCTCCAAAATAACTCTTTGGGGTTTTCACTCTTGTCTCTCGGCTGGTTAAAGCATAAGTATAACACATTAACACTAACCAGGCTAGAGAGACGTACATCTCTGACTCAACATCTTCCGAATATCTTGTAAAGCTTCTCCAATGACTATAGCTTTTTATCTGAGTTCAAGCCTGCTTATGGTTTTCCTCCTAAATAGAAATTGAGAAATAGTCTCTCCCTTAAAGAAGAAAGGAAGTTATAAGAAGAAATGGTTTTCCTCCTAGAAATGTCAAACTAGCTAGTGTATTTGAAGAAAAGTCTCATTCTGATACTTCTGCAAAGAGCTCTTTTGCAGGAGTAATTCCTGAAAATGTCAAACTAGCGAGTGTATCTGAAGAAAAGTCTAATTCAGAAACTTGTGAACACGTTGGAAAATTTAGGACAGGAACCTAAAGTATTTAACTTCTGATACTTCTGCAAAGAGCTCTTTTGCAGGAGTAATTCCTGAAAATGTCAAACTAGCGAGTGTATCTGAAGAAAAGTCTAATTCAGAATCTTGTGAACAAGTTGGAAAATTTAGGACAGGAACCTAAAGTATTTAACTTCTTATAACTTCCTTTCTTCTTTACTGGAGAGACTATCTCTCAATTTCTATTTAGGAGGAAAACCATAATCAGGCTCAAAATCAGATGTTTTTCAAAAAGTAAGCACAGTAGGAAATTTTTTTGAAAAAGCATACATGGAGGAATTTGGTGAGACTAGCGTAGAGGAATTTGGATCTGTGAATACTGGGATAAAGCAACGCGTGAGACTATCTCTCAATTTCTATTTAGGAGGAAAACCAGTGAATTTGACTCATCTCCGCGATTGATCTTCTGTCCTCTTGATCATCTCCGTGGTTTGTTAACAAATTGATCTTCTGTCCTCTTGATCCAAGACCCTTTTGTTAACAAATTGATATTCTGTCCTCTTGATCCAATACCCTTTTGTTAACAAAATGATCTTCTGTCCTCTTGATCCAAGACCCTTTTGTTAACAAATTTATCTTCTGTCCTCTTGATCCAAGACCCTTCCTAACCATTGGAAGGGGATCAGCTTTCTTCTGTCCTCACCGTACGACTAACCAATACAATTCAAATTCATGTACGCAATGATCTACTAAGCAGACTTAAAATCAACGTGGTTTCTGATAGACATGTGTTTTTGCGAGAAAAAAAAGTTTGGGCAATAGGCGCACCCATGGCGTGCGCCTATTGCAGTAGGCGCACCCCTGGGTCGCGCCTATACATACTTTCCTAAAAAAAAAAATTCGATATACACTTTTTCAAATATTTTTTCGAAAATAAACAGTTTTCGAAAAAAATCTGAACTCTTTTGTCTATCTTTTATGGTCCTCAAACTTACGTAGTTGCTCTATTTGGTTCTACCCTTACTACAAAGTTTCATTTAGGGGTGGCAAAACCTGACCCAACCCGTGGGTGACCCGTCCACGGGTCGTGTTTGGGTCAGAGTTTTTGACCCATGGGTCATTTTGACCCAACCCGTAGATGACCCGTGATACCACGGGTTTGGTTTGTGTATGAAGGTTTGATCCAAAAGTCAACCCGTGATCCGTGGTATTTTTATATTATATTAAAGTAACAAATGTCATTCTGATTTTTTTGGTATGCGCGGGTCGAACAGGTCAGACTGACCCGCGGGTCATAGGGGTCCAACGGGTCAGCCTGACTTAAAACCCTTTCATTTCTGACGGGTCATTCTGATCCGCGGGTCAAGTTTGAATTTAAAAAATTGACTCATACTATTACACGAGTCGTGTTTGGGTCAGGGGTCCCTGACACGACCCATGAGTCGTTTTTCCACCCCTAATTTCATGGGATGGATGTATCATGCTGTGATGCATGACCAATATAACATCTAATATGATTTGTTCAACAATTCGTGGGAGATGATTTAGCACTTTTGATCAAAGATTTAGATGAAATCCACACTTGGTATCTCACATGTCATATCGTTCTTTTTTTTCTCTTTCTGATGGGCCCAAAAATTGATAACTTAAAGAAAGCTTAATTTTTACTAGGGTAGAAAAATACCCCAAAATAGTAACAAAAAACTCCTGATTTTATTTTTATTTTTTTTAAAAATATATGTCAAACTTGTTTAGATCGAGATTTGAAGTTCATGGAGGCGGCCCACCATTAATATCTAGCCCATAAACACAAGCCCAAGAGTGGTATCGTTATTATGAATCATGATGTGCACTTTTTTAACCCATGTCTCCCTTCCCTTGTCTTGTCACCAAGCAGCAAGCACCGCAAACATGAGGCGACTCTATATGGTATTTTTCTCCAATTAAAAATCTAAAACCAGAGGAGAAGCAAGTCGTCTTCTCCAAAAGCAAGAAAAAACCCTAGATCCATCCCGATCCTCATTTCGATCAACTTCATGCTCCATAGCATGAATCATTAACTGCAAAGCGTAAGTATTAAATTCCATATTCTCCAATTTAATGATCAATTTGGTTACAGCTGCCGATTATAAACTGAAAGCGGATTATCATTCATTCGATTGTTGTTGTTGGTTCTGATCCTTGAGATTTGGAATTGGGATTTGGTTTCGATTCGATCTCCTACGTCACCGTAGTTTGGTGCTTCAGCAGAGCAATCCTTCCCCCATCTTTTCTGCTTTTGTAATGATCCAACTTGAATTTGAGGAAATAGGTGTTCCTATGTGAGAATTCCTAGTTTTTGGAGATACAAAGTATATAACGAAGATGTATAAGCTGTGATAATTTTAATTCTGATTATTTTTTTGTTGGTTCAGTTCAATTCAATGTTATAATGTATCGAAAAATTCAATTGTTCATTGCAGGATTAAGGGGAAAAGATCCCTGCTTCTCCCAACTTAGCTGCAGATTTTGATTGTCAGAGAACATGGCACTGCAAGAGCAATTGGACAGATTCAAGAGACAGCAAGAGAGGTGTCAATCCACACTATCTAGCATAGCTGCGAAGTCATCAAGACCCCCAGCAAGGACTGTTCCTCAAAATGCCCCTCCTGCTGCAAAAGCTCCTGCCCCTGCTGTCAAGTTCTCTAATGACACAGAGAGGCTTCAGCATATCAATAGCATTCGGAAAGCTCCCGTTGGAGCTCAGATGAAACGTGTTATTGATCTTCTCTTTGAGGTTGTTATTCACTGTCCTCCCCTTTTTGCTTCTCACACTATCATAATTGTCTATCTGCATTGCTGCCAGATGTTCAGGAATTTTGTAAGCAATTAAGTAGACTCATAAAATCAGGACATGGCAAACTGCCTTTATCTTTTATGTGTGGTTATGATGATAGAGCTTTGTACTGCAATTTCGTTTAAAAAAACGGGTCAGTTTTTTAGTTCTGATTTTTTGTTGAGCTATTGAACCTTTATTCAATTTTGGACATGAAGGTAACTGTTTGTAGTAGCTTTCAGCTATTTATCTGAATGAGGTGAAAGCGATGTTCGTGAGTGCCTTGTGTGTTGTTGTATCACAATCAAATCATTTTACCTGAGGAAGGTGTTGCCTTTGATGTTGATTCAACATCATCATGGTGCCCATAGCAGAGTGTTGTGCATATAATGTGCTCTAGATTTTCCTTTCTAATGTACATCTCTCCCTCAACTTCAATGAAGAGGGAAAAGTGAAAAGTTTGGTGTATTGAGTATGAACAAGATCACATTCACTAATCTTTTTCCACTTTTTGTTGGATGCAATTCCACAGACTAGGTTGGCGCTTACACCGGAGCAGATAAATGAATCTTGTTATGTTGATATGAACTCCAACAAAGCTGTGTTTGACAGTCTTACGAAAAACCCTAAAGTGCACTATGACGGGAGACGCTTCTCTTACAAGGTAATAATAGCATGTATAAGTTAAACCTCCTACATGGAGTGATGTCGTGAATGCTCCTCTTAGTGGAGATGACATGTTTCTCAATAATATCATTGCAGTCCAAGCATGACTTGAAGGACAAAAGTCAGTTAATATATTTGATAAGGAAGTATCCAGAGGGCATTGCTGTCATTGACCTCAAGGATTCCTACCCTACAGTAATGGAGGACTTGCAGGTACATACTATCTGATCTCTTGCGTACTTCACTGTTAGTTGTAATAATTCTGTTTGCAAAAAGCCTTAGCCTAGGGATTTGGATTGTCTCCATTTGACTTCAAATGGATTTAGCTCATTCGATAGTTATGATATAGTTATGGGCTTGATCAATGTATGAGATTATGCCACCTCATCCTAAACTGTAGAAAAACAGAGTCAGACAATCCTCCACCAGAAAGAATCGATGATGTGGCAGAATCTTAAACATTTATCACGGCTTTTGAAGTTCAAAACCAAATTGAGAGGATCCAAGTCCATTGCTTAGTTTGAGAAGCGGCTCAAGCCCTGACCAACCCTTGAGTCCTGATAGGCTCGGTGTTTGCACTAAGTTTACAAGATCATGACATGTGTCTCATTCATGTTACGATCTTACGTGCTTGGTGTAAACACCCAACTTATCCAACAACAGCCAAGCTTAGAATTAGTTTGTTATATGAGGTGGTACAATTTAAGGAATGAACTACAATCCCAACCCAATTCTGGCCTTTTTTTGAGTTTTTTTGGCCTTTATTTGATAGGCATTGAAAGCTAGTGGTCAAATATGGCTCTTATCAAACTTCGACTCAAATGAGGACATCGCCTACCCGAACGATCCCAAAATCACCATTAAGGTAGATGATGACCTTAAACAGCTCTTTCGAGGGATTGACCTGCCAAAGGACATGCTCGATATCGAAAAGGACCTCACCAAGAATGGAATGAAACCCGCCACTAACACAGCCAAGAGAAGAGCTGCAGCACAAGTACAGGGCATTACCCAAGAGAAAAAGAAGAAGAAGAAGCATGAGATCACCAAGAGGACTAAGCTCACCAATGTCCATCTTCCTGAGCTGTTCAAGAACCTTAATTAGATGTTATTCCCACTTGTCAGGGAAGGTGAGATGTTTCCAATTACCAACTAAATTGGGGGCAAATGTTGATGCTATAGCAAGATTGGAATAATGTACACATGTTTGACTGCCATAACTTGAGTTGTTGGTCTTACACTTGTTGGGTGCAATGAGAGAATTTGGCCTCTTGTTTTTTTTAAACATTTATTTTAATACTTAGTCATTCAATATTTCAGTATTTGTATTTATGCGGTCTTATTTATATATCAATTAATTTACCCAAGTATGTAATGAATAGCCAATCTACAAAAGAATAGTGCAAATTTTCAAGTGAATTCCCCAAATCGGTTAACCCTTAAATTTGTTTTTAATCTATTACTTATCTAAAAATTAATTTTCAAACTTCATGCCGTAAAAATTCAAAAAAATATGGTCAAATTAACCGTTGTGTGAAGGGTTAACCCGGTTCGACTTCCTAATCTAACTACAATGTCAATGGGTTTAGGGTAAAATAATTTACCGTCCAAAATTTAACCGTATAACAGACTCGACCGCCCGTATAGCCTATTAACCTTGGAGGTACCGTGTAAAATTGGGCACCGAAGCCCAAATGCAATTCTCAATTCTAAGCTGAAACGGTGAAACGGAATTGCTCGCGGTTGCTGATCGGCGATCCACCTCAGAGAAGCGAAACTGCGACAACTGTGATTACATTTCGCGACGGTTGATCGACTGAAAGTGCTGAAGATGGATGATGAGTTGCTGGAGTTGCAGAGACAATTTGAGTTCGCTCAACAAGCGAAATCCAGCATTCGCTTGTCGGAGCGCAACGTCGTCGAGCTGGTCCTGAAGCTCCAGGAGTTGAAAATCATAGACTTCGACCTCCTCCACACTGTTTCCGGCAAAGAGTACATCACTCCTGTATACCTCTCTCTCTCTCTCTCACTGCATGATTAAGAATTCTCTTTTGATTGCCGAATGAACAATGCATAAGTAATATGTTCGGCTTGAATTTTGTATCTGATAGATTTACTGAAGACTGGTATTGTTTAAACCTCTATTGATGCTTATCTGAATCGTCAATTGCTGGATCTGTTTCTATAATGTATTTGTTCTGGAACACCAGGAACAATTGCTACATGAAATGGTTTCAGAGGTAGAGAAATTGGGCCGAGTTTCATTGATTGATCTAGCGGATACCACGGGGGTTGATTTATACCATGTTGAGAAGCAAGCAGAACATGCCGTGGCTGCTAACCGGAGCCTTATGTTAATTCAAGGGGAAATTATATCACAACAGTACTGGGATTCTGTAGCAGAAGAAATCAATGACAGACTTCAAGAATGCAGTCAAATGGCTTTAGCAGAACTAGCCACACAGTTACATGTTGGAGTGGAATTATTGACATCAATACTAGAGCCTCGGCTTGGAAGCATGGTAAATTCTTTTCACCAACCTCATTATTTCACTATAGCAAGTGGATACTTTTTTTTATTGTTATCTTTGCTTTAGGTGAAAGGTAGGCTTGAAGGTGGTCAACTGTATACTCCTGCTTATGTTGCTCGAGTGAGTGCAATGGTTCGTGGTGCTGCAAGGGGTATAACAGTCCCCACCAATTTATCCGCGTTATGGAGTTCTTTGCAGCATTTGCTGCAAGAAATGGATGGTGCTAGTGGGGTATCTGTTGAAAGTTCATTTTTCCAAGGCTTGTTCAATGGGTTACTGAAGGATGGAGAGGTCCTTGGATCTCTCAGGGCAGGAGTTTATTGGACACCAAATGTATGAGACATACCTGCCTTTTTGCCGGTATCATTTGCTTTTATATTTCATAACAATGCCAGCATTTGCTGAACTTTTTCATTTACTTAGTACTTGTGCCACAGGTGTTTACGACAGCTCAAAGAGAATGCGTAGATTCCTTCTTTTCACAGGTCTCTTGTTGCAATCATGTCTGATTATGATTGACTATTTTATACTTTGAACGAGTATTTCACTGATTCATTTTCCATGTGCACTTATGTTTTCAGAATTCCTTTATCAACTATGAAACTCTGAACAAACTAGGAATTTCACAGCCTGTCCAGTTCTTAGAGGTACTTTTGATTTCATTATGTTGGTAAATTCTCGAGCTTAATAATCATAGCTGATATTCAACGTGTTTTTAATTCTTTAATTAATTTTGGTTATCATATCAAATATAGTCTAGATATCCTGATGGTCTGGCTCTAGTAAATGCTTTTGTGCACCCTTCATTAATTGAGATGGTGGACGCTGCAGTTGAAGATGCTGTTGAACGTAATAGCTGGTAAGTAATTTAGATCTACTTCTTGAATCTGTAATCATTTCATTCTCTATGGAGCCATGTCTCCAGTGCCTAATCTGTTGACTAAGTTAACCTTAATCTGGAAACTGATTCATGTTCATATTCATGGTATTATTCTATGAACCTAACCTTATTCCCATAATTATTTTGTTCTATGAAATTGCTGCGGTTGATTCTCTGTAACATTCTCATAGTGATGTATCTACATAAAATAGAGAAATCTGTATCCAAAAGTGGACTATTCAGCAAAAATCAGAATAGATTAGCAGATTTCCTTTTCCCTTGGCTAATATATGGGTTTCCTGCACATCATCACCGATTGCAGGATCGATTCTCTTTCTGTATTACCATCATCCTTTGGTTCTCAAGATGCATCAAAGATTTTGTTGCACTGTCATTCTGTTCAATCGGCCATCAAGGTGATGACCATTTTCCTACTTCATTCTGCAACTGGTTCTTCAATTATTTGGCTGTTTGTTCTGTAACGAGTTGATACTGTTTGCAGTCTAATAAAGCTTTCATCTTTGGAGAGTCCTTTGTGTTCAGTAATGCTTTTGTGAAGGTAATCCTATTGAAATAGCATTCACCTCTTACGTCTTACCTTTGTAGAAAGCTATAACTTTTATCCCCTTATGGTTTCTTGTGGCAGTGAGAAAGTCTATGATTAACCTTTGTTAGTTAGACAATTACTTAATTTGTAAATACTCTAAACATAAGAATCTTATATATATATGTGTAGGAGATGTTTGATCGTGTGGAAAAAGAGATGGAGTCTAGTGATTTTTTGGCTTCTCCTACCTTGACCGTTTCTGCTAATGTAAATGCATCAAGTGATGCTAAAGCTGGGCGTGATTTCAGCATATCCCTTGAGTCAAGTGAAATTATTGAGGAAAGTGTTGGCAGCAAATATTCAATGGAGAAAGGAGGAAAGAAAAAGAAGGGAAAAACTTCTGGCAATACAAAAGCTGCTGCAGTTGACAGCAGTTCAGACAATTCAGATTTTGTCCCAACAAAATCTAAGAAAAATCAGCGTAAAGGCAAGGATACATCTTCCTCAAATGTCTCTGAAGTGAAGTCCGGTTCAAAGAAAGATAACAAATTGCAAGAGGACAGTCCTAATGTTCCTTCAGTAAAATGGGTGGTTCAGAAGATTATGACACTGTTCCCAGATTGGGAAGAGCAAGGTTAGTCTATTTCCATATCGTGGTGCTACTCCATTGGGTTTGCAGCAGTGGGTGTCTTTCAATTTGATGCATTTGGCTGTGTTTTAACAGGGACTGGTGATGCTGCTACAGTAGTTCAACCTCTAGCCACCTATTTGAGACCCATGCTATTAAGTTCCTTGAAGGAGAAAAGAAAGGCATTGTTGACTGAGAATGCAGACAAGATGAAGCATTTGCTTGATGATCTACAGAAGAAAGTTGATGAGGTCCACACTCTCGTTTTGCCTTCTTCGATGAGTGCAGATGCTATACTAGTTTACACACTACATTTTTTTAGCTGCTTGTACGTTAAATTAACATGGGTTTCTTTCTTTGTTTCAATCTGCTTTTGCAGTCTTTCTTAAATATGCAGTTGTACGAAAAAGCCTTAGAATTGTTTGAGGATGACCTGTCAACCTCAGTAAGTTTTTTTTTTCTTCTCAAGTTTAGTGTCTTAGTAAGAACATGTAATTGCTGATATGATAAATTAATGGAAGCTACTAATGATTTTCAGGTAGTTTTGCATAGACATTTATTAAGAACATCAGCTGCTTCTATCGCAGATACACTTCTTATTAATTTGGTACACCGTTTTCTCCTCTTCAAATGGGTTTACAATTTTCCTTGGTGTTAAGTTGTTTGGGCTTAATACCAAAAAGTATCGTTTGCAGGACATGTACAATAAATTAAAGACTGGAATTGAAGATGACAAGTCTCAGAATTCAGAAGTCCTCTCACTGACTTTTGGAGAAAGAACAAATCTAGTACGTTGCTAGATGTGACCTTTCTAGTTTTTTCAATGTTAGACATAGTGGTAAAGTTTGGAGATTAACATTCTTCTAACTGTGCAGGCTAAGACATTTCGTGGATCTCTTTCAAAAAAGGCTGTTGCAGTTGTTGAAGCTTTGGAAGGAAAGGTTGTCCCTTCATGTCAGAATGAACTCAATTATTCCTATACATGCTTTCGACGTATGATATAATCACATAAAAGAGGACAACAGAAACTGTTAGTTGCTTTTGAAAAAGATATGATTAAGAAGTTAATGCTATAGTCGTTATTTTATTTTTCTTTTGAAAAATATTAAATTGACCTATTTTCTTTATCTTCTCTTTAATGACTTGGAAGTTGTTATTTGACAGCGTGTCGAAACATTCATGACTGCCTTAAGAGACTTCGCAGAAGAAAGGTAATTCTAACATAATAAAAAAAAAGGAAATATGCATATAGAGTCATAGACTAGTTGTCCTTTTATATTCCTATTACTTTTATTCCTTTACTATATGCAACATTTTTTTGTTTGAAAATTTTCCAGTGGATTGCAACTCAAGAAGCTTGACAAGAAACTGGAAAGAGCACTCCTTCATTCCTATCGTAAGGTATGTGTCTTCGTGGTAAACAAAGTGTCTATAAATCCAAGCTTAGTTAATGATTTTCATCTATCTAGTGATTATGTTGGTGCAGGATTTAATCTCTCAAGTCTCTTCTGAAAATGATCCCATTTCTCTTCTGGCTAAAGTAGTATCTCTGCTTTATGTTCAAGTGAGCTCTCCATGGACTACTCAATTCTCTTCAAATATCCGAAGCGTCTATTTATCTTCACGTTCTTAACATTCTTTTTTATTTTCTTAAAGATTCATAACAAGGCTCTACAAGCTCCGGGTAGAGCTATTTCTGTTGCTGTTGCAAGATTGAAGGTAATGATCGGACTTTGAAATGGATGGTTTTAGCAATCATGTCAGGCTTATTTCTACATGCTAATCACCAATTATGGTTAAATACCAAATTGGTAGCAAAACTTTTGGTCTGCCAGTTGAATTTGTTTTTGCAACATTTCCTTAGTTAAACTAATACGTTACTCCAATTTGCAAGCTTCGTCCATTTTTGATGTAAAATCGAATGAGCATGTCGTCCTCCAATATATTATGATTTAACAGAAAAACGGAGAACGCTAGTAAGTTAGTATTAGTTCATCTATGCATTGTAGATGGTCTTAGTAAGTCAATTGAATTCAGGACAAGCTGGATGAGCCAGCACACAAGATGTTGTCAGACTACCAATCAACAACAGTGACGCTTATATCCCTAATGTCCGCTGCAACTGGCGATGTGAGTGAAAGCCTCTTATCTATCTAAAACCAGATATCGATATTTATTTTTAGAGGTGTCCACTCTCGTTCGTTCTCACTTTGCTGTATGTGTGTATTTATCAGGAAGAAGACTGTACGTCGGATCGAATCTTAACCAAGAGAGAGCTTTTGGAGAGGCTGATGCCGTCGCTGAAAGGCATTGTTTTGACCCCTTCTCAGTGTTGATTGTCGGTGGTGATATATGGAGACAGAGAGAGCATTTTCTAAACCGTCCGGTCCCATTTTATGGTACAAGGTCGTGATCAACTAACTGGTCATATGATTTACTGGTGGTATGACCGCCTCCATGCTCTATATTATCAGCGTTCAATAAATGGATTTAGAAGTCTATGGGATGAAATAATTACAATGTTTGATTTACAAATATTACACAATATATAAAAATAAGAAAACGAATATTAAGGTCAATTCTTTAGTATCCAACAAATCTTGATCTCTCCTTTTTATTCTTTCTTCTTTAGTAACAGACCATATGGTAAAATATTCCCTTTTTACATAAAAACCCTAGCCCAAATCATTTCCCCTATAATATTATATATTTTTATATATCACATACTATTCTAGTGTAAACATTTCATAAAGAAGAAATACTATGTGACCAACAAATTAACATTCTATCTGTCATGTCCTTTCTCACCTTGGATAGCAAGAGCAACCTTTTCACGATGTTTGTATATGAAATAGAAACCCACGACACACCACACGATAAAAAAAGGGCGAAATCGTGTAGTAGACTACGTATATATATATATATATATGGATGTAAAAGAGACTTACATTTTCTCAAGTGCATCCATCATACCAAAATCTGGGCGCTCACCTTTCAGATTTCTACTGCTAAGATTTCTGGAAAAACAACAAGTTTTATCTCTGCTTGTAATTGTTCCAAACTTATATCTCAACCCAATTAAGATCGTGTCTCACATTGCAATTACACGAGAAGAAAGAATCTCATTTGAGGAATCACATTGAACCCAACTCCATAAGCATGGGTCTTGATCCGTCTGGGGTGTGAAGAAGGCTTGCTGCAACTTCTCCATCCCTATCACTGAAGATGAAGAAAGAAGTTGACAAAACTGGTGTATGTATATATATGTATCATGGAGAATAATACCCATATATATTAACAGTACCTAGAAAAGAATGCTGACCATGGTCATCATCATTATAGTGATCTGCATATACGTTGTTCTGTGGATTAAGTAAGCACAGCATCAGCATAACAAGTGCTATAATTTCCATGGTGCAATCTGTATCTTCAGCAGGTGATTGTGTTCTTTTCGATTATCTCTGCTCTACCATACATACATATATAAATAGGAAGATAGTTGTCTCAGCTGTATGGATGGGTTTGATTTGACTTGATCTCTTTTGTTAAGTGGCATCACGCACTATTATTGTTAAGGTAGATATTGTGTTGGACATTAAGGGTATATTTGATTAATTATATTAGTAGTTGTGCTTCCCTTGAGTGAGAGATCAAGAAAATAGAATCCAGTTAAGTTGACATTGGCTTTATAATTAGTTAAACCACAGTAGACCAAGACTTTATTAGGGTTTGTTTGGGTAATATATATATATATATATATATAATTCATTAAACTCGCATTGACTAGTTCCAAATGGAAGATCACATCCCAATAAACTAGCATATTAAGTGGGAGAACTCATTTAGCTTATAAACACCACAATAGTTACTCATACAACCAATATGATACAAGTTTCATACTGCAATGTGTATAGACCATAACATTCGTCCCCCTTAAGGTGACCAACGTCCTCGTTGGTCATAGTCACGACTAGCTTTTCTAGGCCACCACTTCGTGAGCCATCACTCTTAACCCTTGTTGGTCACGACCTACTTATTTCCAGGTCACCACTCCAAGATCCGACTCTGATATCAATTGTTACAAGACAAATAAAAGAACTCAGCCCAATAAAGTAGTCTATTTAGGTGGGAGAATCCATTTATTTTATAAACACCACAATAGTTGCTCATACAATCAATGTGGTACAAGTTACATACCTTGCAATTGGTTTATACCATAAAAAGTCAGATTGGTAAGTAACTCGAAACTTGCAGATTCCTATACTTTTAAATAGGACCTTAGGTTCATATATTAACCATGTATATATATTTTCTCACTTGGGAAAAGTCTACCGTGCAAACTCATGAATTACAGTTTCGAATCAAGTCTATACGTACATTTGATAAGTGAAATCTTTATATTAAGTGTGTGAAACTATTTTAGAAGTTTGGTTACAAGAATAATTCATTTCTCACCATTCAAAATGGGATACTAAACAGTCATGAAGTGGACGAATAGTGTCAACCATGATAATGGATGTGTAATTCGTCACAAACACTTGAAAAATACAGTTGTTTTTTTAAACGAGTAAGAAAATCGTTATAACCTTCTAATTAATTTTTGTAATTAATATTAATTTAAAAGAAGTGTTAGCGAGATTTATAATATAGATCGAGAATTGAGAATCTTTTTTCACTGGAGATTAAATAAGTAACAAACCCTAGAAGACAGTCGAAAACGGTCATATATATATTCCAACTTGTTGATAGGCCCTTCTTCCATGGTAGATGTATTGTGGAATGCCGAATATACCCTTCAGTTTGGTGGTTGTGTTTAATCATCAGACACATAACATGCATCAGTTGGTGTCTTGTCTCGTTAGACTCTAGCGTATTGGTCACTTCTATTGTTATTTGTTATGGAAATACCTAAATTAACCCCCTTTAATTAAGGAACATTTCAAACTCTAATCAATTGAAACTTAAATTAAGCTTTAATTAAAATGTTGTTATTAACATTAGATCTCGATTGAAGATATGAGTGTCAAAACGGGTCATGAGTCGTATCAGAGACCATTTGCCCTAAACTCGATCCATGTGTAATAATATAAATCAAATTTTGAAACTCAAATCTGACCCACGTATTGGTGGGTCAAACCGCGAGTCAGGATGACCCGTCAAAAATCGTAAGGGTTGAGTCAGACTGACTCGTTCGACCTCCATGACCCGCGGGACCCATTAAGTGAGCAACTTCAACTTGTTAGGGTTACCTTCGGCTTCTTGATGCTTGTCACCTGTAATAATTTAATATAACATATAAATGAGACGGGTCACAGGTTGACCCGTAGGTCAATGCTTCTGACTCAAACTGACCCATGAGTCAAAATTTTTTGACTCAAACACGATCCATGGATGGTCACCCACAGGTTAAGTTAAATTTTGACACTCCTAATTGAAGGTCAATTCAAGGCCTTATTAGGTTGAAATGATCCGTGTGACACTTAAATCAAGAGTACCTAGTTGCATTCTAATTAATTTTTGATCGATCGTTAGTTATAAAATTCATAAATTTATTAATTATAATTGTGACATTTGATAAATTATTGTTATTTTTGATAATTTAGAGAGTATTTAAAAGTGATTTTGGATTGAAGATTAACGAAATCTACATTGTTTAAACATGATGGTGTAATAAAACATGTTAATTGAGTTATGAACATAAAATAACTTGAAAGTAACAAAAAGGAAATCCTTTTACCATCAAAATTTGATGAACATGTGATCATAATGTTCGATCGATCTCAAAATAAACGATGAAAAAAGTCAACCTTAATTATGGTGGACTTCATTCTACTCTTACTCCTACTCTTTTCTCCACTCATCCCTTGACCTATATTACCTACTTTGGCGGGAAAGCACAACACACGCCGGAAAAACAACGCCGCTCTGGAACCCAACGCCGTCACTTTAGCCTTCCTGAGCCCCCAGCACCTGCTCCTCCGCCGTACACAGCTGCCATTCTTCCACCTCAGAGCCACCCTGTCCTTGACCCTGATGAGACAGTTCTTGGCTTTCTGCGGAGCCGTTTCTTTCTTCTTGAACGCGTAGCTACGGAGATACTTCTGTCTATAGGCGGCGGAGGTTACAACCTTGGGATGAGCTTCACGGCCCTTGCCGGCGAGGCCATGATCACGGAATTTCCAATCGGAGAAGCTGTTGCTTCTGGTCGTGATAGTGGCACTGCCATCGAACGACATCTGTTAAACGGCTTGCAGAAGGTGAAGAAGGCTGCTTTCTACCCTTCGTTTACTTTAGAGTGCGATATATAGACACTTGAGATACAGATATATAGATATACTCATATAATCATGGTTAAAATATGCGATTTCTATTTTCTATAGATAGGAATGTTAGGAAAATAATTATTTTTTCGAGTAGAAGATAGATGTGACTTCGAAATTCTAATTTCTATTAGGTTTAAATATTAAGTAGTTACGTGAATTTTGGACGTTTTGCAACGAGCTATCCATTCGGAAAATTGGACGGAGGTAGCTATTTGCACCTTCTTCAAAGTTAAGGTAGCCCGTTTTGAATTTTTTCAAAGTTCAGATAGCTCGTTACAAAACGTCCAAAATTCACGTAACTACTTGCTATTTAACCATTTCTATTATTACTATTGGTATTATTCAAGATTGAAGATATATATTCATGGTATCAATTTTATATAAATTTAAATATGCAACGCAAATAATAGAAATTAGGAATATTTAATTTCTTTTCATCCTATATTGTATATTTCATATTTTTTTTAATAAATTTTTAGTGTAAAATTTATCAATAATGAAGAGCTTCTATACTTTCGAGATGTAATTTGTATTTGATCGAATAAAAAACGCTTAAATATATTATCTTAAAATTAATGAACTAATATAATGAAATTAATCTATTTTTAAAAAGATTAGTGCATGAATTACAAATCCATTAAAACTTTAATAACCGAATGCATGGTCTTCAATCCGGCAAAGTTTCCTTTTTGTCGTATACGTTAGCCTTTGTTCTGTCCATAAGGTCTGATCTGCAAAAATAATAGATCAACAAGGGCCCAATTAGAGTTGTCAGAAATTTAAGGGCATATTTGTAATACCAACCCGGGCCGGACCCTGTCGTCTCCTCTTTGACCCGTCTGTTAAACCCTACCAAATCAGACCATTCTTCCCTCCTCCGTCTCCTCTTCGACAAACAATGGGGTTTTTCGACCTTAATATTCCGTACGAGGGCTCCTCGCCCGCCGACAAAGCCAGACGCATCAAGCTTGTCACTAAGGCCATGGAGCTAGGATACTCCGGCATCGCCTACAACCGTACGATGAAAGGCGTTATGTCCGACCGGGACCGCTGCTCGATCCCGCTACTCTCTCTGTCCTCTCTCCTCAAGGTCGCGCCGTCTCTCTCCGCGTCTGTATCGTTCCACCGTGACCTTCTTGGCGTCCCACGGACCTCGCCCTTCCGCCAGTACACGCGGCTCACTGTATCTGCTGATAGTGTCTCCCAAGCTCAGGCTCTCAATTCAGGAAATCCGGTTTTGAAGAGTTACGATTTGGTTGCCGTAAAGCCGCTGAATCAGACATCATTTGATCATGCCTGCGAAAAATCAGAGGTATGCAGTTCATTGGACTCTGCTTAATGAATAGTTGCAAAGTTGCATTTTTTTATTGTTCTTAAAGAAATCTAAGCTGCAGCATTATCCAATTTGTGCTATTTGATGAATTGGTCGTACTATTGGATAGGTAGACATAATCTCAATTGAATTCTCAGATAGGCTTCCATTTCGATTGAAGCTCCCTATGGTTAAAACTGCAATAAGGGTCAGTCTCTTCTTGTATCCGTACGCTTTCTATTACAGTATACAAGGTAAATGTGAAATTGCAGAATTGATGTCTAACTTTCGTGGTTAAATTGCAGCGAGGAGTCTATTTTGAGATCACATATTCCAATCTTATAGCGGATGTTCAAGTGAGGCGGCAAATGATATCCAATGCCAAGGTGAGATAAATCTCTCTATTTTCTTTTCAAGAACTTCAGTGCAGCTGTATTGTATTATGATTATCAATATATTTGAACTATTCATGGCATTCTGGTTAAGAGTATCACATTGTTGGATGTTGCAGCTATTGGTAGATTGGACCGGTGGAAAAAATCTGATCATTTCAAGTGGTGCATCTTCTGTCAATGAAATTAGAGGACCCTATGATGTTGCAAATCTACTGTCTTTGCTCGGGATTTCCATGGAACGTGGAAAAGCATCGATTTCCAAAAGTTGTCGGTATGAGTAACTCGTGTTGATCAATTAAGCTCCCATCTTATTTGCAAAATATGATTTTGACCAATAATAGTAATCAAATTATGTGCTTTATTTTCACCAACATCATCGTAATTCAGGACTGTGATTTCAAATGCTTTAAAGAAGAGACAATTTCACAAGGAGACCATCAAGGTGGAACCCATAGAATCGTGCAAGAAGTATGATACTGATGGACTCTGGTCTCTTGACCGGCAAAAATGGGATCCGATCTCTAGCGGCAATGGTGATTTGATATTTAATGATTCAGATAAGCCTTCATCTGTCTTTAAGGAAGCATCTAAACCGAGAAAAGCCATTGATTTTGCTTCCGTCATTGATAGTGTATCATCACACGGTTTTTCAGTCAAAGATCTGCTTCCTGAAAAAGAACCTGTGCCTCTGATACCAAAAGGAGGTATAAATTTGCTAGATACAACCTCGGATATTGACTATTCCACTTCATCTAGAGAACAAGAACCGAACAGAATCAATGCCACATGCATGATTGATCAAATTTCATCTTATGAAACTGTTGATGTTGAAGAAACCATGACACGGATCGAGTGTCTGAAAGACGGGGATGTGATTTTGAAAGAACCCACTTTCAATGAACTCTCTGGTGAACCCGTGGTACAAGGTGGTAACTTTGTGGTCGATACGAAAATGGAGGATGCTGAGATTCTGGGTAGTGATGATGACAATGATGTATCTCTCAGATCGCTCAATAATCCTGCAGTTAAGCTTGTTGATGATATGTGTCCACCATTTGATGAAACGCAACCTAAATCATCTCTGAAGGAGATTCTGCAGGTTGCTGCAGATTCTTCATCCCGAAACAATATTGACTCATTGACCGATGATATCGACTCTCCAGCTGCTGTTATGGAGCCACTACCTGGAGTTGCTGTGGATGATCTAGAACAAAAGGAAGATCTTTCATTTCCAGGTGAAGCAAAGGTAAACCCAAAGAGATTCTATCATCAGCATTTAGCTTTTCCATTAAAACGACTGCTCGATCCAGCAAATCGGCAGATGCGCGGAAGAAAACGGAGACGGAAGGTTTAAATACGGTCTACTTAGATTATGTAAGAGTTGATTATTTGTTACATAGGTTGATTAATAGAGGGTGTTCTGAGCTTCAAAGTTTGTTGAACACAGTTTTGTTTTGTTTCGTTTCATTGATATTGTCAAAATGTTTTGTTTAGAGTGTTGATCACGTTTTCCGGTAGAACTCTATTAGGGGCATTTCGAGTTGCTCTCCTTGCTGCTCCGATAACCTGTACAGAACGAAAGCCTGAGAGTTCTCGTTGTTTACCCTCCGATAATTAAGTCAGTCAGAGGTTTGTTTATAGAGAGTATATCATGTCAATGGTGTGCAATGTTACGTTAGTTTAGAATGGAGATGGGTTAGAGTATTTATAACTCTCATTCCTAACCTGGTCGGAGTTAATCCTGACCATAGTTATCCCAGGTGTCACCTGGTTAACTGACTATGGTCATGCTTTGAGTCGTGTTGCCTGGTGTTCTGTGCCCTTTGTGTCCCATATTTTTTGGACCTCTGTCACGCGTGCTTGCGTCCCTATTACCTTCTGTCTGGTCTCGAGTCTTGTGTTGTAGGAAATAATCTTTAGGAAATGTTCACTTCCAATTCGCACGTCTCTATAGCGCGCCGCTATATTGTAGCGTCTAGTAGCTTGGCATGAAGTGTCGCTGACATGTGATAACGGCGATAAACACTAAGTGGATTATGTATACTTAGGTTATGGGGTGCGCCTCCCCAGGCGGGTCAAGGCCCCCACCCCCACCCACATCACTGCCACACATTTCTTTGAGTCGGGTCGGTCTTCAATCGGGTCGTCCGAGAATATGCGGACTGATATCCAACATAGATGGTTCGACGTAGATAATATGCAACACGTGTATATTTATCAGTACCCTCAAATTTCAACTCGATCTGTTCATATATCATGTTTGAATTGGTATGATTATTTCAATCCAATCCGCTTGATACAGTTTGCAACTGACCCGTCCTGTCTTCTAGAAATAACATACTACTGTTGACACTCGTTAATGTATAACAAACTAAATAAACAATGTAAAAGTGTGATGTTTTTAATGAAGAATAACTCATTGGAGGAAGGTATAGTGGGTAACGCACCGCCGGCGCCGGCAGACAACATCCCGACATCGGAGCCGACCTATCTCCAAGCTTGTAGGGATAACCTTTTGTCTGCAAATTAAACACAGACACTTCACAACACAAAGATTTTGGCCTAATTAATTAATATATAATACTTAATTTTACTCGATTTCATGGGTAATATTATATAGTATATGATTCGCACTTCACCACCTAAATCATTCCGTAACATGAGCAACCAAATCATTATAACCGCAAAGCGGAGTGTGACAATAGGAATGGTGGTTCTCAAGTAGTATATACTATATATATGATCAGCGAAAAAACGCACTAATTAATATATTTTGTTTTTTAATATTTTTATTTTTTTAATAATATATAGTATAATATTTATTTAAATTATTTTTAAGTGAATATAGACTATAATAATTTTTAAAAAAAATACTCTTATAAAGTTAATTTTTAAGTGAATACAAATTATAATATTTTTTCAAAAAGTTTATTGTTATAATTTTTAATTATTTATGATAAAAAAATATTAACATGCATGAAATAATTAATTATATAGATAAGTTGCTATAAATTATATCATAAAAACAAAAATTATAAATTATATTAAGTTTATTTGTTCATAAAATTAGTTAAAAATACATGAGTCAATAATAAAATAATAATATTTTTAAGTTAAATACTTTTATATATTTCCATGATTTATATTAGTGCATGCATTTATTTACAAAATGCTATTAAAATCATTACTAGTTTTTTTTATTTATTTTAGTAAAAGTATTAATATATTATATTTTTTTATATAAATAGTATTTTAATAATTCAAAAATATGTTGAGTTATATATATATATATATATAACCCATTTTAATTAATTAATCTATATTTTACTTTGTAAAAGTAAATTTTAATATGTGCATATTTAATATTCATAAAATATATTCTTATGTCTTTTATTATTACATAAATTTCACTTCATAAAATAGAGAAATAATAAGAGTTTTGTAACTTATCTTGAGAATAAATGAGAGATTTTGAAGGATTTTAAAATAATTTACATGACATGTCACTTATGAATGAGTAATTTATGATTGACATGGACTAATTAGAAAATGTTAATTTAACATTAGGAGTGAGAAAATACAACAAAAATTTATTTGTCAACATTCTATATGAGTTAGCCAAATTAATAGATAAATAGATAAATTACATAACAAAACAATAATTTAAATATTAAAGTACTTAAACTGTGATTAACTTAATTTAACAACTCTTTCATTTCAATTCAACCACAAATATATCAATTTTAAAGGCTCAATCAAACTCGCGTGAACCGAGCATTAATATTTGATTATATTTGGCTTAACCACACTAGGTATAAACTCGGCTTTGAATTTATTGAAATTCTCATTCAAATATTGTTTTTCTATTATTATTATTGTTCATGCCGAGTACTCTACTATGCTTCACGTGAAGCTTTGACAAATTTGCCAAGCTCTTTTTTGGTAGTGGGCAACAAAGTGATGATCATTACATTCAACTTATACAAAAAAAAATCATAGCAGTATAGCTTTTTAACTATAAATTTTAAATTAATGAAATAATATTCATGATAAATACGTGTATCTCTCAAGGGTTAACTCCGATACAAGAACTTGTTGTGCATCATAAGTAGGATGATGTGATCATCGGAATCGGACACACAACAAATTGTCAATATGTTACAAGGAACTCAGACCCAATTGGACTGAGAACTAACCAATATATTGAAGGATATCACTACAATAACAACCAAAATATCGAGAATACAATGAAAGTTTGTTAAGAGAAGTACAAATGGATGTGCAAACTGGATAGCTAAAATGTCCAAAGAAACGATGTGTCCAACAATTTGGACGTTAATACATCCACCTCCTCCTATGTCATTATGTTTTTTAATAATATGAAGTGAGACAAAAAAAAAAAAATTGTTCACCCTTGAAAAAACAAACTTAATACAAAAATCCTAACTTGCTAGTGATCAAGGAAAGTTTGGAGGCTAAAAAGAAGCCGAAAGAAGAATATTTGGGGATTTGGGACATCATGGGAAAAGTTAAGCATTTCCAAATTGTAAAAACTTAGGGAGGTTATCATACAAAAATCCATGCACGTTTGCACTTTTACTAAATTGGTTAGATCAACTCGTAAAACTGATTATAATTGTAATATTTGATGGAAGTTTAAATTCCACTAAAAAATTCATGTTGTGAAATGCTTTTAAAAAAAACGAAAATAATTAATTATATAGTTGATGATAAGATCAAATTACATAATAGATAAATTATTTCTATATTGGGTATAAGAGAATATCTTAAATAATATATCAAATTTAGGCTAATCTAATATTAAATATTATCTTTTCAATACACTAACCAGTACAATCCATATTTACATTTGACGTTTTAGACATGAAATTTAAATGTCGACCCAAAAATCAATTACTTCAAACCGCATTATTTAATTAATTAAAACCAATATTTTTAACATATATATTGTACGACAAATGAAATTAAGGAATTAAGTTTCCAGCAGAGAATGCATCTAGAAAGTTGATCCAGTTCTCGTCCTCCATATCAACTTCATCTTCTTCTCCACACATTTGCGTACTCCATGGCTGCGTCGGGCAGCTCTTCTGCTCGTAGATCTCGTCGTTCCTTGCAAACCGTCCCCGTATGCGTGGTCGGCTGTCTGCTAGCGTTTTCCGACAAGCGTACTATGAAAAGCAAACAAGACAAACGTTAATATAACAACAGAACCAGATCAATATTGTACAGGTGTTGTGTTTCTTCGGGAAGTAAAGTAATAACCTTGATCTTCTTGTTGAAGTTTCTTTGATTTCTCTTGCTTCTGTATCTCTCGATTCTCTCCTTCTTCTCCTCAGGACTGTATTTGGATGCTCTGTTCATACCTTCAATTATCATGCTGCTCTCACTCCTCAGTGGGGGACTCTCTGATCTCTTACAGCTCTTACCTTCATTTACCATCTATATATGTATATATATAGATATTATATCAGTTAAAAGATACGAACATATATATATATATTAACCTGTTGGAATATACTATAAAAGAGATTAATCACCTCCAAATCACCGGCACTATAAACCCTACGAACAAGACAGTTATCGGAATCGATGAACTCCGGTCCCCAATGCGCGAGCGGAGCGTGAGGCTGCTGCAGCGCGTGACTGCTGATGCTCCTCTGGATATGGAAGCACGTGGTCGGATCTCCACAGCCTCCATAGCTAGGAGAGTCGTAGCAGCTGCTGCAGCAGCTGCTTCCGCTATAGGAGCTGCTGTCTGGTGGGTAACTCAGTGGTTTCAGCGAGTCAAGGTCACCGAGTTGGTCGGAGATGGACAGCTGCGGGAGAGGGAGCAGAGGGAAGGGTAATGCCGCCATGTCGTGGCTCACTCCGACAAGGTTGTAATTGCCACGTGACTGTGAGGTGCTGCTGTACATGTCTAGCTTCTTTGTTTCGACAGTTTCGTTAGGGTTTCGAGGGAAAGGGACGAGAGGTTGAAGATGAATGGATTGGTTTGGGAAGGGGGGTATTGGAGAGAGACTTATAGAGGACGTGGAAAACGAAGGGTGCCGACGTGGACATTTCAGTTTTTCTTCAAGCGTTGACCTGGAATTTGTTCATACACCCCACTACCACCATTGTCACCACCTTCTCCTACCTTGCTAGCTACTAGCTAGCTAGTTACATATACTAGTTAAGTTCAAATGATTTATTTTTCCTTTTTGCCAATTTTTTTCTTCAAATAATAAAAAAAATAAGGAAATTATGTTTCTCTAGCAAAACAAATATTCTTCTACGTTAATGCAACTTCAATTCCCAAATGGTCAATCACTAGGCATATGTAAATAGGATAAGTTATTATCTTCTTACTAGGGTCGTCAATGGTGCGGTAAAAAATTCATAACCATACTTATAACCGTTACTGTTTAATATGGTTAACTGTATCATTATGGTGCAATGCGGTTATCGTGATGAACTTTCTACCCATAATGATTATGATTATGGTATTTGAGTTATACTCATGGTTATAACCATAATTATTATATAAATATAATATTTATTTGTTATTAATAAACTAATATATACTAAATCTAATTGAAGTTGATGTTATTATTAATATACTAATGATGTTAATGTTTCATCGATGCTAATGTTAAGTTGTGTGAATGTTAATGTTCAATGATGTTAGTATTATATATTTTTATTGTTGGTAATATAGATTTATGTATTTTTAAAAATAAGATTTTCGGTATTTTATTATATTACATGTGTGGAATGAATATGAGTATACAGATAAAATTGTGGTTAATAATCATAGTTATTTTAATGATTAATAACCACAGTTATTTTAATGGTTATGATATTAAAAATTGTATATGTAATGGTTATGACTATGGTATATGATTTTAAAATATAGTATGATTATGGTATTTGTTATACTCGTACCATACCCTAATTATTGACCGACCTAATTCATACCATAAAATTATATCTATAATATAATATAATTTTGTTTTACAAAGGAATGAACCAATTTTGACCTTTGTAACGTTTTCAAAGTGGTCTCTCAAGTAAGAAGTATACTCTTTCACGTGCTCTCCTCCACTCCAAAATAAATAATAAATAGGTTTATTTTGATTCTAGCTTTTTGTACATTTCTTATGCCAAAGTAATTAATATTAGATAAATAGATAGAATATTTAAATGAATCATAAAGGCTCGTATGTGGTTCAAATATCTCTGTATATGTATATTTGTTAAACTTAATTAATTATGAGTTCTATAAGCAATTTACTCCTAGAAAATGGGGGTGAAATATATATAACTCTACTAATACTATATTAAATTTAATGATAGGTGTTAAAGTATTTTTTCTTATTTAATGATGGTTGTTGAATTGAGTTTGTTTTAACTCTAAATTTTGGTAGCATATTCACAAAAGTTGTGGATTTTATTATAAAAATACTCCTTTTTTTTCATGAAACCCACAACTTTTGTGAGTGATTTAACAAAATTGAATTACATGTGTTATTTTCCCTTAGAAAAACGTACATAACAGTCTGGTATGAAGGGACGAAACGAAAGGATAGATTAGATAGATGCTTAATTGACTCAGGAAATCTTCCACGGTATTGATGATGTCTTTTTTGAATACATTTTGTTGACCTTGATGGGCTCTTAATTTATGGCACAAATAAGAGGGTTCAAGGTGGAGGGACCCATTAATATATATATATATAATTGCTCTATAATAGATATTATATTTTTTTTTATGGTAAAACATATACTACAAAAAAAAACTAAAAATAAATACTAATTATTTTTAATTATTATAGTAGTTGATTTTCTTTACTATCAACCATGAGGAACTTCAAAATGTCCAATAAAGATTCGTTAGAGTATGAAAATTGTCATTCATATTAACAGTCTCCTTAGCCAAAGCATTCACCACATCATTTGTCTATCGGAACACATGCCTAATTTTAAATTTGTTATAAAACAAAATAAGTTTTCTGCAATCCATTATGAGAGGCATTAGTGGTCTATCTGCATATGGATTCTCAATTATCAAGTTAATTATTTCTTGTGCGTCTGTTTCGACGTGGAGATCCTGCACTCCCAAATTCGTTGCCGTGGTTAAATCGTCTCTTATAGCCAACAGCTCCGCCACGAGACTATCGGTGATTCCAATACGCCTTTGGAAACCTTTTATCCAACCTTCCCATTCATTTCGCATTACCCCCGCTCCTCCTGTCGGGCTTGAGTTCCCCATTGCTGAGTCATCCGTGTTAAGTTTAAACCATCCATATTCCGGAGACGTCCAACCCACCCAAATGGTCTTTATTCTCTGATAAATCTTTTCCCTCTTAAAGCTTATATGAAAGCCCAAAACTAGACCTAGATCATGTACGAATACTATGAAGCTCGACTTCAAGTTTTGTTGAATTATGTAAATTTTGTATCTTCCACCGACTGTATATGACCTAAACATATTATTATTTTTTCCATGCAGATTGCAGATGATCCAAACAATTAAACTCTTCCCTTTCCGAATTCAATGTTTTGCTGATTGCATTGTAATTGGACAAGTGGGAAGTGGTCCCTTTGGAGTATGTTTTGTGTACTCAGTTTCATGAGGTGGAGAATCATCTGCATCACTTCAAAAGACAGTAAACTCTCCATCATTCACAAATCTGCAGCTTTGCACTGAATCAAATGGATTCTGCACAAGACTAGCTAGCTAGTGCACTTCAAACACAACACACAGGGAAACCCTAATAACAAACAGAAAGGAACTCACACGTTTCGTTGCTGGGTTGGTCAAGAATACTGACAGGAATTTTCCAGTAAACACTAAAAAAGTTGTATTTGTTAATAAAATTTTCAAAAAGTTGACATATAAAAAATATATATTCGAAAAACATATTTATCAAACTATGCATTAGCGCTAAATGCGTTTTGGGTAAAAAACAAAATATGCGCTATCCCAGGTAGCGTTTATGCATAGTTTACTAAATATATTTTTTTAGATATATATTTTTTAACATGTTTACTTTTTTAGAAAAAGCTTTGTTAATGCATACGATAGAACGATAACACAATATCATTTTCAATTTGAGTTTATGATTATGTATAAAATATGACACACGTGATAATAAGATGGAGTTTTAAGTCTGGTTTTCTAGTATATTTAACAACATCTTTTAATAATTTTTAAAACCCAATTTATTGGTTAATTTTTAAAGTTTGTTAGAACTCGTGAAATTTGATATATATATTTTTTGTGAATAAACTTACTTCATTTCATTAGTTCAAAATAACATCAGGTTTATATAAAATCAACAACGAAACTAGAGTAGGTAGGGGTACGAAGACCAAATTCGTCGAATACATATATCTTTTGGATTGTTTAGCAATCCAATCAGCACACCTATTTGTTTGTCTTTTAATCCATTTCCATTCAATCCTCCAGATTTGACTTGCTTTCCTCCTAATCGTGGCAATAATATTGTCGAATCTCAAGTCCATTTTATCTCCTTCTCCACTTATTTACTTTATGAGTTTCTCACAGTCAGATTCGATGGTAGTGTCCTTCCAGTTCCGGTGTATTGCCAACTCAACCGCCTGCAGCACGGCGCGTGAAATTCAATATTTGAATTCATAATTCTTACTATATGCAGTTTTATTGTTTTGATATTTTTTTTTATGAAATTCACATGTGTATATACTACTATTTAACTTAACACACAACACGACTAAATTAAAGTTACTCTAGATTACTTGACAAAAACAAAGTATTATCTATTTTGTTAGATTAGTGATTGATTTTGACAAAAAGTGTAATATGCCTTTGCCCCTCCCTTCATCATGTCTCAATCTGCATGTTGTCAATTTTAGCATCTGTATTAGTTGAATTCTTTCCATCATGGGTATTATCTTATAGAATATAGTTTGAAACGAGTATGTCGCGATTTGTGATATGACACGAATTTAATCATTTTGGGCGATAAATAAATTATAATAATAATTAAGTGGTGAAAATGTAGTTGTTTGATTGAGAGGACGTTGAATTGAGTGGTACAATGCCTAATTGATTGTACTATAGGTTAATCTTTAGAAGAGAGAGCACTATGTCCTCTTTTGTTAGTGCCTTTAGCCTTTTTGTTGTCATTTCTCTTCATTTGATTTGTCATTTCTTTTTCGATCACTACTATATGTAGTATGGAGCACATTGTCTTTGTGGGTTCACTTAAATTTACAACATTTAACTATTCTATTTACCTATGATTTAATTTCAAACTGGGAGTGTAAAACTTAAAGTCCTTCTCATTATGACGGTTTTAGTGAAATTCAAACTTCGTTTGTTTTTGAAAATCCCTACTCATTTTACAATTAATTAAATCAACTTTGAGAGTAGTCATGTACTTAATCAACAAGTAATTAAGAGTTAATAGTTTCAATGGTCTCATATATTTGAGTTATGTGATCAGTTAGTACTTCTATGTTGTTTCTTAGTACTTTATGTTTTCAGAATGTTGTTCTTTCGTCCAAATTACTGTTGCCGTCAAGTTTAACTAACAGAATGCTGACGTGACAGTTGACCGAAAGAGAACTTTGAGAGTAGTCATGTACTTAATCAACAAATAATTAAAGGTTAATAGTTTAAATGATCTCATATGTTTGAGTTATGTGACCGGTTAGTACTTCTATGTTTTTTTTTATTACTTTATGTTTTCATGTTTTTAGTCCAAATTACTGTTGCCGTCAAGTTTAACTAATGGAATGTTGACATGACAGTTGACCGGAAGAGAGCTTCAATTCGCCCGGCCAGCAGGTTAATGCGTGCTTATCTTGTGTGACAACACTACAGAGCGAGTGGCTCTTCTAGGCGGGCAGCTGTGTGACAACACTACAGAAAAAAAACAGCGCATATGAAAAATAAAAATAAATATAAAAAAATGAAAAATTGGGAAAAACAAAATAGGAAAATGTTAAAAATATATATTTAAAACTTTATATATATTATAAAAATAAAAAAGTTTATATATATATGTGTGTGTATATATAAATGAGTACCAAAGCGAGTTCAGTCATGGTATTGATAGCACGATGCACCTAAACACACCATTGCACCCTCACACAATGCTAATCTAATAAAAAGTAGTACTCCAGAAATATATAGATGATATTAGTCGATTTTGACCTGCACCGCATCATGTATATAACTATTAATTAAAAAGACAAGTCCATACACCATATACATAAGGTTTAATAATGAAATCATTACCTAAACGTTAACTGTTGTACAAAAAAAAATACATATTTTTCTTCAAATTTGACTACCTATACTTTTAAAGTTGGAGGCAAAATATTATATTTGTTTATTTTTACGTTAAATCTGACTAAAAACGACATGACAACACATGATTAATTTATGATTTAAAAAACACCATATTTTTTAAAACCCATATAATTATTAAAAAATATATAAAATGCAAAATTAATAGGAAAAATTGAGTATTTCATATTATAAAAAAATAAAAAAATTTATTTCATATTATATTTTTTTTTCACGTTAATTTTTTTTCCAATAAAAATATTATATTAAAAACTCACATTTCCCCTATAAATTTTTCAGATTTTTCCTATTTTAATATAATTTATTTACAATATGGAGATGGAAAAATAGATGGAAGTATATTTCCAACTTAAAAAACACATATCAATTTTAAAGTTATCAATGTAGAGATATCAATCTAGTTGTTAACCCTATAAATAATAATAAGTGACCAAAGGGCAGCTCTTTGTGCCCTCCAAAACTCCCTACCTAAGCTAGCTAGGGACTGGACTGGTTGGGCATTCTCAATTGGAGTCAACCACGGTCCAACAGTTGCTCCACTACTGTCATCAATCATCGTGTGGCCGTAGGACCCATAAACACATTCGTGATGTGATATGAAAATTATTAATTAAAAATTAATTGTAATATGTTTAGCGATGGCAAAAAAAATAATAACATTTCATCTTTTAATTAGAGTTTTTAGGTTCAAAATGTAAAAATATTCATGGTCAACATATTTCCATTTATGGGTTAATCATATTGCGAGTGATGATTTTTTTTAATTTGTCATTCTAGTGATTATTATTTTAGACATGGAACAAATATGCTAAGCACTCCGGGTGGGTTCCTATAGGCTCTTGAAATATAAAAAAAAAATATCATTAATTAAAAGGTTAATAATTAATTTGTTCCCTAATTACCACTAATGATTAATTAGAGAATTACCATTTTAGAAGAAGATTTTTAAAAACATTACTGAAAGTAAAAATGACTCATTTCGATTTTTTTTGGCCGAATTATAGGAATGAGTCAATAGTAGAGACCAAAACTCACTACTCCGTTATGTAATGTTCAGACTTTCGTGTTACGCGGTTGACGTAGACCCTTGAACAACCGGGGCATGCACGAGAGATCATCCCGTTAGACCCAAAACTCAAGTCGTAATTCTTTTCCCACTTTTTTTTCGTGGGAAATTCGAATCCGAAACCTCAAAGTCGAACCACTTGAAAGTCATCGCTCTCAACCACTAGATCACCACCGCAGTTGGTGGTCTATCGGTTATTTTAACTTTAATTATATACTTATATGTTAAAAAGGAATGCATGCGTTAGATCTTAGTTGAAAAGTAAATCATTGCTTTCTTTTAATGGCAAGGTGATGTTAGGCTTATGCTGCATCTCAATGCTCGTGCTTACCTAAATTTGGAGTTATACATGTTAATGAAGAGTATTATATATTTAGAGATGAATATTGGCAATTGCCCCACTTGTGAATTGGTCGGTGTTGTTTCGTCTAAATCATGTTCAAAGGAGAGGTAAACGGGAATAACGTTATAAGTGCTATTAAAACTAATTCCCTAACAACTAGTTAATTAATTAAGTAAGACACGTAAACGCGTGTGTTTTTTTTACCGTCGTAAACGCGTGTTAGGGATACATTCTTCGTGATCCTCCAAAGTGACGACGTTTCGAAAGGAAGGCATCAATCTCTGGTTTCGACTGGAAGTCTTTCCTCAATATTTGTTGACGACTTTATTTAAGTTTTTCGAAAGTACTAAGTACTAACCTCTTCGGATGATACTTTGATAATATTTATATATTCATGGGTAAATTACGCCATTGTCCCCCAAGTTTGACCGATTTTTAAATTTTCTCTTTAATGTTTAAATCATAAACAATTTCTCCTCATATTTGAAAAAAATGAGTTTTTCTCCATCAACTTTTTCATTCAAATTTAACAGAACTCGTTTCGAAACTTACAAAAATAACAAAAAACTTTCAAAAATATAACAATTTAACTTTTTCAAATATTACAATTGAGTCCTGATACTTGATTTGGGATGGTTCCACCCCAATTCGATTGGAGTTCAATCGAGCCCCAATTGAATCCTGATTCAATTGTAATATTTGAAAAGGTTTAAAAAATTTAAATTGTGATTTTTTTGAAAATTTTATGTTAGTTTTGCAATTTTCTAAACTAATTCTATTAAATTTGGAAAGAAAAGTTTACGGAGGGGACAAATTTTTACTTTTCCCAAACATGAGAATACAATTTTTACAATTTAAATATTAAGGGGCAAATGAAAAACCGATCAAACTTTAGAGGACAATGTTGTATTTTATTCTATATTTATTTATGTTTTATTAATGGTTAAACCACCATTTATTTGACAAAACATGACACTTAATGGCATGTTCTTTTCACGGAATGGAAAAGGAATTCGGCTTACGGATTCCGTAAGAAGTTGTTCTTTTCGCGGAATTGCAAAAATTTGGCTTACGGATTCCGGGCGGGGTAGGCTTAGACATTCCGTGTGAAAAACTCGGAATTCCTAAGCCGGGCGCGCTAGGAATGAGAAATAGGAGGCGAAATGACCGAAATGCCCTTACTTTAAAATTTATATTAATTCAACAATTTTATCTTAATTAATAATTAATTAAATAAATTATTATTTTTTTAATTATTAATTAATTATATTATAAGTTTTTATTATTCTTAATTTTAAAATTAATTAATACAAATTATATATATTATATACTATACATATACAAGGAAGGGCAAATATGTCATTTTACCACATTCCATTCCCTTTCCATATATAATTTCACCAAATAAACAACAGAATTCATTATTCCATTCCATTTCATTCCACCAAAGAAACAACTTCATATTCTTATCTCCTATTCCTTATTCCCTATTCATATTCCCTATTCCGAATTACTTATTCCGAATTTCATGAAAGAAACGCCCCGTTAAATCTTTATCATCATATTTTAATTACAAGGGAAAACTCTACATGTAATCACATTACTATATGCAGCTATAATAATATATTAAAGTTGTCGTGTGTATATATATGTATATATTTGAGAGCAACATTGAAATTATACGTATAATAACAACCCAATCTTGATTAAAACAGAGCCCATCACTTCTCTTTCTCTGTGCCTTTCACCTCACGTATAGATGGCAACAAGCAAGACACGACGAAGATTCTAATACACGTACGTAACTATAATCTATACATATACATACACATATATGATATATATATATATATATAGATATAGATATAGATATAGATACGTGTATATATGTTGAATGGGTTATATATTATAGAAGCAAAAGCAAATTATGGGAAACGCAATCCGCTTCTCCAAAACTAAACTCTTTAATTTCTTCTTACTTTACAAGACAGTCA
Source organism: Chamaenerion angustifolium (assembly GCA_946814005.1). NCBI lineage: Eukaryota > Viridiplantae > Streptophyta > Magnoliopsida > Myrtales > Onagraceae > Chamaenerion > Chamaenerion angustifolium. The sequence goes on along the minus strand of OX328277.1, from coordinate 26,258,844 downwards.
CTTCCCTTTTGCTTCACTCTATCTATTTGCCTATCTAATCGAACTATATAAATCCTCAATAGTTAATCAAAACACATTCTTCTAAGTCATGAACATCAAAATCGACCGTGATGTCGACCGACACCTTAGGGAAGAAAAAACATGTCTTTTGGACACCAATAACGACAATACGGCAAACAAAAACATAGTCCAGCTTGCCATTGCCCAGACATTTAAAAGCACGTCCCACTTGGCTAACCTACTTCCAACAGGAACCGTGCTCGCATTCCAACTCCTAGCCCCGATATTCACCAATCAGGGTGCATGTGACTCGGTTAGTCGAGCCATGACCGCTGGTCTAGTCATCCTCTGCGGCCTCTCGAGTTTCATGCTCTCCTTTACTGACAGCTTCAAGGATGATAAAGGACAGGTCGTGTATGGGTTCACGACCGTGCATGGGTTGTGGGTTATCGACGGATCGACGGTCCTCCCGACAGACCAAGCAGGACGGTATGTAACATAGCTATGTAACATTAAGGGTAAAAATGTCATTTCGCCATTTTATAATTAAGATTATTTATTTTTAGGATTAATAACCAAAAATCAAACCGAACTTTGAGGAAAAACAAAATAGCAAACCAAACTTGTTTTTTTAACAAACAACAAACAAAACTTTTGGAATTAAGCAATCAACAAATCTACCTCAAATTTTCATTATCTTTGAATAAATTTTTCAATGTCTAAGACATATTTTAAGTCAGCATTAGTTGAAATATTCTAATGAAAGAGTATTACAACTTAATAACTTCATCATACATTGAAAAATCCGTTCAAACATAATAAAAATTTGAGGTAGGTTTGTTGATTGCTAAATTCCAAAAAATTAGTTTACTTTTTGTCAACAAATAGAGTTCGATTTGCTGTTTGATTTTTCTCAAAGTTCGATTTGTTGTTTGATATGTAAATGTTCACCTCTTTTTGGGTTGAATGCTTTTCCATGTTACCCTTGTTTTCAGTCAAAATTGTCCATAAAAATATAAAAAGTTTCTCTTTAAAAAACACAAGATTTTTTTAAACCATATATATATTCATTTATAATATATAACATGCATTCATTTTCTCAGATACCGATTAAGGTTCATAGATTTCATGCACGCGTTCTTGACCGTGATGGTGTTTGCGGCGGTTGCGTTGTTCGATCAAAACGTGGTGAGTTGTTTCTATCCATCACCGTCCGATGAGGCTCGAGAGATGCTGACGGCGTTGCCGGTGGGAATTGGCGTACTATGCAGCATGCTATTCGTCGTGTTCCCGACGACGCGTCGTGGAATCGGATTTCCGGTCTCCACTAATTAAAATTTCTCTATACTTTATGGGATTTTATCCATCAAATTATTATTTTCTATATTGGCCATGCAAGTGTACATTATGATTCACATATATATATATATATATCACAATAGAGAGCACATTATATACGACAACATATATAAATATATATATATATATATTAAAGGAAATATTTAGTGTGGAATCGCCAACAACGCCTGAGACTGCTTCTCGTAACGGAATCCATTGGCCTTCGAATCGTCGGCCGACCAGACAAAGATTCCATTCAGCTTCCCCTCGCTCCGCAGCCTACTGCACGCCGTGAAGAACCCGTTTTCTGGCGACAGACCTCCACTTCCGTCGCTAATAAAGCTCGCGAGCACCTTCCCTCCGTCATAGTTCGAGCTCTGCTCATCGAAGTAGTTCATAAATTCCGATACGGTCGTGCCTTGATCGTACGCGTAGAATTGGAAGTTTACGTAATCGATAATGTCTCCGTATTTCTTCCACAAGGCCATGTAATGCGACTGGACTTGGTCATCGTCGAAAGGAGCGATCGATGCGAATTGGATCACACCGTTCTGTTTTAGAGCTCCTACAAGCCGGCCGATGCACTCCGCGAATGTTTCTGGATCGGTTTGGAAGTGTTCGTAGTCGATATCGATCCCATCGAGATGATATTGATTGATGATTTGGGTTAGTGAGGAGACGGAGTTTGAGACCCAAGAATCGATCGACGAAGGGTTGAAGTATGCGTTACCATTAGCGACGCTATCCCCTCCAAGGCTCAACCCAACCCTAACATTAGGGTTTTGGGACTTTATGGAGGACACTTGGTCGGGTCCTAGGTTGTCAGTGTCCCAAAATACGTTAAAATTTCCATCAGTCGGGGAAGGAGAATCGGACGTGTCGTAGTCTATGGCGAAGGCGAGAAGGAAATCAAAGTTGACCGCTCGATTGATCGGGACATCGGAGAATTTAACGTTTTTGAACTCCGCACCGATGTATTCTCTAAATAAGTCCGATCTCGGAGATGCTCCGATCGTTAACTGTGGCACGAAGAGAAGGACGAGCATCCCTATGAACCCGAGCTTAGAGAAAACCATTTCGTATTGGCGAATCGGAAATGATCGTGTGTTTTCGATTGTGTTTGGAGTCCGATGAGTGAAGTTGAATCTACTAAGGTTCTGAATATATAGTGGTAGGTTGCAGTGAACGTATCTTTGTCTTTGAGGGTTGTGTAGATTTAAGGTTCTTCATTCCTGGTTTTGTTTGTTAATTTGTTTGTTAGTACTAACGGTGCGTTTGTTTGACGGAATTCGGAATTCGGAATACGGAATACGGAATAGGAATTGGGAATAAGGAATAAGAGTTAAGAATATGAATTTGTTTTTTTGGTGGAATTGAATAGAACGGAATAAGGAATTCTGTTGTTTCTTTGGTGGGATTGTGTACGGAAAAGGAATGGAATGTGGTAAAATGACATATTTGCCCCTCTTTGTATATGTATAGTATATAATAAAAATAATTTGTATTAATTAATTATAAAACTTTAAAATATTAAAAACGTTTATTAAAAAAAAAAAATTAAAAACGATTTTTTTTTAATTTTTTTAAAAAGACCAATTTATTAATTCTATTTAAAAAAAATAAAGAATGTAAACATGACCACATACATAATATATCTTACATACATAATACAAAATGTTGTTAGTCACCACATACATTATACAGAACGTGGGTTTGTCCTTAATCAGTTTAGTAAATCATTATATAAACATTGTTAAATTGAATTGTTTTATTATTTTAATTTAATTTTAAATACTAATTTTGATTTTGGTATTTTTTTTGAATTTTCAGTTTAAATAAAAATAACACTCAAAAATCTATAGTACAAATTAGGGGTGATAAAAAACACAGTTGTTGATATGTCTGAGTGGTTAATGAGACAGACTTGAAATCTGTTTGGCTATGCCTTCCCAGGTTCGAATCCTGCTGTCGACGTTTTCAGAATCAATCAACTGATGGCACGCTCATAAATTCTTCAAAATGGCGAGGGCAATTTGGTCTTTTGGCAGCTGATTCCGGATTCCGACCCGTGTGGGCTTAGGAAATCCGAGGTTTTTACCCGGATTCCCTAAGCCCGGACCGCCCGGAATCCATTTTCAAGGAATGGCCAATTCCACCAAACGAACATGGGCTTACGAAATCCGTAAGCCCAAATCTGTGGCCATTCCTTGAAACGAACGGGCCATAAGTTCAAGTTGTGAGAAAGAGTAACATGGTTCCCCAAATTGCTCAACCAAACATTCCACAAATCGCTCCGCCAATCACTCCACCAATCTCAATGTTTCTTCTATAAATAATGTAGTATAAATAATGTAGTTTGTGATTGTAACAAAATAAGTTAAAAAGTTCAATCAATACCATGTCTATATCTTATCAAATTAATATTATCTCAATTTAGCTCACACTTATAATTCCAACATGGTATCATAGCATAGCGTAGCGGTGTTAGATTTTTGGTTCTCTAAATAACAAACCTGAAAGTCAATCCTAGTCGTCCAGCCGCTCAGTCCAGCTCAATTGCAGTCGTCCAGTCCCACTTCAGCTCCAGTCCAGCTCCAGTCCCGCTCAGTTCAGCCGTGCCTAGTCGCCGCTCCAGTCCCGCTCCAGTCACAACTCCAGTTCAGTTGTGCTCGCACCCGTCTGGCTCCAGCTCAGCTCCAGTTCGACATTGACAGTTCGGAGCAGTTCCAGTTCAACTTCAGAGTCGAGACCACCCAGTCGAGCTTCAGTACAGCTCGCCCCGATCTTCCAGTCGAGCAGTCCAGACCGCAGCTCTGCAGTCGGTGCTCCAGCCAGTCGCATCTCCCTCCAGCTCCCGTCTCAACCGGACATCACTCGAAGTCAACTCCCTCCAGCTCCCGTCTGTTGAAGCCTTCAAAGACAGACTCCAGACGTTCCCTCACAACTCCGTGAAGATAGCACGCGGAGCTAGCTTTCTCTCCAGCACGCGGGGACAACCTCCTTGAAGAAGTGGAGTCCTTGCCTTCTTGGTTGAAGACATCACGTGGGCAGCTCGAGCTCGGGGAAAATCAAAAGGAAACATGAAAGCAAAAACAAAATGAATTAATAAACAAATCAAAAGCAAAAACAAAAAATAATAATAAAAAAAACAATATGTCTCCTATAGCATAGTTATGACTTATGAGAACCGGACCGGACATCGAACCGTCGAGGGAGACGGTTCACGGTTCGGACGGTCCAATCCGGTCGGATCCGATTCGACTTGCGGTTCACTGTTCACAAGCTAAAAAAAAACACTAAAAATACATGCAGCATGGTACACTAATTACTTGAGCAGTGTCAAAGATTATTAAAATTGGAGAACCACACATCTCAGACCCATATTGCTTTGTTTTGTTATAGCAATCAATTAAAAAGAGATCATATTATACCACTAGATATTAAAATTTTGTCAAACAGCATGCACAAAAAAATTCTTCATATACCACTAGATATAATAAATTGTAGATATCTAATATTGCTCACCAAACGGTAGATAATAAAAGAAACAACTCTGCTTCCATGGTGAGACCCAAAAAGAGCTTCACCAAGAATGTCTTCCACATTTATATGCAACATTGCTTACAATTGGCAATGGTGGATTCCTAGAGATTCATTCTTTGTCACTCTTTTTAGGTAGACAGAAATGGATGTTCTATTCTTGTATATGATAGGGAAGGGGCTTCCGTAACTAAAAACCAGATCTTCAATAATTTTTTCAAAACAATATGTGATTCTATTTACATGCAATATGAGTTAGGAAGCCTTTTACCAAAAATCTAATCAACATGCAAATAGATTCAATTTCACAAACAAAACAACCATGCTGCAATAGTTAAATAAATTTTAGAGACTAACCTCTCAATGTGCAGATACGGGAGAAAACCAATTTCAAAGGATACAAAAGATTCGAGCTTTTACTTTCCACAGTTAGGCTCCAGCAACAGGATTGACTAAGTATGTAAACATAAATTTAAATGGCTAGAGAAATTTTCCATATGAAGCAGTTTCATATCTCGGACATGATACTTTCATGTTGAGTTCTAGCTTATCTACCTCAATCTAAACAAAATTCCATATCAACTCTTGCCACATGTATTTATTTATCACCAGCATAATCAATCAATGTTCTCATTGATGCATAAATCTGAAGTGTATCAAATATGGAATCTTATTCTGCTGCGGTGACCTGGAGCTGCGGCTGCTACACTTGACAGAAGAAGTGAAGAACAACGAAATAGAATGGAGAACTTCTGAAGGAGAACGATTGATGAAGTGAAAACTAAAGCTTAACCTAGCAGTGAACCGGTTTAACACTGCACAAACAAACCAATCAGTTTAACCCGAAAAATCGATTGGTCTGTAAATTTTTTTTAGCTAAAGCGTGAACCGGAAACCGATTGGTTTCCCAAAAACCGCACGATTCAACCCGGTTCAAACACTGTTCATTTGTAAAACAGTTTTTTAACTGAACCAATCCAGACAGGGGTCCGGTTCCCGGTCGGACCGCTGGTCCGGTCCGATTATGATAACTATGTCCTATAGGTCCAATTGTCGACAATTAATTAAAAAAAAAGGAAAAAAAATGAATGAAGGTAAAAAAAAACTGTCAAGTTGAGCATTGAAGATCTCCTACTCAACTTGAGGGGGAGTGTCAAACAAAATTCAGAGTCACCCTAACTCCGATAGGGCCAAACAAAATGAGAGTCACCCTAGCTCCGATAGGGTCAAACAAAATCCAGAGTTGCCCTAGCTCCGATAGGGTCCAACAGCAAAATCCAGAGCTTCCCTAGCTCCGATAGGGTACAACAACAAATCCAGAGTTGCCCTAGCTCCGATAGAGTACAACAACAAATTCAGAGCTACCCTAGATCTGATAGGGTTCAACAACAAATCAGAGCAACCCAATGGTAGGCCAACAAACCACAACAATCAACAGAAAATTTTTCAACAATATCCTTGACAAGTTAAACATTGGAAATCTCACTGTTTAACTTGAGGGGGAGTGTTACAAAAAGAAACACGATTCCCCAAATTGCATCACCAAACACTCCACAAATAACTCCACAAATCACTCCACCATTTATTCCACAAATTATTCCACTCAATATCAATGTTTCTCATATAAATAGTGTAGTTTATGATTGTAACAAAATAAGTTAAACAATTTAGCTCACACTTATAATTCCAACACAAGTAACATGTCAATTACGTTGCTAGTCTTGTTCTTTAGATGTTTATTCTTTGACCTCACTTTATATGGTGTAGTCTTCCTATGATAGGAATATTTTTGGTAGGGCTGGTCATGGGTGGATCAGACCGGTCTTGGAGGCAGGACCGAGACCGAAATTCCGGTCTTGATATTTGGAGGACCAAGACCGACTTTGAGAAAAAAAATCTGAGTCGGTCTTGCTTGATTCAGACCGGTCTCGGTTTTGGACCGAATTTTTTGGTAAAAAAATAATAATTGGATTTACCAAAAAATATCATCGAAATTTTGGTCTTGAATTCACTCATTGTCTTTCGTCGCATTTTCCTTATAGAACCGATTCAAAAGTTGTTAGAATATTTTAAGGTCATGAATTATTAGTATTCCAAGGGTTACACCACAATTTTTTACGGTTTTCTTTAAGGTCGGGCCGATCCGGTCCTAGTCGGGCTTTTAGAGAAAAAGTTTGAGACCGAGCCTGACCTTAAAAAAAAAAAAATTATCCATTCGGTCTCGATCCTAGTCAGACCGATCTCGAGGCAATCTTATCGAAAATTCAGTTCAAAAAATCTTTTTTTATCTTCCCTACTTTTTGCTTCTATTTTGTCTACAAAAACTAAAAGTACAAAAACTAAAAGCATATAAGATGTTTGTCGGAAACTGACTCTCGAACTCTACTTCCTTCAAACAAACTAAAAAACATTCATTTTTGTTGTTTACATACAATAACAATAATAATCTACATATGTAAGTCAAATATCAAACTAATAAATGCTCTTACAGAAGATATCTGACCAAAACGTATGAGTATGCCGAATTTTGAAAAAAAAAAACGATATTTATTTTGCTTAGTTAGTTTAACTATATGTATATGTATATATATATATACACATATTCGACAGCGTGAAAAGCCTACTAGTAAGTAAAGCTGTACTCTCTCCAGCAAGGCCCATGGAACCCTAATTGCAAAAGAGGCCATAGAAACATGAAGGTCATGCCATGCCAGGCCGTCTATAGAAAGAGCTCTTGCTCCGTACTTTCACGTGGATGGTAGACTGAAAAGAGGAAGCTTGTAAAACACGTCACAATGGGGTATAGTTACTATAGTATCTGTATAGTAGTGGATATATACGTAGAGTAGGTCCCAAGTTATCAGAGACACTACTGCTACTGCATGCACTTCCTTCAGCCTAAAGCAAAGTGGGAGGAATATATATATTTGATTATTTTGTGGTTTATATATATAGTAGATATTATTGAAGGTATGTTATTATACATAATCTTTTCAAAAATTAAATTAACAAAATAAAAATGTTAGGTGGCAAATCATTGTCTTGGCAAAATTGGCAGACAATGACAAGTCGCCTTCTTTACATAGTTTATTTCTCTTGGAAGTATTTACCAAATTATTGTGGAAAATTGGCGTGGGCAGATCTTGGCCTCTTTTAGAGAAAAATTGAATTTATTAGCTAGAAATTTAGATGGGGAAAACCCTAAAAGATTAAATTAAAATTAGTAAGTAAGAAAAATGTAATCATTACTTTTAGGAGCAAAGAAAGTTAAAAAATTTAAACTTTTAGAGAATAAAACAATTACCCATTTCTTGGTAATTTTGTCTACCACCTTGAATATCTTCTTGCATAGTGAATATCTATTGAATCATCCATAATAATTATGTTTCTTAATCAGAAACCTGACTATAATTAATATGATAACACATTTAAATGGATAATTAAAATTTATATCATTAGAGTTTTTACTATACAAGGAAGGTGATTTTTCATTAGTAAATCATTAACTAGATTTTTACACTATTGAAAATTTGAAATCATTGGAATTAAAATTTATTAAAATGATAAAGGAGGGAAACTAGGATAGTTATTTCGGGAGTGGGCATGTGCTTGGGGGGTCCTACGGCCCCATAGCATGCTCCTCATTTACATAGTAAAATGTTAATTAAAATAATCTTTTATTATCAAACTCTTCTATTTTAATTATGAAATATTAAACTGCTATTTCATTTTGTGCTAATTTTTAAATTATCCTTTAGAATGTGCGGTTAAGGAATTTTTCACCAAAATATATCATAATTAATAATCAAATACCAAAATGTAATTGGTTTGACAATAAATACGAATTTATAACTACCCGCGAATGAAAGTATCACAATTTATATCTATACCGATGACATTTTGGTATTTGCTTATTAATTTGAGTATATTTTGGTGAAATATTCGTGGTTAAGCATCACAACTTTTCCTTCCCATCCCATTATAAACCCTACTTGGTTTATGTTTATTACGCAATTTTTAATTTTAATGCAATAAGATTAAAGATTTTATGTACTTTTATATATAAGTTTGACTTTTAACATATATCGTATCTAAATATTTTTTATTTATTTAAATGTGATTAATAATAGTGTTTAAATAAATATAATTGTGGTTACAATCACACTTGATAGATATTTAAGAACTTATTATGTAAATAAAATTTATTATGTTTTTCAAATTGATGTTAAATCGTTTGTATTGAAATCATAGTATTTTAATAGTTAAAATATTCTTTTCCGATTAAAAAAATCTAAAAATTGTTTTACAAGACTAAAATAAAAGAATAATATTTTGAATATTAGTAAAACCGTAACCACTCTAATGGCTAATTGAAGTCCATTCTACGGTGTCTGATGGGCCCATCGTTCATTTGAAGGGCCAGGATTTCTCGAACCATCCCCAAGAAGAGCTGAAGAGGAGGAAGTCTCTTTCTCTCGGTCTGCCATCTGGGCACACGTACTTCACTTAAAAGTTAAAAGTGTAACACCGGATTATATTGCACTTAGGATTAATTATAAAAAAAACAAACCGAACTTTGAGGAAAAATAAAACAACAAACCAAACTTTTTTTGTTGACAAATAACAAACCAAACTTTTGGAATTGAGCAATTAGCAAACTTATCTCAATTTTTTATTATGTTTGAACAGTTTTTTCAATGTATTAGAGAGTTATTAAGTTGTAATACCATTTTCTTAGAATATTTCAACTAATGTTGACTTAATAACTTCTTCAAACATTGAAAAATCCGTTTAAAGATAATGAAAATTTGAGGTAGGTTTGTTGATTGCTTAATTCCAAAAGTTTGGTTTGTTGTTTGTCAAAAGAATAAGTTCGGTTTGCTATTTAATTTTTACTAAAAGTTGAGTTTATTTTTTGGTTATTAACCTTGCACTTAATATTATAACATTTACCAAAAACAATAAAAATCAATATTATAATAGCTGTATACGTTTTTTAAGTTCGATTTACTCCTATTTCTTAGGGAAGTTAAACAAGAATCTTGAAAGAAATTGGGAAGACTGAATTTATACGACAATTTTTTTTTTTTTTTATATTTAAAGATTTATATTCGCTGCATAAAATGCTATTAATTATTTAGTAAAAAATTATACTAAATAGCATTACTATTGTTTATTATAACATAATGGTTTTAAAATTTATTTTTGAATTTTCTATTTTTCAAAATTTTATTAAGCTTGGTTTCAAAATCTAACAAAATACTTTTTGAGAAGAAAAAAACAAAACAAGAAATCTTTAAGGAAATGTTTGGTTGTTACAACTGGCAACGGTAAGATACGAGGGTGGCCGGCCTGGGAAAGCCCCGTTAACTGACGCCGTTAGTCACAGTCTTCTTCTTCCTTTCTTTTTCGTATTTCCGCTCCACGAAACCCAAAAAGCAAGCACCATCTCTGCACTGTAACGTCTCTATATTTTACTCTTCTTCTTCATATTCATCGTCTCCCTCAATCGTACTCTCTCTCTCTCCTCCATTGCATTGGAAGAAACAGTTCAAAAGACAGCTTCATACTCACAGTGAGTGTACCTAACTCAAGATTCCGTTCTTCGATTCTCGAACAATATAGATTATAATTAGATACATTTTGATTTTGATCATTGTGCAACGGTTCATTGTTTAATTGGCGGTTCTGCTTCGTAGCTCTCGTTTTCTACTGTTCTCGATCGAATCGATCATCTCTGTCACTACATTGCCTTGTTTTTCCTTTGGGTATGATGGCTGCATCGAGCCGAGCTTCGATTTTCAAGATTGAAGTTGACCTCGGCTTGGCCATCAACACTCCTATTTGTTAGATCCAGTTCCGATGATTACCGGTTGAGTATGTGAATGAGTTTGAGTACCAGGTGGACTGATTTAGAAATTTCTCTCCCAGGTACATAGGCGGCTTATTTTGATGGACTCCGCTCAATCGCAGCAGAGAAGGGGAGGTTTAGTTCCAGTATCACCTTCCCAGACTCCACGATCCATGGATAAGCCATCCCGAGATCTACGGTCAGGCGATTCGAATTCAAATAGCAAACATGATAAAGAAAAAGGCGTGAATGTTCAGGTGATTGTTCGTTGCAGGTAAAATTTGAGCTTTTGACATTACAGTTTCTTTGGGTGAACCAAATACTGTTACAGATTTTGAATGTTCTGCCAACTTTTATTTGTAGGCCGCTGAATGACGATGAGACTCGAGTTCGGACTCCCTGTGTGGTTTCGTGTAATGAGGGTAGAAGAGAAGTCTGTACCGTTCAGAGTATAGCTAACAAGCAGATTGATAGAACTTTTATGTTTGACAAGGTTTGGTTCTTATTCTCCCTGGTACTGTTTTTCATTAGACAACTTCTGGAAACTCTATGCTTCCATTCTTGTCTTGTTTGGCCTCTGTTCTAGAAGCTTGATAAATTAAAAAAAAAAAATTATCCACACTAGGAACTAGTTATGAATAATTTATATCATTTCATAATGTTGAATAATTTAAGATATTGCCAACTGAATGAAAATATGTGTTGATCCCGACATTTCAGGTCTTCGGTCCAGCATCAAAACAGAAGGACCTCTTTGACCAAGCAGTATATCCAATCGTAAATGAAGTGCTTGAAGGCTACAACTGCACTATTTTCGCCTATGGCCAAACAGGGACAGGGAAAACTTACACAATGGAAGGGGGTGGAAGAAAAAAAGTATGAAAATTGTCTTTGTCATACTCATGTGTAACCTTGAGCAGACATTTTGGCGCAATCTACTCTAATTTGCCTTAATATGTTCTTTTCTGCAGAATGGGGAATTCCCGAGTGATGCAGGGGTTATTCCAAGAGCAGTTAGACAAATTTTTGACATATTGGAAACTCAAAGTGCTGAATATAGCATGAAAGTTACATTCCTAGAGCTGTACAATGAAGAGATTTCCGATCTTTTGGCCCCTGAAGAAACTTCTAAATTCGTGGTTGATGACAAATCCAAGAAATCTATTGCTCTTATGGAAGATGGAAAAGGTGGTGTCTTTGTTCGAGGATTGGAGGAGGAGATAGTGTGCACTGCAAACGAGATATATAAGATATTGGAGAAAGGTTCTGCAAAGCGTCGCACAGCTGAGACTCTTCTTAACAAGCAAAGTAGCCGTTCTCATTCGATATTCTCAATTACCATTCACATAAAAGAGTATACACATGAGGGGGAGGAGGTGATTAAATGTGGGAAGCTGAATCTGGTTGACCTTGCGGGCTCTGAGAATATTTCACGATCTGGTGCAAGAGAGGTATGATAAAGGAAAAAACTGTACCATATATTCTCTGAGTATTTTGTCTAGTATATGGAAGAAGTGCTCAAGCATTTATCTTATGACATTTTGTTTGTAAAATATGAGATCCTCTGCATTTCAAATGAAGTTACTGATAGCTCCAAACACCTGTAGGGTAGAGCAAGGGAAGCTGGTGAGATAAACAAGAGCCTGCTCACTCTTGGTCGGGTCATTAATTCACTAGTAGAGCACTCAGGTCATGTTCCATACCGGTAAGCATTTATTTTCCGCCCTCTCAACAAGAGTTGTAGATATCTGAATTCATATCCAAGAGAAAGCCTCCTTAATCTCCATGCTTGTTGGAAATTTCAGAGACAGCAAACTGACAAGGTTGTTGAGGGACTCCTTGGGAGGGAAAACAAAGACATGTATCATTGCCACTATATCTCCTTCCATCAGCTGTTTGGAAGAGACACTTAGCACACTGGATTATGCTCATCGTGCCAAAAATATCAAGAATAAACCCGAGGTTAGTTTTGATTTCTTTCCTCACCATGTTGGGCTAATGCCTTTCAGCATCTGTGAATGTGTAGCTTGAGTTTGCTTAAGTGGAAACGGTTCTGACCATCTGGGTATGGCTGCTTTTCCAGATTAATCAGAAGATGATGAAGTCAGCAATGATTAAAGACTTATACTCTGAAATCGATCGCCTTAAGCAAGGTATTGAACTTTTCTCAAGTATCCAGTCAAAAGGGCCCTTCATCAGTGCATGATTTCTGTTGATCTTTGCTAGCATGTGACTTGTCTGACCTGATTCTGTTATTTTATGTTCACTCAGAGGTGTATGCAGCTAGAGAAAAGAATGGGATCTATATTCCACGGGACCGTTATCTTCAGGAAGAAGAAGAAAAGAAGGTTTGTGTATGGGCTGAGTTCAACAACACTAAAATTAGCTTAAAAGTCGTGGCTTTCATTTTTAATCCGTATCATCATCTGAAGTACTAATTCTCATTCTATCCGTCTGTTCCAGTCCATGGCTGAAAAAATAGAGCGGATGGAACTTAACTCGGAATCCAAGGACAAGGTATACTTTGATGTTTCCTATGTTTAACAGACCTTCTGTTTGGCCTCTTATTACCAACTGACAGTCTCTTATCTTCTATTGGCAGCAATTGATGGAGCTTCAGGAACTCTACAATTCTCAGCTACTTATGACAACAGAACTGAGCGATAAACTAGAAAAAACTGAGGTACGTCATATGGGTAAAACAAACATTTTTTTATTTTATTTTTTCCAAAGTAACACTTTTCTTTTCACTAACAGCAAAAGCTTGAGGGAACAGAGCACTCTTTGTTTGATCTTGAGGAAAAGCACAGACAGGCAAATGCAACAATCAAAGAAAAGGAATATTTGATATCTAATCTCCTCAAATCTGGTACGAAAGAATGCGCACTCGGCACCTTTTTCTCAAAGTATTCTTAAATATATGCTTATTGTTCATTATTAGTGATTCCTAGTTGTTTTGATGGGCGAGTTAGTTGTATCATTTATGTAATGAATTGTTTCTATTTTCTAATAGCTAAACGACCATTTTTTACCTTTCTACTTCCAGAGAAAGCACTTGTTGAGCGTGCACTGGATTTGCGAGCAGAGCTGGAGAATGCAGCTTCAGATGTATCCAGTTTATTTGCCAAAATTGGTTGGTATTTCTGTCTTGAATGGGATAGACATATAGTTTTGCCTTGTTAAGATGTACCTTTCATTTAGATAATTTATTTCAGAGACAAAGGACACAATTGAAGACAAAAACAGAACATTAATCCACAGCTTCCAGTCCCAGTTAACCCAACAGCTTGAACTATTGCATAAGACAGTGGCATCTTCTGTGACACAACAAGAGCAGCAAATCAAAGACATGGAAGAAGATATGTTATCCTTTGTGGCAACCAAGGGAGAGGTAATTGAGAGTAATTAATGCTCGAGCATGCTCCATTGGCTCTCTGTCTCTGAATAAACTTAACTGATACCATTCTTGTTGAAGGCTACGGAGGAACTAAGATCACGTTTGGGAGACCTGAGGAAGATCTATGATATTGGTGTGAAATCACTGGACAGTATAACTTTGGAATTAGACAACAATTCTCAGTCAACTTTTGTGGACATCAATTCAGAAGTTTCAAAGAATTGCTCTTCTGTTGAAGATGTAAGTTTTTCCTAGCAGTCATTTCCAATGCGTCTTCAGTCCAAGTTATATGATCTTTCTCCGAAAATTGCAGCTTTTTAGTGGAATTGCTTTAGAGGCAGATGAGCTGCTGAATGACCTTCAAAATAACCTTCACAAGCAAGAGGAGAAATTAACAACATATGCACAGCAACAACGTGAGGTAAGCTTTTAATGACATTTTCTGATATCTACTAGATTTCATCGTCCTTTTTAACAAATGTGTATAAGTATTTCGATTTGATTATGCAATAGGCACATGGTAGAGCGGTAGAAACCGCAAGGGCTGTCTCCAAAATTACAGTAAATTTCTATCAGACACTAGACATGCATGCATCTAAACTCACAGAGATCATGGAAGACGCACATGCAGTAAATGATGAGAAGTTATCTGAATTTGAGAAGAAATTTGAGGTGAGTATAGTTTTCCTTATTTTAACCTTTTGAGCTAATCAAATACGCTCTTTTGATTTATTTCGACCTTTGCATGTTCCTTGGTTTATTGTAGGAATGTGCTGCCAATGAAGAAAGGCAATTGCTCGAAAAAGTTGCAGAGCTGCTCTCAAGTTCAAACCAGAGGAAGAATAAGCTGGTACTTATTAATCTATGTCCACAGAATATATATATATATATATATTAGTGGAGCTAACAACTGCCAAATTTTAGGTGCAAGGATCTGTACGTGATCTTCGGGAGACTGCAACCAGTAGAACCAACATGCTGCAACGTGAAACATCCACAATGCAACTATCTACTTCTTCTTTCATAAAAGAATGGACCGAACACATGAAAAGAACTGAGTCTCAACACCTCGAGGATACTTCTTCTGTAGAAATTGGGAAGAAAGATCTTGACGAGGTTTTAGAAATTTGGTATGGTTGTGAACATTATTTGTGCTTAGATTTGTTTACAAATTTGGTATGTTTGTACAAATTGGGTTCATTTTGGTGGCTCACCTCTCACTATTTTCTAATCCAAATAAATGCAGCTTTGAGAAGGCTAAAATTGGAGCACAACAATGGAAGAAAGCCCAAGAGTCTTTAATTGGTCTGGAAAAGCGCAATGTGGCTTCCGTGGATTCTATGGTCATGTAAGTTCCTTTGCAGAAAGATTTTTAGCTTGATTTTGTCTGCTGCAAACTTGAACTTTCTTTTCTGTTCACCCACCCAAATAGGAAAGGAATTGAAGCAAACCAACAACTGCGAGCCCAATTCTCTACAGCGTTATCTGCTGCACTTCAGGATGTCAATGGCGCAAACAAGGACTTACTTTCTGCTATCGATCGTGAGTATCTATTTCCTTTATGTTACAAATGGAGTGTGTTCTAATATTTACTGTCATTTTATTCAGTGAATTACCTAACAAGTCTGAAAATCTTAAACAGAATCGCTAAAACTCGATCATGACGCATGCATAAACCTCAGTTCCATGACAGTTCCTTGTCGTGAGGATCTTGGGGAGTTGAAGGGTGGCCACTACAACCAGATTGTAGAAATCACAGATCATGCTGGAAAATGTCTTCTCGATGAATACGTGGTAAGATTCTAATCAAATTCAGATTCTTTGATGAATTTTGGTACTGGGCTCCAATTTCTTGTCGAGAAATCATATGAATGCTTGTCCATTTTACAACAAGAAGAGCAATAGCCAGTGAGTGTCAAAACATGAATCTACAAATGGTAAAGGAAAGATTTTTAAATGATTTTCACAGGATTTTTTGTTGATCTTGAAATCGATCAGGTAAGAATCTAAAATTGTGGTACTGGGTTTCAATTTATTGGGGGCACCACACATCATATGAAAACTTCTCCTTTTGTACAAAGAGAGCAACACACAAATGGATCTATTTGGATCTGATTTTCACTATGGAAAAAACGCCTCTTTATGTAACTTTTGATATCGATCAGGTGGACGAGCCCTCTTGTTCTACCCCAAGAAGGAGATCATTCAATCTACCTAGCATCGGATCGATCGAACAACTCAGAACTCCAGCCTTTGATGAGCTGATCAAGTTCTTCTGGGACATGAAACTGTCGAAACTAGCAAATGGAGATGCAAAGCAGCGCGTGAACGGTTCA
This sequence comes from Chamaenerion angustifolium, assembly GCA_946814005.1. Lineage (NCBI taxonomy): Eukaryota > Viridiplantae > Streptophyta > Magnoliopsida > Myrtales > Onagraceae > Chamaenerion > Chamaenerion angustifolium. The sequence continues at coordinate 26,242,382 of OX328277.1, read as the reverse complement.
TACGACTCCACTCAATCAGTAAGAGACCCTCGAGTTCCACTCACTGCTATTAACTGAATCGAGGAAGGGGGGAGCTGCTGATCGGTTCAGAAAGCTAAGGCATGTACATATTATTAATATATGATTGATTACTCTAAAGAAGGGATTATCCTGAAATACCTTATTCGTTGATTGCTTCTTGATATTGGTTAAGAAAAAACAGTCATCATATGGAGTATTCTCTGATAGAGTTATTCTATTTGTGAAATATGTAAGAGTTGGGATTTGAATCACTAGTTGTACGGTTATAGGTAAGTTCCGGGATTACATAAATTTACAGGGTATTTGGAATCTTTTACCCCTAGTTGTACTTATTTGATTTTTGACTGATTTCGTATCTTTTTTAATATCTGAAAACTCCTTTTTCATTAAAAACAAATTTAGTCACATATAATAATAATATAGAAGGATGAACTACTTATTAAAATTTAGGTGACTTCAATCGTATTAAAATTCAATTATAATATATTAAAAAGTTATACAGATTTAATTGTGATATTTTAAAAGGTATTATATAATTTTAAAAAAGAATCTGTCCATATTTGAGATTTGACGGCAGATGTTAAAAAAATTATCCAAAAATTAACAACCAAAAAAAACAACTAAACACTACTGGGAGTTTATTAAACAATCAGGGGACTTTAGCCTAGTTTTTAAAAATTTAGAAACTATTTTGCAAATATTTTAAATGTTAGGATGCATGTGAACCTTGGCCAAAAAACTAGGATGCAAAATAGAAGTTTCCATTTTTATAGGATACAAATGCTTACGGTCCCAACTCCAAGCATTATGTTGCAAAATGCAAAGTTTCTATTTTATTATATATATATATATATATATAAATTACTATTAAAAGTTAGGGTTTCTTTTCATATCTTGTACTTGGATTGGTTTCTGCTTCTCTCTTCGCCAATTTCTCGTTCATTGCCGTCGTCTCCCAATTTCATCCTCTTCCTCGTCGCGTGGGTCTCATAAGTTCAAATTGACGTCTAATTTCTGCATTTGACAAGGATTGTTCGGTACTACCTCAGTTGGAACCAGATTCTTATAGTATCAAGGTTTCTCTTCCACCGCCTCTCAACGTAGAGTTCGTATTCTGTCGCTTCGGATTCTTCGATTCAACAAGGTGTAGTTCTTCAATTGTTTCTTCCGTTTCTTCCGTTTGGTGATTGCAGTTTACAGCTTCACTCTAGCCCAATTAAAAGTTAGGGTTTCTTATCTTGTGCTTGAATTGGTTTCTGCTCTTCTTTCGCCAGTTTCTCGTTCATTGTCGTGGGCTCCCAATTTCATCCTGGTACGGTGTCAACCGTACCTTGCCCGACAATACGGACGAGAGAAAGCGAGAGGGGAGAGAGAGACTGTAAGAGAGAGAGAGAATAGTAATAATTTTATGCATGCATAATACGTTCACAGACAACCGATTATAAGGAGAACAGGGAACCTTCTAGACTAGTTACTACTACTAAGCCCACTACTAGACTCTTAATACTAAATGCCCACTACTTGCTAAAGATGACTAACATAGCCCAAAACATAATAACCCGTAACAACATCCCCCGTTACGCATTGATCTTGCCCTCAAGATCAAAGTCCGGGAACTTGCGCTTGAAATCTTCCAAGAACTCCCATGTTGCTTCCGCATCGGAGCCCCCTAGCCACTTCACTTGCACCTTTGTTGCCGCCTTATTGCCTCTTTTCACTATGGTTCGAGCCACGATCGCTTCCGGTACCCGACGTCCGTTCTGCTCGGTGGGAATCGGCATGTGTCCTTCCTTTAGCCCGTGTGCCAGCTTGAGCTGCGATACATGGATGGTGGGGTGGATCATTGCCGAAGCGGGCAAGTTGAGTCGATACGCCACCGGCCCGATCCTTTCCATAACCCAGAACGGCCCAAAGTATTTGGGTTGCAGCTTCTCCACTCGATGGTTCTTCATGGTATGTTGCCTATAGGGCTGCAGCTTCACCAAGACGAGATCGTCCACCTCGAACTCCCTTTCGGTCCTCTTCCTGTCTGCCACTTGTTTCATCCTATTCCGATCCCTTTCCAGATAGAATTTAAGTAGCTTGATGTGCTCTTCTCGGTCTCTCATGAACACATCCACTTCCGCAACATTTGAATCCTTGGGGAGATAGGGAATATGGAATGGGGGTGCAAAGCCGTAGAGTGCCTCAAAAGGTGTCATGTTGATGGTAGAGTGGTAAGTAGTGTTGTACCACCATTCGGCCAATGGAATCCACTTAGCCCACGACCCCGGTCTTTCCCCCGTCATACACCTTAAGTAAGATTCCAAGCACCGGTTGGCAATTTATGTTTGTCCATCACTTTGCGGGTGATAGGCAGATGACAAACATAGAGTGACTCCCAAAATTCTGAACAGCTCTTGCCACAATGTACTTACAAAGATGGGATCGCGGTCACTGGCGATGCTGCTTGGTAACCCGTGGAGTCGATATACTTGGTCGATGAAGGCTTGAGCCACCGTTGAGGCACTATAAGGGTGACTAAGACTTATAAAGTGAGCATACTTAGTAAGCTGATCCACCACAACTAAAATGACGTCCTTCCCTTGTGATCTTGGTAAGCCGGTTATGAAGTCCATGGAAATGTTGGAGAAGATTGTTTCTGGTACTGGTAGGGGCTGCAGCAAACCCGGATAGGCTGAGCGGTCGTACTTGTTTCTCTGGCAAACCTCACAATTCCTCACAAGTTCGCGGATGTCACGTTTGAAGCCCTTCCAATAGACCACGGCCGCTGCTCGTTGGTGGGTGGCGGTTACTCCCGAGTGGCCCCCGAGAGCTGATCCGTGAAATAGATCGAGAATCTCCTTGCGGACGGCTTCGTCCCGTCCCACCACTACTCGCCCCTTGCGCTGTAGCAATCCATTCTTCCAAGTGTACTTCTTCGGCCCTTCTCCCCTTACCACCGATTGTTTAAGCTGGCTGCAGTCTAGATCCGTCGCCCAACTCCCCTTCACCCGCTCAATCAATTCGGTCGATAGTGTTGAGACCGATATTGCGATAAGTTCCGAGCTGGGCACTCTTGATAGTGCGTCGACTGCCATATTGTCACTTCCCTTCTTGTATACTATCTCGTAGTCGTAACCCATGAGTTTAGCCAACCATGTGTGCTGCAAGGGGGTCGTCTGGTGCTGCTCGAGTAAGAACTTGAGGCTACGGTGATCTGTTTTGATGATGAAGCGTCTCGCCACGAGGTAGAAGTGCCACTTCTTGATGGCGAAGAGGATGGCAAACAACTTCTTTTCATACGTGGAAAGAGCTTGTTGGCGTTGTGAAAGTCCTCGGCTTATGAACGCAACTGGATGACCTTGTTGCATAAGAACTGCTCCAATACCCATGTCTGAAGCATCTGTTTCTACTGTGAATGTTTCCTCCATGTTTGGCAAGGATAGGACCGGTGCCGAGGTGAGGGCGATCTTGAGTTTATTAAAGGCGTCGGTGGCCTTTTCCGTCCATGCGAAAGCATCCTTCTTTAGTAGTTCCGTGAGTGGCCGACTTATGATCCCGTAATCCCGAATGAACTTGCGGTAATAACCCGTAAGCCCTAGAAAACCCCTAAGCTGTCTCACATTGGTCGGCAAGGGCCAGTTCTGCACGGCTTCAACCTTTGATGGTTCGGTCATGACCCCTTCGGCGGTGACTACATGACCCAAGTATTCCACTTGGTGACCTCCGAAAGAACACTTCGAGCGCTTTGCCACCAACGAGTGTTCCTTTAGGCGACTCAAAACCAGCTCTAAATGCTCCACATGTTGCTCCAACCCCTTGTTGTAGATTAATATATCATCAAAGAAAACCAATACAAACTTACGCAAGTACTCCTTAAAGATGGCATTCATTAATCCCTGGAATGTCGCGGGTGCATTCGTAAGTCCGAACGGCATAACACGGAATTCGTAGTGACCGTCATGTGTTCTAAATGCCGTTTTGTGAGCGTCCGAGTCCGCCATCCTAATTTGGTGGTATCCTACCCTTAAGTCGATTTTCGAAAATATCGACGCCCCGTGCAGCTCGTCTAGGAGTTCATCCACCAATGGAATAGGAAATTTATCCTTGATAGTGATGTCGTTGAGTCGCCTGTAGTCGACACACATCCTCCATGTGTGATCCTTCTTCTTGACCAAGACGACCGGTGATGCGAACGGACTTCGGCTCGGCTGAATGAACCCGCTTTCAAGCATCTCCATCACCATTTTCTCGATGATGTCCTTTTGAGCTGCAGGGTAACGGTAGGGTCGGGAGCTCACCGGGTTCGCTCCTTCCTTGAGACGGATTGAATGGTCGATAGCTCGTGGTGGGGGTAGCCCTTTCGGTTCGGCGAAGACTTCTCCAAATCGCTGCAACAATCGCTCCAATGTGATAGGTAAATCAGCCGTGTTCGTGACGAGGGTGGAGAAGACATGCGGTCGGTTTTCTCCCTGGGTGTGCATCGACAAACTGAATAACTGCACCGATGCAATCTCTTCGGTTTTGGCTAGCATCTTAGTGAGCGAGGCTTGACTGCTGAATTGAATAGTTTGTCTTCCTTGTCCCTTGAGTTCGAAGTGTTCATCTCCCTTACAAAACTTCATGGTTAAGTCGTTAAAGTTCCATAGTATGTCTCCTAGCGTCGCCAACCACTGGATCCCCAAGAAAAGATGGTAGTTTTCTAGGGGAACAATAAAAACGTCTGTTGTGAAGACATGTCCTTGCATCACCCATTTGAACTCCTTACATACTCGGTCACAAGCAAGTTCTTCCCCGTTTGCAACCACGACTCGTAAAGGCTGCATACTCACGGTGGAACAGCCCAACCTTGCTGCGATCCCGACGTCCATGAAGTTGTGTGTACTCCCAGAGTCCACTAAGATCTGCAATTTACGGTTTCCTGCGGCTCCCTCGACCTTCATGGTTGAATAGCAAGCCGATGGGCCATTATCATTATCCTACTGAACAATTTCAGCCCAGTATTTATTGGGCCTGAGACCATTCTGACGGATTCAAAAGCCCATTCTATTGGGCCTGAAATTTTATTGTTACTGGTTGCAAGCCCATTAGATTGGGCCGCATTAATATCCGAATTCGGCCCAATAAGATCCTATTGGGCCGATATCCATAGAATTCGGCCCACAGCGTATTGGGCCCAAAAACTATTCTGACCCTAAAGCCCATCGGAATGGGCCGAATAATTTTTACTACTTTTAGCCCAGCAAGATCCAATTGAGCCTAAACGCATTCTGGCCCAAGACCCATTTCTATGGGTACAAAATTTTTGGGCCTTACTTGTTGAAGGCCCCCATTATTATGGGGCAGCTTTTATGGGCCTAGAATCCATTCTTACTAGGCCCTACAACCCATTCTACTTGGCATTCGCAATGAGCCGTGTGGTAAATGGCTGGCTTGAATGGTCCTAAATATGCTAATCAGTAATCATGTATCCGATCAGGATTTGATGGCTAACTTATTTATGAATCCATCACTGTCACCCATCATCTATTATTTGCCATTTCTACGCACTTCTCCATTATCTATGTTGCGTGTGGGCCCATGTAAGAACTTCTTGGTCCCAGATTTCTCTTGACGATCTGATTTAGGTTATTCCTCACCAGACCTATCAATTTATTGTTGGTTCTTATAAAATAAAGAGTTAAATAAACCCCAAAAAAATAACAGTCCAGTCCTTGTACATTGTAACTCCCTACACAATAGTATATTAGCAATCTCTTGAAAATATATTGTAGAAATAGGCGCGGAAGCTTTGACCTCAACGCAGCATGCACCTCCCTGAGCGACTGATCCTTCTTCATATCAACAATAAACCTTGATTCCGGAAACAACACTAAATGTGGATGTAACAAAACAACACTAAATTATGCATCATGTTAGCAAAAACAAGACAGAGAACAAAAGATATGATATTTTTCGTTTAATGGCAGGCGCAGCTAACCACTTCTTTTTTTGGCCAAGGCGGTACACCTCATTAGACACATCTAATGCACCTTCTTGAATATTCTGAAGAATCTTGGCAGCAGACTTTACAAAAGCATGCAGAGTACAACAGATTGGCTAAAAATTGTTAGGATAATTTTTTTTTAAAAGTGAAAGATCCATGATTTCATTGATTCATTACCTCCTCAGCATTTTAGGCCGTTCTTGCAGATGCTTCTAGAAATAGAAAACTGATCTCCTTCACAAACTGTTCTCCTTCAGTCCTTTGGAAATTGTTCTCCTACGCACTACATCCATGCTATGGATTGTCGTGTTGCCTAGCATCCTAACCAGATTGCAAGATGATTGAACGTTTAGCTCCGAAAAAAATTATATATCTCAATCTCGCTATAATAACACACACAAGGGATCGAATTTAGAAAAAGAGGCTAATTAAAAGTTTGTGCATTTATGAGGATTTTTCTGTGAATGCATGTTTTACCAAGTTCACACCTTGTGATGCATAATAAGAACTCCAACTGCCCCTCGGTAGTAAGAAAGAACGCGCGATAGATCTAAAAGATTTCTTGTCCAGCCTGACATAAACAAGGCAATGATTAAAATTTAACAGAAATATCAGTTTCAATTTCAGAATTCAGATTCCTTCTTACAGGTAATTCACCGAAATTTATCAGCACAAAACTAAGGTGTTTTAACTTGGAGACAACTAACACGATGAAACTACTTAATGCAAGAAAATGATTATTTCATACCTCACATGTTGATTCCACCAGTGTATTAAAAAATTTGAGGCGCACCAAGGTGCAAATGTTAAATATCGTGCGCCTCAATGCAAACAAAGCCCTGGATTCCTTGAATGAGCGCACCGCGCACCTAATATATAAAATATTATATACCATAAGTTAAAATGATGATAATATCTATTGCAAATATATTTATAATACTCCAATAAAAATTCTAATTCAACAAACTTATTTATTTAGTTTTGACACCTTTCAGTAATATATACATTTGATGAGTCCAATCCAGATTTTCTTTTTGAAAACACAACACAATTGACAAGACTACACCAGCAAAAGCTATGATATGGCAGCTACGCATGGCAGGAAAAGCTATGATGTGGCCTTGTACAGTTGTACTGTTAAAAAACAGTGTCACAACTAAGAATAAGAATGGCCACGGTTGGGAACTCTAAAATTGCTGTATAAAAAAGTGTTCTACAGTATTACAAAACCTTGTGCAAACAAGACAGTGTCCATGATGAGGTATGACACCATCAGTCATCACCGTGCAGAGATGGAGGAAGCAAGGAAGAGGAGTTCCTACGTGAAGTGAAGCTCAGTGACTCTAGGAGTTATAAGTTATTGACAGGACTAGAGGGTTGTACCTCATTCAAAGAAGAAAGTGAACCAACAGATGTGGATACTGTCTTGCTGTGCTGCCATGGAAGAAGATAAACCAACGTGTTGTTGTTCTACTATGTTATGTGTCTTACTGATGAAAAGCAGAACCATATGAAGAAAAGATCTTCACGGTTTCTGAGGCGCATGAGGCGAGCGTCTCACACCTCAAGTTGAGGCGCAACGAGGCACAGCAAGGCGAGCACTTGAGGCGCAACGAGGCACAGCAAGGCGAGCACTTCATTGGAGGGTCTGCGCCTCAACATAGTCAAGGCACAGAGCCAGTTTAGCGCCTCGCCTCACGGCGAGCGCCTTTTAATACACTGGATTCCACAAAATTCATTAAAACTCAAAGTGCAGGTCAATAATAATTATACTTGAATGATTGGTAACTAATAGCTACAACTAATAACTCAAACATAAGAGAATTTTCTCATCTTTGTTCTCCCGGTCCTTCAGTTCTGGATGCATTCTTACTGGCTAATGGCCCATTTAATGAGTGTACCCTCACAATTAACCTTACACTTCAACCATACAATTACAATCTTTCTATGGTTCTTCCTCAGTTAACTGTTCAAAAAATTTAATCGTTACTGCCAAACTTACCTGAGATAACAATGACAATTTTTTTTTAATAGCGAAATATGAATGACAATTATGAACGTATGGACAATTGTTTTTAAAAGTATTAGGTCAACTGAGGGGAAAATGTCGAATATCGCCTCAAAATTTAGTTGCACAAAAAATGCTAGCCTCAACGAATGAGTCACACCTGACATGTTATACTATTAAAGATGATAAGATCCAATGCAAATATCATTTACAATGCTCCAAGGAAAGATTTAATCATATAGAAAAGAGAAATTTGGCAAACCTACTTCTTAGTTTTTAGTGAACCCACTAGCATAAAGGAACGCAATCTATTTGTTGTTTATGTTTTAGCAAGTGTCTGATTTCTATGCCTTGTGGGTATGCTGCTAGTTTTCTCTATCAGACATCACTAGAGAAGGTGGTACTCTTCTTTTAATAAGTCTATCTTTTGCACCTTCTTAATGATATATCTAAGTTTACTACTAAAAGATAGAACTTCTAAGAAGTAGTGATTTTAGGTAGTATCAACTCATAGGCCTTGCACAGTTGCACCAAAGGACACTAGATATTGATGCATATGACCAACTTTACTGAGGTGCGCCAAGGTGTGCGCAACAAAGTGCACTAAAGGGTCTGTGCCTTGCCTCGCGCCTAGTCACATGAGGCGAGCGCATTTCACAATGTTGATATGAACTCCATTTATACAATTAATGAAACGTGTCGCCTTATCGGAAGGGAACTAGTTATTTCCAACCCAAGAGCAGACTGATCAGTTCATGGCATTTCATATCAGAAACAGTGGTTGTAAAGCATTTGAATTCTTGATACTATCTATTCAATCAAGGTAAAGTGCTAATTATCTTGCATACTGGCATATTCAATCGTAAAATCAATTAATCTTAATTAACCGGACACATCTTGTAGCAGGAAATGAGTAAGATAGCATATATTCTAAACAATCGAGTTAAACTGACAGAAACAAAGTTAAATATGAAGCAACATCAGGAGAAAGACACATAGATTAGATTACCGTGTCCCAAATCTGACGCTTGATAGGGCGGCCATCTATGGTAAACATGTGAGCACCGAATTTGTTGCGAGCTGAGCTGAAACTTGGGTCCTAAGGTCTCTAAGTAGAATAAAGCGTGAGTCATAAGTTACCTGGGTTGAGTTGGCTGTGAACCAGAGGTCAGCTGTCAAACCGTAGTTAATCGGGATTGGGTCGGTTAGACTAGAGTTACGGGTTATCCTATTTTAGCTGATATGCTGTTAACGTTCTTGGTTTATGCAATAAGAATCAAAATCTGTTTTCTCTCTATCTTCTCTCTTCTCTCTCTCTCTCTCTCTCTCTCAAAATTCTGTTCGATTGCCAGATACGATTTCCCGATCGTATCATCTGGTATCAGAGCAGGCCTGCTTCCACCGCGCTGCCGTCCGTCAGAAGATCCGATATGGCAAACGAAACAAGGGCACAAAGAGACCTACGTGTAGATGCGACTCTTGAAGAACAGGGGAGGGCTTTGGCCGAACAGAGTAAGACATTGTCGGAGCTGCTTCTCGCCAATGAAAAGCTATCGACTCTGACTGAAAGACACTCGGGATGTCTGGATGAAATCCGATCACTGCTCCATCTTGTATCAGCTCGACAGACCGGGAAGGGATCAGAAGCGGGCATTCTGGGCTCGGGGTCTGACTCGGTGATTTCCTCAGCTGAAGAGAAGGGTCCTACAGAATCTCCTGCAAACAAGCAAGCTGTGTATGGGGACAGAAACAATCAGCAGGCTGACAGCTTCCGGGAACGTGACAGACGCCACTATCATGTTGGTAAGGTAGAGTTTCCTAGATTTGATGGTTCTGATCTAGCTGGGTGGTTATTTCGTTGTGGCCATTACTTTGATGTTGATGATACTCCTGAAGAGGCTAAGCTAAAGATAGCTATTATACATCTTGAGGGTGATGCCCTACAATGGCATCAAGGCATTACCCGGGTTTGGAATCGACAGAATCGGAAGCTTTCCTGGAACGACTATGTTGCTGCACTTCATGCCAGATTTGGCGAAGAGATGTACGGTGATCCAGTGCTTGAGATGAAGAATTTGAAACAAGAGGGAGCCCTTGGCGATTACTTCAGAAAGTTCGACTACTTGCGCAACAAGGTTCAAGTTATTGAAAACCTGTCAGAGGGGGCTGTGTTGAGCTTCTTCATAGGAGGGTTGAAACCGTCTTTGCAGGGTCCGGTAAGGCTGCTACGACCAGCTAACCTGCATGAGGCGTATGCGCTTGCAAAGCTGCACAATGATGTCTCAGGGCTGCAGATGAAACCACGGTTTGGTGAAGGCAACAGGACTCCGTATGAAGGGAATAGTAGGGCAGCTACAGGCAATATGATTCAACTGAGACCAATGAATAAGGGACCAGCTACCAGGACAATGTCGAGTAAGGAGTTGGAGAACCGAAGGGCGAGAGGACTCTGTTACTGGTGTCCAGAGAAGTACGTAATGGGACACAAGTGCAGCCGAGGCAAACAAGTGTTCATGATCGAGGTGGGGGACGATGAGCAAGAAGAGCAGCAGGAAGACACGTTGGAACCTGTCATTGTTGAAGAAACAGAGTAAGAAGCTGTACCACAGATATCGATTCATGCGATTCGGGGAACAATGCATTGCTCTACTATGAAATTGGAGGGTATGGTAAGACACAAGCGGCTACAGATCCTAATTGACTCAGGGAGTACACACAACTTCCTTGACTTGGGTATGGCGGTTAAGTTGGGCTGTTACACTGAAGAGATCAACACCATGAAGGTGGTCGTAGCAAATGGAAACATCATGGCTTGTAGTAAAATATGTCGAGGGTTTCAATGGTCGATGCAGGGTGAATCTTTTATGGCGGATGTCTTCCTTATTCCGTTGGAGAATTACCATATGGTGCTAGGCGTACAATAGCTAGTTACATTGGGAGATATAATTTGGAACTTCAGGGAGCTTACGATGAGCTTCAATCTCGGGGAACAGAAATGCCAACTAAAAGGAAGTAGTGGCAATACAGTGAGGACAGCTTCTGTAGAACAAATGACAGCAATTCTAGCGAAGAAGGGTGAGTTAGCTTCGGTTCAGTTGTGCAGCATTTTGTTGCTGATGAGCCCGGGACAGCATGCTGAAGTTTTTGCGACTGAGGTGAGTAAGGATAGCATGGGAAATGAGGAATTGGATGAGCTAATCAGGAAGTATGACAAAGTGTTTCAAGAACCGAAAGGGTTGCCCCCCAAAAGAGAAGTAGACCATAGAATTCCACTAAAAGAAGAAGGGTTGACAGTGAACCAAAGGCCTTACCGCTACCCCGCACCGCAAAAAGACGGCATTGAGAGGATGATAAGGGAGATGTTAGAGTCGGGAGTGATACAAGCCAGCTCTAGTCCATTCTCGTCACCCGTGGTATTAGTAAAGAAGAAAGATCAGTCGTGGAGGATGTGTGTAGACTATAGAAGGCTGAACGATTTAACAATCAAGGACAAATTCCCGATTCCGTTAATTGATGAGCTATTAGACGAATTGCATGGGGCGACCGTGTTCTCAAAGATAGACTTACGTTCGGGTTATCACCAGGTGAGGATGTTCGAGGGGGACATTCACAAGACGGCCTTTCGTGCGCACGAGGGCCACTATGAATTCAGAGTGATGCCATTCAGGTTGACGAATGCACCGGCTACCTTCCAAGGGTTGATGAATGGTATATTTAAACCGTATTTGAGAAAGTTCGTGCTAGTGTTTTTTGATGACATTTTAGTCTATAGCCCGAGTTTACAAGAGCATGTGAGGCACCTGGATGTGGTATTCAATCTTATGATGGTTAATTCCTTAGTGGCTAAAAGATCCAAGTGTTCGTTTGGAGGCGCGCAGATAGAATATCTCGGACACATTATATCGGGTCAAGGGGTGTCTACCGATCCCACCAAGATAGAAGCAGTTCGAAATTGGCCCAAACCCGTGTCAGTTAAACAACTCCGGGGATTCCTGGGTTTGACGGGTTATTATCGTAAGTTCGTAAGGAACTATGGGTCTATTAGTAAGCCACTGACCGAGTTGTTGAAAAAGGATGCGTTTAAATGGTCACCGGAAGCGGAGCAATCATTCTCGGCACTCAAAGAAGCGATGACTTCCACCCCTGTTTTAGCACTACCTAACATGAGTGACACGTTCATAATAGAGACAGATGCCTCCGGAATAGGCATAGGGGCCGTACTCATGCAGAAGGGTCACCCGATCGCCTTTATAAGTAAGGCATTAGCTCCCAAACAACAAGTGCTATCCGTGTACGAGAAGGAGTTATTAGCAGTATTGTTAGCCATAAAAAAATGGCATTTCTACCTCATTGACCGATATTTCATCATCAAGACTGATCACCGGAGTCTGAAATATCTTCTAGAACAGAGGGTGTCTACGCCATTACAACACACTTGGCTTGCGAAACTATTGGGATACGATTATGAAATACAATATAAGAAGGGAGTTGAGAACAAGGTTGCTGATGCTCTCTCAAGAGTCACGGGAGCAGAGTTACTGTCCATGGTAGTCACATCTGTGTCTTCTGATATGCTAGAAAGGATCAAGAAGAGCTATGATCATGATGTGGATTACTCAGCCGTGATTCAGCAGCTGATCAATGGAGTTGGACCCGCCAGATTTACTTATGTCGATGGGATCCTAAGGAAACAGGGGAAGATGGTGGTAGGGTGTGACAGCGAATTAAGGGAAGACATTCTAAGGATCTACCATTGCTCGTCTCAAGGGGGTCATTCAGGAGTTACGGCCACCTTGCAACGACTATCGGCCATATTGTACTGGAAGGGGATAAAAGGTTATGTCAAGGAGTTCATACGAAGATGCGAGGTATGTCAAAGGAACAAGGCGGATAATAGCGCCAACCCGGGATTGCTGCAGCCATTACCTCTTCCTCATGAGGTATTTACAGACATATCTATGGATTTCATCACGGAATTGCCAAAGTCACTAGGGAAAGAGGTGATATTTGTGGTCGTGGATAGGCTTACTAAGTACAGACACTTCATGGCGCTAAGTCACCCCTTTAGTGCAGCCACTGTGGCTGAGGAATTCTTGGTTCACGTCTTCAAACTCCATGGGCTGCCTAATAGGATCGTGAGCGATCGAGATTCAGTCTTCTTGAGCAATTTCTGGCAGGAGCTATTTAAACACCAAGGGGTGTCACTATGTCTATCATCGGCCTATCATCCCCAAACTGATGGCCAAACCGAAGTAGTAAACAGGTGCTTAGAATCCTACCTGCGTTGTGTGGTTGGAGAGCGTCCCTCGACGTGGTGTAAGTGGTTGGCATTGGCTGAATTCTGGTATAACACTTCTTGGCATTCTTCTATCAAGACCACTCCCTTCGAAGCCTTGTACGGGTATCCTCCTCCCATCCATTTGCCTTACTTTGCGGGTGAATCAAAGGAAACTGCTATTGATAATATGCTGAGGGATCGAGAAGAAACCATAAAACTGCTGAAATATCATTTGGAGAGGGCTCAAAACCGAATGAAGCAATTGGCGGACAAGAAACGATCTGAGAGAGTATTTGAGATTGGGGATTGGGTTTTCATGAAGCTACACGCCTATGCTCAACACTCAATGCGCAAGAAGGGAGTCAACAAGTTCCAACCCAAATGGTTTGGACCATATCAAGTGATTGAGAAGATTGGAGCTGTCGCCTACAGATTGGACCTTCCAGCTGAAGCTTTGGTGCACCCGACACTTCATGTATCCCAGTTGAAGCTGGCGTATGGGACTCATGATCAGGTCACGCAGCTGCCAAGAGAGTTCCTTCGATCCAATGCCAAGGTGCCAATTGCTATCGTGGAAAGGAAGATGGTGAAAAGAGGAAACCGAGCTGCCACCAAGCTGTTAGTTCAATGGGAAGGACAGCCAATGGAAGATGCTACATGGGTATTCAAGGATGAGTTCTGTCAGAGGTATCCAGACTTCGACCTTAAGGTCAAGGTCCTTGCTTAGGGGGGTGTATTGTTGCGAGCTGAGCTGAAACTTGGGTCCTAAGGTCTCTAAGTAGAATAAAGCGTGAGTCATAAGTTACCTGGGTTGAGTTGGCTGTGAACCAGAGGTCAGCTGTCAAACCGTAGTTAATCGGGATTGGGTCGGTTAGACTAGAGTTACGGGTTATCCTATTTTAGTTGATATGCTGTTAACGTTCTTGGTTTATGCAATAAGAATCAAAATCTATTTTCTCTCTATCTTCTCTCTTCTCTCTCTCTCTCTCTCTCAAAATTCTGTTCGATTGCCAGATACGATTTCCCGATCGTATCAGAATTCAACACCAATGGTGAGATCATTCAATGCCTGGAATCTCCTCAGAGAATTGCAAGATTTTCTAGAACCTGCAAAGTTCCGCATCCAATTAGTGACTCCAAATTTAGAACAGACCATTTGTATCGTTAGGGTTTCGAAAAACGGAGAAAGCAAAGAGACCTGTGTCGCCGATGATAATGTACCAGAAGATGTAATCGTACGACATATTCGAAGCGCTGCCGCCGGCAATCGGACGCGTAGAGAGGGCTAGCAAATCTCCGAGAAAGAGAGAGAAAGGGTGAAGACTATAGAGTCGCTCCGTCTACATGGTGAAGTCGGATTGAAGAAATGAAACTGGAGTTCGATAAAAAGCAACGATTTTCCGTCTTTTCAGCGAGGAGATTACTTGTTATTGCATACAAGTCATAATCATTTAGGAATAAGTCATCTTAATCCTTGAACTCCCAAGAGTATTTAATTTTATCCTAAACTTCTCCAGTTTTGGCAATTTTGCACTTCCTTGACGATTTGTAGTTGACGCCATTTAGATGAGGATCCCTAGTTAGATTTATCTTCCTTGAATCGCAAGAAACCGAACTAACTTGAGTCGTTTACGAAGGTTGGTTCGGTTGAAACAGTGATCGAACAACTTAATACGTAACCGATACTTAGATGAGAAAAATCGAAACACTAGCCATTATTAATAGGGTTAATAGGTCCAATGGTACCATATGTTTGGATCATGTGATCGTTTGGTACCCCTATGATATTTCTTAGTACCTTATGTTTTCATAATGTTGTTATTTTGTCCAAATTACTGATGCGGTCAAGTTCAACTAACGGAATGTTGATGTGGCGCTGACGTGACAGATGAAAAATAGAAAAAATATTATATATCTATGTGATGTTAATGTGATGCTAACAAGCCTAACATGGACCATTTAACATAAAAATCTAAGGGTTAACTAACAGAATGATAACATCTTCAACCATAACATAACAGATCATTCGACCACACGATAAAACATATGGTATCATCCGATCACATTACCCAAACATACGAGACCATTGAAACGATTAAGCCTTATTAATCAAATGACATTTTCAAACTACTAGACAATCAACAATGCCAAAATAAATCAAGTTGAAAAATGAAATAATCTCCTATATCATCACGCAACTACGAAAATCCACCCGAAAAAAAACGAAGGACACCAGAAAATAACAATTTACAACATCAAAGGACAAACTCATGCAGACAACAGACTGAATACGCTATGCGACAAAACGTATGAATCTCTTAGAAGATGTTTGTTTGAAGATCTTCCAGTTCAGGATCCACTTTGGCTTCCTTTCCCATGTCTGCTTCTCCGAACAAAGGAGCATCGAGCTCGGGTAGTTCCTAAAATGAATGTACAACTCGAGTTTGAAGTTTGGGTATATGATCATTGCACATGCATGAAGAATATGTGTATATAAAGTACGTACCGTGCATCGAACCAGGGCCCAGTTAATGCCACGAAAGAACGAATGTCGTTTGATCTCGTCAGCTCCTCCACGCGAACCCAATCTACTCTTGGGATCTCTGTGCAGTAATCTGAACATTAACTGCTTCACGTGAAGAGTCGCCTGTTCACCGCAAAATAAAGTTTATTCGAGTGATGAACGTTTGTGTTGTGAAGAGTAAATTGGATAGAAATCTCACCGCTTTACTCGCAGGAAACTTGAGATCCTTATGAAGAATATTAGCAAACGTTTTCTGCCTTGTCTTTCCTCTAAAAGGGGTGTATCCATATAACATCTCGTACAGAAGAATTCCTGAAACGCCATTTGTGGACGAAGTTATATATTGTCGGGTGTAGAAGAAGATACGTTCGGTATTAATCAGACAAACCGCGCGCTTACCAAGAGCCCACCAATCCACTGCACTCGTATGTCCGGCGCCCGATATAATCTCCTGCAGAAAAAGTACAAAGTGATGAATTCTTAAAGATCATGGATATTACAGAAAGAAGAAAATCATGATGGGCTATGAAGAAGACGACGAACCGGAGCGATATACTCTTCTGTGCCAACGAAAGAATTTGATGCTCGCATCGGTTCAGCCATAAAGATCGGTGTCTCCAGTCCTCTCTGCTTATTCTTATTCCTCCTCTTCTTTTTTCCATCAGTACTAGGGAGCAAAAGCTACAGCATACATGAACATTATTATATTCAGATGTTTGAGACACTACCACTCTATAAGAACTGTATAGATATACCATACCTGTGGTTTACAAGATGTCAAGCAAGACAGGTCGAAATCTGTCAAAGCAATGTGCCCATCACTTTGAAGTAAAACATTTTCAGGTTTTAAATCCCGATAAATGATTCCTGATGCAAAAGTAAAACATAAAACAGAATTATATGTATATATATATATGGTTAATGATCAAATAGGTACCCTACTTTACGTGGTTTGGCAAATAGGTACTTAAACTTTGTTTGCTGCAAATAGGTTGCACAACTTTGTGAAGTTAGCAAATAGGTAAATACCGTTAATTTACTGTTAATAATAAATGGAAAATATCACGTGAGGAGCAAACAGGTACTTGGACTTGACATAGTTTGGCAAACAGGTACCTGAACTTACACGAATTAGCAAGTAGATACCTGAACCGGTTCAAAATCCGGTTCGACCGAACCACTTTACTTTTTTTATTTATTATAAAAAAGTAGGTTTTATACGTCAAACACATGCATGTCTCAAATCAGACGTTCTCGGTGCATCTAAGTAGGGTTTATGGGGACTGAACTAAGGAAGTACCCGAACGAAAGCGACAATCACGTAAACGAAGTCGAGAGCGATTTTATCCCGACCGGGGGTAACATGGATGGATAGGGTCGGGATGGTGATGGACCCGAGCGATGGGTTCATGATTCCATAATGCACCGAGAACGTCTGGAGTTGAGTCATGCATGTGTTTTGTGTATACATCCTATTTTTTTTATAAAACAAATAAAGTGGTTCGACCGAACCGAATTTTGAACCGTGTCAGGTATCTACTTGCTAATTCGTATAAGTTCAGGTACTTTTTTGTCAAATCATGTCAAGTTCAGGTACTTGTTTGCTCCTCACATTATTTTCCGTTTATTCTTAACGAAAAATTAACGGTAGGTACCTATTTGCTAATTTCACAAAGTTAGGCAACCTATTTGCCGTAAAAAAAAAGTTTAAGTACCTATTTGCCAAACCATGTAAAGTTGGGGTACCTATATGGTAATTAACCCGTATATATATGATTTCGTCGACTACATTTGATGATCAAAAAGAGAATAACGGTGAAGAGGAGAGGGAGAAGGAGATCTTTACCTTGACAATGAAGGTACTCCAGTGCAACAATAACCTCTGCAGCATAGAATCTACAAATACAAGGAATGCGACTTAGTTTAGAATATGATCAGTAGATTACTTGGAAAGCAAGTTACCTGGAAAATCTTGGTATTTTTTCATTTACCTGACAGCATCTTCCTTTAGGACCTTTGTCGGTTGTCGATCTAAGAGAAGGAAGAGCTCCCCACCCGAATAATAGTCCGTTATCAAGCATATGTGAGTTTTTGTCTGCAAATTATGCACCGATTTTATAAGCAAAACAAAGATTTCGACTTCTAATAATAACGAGATTCGACCGATGTCCAACCTGAAATGAAGCGTAGAGTGCTGGAAGAAAAGGGTGATCCAACATGTCTAGTATCTCTCTTTCTGCACAAGCTCTATGCACCTGCATTTTCTTATAACGTTGTAAAATCCTGAACTTTAAATTTGAATCAATCAAGAGATAATTGTAATTCTGATACCTTGTTTCGATTTAGCATAACACTCTTATCCATGGCCTTCATCGCGAAGAACTGACCCGTTCCACAAAGTTCCACCAAATGTACACTGCATAATTATTCCATAACACAATATATACGATTAACTCATACGATTAAGAAAGGAACGGGGCTCGACGATAGACGAAGGTAGAAAAGTGAAAAACCTTCCAGTGTCGCCCGAACCCAGCGGTTTAACAGGTCTGAAATGTTTCAACCCTAATACTTCTCCAGCATCCAGTATCTACAAAACAAAGCTGCATCGTGAGCTCAAAAGTATGTTATATATTTTAGTGTAATTGGATTGACTAGTTGACCAATAGGATCATAGTATCTCATTAAACAAGTTAGGAGGGTACGAAGTGCACACTTGTTTAAGTATATTATGATTCACTGTATCAGAGATTTATCAGCTGTTTAGGGACGAGCAATGGGGATTAAAGGGGGCAACGCCCCTGGAATGGGTCCCAGGGGCGTGAGCCCCTAGCTGGGGTGTAGATGACATGTTGTTTTTTGGTACTGACCAAAATCAAGTTTATAAAACTAAGAAATTCATGTCATCTAATTTTGACATGAAGGATTTGGGGGAGGCTGAGGTAACCTTGGAATTTTTGGAATTAATTACTTAACATTTTAACCTCAAAATTCTTGGTTTTGGGATAGTTGCTTTGGAGCCAAGTTTAGGCCAACATGTTGCAATGACTTCGGTTCCAAATCATCATCCCAAGGTGTTCCTTTGTTTTTTGGAGCCAAATTTTGAATTGAATGGACATGGTTTGGCTGAAAGGTCCTATGGGGGTGTGGTGTCTCTTCCCAAGTATGTGGTGTATCTTCCAAAGGGTGTGGTGTCTCTTCCAAATAGTGTGACAAACACTATAAATTGGTCATAAGGGAGGTCCACAAATTTCATCTCAAACATTCACATTCCTTCTCAAATTCTAGTTCATATTTTTTATTTTTTTTGAAAGTTTGGATGCCTTTAAATTGTTTCAATCTGAAAGTGTCATCACGACTTCAGAAAAATCCAAGAAACCCCTTGAAAGTTCAAAAAGAAACCCCATTCGAAAATTCAACAAAGTATACTATGGGTTGTTTTTTACTTATTTTCGTCGAAGAAACATTTACCGACGGAAACACTCTTTACCGACGATTTTCACTCTTTATCGGCAAAATTCATATTCCTAATAGAGGTAGAAGAAGCGATTATATTGAATTACCTTCTGAACGGCCTTCCAAGAAGGGCTATCCCTTCGATGAGGCTTCGGGCGAACTACCTTCGAGTGATTCGCCCACAAATCTTCCGGTTTCTGTACATTAAAAAACGGTGTTACAACGATGAAGACTCTCTTTGTTTACGGACTAGTGCAAAAAAATTACCGTGTTCGCGTCAGGAAGTTCTCTCGCTGCTTCGTCAACAGTTTCTGCAGTTTTCTTAATCTAATATAGTAAAGAAATAACAAGAAAATAAGTTCATATATAAATCAATTTGTGAACCAAAGTACGTAGGTTAGAGACCCGAATACGATCATTTCGGCTTAACTAACCAGTATTTCGCCTTCTGTTGCAGTATCAACCGGAATCGAGTTCTGCAGTGGATCGACATGCTCGCTTCCATCTAACTGAACTCCAATGAAGTATTGAACCTCTCCCTTTTGGTCACGCATGGGCTGCAAATGGAACAGGTTCCAAAACTTCTTTCCTGGAAAGAACAAAAAAATGACATTTTCAGTGGTAAGCTAAGACGATTTTCTATGGTTTCTTTGAAATGAATGGATAAGGAGCATACCGCTTTTCGTATAATTGATTAGCTGCACCGTGACTTCGGTCTGGTTGTCGATGGCATCGCGTATCTTCCTCACCGTTGCTGGGTCGGTTTCAGGGCCTTGAAGGAATCTATGTAATACAGATGGACTCAATGTCAGGAACAAGTTCATGAGATTTTAAGGGTTTTGTAACACTTGATATAAAACACGTGCCTGCAGTTTCTTCCCAAGATTTCTTCTCGGCTATACTCAGTCAGCTCCAAGAAGCTGTCCGATGCAAATATCTGAAACATTTGATCCATAATGTCGGGAAGTAATCATCAATAGTTGGTTGGTAAAGATGAGTACGAGAAGGGTAATGTTGAAAATATCACAATGTGACAAATACAAAATACCACACCGCGGTATACACAAAAAATAGACACCATATATACAACAAGGCTACCTCATCCTATCACCAATTGGTTTTAGGATGAAACTCGAGTTGTATAATGTGGTTGTTATTTGGGTGTAGTTCGGCCCCGATATTAAAATTTAACATGGTATCAGGGTCCGGTTCCATTTGACGGTGTTGAGTTGTTTCCCGATGTGGGTTTGTTGTGTCTCATTTACTCCACGTACTAGAGTTCGGGTCGGGTCTGGACGTAAGAGAAGATTTGTTGAGTCTCAACCCGTCTGGATTAAATGTGTCGGTGTCGTGCCTTTAAAAATACGAGTCGTCACAGTGCGGGGGAAAAAATAGGCACCATATATACAATAAGTCTACCTCCTCCTATTACCAATTGGTTTTAGGATGAAACCCGAGTTGTATAATGTGGTTGCTATTTGGGTGTAGTTCGGCCCCGATATTAAAATTTAACAGGTAATTCAGGAATCTTACAATTGGGTTATCGGGCAGCCGAGGATCGGTGATGACGAAGTTTTTCTCGATACGTTCAAGTGTGGTGGCGAGATCGATACCTTTTCTCATTGTTTTCTGTCTCACGACATCATCCACACTGTCTGGTCTCTCATCATCGTCACTGTCATCATCGTCTTCATCTTCTAAATCAGCAGCTCCCATGTTGAAGCTTTCGATGCTCGACTCGCTTTTCCTCATCAGCCTTCATCATGATCACAAAAATGAATTTTCAATCAACCAATAGTGAGCAAATATATTGATCGAATGCCAACTTACCCATGAATGCTCTATCCATGCAAATTGAAATTTATATATATATATGTATATGTATATGTATATGTATATATATATATATACCCCATAAAAGAACGTCGTGTCTTTTTTGGCTTCTTTTCATCGGGTTGTTCATTGATACGTTGCATGGACTTTCTAATGGTAGTCGTCCCTCCCACAGTCTCCGACTTGCGCCTCATTCCTGAGCCATCTGCAACCTTCTCCTCACGAGACTTCCTCATGACAGGACGAGTTGACTCACTGAGTGACCTAGGCTTCTTTGTCATGGCCTCCATCAGCTCTGATACGGAGCTCGTAGCCATGTCTTTCTGACGAGCTGCCATAATAATCGAGTCGAATTACTACATATGGATACATACATACATACATACATACATATATGTATATATTCCATTTCAATGGTGCAACTCTACATATATATCCTGTTTCGTTTTCTTGATAAGTTGAGAGTTATAATTGTAGAATATAGTCTTTTGATTTCTTTCTTTAAGAGAACACCAAACCCACCTGAAAAATGCCATTTGAGCTAAAAAATTACGGAAAATCCAACTGAAAGATGGATATCCAAAAATTTAAAATATTTACATATCATATAAATTTCCATGTCTTCTTTTGGAATTCCCTATCATTATTAAGTCTACCCATTATACAAACCAAATTATGCGTAACATATCAGTGACCCACAAAGAAGAAAGAGTAGGTTGTATTTATATTATTTGTGTATCATTACAAGGTGTGGGGTCTATAGGAGATCAACTTATGTATAGGATCCACAATAATAAAAAAATCCTTTAAAATTAATTATCAACTTTTCAATGATCGACATTTTTCTCATTTTATCTCTAAGACTCGCACAATCTTTATACTATCAAAATTAAAATTAAAATATATATTAAATCAATTTCATTAAAATGATTTGTTTTGTGTAATATAATAAAATGATATTTTTATAGTAATTATATTTCGAAATAGAAACAACTAATTGAGAAAAGCCCATTTTAAAATCATATAATAATTAATAAACAGGCCACTTCATTTAAATCTATTGAATAACCCATTATTCCACACTGCACCAAATAAAGTTGGATAGTCACGGAGCAATCGTGACGTCTCGTGTCTAATCATGATGTGTCGTGTCTAATCGTGTCGTGTCATTAACCGTGTCGTGTCTAAATGGATAAGTCTTAAACGTATTTCAAAACTTCAAACGCAAACACGATTATTAATCGTGTCTAATCGCATAAGAGTTGTTTAAACATGGGATCCGTTACGGTCAAACTCATATATACTTTAAAACAGATGTATACACAAATCCATATATACAAAGTAAGGTCTTCAAAGTTCAATATTAAAAAGTAAGTAAATATTTTAATATTTATTATTATTATTATACTTAAATATGTCTAAACGTATCACATGTATACACGACATGATTAGTTAATCGTGTTCATACATATATCTACAGATCTGAGGTATTTAGACACGATTATTAATTATTTCTAAACGTATAAGTGTTATTTAGACACAGAATCCGTTCTTATCAAACTTATATACGCTTTAAATCAGATCATATCGTGTCAGAAATTAATATATTACGTGTGTGGCAAAAACAAGACAACTGCTCTTACTCTAACCGATGACATGCATAACAAAATCAGCAGAAAAAGACACATTAAATATATATATATATGACTAAAAAAATAAAGTAGGTACCATCATAGCGAATCAGAGACTCCGGCAATCCATTTGGTCTCATCATCTTTTCCTTGAATCCCTCAGTATGTTTGCTCACCTCCACTTGCATTCTGCCACATCATCCATTGTAAATCTTAATCATCATCTAACCACCATATATTATCGGTAATTAAGTAACATAAATTTTTGTACATGGAAAAAGATAGAGATATACATACAGAAATTCAAGTTAGTCCTGTTAGTTTTTTTTAATAAATTTTTTATAATTTAGATTTGCATACTTTGATACTATATACTGTTAACATAATAAAAAAAAACATTCCTTTCGTGTCTGTTTTTCCAAAAAGTCTTACAATAAATTATTTTTTTAACAATTAAGGTTAAACCCACTCTAAATTCTAATGAGTAATTTTAAAGTGAAAAAAATATTATTAACTCTAGTTTTTACTATGTTTACTCTTTAGAAATATTGAAAATTTTCTTATTATTAACACGTCATAAACCAACTTTTCTATAAACCCTAAACATGTAAATTAAGATTTTTATATACACTTAAATCTATATCAACATAAAACATAATTAATTTTATATTTCTTCTAAAAACATATTGGATACTCGATCTAAGAAAGAATGACAGCAATTTTGAGTAAAAGTGGGTGAATAATTAGTCACCATTGAATAGACTAAAGCTTATCGGGACCTTATCCACAATTCCAATGCCTTATCATGTCGAATACGAATATAGAATGTGGGCTAGAGACCCACTTCTGTAACTCCTTACACAGTTACACACACTATTATATATATATATAATAGGACACTTGGACCATGATATTAGGGCATCCGTTAACGAAATATTTGCCTTTTAATTGTTATGTCGGTACGTTATTTGGAAGAGCACGTGTAAATATAGATAGACAGATTGGTAAAATGCTGGTTAGGGAATATATCAGGAAACTAACCCAATAAACTTGAGGACTTTGCCTTCGTCGTCTTTGATGGGTGAAATGGTGAGTAAATTCCAAAAGGGTGTGCCATCTTTCTTATAATTCAATAACCTTCCGCAGTAACTTTTCCCATCCTGTAATTAGTTAATTAATTAGTCGTGGTAATTTATATGGAATTACTGCGATCCTATTTACGTAATAGATGATGATCATGAAATAATTACAAAGAATGCATGCACTAACCTGTAAGGCTTCCCTGATTTTTGACACGTCCTCTGGGTCTGTATCCGCTCCTTGCATAAATCGACTACATTATAAAGAAAGGTTACATCAATTTTTTAGATGAGCAATTAAACAATTTATATAAGGTTCATAATAAAAATAAAAATAACTAAATTGGTAAGAGAGCGTTAGTTACAAAAATAATAATTTAAGTATACACATATGATTTTTTTTTGTTTTGCTTACTATAATATTGCATAGTATTGTGATACTTTTATTATGTCTAATTACAAATATTATAATAAAGAAATTACAATTTTTTCTGTGTAAAATTTATTTTTAACCGTTGTTACAGTTCATGATCAAGTGTATATTAAACACCAAGGAAGTAAAAATTAACCAGAAAAGACAAGCTATAAAGAAAAAGTTACCAGTTCCTGCCGATAACTTCTTTGGAGGTGTAACCCGTCATCTTGAAGAACCCCGCACTCGCATACATGATCGGAAAATCGGGTTTCGAAGCATCGGAGACAACAAATGTCTGTTGAAACGCCGACAAGGCATCCCTCAAGTCTTCCGACACACGAGGAAACCCTCTCTCTTTCCCATCCCCGTCCGACTGGTCACCGGAGCTCCGGACAGAATTGTTTGAGTTCCTCCTCGACGTTCCCCCCTTCCCGCCGTTTGGTTCCTCGCCGGAAGTCCTCACCGTCACACCCTGCGGCTTCCCTGTCTCAGTGTCGGTCTTCAGCACCAGGCCCCACTCTGCAGCCCTCTGGTGGGCAGCTCCAACCTCACTCGGCGGCTTTCCGGCGACCACTGGGACGACGGGTATGGCTGGAGGTGGAGAGTCCTTGAGGGCCATCCAGGAGGTGATCTCGTCGCCCCTTGAGGACTGGGCTTGAGGCACTGGGACGGGTTCCGGTTCTAGTTCCGAAATGGGTCGGGGATCCATCCAGGTCTGAGTAGGCCATGAGGGTTGCGGCGGGCAGAACGGTGGGTTGTTGGTTGATCGGGTCTGGTAGACTGACGGGTTGAAGACTTCGAGTGACCCGCGAGAGTCTCTTGGCAAAGGTGATTTCTTCTCCATCTTCAATATCTAATGAAAATTAGCATTCAAATCACTCAGTTATTGTTTTTTTTATAACATATACATTTAATAATTTTTATTACATTTGCCACTAGTATTAATTAGTATAAAGTGTGTATAATTTAACTAAAGAATGTATATTTCTTTTTAAAAAATATATATGTATATATATACGAAAGTTGTATCGTGTTTATCAATTACGAATGTTACTTATTAGTCTGTAAAAATTCATAAAAAATTACGAAATCTATTTTTGATTAATCTAAATTCATAGTTGTAAGCTTCTAGTGCCCTTCCCAATGGGACCTTTTGGGTAGCAGCATGAAGGGACCAAATTGTGACCTAAAGTTGGGACCAGATTGAGAAAGATGTACAAACTTAAAGGGTTGATTTGACACGACACAAGAATTAATTGGACCGAACCGGTGAATCCGAACAAATACAATGGATGCCGTGGTCTTCTTACCATAGAGAAGTAACGTTACTTTTTTGGTAGCGATTACTCTTCAAGGAAGCAATGAGGACCTCTCATAAGGGATACTCTGTCCTTATATATTAAAAATATCATCACAATATAGAAAAAGACAACATTTCACATTGAAAAATCATACTTCATCACACATATTATTTGATTAAAATATATATATATATTTGAATAAATGGTTAAATATCAAGTAGTTACCTGAACTTTATACGTTTTGCAACTAGCTACCCGAACTTTGAAAATTTAACACGAGTTATCTCAACTTTGAAAAATGTGTAAATAACTATCTTCGTCCAATTCTCCGTCAACTGTTGTTGGAAATTGGACGGAGGTAGCTATTTGTACCTTCTTCAAATTTGAGCTAACCCGTTTTGAATTTTCAAAGTTCGAGTAGTTCGTTGCAAAACGTCTCAAGTTCAGGTAGCTACTTGATATTTAACCCTTGATTAAATACTTAATTTATACCAAAAAGGTGGTTGTATTTCAGGGTTTAGGGTTTGTTGCAGATCATAAGAACAAAGCACTTAATTGATAACTGAACTAGGACTGCATATTTAGAAGCACATACACACATACCTGAAGTAAGTGAAGCAGCAATCTCTGTATAAGAGTTGAGTGAATTGGTATTGAACTAGAAACTGGCTTTTAATGGCGCCGAGACTGAGGAAACGATGAAAGTTCGATAGAGAGAAGAAGGAATGATTGAGTCAACAGATGTTTGGCTCCCATGCTTCCACCCCACACCACTCACATGCCCTAGCCTAATCCTCTGCCCAATCATATACCTCACCTCTCCACCTTGGACACACAATATTGCTGAGGCCTGAGAGAGACGACAGAAAGACGATCTAGGGAATGAGCAAGTCAAGAAACATATGAGATAATATATTTTTTGTTGTGACGGTCTGCGCGGCCACCGATGATGCTTTGCTTTTGTGTTGGCTAATGAGCTGAGTTCCGACAAGAAAAGCTAGAGAGAGAGAGAGAGGATTATGGGTGAAAAGCTTAGCAGATATGGAGGTTTGTTGTGTTGGTGGAGGGTCACGGCAAAGTATGGCGACTGAGGAGATAGAGTGGGAGTGATGTGATAAGCGGGTGTGGGCAATAAGGTGAGGTGCATGTGGCTTGTTACGTATTTTGGATTACTGGACCCATTAGTATCCTATACTACACAAATATCCTTGCCACTTGATAGATACCAAAAAAAATGATTTTACAATGATAGAGGCTATTATAGCGAGATAAAATACCAATTATCTTAATAATATTGTGGTAAAAAATGAAGAATCAGTTAATAAAGATTGTTGCTTGTATTATTACTGTAGTATACGTAATTGAGAAGGTGAATAGTCATATATTCAAGCACACAGATGAGATTTCAAAGAACTTTATTTACTACTTATTAACTTAACACTATGAAATTTAGATGTTTTCTTTTATTACCTCTTCCATGATCAAATTTATACTCTTGGGAATCCAATTCAACATATATGTCGTTTATCCCTATGTTCTTTGCCGGAACAAACCTATCTCTGTGTCCCCATATATCTGCAACAAGGTTGTTCGTTATCCGAAGTATTCTTTGGAATCTCTTTAAGTCATTCTCTGAAATTGTTCTTGAGAACATACAACCAATCGGACCTGAAATTGTTCTTGAGAAATTGTTATGACAGGACTCATCCCACGTCAATGACATTTCGACGTTTGGCCTCTGTATGCTTTGCTATATTAGTTGAAATGTCCTTTGTATGCGAGAATATTAGTACAAACATATTCAATCTCATCGGTTTGGAATGAAAAATGATAGGGTTTATGTTTTTCCAAATAAACCAAATCGCAGATAAAAACATCAATCGTCACTCTATACCAGTTGGGTGAGATAAATTGACACAATTTGATTGTAGGCAATTAGAGAGGGGATTACAACTGAATTTTATACTACCAGAAATATCAATATCAGTCCAAAAAAATTTCACAACCTTACATTTCTGGAGGATGTGTAGCGTATTTTCCTCATAAGAGACACATACCTCACAGATCGAACAGGTATCAATTCCCCTTATGTGGATCACGCGAGCCGAAAGGATGCAGTCGTGTTAGCATAACAAAATAAAATGTTTGATCTTAGGGATCGTTTCACATTTCCACACCCAATCCCATTTACCTAACGTGGATTCATAGTTTGATGACGGATACCTTTTGGAGCTCCCATCTAAACTCTCCTATCAGGCGACAAATTGATTTCACATTGATTTATGGGAATAGCAGTAATGCATTCTTTGATAATTCCAGTAACTTGAAAAAATAATCTCAGTACAAAAATTATATTCACA
Source organism: Chamaenerion angustifolium (assembly GCA_946814005.1). Taxonomy (NCBI): domain Eukaryota; kingdom Viridiplantae; phylum Streptophyta; class Magnoliopsida; order Myrtales; family Onagraceae; genus Chamaenerion; species Chamaenerion angustifolium. The sequence goes on along the minus strand of OX328277.1, from coordinate 26,214,508 downwards.
ATTAATTTATCATCTCCACAAAATAGAAGTTTCTAGATTAATGATCTACAATTCTAAATTACCAATCCACTTATTTAACCACAAACTCATTTTTTTCCCCCTCTCCTAGGCTTGTTCATGAACCGGTTCGACCCCGAATCGGTTCTGAACTGAACTGGTCTGGTTTGAAAAAAAACAGTACATTTTTCTGTTTTTAAAAAAACTGGTCTGGTTTAAGGAAAAAAGAACTGGTCTGGTTCGAACCGATTCAGAACCGGTTCTACTGTTCTGGTCTGTTTTTTTTAATATCAATTTTGGTTCGGAAATATTCCGGTTCAAATCGAACCTAAACCGGATGAAAATTCTGTCCAACACACTGAACCGTCTTAAAAAATACTGAACCAACTGAAAAACACTGAATCGGCTGAAAAAACACTGAACCGACTGAAAAATACATTGAACCGACTGAAAAACACATTGAACCGATTGAAAATCTGTTCCACAACCGACTAAAATCTTGTCCAACATCAACATACGAGAGTCCAATATATCTCTAGGTTTGGTTTATTGAAAACATATCTAGGTTTGGTTTAATTTCAGACCGGTTTAGTTAATTTTGCTTCAAACCGGTTCTAAAATTATATAGGTTTAAAATGGTTTGATTGAAATTTAAGTATAAACCAGTATCAAAAACGAGTCGAGTCGAACCGGTTCGAACTAGATTTTTGGTACTATTTTGAACTGTTCTATTTGAAGGCAAAAAACACTGGTCTGGTTTTGAAACTAGTTCGGCCGAACCGGTTCGAACCAAACCAGCTCCGGACCAGACCAGACCAGTTCGCCCGAACCGGTTTATTTGGCCAAGCCTACCCTCTCCGATGATCCACCTCTCCTCTCTTGCAGAATTTTCATTCCCTTGTTTGAGAGCATTCAAGGTATGATTTTTTTATTTTTTAAAATTGGTATGATGCCTAAATTAAAGAGAGACCTATAGTATATATAAAAAGTCAAGAATATATCTCTGTAAAAATACTTGTATTTTAACTTTTCAGCTAAGTTGTCAGCTTTGACTGCAAGGCGTGTGAGTTAGAGCTGCCATACATATTATTATTTTTTACCATAAAAAGTTTATGTTACGGATATTTATACGCAAATGTAGACAGATGGGGTCATTCCACATGCGGTAGGGTCCCGTGACCACGTGAATAAACTGACTGTAGGTTTTGTATGATCTGTCTGGTAACATGCTAACAGACCTGAAAAGTCGGGTGATAAAAAAAAAGACTAATTGACCGATTTTTCGATAAAATCGGTCCGACTAGTATTGAGAATGAGCGAACGGATTTTTTTTATTTAAAATCGGGCTCAATCTCGTTTTTTTATTTTTTTAAGTCCAACTAGGACCGAATCAGCCCGACCTTGAAGAAAATCCTAAAAATTCATGGTATAACCCTTGAAACACTAATAATTCATGACCTTGAAAGTTGAAACATTTAACAACTCTTGGATCGGTTCCATAAGGGAAGTGCGATGGAAGACGAGAAGCGAGCGGGTTCAAGACCAAAATATCAGTATTTTTTTGGCCAATTTAGTTTTAAAAAAATTACCAAAAATTTAGATTCAAGACCGAGACTGACCCGAGTTAAGCAAGACCGACTCATATGGATATTTTTGGCCAAAATCGGTCTCGATCTCAGTCTTCCAAATGTCAATACCGAAATTCCAGTTTCGATCTCGGTCGTGCCTCCAAAGTCGGCCCGACCCGATAATGATCACCCCTACTAAAAAGCTAACAATGTTTTGGGGTTCTGTCGTTTTCCTCCGGGGGTCCCACTCAAGGAAAGATAGGGAGAAGGGTATGAAATTATGAATATGAAACATGTCGTCCCCCCGACCAGATCTGTCCGTGGTTTCAGCTTTGCCTATGCGCTCATGGGCCGAAGACCATGTCACATCGCTCTGCATTAATTCATAGCCCATATTCAGAAATTTGTTCGATAATTTTTTTTTTTTGCAAGTAGAGTGCTAATCAGAAAAACTAACACTATTTTATTTTGTTATTGCATGATATTTGTAGTCAAACTGCAAAACGACTAGTCGGTAGTGAAATACTTATCTAGTTTAGTAATGTACACAAAAAAGTCTGCTGCTGTCTTTGACCAACCAACTAATTCAACAAACTAGTTACAAGCAACCATCTTTATCCTTTCTGACATGACACGATTTGTAACGATATACATTTTACACGATAATGACACAATATGATTAATAATTGTGTTTAAACATTGCTAATATGCAAATACACGATTAAGTATATTTATATAATATTTCAATGTATTTTTGAAGCACTTATGAATTTTAAAATTTGATTATCAAAATTAAATTATAGAATTTGTGAATTTCATGTTGTACTATTTCTTTCATGTCATTTCTTGTCATGTGACACGGTTTGTCTTGTATATATATGAATTTTTTATTTGTTTAAAAAGTTAATCGTGTATTAACATGTGTTCCGTATGTGATCTACTTAAGACAATCCGTTTAAACACGACACACGTTTGTGCACGTTTAAGATTTATCTGTTTATACACATCCGTTTATACACGACACAATTAATGACACAACACTCACGAATTGTTGTTACCCCTACAAAGACAACAACCACCTCAAGAATCAAATTATATACCATAAACTTATAGAGATTGCAATTAGCAGACTGATTATGTTGTTCATTTGGTTCAGGTTTATTATTGCTGGTTCAGGCCCATATTTGCTTTGATATATGGTCGGCCTGCTCCTCGGTTTATCTCGGCCTGCTCCATCCGGTCCGAAATGTTGAAACTTCTAGAATCCGTCTCTTCAATCCCTTCATTTGTGCCGTTTGGTTAATTGTAAAGTCGTTTCATCTTCAAATTCATTTAATTGTTCTGAATTGAACATTTAACTTTATTTAAGGGGAGGGTCACTAATTGAAGGAACTTACCCAATGAACTCCCAAGTCTGCTTCTTCTGATTCTAGGGTTTCTGTTCTTGCTTGATTCGTGTCCGATTTTATCAAAACTGCACAAACTGTAACTCATAATGTCGGAATACCAACTGTTTCCCTCCAAAAACTGCATCTTACATACAAAAACCCGACTCGCATATACATCGCGGATGGAGCCGGGGAAAAACTCTACACACTTCTATACTCTAACCTCTCTAACTTCCTACACATAATCTGTGCAATATCATGCAGTATGTATATGAAATATGTATACGTATCGTCTCTGCAACATTTCCAATGAGGATAATATTCAGGAATCGGATTTGCTCGAATCATCGGTATTATCTCGGTTCTCCTTTCGTGGTCTACTACTCCTACGAGAGCTCTGGACCGGATGGATGGTCGGATCGTACTTCTGAGAAGTAAGGTAGTTAAGGGCAGTGACAACGTCCGTGATCACCGGCCGCATACTAGGTTGTTCCTGAACGCACATTGCAGAGATAGCTAGGGCTTGGTATAGCCCTCTCACGGGGTACTTACCTTCGAGTTTGGGGTCCGCCATCATGGCGAATTTACTCCGGTCCTTGAAGAGCGGCCTTGCCTGTCAATTTTCACCTTATTCAGTCATAGATATAGTCAGCTGAGGGGCAAACATGAAGCTCAATAGGACCAAAATGAAAGTAACAGTACTTTTTAGGTTTAAAATGAGATCGTCTAAAAGTTGAGGGACAACCCTCATCCTTTTATGATATTGTCATCTCATAGTCTAGTACTAGTGTAGGGGTCAACTGTGGGTTGTGTCAAGTACGGGTCTGTTAAGTCTAAAGACTCTAAACACGACATGTGATTCATGATGAGTTAATTTTTAAGACTCAAACACGACCCGTACAATATGAAATTTACTGTTCAACCCGTCGATCCACGTAACCCAGCGACCCATATGACTCACTGATTCATGCAACCCATGTAATCCATATGAGTCGTATGACCCATGAATTTTTATATAATTTATTATAATGTATATTTAATCATACGGGTCCACGGGACGATAGGTACGACCCAAACTCAACCCTATTTTTCATACGGGTTGAACGGGTCGTGTCAAAATGTCTACCGGGTCCAAAATCTTCAACCCAAACACACTTAAAGCAGAGGTAAGATCTCAAGCGATTAACTTACCCATGCAACAAGGTTTTGCTCCTTAGGATCCTTGACGGGATCGAACGCTTTCCTCCCCGTGATCAGCTCGAGTAGAACGACTCCGAAACTGTAAATATCTGACTTCACCGTTAACTGACCCGTCATTGCATAATCAGGAGCACAATAACCGTATGTCCCCATAACCCTAGTTGAAACATGGGTTCTATCCCCACTCGGTCCGACCTTCGCGAGTCCAAAATCAGACAGCTTCGGATGGTAGCCTTCCCCGAGCAAAATGTTTGAGCATTTTAGATCACGGTATATGATCGGGGGATCCAATTTATCATGTAAATACTCGATCCCTCGTGCTGCTCCCGCTGCTATCTTCATCCTTGCGTTCCAATCAAGCCCTTTTCTTCGAGGCGAAAGATCTAAACAAGGAAATAGTTAGTTAATCAATCAATGAATTACGTGCACAACAAGAAAGCAAAAAATTACGAACCGTGCAAATGGGTTTCGAGTGATCCGAGCGGCATGTACTCGTAAACTAACAACTTCTGATCTCTCTCAGCACAACACCCGATTAATTTAACGAGGTTCGGGTGATCGACGAGGCTCAGAGTCATTACTTCTACAAAGAACTCCTTCGTCCCTTGCGGGCCGTTGTGATCAAGTTGCTTGATAGCCACTTCCTAAACCCAAAAGACCATAAATAATGAAGGCAATACCAAATGTTGTCATCCAAGCAAGAATCAAACAACATAAAGTTTGTGTTTTTTCCCGACAAACCTGATTACTTTTCTCTAATCTCCCCTTGTAAACCTTTCCAAACCCGCCTTCACCGATAAACAAATCCTTCCTGAAATTGCAAGTGGCAGCTTCGAGCTCGATGAACTTGAATGTTTTTGCAGGCTTGTTGATGCTTTGGCTTCTCTTGTAAATTTTATTGATGTCGATATCATTGGAGTCTAGATTCAATTTGTTATCTTTAGTGATTTCTTCTTTCTTCACACACGATTCTTCCGATTTCCCGCTTTGTTTCGGTTTCAATACATCTATTGCAAAATAAAAAAATGGAAGACTTAAAAAAAAAACATCTTTCTAGAGCTTAGTACTCAAAAATATCAAATTTCCAAATTCAAAAAAACAATTTTTGCTGCAATTTCATCGTATTCAAACAATTATAGCCCAAAAACTCCAATCAAGAAAGTAAGTGATTAGACCGAGGATCTAAGAACAGAGCAATCTCTATCGAAAAGTTGAAAATTTCCAAGAAATTATCTTTCTAAAACTCAGTATATTACCCAGATCAATTCTCAACTTCCAAAAAATCTGCATAAAGTAGATTAATTTATCGTCCAATACTACCTCGAATCAGGAAGATAGATAACAGAGGATCACAGAACAGAGCAATACCTAGAGAAGGTGGATGTTCCGAGCTTCTATGGCGCTGCTGCTGCTGTTGCTGCTGCTGGGTTAGAGATAGAAGGGAGTTTTCAGTGTTCTTCTTGCTGTGTTTATTCTGATCCAGTGATTCTTCCTTGACAGATTTGGTAGACCATTTGAAGCACGACATCACTGGCTTTTGTCTCTCCTTTGTTGTTGTTTCTCCCTCTCTTCTCTGTTTTCAGAACTCAAAAACAGGACCAGAGAGAAAGGCAAATGAGTAAAGATTAAAGTTTGCGTTTTCATGGAAGTTAAATTTAATTAGAGTATGCGTATAGGATTTGAAGATGGAAGGGCGAGTTAGCTTGCTAGACTAAAGAGATGAGGGACACGTCATGTAGTAGATTTTTTTTCATTTCTTCCACGTCATAAGAGAAATTATTACCTTCTCCAATTAATTACAATACTTTAAATATATAGAATATGTTATAATTATTATTATTATTTTAAAATAACAATAGAACACAACTAAAGTCTAAAATAGTGCGACTGACTTAGAAAGACAGATTATTCTATAAAATTAATCGATATTTTCATTCTTCATCTATCGATATATCTTACTCTAAAAAACAATCGATGTATGGTTTCTATTATTAAAATTCACGATTTTTTATTTAGAGGTCACTTTTTTTAGATATAGAAAACATTGATTACACAATTTGGGATTGAATATGTAAAAGTTAAAATTCTATTTAAAATAATATCTCTTGTAAAATTTGAATATTGTAAAAATCACACCTCATTTTACGGGTTAATTCCTACTAACAAATTATTAAATTATAGAACTCCTACTTTTTTGTGTGTAATAAATAGCTTTATAATAATTTTTTTACATGCGAATCTTAATTTTTTGAATACAGTTATAATTTACAAAATTAAATTATTGAAAGATAATGATGGTTACACATTCATAATTGCATTAACTTTTCGATAAATTTATATGTCTTTAAGTTTGAACCTCTAATAGACACATCTAAATAAGTTCGATAATGGTGCGGTAAAAAATTCATAATTATGGTTATAATTGTTACTGTTTATTATGGTTAACCGTACCATTATGTTGTGGTGCAGTTATAATGATAAATTTTCTATCTATAATGGTTATGGCTACGGTATTTGATTTATACTCATGGTTAATATATAAATATAATAATTATTTGTTATTAATAAACTAATATATACTAAATATGATTGAAGTTGTTGTTATTATTAATATACTAATGTTGTTAATGTTTCATCGGTATTAATATTGAATTTTAATATTAAGTAGTGTGAATGTTAATGTTGAATGATATTAGTGTTATATATTTTTATTATTGGTAATATAGATTTATATATTTTTTTAAATAAGATTTTCAATCTTTTATTATATTACATGTGGAATGAATATGAGTATACGGGTAAAACCGTACTTAATAACCACATTTATTTTAATGATTATGATATTAAAAATTATACTCGTAATGATTATTATTATGATATGTAATTTGAAAATATAGTATAATTATAATATTTATCATCGCACCGTACCTCTAAAACCGACATATAAGTATAAGGTTCTCGGAATCCCTAATTGCACCGTTAGTGTTGAGTTTGAGCCAACGTGAGCATGTCAAAAGATGCTGGTGCACCATACTTTGAAAGTAGAGAATAGAGCCTACTAGAGATTATACTTATATAATAGAGAATATTGGTTTTGTCCGATCCTATTCATTTTATTCGAGGGTTAATTATCAAATAGGTGCTCCAACTTTATATGGTTTGACAAGTAGGTACCTAAACTTTGTTTTGCTGCAAATAGGTTATCCAACTTTGGGAAATTAGCAAATAGGTATCTACCGTTAATTTACTGTTAATAATAAACGGAAAATATCACGTGAAAAGTAAACAGGTACCTGAACTTGACATGGTTTAACAAACATGTACCTGAACATACACAAATTAGCAAGTAGATATCTGAACCGGTTCAAAATCTGGTTCGGTCGAATCACTTTATTTATTTATTTTTTTAAAAAGTATGGTTTATATGTCAAACAAATGCATGATTCAAATCAGACGTTCTCGGTGCATCTAAGTAGAGTTTATGGGGACTGAACTAAGGAAGTACCCGAACGAAAGCGACAATCACATAAACGAAGTCGAGAGCGATCTTATCCCAACCGGGGGTAACAAGGATGGATGGGGTCGAGATGGTGATGGACCCGAGCGATGGGTTCATGATTCCATAATGCACCGAGAACGTCTGGAGTTGAGTCATGCATGTGTTTGGTGTATATTTTTTTTTAATAAAAAAAATAAAGTGGTTCGACTGAACCGAATTTTGAACCGGGTTAGGTATCTACTTGCTAATTCGTGTAAGTTCATGTATTTTTTTGTCAAATCATGTCAAGTTCAGGTACTTGTTTGCTCCTCACATTATTTTCCGTTTATTCTTAACAGAGAATTAACGGTAGGTACCTATTTGCTAATTTCACAAAGTTGGGCAGCCTATTTGCAGCAAAAAAAAAAGTTTAGGTACCTAATTGCCAAACCATTTAAAGTTGGGGTACCTATTTGGTAATTAACTCTTTATTCAAACCATCATCCATTACGTGGCGGTCATTGATTGCTCTGTCTAGATATTTTGCCTAAAACACAGTTATGGACGCATTTAATTTCCTCTCTGGACAGTATTGATTGACCATTTCAGCTACCTTGTACTACTTATTTCATATCACAGTATTTTTATTTTTTAACGAATGATTTTAGATTGACTAAATAAACAAAAAATATTCAAGTCATAGACGAGAATAATGATAATATTTCATCATTATTACCAAAAAAAAAAGAAGATAATATTTCATCATTATTACCAAAACAAAAAGAAGATAATATTTCATCAAAATATACATCAATTAATAAGTAAATACCAAAATGTCATCAGTTTGCCAACAAATACAAATTTATACTACATCGTTAGTTCCATCGGCGAATGAGAGTCGCATATAGAACTTAGAAAGGTTTAAAGTTTCATTTTATTCATCAATTCCACTTATGATTTTCATTCGCGGGTGGAACTAACAGTGCAGTTCTGCCCGCGAATGGAATCGCGGATGAAATTGACGGTAAAAAAAAAATACGAATGAGAGTCACAGGTAGGTATATATTCGTATTTGTTGGCAAACTGAATACATTTTGGTATTTGCTTATTAATTATGGTATATTTTGGTGAAAAAATCGCATAATGAACGTTTATGACTCAAATTTTCAATTTTCAAGAGTTTCTAGTATAAGAGCTCTTATTCAAGAAAGACTTTTCTATTAATTTATTATGGGAAACATAGCATATTTGTTTTTAAAAATAATAATTGTTTAGATCGGGATGCTTCTAGAAAATTTACGAATCATCCATAATAATATAATATTTATAAATAAAATATTAAAGTGGACTAAATGAAACCTGAGAAGTGAGATCTGTACATGTGATTTAAATATAATTAGTCCAAGAAAGTGAATGGCAAATCAGTATGCATAATATTTTCCCCAATATTGAATTGTAGTCTAACAATAGAGTTGTTTTAAAAAATGGTGAACAAGATGGAGGTTCAAATTAACCTTTTATTTTATGGTAAAATATGACATTGTCCCCTAAAGTTTACTATTTTAAATTTTTTTCTTAAAATTTAAAGTCTCACCATAATTTTTGGATCAGATAAAAAATTATCCTACTGAATGACTGATAGATACTCTTTCAGTGATATATTTTTCATTTGATCCAACATTAGAGGAGACTTTAAATTTTAAGGAAGAATTTTAAAATTTGCGTAAACTTTAGGGGCAATATCGTACTTTATTATTTATTTTATATATAATAATGTAAAAAATAGCTTAAAATTCACTAGTTTAGAAAGAAAAATACAATTATTACTCTCGTTTCACTCAAATTTTAGATTGTTCCTATACATTATTTCATTCAACATTAACAAAAAAAACTAAAATAAGAGAGATACACTTTTCTTCTTGAATTATACTATGAATATTAATGAATCTAAATAAAAAAACCCGCAAAACTCAAAATAAAAGATGAACACTTTTTCGTGAGCAATCCCTCAAACTTTTTTTTCGTAAATCTGTATCAATACCAATTGACATTTGGTTCAATGGTATCACCCTTACTTGGATGTAAGAGATCGAAAGATCAATGTCCCAATATTATTATTTGGATGACAAAAAAAAAACATAGTAAGAATGAACGGCCATCAGCGCGCGTCTTCTTTACGCGCTCCGTGATGATCATGGACGGCACGTCGGCACATGACACCGTCAACCTCGCCATCGTCCGCCACGTGGATTTATTCATTTCTTTAGGTAATTTGTTTTTAAATTATTCCCTTGGCGGTTTATTATAGACCATAAAGCACGTGTAATCCAAATAGCTGTCTGGCCAGACAAAGTTGGACCCTAGAAGCTCCACGTGTTGAGGATCTACTGACTGTCCGTATAAATGAGCCACAAATGTTGACTGAGTTGCTGCTTCGCCTTCGCGACATTTATATGACCGTTTTTCTTGTTTCCGTTATCTAACCGTCAAGGCAAGGACACAAGTTATATGCAGATGGAAATTGCACCCCTAAAGTTTTAGAAAAAAACATTCAATAATTCTCCTAATGACTAGGATTCACAATAGTGCGATAAAATATAAAAAATAAAATTTATTTTATTTATGCGATTAACTATATATTATTAGTGTTGTGCGGGTATGGTAATAGTTTTATCTATAATAATAATAATTACAGCTATAATATTTGATTTATAACTATATATATAGTGTATATATCTATGTATAATTTTAAAATGTATGTTGAACTTGTTTTAAACTTGATTCTAATGAATTAAATTAAAGTGTGTAATACTTCTCTTATTATTTATGAACCAAAAAGTTCAAAATAAATTTATTTAATAAATACTAGAATAAAATATTAGTACTTTAAATATGTATATCCAAGTAAAATTATAGCTAATAATTATACTTATATTATGTATTTAAAAATCATACAATTATAATATTTATTATATTTGCACTATTATCATTACTCTACATCAGTGTATTTTTTTTTTTTCATATTTAGAGCCTTTAATTTGTCATACGACATATCGAGTTTGGGCTATGATATATGAAGTCTAGTATAAGGTTTAGTTAAACAAAAGCTATCTAACTAATCGGGTAATATAAAAGAACAATAGGACACATCCAAAACGTAATGTCCTCATCCTTCTCTAACAACCTGACATTTAGTCAGTTACGTGGCCTACTCAAACAGGTGAACCGTTGTTTTTTAAACAAAATTAGTGATGATCACTTACCCATCCATTAACTGTTCGTCACATCTCTACATCAAACATATTTTAAAAAAATACTTAAAAAAATTTACGTTTATTCAAGCTAAATTCGTTTTTTAGGATGGTTATTTGTTTTACTGTTTGATCCAACTCATCAAACCTAATTACTAAACCCTAATCTTTTTAATTGAATTCAAATAATTTCAACTTTAACGCTTCAATTTTTACCCAAACTAAGCGTAACAGCAAACAATTATGTGATTAGGCCATCCACCGAGATAACTCTAGGGATTTTTATAGAGACGTGAATTTTATTGGCAAAACCAAACTTTTATGTCGTAGAAAAGATATGGAAATGGAGGTGAACAATACACTTGAGTAATTTTATATTAAAGAAGAAAAGAAGAGAGTATGATTCCTCACAAATATGAGTTGATTACTCTGCCTTTCGCTTTCATTTGTAGTAGCTTTCAGATGTCGACCATCGTCATTATCATCCACCACCAAAGCAGACGACAGTGAACGGCTAAAGTTGGAGTAATTTTTTTCCTAACTATAAAAAAATATATATTGTGCAGTTCAGAGTGCAACGCATTAGGCATCCTACAGCACTCTGACTATTTTTTAATATTAACAAATAATGATTAAATAAAAAGTAATAAAATAACTGTTAGGCAATTCAATTATCTATTAATCTTATCTAGATCTCGTCTTTGAAAAATAAGCAAATAAAATGAATAAACAATTACATTATGACAATATGACCTAACAATTTATATATATATATATGGGTTAATTGTCAATTTGCCCCCTAATGTTTGGACCGAATTTAAGAATTCCATTTAAAGTTTAAAATTTTAATTTTTAGTCCTAATGTTTGGACGCCATCAAAAATCGCCAAATTCCGTCTTCAGTCCGTCTGATTCAAACGGAAATCCCGTCACGTGCCTTGCACATGCGTTTTCTTAAGAAATAAAGACAAAAATGCCCTTATTTCAAAAATGCCATCAGCATCATCGTCTTCAGGGCGAGGGTAGATCCAAATTTTAGAGGATGAAGGGCCTTTTCAAACAAGCATCTAGGGAAGTTCGTTTTCATGCCGGAAGACCATGAATTGGTCAAGATGCTGTATTTGTATATCACATTGGTTGATGTCATCATGTCTCTGGTGAATACTAGCAGCTCCGTACCCACAGCGAGGGATTCTCGGTCTGGGAAGATGGCGTATTCGTTTGAAATCATTCGGGGAAGATGCATCCATCGTTCTCGTATCGGATCAAAAGCTTCCCACTCAAGCAAATGGCAGGAGAAGTAAATCCAATGCTCGATGACACGATCTCGCTTCCTCAGCTTGTAGAGATCGCCGTTTGGAATGATCTTTGGCATCTGAAGAATCATGATCATTGGAATGATCTTGCGAGTCTCTAGGAGTTTGAGCTGAATTGGAGAGCTTGCAGTATTTTCTCGGGTGTTGAGTTTCTTCGGTTTCAATCTCCAGAGGACGCTTGTTGAGCATGCAATTGGCGTAACCCCAATTGCTTTCTTGCTTGCAGGATTTGGATAACGAACCTTGAACCAGATAGGAACCGCCTTCAAACATTCCTCAATATTTTGAAACGAACTAAACCACAATCCAATAGATGTGCCCTAAATCAACGACTGGAGCAGAAGAATCGTTGAGGAGTTCTGTCGAATAGCAGAATGGATCTGTTCAAACATCAATCGATTCATCATCACCAATCCAGAAAACGATAAGTTCAAAGTTCTGACTAGAATCGACAGTTTCAATCGACCAACTAATCTACGACACTAACGATTACCAACCAATCTGAATCTGATTCAATTCAGAAGTTAAAATGAAGCAATCGAGGCCCCAGATCCCCAAATATCATCAACAAAACGAAAAGACAAACTCAGCCTGCCGGTGATCGGAGCTTAGAATCAAGACAGGCGGCCGATTTAAAGGAGACTAATTATATTAAATCTGCCAAGAATGCTAAGCTAAGCAAGAACAAAGACTGAAATAAGGGCATTTTTGTCTTTGCATCTTCAGAAAACGCATGTGCAAGGCACGTGACGGGATTTCCGTTTGAATCAGACGGCCTGAAGACAGAATGGGGCAATTTTTGATGACGTCCAAACATTAGGACTAAAATTTAAAATTTTAAACTTTAAAGGGGATTCTTAAATTCGGTCCAAACATTAGGGGGCAAATTGACAATTAACCCATATATATATTAAAGAAGAAATTATAAATGTTTCATGACGAAACCCTGTTGGTCAAAAATTTTCACTCAAACTCAGACCTTTTATTAAAGAGGAAACTTTTATTAGAGAGGAAGCGTGAAGCCTTTACATCATCTTGTGTTGTTAATTCGCATGCAATCAATTGTGCATTTGATTACTTTTTAACTATTCTTTTAATGTCTTTAGGTGGTTAGAAAAGAAAAATTACTCCTATAGTTGCCCAAGAAACCACTTAATCTGCATGGCAATATAGTATAATATATACTATATATAGATATTTCTATTTTCTACCATGCAACATATATTACTGTACAATACCACCAACACTATCAATGTACGTACGAAATTAAGTTAAATCCACTCAAATAACATTATAACAAAAGAGCACACAAAGTTAGAAACACACTAAGTAATGCAAGGCGGTTCACCGGTGCACTTCAGATTAAAGGTTAGCACCCGGTCTTACCATTGGTTGTGCTATCGATCGGTATCACAACTATCCTTCATGCCGTTGCTCTGCCCCTCTTCCCCTGATTTAGCTTCAGACCTGGGAAGACAAGTAACACAATTGCTAAGACAATGAACAGACGCATATATATATACTCAATTCGGAAAGAAGAGAAAACAGGGATACGGTTAATACTTTATCTGCTTAACGAATTGTCCCTTCATTCGAGGCCGCTGTTCTGCAAGCTTTTTCCTGCTCTGGTACCGAACCTGGAAAAGAGGAATCATATTATGTAACTCAAGTTCTAGATAGATAGGATTTTTTTTTTAAAATAATAATAATAATAATTGTACCCTCTTATCGAAGCATCGTTCTTTCCTCTTCTGACGAAACTTGGTCAGGGCGGCCTCTCTCATAGCTACCCTATCTTCCTCCACCGCAATAACGCTGAATCCGCAACCACTTCCACAAGTTTTGGTGGTGCCATTTTCTGTGTCGTCTCCTCCACTTGGAGTGCTATTGCTCCTGTTTCCATCACTCCCTTGGTTACTCCCGCCTCCACTGATGTTTCCAGCATTTTCTTCCATAGCTAAATTTGATGATCTGTGTGGTGGAACTGAAGCAGCAGCAGCAGCAGCTGGTTCTGATATATTCTCATTGAGATCAGGGGACTGCTGATGGTGGTGGTAATGGTGGTGATGGTGATGGTGGTGGTGATGCTGCACTTGAACCTTTTGATGAGAGGCTTTTGATGGAAGTTCAGTTTCCTTAGAAGAAGACTTTTGGTATTCATTTTGTACGGGTTGGAAGGCTGAGGACTCTGATGACTTCAACACTAGTTGGTTGTTTTTCGTACTACCATTAGATTGCTGAGCGGACAGAACCCCGCACGATCTCTTTACGTCTGAACCATTATACAGTGGAGAGCTTCCTTTGTTTCCAGAGGGACCCTGTTAAAAGAGGTGAAATTGGAATGAAATTTGTGGAGCATGATAGTATAAAAGTTACCGTTTTTACAAGCAAGGGTGGCTCATAAGTAACAGTAAAATTTAAGATTAAATGCCCAATAGCTAGCTGTCTTGTGGCCGATGTGCTGGTTTTTAGCCGTTTTTATTTAGTGATATTTCATTATTTTCCTAGCTAAACTAACATTTTAGTGCAATTTGTTTGTTTTGTCTATTTTCTGTTAAGTTTCCTGTGGGAAATCCACAAGTGGAACATGCGTCTTCCTCCAGTTAGGCTGCCGCAATTTGGTATTTAACTAATTGTGTACCTGAGGAATAATGACATTCTTAAACAGATGGAGAAAATACCTGATTCACCGAGGATACTGTGCTGTACCTGTTAATTGCCAAATGGAGCACAAATTAGTTAATTGTTTAACTAATTAATTAAGTAATCAGAACCCAAAGTTCAAAGAATTTTCACTTACTTGGAGAATGCAGATAAATCTGAATGTCTCAAAGTGTTGTGGTCATCCTTAGCAGCCTTCCCATCATCAGACATGCCATGCAGCCTCTTCAGTGTTAGTTCCAGATACTGAACCACTCCTTGATCAAGATTTCTTTTGGTGCCCACGCCATTGCAATCCTTGCTCTGAGGCTGCGGTATACTACAATTGACAGCTCCATCTCCACCCCCGGCATTAAAACCTTCTGATCTCAGTTTTCCACATGTGCCACGTTCTTGATCTTGATGTCCCTTCTTTTTTGGCTTGCAATCAACTTCAGATAATGCATCTTCTATTTTCATGTCTTTACATGGACTCAGGTTTTCAGATATTACGTCTTTGCCCATGGCTACAGTGCCTGTATAATATAATTGAGCAGCTAAGTAAGAGAGGATGGACCTCCAGTAAAAGGAAAGACACATGTAACTTGGGAATACCATACCTTGTTGTTCATCCATTTTGTAATGCTTCTCAGGTCCTACATACATCACCTCAGCACAAGTAATGTCAAGAGCATCAGATTTAGGCATTTGATCTAGTGGAGATACATGTTTAATTTCAGCCGCCTTTTTGGTCCATGAAGTCTGCAGCAACATCAAACTATTATAAGTTGCCTTTTTGGTCCATGGTTTTTTCTCCAGAAGAAGAAGAAATGTCATGGTGGAGATGATAGTCATTTTGTTGATCTATAAATTATTTAGTCTGAAATAAATACCTCTGTGCACTTCTAATAGTTGAATATCCATTAAAAGCGTTCAGATGCAAGATACCTTTTAGGTTAACAATAATGAATTATGCTATCGATTGATGTGCCACGGTATTATCACAAATGGAGTTGAACCATAAAATATTGGGGAAACAACTTCTAACCGTCTAACAGTGTGGGGTTTGAAAGATATACTAAGATACTACCTCTGTGCCACTGACATTTCCACTGCACTTTTGAATGCTCAATCCATTGCCATGGTCCTCGCTGTTGCTGGTATTACTTTCGAAATCATTAGCGACCCTAAAATTTGCAGACTGCTCAGCCTGAGTTCCACTCTCACTCCCACTGCCACTTAACTGATAAAACATCATAAATAATTCTGAAAATCAAAAGATAACTGAAACAGATTTATAGTAAGAGTAAGAACAATAAAGAAAACAATCATGGCATAAGTTTTAGTCATCACAGAGTCTGGAATTTCTTACCTCACTTACAGACTTAGCATTTTTCTCTTAGGAAACTAAGTATAGTGTGAAAGTAGTAAAGGGAAACAAAAACTCACAGAGTAAGATCTTCTCCACACATGCTGCCAAAGGTTTTTAAGTTCGTTCTTTCTGATGGGTTTTGCCAAAAAATCAACTGCACCCTTTGACAAACACTTAAACACTATGCCCATAGAATCATGAGAAGACATCACTGCATGTACAGCTAGCTCATTAGACGTTGCACTTGATATGGAAAATGAAACTTAAACTAGAACCTTGAACAAAAAAGAACGCTTTTCATTATCATCTCATACATCAACGTGAGACTTACTAATCACAGGAATATTCTTCAAAGTCTTATGCCTCATAATCTTGCATAAAAGATCCATTCCTGATAGCAAAGGCGTAACCACTTCTGTTAAGACAAGATCAATACGAGAACTAACATCTTGCAATGTTTTCCATGCCTGAAGACCATGAGCAACAGCAGTAACTGCAAAACAGGTAGAAATGTCATCATTAACTTGTAATAACTTTTTCCACTGGAGGTTATGACATTTTACTAAAAAAAACAGCAACAAACAACGGTATGCAATTTACATGATGACAAGTCTAGGTTAATGAGTGAGGTCCAACTTTTGAGTTTGGGGTATACTCGGGAGAAAAGATCGGAATTTGAAGTTCCGACAAAATTTCTAGCAACAGATCAATAAGGGTCGCATGACTTCATTTCATACGCACAATGAAAGCTTAAAGGGAAAAGAATGTTTCATATATGTGTGTACTAAAAAGAAGAAAGATGGATGAAATTTTGAGATTAGTAAACAGACAGAAAGATATGTTTCAGTAAACATGTTTAAAGCCATATAACAGAAAACTTCAGTTTACATTAGTTTGTCCAATTAATTATATAAACTAAGGTAAACTTCATAGCGGAAAGCCGGAAAGGGATCTTTCCGATATGAACATTCCTCTTCTATAGTTAATTGGATAAGTAACGCTTGCACACCTCACACTCAATGGATCATTTGCAGGTTACTTCATTGGTGCAAAATCTCAATTTATAACAGTGTCGACACCAACTAAAGTTATGATTAGACAGAAACGGAATGGATGCTGACCTTCATAACTGCAATTCCGCAGCAGAGCACTCACAACATGTCGTGTTGAATCATCGCTTTCAACAAGAAGAACTTTCACCGATTTGACAGGAAGAAATCTCTCCCAATTTACTAGCGAACCTGGAGTTTGTTGCAGCTGTATTTTAAGATCATCTCGGGCCAGGACCTCCATTCCAGGCCCATGTCTAATGTCCCCATCTACATTATTGACCCCAGATTCATCTTCACCAGATGAGACCAAATTCTGACTACCAGATACATTTCTGTTCTTCACCTCACTTTGATCATAGCAAATCTGGGCATAATTTTCCACAAATGCTCTACCATTTCCAGTGGTATCATTATTCATTGCTGTAGCTTTCACTATTAACCAGATTCATAAAGACCACTCATAAGGAATAAAAGGGACATCACTACTCCACTATCCTGTACTGTCTGCAAATATAAACCTTACAAATCAATCAAGTCCATGCATCAATTTAGTTATGATACATAGTTAGAATCTCACATAACAGAATGAGAAACGATTGACACATCAGTTATCATTCTGTTCTGTGAATTGCAAAAAGTGAAACAATTCATAATCTAACTAATGTGTTTTTCGAAAAGTTAACTGAACTAAAACTTCTAACAATAGACAGTTGTAGCTAACAGCTGTAACTAGCAAAAGACGGAAGTAATCCGGAATATCGTGTACCTAGTTCAGATACACAACAAATGAACAAAAATAAAATAAAAAAGAAATAATATGGAAGTAGCAATCAGAATTTAGAACACACTTCAACATGAATCTTCTCCCAAAACACGGTTATGCCTCTAACGTCCAACACTTAGACGAATCACTGTTCAGAAACCTGCATTAACCTAGACGAATACACAAGGATTGCAGAACTGAAAGTGGAAACCAAGCAATTGTCTATTGACCACAGCCTGCGGACTACAAATTGCAGAACCTACAGTCAGATTTTCCGATTAGAATCAGAAGCCAAATCTAAGCCCTCTCTGACTTTAATATCGTTCTCCAGCCTTTTCAATGAGCATAAAAATAAACAAAGCAGAAAATGAATCTCTCAGCACCAACATCGATGCTACCTTCAGTCCTTACCTCATGAAAGTAAAACCAACATTGTGGAGCTCGATTCGGAGACCGAAACCAGGTCAACACAGAATCCTGCTTCCAAAATCAGAATCTACAACATAATGAAACGAAATGGAATGAATAACGAAATCTGCAGAGAATAAGTTAGGCGAAAGCTTTAGGATTCGATGAGTTTCCAGAGGCGCTGCGGAAAGAGGCTTGACTGGTTGAGAATCTGCAAAGCTTTTCTTAAAGAGAGAGGGTCAGAGGGAGAAGGAGAGAGTCGTCGAGAAGATTTTTTTATGGGGAGGTGGTGATGTGGCATAAGTGGAGGCCGTGAAGAGGTCCAGAGAAATTAACGTGGCATGTGGGCCGGATCATCCAACGTGGTGGACAATATCAAAACAAGGAAAGCGAGGAGCTCGAATCTTTTCGTGCCTCCTCGCTCGTCGGATAAAATCGGCTGGTGGTGACTTTGGTGCATGTGCCACTTGATACGGCGTCGTTTAGATATTATCTCCAGTGTGCATCCCCAACTTTAGCCTTTGTACACTTGTACCCTTTATTCCATTTTAAGTAACTTCTCGGCTAGATCTTTCAAGAATGTATCAATGATCTTTCTTTTCACATTTTTAAATGTTTTAACAATATATGATCCTTCTTCTTAGGGTTGAATCGAATTCCCGACAAGACCGGCCCGATTAGGACCGAGGCCGAGCAGATGGATTTTTTTCTTCAAAGTCGGTCTCAGACTTTTTTTTTCCGAAAGCACATTTAGGACCGAACCGAAGGAATGTGGATTTGAGATTTTCATAATACCACACCGAATGAATGTGGATTTTGAAGATTTTCTATCTCTATAAAAGATGCATCCTGATAAATTTACAAACCACGCAGCCATGCAGTGAACTCATAGCGAACTATTCTTTCTCATTTTACTAAAGAATACCATAAGCTTATAGTTTTTTTTGGGTGCAGATTCGGTCCAGGTCCGAGACCGGCCCAAGTCAAGAAAGACCGACTCGAACAGACTTTTTTGATTGAGGTCGGTCTCGGTCCTCCAGAAGGCAAAACTAAAATTTCGGTCTCGGTCTTACCTTCCAGACCAGCCCGGTCCGCCCATGATCAGCTCTACAGTTCTTCTAAGAAGGGTAAATGCAAATTAATTATAAAGCCAAAGTCTTGCCGTATAAGTTGCAGACATACGGCCTTATGCATTTCTTACTGTAAGTGAACATAGAATCATTCATTCCCCCACATAACAAGAGACAACAGTACATCTAGGATGTAGTATCTTTTCAAAACAATCTACAAACATAATTCAACATCATTGATTTATCATAAGAATAAAACCTGTAACTTGTAAAAGATAATTATCTGTAGGAGATAATATTTTATATGTAGAACTATACTGGGAATCAGAAGACCCAACCCTGAACCCACATATTCTCAACTCCATCATAGAGTTGAAGTATTTGCAGAAGTATAACACAAGACACAACACGATTGAACTCTTCTCATACCTCAATATGAGAATCTGAATAAAAAGTCACTCCACCAGCACATCCTCAGGATTAAACTTTAAAGATTCCGACCAAATGAGCTCCTTTATGTCATCTTCGTCCAAGGATGTCTGCTCGAAATCAAACACAAATGGGGACAGGCAGATTGGCTCCTCATTGATCTCGTGAAGACTTAAAAGGTAAGGATGGTTGAGAGCTTCCTCAACTAAACATGCAAGATTTAAACCAGTGTTAGCAAAAACATGTAGTAATGAAGATCATAACCGAGCAAAAGTCATTATTACCGGTTATACGCTTGCTTGGATCAAAAACTAGCATCTTCTCTGCTAAATCAATGGCAGTTGCAGAAGCATTTGGAAACTTCTCAGAAAATTGTTGTTTTGGCACTTGAGGAAGTTGTTTAAGATACTTTCGGGCGTTTTCACTTCTTAGAAACCCCAGATCAGAATCATCAGGGGATCCTAGCAGCTGCCAAAAGGAGCAATTTTATATCAAGAATGATTTATAGCATATTCCTAGTCATAAATCATAATGCTAAAGAAAGCAACTTCTACTTTTGGAATTTATAAAAGAGAAATAAATTGGCACCTCGGTTATAAGACTCAATTGTTGGACGTAGTCTTTGCCTGGGAAAAGCGGTTCCCTTGTAATCATTTCCATGAGGATGCAACCGACAGACCAGACATCAATGGCTGCAGTATATTCTGAACAGTTGAGCAGCAATTCAGGAGCTCGATACCATCTTGTGACGACATATTCAGTCATGAGGTCTGCTTCTGACGTGGTTCTTGCAAGGCCAAAGTCACAGATTTTGAGGTCACAGTTTGAATTCAGAAGAAGGTTACTTGGTTTCAGATCTCGGTGAAGAACATTCGCTGAGTGTACATATTTCAGCCCCCTAAGGAGTTGATACAGGAAATACTGCAGAAATAGGAGATATACATTTAATTGTGTATTTTATTTCTCCAATCTCTAAAGCCTGCTCTACTGATTATAATTAATCACGAAATGCAAACTATATCTGTTTTTCCACTACATTTCAGAGTTGCAACAAGAACTCAGATAGTTAATATGTCTGTCCGCTTCCTTAGTCTAGAGTTTATTTCATCTGGGTGTTCATCGTTATTTTACCATCAATATTAAATTCTTAGATTGAAGATGGCTCAATACACTAACCCATGGAGTATACTTAAAATAACAATCAACATACTTCATCTAAATTTGTATGAGAAATGAAGATAGCCAAAACTTAGATTTGAAGACTCACTTGATAGTGATCATCTGTCAGAGATTGGCTTGAACGTATGATCTGATTCAAATCAGTGTCCATTAACTCATACACTATGTAAACATCATTGAAATTCTCCCTATCTGGTGGCTTAATTATGTCCTTGATCTTAATTACCTGCAGAATAAAAGGCAGTATTATTCAGTCATAAAATGGCAGATAAAGAATTAGTGCGATACTGGATTGTTACTTCTTATGAAATTTACATTCTCATGATCCATGTGGCCAAGGAGCTTGATCTCTCGGAGAGTCCTCTTAGCATCAATCCGATTATCAAATGCATTTCCAATCTTCTTGATCGCAATATCTTCCTTGGACTCGGAGTTGGTTGCACAACTGCAGTGAAATTCAAGATTTCATCAATTCATGGAACTGAAACCCAAGCTCTACACGGAAGTCCGAATAATCTAATACAAGCTACACAAATCAACTTTCTCAGATTCACATGAACAAATCGAGGTATTACCAGACAATCCCATATGCACCGCGACCTACAGGCTGTATCGGAGGTATATACTTTGCAGACACTTCGAAAACATTACCCAGTACGTTATACTGTACGTATCTCCCTCCGAAAGTTGGAGCTCCTCCATTTTCATCGGAAGCCTTGTTCTCGTCCTTCATTTCTGTGGGCAACTCGGAGTGAAAGGCAGGGAGCGTTTATGAAATCAACTTTCAAGGAGATCGAAAATCCCGATGGATACTTGATAGTTGAAGCTCCGATTTGAGAGTAAAAAGATGAATCAAAAGCAAAAGGGAGGGAAAAATAGGATTTCAGTGAGGGGCGGAGGAGACTGTAGTGCTGCTGTTGATTGAATTGGAAGAGATGGAGGGGACGGAAGAAAATATTTCAAATGTTTTGCCCCCCAAAGTAATTTCAAATGCATCTGAATTCTACACCACTTGAACTCAGCAGAAAACCCATTTGGGCCTACAAATATATATAATATTAAAACGTTCTTTAAAATTTAAATACTAAAAAGCTATCGACCGCTATTTTAGGTAATTGTTTATTATTATAGAAGTAAAAACGTTAATGTTTTTTCTACGATGATTTTATTTCATCTCCGAAACATTTAATACTAATAAAATTACCAATATATGAATAAATATGATGATTTAGTTATCACTTAATAAGATTTGTTTGATACAAAATTATAAAATAATTACTGGATGTCACAATTAGTTTTGTATGAGACTTAATTATTACTTAATTAATAAATTTATGCTTAATAATATTTAAATACAAAATAATATATAGAATTGTTATAGAAAATTGATCATATGTAAAATGACGTATCGGTTAAGTATTTCATCCTTTAAATAGAAACCTTAAGTTTGAGATATAAGATCGAAATAAAAATCATGATCAACACTCACATTCTCTTCAGAGTTTACTTCAGTATGAATAAGAATTATTATAAATGTAAAGTAAGCGTACCAATAATAATGTGTTTAAAATGGAGACCCCTCCTTAAATAACACTTTGAAAAAAAAATTGTCATAGAAAATAAAACAATTTGATTATTTAAATCTAATATTTATAATGAAAAAAGGATCATTAACAACTTTAGGTAGGATAACTTACTCTCTCTGCCCAGGAAAGCCCCAAATGTGCGATTTTAGGGTTTGATACTGTGGTGGATTGCAATCCGCTGTTCAATCAGCTATAATCTTGGCATTAATTGCCAACGGTTCTTGATTTCGGTCTCATCACTGCCAGCTGCCACTCTGGTCCAGCTGCCCTGTGGAACTCTGCATACGGACAGAAGGAAAGGAGACAAGCTGCGCAGGAGACGGGACACGCCATAAGCTCGCGACAAATCAGAAAGAGAGAAGGGAATACTGGTCCAGATGGCGACAGACTGACCTGAAGGAAGCTGTTTGACTGAGAGGATCCCAACGCAAGCCAATCAAGCTGTCTTCGAAAATTCACGGGGCATTTATTGCAAAGGCCCACCGCCTGTTGCAAACCGAGTCTGACCAATCAGGATCTCCCTAGCACACAAAACCCATGCAATTCCATGCAGAGAGGCGGCCATTTTTGCTACAGGATACCGAAACCAAAGCACATCTGTTCTTGACAAATTTTCCTGTTTTATTCTGATAAGCCTCCTTTTCTACTGATTGCAGGGGTAGAGACAGCGGTGACGACGAGTGGACCACGGCTAGGATGACTAGTCCTAGAGCTGATTCTGGAGATCAAAACAGTACCCGGGACATCTGGGACTTGAGCCAAAACCCGTGTCAAAAGGAGAGTGTGCGGTATGTGGGTAAGATCATATCCCACAAACCAGTGAAACTGAATGTGATAAACAGTGTGCTGGATCAGGCCTGGGCTAGGTTTAAAACTGTTGTTATTACTGAGACGGCCCCGGGAATTCTTGAATTTGTGTTTGGAAGTGATGAGGATAGAGTCAAGATTATTGATATGTCGCCATGGGCGATCAATGGGCATATTCTCAGCATTAAGAGATGGGATCCAAGTATAGGGCTAAGCGAGGTTGAATTCAATATGGTTACATTTTGGGTGCAAATACATGACTTGGGTTATGAAAAATTCAGCATCAGTAATGCAAGGAAAGTGGGTGACCGAATTGGGAGATGCATTGAGGTGGAATCTGATGAGGCTCTTGCGAAAAGAAGTTTCATGCGCATGAAAATCGAAGTGGAGGTGACGAAACCTCTTATGGCGGGATTTTGGTGGACGAACTCTCAAGGGGCTGAAAAGTGGGCCACAATCAAATATGAGCGGCTTTCGGATTTCTGTTATGCATGTGGCACCCTAGGGCATACTACTCAAATATGCAAAGAGGAAGTTAAGCGCTCGGAGACGAACCCCATAGCACCGGCTTATGGGCCGTGGCTAATTGCCACAAGACCAAAACCATCCTCCCCAACCAAAAACAAGCATGGGGGGGAGGGCCACCGAACACCAGGACAAAAAGCTGGAAACAGGAAGTCTTGGTACGAGGTTATGGCGGAAGCTCGGGAGACGGAGATGAACACAGCTGCAAACAACAAGAAGGAGGAGGGACAAAGGAACGGGCGTGAGACGCAGGGTGGGAAGGATCAGGCTGGAAGTGAGGAAGGGATGGAGGTTGATGATGAGCAGGGGAGGTGCTGCACCGTAGCAAACCAGAACAAGATGGATGATGACAGAACAGATCTCGACAAGCTGGATGAAGACAGAACAGATCTCCTTGATCTGAACACAACTCCTACTGAGAACATGATGATCATTGCCCACTCACCCCCACCTCAAACCACCACCAACCTTGTCCCCGAAGACATGCACAGACCAAACCAAATCCCATGGCCACATCAGACCAACCAAACACCCCGTAACACAAGCAACAGCCAACCTACCACCATCCATAATTACCACCACATATATACCAACCCACCCATACACATCCCACGCCCACAAGCCATACAGACCGAACCTCCCAGAATAACACACCTGCCCGATGCAAACATATACCCCCTACCAGATGTACCCTACCTCCTCCATCCATATACGGTCGAAAACCCACCCGATACACCGCCAAAGACACCCACACATGACCACCAGCCGATTGTTACGGGCCTTAGCCCCTTCCTAAACAGAATGTCTCTCAAGAGAATGCATGACGACGTGGAGGAGGAGAGACACGACATGAAGAGGATAAGAAGGGAAAGGGACGAACCAAAGCCAGAGAGTAAGGGTGGGACATCAAAGGGCAAGAAAACGAGCCCAAAGAAGAAGGGAATCCGCGGCAAACCAATGAGAAGGAAACGTGACACGAGCCGACCGGGGGGGCTTAAGAGTGAAAACACGAGAGACAATGACGATACGGGTTGTGGTGGCTGTCCCGGAACAGCCACGGGGTCTCAATGAGTCTACTCGTATGGAATTGTCAAGGGTTGAGGTCTACCTTGACAATCCAAAATATCAAAGACCTCAAGAAGAGGTATCGCCCAAACATCATTTTTCTCATGGAGACCAAGAACGGGGATACCTTTTGCGAGACGGTACAGAAACAAATGGGAATGACGAATTCGAAGTATATTACACCACTAGGGGCAGCCGGGGGCCTTACCTTGTGGTGGGACGATGAAACCACAATCAACATCAAGAAGGAAAGTCAAAACGTTATTGATTGCGAAATCTCCATAAACAACAAGATGGACTCGAGTTTTATTACATGGGTGTATGCGGACACGAATGAACAAGCAAGAGAGGACAATTGGAATACGTTGAGAGGTATTGGGGCTGGCCGAAACAGTAGGTGGATGCTTGTGGGTGATTTCAACACCATAAGCAAACCACACGAGAAGGAAGGAGGACGCAACAAACCCCAAAGGCAAATGGATAGCTTCAATAGACTAATGGAGGACATCCAAGTCGAGGATATGGGATCGAAGGGCCAAATATTCACATGGTGCAACAATCGTAGCGGAGACGCCCGAATAAGCCAAAGATTAGACCGTGCCCTCATCAATGCTCAATGGGCAAGCCACTACCCAAGGTGTCAATGCATTAATGAGTTAGCTCTTGGATCGGACCACACGCCCCTCATAATCAATGTGGCCGAACCTAAGAGGAGAACAAGGCGACGGTTCAAATTCGAGGAAATGTGGTTAGAGGACCCGAGATGTAAGGAAGTAATCAAGGAGGCATGGCTCAAGCAACCGAGGCAAACAAACGGAAGTGAGGTCACTAGACGACTAAACATGTGCCGAACTGAACTTGTCAAATGGAGTAAGGGAAAGTTTGGAAACAATGCTCGGATATTGGGGGAGTTAAAAAATAAGCTCCGAAGGAACTCGTCCCCGAACATGTCACAAGATGAAGTTGATGAGGAAAGGAGGCTAAAGGCTCGAATAAGAGACATAGGGAAACGGGAGGAAATTTACTGGAGACAACGATCTCGTGTCAAGTGGCTTAATGAGGGGGACCGAAACACTAAGTTTTTCCACCTTACTACATCGGCTAGGAGAAGGAGGAACAACATATGCCGCATTAAACGGGGAGATGGGAGATGGTTAACGGAGGATGAGGATATTGCTCGGGAGATGAGAACATATTTTGGTGACATATTCAGAACTGCGGGACAACATTCGAGTGGCTCGATTCTTGACTGCATACCCCACCAAATCTCGACTGAGATAAACCATGACCTCACAAAACCGATACTGGATGAAGAGATTAGGGCGGCAACTTTCCAAATGGGCGGGTCAAAAGCTCCGGGCCCAGATGGTTTCCCGGGTCTGTTTTATCAAAGGAATTGGCACACCGTGGGACCAGCTGTCATCACCGCAGTCAAAACCTTCTTCATATCAGGTATCATTCCCCACCCTATAAATCAAACAGATGTGGTACTTATTCCTAAAATACAAAACCCCGTTGCCCCAACGGATTTTCGACCAATAAGCTGTTGCAACTTTCTATATAAGATTATCTCAAAGGTTCTGGTAAATAGGTTGAAAACCTACTTGCCAGAACTTATCACCCCGTATCAGAGTGCGTTTGTGGCAGGCCGAGCTATCCACGACAACATCCTTGTGGCACACGAAGCCTTTCACTACCTCAAGACACGGAGACAAAAAGAAGAGGTTGAATGTGCCCTCAAGGTGGACATGCAAAAAGCGTATGACCGGGTGGAATGGGACTTCTTAATAGCGAGCCTCCGCAAACGAGGCTTCGCGGACCAATGGTTAGAATGGATCCATGCGTGCATAAGCACTACTACGTACAAGGTGGTAGTCAATGGTGAGCGCACAACGACTATCTACCCAACCCGGGGTATCAGACAAGGTGACCCACTGTCACCCTATTTATTTATCCTCCTTGCGGATGTACTATCAAGGAACATAGAACAGGAGACAGGGGCGGGGCGACTGGTTGGGATCACACTTGGTAGAGCATGCCCCGAACTCCACCACATGCTCTTTGCAGATGACTCCTTATTCTTCCTAAGGGGAACTGCACAGAATGCCCAGCGTCTTAAAGAGATTCTAGAGAGTTACTGCCATGCATCAGGGCAAAAGATAAATGAAGCAAAGTCCGCTCTCTTTTTCAATAGAGGGGCTAACATAGACGTAGTCCGAGAAGTGGAAGCAACCTTGAACATAAGGAGCACATCAGATCCCGGGATGTACTTGGGTCTTCCAACAATATGGGGGAGATCTAAGAAGGAGGCATTGGGTTATTTAAAGAACAGGATCCGTGACAAACTGGCAGGATGGCGACCAAAAACATTGAATCAGGCAGGCAAGGAGGTACTCATTAAAGCGGTCATCACGGCTATCCCCACATACATAATGAGCATCTTCAACCTGCCCAAGACTTGGTGTTCGGAGGTAAACTCTCTTATAGCGGATTTCTGGTGGGGATCAACAATGCAAAACAGAAAGACACATTGGAGGCGCTGGGAGTTACTAACGACATCAAAGAGCTCGGGGGGACTGGGATTCCGGGAACTACAAACTTTTAATAAGGCTCTCCTAACAAAGATGGCGGCTAGAATAATGAACGAACCGTCATCAATGTGGGTGAAAATTATGAAGGGTTTGTATTTCCCGAATATAAGTTTCCTTGATGCAAGACGGGGGGGACGAGCCTCGTGGGGTTGAAGCAGTTTACTTTTGGGACGTGATGTGCTTAAGAGTGAGGGACTATGGCAGCTGGGCTCGGGGGAGAAGATTAAAATCTTCTCGGACCCGTGGATTGTCTCCAAGCCGGGCTACAGGGCAGATGGTGTCTTCCAAGGGGAGGCGAGCGCAGCACCAAGGGTGAGGGAGCTGCTCAGCATCGATGGCAAATGGGACGCCACCAAGGTCCACCAGTACCTGACAGAGGAGGATGCAACGTTTGTAATGGCCATGACGATACCATCCACGGTCAGGGAGGACTTCTACTTGTGGCCGCATTCGAAGACAGGTGATCCCCAGGCACGGTCTGTGTACCATCGACTACGGGAGATCGGACAGGGCGAGAGGCACAGAGCAGACGACGACCGAGTAGGATCAGGCCTCTGGAAAGCCATTTGGGGGGCGACAATCCAACCAAAGGTGAAGAACTTTGCCTGGAGGTTGGCCACAAACGGTATAGCAGTGAAAGTGAACCTGATAAGAAGAGGAATCGCAGTAGACCCGAGTTGTTCCGTGTGTGGACAAGCGGAGACCGGTGAACATATGATGATCCACTGCAAGTGGACAGAACCAGTCTGGCTAGCTATGACTGGAACTCGGCCGGGTGATCTGCAGGTGACGGATGTGCGCAGCTGGCTCGAGGAGACACGAAGGAACTGGACGGGCACGAGGAAGGAACGAGAGAAGCAGTGGGCTACGTACATGGTTACTGCATGGTGTGTATGGAAAACAAGGTGTCGTGCTGAGTTTGATGGAGTTGCGCCTGATCCAGCAGCCACGGTGGAAGAAATACAGAGGACACTACGTGAGACGACAGACCAGGCGAGGACCCAAACGGAGAACAGGTTACCACGGCACCAGCTGTGGGAGAGACCGACGACGGGTACGGTGAAGATCAACTGCGACGCATCATGGTGCCCGCGAACGAAGACGGCCGGATTAGGAGTCGTGGCAAGGAACGAGAACGGGACGGTCATTGGCGGAGTCAATCGGAAACTGCGAGGGGATGATAGCACGATGATGGAAGCATTGGCAATACATGAAGGAATCCGACTAGCAAAAGAAATGGAATGGCCCGATATAATTATAGAGTCGGACTCGCAGGTGGTTATCAAACAACTCCAACAAGGACCGACTGAATGGAGAACAAGAACGATAATCTCAAACACCAGAACACTAGCGATTGAGATCGACAAAGTGGAATGGCGAGCTATCCCGAGGTTGGCGAATGAAAGCGCAAACTGGATCGCGAAGCAAGCTAGGATGGGAGTGCGTCTTAACGATTGGGTCACCCGACCCCCACTCCCTTTTGTTGTCATTTTAACAAACGATTGTAATATGGACCCCCCGTGACTCTATGTCACGCCGTTTTATTGGTTTAATCGAATGAAACGAGTATTTGATCAAAAAAAAAAAAGGTAGGATAACTTAGGATACAACATCAATAAATGATATGTAACGGTACATTAAACCATATATATGTTTGACCTTAACATATACTATGTTTAAATAACTTTTATACGTTTATGTATATTTATTAATCGCGCGTGTATACATATAATACGTTTAAATATGTTCATAGAATTAATATGAAATTAGTGAATTTCGTGTTGTATTGTGTCATATTATATCGGTTTTATTTGTATTGTATCATGTGAATTAATATATTTTTGTTATTCAATAAAGTTAATTGTGTTTGCATATCATGTTACGTATGATCTATTAATTAAGGGAAAAGTCAGTAAATACACCCGGATGTTTTTTTTTTTTGTAACTGGACCCTTATGTTTTTTGTCGTATGTTATGACACCCGTATGTTTCAATTTGTTGGTAATTGGACCAATCGTTAATTCTACCCGTTAACTCTCACGTGATTAGCATGTACAACGTTTATTTTGAAAAAAATAAATGTAAAAAGACTACTTTGCCCCTCACTCATTCATCACCCTCGACCGATCCTTCTTCTTCTTTCATACGGTTTCTTTTCATTTCTCCCTCCAAAACCTAAAAACCACTCCTTGCCCTGCGACCGAGCTAGCGACCGCGACGACCTCTCCAAAACCTCACCTGCGACCGAGCTAGCGACCCCTTCTCGTCTCCCCTGCGACCGATACTAACCTGTCGTTGTCTTCTCCGCTGCAACGCTGGTGGGTTGTCTTCTCCCCTTCGACCGGTTCGACCAGCATTGTCTCGGCCTCTCGTTTCTCCGACCAAATTCGAAGGTGGGTTGTGCTGTTGGTTTTGTATAGTATTGTGGGTTGTGCTGTTGGTTTTGTATAGTTGGTTAGGATAGTTGATTTGCCATTGCTTAGGATAACCGATTGTTTGTTTTGTATAGTATTATGGGTTGTGCTGTTGGTTTTGTCTAACAGATAGGTGTTGCTTAGGATAACCGATTGTGCTGTTGCTTAGGATAGTTGATTTGCCCCGAACAGATAGGTGCTGTTTGTTTTGTCTAAGCTTAGTAGAGTTGCCCCGAACATATAGGTGATTTGCCCCGATTTGCCTAAGCTTAGGAGAGTTGATTTTCCAGGATTTGTGTATATTGATTTGTATTGTTTTGAATTTGTTAGGTAAATTATGGACAAGGATGGCCAAAACCGAAATTACAATTTGAGCATTAACCACAACAGACAGTTTATTGATGGAAATTGGGTTGGACAAACTGAAGTGGCTGATTTAGGAAGGGACATACTCAGTTATGAGACCTTGAAGGTGTTTATGGAGTATTACGGTTTAGTAGCGGGTGGGTGTATTTGCTATCTCCCTCCTAGAGGTGATTTGAAGACAGATTTAGAGGTTTTGAAAAGTGATGATGATGTTTCTGAAATGGTGGAGAGGCAGGCTGGAAGTTTGGATTTGGAATTGTATGTGTTAGCACCCTTCGATCATGATGTATGTGCGAAGGATCCCTTTACGGAAGCCATTTGACTGAAAGCAATGCAACGGATAGAAAAGGCATTGGAGAGTCAACTTAGGCCCGATAAAGGCAAACGTCCCATGGAAGAAGACTATGCGATGTCTTCATCAGAGGAGACAGATTCACTATCGGATGCCATATCCGATCCGAATTGGAAAGCTGGTAATGATGACAATAACGAAGATGATGAAGATGAGTGCCCCGATGTTAATCGTCCCGCGAAGAAGAAAAGAACAAATAAGGGTCCTGATTTTGAGACTGGTGCAAGTTCAGGTGTCCCCCGGACAGGATTGAATGAGGCTGACTTTGAAGACCTGCTATACGGTGGCAACATTGAAGATTGTCCAACTAGGCAAGTTCACGTTGTTGAACCAGTCGACGTGGGAGAAGGTCAGTGCCGAAGTGACACACTTACTACACCCGTTCGTTCTGACGTGGAAGGCGACATCACAAGTGCACGGACTTACCAAATATTTGATGAGGCTCTGAACGCGGAAACGGTTGGCAATCAAAGACCGAAACATGAACTGAAATTAGAGATGCGGTTCATAGATGGTCATGCATTCAGGAAGCATGTCGTCGAACATAGCATTGAGGAAGGGTACGAACCAGATTTTAGCAAGAAAAACAACGCCGACCGTGTTGAAGTACATTGCAAGCAAGATTGCGGGTTTTTAGTTGTGGGTGCGAAAATGAACCGAGAGAAAACATTCCAAATCAGAAAGTTGGTCACGGAACACAAGTGCGGACGAGCATACCATACCAAAAAAATTGGTGGAAAATGGATTGTCGATACCTTCATGGAACTCATAAGGAACGAACCCAGTATAAAGAGTAAGACTATTGCTGAGGAGATTCAGAAAAGGTACAACTTTGACGTTAACAGGTGGAACATTTGCAAGGGGATCAAGTTGGCTCGGAAAGCCCTTGACGGAGATAGAGTTTGGCAGTTTGAGAGGCTACGGGATTATGCAGGCACAGTTTTGTTGCACAACCCTAACAGTAGTGTGTTCATACAAGTTGATCCCATCCCGTCACCACTTCGTCCCAAATTTGAACGTATGTATGTCTGCTTAAAGGCATGTGTGGATGGGTTCAGAGCTGGGTGCAGACCCTTCCTAGGCTTGGATGGGTGCCATCTGAAGGGAGTCGATGGTGGCCAATTATTATCTGCAGTTTCGAGAGATGCAGATAACCGAGTGTTTCCCATTGCTTACGCATGGGTTGAGGCTAAAACTGGAAGTTCATGGACTTGGTTCCTTGATTTGTTGAGTAAAGACGTGGGTTCCGACAGGAACTGGGTGATCATGTCAGATAGACAGAAGGTTAGTTCATGCACATTCATGCAACCTTTCAGAATGTTTATTTCCATTTATAACTACCACATGTTTACGCTACTTCGAAATATATGTACTATATGTTTCAACCGTGTGGTTGTTAATACATCTACATGTTTATGTGTTTGTAGGGTTTAATATCGGCAGTCGAGGAGGTTCTGCCTTTTAGTGACCATCGGTTCTGTGCCAGGCACATACACCAGAACATGCTGTCGAAGCACATGAACGACGCGGGTATAAAATTCCGATTCTGGGCTGCCGCAAGCGCGTACAACTATCACCGCCATAAAGTTCACATGGACTGGCTAAAACTGAATTTCAGGGGTGCATGGGAATACCTAAATGAGATTGACCCCAAGACCTGGTGCAGGTACGAGTTTCACCCGGAGTCAAAGACTGATCTGATAGTCAACAACTGTTCAGAAAGCTGGAACAGTAAGATCATCATGGCCCGTGACAAACCAATCATTACCCTCATGGAAAGTCTCCGAAGGATGTTGATGACTGATTTCCAGATGAGGAGGCAGGAAGCCAATACTAACGAAGGTGTGCTCACGTCGAACGTTCTGGATAAGATCAAGAAGAAGAAAACGTCAGCTCGTGGAATGCATGTGCTATACGCAGGGGAAGGAGAATATGAGGTACGAATTGGAACAACGTACCAACACAAGGTTGATTTGAATGCTAAAAGATGCAGTTGTCTGGAATGGGATCTGTCGGGTATTCCTTGTCCTCATGCAACTGCATGTTTGATGAGTGCAAGGATTTTTGACTTTTCTGAGTATGTCCACCCATACTATCATGTGTCTACTATGAGGAAGATTTACGCCCCGATAATACACCCGTTGCCTGGGGTAGACGATTGGGTACATATAGATGCATTGCCAATTGATCCACCAGATGTTAGGTAGATAGGGGGAAGACCGAAGAAGAAACGAACTAGGTCATCGACTGAACCCACCAACAAGAGCACAACAAAGCTGACAAAACATGGGTTAAAACAGTTTTGCTCAGTCTGCAAAGAAACAGGACACAACAAGAGAGGATGTCCTAAGTCAAACATGGGTGGATCAACAAGTGAAGCGACTGAAGCATTTGCAACACAACAGTCTCAGTCTACGACATCGACATCGACAAGAAAGGTACATGTTCGTTTCTATTCTAAACATGGTTTTCAAATCGTACATATTCTAAACATGTTTCTCTTTTCCGAAGAAACGAAGAGGACCTGTTCGTCGGAAGTTGAACACCGACAATGTCACACGGATGGACCCACCAGAACCACGGATGGCCGAGCCACAAATGGACCCACCACCAGAACCACGGATGGCCGAGCCACAAATGGACCCACCACCAGAACATCCAATGGCCGAGGCAGAAAACATCCCAGCAGAACCACATGTGGAGCCTCAAAAGAGAACAAGAAGGGTCAAGTTGTCCGTGAGACGAAGCAAACCCAAGGTATGTAAATTGCGTATTCACGATATATTGGGTTATGTACAGCATTTTCAGCATGTCTAGTTCTGTAGGTTGATCGACCGTCTTCATCGAAGTCGGCACCAAAGCCAGCACCAATCAACATAGAATCGGACGATGATTTTCAGCCGGTGCGATCAAGTGCCCCAGAGTTGTCCAGTTGCCGTGCATTAGTGTTATCTCCTCAACCACTTAAAAGTGGGAAAACCAAAAAGAAGAAGACGGTACGTGCTTCCCGCAGCTCACCCCGTTTTGTGCGAAGATCAACTCAGTGAAAGCGAAGTCAACACCATTAGTGAAAGACATGGATGTTTGTTTGTTAAACCGTTTGTTTGTTAGGTTGGGTGACTTCATTTTGTTGGATTATATTAGGTTGGTTGAACATTTGTGTTGGATACTATCTTGTCTGGAATGTATTGTGTGGAACCTTCGTTTGTGTTACAACAGGTTTGTCTGTGTTCTGTTCGTGGGTGTATTGTGTTGGAATGTATTGTGTGGAACCTGCGGTTGGTTTGTGTGTTGTTGGATATTATGTTAAAACAAGTTGGTTTTTGTTCTGTTGATTTGTCTGTTCTGTTGGTTTGTCTGTTCTGTTGGTTTGTGTTCTGTTGGATAACAGGTTGGTTCGTGTGCTGTATGTCAATACATATGGGTGCGTTTACCAATTTTTTGCCAAACATAAGGGTGGAAAAACCAACACTACAAATAAACATAAGGTACAATTGAATAACAACGTACACAACTTGTGGGTCCAGAATGTCTTCATTAAACACACATAAAGTACAACTGAATGACAACGTACATAACGTACACACTATACAACAAAAGTTGTAAACACAGCTACATCTTCAACATAAGTCCAGCAACAATGCAAACTAAGAACACTAAAACACACAGCTGTTGCTGATTTCTGCTACGCATAACAGCAATTTGATTGTTGAGTTCGGATTCCTTTGACACAAATTTGGCCATGGCTCTCCTTCCATACACACACATCGGTGGATCTTTCCAAGCAAAGAAATCACAACCCCTTTTCAATGGCTGCATAGTGGTAAACCGAAATTAGGGTTTCCAAAAAATCAAATTGGTTCAAAAGACAGTAATCGACTATATCTTCGAAATTAACTCAACGAATTGACAGCATTACCTGGTATCTCGGACATGAAAAGAACAGTCGACCGAAATTTTTCCTGGTCCAAGCTGTTCTTGCACGGGTTTGGAGACCGCAATAACACAGTGGTTCGTCGTTGTCCATATGAGATGCGCAATGGGAAGAAGAAATGGAAGAAGAGTCACAGTACTTACCTTGGCCCATCTTCATTGGAGAAACGCAGCAAGAACACTATCCTTCAGACGCAAAGAAGACGCCCAGAACACTCTCTAATTTCGGTCAAGAATGAATAAACAGTCCAGCAACAAGACTTATTCAACAGAAATAGCTAAGGGTAGTTTAGGGTTAAACAGAAATAGCAAGGCACATGACAAGCACGTGACCAACATTTTAACAGAAAACGTTAAGACTAGACGGAAAGGCTCAATGACAAACAAACGTAAACATAAGGGTGTAATAACAAACAATATGGGTGCAATTACAAACGGCTGCAAACATCCGGGTGTATTTACTTACTTTTCTCATTAATTAACTATATGTATTCATATTTAAAATTGGGTTAATTACTTAATTGGTTACACATGTTTGATCAATGTTCAGAATGGTTACATTGTTTCAAAATGTGATTAATTGGTTTTGCTACGTGACTAATTGGTTACACATGTTTTTCCCAATGTGATTAATTGGTTATTTCGTTAGTAAGCCGTTAATTTGAACGTTAATTAAATTTTTTAACATATTATTGAATTGTGAAATGACTATTATGACCTTAGTTGTATTGAAGAACACATGGAAGGATTGAAGAACCAGAATCGAATTTGATTCTATTCGAAGTTCTTGAGAACCCAGAATCGCAATTTTGTGTTCTTTGATTTTTGTTATTGAAGATGATTATAGGGGTAATTACGTCATTTTACGTATCTAAATAGTGACTTAACTATGATTTCTAACGGTGAACAGTAAAAAAAAAACAAATAGTCACATTTCAAAACAAATTAATCACATTTTGAAACATGTGTAACCATTCTGAACATTGGTCAAACATGTGTAACCAATTAAGTAATTAACCCTTTAAAATTGATAT
Source organism: Chamaenerion angustifolium (assembly GCA_946814005.1). NCBI lineage: Eukaryota > Viridiplantae > Streptophyta > Magnoliopsida > Myrtales > Onagraceae > Chamaenerion > Chamaenerion angustifolium. Next base: position 26,178,725 of record OX328277.1, on the reverse strand, counting down.
ATTTAAAACTTATTCATTTAAATTCAACACAATAATAATATGACGATTATTGATTGTTTGGTTGGTTCATCCTGAGTCCTGACATGTGACGCAGTGAGAATTATACACGTTTGGACCATCTCTACCTTTTATTCTGGTAGGCATATTCAGTCGCTTTTATTTTATTATCATTTTATTTTATTATTAATTATACTCAAATGGGAAAAGAAGGAAGAAAAAGAAAGAGGAATCTTCTGCAAACGGAAGCGTTCACACTTCACATTCGTTAATGACATTTGTGCCCTTCACACTCTTTATAGACACACCCGTATAGTCGTCTACTAGTGATAATAAAATACTTAGGGGTTAATTGTCAATTTACCTCTAATGTTTGGACCGAATTTAATATTCTCCCTTAAAGTTTAAAATTTTAAATTTTAGTCATAATGTATGGACAAAATCAAAAATCCCCCCATTTCGTCTTAAGGCTGTTTATTTGAAACGGTAACCCCGATACGTGTCTTGCACATGCATTTTCTTAAGATAAAATAACAAAAATGCCATTATGTCACTCTATAGCACATCGGTTTCCCTCGCGGCAAGACTGGAGAGAAGTTGAATCGGCGGAGCTTGAAGTTGGGCTCCCATGGCGGACTCTTACTGACACTTGCCATTCAAAATCGTCCCAGTGAGCTCGTCAACCAGTGATGCAGATGGAGCTACTCCGAGGATCTCTGTTTCTTTTGTTGTTTTAGGCAAAAAATGAGAGAAGCTTGAGTCATTCTACAGATTCAAAAACTCTGCAGATGGAGTTGATGGAACAAACTCTGCAGATTCAGACGTTGTACTCGAACAAACTCTTACAGTTGTTCTTCAGCCGAAAGATGAGAGAAGCTTGAGTCATTCTATTGGACCCAAGTTACCTCCAAGTTGGTCTCTAAGTACAATTTTTGGAAGGCAAGTCATAAGACGATGTGTTCTTGCCAGATCTAGTAATATATACCTCCATCTCGAAAAAGCTCTTGTAGCAACATTAGAAAATTTACAGAAGGCAAGTGAAAATATTAGAACTGATGCTATAGTGAACGAAAACTTCCTTAACATACGTGCCTTTAAGTTATCTTCTGACCCAAACTGGGTGTTTAGGGAAGTTGGTAACTTGCAAGGCGAGAGCTCATCTTTGTTATATGGGTTTTCAGTTGGGAAGAACAGCAACCCTTTCAATTTAGCCCTCACTTGGGATGATTCTTGTAGCTTGGTCATCTCCAAAACCACCATTACATGCTACTAGGTTCTTAATGGGTAGTGGAAATGAAAGGGGTGCAATTGCTATCTCTTTGAGAACTACAAGATTGGTAGAGAGACTCCTTGATGCTAGCTTGGTGGAACAGAGTTGCGCATTACCTGTTAATGTTTTAAGAAGGCGAGCTGCTGAAGAGTGACATAAGGGCATTTGTGTCTTTTTTTCTTAAGAAAATGTATGTGCAAGGCACGTGTCGGGTTTACCGTTTCAAATAAACAGCTTTAAGACGGAATGGGGGGATTTTTTATTTCGTCCATACATTAGGACTAAAATTTAAAATTGTAAACTTTAAGAGGCAATCTTAAATTCGGTCCAAACATTAGGGGGCAAATTGACAATTAACCCAAAATACTTATTTAAACACAATTGATTTTTGCCATATTTAAACACAAAATTAGCTCATTGAATATACTTCGAGAAACATGTTTAGTATTCAGGTAGGCTTTTAGCATATGTTTAATAATATCAACATTGGTTAAATAGAATTTGTTTTTGGATCTAATAATCCAAAACTCGCATTGAAATCATAATTAAATATATATATTGAAATATTAATATAGTATATCTTATTGATTACTTGATTTTTTTTTATTAACTTTCTAATTGTTAATTTAAATCTTATATATTTTATTATTATTATTATGAAGTAGGCAACTTACAACAAATTATAAAAAAAGGTATTTATTTTAGGAAAAAATACAGCCAGTTTTCAATTTTAGTACTAAATAAATTGTGTTTTAGTGCAAAATAGAAAAAATGATTTATTTTGAATAAATTTCGCAAATTCATAAATTTATAATTTATAATGTATTCAAAATAGTTTACTCCACCGAAAAAATCATAAAGAAATATTATTTCAAATAAATACCTTATAAGAGAAAATATATGTATTGAAAGGAATATCGGAGTAGAGTTTGTGATTCCAAAGGTATGTTATACTGTTTCGTTTTTGTATATTTTTATTTGGTAAAAATAAAATAAAAAAATGAAATAGTATTTTTGTGTTTTGATTTTTGAGTATTCATAATGCTATCATCTTCTGAATTACAAAGGGTACTTCGGTCATTTCATTATCCAGGATTCCATTGCACGTTAAAAGAAAAATAAGCAAATCTAATCCATTAATAAACTTTTTAAGGTACCTTTTTCTTTTTTGATAAAATAGATTAGCAGTTACCTTCTTTTTGTTTAGTCAGAAAATAAATATTTACCTATTTAGTATTAGTATTTACTGTCTCCATTAATTTTTACCCACCAATTTCGTCTTGATTTTAAACATTAATCTTGACCGTCCTAATCAAGGACGAATTCTCGCCGTAAGATCATATTAATGAAGAGTCTAGGCGCGATTTTCCAGAAGCTTCTGTCGGACTCGCGCCCTTTATATTTCCTGGAGTCCTGGACTTCTCCCACTCATCCACAAGATCGTGCTCCACTGACGTCAATCTCAACCACGGCTCTTCATTCTACATTTCTCTCATCCGCATCGTCATCTGTGTGGTAAGTTGCTACCGATCTAGATTCTAGATTTCGCTACAAAGTGTTACTGCTTAGTAATCTACATTTCTCTCATCCGTATCGTTATCTGTGTGGTAAGCTGCTGCCGATCTAGATTTCGCTAGTAAGTGTTACTGCTTAGTAATCTACATTCAGCTGTCGATGATTATTTGATGTAAAGAATAATCTCTCGTTTTCAGTTTGTGATTCGATTGTCGACCAGCTTGATATTTCGCGATGCATGTTGTTCAATTTGCGTATAATTGATCAATGGTCTCCATTACTTTTGCCTCTAATCATTTGATGGAATCTGCCCATCAGTCGATTTGTTTTAACGTTTGATCATCGTTCATATGATGTTTGATCTTGCATCTTGCTCTGCTTGGATTCGCGTTTGGTTGACGCTCTGGTTCTTGTGTTGAAGCAATCATCCATGGGGAAGTGCTACCCAGCCGTGAGCGAGGACTACAAGAAAGCAGTTGAGAAATGTAAGAGGAAGCTCCGAGGTTTCATTGCTGAGAAGAACTGTGCACCGTTAATGCTCCGTCTAGCGTAAGCTGCTACACTATCTTTTCCATCCCTTTTGTTATTGTGTTAGTTATTATAGTGAAAACCGGAATCTGCAATACATTATTGGAAAACTATTCTCTACCATTATAGAACCGGAGCTGGATTTAATGCGCTGTCTAGATCTGTATCTTCGATTTATTTGATAGAAACTTATCATGGAACATGATTGGCTCTTGATTTGCAGGTGGCACTCCGCTGGTACCTTTGATGTGAAAACTAAGTCCGGAGGTCCATTCGGGACCATGAAGCACTCTGCCGAGCTGGCTCATGGCGCTAACGCTGGTCTTGACATTGCAGTCCGACTTCTCGAGCCCATCAAGGAGCAATTTCCCACCATCTCATATGCTGATTTCTACCAGGTGCGCTAGCTTTTCTACCCATGGAAAAATTGGTGTAATTCTTGCATAATACACATCAAAACATGTTATATTTTTCATTTGAAACAGCTTGCAGGTGTTGTTGCTGTTGAAATCACCGGTGGACCTGAAGTCCCATTCCACCCCGGCAGAGAGGTTTGTATGCTGTAGTTTGTAACTTTTTCAGTGTGTGTGATGGTTATTGCTTTTAGTGGATGATGTGTTGGGTACTGATTCACGGTAGTGGTATAATTTATAATGGATCGGAATTAAATTTCTCACTCGTTGGCTATTTTTCTAAATTGATTCTCATATAAACCAGCTTCTTGTGAAATTTTGATGAGAAGCGCTGCTATGAACTTGTATTCTCATTCTGTCTGATCATGTTTTACAGGATAAGCCACAGCCACCACCTGAGGGTCGTCTTCCTGATGCAACGAAGGGTGGGCTTTATACATTGTGCATCTTTTAGGCATTTATTGTTAAGCTATTTATAATCTTGTATGAACTTTCCAGGAAGCGACCACTTGAGAACCGTGTTCACGGAACAGATGGGTCTTAGTGACAAGGACATTGTTGCTCTCTCTGGTGGCCACACCCTGGTTGGTTTTCTATGTTTTGATAAATTCTTATATGTCCTGGTTGCTCAAGCTGTACAATATTTTCAGTTTGTTTATCCTTTTTCCTATTATTATGGTTGGTGTACGTAGGGAAGGTGCCACAAGGAGAGATCTGGATTCGAGGGTGCCTGGACCCAAAATCCTTTGATCTTTGATAACTCCTACTTCAAGTATGCTTTCCATTTTACCTCGAGTTATAACCTTTGTGTATGTTGCAGTATTTACAGTATTGCTCAAATAATTGTTTCTCTCTTCTTTAGGGAACTGTTGTCTGGAGAGAAAGAAGGTCTTCTGCAGCTACCAACTGACAAGGTTCTCCTCTCCGATCCAGCTTTCCGCCCACTTGTTGAGAAATATGCTGCGGTACGTTTCTCTTTCCCTCTGTTTGTGATGATCAACTGGGCAGTTATGAGATATGTGACTGAATCTTAATTTTGTAATGTATGTTCAGGATGAAGATGCGTTCTTTGAGGATTATGCTGAAGCTCATCTGAAGCTGTCTGAGCTTGGGTAACTAACATCCTCCACACCTTGATAGAAAGAACAATAGATTAGATATGGCTTGTTATTGTTATCAATGGCACTGATTTATACGTCACTCTATTGCAGATTTGCTGATGCTTGAAGCTTTGCTATGCTAGAGCCTGTTCTGGTAATGACGCTGGGTTTGTAGTTTGGATTCTGCTCAAGTGATTGATTTGGTTTCCTACTCTTGATGTTTTGGATTGAACTACTAGCTAGTGTTAATGAATTTGTACAAACCCTGGATGGTTTGCTACATCAAGCTCCTATCTTTGCTGAATTTAATAATAATATGATATCTTTCCATGCTCTATTGAAATTCTCCAGTCTGCGTTTGCTCTTATTTGCCACGCTGATTAAACCACTGCTTAAATTCTCTTCCAACGTTAATGATTGTATTTTTATATACTTAATTACAATGAAGCGGTAGAACAGGTCAAACTAAGCCCTAATGTCGGCGAATTTTGTTTGTTAGATGGAAATAAGAATTCTTATTTTTATTTAAAAAATGATAAAATTATTCACGATTAGTTTAATTAATTACAAAAATGTTTAAATTTAAATATATTTTTTATATTTTAGTATAAAATTACATATTTATTTTAATTATTTTTTTATCAATATAATTTATTTTAAATTTTCTTTATATATTATATTTATATATTACTAGATAATTTAATTTATTCTAAAAAATTTAATATATCATATTTGTAATCTTTTTTACCCAAAAGGTTTTGATAAACTATATTTTTAATATAATTACTTTTTAATAATTTAATTAATTTATTATAAAGTATTTGATAAATTACATTTTATTAAAATTAATTAATCTTTATTTTATAATATAAATTTTTTAGGTAAATGGTATATACATATCATGACTTAATTTCATTTTATTTTTGGTAAACTACATCAATAATCACTTATAATAAACAGGGACTAAATGATAATTTATATATTTTTTTAGCTAAACGATCATGTATCTTTTAAAAATGTGACTTTTTTTTTATTAAATGTAATATAGTCACATATGTGATTAAATTGTAAAAAAAAATGATTTTATCATTTTATTTTATATTAGGTTCTTCATGGTTTTACCTTTTATTTTGTACAATTAATCAATTTTATATTTTTATTTCGATTCTTTGTATTTTTATTTCGCCGGTCAAAATTCTTTACTGATTACGTAAATAAAGTGTTAACTTATTTTTATTATATTAAAAAAGGAGATCATCACATGTGCGTGAGTAAAGTGTTAGGCGGGTCGTCTCCATCCGTCCATCGTTTCAACACTGGATCGGATTCTGGTCAAAAATTTCCATTCTTCTTCTTCGTCACTGGAGGTCAAAAATTTCCATTCTTCTTCTTCGTCACTGGAGGCTGCTGCTGCTGTTTATTATATATATATATATATAGATAGATATTTTATCTTAAATGATTATCATGAATTCATGATGATCTAACCAACAGCCAGTCAACTCTGCAGTATGCTGTCTGAGACTCTGAAGATGTCTTATATAAATCCACGGACCACAGTTGACAGTTGGGTGAAAACTGAACCACTGTTATCAGAATCGGACCGGCGGTCCGATCGGAAACCGGACTCCTGTTCGATTTGGTTCAGCTAAAAGACTAAAATGTATATGAACATCATTTGAACTGGGTTGGACCGGTCAATTTTCCAAAAAACAACCGATTTTTTTAAAATCATCCGGTTTCCAATTCTAGTTTTTTTGGAGTGGTTTAAATTTTCTGAGTGGTTCTTTTCGATTTAAACCGACTTATTCGGTTCGGCCGAACAACTTCTTCGGTTTAGAGGCTATGTTTAAAGTTTAGACCTATTGTGTTTGATTTTGAGACTATTGTGTTATGTATGTTCAAAGTTTGAGGTAATTATGTTGTGTTATATTGTATTTGAGAATAACGTGTATTTTTAAGACTATGTAATTTGTGTGTATTTGAGACTACGTAGTTTGAGTTAATTATGTGTGTGTTTGAAACTATATAGTTTATAATTGTATTTTAAATTATTATTTTTCTTGTGAACAGTGAACCACACGTCAAACCAAATCCGACCAGCCTAATCGGAAACCGACCTTCTCGTTAGTTCGAGGGTCAGTCCGGTTCTAATAAACTTGCTGAAAACTACTCTCATTAATTAAAAAAGAAGTATTTACCAAAAAAAAGAAGAAGAAAAGAGATAACTTCCAAATGCGAAATACCATTAATCTTTTTGATCATTTATATTTGAAGTAAACTTTGGGCGAGGTCAATACATTTTGGACAATTGAACATGGACTCAATAGCAATTTCATAGTCAACACACACTGTCACACTCACGTCCAAGCTGAATAATATTATCACTAGTATTTTTCCTTTTTTTTTTTTTTTAAATTATTAGTAATGGCACAGTAATGAAGTTTTTTATAGCAAAATAAATGCACAGCAAAAATGACATTAAAAAAATATTTTTAAAATCATAATAATACACAATTCCAATTAATAAGTGCGGGTCGTTGGAAGGCAGTGAAATGAAACGTAGACCGTCGATGGGAGGCGGCTGCAATCTCCAGCGTCCGATTGGGTCTCTGTGAACCGTGTGAGTCTCTCTTCTTGCGCGTCTTCTTCTTATCCCCTTCCTCGCATCTGCAACGAACTCCTCGAAGTGCATACTGTAGTTTCTCTTCGCTCTCCCTCCTCTTCGTTTAAATTGGATCCTTCATTGACAAGCTCCTTCTACATTCAACAAAGCTCAACACCTTCCTTCTTCAGTCTTCCGCATAGTAGAGAGAGTCTCAGAAATCATGACCATGTCTGCTGGTGCACAAAATAATACTAACGGTCAGTTCTCTGACTTTCCGGCGGTTCTGTCTCACGGTGACCAGTTCATACAGTACAAAATTTTCAACAACACGTTCGAGGTCACGGCAAAGTACCGTTCACCGATTATTCCGATTGGTCGGGGAGCGTACGGAATCGTCTGGTAAGGATCGCGGGATTTGTACTTCTCTGCTGTGCTGATTTCTACTCTACGAGCTGTTGAATTGGATTGAACTTATTGCTCATTTTTGCAGCTCGGTATTGAACTCCGAGACGAACGAGATGGTTGCTATCAAGAAGATTGCAAACGCTTTTGAGAATTACATGGATGCGAAGCGCACACTTCGTGAGATTAAGCTGCTGCGCCATCTGGACCACGAAAACGTGAGCTGCCTCTGTTCATCATCTTTCATGGATGCCTGTGGTTTACTTTTCATTACTCTTATCGTTGGGTAGTTAGCTTGATAAATTTCAAAATTTCTTCCATCTAAACTGGAAGAAAGACCAAAATGGAGTTTCTTGCGATTCTTAGCAATTATTATAGATAGTATATTATATAGGGTCCACAGTTTCTACTTTTTAGGCGATCAAACCTTCACAACCAATCAAATTTCCAGTCAGTAGTTCTAGCTTTAGGTTTAGGGTTCGAATCGAATGCCAGAAACGTTTTTCTACTTTCTGGGTGAAAGATTTGCAAAACTAGAACAATACAAAAATTATGCATCCTATGAATATATTGCCACATTTTCTAGCTCGTATTATTTTATCAATACAGAGATGTCCCTATTTGTCGCTTAGGGATGTCATTAGGGGATTTTTTTTTAATTAATTGGCGTTAAGCTTCTTCTTAAATAAAAAAATATATATTTTTTATATATATCTAGTTATGTGTCTTTGCACTGAGAATACTGTTCTAGCAACAGAATCTTTGGGTCGACTTTGTCTAAAACTGATTATTTCCAGCATTTGATTTACTACTTGCTACTGTCCATATGGTTGTTGAGCTTCAATCTGATACTAATAATCAAGAAAGCAACATTAACAAATAACAAGTAATGATTATTGAGTTGCTTTACTTTTGGCAAGGCATAAACTTTTGGGTCTAAAAATATAGTTTACCGTCAAATGATCTGAGTTTATCCATACAAACTGCAGGTAATTGCAATCAGAGATGTGATTCCTCCACCTGTTCGTCGGGAATTTAGTGATGTGTACATTGCCATGGAACTCATGGACACAGACCTTCACCAAATAATTCGCTCTAATCAGGGTCTATCTGAAGAACACAGTCAGGTATATACCTGCCCAGCAATGAAACGAGATTCCGTATGCATATTGTTCTAAAAATGAACAAACAACTAATTAAGATCTCTCCTTTCTTTCCAGTACTTCCTTTATCAGATCCTTCGAGGACTAAAGTACATTCATTCAGCAAATGTGATCCACAGAGATCTGAAACCCAGCAACCTTCTGTTAAACTCCAACTGTGATCTCAAAATCTGTGACTTTGGTCTCGCTAGACCCGCTTCAGAAAATGAGTTCATGACAGAGTATGTTGTGACTCGATGGTATCGGGCACCCGAGCTGCTACTAAACTCATCAGATTACACAGCTGCCATAGATGTTTGGTCTGTTGGGTGCATCTTCCTGGAGCTCATGAACAGAAAACCTTTGTTCCCTGGGAAGGATCATGTTCATCAGATGCGTTTGCTAATCGAGGTACTTGAAATATTTTGAAACCATGAAATGATTTTTCTCGTGTTATTAATGAAAGAGATCTAATTAGTATCTGAATTGCAGCTTCTTGGCACTCCAAGTGATGCCGATCTCGCGTTTGTGAAAAACGAGGAAGCAAAAAGATTCATAATGCAGCTTCCAAAACATCCTCGGCAGCCATTAGCGACTGTGTTTCCTAATGTTAATCCTCTGGCCATTGACCTCATGGATAGGATGTTAACCTTTGATCCTACAAGGCGAATCACAGGTACATTATTTCATATATCAAGTTGGATCTTGGAGAGGATAAAAGTCTAAAAGTTGAATCTTGTAAACTTTTTTAGTTTTCAAGATTATTAATTGCTTCGGGCACAAGCTTATCAATTGAAGTTCTCTTTTGACAGTTGAAGAGTCTCTAGCCCATCCATACCTCGCAAGATTACACGATGTAGCTGATGAACCAATCTGCACCAAACCATTTTCTTTCGACTTTGAGCAACAGCATTTGAGGGAGGAGCAAATCAAAGACATGATCTACAGTGAAGCCATATCACTCAATCCCCACTATGCATGATCAGTAAGTAATAAGTCAGCAAATCATATAATCAGTTAGAGGTTTACAGTGACTCGACGAATGCAATGGCAATTCAGGTGAGTTGTGAGTCTTCTCAAACAAAGAAAAACAGATAACTTTATTATTAGCCCAAGTTATTTGTTCCGTTGGTTTTGAGGTTTTCTACCCTCAAATTTTTTTATGGTGTGTTTGTTTGTACTTTATATGTATACGTTGTAAAGTGTATGTATTCCGTTCATCATTATTTTGTTCTTTTTCAACTAAAAATGTAATAACAATAATGGTTTGCTGAATTTATCTAGTTGACTGTCATCCTGCCAGACTTATTCTCAATTTTGTTTTTCACGATATTAAGCAAACAATATATTATTTAAACAAATATATGGAAAGTTCGATTTCTTTTTGTTATTAAACAAATTAAATGGATATCTTCATTGCTTACGTTGATGGACTAAGTTAAATAATTAAACCAGCAGTTTCAAATCTACAAGGAGCATCGTTATTAGCGATGATCCTTCCTGAATTTTTCACCGAACTATACCTCAAATAAATAACATTTACGAAAATATCCTTAATTTTTAAATAAATACAAAATTCGTTTTTGTTACCTGCTACTGAGAGTCGCGCGACTCTCAGAGTCTCAGGTAATTCAATTATCAGGTGTTGATCACCCGAGTCTGACTCCATAATTCAATTATCAATCTCCAACCATGTTTGGCTGCTGCAGTCAACTCATTCTTCTATTCAAGCCCCCGACCGACCATAAAAAGAAAACAACTCTTAAATCTTCCCTGCTCTTAATAGCTTTATTCGGGTCCGGTATCTCATGTTCGTAAAGAGTACGATATCTTTCTATCCAAATTGTCCAACACGCCTACATTTAGCCCACGGATACTGTGTGATTTCATGACATTTCGGAAATTGTCATAAAAAAATTATGAATAACATTAAGGTAAAGACGAACACACCCAGACTAAAATGTACGTGTTCTCCAAATCTCATTTTACGTGGACTTTTAACCATTGTTATCAAAACGGACCGGCGATCTGATCGGGAACTGGATCCATGTCCGGTTTGGCTCAGCTAAAAGACTGACTTGCAATTGCATAGCAACAGTGTTTGAACCAGTGTGAATCAGTCGATTTCCAGTTCGCTTTTTTTTTTTTTTATTTATTCGAATGCTTTTCAGTTTAAATCGATTTATTTTGTTCACTACATCTGGTCCGACCAGTTATCTATATAGTAAGTTTGTTTTTTCCCTCCGCGCTACATATCCCACCAATGAGTGGAATGTTTGTATTAAGATGAGTTAAGAGCATGTCGGTTGCTTTCACTCACAAATTCAATTTTTTTAGACAGTTGGTCAAGACGTAATTCTTTAGTGTAAGTGATTATGGTACTACTCTTGAGAGGCATGGCATGATAACTGATATGCTCCATAATCTGCTTCTTCTTTGTTTTTATTTGTATATAAATAATTTCCATTTTCATGCTCAATTATTTATTATGTGTATATATACGATGAATCATGTTCCTTCACTTTTAAGTCAATGGATTCTGGCCACGTGAAGCATGGTATATATTTGTTAAATCATAATGAGGGATGTTAAAAAATAATTGAATATAATATTTTTAATTAGTTAGTTTTAGCAATGCAAAATACATTATTAAATAATTTGAAGTTTTTCTCATAACGAATTAGTCATGTCATATATTAGAATAGTTAATATGTGATATATTTTTTAGAAACTTAAATCTATATGAAGGTTTTGTACGTAATTTTTTTATAAAAGATACTTTAAAATAAATAAAAAGTATATATAGTCAGATATTTACTGTAATCGCATTTTACATTATTTTAATTATTCATTTGTCTTTTTAATGAGCAGTTAATATTTGTTGGTTCCATTTAAATCATAATTTATTTTACAGAAATATGGTATAAAACTGCCAAACCATTCTTTTCCCAAATAATGGGTATGGTATAAAACCATGTAATTTATGCCTTCGTTTTTTTTTAATTAAGAGAAATCATGACTGACATTTCACATGTAAATATATTTGATAAATTGAAAATTATACTGAATATTTCAGTATTTGGTTTTCAAAATATGTACACTTTGAAGAAAATAAATCAATTTTATTCTCTTATTATAGTTTTTTTTTTTCGATTTGGTTTGTAAATCATTTCCTTCAGTAAATAGCTACGTCGGCAGAGTTTCCTTAGAGTAAGTGTTAAGCAACTCCATCCCAAAGGTACCCATTGACACAAGAAGCACCAGTTTTTGAGAATTACGGTTTTACAGAAACAACTAATACATCAAAAACTACAAGGAAAGGCTTCAAATATCAAGTTGGACAATAATTTTGTCTTTTGAAATAAATATTATTTTTTTAAAATTATATATTTCATACAAATAAAAGCGATTTATATATATATAGTAATAGAAAATTAATAAAAATGTAAGTAATTAATAAAATATTGTTTATTCAATTCTAATTCTAATTTTAATATAAATATAATATTATTCAAATTAGAACACAATTTTATTATTTTCTATATTTTTTCCCCTAAGCTATACCCTTATAATACCAAATATTCTATATAAATCTAATTACCCTATAAACCGATTCCAAATAAATTTGAATACAAATAAGTATTTTGTTGACTCTATCCCAACATACACTACGGGAGAATTCCCAAATAATGACTCAAAAAAGTATTCACAAATAATGACTCAAAAAAATATTTTTAACGGCTCAAGACTCACTATATAAATCTTACGCACTAAACCGATTCCAAATAAATTTGAATACAAATGAGTATTTTGTTGACTCTATCCCAACATACCATGAGTTCATTGAATTGCACGCTCGGTTCAACTGAAAACTACCCTTCAGCAGAAGTGGCTTGTCGACGCTACATAATAGAAAGCCAACCTTGGCAGTAAAGGAAGACAAAACAAAGACAAAATATCTATCTCTCTTTGTCTGTCTGCCTGTCTACTGTGAAGCATTGAAAATGCCAGAGACAGGAATTCGTAGCTTCAACAACGATGGAGGTTGGATCTCCTTCTTCTTCATTATAGGTTGGCTTGCTCTCTCTCCACTCTCTGTATATATATATATATATATGGATAGATATTGTGTGTGAGACTGGTAGTATACTGATCTGAAGTTCGTCTTCATGCTGCTGTAATAGGGACGAACTTGTTGCTGACGTTGTCGGGAGCAGGCTGCTTGATGAACTTGATAGTATATCTAATTGGGAACTTCAATTTCAGTAGTGTTGATGCAGCTCTGGTTTTCACCATCGTCAATGGAACTTCCAATCTACTTCCGATCATCGCTGCCATTGTTGCTGACTCCTACTTCGGCTGCTTCATCGTTGCTTCTGTGTCCTCATTCATATTATTCTTGGTATATCTATATCTATCTATATTTAATATATATCATTATATATAAACATAGTGTACCGCACACTTCAACTACAATAAATTATAAATTAAAAGTATAATATAATAGAATATATGATTAAAATAAGACCCACCAAATGTGAACTTTCAACATAATTAGATTTCAAAAGCATGATTCACTTTTGGGTCATTTTGGATCCTATTATTACATCAAACGTTACTAAAATATATTTTATAAAATAAGATATTTATTTTAAAATGCTTATTTCTAACTCCAATTAGAAATTATGGGCGGTATTGAACCCCAATTACAAAAAAATCACCGAAGTTTTGGTATTGAACTCGCTCGCTTCTCGTCTTCCGTCGCACTTCCCTTATGGAGCCTATCCAAGGATTGTTGAATGTTTCAAGCTAAGGTCATGAATTACTAGTGTTTCAAGGGTTACACCATGAATTTGTAGGGTTTTCTTCAAGGTCGGGACGAGCCGGTCCTAGTCGGACTTTTGGAGGAAAAGTCCGAGCCCAACCTTGAAGAAAAAAACCCGCTCACTCGGTCTCGGTCCTAGTCGGGTCAGACTCGGTCCAGTCTGTCGGGAATTCGGTCAAGCGTGTCTTTTTTAATGACCCCTAACTCCAACTATGCATATGCAGGGAACAATTCTCATAACGCTAACTTCACTAGTTGATGCATTGCGGCCTGATCACTCCTGCTTGACCTTACCATGCCTGACCTCCCCAACAACGCTTCAGCTCACCATCCTCTACTCAGCCCTGGCTTTGCTAGCCATAGGCTCGTCCGGTTTCAAATTCATTATAGCAACCATGGGTGCGAACCAGTTCGATAAACCGGAACACCAAGCCACCTTCTTCAACTGGTTCATCTTCTCGCAATACGTGGGATTCATAGTGAGCTTGACGGCGATTATATACGTGCAGGACAACATAGGCTGGGGTCTAGGGTTTGGGCTCTGTTCAATCCTCGGCCTGGTTGGAACCGTTGTCCTGGTGACAGGAAACCGGTTCTATCACCACGTAAAGCCGGAAGGTAGCCCCTTCATGGACTTGGCTAGGGTGGTCGTTGCCACCATCAAGAAATGGAGGCTACCGTTATCACCTAACCAGGATGACTATCACCGTGGCCAAGGAGATGTAACGATATTGCTCAGTAAACGATTGAGGTTAGGGGTGACACTCGTGTCGTGTCTAAACGTGTCGTGTCTAAACATGTCTCGTATCTAAACGGATAAGTCTTAAACGTGTCTCAAACTTAAAACACGACACGATTATTAATTGTTTAATTGTGTCTAATCGTATATGAGTTGTTTTAGACACAAGATTCGTTAATGTCAAACTCATATACGCTTTAAAGCAGATATATACACAAATACATATATACAAAGTAATGTATTCAAAGTTCAGTATAATTAAAAATTAAGTAGTATTTCAATATTTTATTATTATTATATATTATTATTATAATTAAATGTGTATAAACGTGTCACATATATACACGACATGATTAGAAACGATTAGTTAATCGTGTTATATAGATATCTGCATCTGTGTTATATAAATATATGTAGATATGAGATGTTTAGATACAATTATTAATGGGTAGTTGATGTTCCTCTCTTTCTTTAATTAATTAATACTGATGCAATCCATTCTTTCCTTCCTCCTGCTAGGTTCTTCAATCGCGCCGCCCTCAAAACCTTCACCGGAGACACCACCTCTGCCGATGCTCCCATTGCAAAACCATGGAGTCTCTGTACAGTGCAGAAAGTGGAAGATCTCAAGACCGTCATGAGAGTCTTCCCCATATGGTCAACCGCCATCCTTCTTAGCACCCCACTCGCAGTCCTAAGCAGCACCGCAGTTCTCCAAGCCCTAGTCATGGACCGACACCTCGGGCCCCACTTCAAGATCCCTGCCGGAACCGTACCTGTCGTAGTCATGATCTCTGCCAGCATCTTCGTCGCTCTACTGGATAGGGTTTTGAATCCCTTATGGCTAAAATTTAGCTCCAAAAAACCATCTCCAGTGAATCCCTTCAAGAGGATCGGTTTAGGCCACGTGCTAAATATCCTCGGCATGGTTGTTTCTGCCCTTGTCGAGTCAAAGAGACTTCATTCCGTTAGCCAAATCTCGGTGGTATGGCTTTTTCCGCAGATGATTATTTCTGGGGTTGGAGAAGCTTTTCACTACCCAGGACAAGTGGCGTTGTACTATCAAGAATTCCCTGCATCCCTCAAGAGCAGTGCCACGTCACTAATTGCAGTGATTATCGGGATCTCGTTCTACCTGTCATCGGCGGTTATTGACGTGTCTCGGAGATTGGGGTGGTTGAAGGATGATATTGACAAAGGGAGGCTCGATTTCGTGTATTGGATGCTTGCCGTGATCGGGGTTCTGAACTTCGGCTACTTTTTGATATGCGCTACGCAATATCGGTATCGAAATGTCCAAGAAAAAGAAGAAGAAGATAGTTTGAAGAAGCAAGAAGCTCATTTGTAAACCCTAATGACTTATTATTATTGAATAAAGCTGTGCCTGCATGATATGCATGGCGGTTTCGTACGTAATAGGTATTTAAGAGAGACCATCTCTAGCTAGTTGATGAAGATATCTCAACATATATGCGGGATTATATGATAAATGGGTTAATCTCAAGTTCAGAACAATAATGTTAATTTTATGTCATAACTCATATCATTTATCATTTTATATACATAAGAGGAGTGTTTAGGGTTTATAGTAAATCAGATACTGAATGATTAGCAATATTAGAAAAACTAGTAGACAAACTATTATTTTTGTTGAAATTTGAGATACATGCACAAGAAATAACGCATTAGTACTATAAACAACGTAATACAAAATTACAATCGTTTGTTCGTTCATAAAAACCAACAACACCAAACCTGTTTCATAAAAAATAAACAATGTATCACCTTTACCACTTTTGACCAACATATTATTTTTTTTTCGTACTTTTTGCCCATTTTTATTGTTTCTTTGACGTGATTATAGAGTTTATAAGATAATATAGTCCAAATGTACAAACGCACTAGTATTTTTTTTGCAAGTTGATATTTTTTTCATTAATTAAAGAGAGATATTATTTAACTTTTATAACTCTAAAGTATAAATATTGTCACATGATGAAAGCAGAGAAGAAGATAAGTGAGACATCCTTTGTCATCTTTCATATTTTTCTTGGCCAAATACACGTTTCATCATTAAAATAAAACGGGGTGACAAAATTGTCACGGAATCTTTCATATTGATTGATTGGCATCCTTTCATTGACCTATTTAATTATTGATGACCTAATGTGTGGAGGCCATACCACGTTTAAGATTCGATTTGCTGACTAAGAATTGGTCCAACCTCCCATTCCATCTACAAGTTTCGGATTTTTAAATAAGGGAAAATCACCAAACAGGTACCCCAACTTGTCACGGAAAATCAAGTAGGTATCTTAACTTATTTTTTAACCAAGTAGGTATCCCAACTTATATAAATGAGCACATATAGACCTCCGTCAGATTTGCTGTTAATGTTGGACGGAAGTCATCACGTGCTGAGCACATGTGGACCGGATTTGATGAAGATACCTTGTTGTGACCAAAATACCCTTCTATTTAGTATATTAAACATCTGAGAAGGATCTCCTCATTTTCAAACAGAAGGTGTCGTTGCCATGGCGTCGTCTTCCTCATCATCGCTCAACTCACAACCGAAATCTCTGAAGTACTGCAAGTGTGGGCTCGTTGCCAAAGTAATTCCAGGTTATACTTGGGATAATTTTGCAAGGAGATTTTATGGTTGCCCTAACTTTGAAAATGTGAGTAATTTGTAGTGTTTAATTTCGTTTTCGTCCGTGTGATTTTGGTTCACATGTTTCAATTGTAGAAAAAACCTGGTTCGGGTTGTCGTTGCTTCTCATGGTATGATCCGAAAATGTGTTCTCACGGGAGAAGGCCGGTAGTGAAATTTCGGAAAATGCAAGCTCAAACAGTTGAAGATTTGGAGAAGTATAAACGAAGGGAGAAAATGTATCTGATTATTCTTGTATTAATGTGCATTGTTGTTGCACTTGTGTTAGGAATGTGTGTTTACGGTTTGATGTTTGTTTAGTGTATGTGTAGTGATTGTAAGGGTGTGTAGTGTTTGATGGTTGTTCAGATTAGTGTATGTGTAGTGTTTGTAAGGATGAATGCTGTTTGTAAGACATTTTGCACAATCAATGGATGGTATTTTCAGCATTCTGTTTAACAGTTTGTGTAGACAACATTCAGTGCTGGTATGCTGTATTTTAACAGCATGCAGTGCTGTATTTGAACAACATTCTGGTGTTTTAACAGCATTCGGTACACACTCTGGTGTATTTGAACACATTCTGGTGTATTATGCAGCACAAGCCGAACCAGTACACACTCATTCACCAAAATGTTGGAGCCTTTCATTCACCAAGGAAAACCGTTCAAACATTTGTCCTAACATTCACAGTTCAAACAAACAGCAGTTACCCTAACAGCAGCTAAAACAGCAGCTACCCTAACATTTACAGTCCAAAACAGCAAACATCCTAACAGGTCCGAACCAGCTATCTTCAAAATGCATCAAACAGCTTCAAAATGCAGCCACCAGCTTCAATATGCAGCAACCAGCTTCAAAATGCAGCAAATCAGCTTCAAAATTATGCAGCAAACATCTTCAAAATAGCTCCAACAAGCATCCGAATAGATCCAACATCACCTAAAACAAGACAAAAATGCTTTAACATTCAGTCCATATATTTAACAGCACAATGAGCGCATAAGAATCACGTACCTATGGCTGTCGTGCTGTACCATCAAGTTCAATCATTGGGGCTGCTGTTGTCCTTCTACTTTGACCAGACCTGTATACAATTGAAAACAGTAATTTGAACCCCCAAACAACCAATAAACGGCACAAGTAGGATATTGATACGGTACCTGAAGTGTACCCACAAACGGCACCTCTGGCTGTCCATCATCTCTGCTCCTTGTTCTAGAGGAAATTCCACCAACCACGCGCCTTGTGGAACCGATCCTGCTTGTGGTCTTGGAACTGATCCTTCTTCTTATGGGTTGTTGATGGACTGGTTGAGTAGTTGAGAACGCCCGAGTAACTGGTTGTCGATTGACTTGACGCAGATTTGGTTGTGATGCAACTTCATCTGGAACTGATCGTCCTTGTTGTGATGCTCCTTCTTCACATTGTTGATGGATTACAGATGCTCCCACAGATGGAACCGAAGATGCTCCCTACATGAGATGAGTAGTTAACAAGTGTTTTGAACATATGAAATAATATTGTTGTGCTGTACATACCTGAGATGATGATGGTTGTCGTGTTGGACAACCATTCTTGTTGTGTCCCTGCTGCCCACAGATTGAGCATCTCATCCTTGGTGTTTTCTTCAACTTACTAGGAGCTGGGTCTGAAGCATCCCTTTTGCGCTTCATCTTCGGTCTTCCTGGTTGCACCCTCTTTAAAGGTGGAGATATGGGCAATGAAGATGACGGCACCCAATCTTCTTGGGACGGAATTGGATATATCACCCCTTGATATGCTCGTAGGTAGGCAGGAACTGAGTAACACTCATCGATGTAGTCCTCAGGTGTTCTTTTATCCGTATAGAAGCATGAAATTGCATGCACACATGGCAAACCGGTGAGTTGCCATTCACCACAGCTGCACTGCCTGTCTTGTGTGTTGGTTATGAATGTCCTATTAAGTAGGGAAACCTGGAATCGGCTATCCCCGGCGTAAATTGTCCTGCACCAACGCACATTCTTCTTCGACTCATTAAACTTTTTCAATATTCTGGGACAGATTGGGCTTTCATATTTGGCTATGGCCTCTCTCTTCAACTGAAATTCTCTCATGAGTTTAGTCCGAAGCATTTCAAACATCGTAATTATAGGCTTGTTCCTTGCATCCAAGATTCGAGAGTTGAAACTCTCGTTGATATTATTCACAATGAGATCCATCTTGCATACCAATGGGAAGTGTGCCCTGGCCCAGGCTCTTCTTGGGATGGCATCCAAGTATGCATGTGCCTGGGGGTATTTTTGTTGTAGCACATCCATTGCGCGAGTGTGTTTGAAGTTATCGTAGGCAGAGGCTGCTCCCCATAATAACTCTTTGATCTCCATTCCCCTAAACCCTTTAGTGACCATATTGGAATAAATATGCCTCACACACGCCCTATGCTCAGCATCTGGTAGAACCTCTTCTACATCGGCTACAAGACCCTTTTGCCTATCACTCATGACAGTCCACACACCCTGAGTAGATCTATATCCAATATCACGAACAAGTAAATTTAAAAACCAAGTCCATGATTCTCTTGTTTCAGCCCTACCCAAGCAACGACTAATGGAAACATCCCATTGTTTGGATCCCGACCTATCGCACTTATCAACTGACCACCATCCAGACCCTTTAAATGACAGCCATCTAGCCCAAAAAAGGGCCTACAACCTTCCAGAAATCCAGACTTACAAGCCTCGAAGCACAAGTACATCCGTTCAAACATTGGTCGAAGACTGTTTACAGTTGAATCCACTTGAATTTTTATAGTAGTACCTCTGTTGTATAACAACAACGTATCAGCATAACTCCACAAACTCTCAAATTGTTGCACGTTCACACCGTACAAGGAATCATGGATTTTCTTCTTACCCCTCCGTATTGCAAATTTGTTGACATCAAATCCATACTGCTGCACTATTTCACTCTGAATGTATGAGATGCTTAAGTTTGGTTGCTCCCTGACCTTCTCCTGGTATTTCTTACATATCCACGCCGAGTTAACACGTCTTGACGTGTGAGGAACACCAGCACATTTATGCTCCGACTTGAATGTCTTGATCTGGTAAGTGGATTCACCACTCACTCTCGAACAGTAGATCCTCCACCCACACCCCTGCTTACATACGGCCTGCATCTTTTTCTTGTTATTGAAGCTCCATACATACTCATACGAATTTGCTACAGAATGGTTGATCAATGCTTCCCTAAAGGCTTCAGGGGATGGAAACTGCATTCCAAGCTCAAGTAATGGTGCCTCATCACCTGCTGCCTCCACGAAACGAGGATACCTTCTCCCACCACTACTGTCACCCTGTGCTTCTTCGTCAGAACAAACAGGTGTGACAATCCTATCACTCCCATAATCCATCTCAGTATCTTCTAGATTAACTGTCTGTTGTGTTCTTCCTTCTTGCTCGGCATCCTCTGCTTGTCTACTTGCTTCTTCCCAGAACTCTACATCACTATCTTCAGAAGATTCTTCGAAAGAATCTGGAACATACTCCTCATCATCACCTTCTTCTGAAGATAAGTCAAGTGATGCAACCAGCTGGGCTAATGTTGGCTGATTTTCATTGTCTTCATCATCCTCCATTGGGCCTCTACTACATTCTCCCATAAATGGGCCAGAGGTTGACCCAAAACATATACTTGGTGTAAGTCCACTTGCTAAGCCTACTGATCCACTACTGGGATCCACAGATTCTAGCCTCTGAACTTCAAGCCGTGCAGTAACAGGGACAATATTGTGTTCAGTCATCCTCCCTTTTGCATCATGTGGAGTTTGTCCTGAACCAAACAGGTATAGTCTCATGATGGTTCCATTACCTACCTTGTTGATTTCAGCCTGAAGTTCACTCTCACAACTGATCCTATACAGTCCAGTTTCTAAATTTTCAAAGGATGGGTTATGGTATATTTCATCATCGCTTCTGAAACAGCATTTTTTCTGCAGCACCCCAACCAAACGTGCATAACTTATACCCCTAACATCTTCAATATAATCCAACTTACCGATATAAGTCTTGCCTGATAGTAGAACAACGTGTCCATCGAAATGCACTTCCAACAGTAAGGGTCGATTATCCATTATTCAACTTCTGCAATCATACAACACAAAAATAGGTTTTTCAACATCCATTTGCAAACCCCTAAAACACATGTGAACTCAAACCGAAAACAAACACTAAACCTAAAACAAAGAACCAATCTTCAACGATTGAGCAATAATCAAAAACCTAGCATGTAAAGAAATCATCTTTCTGGTCTACTATGGCATAACAAACAAACAAAATGCTAACATAACACCTAAAACACAGAACTGATCTTCAAGTGCGGGATGAACAAATGCTCGGGTAATCTTCGACACAAACACAACCAAGAAACAGAGCACGTACCTACAACAGAGACACCGCGCAAAATCTGTAACGAAGACTTCTGCTGGAAGTTACTCCATTGCTCAGAATCGTTTTGGCGAAAGGGAGATGAACCGATGAGAGGTAAAAGATGAGAAGGAAGGGTTTCTTGGGTGAGGATTTTTGTCAGAATGCAAACTTACCGAGACTATCAACTATAAGCAATAAGGGCAGATCCGCCATTTTCCAATTCCACCTATAAGAGGCGCCAAATCCGGTCCACATGTGCTCAGCACGTGATGACTTCCGTCCAACATTAACAGCAAATCTGACGGAGGTCTATATGTGCTAATTTATATAAGTTGGGATACCTACTTGGTTAAAAAATAAGTTAAGGTACCTACTTGGTTTTCCGTGACAAGTTGGGGTACCTGTTTGGTGTTTTTCCCTTTAAATAATTAGCGGGTAGATGGAATTTTATAGCGACATATATGAATATACATTAACAAAAATAAATTGTAAAATAATTTCATAAAACGATAATATAAATACGATAATACAAGATAATTGTCATGTCATGATTATTTTAAAATTTTTTGTAGGTAAACGTACAACTAACTTTAACACACGAAAAATTATATTTTGAGTTCATGTTGAAGAATATGTCACATAATATGACAAATTTATCGTGTCTATTTATATTTAATAAATTTTGTTAGATATTTTAGTGTAATTGGATTGACTAGTTGACCAATAGAATCATAGTATCTCATTAAACAAGTTAGTAGGGTGCTGAGTGCACGCTTGTTTAAGTATATTATGATTCACTGTATCGGAGATTCATCAGTTGATTAGAGACGAGGCAATGGGGGTCAAAGGGGCAGCGCCCCTGGCTGGGGTCGAGCTGCTAGGTCAGTTGGTAATTTTTTTATTATTCATAAAGTCACTATTCTAAAAATTCATTGTAAATTTGAATTTTTGGAACTAATGACTTAACATTTTAACCTCAAAATTCCCGGTTTTTGGACACTTGCTTTAGAGACAAGTATTAGGCCGAACCATTGCTATTACTTCGGCTACAAGTCATCTTCCTAAGGTGTCCCTTGGTTTTGGAGCCAAATTTTGAATCCAAGAGTCATGTGGTGGTCGAAATGATGCATGCATTGACCAAAGGGTGTTGTGTCTCTTCCAAGGGGCATAGTGTATCTTTCAAAGGGTGTGGCAAACATTATAAATTGGTCATAGGTGAGGTCCAAAATTTCATCTCAAACATTCACAATCATTCTCAAGTTCTAGTTCAGTATTATGATTTTATCCGATTGAAAGTTTGGATGCCTCCAAATTGTTTCAATCTGAAAGTGTCGTCACGACTTCAGAATAATTCAAGCAACCAATCGAAAGTTCAACCACAATCCATTTGAGAGTTCTCCAACAAATTTAACACGATAAATTTATTGATACTCATACTTATATACATAAATACGCATCATTTATCACCCCTATAAATAATACTATCTCCATGAAAGCTAGCTCTTGTGAAGCGACATTCAACAACTTGATCTTGTAATTAAAATATCTTCCTCTCTGTCTCTCTCTCGTTTGAAAATGGCAGCAGAGACTGAGAGTAGCAGCAGCTTAAGCAAGAGAGGGGGCTGGACATCGTTCCCATTCATTATAGGTGCATATTACTTACACTACTGATATATATATATATATTATGAGCTAATTTTGTTTTATCCATGAAGGGTCAACGTGGTTCCTGAATCTCGCTACGGCAGGGGCGACCGTGAATTTAATAGTTTATCTGATCGACAAGTTCAACATAGACAGCATCGACGCAGCTCAGATATACAACTTCGTCAATGGCTGCATCAACCTTGCTCCTATGGCTGCCGCAATTATTGCAGACTCCTTCATAGGATGTTTTTCCATTGCCACCATTTCTTCTGTCGTATCATTCATGGTAACTACAATATCATCATTAATATATCTTATTAGATATTACATCTCAATCATATACATTATAATATAGATATATCTTTTTGACCAAATAATATATCACATGCTAAACTTCAAAAAACAATATTAAAAAAATAGAAGAGAAACTAACTTAACTTTGGACGTTTTGCAACGAGTTGCTCGAAATCTAACAATTCAAAACGGGTTATCTCAACTTGGACGAAGGTACAAATAGCTAGATTCATCCAATTTACCGTAACTGTTAACAGAATTTCGTCGGAAATTCGACATAAATTGGACAAAGATAACTATTTGCACATTCGTCAAAGTTGAGGTAGCCAAATTTGAATTTTTAAAGTTCAGATAGCTCATTGCAAAACGTTTAAAGTTTAGGTATATATTCCCATAGTTACATAAGTACAAACAAATTAGATAGAAAGTGACCTATTTGGTAGGTACTCTATTGGATATATCTCTTGATATTTATTAGAGTCACGCATATATAGTTGGTATATGTCATGCGTCTATGATATATATATATATATATATATATATAATAATTTAGTTAATTAAGCACATTATACAAATAACAACTATTTACAGGGAATAGTTCTTTTAGCCCTAACGGCGATATTCGACTCACTGAGACCTCACCCATGCTCGAGTCCCCAATGCTCGTCCACAGCCACATCTGCAACCACGGTCCAACTCACGGTTCTCTATACATCCCTAACCCTAGCAGCCATAGGAACTGCTGGGTTCTGGTTCACTCTAGGCACGATAGGAGCGAACCAGTTCCACAGACCGGACCATCAGGCAACCTTCTTTAACTGGTATTTGTTTGCCAAGTACGCCGCCTTCTTGGTGGGTACCACCGTGATCGTGTACATCCAAGATAGTGTAAGTTGGGGGCTCGGGTTTGGGCTTTCTGCGGCGGCGAATCTAGTGGGCGTGGCGGTTCTATTGCTAGGGAAACGGTTTTATTATCTTCGGAAACCGGAAGGGAGTCCTTTTACTAGCTTAGCTCAGGTGATTGTTGCTGCCATGAAGAAGAAGGGACTTAAGCTGACGTCCAACCCTGAAGCTTATTATCATCAATATGATGGTGGTGGTGGGTGCGGAGACAAGACAATACCCGGAAAAAGCTTCAGGTTGGATATATATAACCTCTTTTAATTAGGTACTATATTGACTTTTTGCGACGGATTCAAGGTGTTGGTATAAGTTTACTCATCATCGCTTACTATTGCAGGTTCCTCAACCGTGCTGCCCTAAAAACTGAAGGAGACACTGTCGAAGATGGTAACTCAATCGCAAAGCCATGGAGCCTTTGCTCGGTGCAACAAGTGGAAGACCTCAAAACCCTACTCAAGATCTTCCCCATATGGTCGTCCGGCATCTTCCTAACCACCCCCATCACAGTCCAAACCAGTGCGACTATCCTTCAAGCCCTAGTCATGGACCGGAGCTTAGGGCGGCACTTCAAGATACCAGCGGGATCGATTCTTGTCGTAACCTTGGTTTCTGGTTCCATCGCTATAGCCCTAATCGATCGACTCAGCCCCTTGTGGTCTGGGTCTAAATCCCTGTCAGTAAAGCCGCTTAGGAAAGTCGGTGTTGGCCATGTCTTAAACGTCCTCAGCATGGCCGTGTCGGCTCTAGTTGAGTGGAGGCGGCTTCACGTGACCCATATGTCAGTTATATGGCTTTTTCCACAGCTGATTTTGGCAGGGGTAGGAGAGGCATTTCACTTTCCGGGTCAAGTGGCTTTCTACTATCAGGAATTCCAAGCGTCGCTAAAGAGTAGCGCCACTGCAATGCTTGCCATGATCATCGGGATTGCTTTCTATTTGGGTACGGCCGTGATCAGTCAGACGCGGAGGTTGGGATGGTTGAAGAATGACCTTAACAAAGGGAGGCTCGATATCGCATATTGGATGCTCGCCACCATTGGGATCGTTAATTTCGGTTATTTTCTTGTTTGCGCGATCCTTTACAAATATAAATCGACGGAAGTCGAAGCGGACAACGGAAAACTCGAAGCTGAATCGAGATCGGAGGTGATGAATTGACAAATATTTGCTTGGAAACATACAAATGGTGCAATCAAATTAGTTCAGTTAAGTTTGAATAGAATAATGGGTAAATAAGTCAATAGTCACTTATATTTACACAATGTGATTTTTTAATTAAACGTGTATATGCAATCTCGTGATTTTTTAATTAAACGTGTTATATGCAATCTCATATGTTTGACAAATGTGATTAAATGATCATAAAAATAACTGATTTTACCATTCTCTTTTATCTTGTGTTTTTCATAATTCTTCAACCCAAAATCTAATTTTGAAAGCAGATTTGCGCAAATCTAAGTTTGAATCGAACCCAGGAACGCAAATCTGAGTTTGAAATCTGATTTCGACTTTGAATTAAGGAAGAACATATTGAAGATAAAGAGCATGAAGATGAACTTGATGAACAGTAAAAGAATATTTTTAGTTATTTTTTCGCATATTTTTTTAACATATCATTTACATTTTGAAATATAACTAACTACTATTTATCATAAGTTCCAACGCTATAACAAATAAAGAAACACTACAAAATTGCATGTGCCTTAAAAAACTTAGGGATCATTATTGGAACAAAATTATCTTTGCCGGCTAAAAGTTTTACACATCTCCCTTTAAAAAATTACAGAAAAGCCAAACTACTAAACCGTATAACCGGTCTTTGCTAATCCTCTTTACATATAAATGATCATCATCTTTGAAAATTTTGCCAAAAAATTGAGGTTATACTTATACCTAGTCTGCACCGGTCAAACCCGAACCTTAATTTTGACGACTCAGATGAACTAGTCTTCTTCGTCCGCCAATAATGCGAAAGAGAAAGGTTTGAATTTATAGCCATCTCCATGGTAGAACTTGCCCTGGAACTCTACCCAGTGAAGACGCAGCGCATGAAGGAAAGCGCTTAGAGTCTCCATCATCAGTAGTATGAAGGCTGTTGCAAAGGCAAAGACCGATAGACCCACTAGCCTTATAATGAAGTTATCGTAACTGCAAAAAATACATAACGCGACAGTTTATGAACAAATACTCGGCTAAGGCTTTGTCTGGATTCATTTATTTCAGGGTTAAATACCAACTAGCTACCTGAACTTTGGACGTTTTGCAACGAGCTACCCGAATTTTGAAAATTCAAAACGGGTTACCTCAACTTTGAAGAAGGTGCAAATAGCTACCTCCGTCCAATTTCTGACGAATTTCCGACGAATTTCTAACGACTTTCCGACGGCAGTTGACTGAAAATTAGACGAAGGTATCTATTTGCAACTTCTTCAAAGTTGAGGTAGCCCGTTTTGAATTTTCAAAGTCCGGGTAGCTCGTTGCAAAACGTCCAAAGTTCAGGTAGCTACTTGATATTTAACCCTTTCATTAAAGGAAGCGTCGGTTTTTAAACTGAATGGAAGGAATGATGCTTACCCCCAAGCAAGGAGGAGGACTTTCTCGTAGAAGACAGTTGATAATTCTGAGTGAGCCAAGCTGTAAAAGGAACGAACAGTAACCGATTACCATCAGGAGGTAATGTTGGAGTAGCGGAATAGTCAGACAGGGAGCGGGGAAATGGTATATTTACCTTAAAGCCCAGAGACGAAGGTATGAAGCTGTGTTGGATACTGCTCCTAGAACAAACTCTATAGAATGTATCATTTGATGCACAAAGATTTCACTGAAGTTAAAATCATCATGGTGTTGTCGACCTCGTGCAGAATCGGGTTCCACTTCGATGTCCATTTCGGAAGTGCCAAGAATCCCGTATGTACGGCCTTGAAATCTCTTTAGCATGTTCCAAAAATTCAAGAAAAACAGAACAGGATCAGTTCACTGACTAATGATCGCTATTTAACCCTAATCTTATAGATGACATATTGATTTGTATTTTATAACTTTTCCTGACTAGTTTATCCACTTATGTCATTGTAATGCTTGTCAAACATAGAAATTACATTGAGAAGTTTAAAGGAACAAACTTTAAGTAGAGATGGTAATCCTTTTCGTTTAGATAAGAAAACCAAAGCAATCCTTCAAAATCAAAGAAAAAAAAGAAAGAATTGAAGTCCAATAGGCAAAGAAGATACCTCAGTGTGAAGCTTCTTTAGGATGAAAGGTTTCGGGAAAAGCATCCATGGGACTGAAACAAGAGCCAAAAGCAAGAGAATGATCTGCAAAAGTCGAATGGAACTAAATGAATAATGGAGTTCCCAAGTACAAGAAGAAGAAGCATCGGGCTCTTATGCCACATATTCATCCCATAATGTCGACTCCATCTTCATTCTTACACACCAATTTAAAAAGAATGTATCTAGAGTGACTAGCTCAATTACATACCTGGAGCGGACGTTGACCCCAGAACAGCTCGTTCTCACCAAGATCGTCAGTAGGACTCAAGAACATGTAAATCATCACATGGTACAGGTCTGCCTGAGATCCGGTGCACCATTTTATGATAATGAGCAGCGAGAGATACCCAAAGAGGCTGTTAAGGAAGATCATCTGCGGTATGAACTGATACCTAAATCAACATAGAATAAGCTCAATTCATTTATAATATTTTGAGTAAGTATATATGCAGGCAAGTAATGATATATGAACCCTACCTGATATCCAGGGAATTGCTGAAGAAACGAGCGTTGAAGTAACTTAATATGAGACCCAAGTTCATTTGTGCCATACCCAACAAAATGGACATTTTCATCTTGAGGGAATTAAGAAAAGGCAGTTCTGATCTGCTTCCACGCCAACTAGGATCTACACCAAATGGGTATGTGTCTTGGACCTTAATCAAACCAATAGTGTAGGCCTCACTGATCAAGAAAATTGAAAATTAGCTGACCGTACACAGAAAATTTTGAAAAACCAAGAAAAGCTATCCCAATCTACTCATGTCTCCCTAACAGGGAAATACTATGCAGAAGTTGGAGCACGAGTATTCTATACAAAAAGGTAGACATTTGATTATTTGAAAATACTCATACATATGTAGAACATAGGAACATTAATGACTAATCAAAATGATGCATTAGATACAAAGGCATATCAAGTAAGCAACACAAACCTGCACTTAGTATCTCGACATTTGTAAGCAGATTCCCCGAATATGTGAAATGGAACAGAGAAGAATTCATTGTAAATCAATCCACAGTAGATTGAAAAGAGTGCCATCAAAAGGATTACGTAGCGCCCCCCAAAAAGCATCTCCATGAAGCTGTCCAATTTCTGTTACCAAAAGATATCCAAGTTGGATTTGTTTGACTGACACACGATAGAAGCACACATACGAACTGGAAACTACTTCAACAGAGTTTGTACAGCAGGGGACACCAAATCAAATAGAGAACTGATAACCCATGTAAATGCAGAAGCGAACATACCTTTTTGCTAAGTTTACTTTCACGAGCAATAAGGACGAGAGCGCCTAATAACAAACATATTCCATGACCCCAGTCCCCAAACATCACAGCAAAAAGAAATGGAAACGTGATAACAGTGTATACTGCTGGATTTGCTTCCTGATATTGTGCCACTCTGTCAAAGAACAAAAATCCAATGATAACATTTCCCCATTTCGTATATATCTCATGTGGTCAAATAGAAAAGACTTGACCACCCTATTAAAGATAAGATAATTCAACCGAGTTCGATGTGTCTGCTCTTAAATAGTTGACCTTACCCGTATGCATCAACAATTTCCTGAAAAGCGTTCGTGAATTGGTTGGTTCTAAAATATGTGGGAGGAGATTCCACTGTATCCATTAGATGGAAAATTATTCCCACTTGTGAACTACTATCATAAGTTGCACGCTGAAGAGCCTCCTGAAGCTGTCCGCATAAAGAAACAGTATAAGCACCCCTTCGAAATAATAAACAAAAAGGTATATGGGTATAAATTGTAAAAGGCAATATAAAGATCAAAGAAGCACATAAGACAGAAATAGAACAGACTACCTTAGCTCTAGCAAATATCGGGCACCACCCTTCACCAACAAGACATTTTTTTGTTACATCAAAGTTTAGCATATTCAATGCATCATAGACAGCCTTCTCTCTTTTCACCTGACATAAGGTCAAATGATGTTGTCAGCTAAAGCAC
Source organism: Chamaenerion angustifolium (assembly GCA_946814005.1). Taxonomy (NCBI): domain Eukaryota; kingdom Viridiplantae; phylum Streptophyta; class Magnoliopsida; order Myrtales; family Onagraceae; genus Chamaenerion; species Chamaenerion angustifolium. The sequence goes on along the minus strand of OX328277.1, from coordinate 26,149,036 downwards.
AGTGAAGAATAAAACTCTTTCACGACTCAACTTTCTCCTACAATACTACATCTTACCATGTTGATCCATTTTGTCAGATTGAAATCAATTGAAGAAAGGGCTTTGTTCTTATGACGGTTTCCAGCATCCAAAGTTGCATCCAAATCAGAAAGACGAGAAACAACCTATATCAATAGTTTTCAAACTTCAGGAAAAAAATATGTTGGGCAAATATAACAAGAAGAATGATTGAAATAAGACCTTGAACCACCTGATTGTCCAAGCGACTCAAATGTTAACAGAGTAAATAATACTTGGGTGGATTTGTTCCATAATCTTGGAATTTTGTTTTCTGAATACAACACTTACTTCTCTAGTTATCTGTCTTTGTTTAGTCAGGTCCTCGGGAACAGGATAGCAATTGGCACCAAATGCTTCACATATTTTCAGAATCTTTGTTCTTGCTTGTTCTCCTGAGAAGAAAATCACGAACACTACCTTTGAAACCTGCAGTATGAAATCATGAAGATAGTATGAGTGCAATGACATTTTTTCTAACTTCTTTCCCTGAATTACTGAAGAAACTAGTTTTTAAGAGTAATAAGAAGCTATAATTATGGCAAATGGACTTGAAAGAAAAAAACTGCTAACACAATAGAAGTGAAATGAGGGTTATCACTACATCTTTTAAAGTATAAGGAGAAACCTGTTCATATGTGTGAGGATCCACAATATCTTCATCTGCAAGTGCTTGATTAAAAAACATATTGCCTCTGGTGGCACGGAAAAGCATCCTTTCAAATTTAAGAACTTTGGATTCACATATAATTCCACAGATAAATCTCAAACCAGCTTGCTCTGACATCCCTGGTCTTATCTCCTGAAGAAGACAAGTAGTCAGTTTATATGAGCTTACAGAATTAGCTTCATTATTACACTCAGTCTAGCTGAAGCGCCAAGCAAATTTAAGAGGTACCTGTTCAAGTAAGGAAGCTGTTTCTACAAAGTCATGGTCATGATTTGTGCTTACACTCTCCAACTCTCTCTCTTCTACAACTATGTGGTTCTTCCCTGAGAAAAGAAAGCCACCTGCCTGCCATTCCATCAAAAGGATATATAAGAAAGCAGAACAAAATTTATATCTAAATCTCCAAGCATACCTTTGGTTGGCATACATGATTAACCAAATATAAGAAGAAGAAAAAAAGCATATTCACCAAGAGTATCATATAGTAGAAGGAGAACCTGACCTTTTCCAATACCATCTTAAACTCCAGGAGCTCATTATATGTTTGCCGAAGCCGCTCACCATTTGAGTTCATTTCAATTAGTTCATGTTCATGTTCAGCAAGTTGGATCTAAAAACAAAGAGGAAACCAATCACAGCAGTTCCAGGCAGTAAAATACCTCAGAACAATAGTCATCAACAGAAGGCCATAAAATAAGGAGATATGGACCTCTAGTTCTTCCAACTCCATATCTGGCTGCATATCTGGTGGTTCCAAAGATACTATGCCAGCTTTGTTGATTTGGTCCTTGAAAAATCGTAATTTCCTTGACATCTCTCCACATCGTTTCACCTATAAAAATCACAGTGAAGGAACAAATACAAGTTAATTTCTCTCCACCTCATTCTCGACGACTTCAAATGGACTTAAGTTCCATTTCTAATTTGAATTTAGATACTAGTCAAATAATACCTGGTTTGCAAACGTTCTCTGGAAAGGGCTCTTATCAGCATTTAGCTGCAAAGAAATGTAGATTCTATAATCAACTCAACTGTAGTACAAAAATCGCAAATTTGACAATGATATGAAGAAGATAGGTAGAGGAATATGAAATTGAAGTTTCTAACTTGATGGAATAGTAGAAAATAAGTGTACTGGATAATAAACAACTATAAATGCAAGAACAATTTATACACTCAATGCAAATGCAACTGCAGAAGTAGTAAAGTGGTTCTCATTTCAATTCTTACTCAAGCTAAACCGAAATCTTTATAGAAAATGATCAGTTAATAAATCTACGAGCTCATTGAAGAGTCATGAGCACGTTGAAGAGACAGTACTATAGCTAGTCCTCCACACAGGAGATAATAAAACAGTGCAACTACCTACTCGTAGCACAACATTTTCTTGACGTAATATTTCGGGATCTGACAAATGATTCAAATCTATCTACCTAATATGAATCTACCGTATCCTGGAAAGCCCACTGCCATTAAGATTGAAATTATCACAACAAAAAGACGGGATCTTTAGCTTTCAGCAGGATTGAGTACAACCAATCCGATCCTAAGAAATAACTGAATTGATCACTAATTCCTCATTCCCAGATGGAGAATTCACATACAAATCCCAAATTGCTCCACCATTTCTTATGGAATCTCGGAGGCAGCAAAGTGCGTACGGACAACTTACATCATGGAACTGAAGGAGGCCGAGCTCTCCGAGGTAGGACACAGCGCGGTGAGCAGTCTCAACGGGAATAATCAGTTGAATATACGTCATCTTCTCGGACCGCATCAGATCCATAGGCGGCAAATTCTCGATGAACTCGTCCATCCTCCTCTCCATCGGAAACCGAACAGAGAAAGCAGAAACTAACAACACCCAATCAACCGGAGCTCACTTGATCAGATCTAAGTGCGCGACGTGATCAGATTCAGCTTCTTCTACGCATCGGCTGAACCCGCCATTGGAGAGAATAGCTGAACATCACAGTGGGCACTTGAGGAGAAGACTTTGAATTGTTTAATCGAAAATGGAATGTGTAGAATTGAGATCTGAAAGTTGAATGTGATCTCTTCTCCGTCTCGTCTCGTCTCGTCTCGTCTGGTCTCGTCGCGTTGGAGCACAGACCGGGAATCGGAGAGGGACGAAGCGTGGAATTTTAGCCGGTGGTGCCACGCGTCGTCCGAGTGGCAAGTTGACCGGTTTAGGTTTGTGCAATTTACTTTCATTTTAAGCATTTCCTTTCCTCATCTCCATTCTTGCTTCGGTGGCAAGCAAAAATCATAGGGTTTTTAGGCCGAAAATAATGGTTGAGTTCGGTCTCTTTAGGTAGAAGAGACATGATTGATTTGTATCTTCAGCCCAAAAGAAAAACAAAGCCCATGCGTTGGTACTTTTTGTATTTTAAGCCATTTTGTCTAGGGGTGACATTCGTGTAGTGTCGTGTCATAATCGTGTCGTGTCTAAATGGATAAATTTTAAACGTTTCTAAACGTATAAGTCGTTTATCGTGTCTAAACGTATAGAGTTGTTTAGAAACGGAATCCGTTAATGTCAAACTCATATACGCTTTAAAACAGATATATACACAAATTCATATATATACAAATCAAAATATACAAAGTAAGGTCTTCATAGTTCAATATTACAAAGTAAGTGAGTATTTTAATATTTTATTATTATTATTACACTTAAACGTCACATGTATACACAACACGATTATACACGAATAGTTAATCGTGTTTATACAGATATCCGCAGATCTGAGTTGTTTAGACACGATTAATAATCGTGTCTAAACGTATAAGAGTTGTTTAGACACATGATCCATTAAGGTCAAACTCATATACGCTATAAAGCAGATCGTGTCGTGATCGTGTCTAAACGTATAAGAGTTGTTTAGACACGGGATCCATTAAGGTCAAACTCATATACGCTATAAAGCAGATCGTGTCGTGTCAGAAATTGTCGGCCCTAATTTTGTCACCAAATACCACATTTTTTTAACTGCAGTTAGATATGTATGTAGTTAATATATATTTTATAATTTATATATAGATTTTGCAGGATTAACATTTAAATTTAGTAGTGTTAATTAATACATTTTCACCCATAAAATCATTTTATAATGTATTTTATCGATTGAAGTTACCTAGTTTGTAGGTGTAGGGTACAAATTCAGAGAACAAATCGTTTTCTTCGATGAACAAACCCTAGATATCTCCAAATTCCTCAGCTACCGATTCAGCACTGCAGCATGAGGAAATCACCTTCAACGGACGAGAAAATCCTGAGCTACAACGACGTCGTGCTCCGGCGATCGGACCTCGACATCCTCAGCGGCCCACACTTCCTCAACGACCGAATCATCGAGTTCTACTTCACCTACCTCTCCTCACGCTACCCTTCCACCAACATTCTCCTCACTCCGCCTTCCATCAGCTTCTGGATCGCGAACTGCCCCAGCGCCGACGACCTCAGAGACTGCGTCACTCCCCTCCGCCTCCCGGAAAAAGACCTCGTCCTCTTTCCGGTGAACGACAATGATGACGTGGACTTCGCTGAAGGTGGGTCCCACTGGAGCCTTCTGGTGTACGAACGAAACGCCAACGTTTTTGTCCACCACGACAGCTCGGGGATGATCAATGCAAGGCATGCAAGGAAGCTGTTCAGAGCTGTGGTCGGTTTCATTGGAATTTCAGTGTCCGAGGTTGAGTTTCGAGAATTCAGAGGGTCGCCGCAGCAGATGAACGGCTACGACTGCGGGTTGTATGTGACGGCTACTGCAAGAGCGATTTGTCGGTGGTACGAGGATGCAGAGAGGAAGGACGCCGAGGAATTATGGTTTCCGAATGTGAAGGAAGAGGTTAATGTCGATGCTGTGGCGGAGATGCGGGGCGAGATTCTGCAATTGATTAGGAATCTCATGGCTGCAAAGTGATGTTGTTCATCTTCAAGTTTGGGATAGCTAATAATGTTGATGATGTTCTCTAATGTCTGTTTGCCATTTCCAATCAATTGCGACCTGAACTGAACTTTTTGAGTCACACTTCGCTAGCTAAACTAATATATCAGTACATATTGTCTACCATTCGAGTTTGTATAGCCCTACTGAATATTAAAAATACAAAAATGGTATTGGCTAGACTAATAAATTAGTACAATTTGCTAGCCCGGGAGTGCAACCTGACTATTTGCTAATATCCGAACCGAATTTGAGGAAAAATCAATAAGCAAACTAAACTTTTTTTTGTTTTTTTTACAAACAACAAATCAAACTTTATAAATTTAGCAAATAACAAACTTACCTCAAATTTTAATTATGTTTGAACGAATTTTTCAATGTTTGAGGAAGTTATTAAGTCGTAATAATCTTTCCTTAAAATACTTCAACTAATGTTGACTTAATAACTCCATCAAACTTTGAAAAATTCATTCAAACATAATGAAAATTTGAAATAAGTTTGTTGATTACTCAATTCCAAAAGTTTATATTGTTGTTTGTCAAAAAAAAAATTTTGATTTACTGTTTGTTTTTTTCTCAAAGTTCAATTTGTTATTTGGTTATTAAACCTATATAATATAATCAGCTAGTAAAAGGTCGATAAAAGGCTTCAGCTAACCAGCTATTTGGTATTTAATCATTTAGTCTGTCTATGTTTGGACTTTGCAATAAATATATCACTAGCCAAACTATATATACACATCTCTATGGGATTTGGAATCTGGACAAACTAAAAACTCACATACTTAAACCCAAACTGGAAAGCACTTGTTTGAGATAGATGTGATTCAAATCATGCTAGTATCGACTGGGTAGCTGCCTAAGACTCTCAAGAACGTTGCAAATTCCTGCAACAAAAATGCAAGGTTGTCGGAAATGTAATGAAATAATTGCTTTAAGATAGGTGAGAAGAAGATCTACACACTTTAAGATGCCTCAGGGCATTCTGGGCATTTTCATCGGCCATGGATGCTTCAAAATCAACGTAGAAAAGATAATCAAAGTATCTGCAAGAAGCACACGGGTTTAAGTCCAGGCAAAAGACTGCAAATTTGGATCTTCGTCAGTTAAGCAAGTGAAGAAATTACTTTGGGGCACCATTGGTATCATCCAATAACCGCAGAGTTTGTTTCTTCAAAGGACGACTTTCAATCTGTTTGACCAGAAAATTTATGTTTTTCGCATTGTTGGCTGTCATTAGAGAAGCTGCTTGGTGTTTCCAGAGAAAAAAGAACTTGCCTTAGTAAGATTGATTTGTCGCAGAGCAAAAACAGCAAGAGCTTTGAATAGCATTCCAGGCCCCTCCTCGAGTGAACACACAATACTAGTCTAAAAGATAGATAACATGATTAAAAAGTTCATAATAGATAGCCAAATGCGACGGCTAACCTTAAAGGGTCTATCTGTCCCTGGGATGATGGGTTCCCTTGCCAGCATTAAGAACCGAGTAATATTCTCAGAATCATCCTAATACAAATAGCATATCAGAAACTCAATCATGGCTTAAACTTTTTATGAAGATATACAATAATGAGGCAGAAGCAAACCTGAATATTTTCAGCAAGTATATTTAGGTTGTATATTTTAGCAGCTGTAGCACTAGCAACAGCACCTGTATCTCTGAGGTCGTTGAGAGCAATATGCTGCCATAAACATTTGATAATCAAATGCATTTAAAACATAGCAGCTTGATAATAAGATAATATCTCAAACTCTATATGCGGCCAAAGTTAGTCGAAATTACATAAACAGAATCATGTCTATGCCATAACCCTTATAATTTCTCGAAAAGCACTCCATAATTCCAACATCTGTAACCTTTGACTCACCTTTGCTGCACCAGCTGTGTCATCTACAGCCTCTCTGACCAACCCAATCCTCGTGAGAGTGTGTTCACATTGAGCAAGAGCCTGGAAATCACAAAGAGGTGGCTAACATAAAAAAACATTTCAAACAAAATAGAAGAAATGAATAAGCCGTTGATTTTCTACCTGGGGATGGCTCAGAACTCGTTTGATGTCCTTTAATTCAACACCATGATTAACCATTAAGCAATGACTTACAGCTAGTTTGACCTCCCCAACTATATGCAACCTGTGGCGAAGTAGGAGATCGTAGTTTTGGTGAATGCTTCCACCCAAAGAGTTCTCTATTGGCAGAACTGCTCTATCCACGAGCCATCTTTCAACAGCCTGGAAAGCGCAATGAGGTGAACAAGAGTTGGCTTAGCAATCAATTCAAAGGCAACATCTTCATCCAAACATGATCCTCAAGTAGCTAAACAGTATAATCATCGTAGTGTTGGTGCACTATCTACATAGCAGACCCGTTGTATATCTTCTTATCTCGAATGCATCAAACAAACTTGTACGGAGTTCAAATTATCAACTGCCTAATATTGGCCTGATTAACACCTTATCCACAAAAATAACTCATACATGATTTGTAAAACCCAGGTCTCTGCAATACCACATAAGTATGCATTATAAGGAATTCCATTATTTAGGATAAACATTTGCAAAGTTTGACTAAGATCTCTCTCTGACAGAAGAATCAAGATAGAAAAGGAAAAAAATATGAAGATTGACTGGGTTTTCTATGACCATATCTATGGATGGAATTCTGGGCATAAATAAGATTGCATTAACTAATTTTTTCATGCCGACTATAACATTTTCAATGATATGAACTTTAAGAATTTACAGTGACAAGCTTGGACCCAGTTCGGAATCTAACTCCAAGAGCTGCATGCTAGTCATCATACACAAGACAAGAACAAAAGAAAGTTCAGTTACTTCAAAAGCGGTATCAAATTGCTCGCAAGGTACTGCTTCGCAGTTTGGATACGCCTTCTCTGCTGCTGATTCACTGTATGCACCGCGAACTCCCTTCAATTCATAAACAATTTTGAAACCAATTATAGAAGTCGAATTATTCCAATATAAAAATAGAAACACTGTCAATATATGGATGATCAATCATCAAACAATTCTTTAATATAAAAAGTACCTGATAAGCAACTCGAACGCGGGATCCATCAGAGACTGAGTTTGAACATTGAGCTGAAGACAGCGGCTCTATTGCCACCAAAATGAAAGAGGAAAAACACATGCAAAATCAATCAGTTCAAGCCATTACCTCGATAAAATTAGCACAAATCAAATGAAAACGGACAAGTTAAGCTCCATACTGGGGAGCGAGAGCGAGTCAGACGTGGGGGCATCGAACGAGAACTCATCCGACGCTCTATTCAACTCCATCGCCCGAGTCTTCCGATCTCTATTGGCTTCATCAAATGGAGAGGCGGCTGAAAAGGCGACGCAGCGTCTGCAGATGGTGGGACCATGATCGAGGGTGATCGCACTCGATTTCCGACGATCGAGCGTCAAGGATTTACCGGCGAGCTTCAGGTGCAGAGAGGCAATCGAAAATCCTGTGGTAGATGAACCCATCGGTGGACGTGGAGGAAATTAACAATATGAAGTTCAAACCAACAAGACCAAATGATTGAGGGTGGGATTTGGGGAGGTCAGCGGGAGAAATTCAAGTAATTTCGATGGAGTGCATCCAATAGTTGGCAACATTGGCAGGTGTGGTAGGTATACGCGAGTAGAAGTCACGTGTCAAATTCGGCGCTTGGCGGAGTTAAAATTTTCCGCCATTAAAGACTCGGAAAACGAGCTAATTATCAGGTGAAAGTGAGATTATATCGATAAGAATATTTTACTTAAATATATATTGAATTTTAAATTATTATTTTTTAAAAAAAAAAACGTAGAAAATGTATCACTACTATAGTGTTTTTTTTTGGTAGAAAGTTTGAAAAGGTTACAATCGTAATTAATCACTACTATAGTTTTTTTTGGGCCAATCACTACTATAGTATTTTTTTTTGATCAAACCATCACTACTATAGTTTGTTTTTTTTTGATCAACAATAGATACCTTGCATTACTTAATCAATCGGAAACAAAGTCTTCCAGTACACTATTACAGTCACTACGAATAAGGTTATAAAGTGGGAGTGGGGGTTGTTCAACCCAATTATCAATACACACACCCAGTCTAGCTTGCGTCGCAATCCAATTGGCATACTCGTTCGCCGTCCGCGGAATTGCTTTCCATTCGATTTGTTGGAAGATCATTGCTTGTTCCCTGATATTGTCGCATGTTGTTCTGATTCGCCAATGATTGAGCTTCCCTTGTAGTTGGTCGATCACTATCCTTGCGTCTGATTCTATACGAACTCTCTGCCATTTCTTTTCTCTCGCAAGTTGGATTCCCAGCTTGATCGCCTGTGCTTCTAGTTCGGTTGTATCTGGTCCAGAGACGCACCTGTTTGCTCCGCCAATGACCGCACCACTTGAGTTCCTCGCGATCGCGCCTAGCCCGCCTTTCCCCGTCCGTTTGCACCATGCAGCATCTACGTTGATCTGTACCACGTTTCGTTCCGGTTTCTGCCATGCGTCTCTCGTTCGTTGTTAGGTGGTGACACCCGTTGTTCTCTGCGGGAGTTTGCTGTGTCCTTCATACAGCCTTCTTGCTTCCTCGACAGCATGGCTTGGGTTCGATTCGACCCGTTCGTAGACTGCTTTGCACCGTTTTTCCATATTATCCAGCACGTCCAGAGACAGAGTTTCCAACGTCGTTCCTTTGTTGCCTGGTTTGCTGTTATATCTGCTTTTCGATCCAGTATCCAGCTTTTGACCTCGGCTCTGTTCTTGTGGTCTTCTCCCAGGCGTAAGACTCCTCTCCAGACTTCGTTTGTCCAACTGCATCTGTACAGCATGTGTTCAGTGTCTTCATCAAGGACGCACATCGGACAGGTTTTGCACACGTTCATTCCCCTGCGTGCTAGGTTTACTCTCACAGCAAGAGAGTTAGTCATCAATTTCCAAGCAAAGTTTTTCACCTTCGGTGTGATGTTTGTCGCCCAGATGTGTCTCCAGATTGTCGAGGCCCTCTCCTCCTGCCCGTTGAGCTCAGGTGTGCGTCCCTCCTGCGCCTCCCTCATGCGGTGGTAAACTGATCGGGCAGTTACATCACCATTGTTGGTGAACGGCCAGATCATCACGTCAGGCTTGTCCTCGGTTGGAATGGGCATCTGCAGGATACATGCTGCGTCTGTCTGGCTCACTGTCCTCCGCACCAGCTGGACGTTCCAAGTTCTATCGGTGTTGATCAGTTCGGCTACCTTCATTTGGCATGGTTGGTCTCCCTCCCGCACAGCATCCAATTTCCAGCCCCGTTTTGTGTATATCCAGGCGTCTGTAGCTACATCGATGTCTTTTCCGTTTCCTATCACCCATAATCCCTCCCGTATCAGCACATCTCGCCCCTGCAGTAAGCTTGCCCAACCCCATGAAGCTCGGGCTCCCTTGTTTCCTGAATTGAAGTCTCCGTTTGGATAGTAGAGTCCTTTCAATACTCTCACCCATAGGGCCTCCGGTTCTCTGTTGATACGAGCTGCCATCTTCGTCAATAGAGCTATGTTGAATGTCTCTAGTTCCCGAAAGCCTAGGCCACCCGTGTCCTTGGTTTGTGCAAGTACCTCCCAACGCCTCCAATGTATTTTCCTCCCCTCTGATGTCTGCCCCCACCAAAAGTTTGCTATCATTGAGTTTATTTCCGAGCACCACGTTTTTGGTATCTTGAACAAGCTCATCACATAAGAGGGTATAGCTGTTATGACAGATTTGATCAATACCTCCTTCCCTGCCTGGCTAAGGGTTTTCGTTCTCCATCCGTTTAACTTCTCTTTGATTCTCTCCTTTAAGTACCCCAGGGCCTCTCGTTTGGATCTTCCCCAGACAGTAGGTAGCCCGAGGTATTTCCCAGGTACTCTCTCGGTTTGAATTTGTAGCTCTCCTTCTATCGCTTGGCAGGTTTGTCCATCGGCTCCCTTGTTGAAGGTAATGCTTGATTTTGTCTCATTTACCCTTTGCCCCGAGCTCATGCAATAGTTTGTTATCACTGCCGTTAAACGCCTCGCATTATCCACCGACCCTTCTATAAAGAATAATGAGTCATCCGCGAAGAAGAGGTGGTGGAGTTCGGGGCAGTTCCTCTTCAATTTCAGTCCTCTTATTCTCCCTTGGGTTACCTCCCCTTCAATCTGTCTGGATAGTACATCAGCCATCAGTATGAATAGGTATGGAGAGAGGGGGTCACCTTGTCTAATGCCCCTTGTGGGGGTAATTTCCTGCGTGCGCCCACCATTCACTAGGACCCTGTATGTCGGTGTTGTTATACATGCTCTCATCCACCTTAACCATTTTGTTCCAAAGCCCCTTTTCTCCAAGCTCTTGAGCAAGAACTCCCATTCCACCCTATCGTATGCCTTTTGCATATCCAGTTTCAGAGCACATTCGACTTTTGATTATCTGCTTGTCGCCCTGAGATGATGGAATACCTCATGAGCCACCATTATGTTGTCCTGTATAAGCCGACCTGCTACAAAAGCACTCTGATAGGGTGTGATAAGATCTGATAGATAGACTTTCAATCTATTAACCAGAACTTTCGATATTATCTTATAAGAGAAGTTACACAGGCTAATGGGTATAAAATCATATGCATGGGTAGGGTTAGGTTTTTTGGGAATAAGTGTAATATCAGTATGATTTAGAGAAGTAGGGAATGAACCTGATTCCAGGAAGGATTGAACTGCCGTGAAAACATCGGGGCCCACAGTCTGCCAGCTCCTTTGATAGAACAACCCCGGAAACCCGTCTGGCCCTGGTGCCCGAGAACCCCCCATCTGAAAGACCGCTTTTCTAACTTCCTCCATTGATACCCCTTTCTCTAACTGAGTGTTCATGGCATCACTTATTTGGCATGGTAGGCAGTCCAAAATGTCCCCATCTCCTCTTGTCATTTCAGATGTGAAAGCAGCCGGGAAGTGTTCAAAGATCTCAGATTGGATGTCGTCTTCTCTCGTTAACCACCTCCCATTCGTGGTCGTAATTCGGCTGATATGGTTTCTTCTTCTTCGTGTTGTGGTGGTGAGATGGAAAAACGTGGTGTTTCTGTCCCCATCAGTTAGCCATTTAACTCTCGCTCTTTGTTTCCAGTATAGTTCCTCCCTTCGCCATAATGAGCGAATGTTTTCCCTGATCCTCCCTTCCTCCTCCATCGGTGCCTGACTCGGTATCCGCTCCCCAATTTCCCTTAATCTGTCCGTGGCTTTTCTCATCTCGTGTCTATTGTTCCCAAAACTGACTTTGCTCCATCTCATTAGGCTCCGACGACAGTGGCCAAGTCTTGGCCATAGGGGGCTACCGTTCGGCCTACCCTCTTGCTCATGCCATGCTTGCCTGACTATATCCTTGCAATCTGGGTGTTCGAGCCACATTTCCTCGAATCTGAAACCTCGCTTTCTTCTTATTATCGGTCTGTCAAATTCCAATATGATGGGCGAGCGATCTGACCCAATAGCTACCTCATTCGTACATTGGGCGTTTGGGAATTGAGCCGCCCAGTCCCGGTTGCTCAGCACCCTATCAAGTCTTTCGTAGATTCTCTCTGTGCCTCGTCTGTTATTACACCATGTGAAACATTGCCCTTTTGCCCTCAAATCCTCCATTCCGATGTCGTGAATCATGTCATTAAATTCATCAATGCTTCTTTGGGGTTTTCGTCTACCACCTTCTTTCTCGTGGTGGTTGGAGATCGCATTAAAGTCACCTTGACAAACCCAACTCCCCGTTCTAGTTCGGCCAATCTCCCTTAGCGTGTCCCAGTTTATTTTTCTTCCCCTATCATCCGTATCTGCATAAACCCATGTCATAAACATAGGTTCTCTGTGGTTTCTCATCCAAACCACCGTATCAATCATGTTGTGGTTTGCAAAAAGAATCTGGATGTTTGTCTCATTCTTCCACCAAAGGGCAAGGCCACCTGATACTCCTCTTGGTTCCACGTAGTGTACCTTATCCATACTAGTTTTCTCTCTAATCCGTTCACAAAAAGTACCCCCGTTCTTTGTTTCCATCAAAAAAGTAATCTCTGGTTGGTACCTCCCCATGGGGTCTTTGAGGTGTCGAATTGTCAGGGAAGACCCAAAACCCTGACAATTCCAACAGGTTGTGTTCATTGACCCCCTGTGCCTGTTGAGGGACAGCCACCAGAGCCCTGGTTCTCGCTTGCTTCTGTTGGTGTGATATTGGTATCCTGGATTGTGTTCAACAGTCTTTTCCTTCTTGCTTCTGTTTTCTTTGGGTCCTTATTGGTCCCTCCTTTAGCTTTCTTCCTTCCATGTCTGTTTGTCCTTCCTGCTCTTGGGTTACCCGAGCTCTGTACACACTCCATCGTCCTGCCCTTCTTTCGGCTCGCCTCTACTGGTTCTTCCTCCTCCTCTCTGCTACGTTTCAAGTTCATCTTGTTCATGTACGGGCTCAGACCCGTGGCGTATTCTAGTAGCATGCCATGTCGGTTTGGTTCGGGGGAGTCTAGGGGCGTCTCGACGATGTATGATCTGGTTTCGGGTGGGTCTGGTATCTCCTTGTTGCGGTGTTTGTAAGTTATCATTTCGGTGATGCGGGGGGCTGTATGTGTGGGGTTGTTTCCTGGCTGGTGGGTTTCAGTGAGTTTCAGGATCATTTCGGTGTCAGGGTTTTGGATATGCCCACCTGGTCCCCATGGTTCGGTTTGTGGCTGGTTTTCTGTTGTACGGTAGTGGTGGTATACAAAGGTCCGGGTTTGGCCTTCAGGAGGTTGGGATGGTATTGGCTGGTATGGGATTATAGTTTGGTCAGTGGGGGGCTCATTCAGGTCTAGCGTCTGGGTAGGTGGTTCGGTGGGATTGTTTGCTGGGAGCTTGCTCTTTCTGATGGTTGTTTCGTCGTACTGTGACAGCTCCCCGTCCCCTTTTGTGGACGCCACATCTGTTTCCTTCCTGCCAGCCTTTGTTGCTAGATCTGTTTCCATGTTGTCTTCCTCCTGGGGTTCGGCTGGTTTCTTCCCTGAGCATTTTCTTTTTTTTTTCTCCCCTTCCTTAGCCTCACTCATTATATCGAACCAAGACTTCCACGGTTCCGCTTTTTGTTTTTGTTCATCTCCCGCCTGGCTGCCTCCTATTACACTTTCCCTCGCCAGTTTCTGTCTCGCCACCGACATCCATGGGCCGTACATAGGGAAACCCGGTTTTTCCTCCGATCTCACAACCGCATCCCTGCAAACTTGTGTGGTGTGTCCCAGCTTGTCACATCCATAGCAATAATCCGAGAGGCGCTCGTATTTGATGTTTGCCCATTGTTCCTTTCCTTTTGAATTTGTCCACCAGAAGCCCGGGACTAAGGGATTCTCTATATTCACCTCAACCTTCATACATATATATGTTTTGTATCCATTCTCAATTTCCTCTTCCGATTCCACAAAGACCCCAATTGTGTTACCTATAATTCGGGCACCTTCACAGCTGAACTTCTCTAAACCTAGGTCATGCACTTGGACCCAGAATTGGATGACTTGAAATCGATCCGAGTGATGCCTATACTAGGCTCCCATTTTCGAATGCTTAAGCAATGCCCTTGGACTGACCAATGAGACATGTCTAACACTTGCTTCCTATCTTCGGCATTAGCGAACTCAAACATCACAATTTTATCCGATAAATCTGAGATTTTCACTGTCCCGTACCTTGCCCAAGCCAACTTGAGAACACTGTGAATTGCTGATGCCTTAACTGGTTTCTGGGCAATTATTGTTCCAATGTAGCGCTCGTTCTGTGCCAGAGCAGGGTTTTGTGGCAGCTTGATCTCCAGTTTCCGAGGTTGGTTCATATCTCCGGAGTCACCATGTGGAGTTGTCATGGCGCTGATATGTGGTACCCGATGTCGTCACGTCCGTCGTTCCTAACCTGAGAAAACATTAGAAAAGAGGGCCAGAGGTGAGAATACGGTGGTTAAATGGATAATAGTCCAGACAGGTATGGCTGGTTGGCAACGGGGCTCTCAGTGAGCTTGGCAGCTGGGAGTGCGATGCTTTCGAGGGTTTGCGAGGGGACCCTCCTCCACCGGCCTGGATATTCTGGTTCTTCACCGCAGCAAGAAAATTAGGGTTACCCTATTTTCTCAATTTGTTGTGATTGCACTTCCAGGGTTTACGTAGGCGGCCTTCAGCTGCATGAGAGGCTTCTCCGTAATTGGCTGTGTGTCTCCATCAATTTGTTCTGTACGGGCATTAATTGCAGGTGTTTTGGATGGATTTGGTGAGAACCGACACAAGGTCAGCAGGGGGAATCTCACACAGTAACAGCCAGGTGAGAGAAGCGCGTGGGATGCAGACGCCACGGAGGAAGTTTTGTCCGAGATCCATCACTACTATAGTAAAACGTAGAAAATGTATCACTACTACAGTAGCACTACTGTACTACAAAAATCGTATTAGCCCGACAATTAAAGACAGCCCTTGCCATTGGGCCAAGTTCCTTAACCTCGCCTAGCCTACTGTTGCTTTACATTCCTCAACGCGTTCAACTTCGAGGCAACAATTCCACGCAGCAATTCAGATTCCTCGTCAATTCAAATAGCACGAATAGGGTGAGAAAAAAAACACATGTGAAATGATAAAATTATTATATTTGCGGATCATCGAATACTTTATACATATTATTTTTATATTTTGTTGAAATATTAAAATATTTACTAATTTTAAGAAAATTAATTATCAAATCAATTTAATATTTATTTAAAATTTTATATGTGCCCCAATTTTTTTAGTTTAACTGTTTGCTTCATTGTTATTTTTTGGGGGGGTGTGGGGAGATAAATTTATGAATTTGTATCTTCAAATAATAATACGATAAATTTGTTATCAAATAAGATTAGTTTAAACGTATCATAACCTTCAAAACTTCAACTAATTGTTTAATTTTATCAATTCTACATTAAAAATAAAAAATTATGAAATCTTATATTTGAATTTATAGTTATTATTATAAACAATTATTATTATTATTCATAAATTTCACACGTAAATATATAACTGAATAACACAATATCACGATATTTACAATTTTACATACACGAAACGTAGACTTACTATATCAAATAAGGTGAATAAAACAAATATATCTGTAAATTTAGGGTTGAAATAAAAATTAATACACATATACTTTTATATATTATATTAATTATTATTAATTAATCAATAATTACAAACTAATATTTATTTAGTTATTTTAGTTGTTTAATCGGTTTAGTATAAATGTATGTAAATATTGTTAAATTAATTTATTTTGAATACTTATTTTAGTTTTGAATGTGTATTTTTTAAATTTCTGGTTTAAACTGAAAATTGAATCGAAAAAGCGTAACATGAATGTGTGATTTATGTTTTTTCTATAAGTCTTTTTTTTAATAGGAATTTCAGTATTAAAATATAAGTACCCGTCTGAAATACTAAAATTTGTTAGTTAACCGAACCGGTGTCACCCCGAAATTAGTTTTATATGAGAAATAATTAAAAAAAATTACAATCAATTCAAACTCAAAACTGCACCTATCACCAAAAACTCTAGACATAAATCATATGTGTAAAATCAAGATCCGATACATGTCAAAATTTCTACGAATTTTAAACACGAATCTGAAATATATATATAGAGAGAGACATGATACTTTGAGGCAAAAATTGATCTTAAAAAAAAATCCGACACCAATGAACTGATGAAGTATCACCCAATATGGGGACGTTCTTTTTTTTTGGGCCAATATGTGGGCGGGACTCAGAGAGATCACTTCCCCGTCGTTTCCAACTGCGGCGGGTTTTCAGGGTTCCCTGGCTCCCCCAGCGGCGGAACCTTCCTCCAAACGCAGGAGAGACATGAATTTGGGTAGAGTGTCCACCGTGATATTGTCGGAAACAGCGGAAAAGGGACTGTCGGTCCGTACGTAGAGTCGGTGGCAAAAACATATTATTTTTTAGGTGGCGGGGGATGGGTATTCGGGGGGAATTTAGGAGTTAAATCTGACCGCTTTTTTACTATTTCATTCGGATACCTTTAACCGGATTTTTTTCAAAAAAAAGTTCGTCCAAAATACCGACTAAACAAAAATAAACCGTCCATTTGGATATTCGGTTTAAACAACAAAAAAAATACACATTCAAAACCAAAATAAGTATTCAAAATTAAATTAAACAACAAAATAACTCGATTTAACAATGTTAACATAACTTTCTACTAAACCGATTAAACAACTAAAATAACTATTAAATAACAAATTATTATTTGTTTGTATTCATTGATTAATTATATTAGTTAATACTAATTAATATAATATATATACGTATAAACGGTTGGACCGAATTCCACCGTCTTTTAGATTTGTAGACTGGTCTAAAAAAATGTTTTTTAAAAAAATCGATCATAAACCGAATCATACATTTGTAGACAGATTTTCCCGGTTCGAATCCGTTCGAATTTCACATAATTTTTAGACGACCTGTTTTTTTTCTTTCATCCCGATGGATCACAGGAGCTGAGTCCAGATAATGAAGTTGGGTCGGGTTCGAGCAGTGAAGGATGGGCTGGACTCGATACATCAACTTGGCATCTAGTCTAGATAGTAATGTAGAAAAATTATTTTAATAATATATATAAATAGTAAATATAATGTTGCGGATTTTGATTTTCTTTGTCGGAGGGAGGGGATAACATTAGCATATCATTTACATTGGAGCTTTTCTTTATATATATATATATAATACATACTAGTACTAGGATTATGAGAGAAGGATGAGTTTATTTTGGGCTTGATTTTATGAGTGTAATTTTCTCCGCCGCTAGATCAGTTTCATCCAACGGTTGAAAATCCTTCTAATTTACGCGCCCACGGCTTGACGGCTAACTTATTGAGGAAGCTTATTACGCTTTTCGTTCAACACTTCTCCATTCAACTTCCGTCACTTTCCTACGAAAATTTGGCTAAATGGAAGACCGTACGGACGACGAATTCAGCTCCTTGATCAACGAACAGCGCCGAGAACTCATGGCGGCGCAATCGGTAGACTCTGACGCAGAGTACGCGTTCAACCTTCAAATTCAGGAGATCACGGCCTCTTCCATGGTATCAACCTCAGCTTCTCCTCAGTCTCTTGTAAGCGTCGACGTTTCAGCACCAGGTGGTGGAGAATCGGCTACATTTTCGCTTATGATGGAAGAGATGGAGAGATACATGCAAGAGCACAACGATCGCAATCTGTGCAAAGCGGATTTCGAGCGTATGAGAGAGGATTTGGACCGTCGGGTGTACGACCAGAAGTTCGCCGCTGATATCAGCCGTATTCCTGAGGTTGAATGGAAATGTTACGGCGACAACTATCACAAACCATTCTCTGCTGGCGCTTCTTCTTCTTCTTCTTCTTCCGCGGGGACTGATGACGGATTTAGGTGATTGCAACGTTTAACTGATTAGATTTTACGTTACGTTTGAGCATCTGGCGAATTCTACATTTGACTGTTGATTTTTAGTTAGGCCATGGATTTTGGCTTGTACGAGCATATATTCTCGTATAAACTTTGGCAGATTGGCTTTTTAGGGTTTATTGCAAGGGCCTGGTGAGGGAGGAGTGGATTAAAGAAACAAAGGTGTCTGCAGCTGGAATTGGGGTGGCCATTTGCGATCTCAACGAGAACGTTATATTCGAGGTCAAGAAACCTTTGATTCATGATGGTATAGTCAGTGAATTTGAAGCTGAGATTGAGGCATTAATAAGTGGTCTTGATGCTGCTCTAACCTTGGACATGAAGCTGGTGAAGGTTTTAATTGGCAACAATGACATCTATTCTTGCGTAAGTTGATGTATTAGGCAGTTTGTAATTTTTATCAATTCTTGCTTAATTTTGGGAATCCCATTATACTAATTTTAAGCAGAATCATAGTCATTTTTGCAGTATATGTGTCCTGGTATTACAACAAATTCTTCTGTGAAATGGGAGGTATTCATATAAAATAAAATAAGCTTAGCAATGGTTACAATTCGAACATAACTTTCGCATGTGCTGTTTTTTCTATGGTTATCCTAGACTTTGGTGAGAATACAGTTAGGCATGAGATTTCTTGAGGCATCTTGTAGAATTGACTTGGAATGGAAGATCAAAGATGGATACTATATGTTGGTTTTATTTATCCGTCTCCTGTAATGTCTTTTCGTATGTAGCTGACTTCCTGTGGTGAATGTAATCAATGTCTCTTCCTGTCTGAGTAAATTAGGACATAAGTAGTACAACTGTGATTCCTGTTACGGGCCTCTGTTAGTAAATTTCATAATTTTTAATGTCTCTTCTTACAATATAATGTTGACTCAAATTAAATTAGTTAAGGATCCCTCAGCTATACTTCATTTTGATTTTTTATTTCATGGTCAGTCACTTCACAGTCACATTTGGTGCTTTCTAAAATTTCATTTCAAAAATCGTATTTGTATCAACTCCTGTGTCTGTAAAGAGATGTCATGCATGATATTAATTTTACCAAAAAATGCAGGTTGCAGGCTTGATGCAACCCACAAGTACCAAGATTGGAGCACTAGTAAATCAAACAACTCTTATTCGTAACAAGTTCACTAATTGCAGTCTCATCCCTTCTGTTGGCGTTAAATGGAATGGTATGAAATCTGCCTTTAAGCTAGCCAGGGACGCCATTGTATCCCAGATCAGCTGGCCTGAACAGACAACAAATGGCAACCATTGGAAGGAAACATGCAGCATATGCTTTGAAGACACCGATGTTTCTCAAATATTCTCAGTCGATGAATGCCTCCACAGATACTGCTTTTCCTGCATGAGAAAGCATGTCGAAGCAAAGCTGCACAATGCAGTCGAGGTTAAATGTCCCGATATTGAATGCAATTCCTTGGTGAAAGTTGATACCTGTGAGAAATTCCTTGACACAAATTTAGTATCGCTCATGACCTACCGGATGAAAGAAATGTCTGTTCCTGCAGAAGAGAGAGTCTATTGCCCTTATCCAAGATGTTCAGCATTGATGTCAAGGACCGAGGTTTTGAACTACTCTAAGGCTTTTGTTGGAGCTGAGCATAGTGGAGCCAGGAAATGCATCAAATGCCAGTACTATTTCTGTATTGAATGTGGAGTTCCTTGGCATTATAATATGAGCTGCACTGATTTTATGAGCTTCAACCGCAATCGACCTCATGAAGATGGAAAGCTCAAATCTCTTGCAAAGGCGAAGGCATGGCAGCAATGCATTAAGTGCAAGAATATGGTTGAACTCGCTTCAGGCTGTTACCACATAACATGCAGGTTCGGTTTATGAAATTTATATACCTAATCATGCTTTGATTGAGTAATCTTGTTTTGCCACCCTTATATACATTCATGTGAATTCATGCTTATTTCTTTTGTTGGTAGATGTGGATATGAGTTCTGCTACACATGTGGAGCTGAGTGGAGGGATAAGAAACCAACATGTAGGTGTCCGATTTGGGACGAGCACAACCTCATAACCGGGAGGCGTCGTCCTCTCTGATCACTGAAACCGTGAAAAGTGTTTTCTTTTGGGGTATGGAGAGGGATAGATGGCAATCTTTGCAACTTCTTTGTAAATAGAGTTAGTTCCTTTACGCTTTAAGCAATCAAGGTGAATCAGATTGAAGGTGACTCTTCTTTTACGACAGTTTGATTTGACAATGGTTTTAATCTTGAAGGCTTGATCTTATTAACTAAGCTCGTGCATTTTGACATTATTATTATCTGTGGTGATATCAACTTTGTTGCCATGAAGATTTGGCACGAATCAGGATATTATTTGTGTATGTATAGGATAAAGAAAGGAGGTTCTGAAACTTTGGCAGGTTCAAGCATAGCATTGTTTACCCTCAGAAAAAATGGGGAATAGCATATTAAAGACCAAAAAGGTACCAGTTGGCATGCGGCCTTGTTGTGTCAACACGGATCATGGGTCGTGTCAGAGACCGTCTGACTCTGACTCAAACACGACCCGTGTACTCGTATGGGTCAGTTTTTGAAACTCAAACTTGACTCGTCAGGAATAATAAGACTTGGGTCAGACTGACACATTTGACCTCCATGACTCGCGGGTCAGTCTGACCTGTTCAACCCACCAGTACATAAAAATCCAGAAACAGACTGATCCATGAGTCAAGATTACTGACTCATGGATCAGAATTATATGTATTTAATATAATATATAATTTGAGTGGGTCACGGTTGATCCATGGGTCAAAACTACCCAAACATGACTCGTGTTTTCACGGGTCATTCATAGATCGTGTCAAAATGATCTGTAAATTAAAAAGTTTGACTCAAACACTATTTGTGGGCGGGTCACCCACGGGTTGAATCAATTTTTGACATCCCTACACGTGCGCGGGGAAAGCGGAAAATTTCTTGGGTAGGATTGGGATCGTAAATTGGCCCATAAGTCCATATTAAAGCATATGTGGTCTGCAAAAGTATTGGCTATTGTAGGCCTTTTCTAGTTTTTATAACAAAATACTAATTGGGCAAACAAGGCCCTTTTAATGAATAATAATAAATTGCTTTTTTTTTTTTTTTGGTAGAAAATATATATAGATTAGTCAAATTGAACCTAAACCTTTTGATATAAATAAATTGCTTAATGCTCGCTAAACCTTGTGTATAATCGAACCGGACTCCCGGAGTACATTAGTCAAATTTCAACCTGAGTTTGAATGATTACAACAACTCGTTTATGAACTATATTTGAATTAAATCTCTCTCAATTCGTGACATCATCTATATAGATTACGATGATTCACAGGTTACGTAAGTTCACAAATTTAATTTATTAAATTTTGTTCTACCTAAATTTAATTAGGGTTTAAAGTAAATGCGAATCACAGGTTTAAAGTAAAAATATTTTGACATACTCCGTCTTACACCCGCCGATTACCCGATAGAATATTTTTTTTTTTGGGCCAAGATTACCCGATAGATTTGATGTCCTTAAATCGGATCAATAGATCTGTCCTAGTTACCTACACCGAGTTACGTACACCCGAAGACTGAAAATGAAATGAGTGCCTTCAGTCACCAATCACCCGGCGTATGCATCTATTCTTATTCCTTGTAAGGCGACATTCGTCATTTTCTCTCAACAAAAACCGATTCGTTCATGTGGGCGCATTTAAACCGTAAGATCTTCCACCCACGTCATCCCAACCGCTCCTCGTATTTCACTACACTCCCTAACGAAATTCTGCGACAGCGCAGTCCATCTTCACTCTACCAACTCCTGCACACTCTCTAGAAACTGACAGATCCACTGGAGAGAGAGAGAAAACTTGGAAAATGCCGTTAATGGCGGAGAGCGGTTTCTCTAGGAGTGCTTCCTAGACATTTCTACCTGTACCAAAGAGTCTAAAACGATGACATCGGGTCGCTGTTGACTCAAGTAGAATTCTCCTTTTGACGGCCATCGGAGGATCTGTAATCCGGATAAGGATGAGCTCTGTCGCTGGAGATATCGGAGGAGGTAATTTTGGGGACAATTTGACGGATCACGTGAAGGAGTTCATGAAAGGAGCGGCGGAAATGAGTTTGGAGATGGCCAGAGGGTGCAGAGACAT
The DNA here is from genome assembly GCA_946814005.1 of Chamaenerion angustifolium. Classification (NCBI taxonomy): domain Eukaryota; kingdom Viridiplantae; phylum Streptophyta; class Magnoliopsida; order Myrtales; family Onagraceae; genus Chamaenerion; species Chamaenerion angustifolium. The sequence goes on along the minus strand of OX328277.1, from coordinate 26,126,743 downwards.
AGTGAGGCAATCTCTCGGGAATGAGAATTCGCCCCTCGTCAAGTATTTGGGCAAGAATTCTTACGTTTTCAGCAGAGCTCGAGGTCCTTGTGCGAGAGTTAGTGCGAAGCTCAAGTGTTTCAACGACTACTTGCCAGAGGATAAGGATCCGATGCACGTCTGGTCGGTGATCTGCATCATATTTGTACTCGTACTCGCTGGTAATTGCTAATTGCTAATTTTTGATTCGTTTTTGTGTTTGATTGCTCAGAAATTGTGGAAATGGAAGTCTATGCTTCTTGTCGAGTGTTCTTTAATGCTCTTGTCCGCTTCTCCTAGTTCCTGAAGTTTTATTTGGATTTCACTGTCCTTTTACTTGTTCGAAAGTGCCGAGTCAAAGAGAATGAATTCAGATTCTCTTTCTCTATATAGGTTTATAGTTTATAGCTCCTACATATGTGGTTCTCATGTATAACTGTTTTGTGGTGAAATCATCTTCTGTTACTGTGTTGGAAAGGAATAGATCGGAATTGCTGGAATCTAGGTTTCTATCTTTGTCAAGTGTATCATCTGTTGTTAGAGGCGATATTTAGTGAGATATTTACTCTGTTTATCATGAATTCACAAAATGAGTGTTGGTCATGGGTTGCTTCTGCTAATTGTTGGTGTTTTTTTGGTTAAAATACTTCACAAATTTGTCTAGCCATATCTTGTTCTCATTGTTCTAGAATGGAGTTGTACAGGAAGAAACATTTATTGTTGTCAGTATTTGTGTATAGTATTGCTCTTTTATTGTATTGTATGATGCTCCCGATTCCTAATAATAAGGTTACTAAAATTGCAGCTTTAACTGTCAATACTGAGACCAAGCCTTCTGCTCCATTGGTGAAGAAAGTGTTCCATCACCCTCCCAGTGCCACTCGCATAATGCTTCCAGATGGGAGATTCATTGCATTTAGAGAGCAAGGCGTTGCAGCTGACAGAGCTAGGTTCACGGTCGTTACTCCTCACTCTTTCCTCTCCTCAAGACTTGCAGGTTAAATAACCCTAGAGGATGTTGCATAATTTGAATTATAACTTACTACTTTTCATTTTATTTTTGGTCTGGGATTTTCACTCCCAACAACCCTTATCCTTTGTTTTGGCTATGCTCATTCCATTAGGTATACCTGGACTGAAGGGTTCACTTCTAGAAGAGTTTGGCGTTCGATTAGTTATGTATGATCTTCCTGGTTTTGGAGAGAGTGATCCTCATCCTGAAAGAAATCTTGAGTCTTCAGCACTTGATATTTCCTTCTTGGCAAATGCTCTGGAAATCACGGACAAGTTCTGGATGGTGGGATACTCGAGCGGAAGCATACATACTTGGGCTGCCCTCAGATATATTCCTGATAGGCTTGCAGGTTTGTTAGGCTTAGATTCCCTTGTGAAGTTGTGAACCACTGGTATGTTTATGATATTAGCATTTACGAGGGACAAAAAGTAAAAGTATATTCATCTTCTGAGTACTCATTCCAATTCCAAAAATACGTCCGCAATGAGCATCGATAAGCAGCATTGCACTTGTTGGTTATTAGCTGTAATGCTGTGTGGGTCACGGTTGAATCTAAGATGAGAGCTTACCTGTATAACAGGCATGGAATGTTATCAGTGGATCTGTTTTTCTTGATACAACACTCTTTCATTGAAACAGATCTGTTTAGTTGGTTGCTTGTTCTATTAGTTTAATGAAAAATTATGATGAAGACTGCCTCTGGTGATTAACTCTTTTCCCCCACTCACAGGTGCAGCAATGTTTGCTCCATTGGTTAATCCCTATGATCCTGCTATGAACAAGGAGGAACGATACAGAACCTGGAAACTGTGGACAAGGAAAAGAACATTCATGTTCTTTTTAGCACGCCGGTGCCCCAGATTTCTTGCTTATTTCTATCGCAAGAGCTTTTTGTCTGGAAAGCATGGTCAGATAGATAAGTGGCTCTCACTGTCTCTTGGACTTCGGGTGAGTTGAGACAACATAGAAATTTTTGCACTGCAGATTCTTTTTTGACTTACACTTCTTGATCATCCTCGAAATCTATGAGTAAGTGTTAATGATAACCTAGTAACTAGCCAAGCTGAAGCTTTTTGTTGGTGTTGGTGTGCCCTTTTGCTTGAACATGAATTCTTGTCGGACAACTAATAGTTAGCTTGCATTCTGAGGAATAATGTTCTTTTCTCCCTCCATTATTTAGGATCAGCACAAAACTGATCAAGTACTTCTAGCCTCTGTTGGTTCTACTTGTAGCTTTGTTATTATCTGCACCATACGACTTTGTGCACCTTTTATTAGTAGCACAATACATGTACATGTTTTTTTGGGGGGGTTAGTCTTAATAATGGATTATAATTTAATGAATTAGGATAGAGCCTTGATTGAAGATCCAGTATATGAAGACTTCTGGCAAAGGGATTTTGAAGAATCGATTCGTCAAGGAAGTGCAAAGCCATTCGTGGAAGAAGCTATATTGCAGGTCTCTCATTGGGGCTTCAACCTCGCAGATCTCAAACTACAAAAGAAAGAGCTTGGTAAAGGTATTCTTAATTGGCTCAAATGGCTAGTCTCTCTTCTCAGAGAAAAGGAGGAAGAATTTACTGGGTTCCTTGGCCCAATACACATATGGCAGGTCAGCATTGTTCCATTATTTATTATTAATACTTTTTATGCTGGAATGGGATTGAAAAATTATCGTGTTTCTGCTGAATCGGGTTTTAATTATACTTCTTAGGGAATGGATGACAAAGTTGTGCCACCAGCTATGACCGACTTTGTGCACCGCGTTCTTCCTGGTGCTGCAGTCCACAAGTTACCATACGAGGGCCATTTCACTTATTTTTACTTTTGCCATGAATGCCACAGACAGATTTTTACTACGCTCTTTGGAACCCCACAAGGTCCTCTCTCTCTACAATTAGATGTTGTAGCTCAGACTCAGACAGAAGTAAAAGAAAGCGAAGTCGTAGATCTTGAAGAAAGCAGACCTTTTTGATGGATGGATAATTTTCGTGCAGACAGCGTCCACCATTCTTGACATTTGTGAATATACCATTTACCACAGGTTCTACTGAAGATCAATATTTTTCCTTAGTCATGGAAAACCAGTTTGAGTAAAGGGCAGTGACTGGAAAAGAATTTTAGTCTGCAAATTTTATACGAGCTCAGTGCCGACTATTGTTTGTTTTGTTTTAGACATTTTAATTGATGTTAAAAGAGAACTGATGACTTAATAGATCAGGATGTGCTTCTGTCATTCTGTGGTACATAACTACATTAGTACTTAGTAGATACATATGGTTTGTTGCTTAATTTAGTCATCGAATTTTATGAACCATTTTTTTTATATTAATTACTTATTATAAGCTGAACTTTGAGAGAGAGAAAGAGGATAGGCTGCAATCTTTTGAATCTGTTTTCCTTAATTGTTTATACGATTCTTCAGAGATTCTCTTTTACTGCGTCGTACAGATGATTAGAGGATGTTTGGGGTTTTATTTTACTCAGTCTAAGGATGCATATGCATTGCATGCGAAATGGCTTTATTGGTTTCTTTGTGAGACCAAAGTTTAATTCAAATATCCATTGGGTTAGGACCAAATCTAGTGGTGCCCTGGTTTGGGTTTCGACAAGTTGCAATTCATGGTCAACCTGGTTTGAGTTACTAACTTACTATCCAGACCAAGTCACCATCCTGGGTTTGGACCAAAGCGTGAGACGAGTCTGAGTTTTATGTCGCCGAGGCTTGAATTAGACCAGATCAGGGACCCTGACCGGTGTCCTTGCCCAAGACAGGTTTCTGATTCATATTTGGTAGGGGTGTCAAAACGGGTCATGGGTCGTGTCGGCCTTGGGTCATCTCAGAGACCCTCTGACTCAAACCTGACCCGTGTAATAGTATGAGACAGTTTTTGAAACTCAAACATAACCCGCGGGTTGATAGGTCAACCTGCGGGTCAAAGTGACCAGTCTGGAATAGTAAGGCTTAGGGTCAGACTGACTCGTTCGACTTTCATGACCTGCGGGTTAGTCTTACCCGTTCGACCCACCAGTATATAAAAACTCAGGTCAAGACTACTAACCCATGAGTCATATTATATATATTTAATATAATATACAATTCGGGACATGTCATAGGTTAACCCATGGGTTAAAACTACTGATCCAAACTTGACCCGTGTTTTCATGGGTCGTGTCAAAATGACCCGTGGGTCAAAAAATCTTATCCAAACACGACCCGTGGACGGGTCACTCACGGGTTGAGTCAATTTTTGACACCCCTATATCTTGGTTTAGATCAGACTAAGATTGGGTTTTGGTTTAGTTGAAACAAATTTAGAGTTTGTGGATCATTTTAACTTTTTTTTCAAAAGTTGTAGTTAGAAAGTATGAAGTCTTGGTACCAATTGCAAACCAAAAGAAAATTAGGGGGAATAGGTAATATTGGCTAAATATAAGGGGGACAGAGTAATTATTTATTTATTTATCCCCGTGTAGTTTCATTTTTCAACGATTGATTAGAAATTCTGGAACTAGTCTCCTACGAAGACGAAGACAGCTGAAGGAGAGATGGCTCTAAGGAGCAACTCCAAGGAGCAACAGAAGCAGAGCTTATTTGTCTCATTCATGTCGATCGGATACTTACCTCACTTCGCAGCTGTGTTTCCTCCACAAGCAGCCAGCAAATCCTGCGAACATGCATGCTGGACACATGTCCCGCCTCGTTTTCTCCCTCTATCCTTCTTAATCCCCCAAGTTCTCCACCAAGAATCGCACGCAATTCAATTCCACTACAATCAGTTCGATTCAACACCAGATTAGCTTCAATGAGAATTAGGCTGTGGTTTCTCGCTGTGTTGGTACTCGGCCAAGCGCTGAGTTCAGCAGTGGGGTACGGTAGAGGAGGAGGAGGATACGGTGAGGAGGGAGAAAGAGAGTATGAGGGGTATGAATGGGGTGGAGAAGGGAGAGTCGGAGGGGAGGATCAGTTCCTGTTGCAGGATTCAAAGCGTGTGATTCAGACGGATGCGGGGGAGATGAGGGTAGTGATGACTTTTGGAGGCAGAATGGTTGACAGGCCAATGCACCTTGGATTTATCACTATGGAGCCCCAGACGCTGTTCATCCCTCAGTACCTTGATTCCAGCTTGATCCTCTTCGTCCGTAGAGGTATCAAATATCAAAGTTTCTTCTATATATGTTTATCTGCCTTGATGATCGAAAGTAGACTGCTTAACTGATTTCCATGCCGTTATCTATTATCGATTGACAATATTTGTGATTAAAGAGCCTATTTTCAATTTAGCATAATGGAAGAACCAGAGACTGACTAGGCAATTTGAACAATTACCTACACGGATCCTTGAAATGAAGCTGTCGTTCCGTAGCTGAATCAAGATTTTTGTTGCAGGAGAAGCTAGGATTGGGTCGATCCACCAAGGCGGTTTGGTGGAACGGCGTCTGAAGATGGGGGATGTTTATAGAATTCCAGCTGGTTCTGCATTTTACATGGTGAACACTGGTGAGGGACAGAGGCTCCACCTAATTTGCAGTATTGAAAGATCCGAGAGCTTGGGGTTGAGAACATTCCAGGTACATACTGCCCACTCATAATCCCTTTCGCGAAGGTCAAACACAATCAATGGATATGCAAATGTGTTAGACCAAACTAAGTGGCTGTATACGTGGTTTCAAATGTGCATTGCAGTTTCGTATAAGCATGTGTTATGGAACATAGAAGATAGATTGCTTAAGTTAGTACTTTTATTAGATAATCAACAGTTTCTCAAAATGGTTCATGTTTTTGCCGAGTTTCTTACTTTCTTATTTAGTTTTCACTCTATGTTGTTCACCCTGTAATATATTGCTCTTTCTTCACTCCTGGGGTGGGGAAAATATTGCATGAACTGGATTCACGAGTTTTCACAATTCGTCTGCAAAAAAATTAGTCAACCAAAAGGCTAATTTACTTTTATCTATATATTACATGAGACACTTATACTTAGTTTGTTTCAGTCGTTCTTCATCGGTGGAGGAATGTACCCGGCGTCTGTTCTTACTGGTTTCGATCCTGATACCCTGGCCACTGCATTCAATGTAAGTGGATCACTCACCGGTAGTTGAATTTTTCCTGTTTAAATACTAAAACAAGAGTAGTTTGCAACATCATCTGTAAATTGTAATCGTCTATGCAGGTTACAACAGATGAGGTCAGGGATTTCCTAACCAGACAACAAGAAGGTCCAATAGTCTACGTAACTGGAAATGCTTCCTCATATGACCAACCGAGTGTCTGGTCCAAGTTCTTGCATCTGAAAGAAGATCACAAACTGCAGCACCTGAAAAGAATGGTGGAGTTTCAGGAAGAAGAAGAAAGAGGGCAGAAGAATTGGTCATGGAGGAAGCTTTTATTATCTTTCTTCGAACTGGAAAACCCAAGAGATGATGGGAGCAACATGAAGTGGACTAGGGGCAGCAAGGGACCTGACTCTTATAACCTCTTTGACCGGAAACCCGATTTCAGAAACAATTATGGATGGAGCGTGGCCCTCGATGAGTCTGATTATGAGCCTCTCAAACACTCTGGAATTGGGGTTTATCTCGTTAATCTCACTGCGGTAATTAACTAACTACTGCATTTAAGCCTGAACGTAGTAGCATTAGCATCTAATTCTCTAGTTTATACACTTTGAGGGTGTCTAGTTTATATATGTTGCGGGTTCAATAAGAACATAGGGACTAGAATATATACTAGGCTCGTTATCCTGATTCCTGAGCAGGCCTATTATCTGTTAACAAGATCCTTTCCATTAGATGCGAAATGATTTTAACTCATTTAATGGTCTCTTACATGGCTTCTTACACCTATATGTAAATGAAGATTTTTTGAGTTTTCTAGGTACTTTCTTTCTTAATAATCAAAGTTTGGAATCACAGGGATCAATGATGGCTCCTCATGTGAATCCAACAGCTACAGAATACGGCATTGTCCTAAGTGGAACAGGCACGATCCAAATCGGGTACCCAAACGGATCAGCAGCCCTAAACACGAAAGTCAGAGAAGGTGACATCTTCTGGATTCCTCGGTTCTTCCCGTTCTGCCAAATAGCGTCCAGGTCAGGACCCTTTGAGTTCTTCGGGTTCACCACGTCAGCACGAAGGAACCGCCCTCAGTTCTTGGTGGGCCAGAACTCGATGCTCCACGCCCTAAGTGGGCCCGAGCTCTCGGCCTCGTTCGGAGCCAGTGATGATGAGTTCCGAACCCTCTTAGATTCTCAGAGAGAAGCTGTTATACTGCCTACGGCTTCTGTTGCTCCTCCTGATGAGACTTTGAGGAAGAAGGATGAGTAGGGAGTTGTTTAGATAGATGTCTTAATTCGTGTCTGTTCAGTTGTTTGTATTAAGTTTGTTTGTGTATGAGTTGAGATCTGTCAACAGTTATTGGCCAAAAAAAAAAGATCTGTCAACAGTTTGAATGGAATCTTTCTAGTTTATGTAATTTAAGGTTCTTTGGGAGCGTAGCCAACAAATCAAGGTAAAATTTATGAGTGGAGTAGATCCAAGTGAAAATTTTGTGAAAAATTACAGTTCAAGGAGACAATTAGGGGTTATAAAAAAAGACTTGACAAGACCGATCCGAACGGATGGAATTTTTTTCTTCAAAGTCGGTCTTGGTTTCTGTTTTTTCCCCACAAAATTCAACTAGGACCGGACCGGCAATACCTTGAAGAAAACTCTATAAATTCATGGTGTAACCCTTGAAACACAAAAAATTATGACCTTGAAGCATTCAACAACTCTTGGATCAGTTCCATAAGGGAAGTGCGATGGAAGACGAGAACTGAGCGGGTTAAAGACCAAAACTTCGGTAATTAGGGTAAAAAGACTGAACATTACGTAGCTAAAAGAACTGCGATGGAATACGAGAACCGAGCATATTAAAGACAAAAAATTCGGTAATTAGGGTAAAAAGACTGAACATTACGTACCTAAAAGAAGAATGGTATCACTATTGTAGTCTTGCTGGGGTAGAATGAAGTTTAAGACAGGATGAAAATGTAAAAATGGACAATTGTCAAGAGGCTTTTTGCAATTAAGAGAAAAGAACAGCGATATCTCGAGCCACGTGCAATGCACATGCAGTAGACGACGGTCACTGGAGCTTGGAGGCTTGGAATCTGCCTTTCGTTGTTCCTACCAAAGCGCAACAGCGTAGGAGGAGTAGAAACAAGAATCAGAAATCTCTCGATCGTTAGACATGAAAGGAGGCACTTTTTCGTTGATCATCCTTTCGTGTATTCTTCTGCTGAATCTAGCGGCGCGCAGTTCAAGAGCCGAGGTCATCATTCTCAATGCTGAAACATTTTCCGACAAGGTAACGATTTCATCAACCCTTTCGATATCTGCGCGAGTTAAGATTTAGATCGCGGATCGTCAGATCAACGCTGTGCGAACTGCGAAATCTTTGATCGCAAAACATTGTTAGCTAGTAGAGATGCTGGATTTAGGATTGCAATTTTGGATTCTGGTTGTAAATTGCCGATTCTGGAACACTAGATTTTAACGCTATGGGGATCTCTGCTTGATTATAAAAATATGTAAATAGGTCTTGAAATCTATTGTGGAATAGTAGTAGTTTGAATATCTATACGTACACTGTTCTATAGCCCAATTGTAGCTGCTTCCTGCTTCCTTTGAAAATTAGCATAAAAGGTTAAGGTTGTGGAATACATCTCAGCACTCTTGTGTTCAATCTACCTTTTCTTTGCTAAACTTCTCTACATTATTCTTGGCTGGTTTATTGGCATGTATTTAGTTCTCAAATAATGGTTCTTGCATTGTTGAAATTTAACCTTTCAAGGCAGAATCTTAATTCCTAGAGCAAAGCACAGCCTAATGCCTGTATATATACATACTTTCACCATGTAGTAACCATTATTCAAGTGAATCTAATAAATTTGTCAAGTATTATGTTGGTGATCATTTCTCTGATAAAATTTTATAGTAGATTTAGGATGGCAAAAGATTAATATATAGTTTTCATCTGATACATGGTCTTCCTTCATATCCTTTTTCTTCTAGGTGAAGGAGAAGGACACTGCCTGGTTTGTGAAATTTTGTGTTCCTTGGTGTAAGCACTGGTATCTGTTTCTCGCTCTCCCTCTCAGATTGATTTTGTCGTCTATGTTGAAACATGCATCTAATATTATGACTATTGATCTGCAGTAAAAAATTGGGGTCACTGTGGGAGGACTTGGGCAAAGAGATGGAGGGCGCAGATGAGATAGAGATTGGTGAAGTTGATTGTGGAGTTAGCAAATCAGTCTGTAACAAAGTGGATATTCATTCATATCCTACCTTCAAACTCTTTTATGATGGAGAAGAGGTCATAAAATATCAAGGTAACCTTTATAGTTCTTTTATCTTCTCTTATGTACTCATTTACCCCTCTTCTGCCTATGCCACCCTTCATTAGGAATTGAGTGATTAAGGCCTCTCGTGTATCAAATAATCAATTCCTTGCCGAAAACACTTTCTCTTGGCCGAAGCACTGAATCTGACAATTGAACAACATCATCTTTGTTTAGTTTGATTGTATCTATCCGTGCCTAACTAACTAGCTAGCTTCTTCATGATCAAATACTAGGACCCAGGAACATTGAAGCACTTAAAGCTTTTGTTTTGGAAGAAGCAGATAAAGCGGCTACCAAAGCACAACTTGATGATGAAGATGATGGTGATAAGGATCTGTAGCATGAGCTGCTGCTACTGCCTAATTGAAGGTATCTTTTGGCATTAAAATGAGGAGTTGCTTAGGAACATCCCCAGAAATTTCAGAACAAGCACTCATTACACTATCTATTAGCAGTGGAAATTAGTTTTGTAGGTGTTTGACCTGATAGATTATTCCCATTTTCCGTTTAATGAGTCATATTAGTCAGATAGCAACTTAGATAACACTAGTAATACGGTTCATATACAATTTTATTTCCATTGGTTTTCTGTTTATGTATTCAGTTCTAGCACATCTGCTGTGAAGCGTGGTGATACGAAATATGAGATAGTTTTATCAGTTGTGATTTCCCACCCATAAATGCTCTCTTTAAGATGAAATTATGAATGGTAGAGATCTGGATTCTGGATAGAAGTCATGTTGCATTGCTGTGGTCAGTTTGGTACACAGATGACCTGGTAGTTGGTTGGGGTTATTAATTAATTAAAAGAATAAAAGTGAAGGATATCAACACCTTCTAAGGTCACCAAACTGCAGCAGGTTACATGTTGGAAGTGAATAAATGTCTGCTGCTGCAAAGAATGGTCTTCAAGTATTCATGGGTCTACGAATAATGGCGTACTCCCCAGTCCCCTCTATCATCAGAGCATTCATTCTGTTTGGTGAAAAACTTTGAGGGGGGAACCGACCCACGTGCAGATGTTCATTTGATAGTGACAGCATGTCGCTCGTAAATTCATTTTCTTTCCTCGATTGTATCTCCTTAATGGTGGGGGACAAAAGTAAATAGAGGAACTAAATTGCACATCACTGTTGATTTGATGAAATCTAGATCTATATTCTGATTGTACGTTCGCTTCGAAGATTGAGTAGTGTAAAGACATAACGCTGGGGGAGAGTTAGGGCGGAGGAAAAATATCTTATCAAATTGAAAAAGATAGTTACAAAAAAATTACCTTAAATTTCAAGTTTAATTCTGAAAATCAAGCAAGCAAACAAAAAGTGGTTACCTTAGGTTAGTTTTATAGAGTTTAGGGTTAAATACTAAGGAGTTACATGAACTTTGGACGTTTTGGAACGAGCTACCTGAACTTTGAAAATTCAAAACGGGCTACCTTAACTTTGAAGAAGGTGCAAATAGTTATCTTCGTCCAATTTCCGACGACTTGCTGACGACTTTTCAACGACTTTTCCGTCTACATTTGACGGAGGTAGCTATTTGCACCTTTTTTTAAAGTTGAGGTAGTCTGTTTTGAATTTTCAAAATTCGGGTAGCTCGTTGCAAAACGTTCAAAGTTCAGCTATCTCATTGGTATTTAACCATAGAATTTATATATGGCAATATAGTAGAATTTATATATGGCAATATAGTAATTAAATTAATAATATAATCATTTTGTTGTCATGATTTTTTTTTTTGAAAGTTTGTATATATTTTGAATTATTAAATACAAAACTATATTAAAAATAATTTTATACACAAACAATTCTCCTTCAAACGAAATTCGAAATTTTATAGTGAACTTCGTTTTTGAGATATGATACTTCACCAGTTCACCTCTACAACTATCAACGGATTTAAAATAGTGGATAATGGAGATTTTTTTTTTTTTTTTTTGTAAATAAGTAAAAGTGGATAATGGATAAATTGGTTAGATAAGATAATATGCAACATAAATCATTTTAATTTAGCTAAGTTCGAATAACGACACAATACAGGTAAGCAAATATCTCTAAGCAGCTTTGGCGGGGTATGCCGAAGCAAGATCATGCAATAGATCAGGGAGATCTCCGTCAAATACACCTTCCCCGACCACCGCTCGTATCATCGTGATCTCCTCGAATCTTCGGCTCCCGACGACGACTCGAGATCCGCCCCTGGATCCCGATCTCAGCTTCCTCACCGCCCTCCTCCGGCGATCATGATCCGCCATCCTGCGCAAAGTGAGAAATTAGATGACAGGGCAGAGGAGAATGAAGAAGAAACTGCGGAGAGAACTAAAGATGGATCAGTACTCTTTGGAGAGAGGGAGTGGGTGAGAGATCGCGGAGAGGGAGAGAGGGAGGCCGTTGGAGACGGTGAGGTTTAACATGGATTGCATTTTAGAGAGTAGTTTGCCTGGAGTTTGAGATTGAGAATGGAGGAATGTTTGTCTTCTCTTGTATGCAGGTGCTCAAGGGAGGAGAAGATATGAAGGAAGAAAGAATCTCTCTTCTTTTTTTATTTTTTTTCTCTCTCTCTCTGTTATTCTCAGAATTAAAGGCCACAAAAAGACAGTGAGGATGTCAACTTTCGACCCAAATGTGGTCCGTTCACATATTATTGTGTTTGTGTTAAATTTTTGTGACTTACGAGGCATTTTTGAGACGAGCCGGTATATTCCGTCAATTAAATGGGTCGGGTTTGAGTTCAAATATTTGACTCATGTGTTAATCCACCGACCCATTTGAATAATTTATATTATATAAAAAATATATAATCTTAATTTTTTAATGATGTGAGAAGTTAGGGTTACGCGAATCAAACAAAAGTTTTTGTCACGGGTCAGCGAGTTACACTTGTGGGTCGTGTCTGAGTTACAATAATTGACCAATAAAAATAGATGAGTCGTGTTTGGGTCAAACGATTTCTGACATGATCCGTGGGTGACACGACCACGGACCCAAATTGACACCCTTAAAAAACAGGTTTATTGTAGCACTGTAGATAGAAGATGTCTTTATTATAGCTAATGGTAAAAAAGAAAAAGAATAAGTAAAAGTCAATTTTAACTTGATTTAGAATATATATGGGTAAAAAACTCATACTAACGGATTCACCCAATATGTAAGATTCATGTAGGACTTATATATTTTGCTGATTGAGAGGTACAACCCATGTAAAACTTAATTTTTTGTGTAGATTGGAAAACAAATTGTGAGTTTAAGATATTCAACTCAAATACGAGTCATGCATAAATCTTATTCAAGATTAAAGCTCTTAATTCTAAGTGTATTCCTCACTCACGTAATGCTTATCTCGTTCGATATCAACAATATAAACACAAATATGTATTTTATGGTAAAGCTCATAAAATCATAATGGAAATACCGATTGCACCTTAAAAAAAAAAAGTATTCCCATAGTATCGAATACCCTAAGCCTCATGTTTGCGAGCTAGATGATGAGTCTAAACCATATTAATATAATATAACGGTTCAATAATCTCTTAATCAGATGCCTTGCATTTGAGCTTATTTTACCTCTTACAAGTTGATTACGGTACTAGTAATAATTATTACAAAAATCAATGTTTTCGTGTGAATTAGAGAAGTTATATCAAAATAATCCACAAGAAAAATATCAAACCCACACACTATAGAGTATAGATAAACGAATCGCCACATTGCATAAAAATTGACAAACCATACACAATGTAATCACACACGCGTGCAATGCTCGTGATGAGGCTTATAAGAGACGTTTTATTTTAATAAACCATTATTTACTAACCTAAATAAAATCAAGAAGATTTATATAAACCATTTATATAAGGCGTCGCCCCCTATATAAGCCTATAAAAGGCGTCGCCTCCACGTGTCAGGATAAGACAACATTAAATGAGATCAGACATCTCTGATATTTGAGGATAATGATCCATGTCCCATCCGAAAGTCAGTTTGACCTCAGTTAAAAGGTTAACCATGGTAAAAAGGTAATACTATTCATCATGTTAATCAAAGCTTATAAATACCAGTATTCATTATCATTTATTACATTTGATTTTTACCGCATTCACATAAAAGTTTTTCAAAGTCTCAGACTGACTTAAGATTTGGAATAGAATAAACAGGTCAACCCGAAGTGTCAATTTTCTTCAAGTCCGAACTAAAAGGAGCGTAGAAGGAAGATTTTCAGAATATAACATGCGCAAAATTGAAACTCGGATCCCATATTCCTCTGCAAACCAGATTGAATAAACTCTCCTGTGTCCGCCACGTATCATGGTAATTGGTAGCGCTGTGCCGTTTCGGTACTTTACTCGTCTTGGCTCTACCCTTCTTTGTCGCCAGACGCTTCGTCTCACTGCTCACCATTTGAACGGAACGATCGTCGCCGCGGAACCACCGAATGCGGATACGGGAATCTTTTATGTTGTGAGATGATGCATGGTACGAATGTTGATGATTAACATTGGATAGTTTAGAGAGGGCCGAAGTGCTGGTGTTTTCTTGTCGTTTGATCGTCGGCAGCGACGACACATTCTGGCGTCCAATTTGGTTGCCTCTTGGCATTTTGTCTAGCCTTAGAAGTAGATGGATTTGGTGCTTACCTGCAAGGTTCGTTTCTCCGTAATTCTGCTTCTTGAGTTCTTGTCATACGTACGTTTGAAGATAATTCAATCATTTGCGATAGTTTTTGTTCTAGACATGCAACTCAAACACATTATGTTATTGGAAATTGTACGGTTAATAGAGTTTCCGTTTCATGGACATTTGCACTTTGCTCTACCAATTAGCCAATAGATGATCAACAACAAACCTGCAGTAATTAGGCACTCTCTGTCTCTAAGCTGAATTTTATAGAATACGATCTACATGATTTTCATGTTTTAGTGCAGCATGCAGGCAAAATCTATGAAACACGCAAAGGTTTCTTTAGTACCGTATATTCAGGAACTGAAGCAGTAATTATGTTAATAGCAGAATTCTTTTGTGTTGCCTTGCGTTAGCCTTCTCAATTTCAGCTTCAGTGTACAATGTGGTTTTGAGGTTGTGGTTTTGACCAGTGAGCAGGAATAGATGGATTAGTATTTGTGCAGAAGGATTGTCAAAAAGTTATTGAGGCATCTTGACTAGTGCCTTATCTGTCAATATGAACTGCCTTGCATCTTATTATATACAATTATCAGTCCTGTAATTTTTCTCCTAAAATTGTATCACACCCACAGAAACAAATAGCTCATTTCCGTCTGAAAGAGCTCAAAGAGGTACTCACTCAGCTTGGTCTTTCAAAGCAGGGAAAGAAACAGGTTAGTTCTCATAGTGTAACTTTGCTTGTACCAGATTTACATGAAGTTTGATTATATATATGCTGTAAATATATTGAAAGATGTTATAATTCCCATCAACCACTATAAACTTTGGGTATCTTCTACTTGATAACAAAAGAATCGTTTAGTCTTGTTTTTGTTGAAGTTGATGTTTGAGAATTACCTGTGCTGGATTAACTTTTTTTTGTTTCTTCTCTTCCATAAAAATGCTTGGGCACCTTTCCTTTTCTATGTACACTAAAGTCATGTTAATCAATGGTTGAAATATAGTCTCTCGCCCAGCAGCCAGGGCTCTCTTGCTTCAGCTCTGATCTGTTCTCTCTTTTCATTATGATGACGACTTCTATTTTTGACACTGTAGTTCTTTCCTGTAAATGGATACTGTGGACCAATTTTCTGATTATTCTCTTCAGTTCATGATTTAGAGCGCTGTAAGTTTTATAGCTTTACAGATACAGAGAGAGAGATAACTTATCGTTTCTTTATGCTGACTCATGTAGGATCTTGTGGACCGCATTCTATCCAACCTTTCAGATGAACAAGGCAAGTCATAGCTGCTACTTAGATTGTTCTACAGCTAGCACTTGCATATTCTTCGTTCCACCTTTTCCGTACATTATTAATGCGTAGATTAGAGAGATTTGTTATACATGAATACATCTGATGTATAACTCTTTTTTTGGTAATGATTCATCAGTATTTCTTTTTCCTTCTTATGCTAGCACATGACCAATGTAATTTCCTTGTGTCGCTCCACAAGCTTAGTCTTGTTTATACTTGCTCGCTTGCATGAAGTTCGCATGCTTCAACTGTGAAATCCTTTTGAATTATCTTTTTATTTCATGGGACACTTTCGTGAACTGTTTTCTGGTACATTCCACAGCGCCAAAGACGTCAATGAAGAAAAATGCTATACTAAAAGATGAGGTAGCCAAAATAATAGATGAGGCTTACAGGTATGTCCTTTTATACTATTCTAGTTACTGTTGTGTCTGCTGCAATCATATCAATCATTTGTCCTCTTCAGTGGGATGCACTTACAGTTTTTACTTCTATTATTAGAAAATTGCAACAGTCAGAGGGTGCTGAATTAGCATCGAAAGGACAGTGTGCAACAGATTGTATTAAGGTTGAAGTTACTGATGAAATTGATAATACCATTTGTTCTGATATGAGGGTTCGCTGCCCCTGTGGAAGCACTTTGGAGACAGATTCAATGATCAGGGTATAATACTTTTCTGGTGTGCTTTCTGATTGATACACAATGTCCAGAATAGCTTAACGCCTGAATTCCACAAGAATCCTGACAGAGTATTCATGTGGAATCGCATGATGGCTAACTATTATTATTAATTTCTTAATTGCAGTGTGAGGATCCAGGATGCAATGTATGGCAACACATTGGTTGTGTCTTAATCCCTCAAGAAGTCACTAAGGGCAAGCTGCCTGTGCATGATATCTTTTATTGTGAGCTATGTCGCCTTAGCCGGGCTGACCCGTATGTGTTTGTGTCTTCTCTCTCTTTTCAAGTTTAGTATTTCTACTACCATCAGAATTTTAAAATACTAGAACTATATGATGCTCAACCTAAACACTTTGCAATATTCTTAATTGCTCCTTATTCCAAAGCATTTCATTTTTTGTCTGATTAATTTATTCTTTGCAGGTTTTTTGTTTCAGTATCACATCCTTTATATCCAAGAAAGATGACTACTGTTAATGTTCCAACTGATGGGTGAGTAAGATAATGTTGTGGACAAGATGGCGCATTCTTTGACTTAATTATCTCTGTAGAACTGACCTAAGTCAGTATTTTTAGCTTCCTGGAAAAAAGCAGTTCTTGTACTATGGATTCTTGGGTCTATCAAGTCACTTGCATATGTTTGGGTTTGCATTACTTGGTTAATTGTTTTTGTTGGATTGTTTCTGTTATGCTATCCCTCATAAGATCTCTCTCACTTCTGTCTGTTTCTTTGGCTTGAGCTTTGTACATCATTAAGATATTACAACAATATATGGATAGTTCCAGGAAAAGAGATAAGTCCTTCTACTTGCAAACTGCTAACTTCAAATGCTAATGAGGACACGTTCAATAGTTCATGCGGGTCATCTGCTTTCATGAACTTTGCAGTAGCTACTTTTCTAAGGCAATTATATTTATGTTTTTGTTGTGTAATATCCAGTACAAACCCAGCACAGGTGGTTGAGGGAACATTTCAACTCAGTGACGCAGACAAACAGTTGCTTTCAGAGCAAGACCATGATATTCAAGTACGCTCTTTTCTGATATACTGATGATGTTTTATGTAGCAGATTGATAGTGTGTGTCTTTTCAGGCTTGGTGCATGCTTCTGAATGACGTGGTCCCTTTCAGAATGCAATGGCCGCAATATGCAGATCTACAGGTCAATGGTATGCCTTTTGCTTCATGCTTCACAGAAGCACATTGATCAGGATTGATTATTTGACAATGCTTATCAATATAAGACCTACGAGACAACTGTTTTTTTAGTACCTTATGTGTCCGTTTGAGAAACATCTCATTTGGCGGTTGGTTCGTTTTTGAGCTCTTGGTTATAATTCGTTATAACTCTTATTTTTTTTTTTACCAAAGGTGTATTTGTCAGACTTAGGTTCAATTTATAAAATTGAAGAGTTTATTCCTTGGGTGGAGTTCACTAAGTGCCTTCCTTGATGTGTATGGAATTTTATAGGTATACCCATTCGTGTGATTAACAGGCCCGGGTCTCAGCTGCTAGGAGCTAATGGTCGTGATAATGGTTCAATTGTGAGCTTTCAGTAATGTGTATATTTGTGCTTTTACACTTAGGTTTTCTTTCTGTAAAGAACTCCATTTATGCATTACTAATGCTGTGAAAAGAATAATTATCATTAACATTTTAATGTCAGAAAGTAGTAGCACATGAAGATTCTAATTTAGAATTACTGAAGATGGATATATTTTTGGCCAATAAGTGGTAATATTTTGAGAAGAAGATTCAGAGGGGTTGAGTGGCCAAGGTTGAAGAATGGAGATGCCTTTATCAGTTAAAGCAAATATCTAAAATCTTTTCATAAATGGATAATTGATCTAGACATGAAGTTGTGGGTCCTTTAATTAGCCTGCTGAAAAAAAAGCACAGAATCTGTCTGGTGTTGTATCCCACTATTTGGGTCTGACAGCTGTGGAAGCGATGTGCTGTCATAAAAAACTACAGTAAACTGAAGAAAATTTAGAAAAGTACCCCTATCTGGTTGTAAACTTGTAATTGCTACCTCATTGTAGAAAAAGCAAAAAAGTTTGCAACCCTCCACATCACTTTCGTTTTGTTCATTGGATTTTCACTTCAGGTTCATGTTTTGGATTTAAGACAGTTTGCAAGACTAATGTTGTACTTCCTCCTTGTTCTTAGTTATTTATATTTTGTCTTGTCAGATTGCGCCATTTGTCAGAGATGGAAGCAATGTCTTTTGCTTATCAGGTGTTGAAGCTCGAATTTTCTGCTTTGGGGTTAGAATTGTGAAAAGACGGATGTTACAGGAGGTAATTCTACTATTTTTTCTGATTCAATTTTCTTTATGCATGTTCAGCTTTCAGTTTGCTTCTAAGCAACTCTTTGTTCAGTTATCTTTTCCTGACCAACTAGATAAGTGTATAATTTTGGCACGTTGTTGAAAACTTCAGAGTAATTCTTACCGTGTCCTAAACCATGTGCTATTATACAGAAGGTGCGCTAAACCTCTGTTTTTTGATACTGTGGTTCGATTAAGACTGTCTATGTATGTGCCCGTGCTACCAAGCAATATATAATTGCCAAAAGGATATAGATGCAGGTTTTGCTACCTCTTTAAAATTAAAGGGAAATAAATATCAGTTCAGCTTCATCTTCAATTCGATAAATTATTTTGTAAACTTCTCAAACTTAACTTGAAGACTAGCAAACTAGCTAAATAGGAAGAGATTATGTTCGTTATTTATTGAACACTTTTAATGCATTTTTATCCCCGTAATTTGATTGGGATAACAATATCTCATTATTTTCTTTTGTGACCAGCATGGAATATAGCTTTGATAGCGCAATAATAACATCCTAAGTAACCAATCTCTTGTACATGAGATTGGCAATGGATAACCTTTTAAAGTGGGTTTTCTCAACCTTCTCCATTCCACTCCACAGATTTTCAATCTGATCCCCAAGGAATCTGATGGTGAACATATTGAAGATTCTCTCGCTCGTGTTCGTCGTTGCATTGATGGTGGAGGCACAACTGAAGCTGATAGTGACAGTGATTTGGAAGTCGTTGCGGACTCCTTTTTTGTTAACCTGCGATGTCCTGTGAGTTTCCCATTTCCTTCTCAAATCTGTTCGCATATAAATCTTTATGCCCGGTTACCAAATGAGTCTATTAATCTGTTATGGAGCATGCTACTATAACTTGGAGCATTGCATTCTGAAGTCTGAACACAACCTTAGGCAATTTATTTTATATTTTCTTTATTGCTTGAATATTCTGAACGTAAGTTTTGATAGTTAATTCTTTATTCGATCTGTACAAAACGTGCAGATGAGTGGTTCAAGGATCAGGACTGCTGGAAGATTTAAACCATGTGTTCATATCGGATGCTTTGATCTTGAAGTGTTTGTACAAATAAATGAGCGATCTAGGAAGGTAAGCTAGTAATGCCATTATAACGTCCTACCTAAATCTGTCACCTAGCATCTCAAGACTTTTCTGTGTCATTACAGTGGCAGTGCCCCATATGTCTGCAGAATTACTCCCTGCAGAGTATCATTATCGACCCTTATTTCAATTGCATCACATCCATGGTATATTCCTTTCCTGTTCTTATTCTAAACTCCTTCGGTATATTTACATAATTGGTTCAGTGATAATGTTTTAAGTAATCATAAATAGTGTATAGTATTTACCTTAAAATTATCTGAGCCTATTAGCTGATGTATTTACTTCTGAATGTAGAAATCATGAGTTCCAACTCTCAAATTTATAATTCTTTTATTGAATTAAAAAATTTCGTAGGGGCAAAATTCCAAATGAAAGTAATCCACTTCCCCTTGCACCCTTTAGAAATAGTATGTAGATGAGTTGATTTTATTTGTTGAGAAATGGTTGAGAAATGATTATCTAGATGAGGAGCTGCAAGGAAGAGATAACAGATATTGAGGTAAAGCAAGATGGCTCGTGGCGGGTGAAGGCTAAAAATCAGATCGAAAGAAGTCAGTTGGGTGACCTTGCCAAGTGGCATTTTATGGATGGAGCTCTCTCCGCTCTTATTGAGGAAGAAGTTAATCCAGGAATGGAAACATCAAATCATATCAGACATGATACTACTCTGGATGAGTTAAAGCTTAGGAGTAAAACCAACATTGGACATTGGCAAACCGATGAAAAGGAATCTGTTGGTGTTATCGAGGTACCATGTATTAGCTTCACAAGTAGTGACACTGGAACCAATTACAGTGGCGAAAACCCGAGCGTGAAAATTTATTGTACTGATTCGGGTCAACAAGTAGAGCAAAGTCCTTCATTGGGTGCAGAATTAATCATCCTCAGCGATTCCGATGATGATAATGACATTTTAGTATCCACCACAGCCGTTCCCCAAAGTGACCCTAATGCTATTATCAAAAGTGGATGGTCGGTACCTCCAGAACCCCAAGCAAGCACTGATTTTCAGTTTTTTGGTTTAGGGAATGACTCTATCGTCCCGAAGGAAGAAACTAGTTCCCTTTTCCCAGATGGTCCAGTAGGTGGCAACTCTGAAGCAGATATGGATTACAGTTTAATTGACATTCCGTTTGCAAATGACAGAGAAGACCCTTCTCTTCAAATTTTTCTCCCCGCAAGGCCCTCAAAAGATTCAAGGGAGCAAGCGAATACGTCAAACGAAATTCAGAGAACGGACGAGTTGTTTCCTCTACACCTTGGAGATGGTCCTTCTGACAGCAACTCTAGACCCATAACAGCAGTGCAGGAGCTTCCTCCTGAAGGTGCAATTACCGTGGGTTCTCTTGCTCATAATGGTACGTGAAATGTGTTAGTTAATCTAAAGCACAGAAAAGCTTCTTTTTTTTTATGTGATTAAAAACATCGATATTTAGGTGTGCCACCTTGTTGCAAACTTCCTCCCCATTTGAGAGTAGTTCCAATATGCATTTTTAAAAGCTATTCATTGAAAATAGGGTTAGGCTCACATTTTTTATGTAGACTTTACATATCTTGCCTTGTCGGTGACATTTTTGTGTTTCTATGTTTTGATCACATTTTAGGCGTGTTAAGGCACTACTAGGCGAGCTAGCTTAGAAGATAATAGATACACAGTAGCGGCAATTTTGGGTGGGGAGTGCTGCGACGTGGCTGGATGGCAAGCTTCCCCCTAAATATGCATTAGGCACAAACAGTTTTGGTTGTCATCGTATTGTATTGTCCATCTTACCTTTGAGATACTATCGTTATTCATGTCTCCATTTTCAGATTCTTTTGTGGACTTGAAGCTGGACAACTGTAGTGGATCGAAAAAGGTGGCAAGTGCAGAGGCATCATCAGAAGATCCTTTCACATTTAGGCGGCAAAAGCGTTCCGTACGACAGCGGTTGTCTTCTCCGGGTAACATAGATGAAGAGCCTTCTCACGGTAACTTAAATGAAGAGTAGTTTGTCATCTATTAGTAGTTAGGAGGATTCTTCTTCTTTCGTTAGCCGTCGAAGAAATTAGGGGATACCTGACGCAAGAAGTTGCCAACTCTTCCCAAATTGTGCTGCTACATATCTCTGGGGGTATGCATTTTCAAGTGGCAAGTTTATCGGACATTGTCGGATGTACAGTTTTGTGCATGCACATCTTTCTTTTGGTCGGTGTTACGAGTTAAGCATGGGCGGCACCCGTAAATGGTGTTTTTGTGTATAGGCTCATCTTTTAGTCAACCAGGGTGTGTGCTATTGTATTGTATGTTCTTTGGGCTTGATATTGAAGTACTGTAGTTCCCAGTGCCTAACCAATGAAGTACAAAACATAGAAGCTGTACTGATCAAATCGCTCATATCAGTCCAAAAGGCAATTGTTCAGATGCTTGTAAGACCTAAAGGCCTACAAACTTCCCAAATTGGGCCACAAACTGCCCCAAAGGCCCACATTCTGTGATAAAGGCCCATAGGCTCTCAAAAAAGTCACGTAAGAATCTTCAGAGCCCAATTGGTCCATCAAGTCAAGATAGTTAAAGTCAACAGTAATTGACCGATAAATTAAGTCAACTATAACAATTCTTAAAAAGCCCATTAATACCCATTAAGAATATTAAGGCCCAAGTCAGGCCCATTAATGAGTCAAACTCAACTGTCGTCAGCAAACGGTCAAAGTCAACGTTTTCATTAATGGTCAACGCACTAGAAATTCTTAACGGGGCCTAATAAAAGCCCATAATAGTCCAGTAAAAAATATTCAGGGCAGCCCATTAATGAAAACGGTCGAAGTCACAGTTGAAGTAGTAACAGGAACTAAGCTGCATGCACCGGGTGTTCATACAAGTCCCTCCAAATGGTCCTAAAACAATCTAAATCATTAATTTTACACTACGTTGTTGTGCGCCCGGTGCATGCATCTTTGAGTAGAAATAGTAAGTATCAATGAAAATTGTGAAGACAAAAGACTATTTGTATGCATCTGGCGTACACTCAGCAGTGTAAAAACGACTCCAAAACACTCCAAATCAATTTTTTTAGGGGACTTTTCTGTAAACCGGCGCACACAACTTTGACCCAAACCTACATACTTACTTTTGACTATCAGTCAACGGCGGATACTGGGCCTAAATAAAAGCCCAAGAAAGCCCATTATTGACCGGAGGTGAATTTTTTTTGAATCCCCATTACAACAAGGCCTAATATGAGCCCAATAAGGCCCAGTAAAATTACCAGAGGCCCGTATTGACCCCTTAATGATTGATGTAGTTGACTTTAGGAAATCAGCTTTCGTTGACTAGGATAAACCAGGCCCATTTATGGATTTAACGATTTTTTTCTTCTGTAAGGTTATATTATTATTTCACACGAATATTAACATAACAATATGATGATTTGTTTACCAGAAGGTGAAACTAAGCGATGTACATATTATTCTCTCTTTATATATATATATTAAATAAATAATATATCATTTTAAATACACTCAACGCAAGACAACCATTTTTTCGTTCCAATAAATAGTGAAGGCCAACAAACTTTGAAGGGAACCCCAATAGATAATCCTCAAGCTATCAAAGACTACTACAATGAAAGAGCAGAACAAGCAATCGAGGCATGCTATCAGATACAAGACTTGTTACGTCTCGATCGCATTCATGTCACATCATGATTACCAAATTGCAGAAAAGCCGATGTTGGTTGTCGAATCTGAGTTACGAGCACACCAATGGCTGTTACTCTTCCATTGAGTTGCTGTTCAATTTGGAACGCCTCATGCTCTCGCAACCAGGGCAATTATGTAGACTCTCATGAATGTAGATATCACAATCAAAACAAAAGCACTTTCTGCATTTTGGGCAAGTAACCGAGACGCTACTTTTGATTCCTGCATCAGATACATACACATATATATATAACCATACAAACATGTTCAATTCCAAAGCTATGAAGAGAAAGATCAACATTTAATTTAAACAATCAGTTTCTAAACAAATCCAGAAAATAAAATAATGCTCAACTAAGATACTTTGATGGTTGATAAATATTTTATTGTATACAAATATGCTTACTTTCCTCTTTTATGCACACACTGTTTGATTAAATTGGAAGAGATCAGTTCAATACATTAAATATGTTTCACTTACATTAGCAAAAGAACGAAACAAGCAGGAATTGATGATAACATAGTTCGTTATAGCAATGTCAATAAATAAAGAAGTTATTTTTTACCTGGATTAAGAAGGCTCTGTTGGCAACCAAAACAAGATCGTGCTAGCTTGTGGTGAGGATTGTTTGAAAGAGCAGCTCCAAGTTCATCGAAAGGTGCAATGGGAAAGAGATGATGATAGGATCTTGCCAAATGGGGAGAAGAAACAAGGGTAAGGCCACAGATTCGGCATTCTGCAGGCAACTCACACACTCTTGCTTTGCATCGTGGACAAGTGTATCCACCACCCTTGACCTCTTTATGGCATACACAAATTGAGATCACATTTTCAGCAGCTCTTTGTGGGAAACCCATTTTTATTAAATTAGCAATTGCAAACTCTGCTATAGCTGGAGGAGGAGGTGCATGCTCCAAAATCAACTCTTTCAGATGTGACTGGCAAGGATAAAAAAGAAAATAACAATAATTTACAAGGAGAAATTTGATCTGTTGAATTCAGGATTTAAAAAAAAAATGAAAGTTCTTTGACATGAATACTTCTCTCTCTCTCTCTCTCTTTATCAATTTTCTTTAGATATTTAAAAAGCCTTTTTGATGTAAAACGAAGGTAGCTGATCTTTAATATATACTAAAGGTTAAGGATATCATTAATAACACACCAAGAGGCTACCAACTGATATGCAAAAGGCAGCTAATTTTCATTCACATTTTCCTCCAGTCTCAGGAAAATGAAAGAATGTGATGGAAACTATAACTATGGATCAAAATAAGGCAGCAGCGAAGAGTATAGAAGTTTGGTCAACTCACTTCATCTAGTGCAATAGAGTACGAACCCCCAGTTTCTTGACAGATATGCTTGCAGACAAAAATTTCAGCTGAAAGACCAATGATGGAACATCTGATTTTTGAACTTCTGCATTGCTGGATGCTATCCATAATATCTCCAGGATCACATGTGCTAAGAGCTGAATACAAGATCAAAACCTCACGGTGACCGTATGATGGAATTTGATCAAGATATCCACGCACCAGGTCCAAAGAGTTCTGCAATGAGGAATCACCAGAAGTCTCCAACTTACCCATCAATGCTTTGATATGGGATTCGGGACTTCCACCAAGATCCGTTAATGGATGAGCAACCCCATCTTTTATGGTCACTAGCCCAACCTGACTAAGTGGGTTTTGATCAAAGAACTCCCTGATAAAAGTCTCAACATGTTTTGCAACTACAGCCATTCTGCTAGGTCGCATATCCATTTCTGCTGCAGCCTGAAAAATTCACCAGTGTAGCATGCTAAGAGTTCTGGGAAGAGGAAAATGAATCCTGAGAATTCAAAGCAACATTAAAACGAATCTGAGATTTAATTACAAAAGGTGTTCTACATGAAATATGATGTTGCCAAATTATTCCACAGAAGCTGAAGGATCCATTCATTGAGGCGTTTTATCGAACACCGAGAGTGCAAAATAATCGAAGAGCACGAAGTAACCAGATGTCCCAAACATAAACTGAGTCGAGTAGCAGAATTTAGCCATGAAGTAACCTTGAACATGTGCAACTATCAGGGGGATATAAAACCTGAACAAGGAACTGACATGAACGCGATGTGTTACCTTGGAAAGATCTATAATGATGTAGAGATATCGTATGATGCCCTTCTGGATTCTCGCAGCCGATAGAGAGCGGAGCCGCCTACGATACTGAGCATGGTGAGTCTGGTTATCGATTGTCTGGAGTCGCCCTGACTCGTCCTCTTGTAGAGACTCCCAAGACCTCTCGTCGGCATAAGTCCGTTCCCAGGCCTCAAGATCTGCATCGTCTGAATCGTCATTGTCATCTTCTTCATTTTCTCCATTCAAGCGCCTTCCCTCACCGTTGTTCATCTCACCACCGCTCCAATCCCGCGATTGCTTGCGGGCTCTACCTAACGAATTTTCGATTTATCGGGTGAAGATGATTAATTCACACTGCCGAGCTATCCAATTTGGAATTGATTCAATTCAGATCATCGATGGATATCACAAAAATGACAATCAGAAAAATCTCAGAGGAGGAGAAAATGCAAATGCCGGCGGCAAGGATTAATCACGGCAATTCTATCGATGGTATACTGTCAGTGATTCGCTTGCTAGGGAAGGTGGTCGGAGGAGCTGACGAGAGTGAGGGACAGTGCAAATACGCCGATGTAAAGGCGCGGCCGAGGGTGAGCGGAAGCTAAACTGCGGCGGACGTGAGGACTGGAGAGCAGCGCTGCAGAAGTCGAGCGGGAGTTAGGGCAGAGTTTGGCGATTCGTCTCGAGTTTGATGTCCGGAGCTTACTTGTGCGTTGTATACTTTTTAATTTTTACACATGGACCTTAACTTCAATTTTTGTTACTTTAGCTCAAAACTTGGTATCATTAGTAATTTTTTAAAATATATATTCAGTTTTTTTTAATATAAATTAAGTAGTGTTTCAAAATTTCATGTATATCATTTACTAGTTATGTTTTTTAATATTTATTCTAACATGACATGGACGTAACGGAATATCCATTGGATTATATTTTGATATACGAGGATACATTGAACAACATTAAAAACAAAAATAAAACTGTTGATGCATTTGCCTACATCAACATCAACTAAGCATACTGATGATGCATTAGTATAATTTTCTCTTTTTTAAATGGACTGAGTTTGAGCAAACATCCGCCTGACTCAGCTCGGCCCAATTGAAAGGTTGAATGTCTTGTGCTTCGAATCAGCGAATCTTGAAGAAACGCAACCAAAATCTTTCCAGAATAACTTTCTACCCAAATCTGCTGAAATGTCATTAAAGTTTACCATTCAAAACAAAATTCCATTTGCCCACCCACCCACCACAAAGTCACAAGATACAGCAAACAGTTTGTTTAAGAGACAACAAGGATCACAATCTACATTCTATTGGCATTGGAGTTGGAGTTGGAGTTGGACATTCCTATTACGACATTGATTAAGCAAGCGAATAAGTTAGGCTAGAGGAGAAGTTCTTTACCAAAAAAAGGACTATTTAATCCTCTGAGTCCACATCAAGAACAGAGAGGATGCTCAAGGCCGATGAACCAAGATGCATTCCACGCACTATCCCTCCGTAACTGACCTTGATTCTGTGACATATAATCAAGATGGAATCCCACAAAGCTGTTCTTCCCTGGAGGAAAAAAAAACGTTTATATTTTCCACTTGTAAAAGTTATGCAAGCAACCATGAAAAAAAGAATCAATTTTCAATCAGTGTTAAAGTTATAGAATTCTGCTATACATGACCATCCATTGAACTGTCTTCTTTTTCTTTTTTATTTCAGAACATGAATCGTAATTTCCAGGACAAACAAATATGTTTCTGTCCTTTGTTTAGTTTTAAATACCAATTTCATTAGGTATATAAAGCATACCTGAAGGGAAAACTGAGGGTTCTTTTCCCAATATAAGGCAAAGATTGGAGGACTCTGCTTCCCAACAACCAACACACAAGCTCCTGGGTGAATAGTGGAAGGAACAGTGGATATCACAGCGACGTACTTCTCTGGGAATCTTTCTTTTGGAGGCAGAACTCCCAAGAACAAGGGATTTTTGCTCGACTGAGCTCCAGAGTATGAAGCAGGATCCACATGTAGCATCCACTTTGGGTGCTCCAAGAAAGCACAGAATAGGTACAAGAGCAAATGTGAATCGGACGGGAGCTCAAGAATCCACTTCTTGTTTACTTTGTCATAAGCTTCTCCACTACCAAGATATTCATAGTTCTTCACACACGTTCCTTCAGCAAGCTCTACCCAAAAAGAAAAGGAGACAAAGTTTAAGCTATAGAGTTAAGAACATAACGTTTCCATAAGAATTCAAATGCGTGATTTGAAAAGGTTGCATGATTTTTTCCGACTGCCTGAAATTATCAAATGGTGAAGGAAAATGTTCATAGGGTGCTTACCTTGGATCCTCTTTACCATATAATCAGCAGGAACACTGCTTTGTGGCAGCAAACCTTTAATCAACTCTCCTTTCATCAGCAATTGAAGCCTTTGATGCTCGGTAATTGCATCCAAGCAATCTTGCATTAGAGGAATCAAAGCATTCTGTGGTGGAGTTTGTTGTGCCTTTCCAAATGGTGTATGCGCTGTAAGATTTCATGAAATTGCAAATGAAAAAAAAAAAAAGATTAAAAACTATCTGATGCACGAAATGCAAATGAACAGGCTATCATTGGACCATAGACACTTCAAAATGAGAAAATATTCACTGGGCGTGATATAGTTTATTTGGCAATTGACACAAAGTATTCATTGGACCAACAAACAATAAGCACAAAGGAAAAAATTTGTCAAATCACTGTTGGATGTTACGTTATAGCAACTTACGAGTGGAAGCATCAATAGTCTGCACAAGAGTAGCACGCAACTGATGAAGAAGTCCATCTTCATCCAGACTGAAAGTGGAGAGCCATTCCTTAGTCCTATCAATTTGAGACACAGTGGGAGTAGCAGTGGCAGCTCTATCACTTCCCACCTGGTTAACTGTGATTGAAACACCAAGCTTTGCAGCTGTTTGCATAACCTATGAAGGACATAGACTTGCATCAATAATGCTAGAATTCCTAGAGTTGAAGCAAAGCTACAATATTGTAGGAAAGCAAACCTGACTATGAGAGCTCTCAATCTTTTTCAGAAGAGGTTTAAGCAAAACCGAAGAAACCCACTGCCTAAGGCGGTCCCTCCACGATTCAATTTCAGGGTAGATTCCCAGTTGATCAAAAGCTTCAACTGACTCTTCCAGTGACATTGGTGAGGGAAGATCACCTTCTCCCTTCTTAGGGGGTGTAGAGAATTTTTGAGAACCAGGAGACATCCTCACAGGTCTCAAAGGAGTATTTCTTGTAGTTCCAGATGTGTTAGCTGAACTAGCTACAGTTACAGGACTAGCAACGCCAAAAGCATTAACAGTAGGTGTTGGAGTAGAAAGTTTTCCTGATGATTCAGTAATTCTCTCATCCATTTCTACTAAAAACTGTTCAAGCTCTTCTTCTGATGTAATCCCTTTTGAATAAGATTTTTTCTTATTCGACCATGGAGTTGAGCCATCGAGGCCTGGTGAATGTTGACTGTAAGGTAAAGGTGAAAATGCTCCTGGTACAAGATACGCAGAAGAAGATGAACTTGGAGACTTTGTAGGAGTACTGAAAGATCGAATCATACTTCCACTACTTGTGCTTGATCTGTCAATGCTAATTCTAGTTGACTGACTGGGACTGGTAATAGACTGATGGAGTGGAACAAGCACAACTTTAGTAGGCGTAGAAGGCGGGGCTTTAGATTTGGGAGGCTTCTTAGATGGTTCGGGTAAAACATGATTGACCTTCGACTTTAAACCCAAAAGCTGTAACTGGTGCTTTGTAAGGCCTGGTTCATCCGTAGAAGTTGATACTTCTCTAATTTTACTTCCTCTAATCAGAGAAAAAGCTTTCAGTAGTGCAATGATGGCTCCGATAAAGCCTAATCCTCCCACAGTCTTAACACAATTGGTAAAAAAATCTGAAAGAAAGAAACAATAATCAATACTAAAAGAGTCACATCTCCGACAATTCTGAAGGATCAATACAGAAAAAAAAACGACTTACAAGTCGTCTCCACGGGGAGATTTTTTAGCCTCAAATAGTTGATGAACTCATCCTCCCTAGAGGGAAACAAAGTCAGCGAAGCAACACTAACTGCAAAAATCTAAACTACTTTGAACTATTTAGGCTGATTGAAGACCAACTAATTAAGGAATTAGAGATTAGTGCATGACTATGATCCTCAACACAGTTAATCGACATATCACAAGTGGCAGCAAGATTGGATTGGAGCACCAGCCGCAAAATGAATTAAAATCAGAAATTAGCGATAAATACCTGAAGATGAACGAAAGGAAAGCGAATGTGGAGGCGGAGGAGAGGATGAATATGGAGAGAATGGCGGATTTGGAAGGCTGGAGGCTGCTAGCGGTGAGAGCAGCGGATAGGGCAGGGTTCTGGTACACCGCGAACTTGCTGGACTTAGCCGGCGAAGCCTTATCCCTTCGACACACTTCCATGGTGGAGGAACGGAGACAAGCTCAGACTAAGCTAGGTTTTGTATTACCAGGAGAGCCCGGGTTGGCCCGATGCGGACGCTCCAATGGGAGAGATACTGGCGCTAACAAGTGACGGATGATTTGAATTCGTTAGTTCCTTTTTTTACATTGTATACTAATTAGAAATATTACATGAACTTTTGAATATTTTGCAACGAGGTACCATAACTTTAAAAATTTAAAATGGGCTAACTTAACTTGGACAAATATGCAAATAGCTAACTACGTCCAATTTCTAATGAATTTTTGACGAAATTCTGTCAACAGTTAACGATAAATTGGACGGAGGGAGCTATTTGCACTTTCGTCCAAGTTTTGAATTTTTAAAGTTCGAGTAGCTCGTTGTAAAACATCCAAAATTCAGGTAGCTCGTTGCAAAACGTTCAAAATTCAAGTAGCTACTTGGTATTTAACGCATAGAATAATTTGCTGGCAAAAAAACTATATAATATATTTGCATATTTTGAGGTATATATTTTACCATTCAACTCTACATGACTACTACATATTGATAATTTGCAGAATTATTCAGTAAGTAGAATTACCATTAAAAATCTATTATACAACGACAATATATCAAATCTCATAATTCATAAAGTATTAAAATTTACTCTAACCATATATAATTATAGATTCCATCAATGATCCCACATCATGTGGAAGTACCATAAAATAAAACCATAATTAGCATACAATACAGTTGACTTGCATGCTCTTGCCTAGGACGACAAGACAACAACCATACAAGCTTTACCCTACTCAGTACTCATAAAGCACTCAAGACGTTGCCGTTTTAATGAGTTTAAGTCTCAAACAGATACTAACTTAACAAGACTATAATGCATGTAGTAAATGCAGTAGGAGGTGCCATGCTTCAACGGTCAGGAGAAGAATCCGGCTGGCCAACCGAGGATGACTTGGACGCTTCAGTGGCAGGCGGGGCCTCCTCCAAACAGCTCTGTGTATCGTCCGTCAGCAACCCGGGAGTCATCTTCTCAACTTCCTCCTCTGTGTATAGATGTATCTTGCTCACCACGTTACAGAACTCACTGCATCAATGCCCGATTCAATACATGAGAATACAATGAGCAAAGAATTCAAAGATAAGGTGTTGAACAATGTTCAAAAACAAGTCTCCAACCCGCATCAGAGAAATGAAATGAGAAATGTTAAATTTTAATATCGGGGCCGAGCCATATCCAAATAGCAACCACAATATACAACTCGGGTTCCATCCTAAAACTAATCGATGATTGGAGGAGTTAACCTTATTGTATATATGGTGCCCAAATTATTTGAATATCACCGTAGTAGTATTTCTATTTCTGTCACAGTGGGCTTTACTTCAACACTCACATCACTGTGACAACTCGTATTTTAAAGGCACGACACCAACACATTTTAATCCAGACGGGTTGGGACTCAACAAATCTCCTCTCACGTCCAGGCCCGACCCGAAATTTGGTACGTGGAGTAAACAGGACACAACAAACTCACATCGGGCACCCACAATGGGAAACAACCCAACACCGCCAAACGAAACTGAGCTCTGATACCATGTTAAATTTTAATATCGGGGGCGAGCCATACCCAAATAGCAACCACAATATACAACTCGTGTTCCATCCTAAAACCAATTGGTGATAGGAGGAGTTAGTCTTATTGTATATATGGTGCCCAAATTATTTGAATACTACCTATGTGGTATTTCTATTTCTGTCACAGTGGGCTTACTTCAACAAGAAACAAGCGTATAGAACAAAAGGATGGTACTTACAGCCACGGTTCATCACCAACAGCCATTACATCGTTGTCATGATCAGTGTAAAGGATCCGCCACCCTTTACTTGGATCTTTCAACAATCCATCCATACCAAATAGCCTTTCGAGTTCATTGAGAAGATCTTCATAATTGTTCAGCCTCAAGAGATCAACAGCTCGTTCGACCAAGTTCCCTTGTTTGTGCACCTTCACAGAACATCGTTAGGAGATGAAGAAGAAACACACAGCAGAAAGAGAATTGGCTTAGATGAGTTATATTAGAAGCTTTACCTTAGTACAGCTCCTTTTAGCAGAATTTTGTGAGGCAGAAGGAGCTTCTGCAGCCAATGAAAACCCAAAGAGTTTACACCCACTTGCTTTCTCGGACGCCTTTCTGTCCTGATTGTTAAGTTTGGGTTCAACATGTGTCCTTTCTGGATCCTGCCTCAAGATTGCATCCCAGATATTCGGTGATTGGACAGACACCATCTCCCTCTGCAAGTCCCTCTCATAGGAATGCAGCAGTGGACTATGTCCAGCCGTGAAGTACTGTTTTCCACCTTCGGATGCTAGTGGGAAGACACTGGGCTTCTGCACTTGGTAAGGGTTGAACGAGATGCAGCTAAACTCGGGTTTCTCTGTAAGGGATTTCAGCTGGCTAACTTCTCGACCATATAAAACCTTATATCGGTTAGGTTCTGTAAGGGTGTTGTTATGGAGATCACCACCCCATGAATACTTGAAGCTAGGCTTAGCTATTTGTATTTCGGATGGTGCTAGATTTTGCCGAGCAGGGTACTGCAATTCAAAATCTAACACACGGCTGATGGAGTCACCCCTATGAAAGGGTGACCCCGAGATTCCATTTTCTTGACCTTGCAAGACCTTAGAGGATCTTAAAGATTCCTCAAAGTCCAAGAGACCGACACTGCCTGCAGCAAGAAACTTCATATTAAGGAAATTTAGTGAAAAGTATATTACTTTACTATTTCAGGAAACTGTTACCTATTATTCTCAGCTGCTTTTTTCTGAAAATGTAAACTTTCTACTTTTGGCAAAGTCCCATATTAAGTTTCACAGATGGTAGAAGAGTTAATTACCAAAAAATAAACTGAACTTTGAGGAAAAACCAAACAGCAAACCGAACTTTTTTTGTTCACAAACAACAAACCAAACTTTTGAAATTGAGCAAATAACAAACCTACCTCAAATTTTCATCATGTTTGAACATATTTTTCAATGATTGAGAGAGTTATTAAGTCAACATTAGTTAAAATATTCTAAGAAAGTGTATTACAACTTAATAACTCTCTCAAACATTGAAAAATCCATTCAAACATAATGAAAATTTGAGGTAGTTTGGTGTTTGCTCAATTCCAAAAGTTTGGTTTGTTGTTTGTCAACAAAAAATAGTTCGGTTTGCTGTTTGGTTTTTCCTTAAAGTTCAGTTTGTTTTTTGATAATGTAAAGGACATAGCATTTCAAAGTTAACAGGTTGCTTCTTTTTATACCAGTTACTGGGTTGTCGGGTGGAGTTGTCTGCAGAAGACTAGACCGCAGTCTCTTCATCCTGGAGGGCGACTGGATGCTACTAAAGGGAGAAAGTGAAACAGAAGGATCAATCTCCCATGGGGATATTCGCTCTTGGCGTTTGCTCACGAAATCTTCATCCCACCGAACCTATCAGATAATCATATTATTATCAAAACTTTTTTATGTTGTCAGATAATCGATGCAATTCAAGTAGGTTCTATCCAATGGTTCAAGATCGGGAGGCTCAGGTGCAATCTATTTAATGGCAAACTATACCCTCCATCAAAACTTCAATCTCAATTAGGGCTCTCGATGGTTAGGGTATGGTACGGGCATAACAAATACCATAACCATACCATATTTTTAAATCACATACCATATTTATTACGGGTACAATTTTCAATACCATAACCATGAAAATATATGTGGTTATTAACTATGGTTTTACTCGTATACCCATATTTATTATACATATCATATCCACATATGTAATGTAATAAAAGACCGAAAAATATATTTTAAAAAATACATAAATCTATATTGACAACAATAAAAATATATAAAACTAACATCATTGTTACTTATTACATGTATGTACAGTATGTCAGTAACTTCCATTATTTAGTATATATTAGTTTATTAATAATAAATAATTTTTATATTTATATAATACTCATGGTTATCAAATACCATAACCATAACCATTATGGGTAGAAAATTCATCAGCATAACCGTACCGCACCATAATGATACGGTTAACCATATTAAACAGTAACGGTTATAACCATGGTTATGGTTTTTTCACCGTACCATTGTCGGCCATAATCTCAATTTCAAATTTGAATTTTCAATTAGTGGAGAAAACTCATTCACAAGATAAATATATCATAAATGAAAGATTTTGGGCTAGGAAGAGCAAATGACATACCATTAAGCATCGCCATTTTGAATTAGGCCAGCGATAAGGATCCAAGTCAACTATTCCAGTCACCACTCCACTACAGCTGCAGCCAATACATAGTTGAAAGGCATTCTTCCATTAACAATACTCTTAGCAGAAGAAAGCAAAAACCCAACTCTTAAATCAATTTTGTAAACCTTCTTTCAGGAGCATCATCCATGTCCAGTCTCATTTTGAATCTTGTCCCAGCTCGAACGGGACTAGCCATGCTTTTCACATACTTCTGGTAAGGAATCACAAACTCGGCATGGCTTGCTCTGAATTTTTTTTGAAACACAATCACTTTAGCAAGTATGAACATAGGAAAAAAAATTATCTTTTTTGGCATTACAGCTCTATCTCAGTCAATCGATTTTTTAATTTTTTTTCCCTGAGACAAACATTGTTCACTTTCTCATACTAAATTTCACCCTGCAAAATTTTCATACAACTTAACTTATCTCAACATTTTAAACATTTCAAGAACCGAGTAGCATAAAGAATAAATCAAATCATCAATATTCGTCCTGAAATTGGCAGATTTATCAAATTCATCACCTTGGACTGTAGAAAACATGAAACATGCTTTTTGTCGATAAAGCATTAACCACAAGAGCAAGGAAACTAGGATCTGAACTCTGACTGCTGATAACTGACTTTGGAAGTCCATTTCTAGGACGAGATGCTCTTCTGATTCCCAGCCTCAACTCTCCATCCTCACCTCTGAAGGGTAAACAGAGAACCCTTTTAAGTTTTTCTAAATATATTCTCACTAGGACACTTCTTTGTAAACCAATCAATTTGATACCTCAAGAAAAGAACAGCATCTCCTGGAACAAGATTCTTTTGGTTAACAAAACTGCTCCATCCTGTTGTAAGAAGATGTCTTCTTGGCTGACCTGAGAAGTGGAATAACTTGATCATGTCAAATTGCTCTTGTTCAACTAAATAAATTATAACTTAAATGTTTACCTCGATAAATATGTCGGAACCTCCACCCAACTCCATGCAGATCCCTAGCAACCAGTTCTTGAGATGGTCTTTGTTGTTTATAGTCCTACAATAAGAAACAAAAGGTCTTCAAGAAACTGCTGAAACTGAAAGCAGATTTAGCTACACTAGAAGTATTACTGATTTGAATTCGCACCAAGGGTGGAAAACAGTCTTGAGCAGCTCTTCGGGGCACAGAAAATCCTCCATGGGTGCTAGTGTCAGAAGCAGTGAGTGTTTTGCAGAACATGTGAGGGGTTGATTTTGGTGGAGATCCTCCATTGTTGATCTTCTCAAGCTTTCCAAACTCGGATCCCTCTAAATTCCATCCAACCGACTACAGCAAAAGCAGAACCGATAAAACCAAGAACTTTATGGGCAAATAGACATCTTTGGGAACAAATTCCATTGTATGAAGTAAACAAGATTCTCTAACGAATCAAATTAAGAGATCAATTCCAACATTATGTCACTGGAAAGACAAAAACGCGCTACTAGGAGAAAAAAAATTATGAAAGTTGCCAAATTTTCACTAATTTATTACCACCGGAATCACAAGATACAAAAATTTGTCCACTGCTCGATCTATATCAGCCAAAACACCCTCTTAGAATGTTTTCCACGATAGGGATGTGTATGCTTTTACATAAGTAATCAACTGAAAAGTACATGGTTCTGAAACAGCTTAATAGCTAGTTTGTTTTCCGGTCAATGAATTATTATCCATCATAAGAATTGTAATCCATAAGTACTAATGGAGAAGGGAGAAGGGAGTACCTCAAGGAGAGGAAGCAAAGTGACTTGGGTATAGACTTCATCATTCTCGTTATTAGCCTGAATCAAGAAAGTTCAATTACAATAAACACATCAATTAAAGCACTAGAGCGATACAATTTCATGACGGAAAAATAAAGGAGTAGGAGAAATCCAAAAACCCACAAGTAATTGGACATCCACGACTCTGCAGAAGATCTGCGGAGGAACCTCGGAGCTTGGAAACTTGATTGGCAGATACGGAGACGACGGTGGTGAAAGGAGCTGCTCCAAGTGGCCTTGAGGAAAGTACACAACCACATTCCCTTTCTGTGGGAGACATGCGAGAGGTCCGGCACAAGAATGCCACAGTTCGGCATAGATTGAAGAAGAGGAAGGGGTCACTGAGAAATTACAGCCGCCGTAATTCTCAAGACATGCAGCGTTATCGGGCTCCGCGTCAGTCGCTGCATGGTTCAGATCAATTTCCATGAAAACCGCGGTGGGTTTTTCGATTTTGCGGTGGTTCAGTACGGCCTACAAAAGGATAAAACATGAAGCATAATAAAAGGAAGCTCAGGAAGAAGATATCATCGTAAAATGATGGGAAGAAATTCGTAGTAGGATTCGTCCGCCATCAGAAGGCGGTGAAGATGGAGGAGTGAGGAGACAAAGACAGTTGCATAGGAAGCACAGAAACAAAAGGCAGAAAAAGCCAATGGAGTGGTGGTGGTAGTGGCTTTTTGGACCTCAAAAGATTTTAGAGAAGAGAGAAGAAGGGTGGTGGCGAATGAAGGAGACAAGCCAAGACAGTAGAGTGAAGTAGACAAAGGCTTCCCCACACTCCTCTCCTCATTTGCTTTATTGCCTCATTTGCTTTGTTATTAGAAATGGTTAATATTGACCAAAAAAAAAAAAGAAATGGTTAATTAATCTTTTTAAAATAAATGGTTAATTCAAAGTTATAATTTGTTACTTTTATTTCATTTAATATTAAATTATACTTTTATATTATTTTTTATGCAAATTGCTGGTTGAGCTTTTGAACAAATTATTATTTTGAATGTTACGAAAATATACACTTTGCTAATATAACTGTAAAGAAAATTTATAATTTGATAATTGACATATGACGAGAAACATGTATATCCATGTCACAGTTTAATATTAAATTATATACAATTAATATAAATTATAAATTTTTGAAAAGTAATCTTGTAATTTATTTTATACAAATAATTAAAATAATAACGTATAATTAACCCTTTTATCATTTAATTATTTATCCAAAATGGAAAATATATTAATAATACATATAATTTAATTGATTAAAAAACACATTAATGAAATCTAATCAACTAACATTAATTTTATCAAGTTCTTCCAGTTTTGTTTTGTTTTGGTTCCAGTTGATTAAAGCAATTCATACTAATAACAATAATAAAAGTAATCATATTTATAATTATATAAACAAAAATCCAACGAATAATATATATATATATATATATATATTCTTTTGCTTATAAATATTGGACATAGATTTAATGGTTTGTCTACCTATGAACACCAAGCGATGTAGACATAAAGTGATTTTTTTTCATGCATCTTTCTACCAACAAAGTGTCTTTATTTAATCATGCAAATCTTATTAAATAATCAAACATCAAATCGAAGTTCTTTAATTATTTAAAAATAAGTAACGTGACGATTGGGAAAATAGACATTTGTCGAATGAAAGTATGAAACAATTATTTATTTATTTATTTTGGATGAATATCGATTTGTCTTTCATTATAGTAAAGCAAAGTTACGTGAAGTGGTTTGTTTATTACTTTGGAATCTGTCGATCGATTTTGTGAAAATAATAATACACAGGTTAATTTTATTTAAATATTTATAATTATATATGCAACATAAAATTTTGAATATGAAAAAATTATAATAATAATTTTAATGTTGACTTATAATTATTTTTATAAAATATCATTGTTATTTTGTACTAAAATCAACCTATATTACAAATTTTAAAAATAATTTATATTAAGTATAATTACTATAACTAATATATATATAGTTTGTATTTATTTAAAAGAGATTGTATGTTGAACTTTCTATTTTATATAGTTTGGTTTAACTGAATGAAAAATACTTTAAAATTTTATAAAAACACCATAAAGTTTAATTGAACGATAAAATCACCTAAAATTCCAAAGAATTATAAAAAAATTTAAAACTTTACAAATAAAAATTAAAATAATAAATACTATAAAAAAATATAATTCAAAACTGTTAAAACTAGAACGGAGCAACACCAAATAACAGAGCAGAGATCTGAGAATATGCAATCAGCACTTGGGGTTCATCGAAGTTGGTTCCTTCATTTGGCAACTTCTCCCCCTTAAATACCTAAACTACAAGTCTGATACAATAAATGGAATAACGAAGAGAAAACGGAAAGGCAACAAACCATAGAACGCAGTCAAGATCGCAGTAAATGAAGAACAACCTAAACCCTAGACGGATGAACTTAGAGAGAAACTAACAGACGCAATAATGAACAGAATGCAAATGATGGAGGAACTGAAGAGGCGCGGAAGCTTCTGGAAGTGGGCTGACGCGGCTTGCTGACTGGGCTTGGACAGGCTGAAGACTTGGTCTGGGTAAATGGGTCAACGGATGAATAATGAAATAAACTCAATAAGATGGAAGCCTGCACATGTTGTATACTCTGCATTTTAACACTCCCCCTCAGGCTGACATCTCCCTCTGTCCTCCAAATATGTTCCACATACCAAGCTTGACTGATAGATGATTGTGTTGTTGGGTTCCCAATGCTTTTGTGAGTATATCGGCCAGCTGATTTCCTGTCTTAATATGCCTCAACTTCAAAATATTATCCAACAACTTTTCTCTAATATAGTGACAGTCAATCTCAATATGTTTAGTTCTTTCATGGAAAACAGGGTTGTTGGCAATTTGTATAGCAGCTTTATTGTCACAATGTAAAACAGATGGTTTTGTTTGTTTAAAATCCAAATCATTCAACAAATTTCTAAGCCAAACAATTTCAGATAGAGTAGAACCCATACTTCTGTATTCAGATTCAGCAGAAGATCTGGATACAGTATTTTGCTTTTTAACCTTCCAAGAAATCAAGGATTGCCCAAGAAATATGCAGAAACCAGTGACAGACTTTCTAGATTCAACACAACCAGCCCAATCGGAATCACAATACCCGATTAGGTTGGGTTCAGAATTGCTAGATAACAGAATTCCCTTACCTGGTTCCTGCTTGACATACCTTATAATTCGAAGGGCTGCATTCAAATGAGATTCCTTTGGATCCTGCATATACTGACTCAAATTCTGCACAGCAAAGGTTATATCTGGACGGGTAATACTCAAATATAACAATTTTCCTATCAGTCTCCTATATAGGCTGACATCATCTAGGCCCTTATCATCCTCATTAACATTTAAGTGCTTATCATAACTTCTACTAGTCAGCCTTAGATTTTGTTCCATGGGGTTTTTAGCAATTTTGGCCCCTGAT
Organism: Chamaenerion angustifolium; assembly: GCA_946814005.1. Lineage (NCBI taxonomy): Eukaryota > Viridiplantae > Streptophyta > Magnoliopsida > Myrtales > Onagraceae > Chamaenerion > Chamaenerion angustifolium. The sequence goes on along the minus strand of OX328277.1, from coordinate 26,087,437 downwards.
AGCCCAACATCAGAAATCAATTCCAACGCATATTTTCTTTGCGACAACACCAAGCCCTTTTCAGATCTAGCAATTTCAATCCCCAAAAAATACTTTAATTCCCCTAAATCCTTCATCTTAAATTTCAATTCCAACACATGCTTTAAATCATCAACTAATCTAGAACAATTTCCAGATATAAGCAGACCATCAACGTATATCAACAGCACAACAATATCAGCACCATCATGCTTGGTAAACAGAGAATAGTCAAGTTTGGATTGTACATACCCAGCTTTAACAAGAGATTCACACAATTTCAAATTCCATTGTCTACTGGCCTGTTTTAAACCATAAAGCGACTTTTTCAATTTGCAGACCAAACCAGACTTTTTACTATTAAAACCATCAGGAACATGCATGTAAACCTCTTCATCAAGATCACCTTGCAAGAAAGCATTATGCACATCCATTTGATATAGAGGCCAGTTACGAATAGCAGCCAAACTCAGAACAGTCCGCACGGTATTCATTTTAACAACAGGAGAAAAGGTCTCAAAATAATCAATTCCCAATTTCTGATTATAACCTTTGGCTACTAACCTTGCCTTATATCTGGCTAAACTACCATCAGACTTATACTTCAGTTTATAAACCCACTTACTTCCAATGATAGATTTACCTTTTGGGATTGGAACCAAATCCCATGTTCCATTCTCTTCAAGGGCTTTAATCTCATCTTGCATAGCCTCAATCCAAGATTCATTTTTTATCGCCTCACTGAAGCTTTCTGGTTCAACCAACTTAGAAATCGAGGTCAAATAGCACTGATATTGACTTGACAATCCATCATAAGATATATAATTTTCAATTGAATGAGGGCAAGAAACATTTGACACCTGATAGTCCTTCATCCATATAGGCGGTCTGATGGTTCTCCCAGATTTGCTCATCAGTGGTTGACCAGTTTCTTCAGTGAGTGGAACGATTCCATCAGAGTCAGCATCTGAGCCATCATGTGGTTCAGTTCCATCAGGATCATGCTGAACTTCATCATCTGGATTACCTGCATCATAATCTCCAACATTCTCCTCAGTATCCCCAACCACGGGAACACCATCATCGGAGTTATCAAAATGCTCAAAGAATATGGGCTGCTGATCAAGTTTACCACTCTCAAAAGGGAATACACTCTCATTAAACCGGACATCTCTACTTATAAAGAATTTTTTTTCAACTAAATCATAGAGCTTATATACCTTTTGAGTCTCAGAGTATCTCATTAACACAGAAGGGATGGCTCTGGAAGCCAACTTGTCTGTAACCAACATATTCTTGGCATAGCACAAACAGCCAAAAACCCTACGGTGGTTGAATGCAGGTTTTTTTCCATACAACATTTCTAAGGGTGATTTCCCTTTTAACAACTTGGATGGCATACGATTAATGAGGTAACAAGCTGTAAGGATGCAATCCCTCCCAAAAATTGTTCGGGATTGATCCTTGCAGTTTCAAAGCTCTAGCCACCTCTAAGAGGTGTCTATGCTTTCTCTCGGCCTTGCCATTTTGCTAGGGGGTATAAGGGCAACTACTTTGATGGATAATCCCCTTATCATGCAACATGCTATTTATTTGCTCATTGAAAAATTCTCTCCCATTATCAGTCCTAAAACATTTGATCCTCTTTTTAAATTGGGTCTCTATCATGGCAACAAATCCTCTAAGCACAAGAAAAACATCAGATTTGAATTGCATTAAGTGGATCCAAGTTACTCTAGAAAAATCATCCACCAATGTCAGAAAAAACCGTTTGTTATCATGAGTAGGACTATGATAGGGACCCCAAACATCAGCATGCACAAGATCAAACATAGCATCAGACTTAGTATTGGAAACAGGGAAAGGATATCTAACAATCTTAGCCTTCGGACAAATGGCACAATCATGAGTATTCAATTCATCACACTTTATAAGATTCAAACCATCAATATGTTCAAGAGCCTTCAAAGAGGCATGCACAAATCGCAAATGCCACAATTTTGCATTACTTACAATATAACTATTCACAACAGATCCAACAGAAGTCGCAGGCAATTGAATGAAGTACAAGCCAGATCTTTCCTCACCAGTCCCCAAGACCTTCCCATTTGAGAGGTCCTGCAGGATTGCGAGGTTAGAGTAGAAAATCGCAGAACATTTCAAGTCATTTACAAGCTTGGAAACTGAGAGAAGATTATATCTGAAATCTGGTATATATAAAACATTCTGCAATTTTCTTTCTGGTCCAATAAGAATGTTTCCAATTTGCTTAACCTTTGAATAACCACCATTAGGTAACTGAACCTTGATATCAGGAGCATCCTTAATATCACATAACCAATCATTTATGTTGGTCATGTGATTGGTTGCTCCTGTATCAAGGATCCAGTTATCTTTTTCGTATAAGGAGATAGAATTAAGAGATATACCAGCGGTGTTTGCATGTGGGTCAGAAGGTGTGGTTGCACTTGCTCCAGCTGCAATGCCTCCTACACCCTTAAAGGTTTGCAAAAACCTTTCAAATTGATCACGGGAAAAGGTGATCCCACCCTGCACTCCATCACTCAGATCAACATCATTAGTAGAGTTCAACACAACAGAGTCAATGTCACTACTCCTCACGGAGGTAACATTGGCTTTAGAATTCAAGCCTTTTTGTTTCAGTTGTTCCTTGTACTTGAAGCAATTATCTTTGGCATGACCTTTTTTCTTACAAAAGTCACACCCTTTTGAAAAACATCTATCCACAGTATGACCCCGTTTCTTGCAAAATGTGCATTCTAAGTTTGGATTTCCTTTCGGTTTGTCCAAACTCAGAGACACATTTCCAGAACTGGGATTGTACGAAGCATTCAAAGTACAAGAAACATCCCTTTGAGTCTCCTATTGGGTTAATAAATTGTATGCTTGATTCACAGAAGGCAAAGGAGACCAAAGTAACAAATGACTTCTAACATTGGCATAATTTTCATTTAAGCCAGTCAAGAATTGAAAGAGTCTTTGGTTTTCTTTGTGCTCAATGTGCTTTTTAAAATCATCACCTTCTATAAAAGGAAGAGCACAAGCAGTATCGTATTCAGCCCAAAGAACTTTCAATCTAGAAAAAAATCTTGATATAGAATCCAAACCTTGCCTACACATGATAATCTCAAGATGCAACTGATATGCTCTAGGACCACTTACCTTATGAAACCTTTCTTTAAGTTCTTTCCAAACGAGAAATGCATTTTCAGTATACATCATCCCGCTGGAAAGATCCTTAGAGATAGAATTTGTAAGTCATCCTATAACTACAGCATTACATCTATCCCATAAATGGTGCAAAGTAGAATCAAAATCATCACGCATGCAAGTTCCATCAATAAATCTCAATTTATTCCTTCCTAACATCATGAATCTGATAGCTCTACACCACATGATATAATTTTCAGGACCAGTCAAGGTAACAGATATCATGTTAACACCAGGGTTATCACTAGCATGCAAGAACAGAGGATGATGAAAATCAACGGATGCCAGAATATCATGCTCATCAAGATTAACCTTTCTTTTTCCTTCATTAACAGTTTTTTCTTCAGCCATAACGAAAACCAAAACAAGGAAAAAAGACAGAATATGTGAAATAACAAGAAAGAACACGATCTTGATATCAGCAAAAAAACAACAACAGTAATACTACATAATATTAACAGGATATTTGCAAATAACAGAGAGCATCAAGATCAACAAGGAATCAAAAAATCCAGATCTGAACCACAATATCATACAATCAGAATAAACCACAGATCCGAAAAAAATATTTCAACTAATGATAGAAATAACAAGATCAGTTAGCCTAACAAAAAAGGACTAACATATACAACAAAAAAAAACACAAATCCAAGAAGAACTTGGAAGAAAACACCTGAATCGAAAAAATGGCCGTTCTTTCAGCCTTTGGGCTCTGATACCATGTTAAAACTAGAACGGAGCAACACCAAATAACAGAGCAGAAATCTGAGAATATGCAATCAGCACTTGGGGTTCATCGAAGTTGGTTCCTTCATTTGGCAACTTCTCCCCCTTAAATACCTAAACTACAAGTCTGATACAATAAATGGAATAACGAAGAGAAAACGGAAAGGCAACAAACCATAGAACGCAGTCAAGATCGCAGTAAATGAAGAACAACCTAAACCCTAGACGGATGAACTTAGAGAGAAACTAACAGACGCAATAATGAACAGAATGCAAAGGATGGAGGAACTGAAGAGGCGCGGAAGCTTCTGGAAGTGGGCTGACGCGGCTTGCTGACTGGGCTTGGACAGGCTGAAGACTTGGGCTGGGTAAATGGGCCAACGGATGAATAATGAAATAAACCCAATAAGATGGAAGCCTGTACATGTTGTATACTCTGCATTTTAACAAAAACTACTAAATGTGAAATATTAAAAAAAAAAACACAAATTTAAATTAAATATTTTAAAAGCTTCTTTAAAAAATCTGAAAATAAAACTATTAATTATATTTTAATTAATTCGTGTAATTAGTCTAAAAGTCTCAAATATTAAATTGTTTGCACTGTTTAAATTGTAATCTAAAATTTTATTTAGTTTTTTTTTGTAAAATAGAATAGCATGAAAACAAATGTAATGGAGAGGGATTTATCCATGTACTTATAATCTTATGACTCCACAAGTATCGCTCATATATATATCTATATTACGAATATATTTTTTTGTTAATTTCTCTTTAAAAAGGAAAAATTGTCCTCCAAATATACCTATAAATAATAAATAGAAGAGGAGAAGTTTGAGGATATTTGGGGAATCGTGTGGCAGCAATGCATATGTGGGGGCGTTATTAGCCGAGGCAGCCAGCAACTATCGGGCGAGCATGTTTATATATATAATTTTACGGGTTAAATACGAAGAATCTACATAGTCTTTAAATTTTTTACAATGAGTTACCCGAATTTTAAAAATTCAAAACAGACTGTCTTAATTTGAACGAATGTGCAAATAGCTACATCTGTTCACTTTACTGTCAACTATTGACATAATTTTGTCGAAAATTCGTCAGAAATCGAACGGAAATAGTTATTTGCACCTTCGTTAGAAATTGAGTTAGTCCGTTTTGAATTTTTAAAATTCGGATAGCTCGTTATGAAACGTCCAAAATTCAGATAGTTCATTAGTATTTAACCCTAATTTTATTTTAAAAATATAATTTTGCAATTTATATATATATATATATATTTTTAAATACTTATTTCCATTTTTTAATGTTATGTAAACGTTAGCGTCGGCTATGTATGAATGTAAAATTGACAGACCAAAACAATTCATCAGTCAGTTCAAGACAGTACAGAGGAAGTGTTGTCTAGTAGTCAGTCAGTGTCAGATGGTCGTGTCTTGTCATCTTTTTTTTTTTCGATCTATCGCCTTTTCTCTTTCTTCGACAACCGCGGTCCAACGATTATTATTTAAAGATACCTTTTACACGCGCCATTCGCACACGCGTGTAAGCTTACTATTTCAACTACTTTTACGCTTTACCCAAGTGACATCAAACCGGAACCGGTTCTCAGAGGGTGATGAACCGGTGAAAATGGTTGTTTTTTTAGTGAGTCAGAACTTAAGGTATTTAAATGCTTACTTAACTGATAAAAAGAGGAAGAAAAATTAAAGAATTAGAACTGTCTTGTTCTTAAAAAATCGATCGAATTTAACATGATTCAATATACATTTTAATATTTTATAAAAAACAAACAATATGTCCGACCGACAGTCCGGTCCAGTTCTCATAACATTGCTTCTTCATGTTAATTAATAATTAGTACGCGTTAATTAGTGTCAATTACGAAATGTGTGTGAGATTGATTTAATTAAAATATGTTCAATTTAATTAATATATGAATTTGTATTCGAGTAGAATTTTGTGGGACAATTTGCTCGATCTTGTAGATTCATACGAGTTGTGTAACTCGTAAATTTTCATAAAATCTAATATATTCTATTGTACGATTTCATAAGTTGACAAGATTAAATTAATTTATGTACCTCAAAAATTACGTTTTTACAAATAGACATTTCATAAAATAATTATTATTTTCGAGTACGTTAAAAATCATAAATGTATCTACTTTAATTGAATACTTGAAAATGACAAAAAAAAATAACAACTCAATAAAGACATAGTAAATATATTCAATTGTTACAATAAAACAACTTAGAGATATCTGAAAAACAACAATAGTATAAAGTAGAGTTACCTTATTGAAATAAAATACTACATATGTGACGGACACATAATCGAAAATATTAAAGTAAATACATTTATTATTTATGAGGTACCGAAAGTAACAAATTTGTTCTAAGATACTTATTTGTAAAAACATAATTTATAAGGTACCTAAATAATTTTTATTCCTAAGTTGACAGAAAAGTTGAGAGTTACTACTCCTAAATTCATATCATTTTTTATTTTTTGTGTGTATTGAACAACTCGTCTTTGGCAAAAAAAACAACTCGTCTCAACATGACCCATAAACGATTTATGAACATATTCACCCACGAAATCACTTATGGATTGGGTTGGAAAATTGACACCTACAATAACTACTTTCCCATCCTTCCTCTAACTCATTAATTGCAATTGGCATTTTAAATAACTAATTTATGCATCAATTATAAAGGATTAAGAAATTAAACGACCTTTTTTTTGGCCAAAGAAATTAAACGACCTAATAACAGAAAATGTGTATAAGAACACGTTCAAAATGTGTTCCCCTTAATTAATACGTAAGCAAGCTTTGGTATCAACTATCAACTATATAATTATATATTTAAGTTGAAATAATCAAATATCTTATTTAGAAGTCACGTGACAAGGAACCAACTATCATTTCATTTTGTTCACCACTATTTATAATTGAATATAAACACCTAAATAATGTATTATACGAATATTTAAAAATAAAAATATTTTTAGTTAGCATGTTACATTTTATGATTTAATTATAATGCAAGTAAATATTATTACAACAGTAAATAAACATATTATGAGTATTATCATTAAATTCTAATGGAATTTCTCTTGGACAACTCGTAAAAAAAATACACAAAAAACACACATCTACTATAGATATAACTTATAGCATAATATTCAATTAAAGACGGAGAGAGAGAGTTTTGTACGCAATCCACATCATGTTTGGTCGTTGAACGTTTTCTGTCATGTCTTGTCTCCTTACACGTCTTTATAATATACATGCCTATCTTAAATTGATACAATAAAATAATAATATTTAGGATATTTGTAAACATTTAAAAAAATGCAAAGTGATATTTGTCGGTAAATTTGTTTCAACTGATCCGGTCGGAACAGATTTTCAATATGTCCGTTATATAACTATATTTTTGCTCGAATTTTCTCTATAAAAATATCCAGTTAAAAAAAGTACACAGTATGTTTATATTTCAATTTAAATCGATTAAACAAATAACATGTCAATTATTGATAATTAGTAATTACTATAGTATATATAGATATTTAAGTATTATAGATCAACCCAATTTCTGTAATCTTTGAAATTTATATACCGAATCAGACTAAAAAATAAAATATATATATATAAGAAAAATAATTTCTAAATCGAATTATATATTTTCAATCTAATTTTCACAAATTTTCTGAGCAGATATTTTTTTTTCCTCACCCCCAAACATTCATGCAGGGGGGATTTTGTAGTTATGTATTGAATTTTATTGTTTTCCAATATATATAAATATATAGATGGAATTAAATTAAAATATTCCTCGACTTGGAAATTGATGGAGCCATTGGGTCCATCATAAGAGACATAAGGTATCCGTCGCGACGACAAACATGAATCATAAGAGACATAAGAGACATGATGGGCGGGTCAGACCGGCCATGGAGCAGGACTGAGATCGAAATTTTGATATTGACATATGAAAAATCGAGACCGACTTTGACCCAAAAAATCTGCACGAGTCGGTCTTGTTTGACTCAGATCAGTCTCGTTATTGAACCGAATTTGTTGGTAAAAAAAAATTTAATAGGATTAGAAAGAAAAAAAATCACCGAATTTTTTGTTTTGAACTTACTCGTTTCTCGTCTTCCGTCGCAGTTTCCTTATGGAACCGATCCAAGGGTTGTTGAATACTTCAATGTCATGAATTACTAGTGTTCTAAGGATTATGACATGAAATTCTAGAATTTTCTTCAAGGTTGGACCAGTCCGGTTTTAGTCGGACTTTTCGGGGAAACCATGAGACCATGTCCGACCTTGAAGAAAAAAAAATCGCATATTCGGTCTCGGTTCTAGTCGGGCTGGTCTCATATTGAATTTGTCGGAAATTCGGTCCAATGAGTATTTTTTGATTACCCCTAATTGAAACCCTAATCAATAGTCATGTCTCGTAATATTATTATTTCTTCCCGTTGAACAAAAATAGTCTCTCCGTAACTGTTTATCAAATCAAAATATATATTTAATTTAAATATGATCTATGATTAATGTTAAATTTACATTTTTTACTATTACTCACAAATATGAACATAATTTAAAAGTTTTCATCATATTATGTTAAGTTATTTAGTTGTGTCCATATATAAATTTGTAAACAAATATTAAAATAATAAATTTGTCATAGTTTAAATAAAGTTTATTTTTAGATGTTCCTAATATAGAAATATTAATCTCTCAAAATTAAACAATTAATTATAAATTTTTAAAAGTTAATAATCCATATGAAAAAGAATACTCAAAAGTTAGATTATCAAAATAATTTATTCTATTTATTACATTGTCATACCTAAAAAAGCACGACGCACAAATTACATTATACGTTTTTTTTCCGAATTATGTGTGTAGGCCGTAGGGATGGGTTTCTTCTTCATCTACCAATTCAGGGTATTGATTCTTTCTTTTGGGCTCACGAGGACAGGTTCTCTTTCTATTGGGCTTGGACAAAGCAAAACTCTGGTTTATTTTAAAAAAAATATTACTTAAACAATAAAACTAGGGTTAATTAGAAAAAAAAATTGAAATTTGAGGAAAAAACAAACAGAAAATCAATTTTTTTTTTAAACAACAAACCAAACTTTTGGAATTGAGCAAACAACAAACTGATCTCAAATTTTCTTTATGTATGAACGAATTTTTCAATATTTGAGGAAGTTATTAAGTCAACATGAGTTGAAATATTCTAAAAAAATAGTATTATGACTTAATAACTCCCTAAAATATTAAAAAATTCGTTTAAACATAATGAAAATTTGAGATAGTTTGTTGTTTGCTCAATTCTAAAAGTTTGGTTTGTTGTTTGTAAAAAAAAAAATTAGGTTTTCATTAAAGTTCGTTTTTTTTAATAATTAACCCATAAAACTAATACCCAATTAAAAAATCTATTTAAGTGGGTGTAATGATTAGAATAAGAATAAATAGTTGAACTACAAATTAAGAACTGTTTTTTTTTTTAAATAAAAGAACTAAATTAAAATTAATTATATTTTCTTCTATTTTAAATTATACAAATTAAAAAGTTGAGGGGTATCTGGCTATCTGCCAATCAGTGTACCTCAACTTTATTTAATGCAACCAACGAAACCGAAGAGTTAAACAGCAGCAGAGAGATAGACTGAGAGTTGCATGAGAGAATGAAGATAAAGCGCAAAGGCAAGGTCCACCCATCTCCGGCCGCATCATCTTCGTCACCGCTGCCGCCTCCCCGCGACGGAGACAGACTGTCCGTACTCCTTCCCGCCACCATCCTGGCCTTAAACACCGTCCTTTCAGTCGAAGACCGCCTGGTCCTCTCTTACATGATTAAGAGTCCAACCACCTCCGACCCCAGGAAGAAACGTTCGGACAAACACGGCGAGGCGTCGGCTCTGGCCAGTCATAAGTCGCCGTTGTTCGAATGCAACTGCTTCAACTGTTACACCAGATACTGGTATCTGTGGGATTCTTCTCCCAACCGTAACCTCATTCACCAAGTCATCGAAGCATTCGAGAACCACCTAACCAGTAGGGAGCTCTCCAACAATGGAGGCGGCGCCAGGGAGTGCAGGAGCAGAGAGAAGACGCGCCGACGAGAAGCTCGAAAATCTGAGATAGTGGCCGGTGAGGAGTGCTCCCTACTGGAGTCTGTGTCCGAGGTACCGTCTGTGTTTTCAGCGGAGGAAGAGGTGGTGGAGTTGATGAGTTCTTCTCCGGAAAGGGAAGAGTCGGAGGCTGTGACGGTGGCAGACAGGGTGGCGGCGGAGTGCGTCGACAAGGGTTTGGCCCGGAAGATGCTGCCGGACGTGCTGGGGTTATTAAATTCTCGCTTGTGGAATCTCTGGAATCCTACTGTGTAGAGTGTAGATAAGTATAGTAGTCCGGAGAATGCCATTTTTTCTTCTTTTTGTTTCATTCCTTTATTTAGTATTATTATAATATCAATTGTCAAGCCAAATCATATAATAATAATAAGAAAATGGTTAAATACCCATAATCTACATGAACTTTTAACCATTTATAACGGTTTACCCGAATTTTAAAAAATAAAAATGGATTATCTCAACTTTGGCAAAAGTGCAACGAACTACATCCGTTCAAATTACCGTAAACTGTTGACAGAAATTAGTCGAAAATTCGTAAGAAAATTAGACGGAGGTAACTCATTTTAATTTTTTAACGTTCAGGTAGCTCGTTGCAACCCTACTTATAATAATACCTTAAAAGTTGTGTTAATTAGTTATAATTGTTCGAAAAGTATTCAATTTTATGACAGAGTATTTTATTAATCTAATATTTTATCTCTTACGAGATAACTTTAAATTATTTTAAATATGAAGTAAATTTTTTTTAAAAAAATAGTCTGTTTTTGTAGCATAATTACAGACAATACATATTGTTGGGAGAGCTGTCCAAAGCAATAGTTTGTGCTGAAAGTCTTGTGTCTGTGCAAGACGACAATTAAGATCGATGTCTTGAAACGACGACAGCAGACAAACATTGCACCAGAAAAGTAAATTGGATTTTTCTGTTTTGGGAGTCTAGGGGATGTCATGACACATGGGATTAGGAAGAGAAAAGGACGTGGAATTTTGGCCACGTGGAAATTTGCTTCAGAGCTCAACCACTCTTAGCGTTTTCTGATTATTTTTATTGAAACTGTACTTTGATTTGATTCGTCGTCATATTTTTTATAATCTAAGCTTAACATATTATATTTTAAGATTGGTAAAAATAATACCATTAAATTATTCAAAATTTTGTTGTACTACACTTAGTTTAGTTTTGAAAGGTTAAATTGTGATGTTCTTAAAAATATTATGTTATTTTTGTAATTTTTTAATGATATTATAATAAGTTTAAATGAAAAATTTGATGGAAATGAAAAACTTAACATATGATTATAAATTAAAGAACAAACATTAAGTAAAAAAACTCAAATGATGCCTAAACATTATGCACAAAGTCATATTCTAACATATATATATATAAACAAAAATAAATGTTGACTATCATAATATGGAATAGTTATTCAGTGTTTCATCCCTAACTCGTGCTAATGAAAAAATGTTCATGATCAACATCTTACTTCTTACGAATTGATCACGGTGTGAGAATGATGATATTATTCTAAATGTGGAGTAAGCATGTCAAATGTGTTTGTATTTACCAACAAATTCAAAAAATAAAAATAAAATTTCAAAAATAAATTTAAAATTTTATTAAAAATACGAATGTACATCCATTATTTTATTAATATAATTATATATACACGTCATTGAATAAAATTTTGTAATTACTATGAATTTTGATTATGAAAGTCAATACTATGAACAATGCAAAATGTGTAACCTAACGAAACAAGTTGTTTTAGTTAATGATGATAGCACATTACATAATGTGTAATGTACACAGAATGTGTCATCGGTCAACAACATCAATCGTTTCATGCTTTTCCTTGCATGTCAAGTGGAAAAGACGGGAACCTCTTAATGCCATTGAATCTAAAACATTGATTTATTTTATCATCAGATTCATGAACAATAATACAAAATGGAAGGTTACATGAATATTACCGATATATAATACATATGGCACGTACATTGGTAGAATATTACCAATGCATATTGCATGTGATTTATTTATTAATTGTATTCGTATTTGAGACACATTTAACACTGAAACATTTACACACAATAACATGACATAATAATTAGTAACACGACATAATTTAACCCGAGTTAACTCTATTGCCCACCTATGACTTGCCCGAAATATGATCCATTAATGATCCTAGTTGTCTCATCCACTCTTGATATGAATATTTGAGACATTGAAAAGGAAGAAGAGGTTTCTATATATTGGTTCTGAATAGGCTCTACCAGTGTAAGGATTTATTTATTTCTGAATTAATTAAAAAAATTAAATTCGAGTTCTGAGAATAAAAATATATTTATAGTCAGCATTTTATTTTTTACGGGTTGATTACTCTGCGAGTGATAATTATTACAAATGTGAAAATAAAACATATAAAAACTGTTGTTCTAATGATGGAGTACCCTATAGGATACCTCACATAAAAAAATAGTGATTCTCAATTACAATCCGAAGAAGGGTATGTAGTTAAGTATATTTCATTGTCCCATGAGGGGGCAATTGCCCTACTAAACTTTTAACTTTGTGTAAATTTATCCATAAAAAATGTAATAATTTTCAATTTGCCCTTACTGTTTTTTTGACTTTAATTATTTGCCCTTATTCTAATACTTATCATACTTAAGAAATTTATTGGCGTCCCTACGGACACATGTTCTGATTTCTCGTAATGAACCCTACCTCGGCAAAAATGATGGAAGTATATATGAAATTGAATGACGTCGTGACAAATTATATCGGAATAAGAAGTTAGACTTTATAAAGCTTTAAGAATGGATGAATGTTCCTTTGTTTGGTAACGACCTCAATCTCAACTTCCTTTAGGTTTGAGTTAGGAAATAAAATAATATTTTTTATAGTAAAAATTAGAAATATAGTAATTGTAAATAAAAAAAAATCAGAGACAAATATAATATTTGAAAGTATTAAATTAGAAATATAAATATTTTCTAGGGTTAAAATGGCATAATATGAAAAATTAAGGAAATCAGTTGTCTCCGCTAAGTACCTCCTCTTTGATGTCATGATTAATAAGTTACGAATATGATATTTCTAGAATATTACAACTGTTGACACATGTTTAAATCCAATTAACTGCCCTGACCTAGGGTTGGTATTGTTTGATGGGTTAAATAACAATAAAATACCTGAACTTTGGACGTTTTTGAAACGAGCTGCTCAAACTTTAAAAATTTAAAACATGCTACCTCAACTTGGACGAATGTGTAAATAACTAACTCCTCAATTTACCGTCAACTGTTGACAAAATTTCGTCAGAAATTGGACGGAGCTAGCTATTTGCATATTCGTTAAAGTTAAGGTAGTCACTTTTGAATTTTTTTAAAGTTCGAGTAACTTATTACAAAACGTACAAAGTTCAGGTAGTTCCTCAGTATTTAACCATTTTTTGATTTAATCGATGTATGATCTCCATGCATGGAATATATCATGAATTATTCAAGAACGTGCAGGGACAGAAACTTGTCATTCCCACAGTGATTCCATTCTTCTCTTCTGATTGTTTCTATGTGCTGAAATCAACCCATTCCTTGTTCATCTGTCAAAAAGAGCAGTCATGCCATAATACCACAGCTAGCAATGGACCAGAAGATGAAGTGTGATGGAAGATCTCAGACTTTTATGTGCAATAAAATCGATAAAGGTCTCTCCTTTGGTTGTTCATTTATGCTTGGACATATAGACAGTAGAATATGGTTGAATTAATATATTATTTATTAGGGGTTATTACTTCCTCTGGACCCACGTGTCCACGATCCTTGCACTAGATGAATGTATTCATTCACTTAGGTTGTTCCGGAGGTTATTTAATATGTATTGTTAATTTATGTATTAATGTTCACTAGTCTCGTAGTTTAGGTTACATTGTAGCTGTGAACGGTGTCTAACAAGACAATAGACTCGACGGTGCACATGAGCGACTGAACGATGGTCAACACGGGCGACTGGACGGTGGTCAACACAGGCAGTTGCCTGGAAAATGTGTTGTACAAGAAAACGTGTTCAAGTTGTATTTTTACACTTAGTCATAGTTTTGTGTCTATATATACTTTTTCATCTATGTATTCTAGATATTGTAAGACATTTGAACAATCATCCATACATATTGAAGCCGACGTGGAGGTTAACTCGAAGAGGTGTTACCACGTAAAACTCTCTAGTTTTCCAAAATCTCTCACAATTCTTGGTATTCTTCATTAGTTTCTGTGTGTGTTGCGAAATCGATTCTAACACATTGTTCATTAATACCCTGATGTCTGGTCACTTCAAGGTACTGAGTGAATAAGTTTTGTGTTCTAAAACCAATTCAAAGGTTGTCGGTTACCTTCAAGGTCAGATTGCGAGTTGCATGCAAAAACATGCAGTGTCACGTACTTTTAGATAACGATCATAATGCTGGACAGTAGTATAATCCATTCCATATCAAGTCTCAATCCACCAAAATAAACACAGAGAAAATGGCTAAGACCAAATACACAACTTGGTTCAGAGTCAGGACCCCACACTCCATAAGACCACATGATTTGGTTCCACCAAACCACGCCAAATTCCAGTTTGTAGCTTTCTTGGTGTCTCTACTGAAATCATACGTACCTAGACTATTATGACAATGGACAGTGAATAAAGAGGCACCCATCGAACCTTTCTCATGATCGGAAATTGAAGACACAACTCCAGATTGTACACGAAGAAGAAAAGATGAAGGTAAAATACCGTGCATGATTCATGTTACATAAACTGGAGATGTATGCTGAAATATCTTTGTATGAATTCTGCAGTTACTTGGTTGGATGCATCGAAAGTTGCGACAGAACAACAGCGAACAGATGAAAGATTTCATATCAGGTATACCGACCGAGTAGGGTTTGTGGAAGAACATGTTTTGGTTCTATGTTCTTCGACTACAAAGTTATGGAGATATTATTACACAAATTATATAAATAACTCTCTTGTAAGCTCAAATTTAATCATAAATTTATTTTAACATTCCTCGATCTCATCACGAGCAAATTAGCTAGATAATTAAACTTGAGAATTTTTTTATTTATTTTTAAATGATAAACACTAAACATAATAAGTTTTCTAGAAGAACATGTTTTGGTTCCATATTAATATTTGAGAAAGTAGTCAGACCAGTTATTTATATTATTTTATTATCTAATACATTTCCTCAAGCAATTATACTTATAAACTGTACCATAACGTTAAGTGTAAGCTTAGTTTTATATTTTCTTCTCTGTTTTGTTTTTGCAGGGCAAGGTTTGCTCGATGATCAACACTATAATTACCCCAAACCAAACTTTGGCAACAGGAGCTTCAAGCAACACCACGACAGCTTCCTTCGAAAATCTTTCACAGGACTCGAAGCTGCAAAGTCTAGTGGAGAAGACGACTATGGAGAAGAATCTGCAGCAGCAATGTCCGACCTTTTTCATGGCTTCTTGGCAATCGGAACCCTAGGTTCCGAGCATGGAAACATGGATCCCGCGACCCCGACATTTGCATATTCAGTTGATTATATAACTGAGAAAGAAACTGATGTCACTGAGGATGAACTGAAGCTGGTCAATGATGAGCTGGAGAAGTTGCTTGCAGCTGACGTTAAAGACGAGTCGGAATCATCAGCCAGGAACAGCTACGTCAGCACTGGTAGAAGCAGCTATGGCAGTACCATTACCTTGGGTGGCAAGTCAACGGAGGGACAAGAGAGTGGAAATGTCTGTCCTCTTCAGGAATATCTGTTTGGAGCTGCCGTGGAGCTGTCGGCGTCTGAGCCGCCAAAGGTTGTGAAGAAAGAACCTAGGGCGTCCCTTGGGGAGCTGTTTCAGAGGACTAAGATGACAGACGAGAGCTTGGGGTATGGTGCTAAGGCAGAGAGGGAGGAGAGGCGGTCGGAGAAGGATTCCGATAAGTCTGTCATGAATCTTATGAAGAAGAAGCTGAAGAAGAAGATGCTTCATACTAGTTCTAAGAGTTCTGCCATGGATGCTCGTGGTGATTCCAATTCTGCAGAAGCAAAGCTTCACAAGGTACGTCTATCGATTTTTTCGATGTGAACCTATGGAATCCCAAAGCGCCACGTGTCTCAGCATGTCAAGAAGTTCACTGTATAATGTTTTGAGTGTGCAGATTCTGCACATGTTTCACAGGAAAGTTCACCCTGAATATTCTGCAATGGAGAAAGAGTCTGAAAAGCATCACATTGGTGAGGTTAAGAAGAAATCATCGTTGACTGATCATATGTTTTCAGATGAAGACATCATGATATATCCTCGAAGAGACCTATCCAAGAAATCAATAAGGCGTATCAGCAGCCAATCGAATCCGATTCAGTGCGCACTTGGAGAGACGGACATGAACAGAGAGTTTTGGATAAAGACAGATGCAGACTGTAAGTAAATGAACGAATATATATATGGGGAAAACTACCCAACTGATATAAGAACTGTTTGTGATTAACAGTTAGGTACCTAAATTGTTTTTTGTAACAATTAAGTAGCCGAACTTATGAAAATTAGCAAATAGGTATCTACCGTTAATTTTTATTAAAAATAAACGGAAAATATCACGTGAAGAGCAAACATGTACTTGAACTTACACGAATGAGCAAGTAGGTACATAAACTGGTTCGATCAAACCACTTTTTTTTTTTTAAGTAGGGTTTATATACCAAACACATGCATGACTCAACTCCAGACGTTCTCGAAGTGTTTTTTGATGCACCGAGAACGTCTGTAGTTGAGTCATGCATGTGTTTAGTATATAAACCCTATTTTTTATTTTAAAAAAATCAAATAAAGTAGTTTGATCGAACCGATTCAGATACCTACTTGTTTATTCGTGTAAGTTCATGTACATGTTTGCTCCTCACGTAATATTTTCCGTTTATTCTTAATGGAAATTAACGATAGGTACCTATTTGTTTATTTAAAAAAGTTTAGCAACATATTTGCTAAAAAATTAATAATTAGGTAACTATTTACTAATTATAGATAAGTTCGGGTACAAACAAGTTTTGCTTATATATATATATCATCTTTTGCATCTCATACAATAAAAATAAAATATTCCTATCTTTTGTCGTGTTCCTGAAACACTGGTTTGCTGGTGGATTTGATTTGGATTTGCAGATCTGGTGTTGGAGCTGTAATGGCGGTGACGTGGAATGTACGTTTGTGTTTACGATATATCATCAGTAAGACAGTTGTTTATGTTGTCGAAGATTTGGGCGCAAATTAGAACCGAATACAAGAGGGACTCATAAATCGCTCTAGCTAGGTACGTAATGCATGCATGGTGTGTATGAGCAATATATATATATATATATATATATATGTGCATGCATGGTGTGTATGAGCAATTTATATATATATATGATGAATATTAGAACCAATTTGATCATATTCATATAGTTTGTGATTGTGATCAAGTGAATAAGATCACATATGTACGTACGTTTTTATAATGTTCTGTTAGTTTGAATCCAGATTGAGAGATGGAATAAAAGCATATCTTATATTTAAGTTCTTACAAATAACGATGAACATATTTATCGGGAATACAGCACACGTAAAACAAAATTGCTATAAATTGTTTTTTTAGAGATTTAATAGATAAAAGTATGAATCTAAGCTTATTTAATTTTTTGAAATATTTTTCTACGTACATAATGTATTGTATTGTTAAATATATTTTTTTAATTAAAATAATATTCTGAACAAATATTATTATTAATAAACATTATTAAGTGTCACTTAAAAAGAAAACAGTTCAGTGCAGTTTCCAAACTAGATTTTTTAGTCGATAGAGGTGCAGAAAACAAGGAAATACAACTCAATACGCAATTCTCTCGGGAACAAGCACCAATGCAAAAACATGAAACCTCATAAAATCAAATTTTAATTGAAATAAAACAAAACATGTTTATTTATTACCCACGTGCCGAAATTAGGGATAACTGAGCTGAGCAATGAGCAATGAGCATCTCCATTCCTTCACTTTCCCGCGTAAATATGAATGCCAACGGCGATGAGGAAGATGGTGATGAGACAGAAGAAGATAACGGTATGGACAAGAATGGCGGGCCCACTTGTCTGCATATTCCCGAACTGGATGACTTTGCCCTTCGCCGGAAGTTGAAACAGCAGCCCCGGACTCAACAGTATGAACAGCACAACCGATACCAGCACTGGTCCCCAATCCGCCATTTCTGTTTCGATCTGGTCTGCTCAAGCTCAGTGCTCAAGCTTTGTTTATTTCGTTGAATGATGAAGCTTTCTTCTTAAATGAACAATAAATCTGCAGGGAAGGGAAGCTTTTGAATTAGGAAGGAAGATGAAGAAGAAAGGGATAACTTGAAGATTGGGATGGGAATTAACAGAGTAGAATTAATACGATGCACGCAGTTGCTTTCTTCTCAAGAAATGGAAGCATTTCCTTTGAGATATTTTCATTGAATTCTGTGTTAAAAGGAGTAAAGTATATTATTAAATAGATTATATTTAAAAGTAATAAATAAGTTTTTTCGGTTAGGTTAGAAATAAATTAGAATTACTAATTTATTTGTTATGTTAGAATTTAGATTCACTATCCTAATTTGTAAATTAAAGGATATTTACTGTATATTATATTTCCATTAAATAAAAATTCAGTTTAGCAACAAAAAAAGGCGTGATATTATCATATTATGAAATTTTAATATATATATATATATATATATATGTAGTGTTGAGTTATATATATATATATATATATATATTCATTGGATCTTTGTGTTAAAAGGAATTAATATTATGGAATAAACTATATATATTTAATGTAATAAATAAGGTTACTTGATTAGTTAGGTAATATAAATAGCTACTGAACTTGTTATTTTGTTGATTTTTTTTTTAAAGTAACCATGTTAGTTTTTTATTTAAAAAGTAAGTATACAATTTTTTTTAAAGAAAAATAGCTATACGCGCACCCTAGGGGTGCGCCAATTGAATAGGCGCGACCCAGGAGTGCGCCTATTCATGAGCGCCACTTAGAAGTGGCGCCTATTCATGAGCGCCACTTAGAAGTGGCGCCTATGGGGGCAGACAATTATTTTTTTTTTTTAAAAAAAAATCATTTTGTTCGAAAATGATGACTCGGTGTTTAATTAAAAATAAAATTATGTATCTATTAAAAAAAATTAATTTTTTTTATAGTAAGTAGATATTTTAATTGCGATTCAAATAATGCAAAAAATATTAAATTTGGATTTACGGATTGACTGTACGACATGCCGTAAGTTGAGATATGAAAATTGTACTTAAACAATTATAACTCGGACCATGTAAGTCCAAACTCAACACGGTTAACACCATTTATGTCGTAAATCAATTATCTACGTAGGATAATTTTTTTGATTAAAAATACAGTGATTTTGTAATCTAACATCGTTTACACCCAAATTTGACCGAAATAAGTAAATGCATTAGGTGAGAAATTTAATTATATACTTACTCAAAAAAAATCAAAACTATTACGGTGCGTAGATAATTTAATTACGAATTAAATGACGCTAACTATGCGTTAATTGTTTACTTTTAGACTGACTGTATTATACGGTACGTAAAAAACTCTACATACGATACAAAAAATTCCAAATAGTGTTTTGCACCGTAAAGTTACTGTTTACACTATTTGGAAGTTTTTGTATCGTATGTAGAGTTTTTTACTTACCGTATTATACAGTCAGTCTAAAAGTCAAAAATTGACGCATAGTTAGCGTCATTTAATTCGTAATTAAATTATCTACTCACCGTAATTTTTTTGATTTTTTTTGAGTAAGTATATAATTAAATTTCTCACCTAATGCATTTACTTATTTCGGTCAAATTTGGGTGTAAACGATTTTAGGTTACAAAATCACTGTATTTTTAATCAAAAAAAATTTATCCTACGTAGATAATTGATTTACGGCCTAAATGGCATTAACCGTGTTGAGTTTGGACTTACATGGTTCGAGTTATAATCTTTTAAGTACAATTTTCATATATCAACTTACGGCATGCCGTACAGTCAATCCGTAAATCCAAATTTAATATTTTTTGCATCATTTGAATCGCAATTAAAATATCTACTTACTATAATTTTTTTTTAATTTTTTTAATAGATACATAATTTTATTTTTAATTAAACACCGACTCATCATTTTCGAACAAAATGATTTAAAAAAAAAAATTGTCTGCCCCCATCTGCGCCACTTCTAAGTGGCGCCCATGAATAGGCGCGCCCCCGGGGTGCGCGTATAGCTATTTTTCTAAAAAATAAATTGTATACTTACTTTTTTAAATAAAAAAACTAACATGGTTATTTTAAAAAAAATTATGTTATTTTAGAATCAGTATTCTAGTTTATCTGCAATTTATAGTTATAAATAGAGAATAATTACCATTGCATTTCCATAAAAAAGAGCACTAGTACCTTCTTCTGCTATAAGTTACGAAAATATATTTTCAATTTAGTATATTATATTTATTATAGTGATGTAAATAAATAAAAATATATATGATATTGTATATTATTAGAAAACCTTTTATATGAAAAATAATTTGTAAATTAGAGCAAAAATATATGATATTTCTATAATGATAGTTAAAAATGAAAATATTAAAGTAAGTAAATATATTGAAAGATAATGCATTAAATTAAATATAAATAGAGATATAGATATACATACAAGTAATATTATATTGTTTATTTTTTTTCCCTGTATGTTTTGAACATTAAAATTGTCCATTGTATTTACATGATAATTTTTTTTAAAATTATCCACTTTGCTACGTGTTAGTGACTTAGTGTATGTGCAATTAGTTTATTAATATTACATGATTAATAAAGTTGACCTTTAATTATTATAATCCGGATGGAAATGGATTATCTTTTTTTTTGGCCAAGATGGAAATGGAATTGGATTTCGTTATTAATGCATGTCTAACGAAACAAAGTTCCTAGTATATTTTTGTTAAATGGCCCCATTTGATTAATCATTATGACAATATGAGACATAGGTATTGGATCACGTCCTTCGGCATAACTCGGTTCAGTGCGTCCCAGGTCGGTCTTCTCGTAGCTCTGATAACCTGCACGGGAGGAAAACCCAGGGTGTTTCCATTGTTTCACCTCCGGCGATCAAATCAGTCGATAGTTCGTTTAAAGGGGACTAAATGCATGGGAGTATGGAAGGTGGGAGCATTCAATATGACATTAAGAATATGAAGAGATCATCTCTAACCTTGGTCGAATCAGACTTTACTATGGTCATCCCAGATGTCATCTGATAAAGTGATTATGGTTAGGTGCTCATTAATGTGTCGAATGGACAAGTGTTTTTGGCAGAGTGTCCTATCAGTATTTTATGTTATTTTTGTCAAGTATGTCTATGTCATCCCTAAATTGATGTAAATAGGTCAGGGGGATGTATTGTAGACTGAAAGTATGCAATCATTTTATCCCATGTAAAAAGGGAACTAAGGGTCATGAGGAAGGCATTCCGATTGGTGGCGCCCCTAAGGAGTGGCGTGCCTCCTTGGCCAATGCCAGGAGTGTGTGATTGCGGCGTGGCGTTCCAAATGAGCTCTGGTGCTGTCTTGCCTTGGAGTTCGTGGAGCGACTTAGCGTGCATATGGCGCCCCCCCCTATGGCTTGGGCATACGAGGCGCACTACTCCATTAACTTTTCTGTTTCGTGTCGGTTCTCGGTTGGACTGCCCGGGAATTTAGTCTCAATACCCATTACCCAATAATAGGAGTCGTAGCTAGAGATCACGTTAGAGCTATGTGTGGCGGGGCTAACGCTCAAATGTTGGGCCAATCGAGTGAGGAGCTCGAGGCTAAGGCAATATTTCTAGGTATTCAGCTCGCTATCTCAAACAAGTGGGATTGTCATTGTGGAATCGGACGCCTTGACGGTCATAAACCATCTTTAAGGCACCCATTTCTCATGGCGAATTGAGTCTTCATTATCGAATGCAATTTTGTTGGCTACTTCAATTAGTAGTCTCTCTTGGGAACATGTTCCTACGGCTAATTTTTTTGCAGATTGGTTAGCTAAGCATTCTATGCAGGAGTTGTGCCCATTGAATTGGGTCGTTCGACCACTCCCCATTTTTTAGTCTGTTAAGGTCGGAAGTCGGTTCGATTAGGATATGATGTAATGTGGGGTTGATTTCTTGTAATCTGTCAATCAAAAAAAAATTAATAATAGGAGCGCCCAATAAAACGAGAGCTTATTGCGCTCTTTAGTCTTTACCGTAGGTCCAGCTGAGCAGTGTTACTCTCGAATGTGCGATCACCCTCCTTCCTCGTCGAGTATCCCAGCTCTGGCAGCTCTGATAGGCCGTACGACACTATATATAATAAAGAAAGACAGGTCAAAGTCTGAAATCCTCACTCGTATCTCTTCTCTTCTCTCTTTTAAATACTCTGCAAATTTGGAGATTGGATATATACACCACGACAACGAAGACAGCTCACCTCAGCTCCTGGTGGACTTCGTCCTTGATCCAGCTACGAGTCAACTACGTCGCGGCGGTAGGCTCAAAGTTTGAGTATCGCGCTGCAGATTATCGACGTTAATGGAGGATGTGGTTGCTCCGGTGTCTGCTTCTGCGTGATTCCTCTTGACGATTCCGATATGCTTCCGTCCGGTAAGAGTTTCAGAGACATTTCATCGTCAATTTGCGGCTTCGGTTGAAATATGCTTACTCTATTACTTTGCTGCTTTGATGTGTCAAATTGGAACCTAACGGAATGCTTGAAATT
Source organism: Chamaenerion angustifolium (assembly GCA_946814005.1). Lineage (NCBI taxonomy): Eukaryota > Viridiplantae > Streptophyta > Magnoliopsida > Myrtales > Onagraceae > Chamaenerion > Chamaenerion angustifolium. The sequence continues at coordinate 26,064,442 of OX328277.1, read as the reverse complement.
GCGATTCTGTATCTTGATCAAGTACCTTAGACTTCAGAGGTAGACGAACCAAACTGGATGGGGTTAATGTGGAACATTTTATGTGTAGTTGAAGTTCGAGTAGTCGGTGCAAATTCAAATTGCCGGATTAGTTAATTTTTCTGGTTAAATTTGTGAGAGTACAAGTGAAGGTTCAATATCTTCATTTTCTTACTATCACAGGTTATGATATGAACGATCTTTATAGCAAAGCCCATCATCGATGGCTCAAACCTGCAGAAGTGCTTTACATTTTGCAAAATCATGAGAACTACCAAGTCAGCCATGAGCCACCTCAGCTTCCTTCAAGTAAACTTCTCATTCTAACTCTGTGTGTCGGGAAAATTCCTCATGATCAAATGCCTACAATTACTTATTTAGTATGGGTTAGATGCTCAGTGTTTTACTGTTAGGTTCGTTTCAGGTGGATCATTATTTCTTTTCAACAGGAGAATTCTTCGATACTTTCGCAAAGATGGCCATAACTGGCGGAAAAAGAGGGATCAAAGGACTGTTGGTGAAGCACATGAACGGCTCAAGGTTAACTTAAATTTTATTCTGAAATATTGAAGTTGCTTTGTATTACCATCGCAGAGTAAACTAGAGTAAGAGTGAGATTCCCATAGATGTGTGCTAAGCAGCAGTTGGCCGGCCCCATTCAATCAGGGTATTCTGTTGTGAGCAGAATGATATAAAACCTAGAGGTGGACTGATATTTCTTACATGTATGTATAGGTGGACAATGCTGAAACTTTGAATTGTTATTATGCACATGGAGAGCAGACTCCAAATTTTCAAAGGCGCAGCTACTGGATGCTTGATCCGTGAGTTACTCACTGTTTGACTTTCAGCATTATTCACTTCTATCCTTTATATGCCTCTACCTGTTATCCTATTATTGTAAAGAGCGTCAGAAACTTGCCTATATTGAAATTTTACTTACAGCTGAAAGATTATATTCCTTTTGTTCTTTGTTACTTAACATAGTAAAGTTTTCCTTCATTTCTCACATTTACCTTTCTCTCTGACAGGGCTTTTGAGCATATTGTACTTGTTCATTACAGAGACATAAATGAGGTGAGTTGCTCATCTTGATTGTGGAAACTGGAAACACTTCTTTCTATTGTTTCCCACAGAATGTCTGTTTTAATTACCGTTGGAACTACACATATTTGACCTGAAGGTAATCTATATGTAGTGGACATACTGTTTCAATTTAGGTTCTTGTGTATGAATGGTTTTCGCCATCTAAGTGAAATCAGACTAGGTTATGGAAGAAGAAGAAAAAATGCTTAATTTCTGCAGTCTTGTTTTGGTTAGCCATGTATTCCAGTTTATCTAAACTTGTTTCTTATGATTTTGTCAATGCATTCTAGTTAAGCATAAATGCATTGTGACTAATGTTGTGTTTCAGTAGAAGCATTTTGCAGACAGCACCCATAGTGCTCACTTGAAATGAACTGATCACTATTTCCATGTTCCTCTCAGGGGAAATCTAGTTCAGATTCTAGATCCATTGCATCATCATCTTTACTAAGTCCAACTCCAACCCAAAGTTCTCATTCTTCCCAGAATCAGGGTTCTTCCTCCATAACGACTAGCTTAAATGGGTCTTATTATCAAGATCTTGTTAGTCCGGGGCTAACAGATGTTAGTTCTGAGGTTGTGTATAACAATAATGAACCCGATCACTTGCAAAGGACACATGGAGAGGAAATTTCCAGCTTCAAGGAGGGTTTGAGGAGGCTTGAACAAGAGCTCAGCTTGAATGATGACACCATCAAAGAAATTGAAACGCTCTTCATTGAGGATGAATATTCCAATTCAGGTGGATATTCAGATTATTGGGATGTGATGGCTAAGAATAATCAGCAACAAAATTTCCTGGTTGAACCTGAATATTCTGCAAGTTATCAATTGCCACCTGAACACAGTGCCGTGAAAGATCACTTGAATGATTATACTGTGTTTCAGGGTTCAGGTACTGTTTTCCTTATCATTATTTCTTTTGTAACTGGATCTTAATGATTGCTCTCTACAAGATGGAATAGCATAATGGGATGCACTAGATCTCACTTTTGCAGATGAGAATCGCGCAACGATTGGAAATCACGACCTATTGTCAAAAAAGCTGGAACAATGTGTAAGCTCTCCTAGCATTAGACCTAGGGTATACATATGGATATATATACATAGAAAGTCACAATGTTCCTTACATAGAGGTTTTGCAGTCTGAACCACTCCCTTCAAACGGGATTCAACTGCAAGAAAGACAAGGATACCAATGGCCGAATACTACCTCAGTTGATCAAGGTTACTTCCCCTTCTATAGGAATTACACTCTTGGATACAAATTATTGAGCAAGTTCTTACTTTATGAAGTTGAACATTTCAAAAATCCAGCATTTCCTTCTGCCGCAGAAGTTGAGACCAGTGCTTACTACAAGATGCTGCTCGACCAATCAGCGCCTCCTGAAGCCCCAATCAAGATCTTGACTGTTCCACAAATTCAAAGATATACCATTCAAGATATATCTCCACCTTGGGGATACAACAGTGACACTACTAAGGTTGGAAGAACTAATTTTATTTTATCTACCAAAAAATTGCAAGGATCATGACATAAACTAATATCAACGCAATAAATCAAGCTTGCTGAAATTTTCTTCTGAACTATAATAGCATTAGCTTTTCCATCCAATGCAGGTCTTCATTATCGGGTCTTTTCTTTGTGATCCGGCTGGATTTTCATGGAAATGTATGTTTGGTGATATTGAAGTTCCTGTTGAGATCATCCAGGAAGGCATCCTCCGTTGTGAAGCTCCTCATTGCTTACCAGGGAAAGCTACACTTTGTGTCACCACAGGGAATCGCCAGTCCTGTTCTGAAGTCAGGGAATTCGAGTATCGATTGAAGTCTGATATTTGTACTCGATGCAAATCAGCTCCATCAGAGGCTCCTGAGAGTGCAGGAGAATTACTGCACCTTGCTAGATTTGTGCAAATGCTTCTGCGTGATTCATCTAAGGAAGACACCAATTCATGTTATCATATCATGGAAGCAATTCTAGATGACACTGGAAGTTCAATCCAAACATATAGTTCGCTCCTTACTGTACTTTTAAAGGACAAGCTGCATCAATGGCTTTCGGTCAGGTCCAAAGAAGGAACTGATCAGCTCGTCTGTACCTTGTCCAGAGAAGAACAAGGTATCATACATATGGTTGCTGCTCTGGGATTTGAATGGGCTCTGAACCCAATTCTTGGCTGTGGGGTCAGTTTGAATTTCCGTGATGTTAATGGTTGGACTGCTCTACACTGGGCTGCACGGTTTGGAAGGTTCGAATTCAATGCTCCCCTAAAACTTTAAATTATAAAGTCCATTCACTGCATGTCTAAAGTCTTTGTGTGTTCTTCTGGGGTAAAATAATTTTCACAGGCACCCTTGGATTGAAACTGAAGTTACTGAACATAAATATTTTGTTTGGTAAAACTGAATCTTTTGTAAAACTTAGATTTTAAGCCATCTTTGTGCAGGGAAAAAATGGTTGCTGCCCTAATAGCCTCTGGAGCCTTTGCAGGGGCAGTAACTGACCCAACTGCCATGGACCCTACTGGTAAAACCGCTGCTTCCATTGCAGCCACCAGCGGCCACAAAGGGCTCGCAGGTTACCTTTCAGAAGTGTCCTTAACCTCCCACCTAACATCTTTGACATTGGAAGAGAGTGAGCTCTCTAAAGGCTCTGCTCAGTTGGAAGCCGAGAGAACTGTAAATAGTATCAGTGAAGTGGGACAAGGACACCTCTCTAGCCATGAGGACCAACTCTCCCTCAAGGATACTATAGATGCAGTAAGAAATGCATTACATGCAGCTGCTCGGATACAGTCAGCGTTCCGGGCTCACTCTTTTAGAAAGAGGCAGCAAAGTGTATTGGATGGTGGTGCCGGTGATGACTATGTGATGAGTTCAAATGATATCCATGCCCTGTCGAGGATAACATTGAGAGGTGGACGTGATTATAACTTCGCTGCTTTGTCCATTCAGAAGAAGTATCGCGGTTGGAAAGACCGCAGAAAATTCCTTGCACTTCGCCAAAAGGTCGTCAAAATACAGGTAACTAAATACTATGAAGTCCAACAATCTGAACCTTACTAAGCATTATATACATACAAGCAGGGCCGGCTGAAAGACAGGCAAGTAAAGCCCTTGCCTTAGGCCACAAATAATATATATTCTTTCTTTCTGTTCCTAACAAAATAGTGTATATATCTAATAACTAGGTTAATAGCTATTCGGCCAAAAAAAGAGAGGTTATGAATAGCTATTATTCTATTGTTAGTTTCCTTAATTATCTTGAGGTATGGCCATATGAGCTCTTGTAAACTACGTACTCGTTCTTATTTAACCAAACTCCTACTAAACCTATAAATTAATGATAAACTATTCTTAAATCATAATTTTTTAATTCTGGCATAATCATTTTAGGTAATTATTAAAATAAGAAATATGCTAATTATCAAGAGAAAAAAACATCAATTTGATATTAAAACGTTAATAAGTTATACTGGTTTCTTTATTGTCATTTGTTCTATACCATTATTGAGACTGACAACAAGAATACTTTCGTATACTTGGTTATAGAGTCTGTCACTCTTCTAATTACGTGCCTGACAGGTAACAAGTCTAGTTGTATTCTCTATCAACCCAGACTCTTTTTTACTTTGTCAGGCTCATGTGAGAGGGTACCAAGTGAGGAAGCATTACAAGGAGATATGCTGGGCAGTTGGCATTCTAGATATGGCAATCCTGAGGTGGCGAAGAAGGGGAGTTGGCCTAAGAAACTTCCGGAACAGCGCAAACACCATCCAGGAGAGCGAAGATGAAGATATCCTTAAAGTATTCCGAAAACAAAAGGTGGATGGAACAATCGACAAGGCAATTTCGCGGGTGTTTTCCATGGTCAAGTCACCGGTTGCACAGCAGCAGTACAGGCGAATGCTCCAAAGTTATCGTCAAGCCAAAGTGAGCAGTAAATTTATAAAAATTGAATTTTGTAGTCCAAGGATTGGTTAAGTTTGTGGTTACTGAACGCAATAGTGTTTTCTGCAGGCCCAACTTGACAGTACATCTAGCGAAACATCACCGTCAACTTCGGGTGATTTTATGACGATGATGGCTTCAGATGACTTTCCGAATGTGGAGATTGGAGGGAACGTGTTTACACACACATAAAAACACTTTTAAAGTTAAACTTCATGGTGGCGGCTTAACGATCTAGAAGTTAATTTTTTTTCTTTTCTTTTTCTAAATGCCAATTAACTGAACTTGCAGCCGGTATGTTAGATATATGTTGTTTGCAAACTGAATCTTTTCAGACTTTTGCTATGTTTATGCAATTTGGTAATTTTATTCATTCTTCTGTTAAATGACAAAGGGACCACATGCATTTTCAGTTTCAGATTACAGTGATAATATACGCAGACAGCAAGTTGAAGTCGAAAGACAAAAATACAAGTTTCAGCTAGCAACCAGCACATTGGTGTTGAAACACTAGATAAAACAAGGCTCAACCTGTCTAGATATTCTAACAAGAAATGATCAAAGTGCTAGAAATAGCCGAACAGGGAGTATTTGGGGCCGCCCAAACGAGGAAGAACGCTTGGAGAACCAAGAACAAATATCAAAAGCAACCAAGTAGAAACATCAACCAGGGTCTAGAAGGATTCAACCAATCTTAACATAGCTGAAAACAAATGTAGTACATGCAATTAATCATGCTAACCCCAATAATCAAAGTTTCCACTGAAATGCTTATAACACAATGTTGTAGTTACGAGCAAATCAAGTTTCATAGCAAGACAACCAAATGAAGGAGGAGACTTGTTTGCACATCATTTTGTGAGTCCCTCATGCATAGTTCAACCTAAATATGTCGTTCAGCACGTAGAAACTTCCCTGTGGTGTTGGCATCAAATGGAACATCTAAAAGCAGAAGATGGACGATAACGGAAAGTTCAGTACATAAAAGGTCAAGCCATTATGAAATAACTCTTGAAATAGCTTATGGAAAAACAGACATGACGCAACTCATTGAACCTGCTAAAGCCTAGAGCAGAATACAAGAGTCATGTGTCCATTAGGTATTTGAACAAACTATTACAAATTAAAAAAAAACGGATGGATCCACAATACTGCTGATGCGGAAAGGCACAACAACTACCATGCATACTTGGCCTCTTTGATATTGCAGGAACATAGCAAACATGATAACAGAAAGACTCCTCAATTCAGAAGACAGCTTATGTCATTGCTGAGCTGACCAGGTTAAAGCAACAGCAAGTCATACTAATATAATTATCTAATGGTGTGATAATCCCAATGGAAGAATGTTATAAGAATAATGGAGGTGCCTTCTCATATACCAAGTCAGACAGTAGTGCCAATCAAAGTTCAATGAATCAAGGTGTCATTTCATAGACGCTGGAACTGAGTACCTGGTATTTAGTCCTTTAACGGAAGTCATACTTTATAATCAAGTTCAGAACCTAAACAGCTGATGCTTCAAACAGAATGCCACTAAATAGCAAGTAACGCAGGGCCAGAACAATCATGGAACTTCTCAGAACATAGAAGCCAAATTGACACTTCATTGGCAAAAATTACTGAAAGAGATTAAGCTTGATCTCTTACTGAGCGCAAATGAACCTCCACGAAGAACATCAAGGTTGAAAAATAAAAGAAACAAGCACAGACGGCATCAGGAATGATCCACTACTGTTTACATATGCATCTCAACAAGCAGATCAGACTGTTCGCAAAGGCAGATCTTATGATGATAAAACAGATATGCATAATATCGATTCATCTCACTTAGATCAAGCAGGAATGAAACAGTGAAGCCATCGATCATCAAAATCGATCCAATCAAAGAATTTAAGCTGCAAGAGATGGATGTAGAAACAGAAATCGATACGCACCTGACTAAACTTGAGAGCGTGCTGTTCTCCGGCGAGCTGGAGAGTGCCGCTGACGAAGACGACCATGCCTCCAGCGGGTCCAGACGGCTGACAATCGACAGTGGCGATGTTATGCTTACACTGCTGGAACGGCAAGCTGGTCAACTTGGCGACGATGCTCTGAGAACCTTGGATCTTCTGACCTTCAAAGCTCAACATGGAAGCTTCCTGGTAGAGATTCCCCAGACCTGCGCGATTGGCATCGAAGGTCGTATAGTAGTGCTCGACAAATGCCTTGGCCACTGCGTCGGGATCCATGATGGCGCCACAACCCGATCGTCTCTTTCTCTCTCTTTCGGGAAGCTTCCAGACACAAGAGAATGAAGAATTAGGGCTTGCAGAAAGCTTCACCGGAGCTTTTCAAGAGGATAGAGACGATACGAGTCTTAAGAGAGGCTCTATATATAGTCATCAATTGAAAATATCGTGAGAAATAACAATTGACATTCCCGCGTTGGCGTCCATCCAACGCCTTCGCAGTTCATAAATAAAATATTCTCTTATAAAAAAAACAATTAAGATTCATTTCCCATTACATATAAAATATGTAATGGTTATTTTTCATTTCAAGTCTAAGCCTCACAAAGTATTTTAAGCAAATAAAAACAATTTTTGCCATCAAGTATCAACCAAACAAATCTAGATACACGAATCATCCTGATGAAAACAGTTAACTTTTTCGGAAAATTAATAAATGGGCAGTTTATTTTAGTAAGAAACAACGGAATAAATCATTTGTTATCATTATAAATAAATAATAATTTGACCAAAAAATAATAATTATAAATAATGGATAGTTATAATGAAGTTATTTTTCTTTCATGACCATTTAATATTACAAAAATATAGTATGTAAAAACATAATCAATACAAAGTTATTTTAATGTTATGTTTTTTGCTATTTAATAAAGAAAATGAATAGAAATGATTTTTTCAAAGAGTTTACTTTAGACTGTAGTCTTAAGATTGATTTTAACTTTTCAATCTTCAGTTAAATTTAGTGTTTTTGAGATAGTATATTTAATTATATTTTAAAATATTTATATTAGTGTTTAATATTAAATGGGTACGAAATTAACTCGAGATTATGCATAAGATGAACAAATCCATGAGATTTTATCTTCTTCTAAATTATTTTTTATTTTTTTCAAAAAAATATATTTAAATTTGGATTTTTTCTCCACAAATTTAACTCAAACCAAGCAACTTCAGACACGTGGATAGGAAAAAGTTTTGGTCCAATGAGATCGAAGCTGTGACGTGAGGTGACCATCTCTCGCCAGCTCACAGGCCATATAAGTAATTTTTGCAATCGAACGCATATAAATAGCTGCCGCGAAATCGGTTTCATGCACAGAACATAGCGGAGGACGACTAGCTAGGGAGATCCGTCGAGGAAATAGGATCGACGTCTCCTTCTGCGGCGATTCTGCATTCTACCATCAATTCTCTCTGTTGGATCGGCCCGTAATAATGGTATTTTTTTCTCTTCATGACCGAGATTGTCTTCGTGAATGGCTGTTAGTATGTTCTTATTTGTTTCCAGATCGTTCATATCTGTGGAATCATTACATTTTCAGCTCTTGTTCATTCTTGTGACATTGCTGTCTATTTTGATTTCGGAATTGATTTGGTACGAAATTAGGTGGCGCGTAATGAACATTTAACCAAATTCGTTTGTTTCTTAATGATCTGTGCATGCATTAGATTTACATCTCTGATTCCTTATCGGTGTCTTTGCTTTCTATTTTAATTCTGACTCGACTTGGATAGCGGATCAGAATTAGGGAGTGTGCTGAAATTTTAGCCAATTGTTACTGAAAATTTAGGCATGCAATTGTTGCATTCTGTAATTCCTTTCATTGTTGCTTGAATCGGTTTCTGGATTCTGTGGATACTGTCAGTGCTGATAATTTGATTATATTTTGGCCTCACATGTGAGGTTGATCGTAATTCAGTCAATGTCAGATTCGGTATGTATTTTGGTTCATTTCATTTAATGGTCTGTATTTCTGTATGAGACTTCAAATGAATAATTTAATTGATTCAGTTAGCATTTAGGGTTTCAAAGATTGTTTAACAAATTCAAAAGCAATTTTGCCTGCTGCAGACGACATCAAGGCGTCTTGCAGATAGGAAAATTTACAAGTTTGAAAAGAACATCACAAAGAGAGGAGCCGTACCCGAAACAACAACCAAGAAGGGGAAGGATTATCCGGTTGGCCCTGTGCTTCTAGGGTTCTTTGTCTTTGTGGTCATCGGATCCTGTTAGTCTCTCTGATCCACATCTAGCTTACTAGCAATTTCAAGACACTATGTTCTCTCTCAACTGCAACATTTTCTCATTCATTTTCTGTTCAACAGCTCTGTTCCAGATCATCAGGACAGCGACAAGCGGAGGCATGGCGTAAAAGGAAGCTGAATTTGGTAGGATTGACTGCTAATGACACCGTCCTTACAAAATGTGGTATCAACCCTGTTATGTTACGTAGCATAGATGAGTGTTGTGGACATGTTTTTTTTAAGCCAAATGAATAAATGTGAATCCTTTTGTTGCATGGTTATTTATAATTTTTTGAAAAGCATAAAGGAAAAAATATATAAAAAAAATAGTATATATTTAAAAAACAAATACGCATAGGCGCACCAAAAGTAAATAATTGTTTAACTCGCTATCACATGGAGTGAGCGTGTTGGATAATAAGATGGTGTGTTTAGCAAATTGATTCCAATTGCATTTGGTGGCATGTCTTATCAATATGTAAATCAAAATTCATGTAATTTTATTTAGTATATATGCATATATAATACATACGTATAAGTATAATATATATATATATACATATATAATTTGTATAACTGTACTACAATCAATTCGAAACTCAACAAATAATTCAAAACTCAACGATTTGCTTAACACGATGTTTATGATAGCGAGTTGAGCAAATTCTTACTTAATTCACTACCAATTGAATATTGGTCAATGCCTAAATTTTTAAATATTTTTTCTTTTATACTTTTTGAACAAATTTGTAAATTGCAAATTTTCTCAATAAGTCCATATTACCATTCTATATTAAAATACACGTAACAAATTATGGTTTTATTTACAGTCTTATTAAAAAAAACTAATAAATTGTTCAATTACCAAATATATACTTAAACCCTTGGTTTAATCAGGTGCATTCGACCCTACCTTTAATCATGAGCGTTCAACCATCGCAACTTTTGTATTTGTGTTCGGTGAGGAATGGGCTGATTTTTTCATTTGGGCTTCTTTATTGCCTAGCCTTAGCCTAGCCTAGTACGTATTCAATATCATCGTGGCCTTGAATAGAGAGTTGTCTCATGAAAAACATGACTGAGATATGTCCCTTTCTAAGAAGCTGTTGATACTGATCTGTTCTGACCATATAATCGGTATCTAGCAGGCCGTGCATTCATTTGATTGAAAGGGCTATCTATCTAAATCTCTCTTTATATATATAATTATATATATACAGTTCAACATCTTCTATATCTATCTATAGGTGCATTATTGATAGTGAATGAGGAACGGCTTGTCTGTTCATTGTATCTGTTTAAAACTCCAACATATCGGTGGCTGACTTGAAATACTCTGGTTCATGGGTGGATTGGAACTCCATTTATACAAGTAATTACTATTTGTTTGAATATTGGATTTAACTTGATCAAATATAGAATTGTGCTGTTTATCATTTACTTTACATACTAGAGTTCAAATCCGAGTCGAACATAAACTATCTTCTCTTATCATCAATTAAAATTTAAGACTAACACTAAAATTAAGTTTATAGAGTATAGATAAAAAAAATACTAAAAAACTAAAATCGCACAATACAATACAACCAGTATCAAAAGGATATCTATATCTTGATCCTCCTTAAATTGATGTTTACTTTAAACATTTCTACTTCAGTTCGAAACCGGATCGGGATTGAACCAGTTCATGAAAAACAATATAATTAGAACCGGTTCGAACTTTGGTATGTTTTTTCAAAAAAAACAAAACTCAGTTCTGGTTCAGTCAAAACCAGATATGGTTCGGCCTAAAAACAAAACCAGAACAATTAAATAGATGTCCTTGAACATTGAACTTTGCATAATACACAAAAAAATACTCAAATTTACTATTTAATCAATTAAGTCAGAACAGTTTGGTTTATTTTGATCGGTTCAATATATGTATAGATTTAATTTGGTTTGATTAGAATTTTTAATATAACCTAGTACAAAAAAACGAGTTAATTCGAATCGATTCGAACTGAATTAAATTTACTGTTTTGAACTGGCTTACTTTAACCTTAAAAATCTTGTTTTATTTTGGAACTAGTTCGGTTGAACCGGTTCGAACTAGACCAGAACTGGTTCAGATCCAGTTCAGCTCGGCCGAAACGTTTTCTTTCAACAACCCTAAATGTTTGTATATATTTGGGCTTAGTGTCCGGACTTGACCTTTAAATGAAGCATTTTATTTACGCTCTGATACCATGTGAAACTTGAGACGTACGGCTTAACTATCTAAATTATAAGTTTCGGATTTATGAGTGAATATATTGAGTATAATACTCTTAACAATAATCGTACCCGTGACAACTTCTTCATCACTTGGATTTGTTCTAGTTCACTCCACTGGTTTTCTTCTTCGTCTTCACTCTCAAGACGAGGCGTAAAGAAGCCACCGCCCTCCATAACCGAACATGTCATGTTCCTTCTTCGGATCAGCGTATGTATATATAAAGTACGTTACGCTAAGGTTGTCACTGGTCCCCATGCATGAAAGCGAGCTAGCTCTTAGTTTACGTATAGATCAGAGAGGATACATTGACAATGGAGTCTTACGCTAACACACAAAAATATGTACATATGTACATGCATGTTAAATTTTATTATCGTGACCAACTCGCACTCAAATAGCAACTACATTATACAACTTTGGTTATATCCGAAAATCAATTGGTGATAGGAGGAGGTAGCATTCTTGTATGTATGATGTCTATTTTTGTGTATATTAAATGGTGTGTTATTTTAGTCATAGTGGACTTCAACACTCCCCTGCAGTGTGACGATTCGTATTTTTAAATGCACGACACTGACACATTTAATCCAGACAGGTTGAGACTCAACAAATCACATATCACGTACAGGTCCGACCCGAATTCTGGTACGTGGAGTAAACGGGACACAACAAACCCACATTGGGCACCCACAACGGGAAACAACCCAACACCGTCAAACGGAACAAGGCTCTTATACCATGTTAAATTTTATTATCAAGGTCGAGCCACACCCAAATAGAAACCACATTATACAACTTGGGTTCCATCCTAAAACTAATTGGTGATAGGAAGAGGTAGTCTTGTTGTATATATGGTGTCTCTTTTTGTGTATACCAACTGGTGTGGTATTTTAGTCACAGTGGACTTCAACACTCTCCCGCAGTGTGATGATTCATATTTTTAAAGGTACGACATTAACACATTTAATCAAGGCGGATTGGAACTCAACAAATCCCCTATCATGTCCAGGTCCGACCCGAACTCTGGTACGTGGAGTAAACGGGACACAACAACCCACATCGGACACTCACAACGGAAAACAACCCAACACTGTCAAACGGAACCGAACTCTGATACTATATTAAATTTTATTTTCGGATCGAGCCACACTCAAATAACAACCACATTAAACAACTTGAGTTCTATTCTAAAACTAATGGGTAATAAGAGGATGTAACATTATTGTATATATGGTGTCTATTTTTGTGTATACTAATCAGTGTTGTATTTTAGTCATTGTGGGATTCAACTGTACAAGTAGGTAGGATGTAATTACATAACTTAATTAATTTATGTAGAATTATGTGATTGAGTCGGGTTGTGTATCCGACAAGTCGTGATTACACTTTAGACAGATCAACATGAATCGACTCGGGTTGAGTGATTGACTCAAAATGTAATTATTGTAAATGAACTAAACCCTATATATGAGCTAGGGCTGGGTGGCTTACACTGCACTCAATATTAGAGACCAAAAACGTGCATGGGAGGGATGGAAGATATATAATTTTTTACTTATATATATCTCAATTAAAAATATACGGCAATAACCTCAAAATTTTAATAAATACGAAAATATACCTACCAACGACTGATAGTCACATGTGGACAATTTAACTTTATTATTACATCTATTTTTCCATCCGCAACTGGGAGTTGCGGGTGGTATTGCATCCAGCAACACAGCTCAGCTCGTGATACTAGAGGGCTTTGAGTTCACCCGCTAAATTTTAATGAATACATATATTTAATACAAAACTGACATCATGGGAAGATGATAAAACTGACATGATGAAAGCTTTGAGACCACTCGCTAAATCTTCCTTCGTATATGAGAAGATGATAAAGCTAACATGAAGGAAGCTTTCTTCACCGGTACATCCTTCTTTCAAGATGGGAGCTGACGTGATAAAACTTTCCACCAGCCTACTCCCAATGGCGTGGAAAAATTTAAAAAATTTCACCACCCGTGACTTACTTTCGTTTTTGTTGCAAAATCAAGATTATTTCCGTAATTGATTTTAAGTCAGATAGTTACAGATATATAACATTACATACATATATATATATATACATATGTATATATATATATATATATATGTATATGGTCTCTCCAAGTCACGTGCATGCGCATGCATGCTTTGAATGACGTAACACCAGTTACGAGGTAAAGAGGAAGAGGGTCTTATTATGAAATCCTTACTCGCCGATGCGTTAAGCAACATCCTAGACTAACCTCTCTGCATTCTGCATTGTTCTTCTCAGAGAGAGTTTGTTAATTAGAATCTTCAGTTACATTTTTCACGTTTCTCGATACGAAGGAATGTGAAGAGGGAATGAGGTTGATGTAAGTGTTACGTTACATATATATGATAGAAATCATAGAATCCAATGAAAAGCAGATTATTGAGGTATTTGCAAGCTACTCCTTAGATGTTATGGATTTAATTAGGGTTTAGCTGGAAGACTAATTTAATATATATATATATATATACGTATATATTATAATTAGATATAAGTATAGACATTTAGAGACTACCAACTAAAGCTAGCTATTGCAGACTTACATAATGGAACCCACTCAGTCATTACACAGCAGAGAAACTTTCAAATTTGCGTAGTTTTGGATAAAAAAAATTATATGTATTGTATATATTTGAATAAATTATATTATATATATATAATATTAAGATGGCGTGGAATACTCACATAATTTAAATATTTAATCTGCGGCACTCACAATCGGATGATATTAATTTGTATATATAGAATTTAGTGTATGTATATGGTTAGCTAGAACATATACATGGGTTCCATTATCATTTTCCTTATATTCTTGACGTTGACGTATGTATAATAATACTAAGATATATTAAAAATAAAACAAAGAGAATAGGAGGGTTTCATCATTCTCAAATGTCCTCATCAAACTATTAAACCACACTCTCTCTATGTGTGTAAGATAAGAAAGATATATATGTGGACATAAATATTAATTTGCCAAAAAACAGCAAAAATGATTTGTTCATCTATTTTTAATTTACATATAAAAAAGTATAGCCCGCTATCATTACCTTTTATAATATTTATTTAGAGAAAACAATCAAACTGAGGTACTATACTTTTTTTTATAGCAAATAGGTTGCTGAACTTTCTTAAATAAGCAAATAGGTACCTACCGTTAATTTCCGTTAAGAAAAAACGGAAAATATCATGTGAGGAGCAAATAAGTATATGAACTTACACAAATGATCAACAAGTAGGTTCCCGAACCAGTTCAAAAATCTGTTTGGTCGAACCATTTTTTTTTAAAACCAAGGTTTATATACCAAATACATGTATGACTCAACTTCATACTTTCTCGGTGTATCAAGTATATGAACTTACACAAATGATCAACAAGTAGGTACCTGAACCAGTTCAAAAATCTGTTTGGTAGAACCATTTTTTTTAAAACCAAGGTTTATATACCAAATACATGTATGACTCAACTTCAGACTTTCTCGGTGTATCAAGGAACACTCCGAGAACGTCTGAAGTTGAGTAATGCATGTGTTTATTATATAAACTCTATTTTATTTATAAATAAAAAAGTGGTTCGAACGAACTGGTTATGAACCGGTTCAGATACTTACTTACTCATTTGTACAAGTTTAGGTTCTTGTTTACTTCTCACGTGATATTTTCCATTTATTTTTAACGGAAATTAACGGTAGGTATCTATTTGTTCATTTTCATAAGATTTTCATAAGTTTGCCTACTTAATTACTATAAAAAAATAATTAAATACCTACTTGCTAATCAATCACAGACATAAGTTTGTTAGTTTTACCTAATTATTTATTTATTTATGTACGAGGTGTCATATATCTACTCCACGCCACCACTATGGATTGGAACCAGTGGTGGCAAGAAGACGACAAGTGTCACTCAGTCTCAAGGACTTGTCATCAACAATTTTAATTAGTTGAATTGTCAGCGGTCTTTTTTTTGTCGTAATAATAAACTTGAAATGTCGGGCCCATATTACCTCAACTCATATATCATTTCAGAGACTTTTCAGACTACTTTAATTAGAAGATACTCGATGAATAGTAGAATTTGAGAGTGTAATAAACATAAGAATTTATTGGAATAATTCATTGCGAAATTGGTTAGGAGTTAGATATTATTTTCTAAAAAAAAAGTATTGAATTATTTTCCATCTCCAATATTTAAATAAGTTTTTTATATACTAAAACAAATATATCTTATAAAGGAAGTGGAGAAATAACAGATTGATAAAATTATAGGAATGAGTTCGTTATAGAAGTGTTTACCGTTATTGAATTTTTTATGTTTCTTCATGTGTGTAACTATGAGATGAAATTTTATCATTTTAGGGATGTCATCCTCAACTTTTAATTATTTTTTAATTATGTGTCTTGCAATAATTTTCAATTTAACCATTTTAAATCATATATTTGCCCTCAATAAAAAAAATTTAATTCAACTATTTTCTCTTACTCTAATATTTGCCCCTATTGGATAATTTTTCTCGTTCCGTCCAGGGCATTTGTCTCCCTCAACTTTTGAATTTGTATAAATTTCACTCTAAAAACTATAATTTTTTCAAATTTAGCCATTATAAATTATACAGTACTCCCCACTGTCTTTTAGTTCAATTATTTGTTATTACTCTAATATTTGTCCATACTGAATAATTTTTCTAATTTCGTCTCTACTCTATTGTATATATTATATATAAAATTATTACCTAACAAGAGAGATTTATGCATAGTAATGAATAAACAATCTCATGCTTTTAGAACGCGAAAGAATGTTACCCACACGTTAGGCTTTACACCTAAGTGTTTATCTTCCGTCCGATTACTAGTCTGTGTTTTGAGTGGTGTGATATTGGGTGATCACCAAACTAACATTATATTACCCCAAACATCACATTTTAGGCATATCAAATGTTGTAATAATCTAGCATTATTTTTCATAATTTCATAGAGATTATCCCGAACCAAAATATTATTCATAAAGACTATATTCACCGTCATAATTTATTACAGTTTGTCAAACAGGGACAAAGATATTAAGGAACGAGAGGGTAATAGCCCACCTCAACTATTAATTTGATGTAAATTAGACCCTAAAAAATGTAATAATTTTCAAATTAACAATTTTAAATTATATATTTGACCTCGTTAATTTTTTTTAGTTCAACTATTACTACCGAATAAAATTATTTGCTTCCAAACAAAGGAATCAACTCAAGCAAAGCTCGCCTATTACCATATATATATATTTTTTGGCCAATCCTATTACCATATTAGATTCTCTATAGTACGAGAATGAAATATGAATCCACTTTTTTCCTCCACGCCATGATTATTATTTTAGTGCTCTCCATCATTCATAATAAAAAATTACTTGACACTCAGTTGAATTTTTGCACGTGTAATTTCTTATGATTACACTGTCTCCTACCTGAGTTTGTTATAAAAGGGAGAGATGAAAGGGGATGAAGTCAAATTCACGAGCATTCCTTCTCCACGTACCTCATACCGATCACTCTGGGAAAAAAAATAACCGTAGTTAGTTACCCTCAGGTAATTCACAACAGATTAACCGTTTTTTTCTTTTCCTTTTGGGTGTTACATCGGATCTGGTCTACTTTCTCTCTCTCTACCTCATGGCTTGCCTTCAGATTCAGAAGATTCAGCTGCATGTATATAATAAGTGAGTGAGGGCAAGACGAAAGGAGGGATCTGGGTCAACTTTGTATGACCAAGAAACGATAACTCAGGGACTGTTGCAGAGTTTTGACTCGCTCGTCGTCCTCCTCCATGGCCTTCTTCTTCCCTCCCTCCTGATGTCACTCATGCTCTGCGACACATTGATCTTCTCCTTCTATAAACCACCCTCAGGCCTCACCCCCAGAAGAGTCACAGGTAGATTAAAAATTCAACGACGCTGTAGAGGGATGAGAAACAGTGGTCGGTCTTGTTTATCGGCGAAGCGGAGGAGAGAAGAACGTAAGACGGTGGTTTTTTGCCGCAAGAGGCGGAGGATTGCGGAGAAGTCTGGGTGTGACCTGTTCGACGCCTTACCGGATGACCTCGTTCTTTTCATCCTCTCCAAACTCGCAGCCGCCGCCCGGCGTCCTTCCGATTTCGTTCATGTGCAGATGACGTCAGTGATCTGATCTTGTTATTCACCGTTGTTTGTTGTCTTCTCCGACTAATGTGTGAAAGGGTTTTTCTGTGCAGATGTAAGAGGTTGAGAGAGCTGAGTCTCCATTCTATGGTACTCTCCAGGGCTTCTTCTACAACCTTTGCGGTTAAGGCCGAAAAATGGTGCGATTCGGCGCACGACTTCTTGAAGCTCTGCGCGGATGCCGGAAATGTCGAGGCCTTGTATACTCTCGGCATGGTATTTCTCTTTTTCATATATTATCATCGTATTTTCAGTAAACGGGACAAAAATATTAATGAAATAAAGGGTGGATGAAGTTTGAAACGGATTTGACGTTGCTGCAGATACGATTCTACTGCCTGGAGGATCGGAGAGGCGGAGCTTTGCTCATGGCCAGGGCGGCGATAGAGTCTCACGCGCCGTCGATCTACTCACTTGCAGTTATCCAGTTCAACGGCAGCGGTGGCTCCAGAAACGACAAGAACCTTCGTGCTGGCGTGGCGTTATGTGCTCGAGCCACCTTGTTGGGCCACGTGGATGCCACCCGCGAATTCGGTCATTGTCTCCAGGACGGGTACGGCACCAGGAAAAACGTCACAGAGGGCCGCCGTTTCCTTCTTCGCGCCAATGCTCAGGAACTCGCTGCCGTGCTATCCTCGCCAGAGGTAGCAGCAGCACCCGCAGTGTCCTGCCGTTTGTTGCTCGCGTGTAACCCACACGCAGCGACGAGCAATTCACGAGTGTGCCCCCTGCTGAGCGACTTCGGGTGCAACGTTCCAGCGCCGCCGCCGCATTCAGTTAACAGATTCTTAGCAGAGTGGTTCGCCGCGCCAGAGCGCGCGCCAGGGCCTGGACTGAGGCTCTGCTCGCACGTCGGATGCGGGCGGCCAGAGACGAGGAAGCACGAGTTCCGGCGGTGCTCGGTTTGTGGAACCGTTAACTACTGCTCACGTGCATGTCAAGCGCTCGACTGGAAGCTGCGGCACAAGGCGGAGTGCACCCCCGTGGAGAGGTGGGTGGCAGTCTACGACGGTGAAGATGACGAAGAAGTTGACGGCGCCAACGATGATGTCTTGGATGATAGCTAACGGCGTTGTCGGCAAACTACGAGTTATCGCGTAAAACAAAACAGATTTTGAGTCAATTTTCCAACGACTACTTTTCTCCCCCAGTTTGAGTAATTTCTGTTCAAAATGATTTTCAGTAGCCTGGATTTAACTATTTATGTTTAAACATGGTTTGATTTTACAGTTAAAAAGGAGTTAATTATCTGTTCATGTAGACTAACTTAGTTGGTACGGTACTTGTTTGAATATTAAATACGTTTCTTCTCTAAATATTGTGAGTACGATATTTATTGGATATATATTATTTCAATCCGCATTTAACCTTTGACATTGTCCTATATAGGATAGGCTTAACAGTAACACATAACGTTATGATGATTTATGAATACTTTCCAAAAATAGAATTGTCCTAAATATTTACAGTTGAAGTGGGTAGTTATATACCAACGGACACTTGGTTCAATAGTATTGCACTTGCTTGAATGTAAGATGATCCAAAAATCTATTTTCGGCATGTTCCAAGAATATTTATTACACTAAACCGAATTCTAACTCAAGAGTACTTTTGGCCAAAAAAACAAACAAAAAAAACTCAAGAGTACGGGGTAAATATAAAAAGTATGGGGTAAATATAAGATTTGAAAAGCTAAATAAAAAAATGGTTAAATTTGTATAATACGGAAAATTTAGAAGTAACACTCTCGCCTCTTACTTTTAAATAACTTGTACCTCTACACAAGCGGGAAATGTAATGATATCATGCATTTATATAGGATTACAAATCCTCTATTTAATTGGGCATTTATTTTCTTAAATCTAAATGTATTAAACAAACTTAACTAGGAGGATTAATTTGGAATTTAATATGGTAATAATACTACGGGATCTGACCATGCATATAGATGTTCAAAAATATTTTATACATTTTTTTTTTCAATCTAGAACATAAGCATAATAATTAATATATTAATTTTGTATGATCACAATGACCCTGTTGATCATTTTTGGAAAATAAAAGCTATATAAATAAATGATATTAATTTATGGGTCCATAGGATAATTTGAGCCCAGAGCCTATATTTACAAGGCGTGGCCCAAATCTGGTGTTGGCGGACCGAGCATTCGTTTCTTGCGCACAAACATACCATATTTGCGTGCACCCGGTGTTCCCACAGCCCCCACAAAATGACCCCAAAACAGCCGAAATCATTTTTTTGAGGGGGGATCCTTGTACACCCGGTGCACACATCTTTGTGGCTAACCTGTATGAGAAGCTATAAAAAAAATACCATTTCGTATCGATTAAGATTTATTAATGAGAGTTTGTAAACTTAGTGACAGATTTATTAATGTAACCAAAACACAAAAAAATACTTTTAATAAAATTATAATTATTTTTTCTATTTAAAATATCTCATGTAAATTTATTAGTTAAATAAAGATTTATTCCACACACATCACATACTATTATATAATCTTTATATTAGACAAAACAAAATATAAAACAATTTATTAAAGGAAGTTAAGCAAGAGAATAAACAACCCTTTTTCTAATAAAATCTTATTAGTTTTTGAGTTAACTTGGGGAAATTAAAAACTATCTAATATTATAAATATATATATATATATAAGAACATATACACTATATAATTACTTAGTTCAAGGAAAGGATGTGAGTCAGCTTTACTTATGGTAAACTAGTACATAATGTAGATTCTATTTTTATTAGAGAACTTAATTAAAAATAATTTTTTTAAATAAGGTGATTATGATAAGTAATAAACCTTTTTTTATTAATATTTAATTAATTAGTTTGGGATTAGTTTTTAAATAAAAATTAATATTATAATATCCCCACATGCGCCATTTGCATGTATATATCTTTTACACATTATTTTGGTTTTAATTACCGTAAGGAAAATTTTATAATTATTTTTTTCCCTTATAAAAATTATTTTGATTCAAACATTGTGAATGAACTACCAAATATAGTAATATTAGAAAAATTATTTGGAATTAACTTACGTTCAAATATTATATGTACGATAATGTCTTTTTGGGCCTTTAGCCCAATGTTTAAAGGCCTCCTGGCTGAGGTATGAGCCAAATTATTTTGTTCATGGGCCCATACTTTCATTGATAGGCCCACTCCAGTTTCGTCTTACCGACACCGAACAGAAACTGCGAACAAGAAACATCATATTTGAGTACACCGGGATTACACACACTACCCTTAAAATGGCCTAAAAACGATTAAAATCAATTTTTTTAGAGGGCATCATTGTGCGCCGGGTGTATGCATTGTGTTTGGACAATCACATCATTGTTTTGACTTGAGCAATTATAAATGATTCTTTTAATTAAATTTGTAGGGTGTAGGGTTTTAATTAAATTTTGAGGGTATAGGGTTTTAATTAATTACACTGCTTTATTTTCGTTTATAAATTACATGAAAATATTTTTTTTTATCCTAAAAACAACAAATGCGAGACATTATAATAATTCGACATTTAAATAAAAATAATAATTTGTTTATTAAAAAACCATTTTGTTATATGAAGTTATTTATGTGAATAGTAAAATCTTATTTTAATAGTAATTTATTTATTTTTAAATATGGAGATTAATTTTTTTAAATTATATTTTAAATTACCACGCGTACTATGTGCATGCATAAATATTTTATATATTGTTTTAAATTACAACCAATCATATTAATGATTTAATGTAATAATATAATTTAGTTGAAATTATCTTTTGGGTCCGGACTCCGGAGCCCAGAATTATTGTCCCACTTTGATTTAGTGGGGAATTTAGTTGGGCCAATTTAGTTTCGTCATCGAATTATATGGGCCGTAAGACCATGAATTCTTAATTGGGCCCGCTCTGGTTTTGTGTGTTCAGAGCCCAACAAGAAACTAGTACAAAATCTTTGTACTTGGGTACACCCGGTTTCCAGAAACTCCCTAAAAAATGGCCCCAAAACAGTCGAAAATTATTTTTTGGAAAGGACATCGTCGTGCGCCCGGTGTATACATCTTGAATAAGACCTTTGCGGAAGCTTAGTAGAACATAATTTTATACATCCTTTGTTTTAAACCATTATTATTATATTAAAGACATTTATGTTTTTTATTTATGAAACTACACGATTTTATATGTACATATATATATGTTTCATTCTGGAAATGAAATATCCAACTAAATTATAGTAAATTATTTTTACTGATTACGATACGTTGCACAACCTGCGGTTTGGAATCTTTATTGTTCCATTATGTGGTTTAAATGAGACTATGATACCGCAGTTTCACATCTCCCTTGTTTCTTCATCAAAATAAAAGGCATTCTTCTATTACAGTAAGAATAAATTACTGTGAATCCCCCCAGTGTACAATCGACTGGGGTAGCGTATTTGCAAATCACAGCCCGACCCTCTTTGGCGGCTGCTTCTTCTTCAAGTAAGTAGTGGCGCCCGGTTTCAGCCCGATCATCGAAATGGGCTGCTGCTGCTTCGCCCGCTTCTCCTTGTCCTTCTCCTTGCTCTTCCTCTCCGCCTCGGCTTGAACCTTCCTCAGATTCTCCATCTCCTCCTCCATGGCTGTCTTCTCCTCCTTCTGCTTCTTCTTATGCTCCAATAGCGAAGTATCTGAGTCCTTCACAGAGAAAAACATCGGCCCCAGCTCGGCCAACCACTGTGGCTCCACTGCCGTGGCAGATTGCATATACTCCTTCGTGGTCAACACCAGTTCGTGATAAACTACATATTCCGGTGTCTGACCCATTCCAAATAGAGCACTGCTCGGATGCAAATGGCATGGCATTCCGTTTCTGCAGTTTACGTATTCTCCAACGCCCTTCAATCGGGCTGAGTTTTGGAAGTAAGCAGAGCAGATCGCCTGCCTAACCACATCTAAATTGGGCCAGCTTGAGGTTAATGGAATCTTAAGCGTCTTGAGGATGTCAAGAAGTTGGGACCGTACCTCTCGGGCTTTCTTCAGGCCCTTAACGTGAAGGTAATGATCGTTACACCAATCGCCTCTGTACTGCTTGCTCTTCCACTGCTGGTATACGTTGTATAGAGTCAAGTGGTCAGATTCCGGCATGAAAAACTTCTCGCGGGCTGCATCGCTCTCCTCGGCTCGATCTTTTGGCCGGAAGAACACTGACGGGACAGACAGCATGGAAACAATTGTCAAAACCTCGTCCAGACATCCTAGTTTGTCCCCCATGAGCAGCATCTTTGCCAGAGGTGGGTCCAAAGGAAACTCAACCATTTTCCATCCGAGCTCAGTCAGGCTCCCGACATTGCTCAAGGCACCCAGGACCCACAATTGGTACATCGAGTTGAGGATGTTTTCCTGTGGCGGTGGGTCCATGAAATCGAAATCCAACAAATTTTCGACCTTAAGTGACTTGAGCAACAAGACAACATTCCCAAGGTTAGTCCGCTGAATCTCGGGGACAGGACTGTGGAGCATCTCATTCAGGTACGCGTTCTCTGTATAGAGACGGTAACAAGTGCCAGGTCCTGTTCGGCCGGCTCGGCCCGCCCGCTGGTCAGCTGCTGCACGACTGACAGGGAATACCTGTAGAGCATCCATACCCATTTTCGGGTTATACACCTTCATTTTACCATAACCCGTATCGATCACATAGAAAATCCCATCAACGGTAAGTGATGTTTCGGCGATGTTGGTGGCCACGATGCACTTGCGGGCTCCTTCCTCGGCTTTCTGGAAAATCTTGGCTTGGAGATCGGCAGGGAGTTGGGAGTATATGGGGAGGATGAGTAGTTGGCTGACACCTTTCTGTGTGGAGGCGAGGAGCTGTTCCATGCGCTCCTGAAGTGCGTGGCAAGCAGCTTCGATCTCGTCTTGACCTGTCATGAAGATGAGGATGTCTCCTGGAGGGCTGGTGATGTGGATCGCCATGGCTTGCTTCACTGCAGCTTCCACATAATCTTCACATGGGGACTTACTGTATAATATGTTGACGGGAAATGTTCGGCCCGGGATGTGGAAAATGGGCACACTGCAAAACAGAAACAAGACTTATTTTTAGAATTTGATATCATCACCATGTTTATTTCAACAATAAACTGAAAACTAAAGAATTAAAGTGCAGGGAAAATTTGCGTACTGAATTTGTCCCAATTGCAAAAACACACTGAACTATTTTCTAGACAATAGCTGGATGAACTTTAGCAAACTTGCAAAACTATACTCTTTCACTTTTTCTGTTAAATTTTTGGTATGGAATGTGGTAACAATAAACTCAAATTTCAAATATAATGTTATGCAGAAGATCTTACCTTCCAAAGAAATTGGAGAACTTCTGAGCATTTAAAGTAGCAGAAGTCACAATGAGCTTGAAGTCGCGTCGTCTGGCGACAACCTTCTTCAGGATTCCGAAGAGGACATCAGTATTTAGTGACCGTTCGTGAGCCTCATCCATCACAACCACTCTGTATTTATCGAGGTCAGCATCTTTTAAAGTTTCACGAAGAAGCACACCATCGGTCATGTACTGCATGATTAGAAATCAGAATGAGGAATGAATAACTAATCCACGGGGCACATTTATCCAAGGGCAAAAAGAATCTTCAGCCATTTTTTATTTGAAAAAAAAAAGACAGATCTAAACAAATACCAACCTTTATTACAGTGTTTGGCCCGGTGACATCCTCGAATCGAATGGCGTATCCTACTTTATCACCCAACTCAGTTTCCATCTCTTCACTGACTCTTTTAGCAACACTCATGGCTGCGACTCGCCGTGGTTGAGTGCACCCCACTATTCCATTTGTGGTGTATCCATCTTCATGTAGATACTGTCATTTAAACAAAAAGGAGTACTTTTTAGCCTATACACATACATTCAATTATCTCAAGCAGCAGATCTAGGAAGCAGATTTGTCTCAAGTAGCATATAAAATACCTGTGTCAACTGAGTTGTCTTCCCCGATCCAGTTTCACCAACGACCACAATCACTTGGTTCTCTCTGATAACCTATTCATGGTAACAAAGAAATTACCACGTAAGAACATGTTGAAGATATTTTACTTCAACCAGTAGGGACATGGATAGAAAAACAAGAAACTAACCTGCAATAATTCATCTCGTACTGAATAAATGGGGAGATATTGCCGTTGTTGTGCTAGGGTTTTTGTCAATGCAAACTCACTGACTGCTTCACCCTTCTTCAAGTGCTGTGCAAACTTGGCGTCCTCCTTGAAATCAATTTCACCATCTTCTCCTACTACAGCAGTATCTGCATCAATCTGCAATACCCAGAAGAAAATAAAGAATTAGCACTCATTGACAAACATTAAGGAACAAAAAGATTCCAAACTCTAACCGAGATTGATATATACCTGTTCTGCTGTTTTCTCGACCCCAAGGATGTTACCAAGCTTTGATCCAGCAAGCTCCCAGAAACGTTGACGTGATTTATTACTGCTTTGCTTCTCATGGATCTCCCGAACCAAACCTGACCCTTTTCGTGAAATTATGGCCATGTCTGAAGTTGGGTCCTTGATAGGCATTACTGGTTCAGCTTGTTTAGTGAAAACAACTCTTCCATCCAAGAAAGGTGGCTTGGTATCTGAAACGTTTAAATAGTAACATCTTAGCTCATCAATAAAATGTTAGATGTGTTTGGGCAGTTTTTTTTTTGGTAAACTATGTGTTTAGGCAGTTAATCATGCTTAGCCAATCTTTAATTCAAACGAAGATTAGTTGTTCACTTACCATGTACCAGAAGAATAACCTTGCATTCTTCCTCATCGTCAAACTCAGTCTGCACCTCTGTTCCTCTAACAGCTCCAGATCTTAGAAGCTGCCGATCTTCCCACTGTGCATTGTCGTTTGTAAGCTGTGACATCCTTTTGCTTTGAGCAAGAGACATTTTTGTACCATCTCGTCGGACCTGTGCATGAACAATCCAGGTTAAATCCAGAATTTACAATCATATATAACAAGTCCTACTTTCTACTCACAATCAACAGGTAGAAACCATTAAGTTTCATATACACATGTTTTATTAAGTTGTGCATTAAATCTACATTTTAGCTAGATAGGCATTCAGGTATTCATATTACAATGAAGTCATCACATGACCAGTGGCATCTCCACAAAAATTCCCCAAATTAGAGAATTGCAGAGGGATACTTTTAGACCAAACTGTCTCTCATCTGTCATATGGCTTATTAATGCACTATCTAGTACCATGAAAAGGCAAAAGGTGTTGACGCATACCAATTTCTTAGTCAGTTCCGTTTCTTTTTTTTTGAAGGACTTTTCATCTCCATAGAAAAATGACGAGCTATCAGCATCAAACATTGTACTCCCTTCTTCTCGGTCATACCTGCACATAATACCCATGTTTTAGTCCTTACAGTAATTATGTTTTATTTATAAAAGATGGCTTATTTCTGCAGCACCCAAGTAGATGCAGAAATAAAAAGCAATACAAGTAAAAATCTTTGACAATAGAAAAGCGAAGGCGATAATTTATCTTTGACAATAGATAACTTGATAGTGAAAAAGTTTCTAGACGGAATTGTTTTCTTTTTGCTAAGGAACATTGCTTACCATGCACGGTCATTATTGTACTCCATTTCCAACCGCATGCTTTCTGAGATCTCATATTTTTCTCCATCCAGATCATTTCTATCCACTTCACTAGCCTTGAAAATAAAGGGAAAAAAATCTGACTTAGAACTGGAATAAACCAATAGTAAGAGGGTTTTCCATTCATCTATAGCTTTTTGTTTTGCCAACCCATTCATAAATAGTTAATCATTGGTTTTCTACACAAAAAGTAAAGTACCTCAACAGATTCGGATCTTCCACTAGAAGATGCAAGTCTATGTGAACGACCGCCATATCTAGAGCTTGCTGACCTCACTGACGCTCCAGATGCACGTATTGGAAGTGGAGAAGGAGAAACATGGTCCCAAGGAGAAGCGTCTACTCCGACAAAATCAGGGAAAAAATAGGTGTCACGACAAGAACAAATTCAGATCAACCTGAGCTTCATAAATAACAAATTCAGATCCACCTGAGCTTCATAAGTGAAACATACCACTATTACGGGGTGTATGACTACCCAACCACGGAGAGACCAATCTCGCATCAGGTGAGCCCTGTAGCAACATGGGTGATGGTGAAGGCTGATGTTGCCTTCCACTACTTGAGTAACCTTCATGACGTGGCGTGTGACCTTCATGACGTGATGTGTAACCATCGTGACGTGGCGTGTAACCCTCATGACGGGGAGTATAACCTTCACGACGAGGTGTTTCCTGCCACTCCCATCTTCCATCATCCCATTCCGATCGACCTGTAAAATTATATTTCATTATTGATCATTCTCTTAATTTGCTTTCAAAAAGATATGCATTAATAGCATAGTCCCTGCATATCGCAGATCACTGAGGCACAAAGGCCAAATATCATCTGAAGACTAAGGCGTAAGAAAAGGTACTAGACAATTGAATAAGGCGCACTTGGTTAATACCATGTCATACTACTGAAGATAATTAATAAAATCTGCTGCAAATACCATATATAGTGACCGCAATGGCAATGCTAATCAGATGGAAAAGAGTATTGGGCAAACCTAGTGTAATTGGGTAATTTACTCTTACTAAATAGAGTTAGCCTTATACTAAAATTCAGTTTCTAAGCAACCTATTAAAAAGGGCAGTTTTTACTTTCTACTGTTTAGTGAACCCATAAGCATAAAGGAAAGCTTCCCAATTATCTAAATCAACTAAATAACTCTGAAACTGCGGCATAGTCTACTTCGAATATGACTTTGGATGGCACGGTGCAGCTATTAGCTATATACATGTTTCTTCAGAGGTGCGAATTAGTCAACTCAAAGCCACAAACTTCAATGAGGCGCTTGAGGTGTGTGCGTAGCTGAAGGTTCTGTGCCTCACTATGCTGGAGGCGCAGACCCTCAATTGCACCTCGCCTAGTGCGTCTAGGCGCTGAGGCGTGCGCCTTTAATAACATTGTCGCAGATTGGACTTTGGGGTCTATTTTTTCATGAAAACAAGGCGAAGTCACAACAGATCCACCCAAAACAGGAGTCACGTTGGAAGTTCTCCTCTTTTATCAAGAAACAAAATCCCAATAGGTTACGCACTAGAAGTTACATCAGTTTTGGGATATTTCACACGAAACACTAGAAATCTAACCCATCCCAACCAACTAGATCTTAATCACTTCCGCAGCTAGTTAAAAACACGAACCACAATTAAGAAAACTATCACGGTAATATATCAAGAAGAGTAACTAAATGATAACACCTCTGGAATCTTGACTGGACTTAAGAAGAAAAAGGGGATGGTTGCGCCTCTATTCTATTATTAAGGACATTACCAACTCCAACAACAGAGCAAACACAAGGAAGTAGTACATACCAGGTGTGCGATTTTCATGTCTGCTCCGTTTGTACCCACGATCTCTATCGCCATCGCGTTCTCTTTCACCATAATCCCTATCTCTACTATCCCTACTGTATCGACCTTTTCTTCCACTATAGTAATCGCTGCCATCATTGCTGTTATTTCGAGACCCTGTATTCTGTGAAGTAATAGTTGATCTTGCTGAAACCTTCAAAATCCAAATTGTGGAAACCCATCAGAATTGGATCAATATATATAGAACAATAATATCGAAACTTTCAAGACCAAAATACGCAGTCTCCATTACAAAAATGAACTTATGCACAGTATAATCGAATATTGTTAAAGTCCATTCACATAAAGTAAAATAATGCCAAAGAAAGTTTGGGATAGAGGTACAGTAAAAATAAAAGACTTGATTACAAGAGCACAAACACAAATTACATACAGGTAGGTTCACCCTGAAGCCTGAAACCTAAGTGAAATCAGCCAGTGGAATGAACTTGTTAACAGTTTATCTTATTTAAAAAACAGATTGTTTTCTTTCTCCAAAAAATAGAATGTTCAAATTTACGAACTGCAGCAGGAAAGAAATGTAAATCGGGGCATAACTGCTAGAATTTTTAATTTAAAGGTCAAAGGCACACAACTAACAAATGGAAGTCTAGAACATGTTTCAAGTTTTAACAAGCTATTAAGGCTCCGCTTTTTAAACCCAAACATAGATAAAGAGACCTTACTTCTGAATTCATGTGATCATCTGAATGGTGAGCTCGAGGGGTAAAAGTTTCTGATTCTCCATTCTTGATAGTGCTTTCTGCAGAAAACAGCAGGTGGTGAATAAATACCATACGGGAGATCGAGCTTGAGCATTAACAAAAGCACAACAACTAAATGAAATTCATTCCAAAACGATGTGTTTCCATACCTGCATTCGAATTATGATTAGTTGCTGAAGTCCCTCGATATCGTCTCTTAGGGTTGCACATCGTGTTAGCTTCACTAGTCTCTGCTTCCTCCATTGCTGAGGATTCAGTTTCCTCATCTTCAGGTCCAGAATCAGAAATATAAGCAGCGGCAGCTCTTGGAACCTTAAATATAGAATCAGTTCTAGCTTCTGCACGCTTTGCTCTGGCAAGGACGTCTAACCCTAAAAATTGAGAATATACATAAAGTTAGGCGCGATTTCAATCACAAAATTCATATGTATCACAGAGCTGACCAGAAACACAAACAAACAATTGGATTCAAGTACTGTATAAATGCCTATAGATATCAAATTACACTCACCGAATGCAGATTTCCTTTCAGGAGGGGCTTTGAACATAATACGTTCCTTCCCATCCCCAGGAATATACAACAGACTACCAGCAACCTTCTCTGCTTCAATTTCATCGCCTTTCATGATTCAAGGTATTAGGGTTCTGCGAATTGAACTTCAAATTTCAGAACCGAGAAACCTGAAGAACTACTTTGGGAAGTATACACGACGAGGTCAGAACGGTGAACTGCTAATCTCTTCTATCTGAGTCGCACTCACCGACACAATATCACGGTTTGTAGATAGTTACACCCTAAAGTATACTATAATTACGTATTGGACCTTAAATAATGTTTTATGAAATTTGCATCCAGAGTATCAAAATATTATTCCCTCACTCCCATTTCTACTTATTTTGGTTTGGAAGTACTGATTTGTCTTTGTCATGTTCATTGGACAAATTGCTGCCTAAGTGGCGAAATATATTAATTATTATAAAAAAAAAATTAAAAAACATCCAATTTTAGAATTCTACTGACAATTTCATGATTTTTTTTTATAATTTGAGGATTAACGTAGGGAGCTTGGCACACTAAAGGATATTTTAGTATTTTACCCAATTTAATAATTTTTCTAAAATATATCTCATTTAAAAATAAGGGTTAAATACCAATGAGCTACCTGAACTTTGGACGTTTTGCAACGAGCTATCTGAACTTTAAAAAATCAAAACGCGTTACCTCAACTTTGGACGATGGTGCAACGAGCTACCTTCGTCCAATTTCTGACGAATTTTCGACTAATTTCTGTCAACAGTTGACGGTAATTTTGACGAATATAGCTCGTTGCACCTTCGTCTAAAGTTGAGGTAGCCCGTTTTAATTTTTTCAAGTTCGAGTAATTCGTTGCAAAACGTCTAAAGTTTAGGTAGCCCATTGGTATTTAACCATTGAAAATCCATCATCTACATCTCTATATCTATATCTCTATATATTGATAGATTGGGTCGACATTGTTGTTCAAAGGGCCCATCTATTCGAATTCAATAGTAATGATAATGCGTAAATTGGGCCTCCGCGGTTGATGTTTGTTTTCAGAAGGTCAGTATATATAGCATAGGACTATCGGAGTGATTCATCATTAAAAAAAAATGTATTCATATATTATTCTAAATATAATTTGAAAAATTGAGAGAATTCAGTTTAAATGGAAATTGAGTTACAAATTCTGAAACCGATACCGATACCAAGTCCGTCTTTAAAAAATAACAAATAATAATAATTACAATCCTAATTAAATTTATTTAGGTCCAAAGCCAATTCATTGCATTGCATGACCTTCTCCATCACGCGTTCGCTTTAAATGTTCCGAGTTAGTTGGGGTTCATGCAAAGAACGTGGACGCTACTCAACTTAAACTGGACTCCACATTTGGGCTCGTTCTCACACAACCACATACATATACACACTATAATGAACATCACATGCAACAATTATTTTTATTATATTGATTTTTTGTTATATATTTTTTTCATAATATATAAGGTTAATAAGTACATTTTCTTATCCATCCCAATCGGGATATGTTAAACTGGTTAAATTTATGGAAGCGTGTGGTGAGCGTAGAAGCCTTCTAGGAGTACACTCAAAGACTAATAAACCATGGTATGTAACATATATTTTTTTTTTCAAATCTAACCATAATTTAATAATTAATTATTAAAATAACCCTTCGATTTTAAAATTTCTCAAAATGACTTCAAACGATAATCAGATTCACGTTTATAATATTTATTGTTGTTGTAAACTCGAATCAGGTTAGAGTTTAAACCATTTTTTGCCATAAACACGAACCAAGGTAAAGTTTACAACATTTGAGATAAACTCGAACCATGTAACTGATTTGCCTATTATTTTAAAAAAGAATACACAACACTCTTAAAATAATAATTTTTTTTACTTAAATAAAGTACTACCTGAATTATTTTTATATATTTTGTATAAAAATATAAATAAAAACATATATTAAAATTTGTTATTCTTAGGAGTATCCAACACCTACGACATACGTTTTTATTTATATTATTAGACAAAATATATAAAAATGATTCAAGTATATAAATAAAAACATATGTCAAAGATTGTTATTCTCAATACTATCTACCCCCTACTATATATGTTTTTGTTTATAAAATATATAAAAATGATCCAAGTAGTACTTTATTTAAGTAAAAAAAATATATATATTTTAAGAGTGTTATGTATTTTTTTAAAAAATAATAAACAAATCAGTTACCTTGTAAAAAATATTGTAAACTCTAATCTGATTCGAGTTTACAACATTTTTTGCTGTAAACGCTAACTTGATTAGCATTTAGAGTCATTTTGGAAATTTCAAAATTGAATTTATGTTGATAATTAATTATTAAATTAGAGTTAAATTTTTTTTAAAAATCATAACCAAAGTGTATTCATTTTCAGACCAAATTAAAATATTACCTAATCACTAAATGCTACATTTTATATTCTTAAATTTATAAAGATATATAGATAATTTTGTAAAATGCTTAAGTAATAATAGAACGAAATCTTAAAACACTGAATTAACTATATATATATCACAACGGTCACTAGATCCAACAATATCGTCCTTACTTGGATGCAGCGGCGGATCTAGGTGGGTTCCTATTACGATTTTTTTATACGGAGTCATTCAAAAAATTTGTATCAAATTATATTGAAATAATTTATTTTTTAACTATATATATATAATAGTTTAAAATAAAATGATACAATAATTCATTTCTTTTCGTATACGTATTAGTAATTTATATCAGCTAAACTATATACAATAATTCTTGATAAGTTAAATAAATACATTATCATTTTCATGACTTTGACTAACATGTTATAAAGATACTGATTTGCAACTCAAAAACAATTATTAAATCATATACATTATTTAGTATATAACTTAAATTATAAATAAATAAATTGCTATTCAATTTTATGATTTATGCATACTTTAAACTAAATCTAAAAACTAATATTATTGTTTTTAGACAAAAAAAACATCAAACGAAATTGAAATACTAATTATATTCAAAAATCAAATAAAACATTTTTTAAAGTTGAGAATTATAAATGAGACAAAAAGAAGAAAAATTACTTCACTCTAAATTAAGTAAGAATTGAATATTAGATCACACTTAAAAAGTGAATGCTTAAGGAGCTGAACTTGAACTGTCAACCGGTGTTCGTACCAAAATTTAATCGGGGTCTTAATAAATACTACGTAAAATATACCTATAATTTTTAAAAATATATATATAAATCAAGTGGGGTTCTAGGACCCCACTCTTTTCAAGCTGGATCCGTTGCTTGGATGCAAGATGGATCGATTTTCTCATGTCTCAAAATTAATTATTAGATGATAAAAAAATATAAAAGTAACTCTATATCATAATTCGAACCGCAACAATGTAATAATTATTTACTCCTACAAAACTCATCCCATGACCCACAGATCGAATTTTAACGGTGCAGGACTCATTAACACCCCAAGCCATTAGGTTGACCGTTGACCTGGACCCATCGAATTGACACGAATATCCACCACTAATCATATTCCCTTAATTTTCTTAAATTTAAATTTGACTCAGAAGTCCGCCATTTTCATTTTAGAAAGCAGTTATGTCTAATAGTTAATAACGTCTAGTGAGATACTTTAATAGTAAGTAATCATTTTTTTTTTTAGTAAATTAATATAAACAAATATATTAAGAATATTTGATTTAAAATACTGTAAAATCAGTATATCACTATTAGAGAATAATTAAAAATAATTTTATTCAGAGAGAGGGAGCGTGAATAGCGGATCTGGGCGGTTAATATCGACGGTTATCAATAAGAGCACGTGGGTTCCTGTCTCCAAGCCCATGGAGAAGTATCATCTCCCCTAAATACCCCCAAGTTTTCTTCAAAATTTCATCACTACCATTGAAATAAAAATTATTCCCCACTTAATTATAATAATAATAATTTTTGATTTTTTAGAAACTTCAGCCACTATATATTTAACATTGATGAATCTGTAAAGGGTCAAGTGGTCAACTATTGGTCAGTCTTTCCTATGTGCTGTAGTCAATATTAGGTGTGTCAAAATGGGTCATGGTTCGATTTATGAGTCATGTCAGACATCCTCTGATCCAAACACAATCCGTATAATAATATGAGTCAGTTTTTGAAATTCAAACCTGACACGTGGATTGGTGGGTCAATCCGCAGGTCAGAATGACTCGTCAGAAATAGTAAGGATTGAGTCAGACTGACTCATTCAACCTCCATGACCTACGGGTCAGTCTGACCAGTTCGACCCACCATGACCCATTAAGTGAGCAACTTCAACTTGTTAGTGTTACATTTGGCTTCTTGATTCTTGACATTTGTAATAATTTAATACAATATATAAATTGGATGGGTCATAGGTTGACCCGTGTTTTCACAGGTCATTTATGAGTCGTGTCAAAATGATATATGAGTCAAAAATTCTAACACAAACACAACACGTGAACGAACACCCAAAAAGTTGGGTTAGATTTTGACACTTGGAAGAACATTCAATACCGGGTAAGAACTGAAGAGGACATTAGGGGCAATTGCGACATTACAAATACAAATGGATCGATGGCAGATCTGATAGCCGACAACAAACGAGGAGGTCGGCAATTTCGGTCAGTGAGCGCCAAAATTTTGCATTTTCTTTCTTTTCACTTCAGATTAATAAAAAAGTTCAATAATCATCAAGAAACCACCATCACATCAAATTTCCCTGTTAACTTGTATTATTTACCGTACTATGATTTCACAGTTTTTGATTTTTCAGACCAATTTTTGCATATTCTTGTCTACTACCAAGCATCCGCCATCAATTCCTTTTTTTTCTTCTCTCTGCAACGTCACACCAGTCGGGTCCTCTTCTGAATGCTCTTTTATGAAGCCTCCTGGCCATTTATATTACCCCCGGTACTGATCTTGCTCCCAATTCTGTCAGTCATTTTTTTTTCGTTTTGTCGGAAAATTTTGGTTGTTCGTCCAGTTTCTGTGTCTCTTCAGGCTGATTCTGCTGCTCTTGGAATTTGTAAGTAGATAGTTCGTGTATTTCATCTGAATGAGTATGATTTCCTTGCCGGACGATGATGTTAAGACGCTTAACTGCGGCTTAATGTCTTTATTTTATTCTAACTTGCTTGTTTGAATCAGAGATTTTGAATTTTGTATTTCTTCTATTTTCTTTGTACGATGGGATTTAGTCTCGAGGTGTTCGATGAAACGCTGAAGTGATTCAGCTCATTGTTTAATATCCAACCTGATGATGACGTTTAGATTCAATTCTGTAACAGCTCTTGACATCTTCCCCTTGTCTTGTTTATTAGCCATTTATGTTTAAAATACTGGGTTCTTCATCTTTATCTTGTTTAAGAAACCATTATCTGTCATTGTCATTCTCCACAATAGAAAATTAAGCTAATTTTAGGTGTTTGTGTATGGACATCTGGTATCTGTTCAAATATATTTTTGGGGAATCATTCATCGTTATGCTTATACTACTTAAATATCCATTTCTGGCTGATTTTGAGACATATATTGTTTCTGCAATTATTTGCTTGCTATGTACTATACCACCTGTAACTTTGTCCATCTTTCTGGAATTCATTGGCATCAGACTGCTTAAGCTCGATTAGTAGGATTCAGAGTGAGAGATGGATAGTCTGGAGGTCGAAGAGAGTTTCTTCGCAGCAAGCGATGCAAAGGTATGGTTTTGAGCTCGGTTCTTATTTTGCATTAGACATAGACTTGGCAGGGGGCGTAGTTGCTTGGCAATTGACAAACTAAGTAACTACTGAAAGTTTGAATTTGTTCAGTTACATGGAGGAATGTGCAAGACATTTTCGACAATTCACTGCAAAGTATTAACTGTATTCCCCGAATTAGAAGCTGCAAGACCAAGAAGCAAATCGGGTATTCAAGCTTTGTGTTCATTGCATTTAGCCCTGGACAAGGCTAAAAGCATACTTCAACATTGCTCACAATGTAGTAAACTATACCTGGTATGGTTCTTCATGATTCATTTTTTGTAGGATTAAATACCATTAAGCTACCTTAACTTTTGACGTTTTGCAACGAGCTACCCGAATTTTGAAAATTCAAAATGGGCTAGCTCAACTTTGAAGAATGTGCAAATAGCTACCTCCGTCTAATTTTCCGTCAACTGTTGACGGAAAGTCGTCGGAGGTAGCTATTTGCACCTTCTTCTGTTCTTCAAAGTTGAGGTAGCCTATTTTGAATTTTCAAAGTTCGGGTAGCTCGTTGCAAAACGTCCATAGTCAGGTAGCTCCTTGGTATTTAACTCTTTTTTTAATGCTATTCGATTTCTTATTGTTTAATTGATTTAATCTGTATCCTGCTTAATACAGGCAATAACTGGAGATTCAGTCCTGCTAAAGTTTGAGAAGGCACGATGCGCACTTGTAGACAGTTTAAGGCGTGTTGAAGATATTGTCCCGCAATCTATTGGTTCTCAGGTAATAGTTTTATGCTTATTAAGCAACGATGCCTGGTTATTTCATACTACCAAGTTATGTAGTATCCATATTGTTCATGAAAGTTGTTTCATTTGTTGATCGATAGGTGCTATTCATTGTTCCGTCAATATCCTTCGGGATTGCTTAGACTTCTTATAAGGTTAAACACCAAACTGGTGCTCGATGCTAGCTGAACTAATATGTTAGTGCAATTTGCTAGCTCCAGGCATTCTTCTGTTTAAGTTCAGACGGAAAATGTGTTAAATTTTAATATCGGGGTCGAGACACACCCCAAATAGCAACCACATTATACAACTCATGTTCCATCCTAAAACCAATTGGTGATAGGAGGAGTTAGCCTTGTTGTATATATGGTGCCCAAATGTGTATTATACCACCGGTGTGGTATTTATTATTTGTCACAGTGTGATATTTTCAACACTCCCCGCACTGTGACGACTCGTAATTTTTTTTTAAAGGCACGATACCGACACATTTAATCCAGACGGGTTGGGACTCAACAAATCCCCTCTAGGTCTGACCCGAACTCTGGTACGTGGAGTAAAAACGGGACCCCACAACGGGAAACAACCCAACACCGTCAAATGGAACCTATTATAAGTAAGATTCAGTATTTAACCCGAACACCCGAACTCTAGCAATTCGGTATTTAACCATGTAAGATTATGCACTCTATGAACCTATTATAAGTTCTTATGATAATCTATTTGTGTATTTACAGATTAATGATATTGTGGATGAGCTAGAAGCTACAGAACTTTTACTCGATCCATCAGAAAAGCAGATCGGTGATGATATAATCGCACTCCTCCAAGAAGGAACAAGTTTCAGTAACTGCAGCGACACTAACGAGCTAGAATCCTTCTACCAATCCGCTACCAAGCTAGGCATCACATCATCACGAGCTGCTCTCATTGAAAGACGAGCCCTGAAGAAACTCATCGACAGAGCTCAAGCTGAGGAAGATAAACGCAAGGAATCGATCGTGGCCTATCTCCTCCATCTGATGAGAAAATATTCAAAATTATTCAGGACTGAGTTTTCAGAAGACACTGATTCTCAAAGCTCGGCTCCGTGCTCGCCGACCGTACAGTCATCGTTCGAAAATGTCCGTGCTTTCGACCGACAGCTCTCAAAGCTCAGCTCTTTTAACTTCAGACCAACTCATCGGCGATCTGGGCAGGTACAGACTTTTCTGATATGCTTGTTAAGCACCAAACCTTTACTAGTGTGTAGGTCGATCATGGGCGGGCCGGACCGGTCTTGGAGGCAAGACCGAGACCGAAATTTCGGTCTTGACATATGAGAATAGAGACCGACTTTGGCCAAAAAAGTCCGTCCGAGTCGGTCTTGCTTGATTCGGGCCGGTCTCGATCTTGGACCGAATTTTTTGGTAAAACAAAAAAATCAACAGGATTAGCAAAAAAAAATCACCGAAGTTTTGGTTTTGAACCCGCTCGCTTCTCGTCTTCCATTGCACTTCCTTATGAAACCGATCCAAGGGTTGTTGAATGCTTCAATGTCATGAATTACTAGTGTTTCAAGGGTTATGCCATGAATTTCTAAAGTTTTCTTCAAGGTCGGGCCAGACCGATCCTAGTCAGGTTTTTGGGAAAAACATTCCGAGACCGAGCCCGATCTTGAAGAAAAAAACCTGCCCGCTCGGTTTCGGTTCCAGTCGAGCTCGGTCTTGTCGGGAATTCGGTCCAACCAGTCTTTTTTTATCACCCCTAATAGTGTGACCTTAAACTGTAAATAAAAAGAATTTAAAAGTAGGGATGTGAGTGACCATTGCGCCCCTCAACTTTTAGAAGAACCCGTTCTTAGGCCTCAAAAAATGAAAACATTTTCATTATAGTCCTTTGAAAATTGTTCCAATGGTAGTTTGCTCTTACTCTAATTATTTTGCCTCCCCACTCAAATAAATTCCTGCTTTGTCCCATCTAGGTACCTAGTGCTCCAGAAGAACTTCGGTGTCCGATATCACTCCAACTTATGTTCGACCCTGTTGTGATTGCATCGGGACAGACGTACGAGAGAATCTGCATCGAGAAATGGTTCGGTGATGGCCACGGAACATGTCCCAAGACCCAACAGATGCTGCCTCACCTGTTCTTGACCCCGAACTACTGCGTCAAGGGCCTCGTGTCGAGCTGGTGTGAGCATAACGGTGTCCTTGCTCCCGTGGGCCCGCCCGACTCACTCGACTTCAATTACTGGAGGCTTGCACTGTCCGAGTCTGAGGCAATAAATTCAAGATCAGCGGAGAGTATTGGATCCTGCCAGTTAAAGGTGGTTGCCATTGATTTCACCGTAACCTAAAATCAATATAATTATCTAATATATATATGTGTCTCCTTACAAAAGGATGTAAATGCTGTGGCTTTGGAGGGGAGCGGTACGATCGAGGAGGAAGAGAGTAATTACGAGATGAGGGATGTGTTTGAGAGGCACGAGGAGTTTCTCAATGTGCTGACTGGGCACGACGATGATTTGATAAGGAAATGTGAAGTGGTGGAGCAGATTAGGGTTTTGTTGAAGGATGATGAGGAAGCAAGGACGTTTATGGGGGCGAATGGGTTTGTTGAGGCCCTTTTGCGGTTTTTGGAGTCGGGTTTACAGCAAGGGAACCTTATGGCTCAGGAAGTTGGAGCGATGGCTCTATTCAACCTTGCTGTTGATAATAAAAGGTGTCTTTTTGAACTTTAGCTTCTATCTTGACTTCCTTGTTGTGCAAGTTATTCGTCGAAAGTTCATTTGGTAACTACTAACTAGGGCTGATCATGAGCGGGTCGGGCTGGTCCTGAAGGCAAGACCGAGACCAACCTCGGTAAAAAAAGTCCACCCGAGTTGTTCTTTCTTGACTCGGTCCGGTCTCGGTCCCATACCGAATCTGCACCCAAAAAAAAAATATGAGCTCACGGTATTATTTAGTAAAAGGCGAAAGAATAGTT
Source organism: Chamaenerion angustifolium (assembly GCA_946814005.1). Classification (NCBI taxonomy): domain Eukaryota; kingdom Viridiplantae; phylum Streptophyta; class Magnoliopsida; order Myrtales; family Onagraceae; genus Chamaenerion; species Chamaenerion angustifolium. The sequence continues at coordinate 26,025,334 of OX328277.1, read as the reverse complement.
CGCTCTGAGCTTACCGCATGGCTGCGTGGTTTGTAAATTTATCAGGATGCAGCTTTTATAGATATAGAAAACCTTTCAAATTCACATTTCTTCGGTGAGGTATTATGAAAATCTCAAATCCACATTCCTTCGGTCCGGGTCAGTTCTAAACGGACTTTCGGGGGGGGAAAAAAAAAACAAAAAAAAACGAGAACATGACCGACCTTGAAGAAAAAAAAACAACTGCTCGGTCTCGGGCCGTGCTTGTCGGGAATTCGGTCCAACAATCTTTTTTTATCACCACTACTACTAACTAATTCATTGTTTTTGCCCTCAGGAACAAAGAATTGATGCTTGCAGCGCAAGTAATCCCCTTCCTTGAGGATATGATCTCCAACCAAACCTCCAAACCGTCTGCCATGGCCCTCTACTTAAACCTATCCCTCCTCGAAGAAGCCAAACCTGTCATTGTATCGGGGACAGCTGTCCCCTTTCTGTTAAACACCCTGACCGACAACTCCGACCCTCAGTGCAAGCTCGATGCCCTTCAAACCCTATACAACCTCTCCACCCACAAACCCTCCATCCAAACCCTTCTCTCCTTGTCCGATCTCCTCCCTTCTCTCCAATCAATCCTCGCCAACTCAACTGATCCCACGTGGACCGAGAAGGCCATTGCTGTGCTTCTTAACTTGGCGTCTACTCCATCAGGGAAGGAAGAGATGTCATCGAGTGCTGACCTCATCGGGACACTGGCAACTGTCTTGGATACTGGTGGGGCCACCGAGCAGGAACAAGCCGTGGTATGTCTGTTTGTTTTGTGTAACGGGAACGATAAGTGTATCCAGATGGTTCTTCAGGAAGGAGTGATTCCAGCTCTGGTATCGGTTTCAGTCAACGGGTCGATCCGAGGGAAGGAGAAGGCTCAGAAGCTGCTGTTGCTGTTTAGGGAGCAGAGGCAGAAGGACCAATCTTCACAGCACCAGGCTGAGAAGGAAGAGACTAGCCATGACAGGACCATGTCCCAGACCATGTCCATGGTGGGTCATGAGTCGAAGCCATTCTGCAAGTCGGTTTCGAGGAGGAAGATAATGAAGGGATGGAGTTTTCTAAGGAGGCATAAGAGTAGTACTGTTTCATAGGGTTGTAGTCGGTAGAGGTTACTTAACTGTTCCTCACCTGTAATATTTTTTGGCATTTGAATTAATATTTTGGTTATAAGGTCAGGGTGGAAAGATAAATGTATAGTAAGTTAGTAACTGCCCAATAATAGTGGTTAAACATGTAACTTGATTTTTCAAACATTTAGTGACCAAGGATTAAATGAAATATACATGTATACAAGAAGCCCGTCTAGCTCAGTTGGTAGAGCGCAAGGCTCTTAACCTTGTGGTCGTGGGTTCGAGCCCCACGGTGGGCGTTCTGTTTGTTTTTGCAAAAAAAACAGTAACAAGCAAATTGACACAAACCATATCATCAATGATTCAATAACCAAACAAAGGACAGAACCAACCACCTCAATTCATGTCTCCTGATTATCAACTGAAAAAAGCAGCACGAATCATTGTATTGAGTTGCCTGTCCTTTCTTTTGGTGTTCATCAACCATGCTGACTCGAACAGATGAAGATTCGGATCGATTTCTCAGTCTGATTCCGATTCTACGCCATTATCATCTTCTTGTTCGTGTTCTTTGCATTTCTCTGGGACCACTTCCATGAAAATGAACCTTTTCAGCTTCAAAAATGTTCAAATTTATCTGCATATTCCGATTCACCAATCGTGCTAGCGGCAATGGCATCGAGCGTTATATCCTTCTGGACAGGCCCGCCCTTCTCGACATTCTTCCATTCCCGAAACGCCAATACAACGGCCACCCAAAATTCCAACCACGACAAAGCACAAGAAAACAGCAGCTTCAGGATTGGAACTTCATTGACAAACACAAACAGTTTATCCACTTTGTCAGGCACTGCCTCTGCACATCGGACTAGACCATCGATCTTGTCGAACACATGCTGCAGAAAAGGAAGACTGCCCTCAGTCGCATACTCGTAGGCCATGATTCGATCGTCGGCTTTCGTCAGAAGCGATAAGAGTCGGAGCTTGATTCCACGCACGTAGGGCTCCGTTTGCAAATCCGCGAAATTTCGAAGCAGCGAGGGGATCGGACCGTCAAATTCCTGAGACTTGACGCAAAATCTATCGATTATGGAGAGAAGAGAGAGTGCGGAAGTGTGCAGCGGTAGTTTACGAGGCCTCGGCGGGGGTACCGGCGGCGATTGTCCCCGAATCAGATTTCTGATTTTGACGGCGGTGATTGAAGGGAGAATCCGTACCTGAAAAAGGAAAAACCTCACAAAGCTTGCAGCCGAACAAATGAGGTTCCAGTAGAAGCCGAGGATGCTGATTGTCAAGAAATAGAAGAATTTAAGAACCGTATTCATGGCGATGATGAGAAGAAGAAGAACGGGACTACCGACTACAGACTTGTTTACTTTATCCAATCGAACGCTTAAGGTGGAAGAGATACTGTAATTCCGGAATCGTCCTCAAACTCATGAAAATGTATCAATTAAGTCCGTTCCTCGGAACTGCGCTGAACCAGAACATTATAGAGTGCTCAAATTCTGTTCGGCTAAATCTATACAAGTCTGAGCTTAACTGAGTATTTCACCATAAAAACGTATATATTTTTATTTAACTATTTTAAATTAATGTTCTGAAAATAATTATTTTTTAGGGTTAATAATCAAATTGCTACTCCAATTTTGAACACTTTACAAATCACTACCCAAACTTCATTTTTCAAAAGGTGTTATATCAACTTTGACAATTGGGACAAATTGTTACCTTAGTTAAGTTTTCTGTTAAAAATTGACGGAAAATAATGTAACAACACATAATTTAAAAAATTAAATAATTTTTTAAAAATAGAAAACAAATCTTAAAAAAATGAAAATTATTTAGAAAAGACAGTTTTTAATATAATATATTTGTAGTGAAAAATATTAAACAAAATAAAAAAACTAATCATTTATTATTATTATTTTATTTTTAAATAAAAATATTATATTAAAATCTCTTATGTTTGCTATTAATTTTTTAGTTTTTTTTCTTCAAATTTTTCTATTATTTATAAAATAATAATATAATTCTTAAAATTATGGACCAATTATGTGTTGTCACATCATTTTTCGTCCATATCTAATGAAAAACTTAACCATGACAATAATTTATCCCAAATGTCAAAGTTTAGTTAACACTTTTTGAAAAAATAAAGTTTGGATAGTGATTTATAAGGTGTCTAAAGTTATGTAGCAGTTTGGTTATCACCCCTTTTATTCTATGAGCTCTCTTGTTCTACCCCCAATATACCTAGCATCGGATCGATCGAACAACTCAGAACTCCGACCTTTGATGAGCTGATCAAGTTCTTCTGGGACATGAAACTGTCGAAACTAGCAAATGGAGATGCAAAGCAGCGCGTGAACGGTTCATACGACTCCGCTCAATCAGTAAGAGACCCTCGAGTTCCACTCACTTCTATTAACTGAATCAGGGAAGGGGGAGTTGCTGATCGGTTCAGAAAGCTAAGGCGTGTATATGGCCGACAATGGTGCGGTGAAAAACCCATAACCATGGTTATAACCGTTACTGTTTAAAATGGTTAACAGTAACATTATGGTGTGGTGCGGTTATGGTGATGAATTTTTTTTTACCAATAATGGTTATGGTATTTGAGCTATACCTATGGTTATAACTATGGTTATTATATAAATATAATAATTAGTTATTATTAATAAACTAATATATATTAAATAATGGAAGTTAATGTACATACATGTAATAAAGAAATATGATGTTAGTTTTATATATTTTTATTGTTGACAATATAGATTTATGTATTTTTTTTAAATAAAATTTTCGGTATTTTATTATATTACATGTATGAAATAAATATGGGTATACGGGTAAAACCATGGTTAATAACCACGGTTATTTTAATGGTTATAGTATTGAAAATTGTCCCCGTAATGGTTATGGACCTATGGTATGTGGTTTAAAAATATGGTATGGTTATGATATTTGTCATACACGTACCATACCCTAACCATTGTCAGCCATAGGCATGTACATATTATTAATATATGATTGATTACTCTAAAGAAGGGATTATCCTGAAATACCTTATTCGTTGATTGCTTCTTGATATTGGTTAAGAAAAAACAGTCATCATATGGAGCATTCTCTGATATTGTTATTCTATTTGTGAAATATGTAAGAGTTGGAATTTGAATCACTAGTTGTACGGTTATATGTAGGTTCCGGGATTACATAAATTTATAGGGTATTTGAAATCGTTTACCCTAGTTGTACTTATTTGATTTTTGTCTCATTTCGTATTTTTTTAATATCTCAAAACACCTTTTTCATTAAAAACAAATTTATTCACATATAATAATAATATAGAAGGATGAACTACTTATTAAAATTTAGGTGACTTCAATCGTATTATAATTCAATTATAATATATTAAAAAGTTATACAAATTTAATTGTGATATTTTAAAAGGTATTATATAATTTTAAAAAATAAATCTGTCCATATTTGAGATTTGACGGCAGATGTTAAAAAAATTAACCAAAAATTAACAACCCCCCCCCCCCCCCCCCAAAAAAAAATAAAATAAATAAACACTACTGGGAGTTTATTAAACAATCAGGGGACTTTAGCCTAGTTTTTTAAATTTGAGAAACTATTTTGCAAATATTTTAGATGTTAGGATGCATGTGAACCTTGGCCAAAAAAGTAGGATGCAAAATAGGAGTTTCCATTTTTATAGGATACAAACGCTTATGGTCTCAACTCCAAGCATTATGTTGCAAAATGCAAAGTTTCTATTTTATTATATATATATATATATATAAATTACTATTACTATTAAAAGTTAGGGTTTCTTTTCATATCTTGTACTTGGATTGGTTTCTGCTCCTCTCTTCGCCAGTTTCTCGTTCATTGCCGTCGTCTCCCAATTTCATCCTCTTCCTCGTGGCGTCGGTCTCATAAGTTCAAATTGATGTCTGATTTCTGTATTTGACAAAGATTGTTCGGTACTACGTCAGTTGGAACCAGATTCTCCCAGTATCAAGGTTTCTATTCCACCGCCTCTCAACGTAGAGTTCGTATTCTGTCGCTTCGGATTCTTCGATTCAACAAGGTGTAGTTCTTCAATTGTTTCTTCCGTTTATAGTCATTTAGGGATATGTCGTGTCGTGATTTGATGATTGCAGTTTACAGCTTCACTCTAGCCCAATTAAAAAATTAGGGTTTCTTATCTTGTGCTTGAATTGTTTTTTGCTCTTCTCTTCGCCAGTTTCTCGTTCATTGTCGTGGCCTCCCAATTTCATCCTCTTCCTCGTCGCGTCGGTCTCATAAGTTCAGCGAATTGAACCGGATCAGCTGTTTTAAATCAAACCCTAGCAGATTTTGGTACAGACGCAATCTTCATGACTCCAAGGGTGACCGCGACGAGGGAGGGAGTTGCAGCGGGGGAGTCCCGCAAGTCCGTCGTCAGGAGTCCGGTGACGGCAGATGGGTTGGGCAAGATGGATGTGCTGTGGCTTGAGCGGAAGGAGACTGCAGACAGATTGACCGATGGCGAAAGGAGGCCCGACTAATGGCGAACAGAGGATCGGCGGACAGAGACAGACAAGCAGACTGACGATGGCAACAGATGGAGAGACCGACCAGGGAAACCGACGGGATCAGAGATCAGCTAGAGAGATTGAAGGGAACAGATACTGGCGGTAGACGACTGTGGTTACAGAGGGGTGGCTGACGGTAATCTAATTTCTGAAATTTTGATGTAAGATTATAATATTTTCTGTATTTCTCTAATCAAATTATACAAATATATAATCAAAGACAAAACCTAAATTAGGTAAATAGTAAATGACAATAACTATACAATGAATACTTTCTATCTCTAACAGCTCTAAAAGATGGACAGTGAGGATTCCAGTGAGGGTAAGAGTCTTCATGAGGAAAGGAATTTAACAGTTTGCAATCAAAGGAAAGATAGTGATAAGAGTCGAGATAGCGACAGTTTAATATGCTCTTATCTTAAAAATAAAATGGTTTTCTAATGCAGCTTATAATAGTGTTGTTCGAAAGCAAAGGCTGGCTTTAGAACTTGCTGCTGCCAAGTGAGCAGAATTTCTACGAATCCTTGGTTGAGAAGTCCCGAGGTTTGTTGAATGTTATTGATCTTTTGAGGAATATCTGAAGAAGGTAAACCCTATTTCTATATTTATTGCTGGGGTTAAAAGAAAGAACTTGAAAGGGTTTATTTTGTAATCTACCTCCTTAAATTATTGCAAGTGTAGTTTATCTCCTAAACTTTTGCCAAATTTATCTCATCATCCCTTGAATCAATTAACTTCACTAACCTAACGAGAAATACTGATGTTATCTATCTTGCAAATTTAAAATTGTATGCAATTCAACCCTCTCAGGTTGTTCCTGATAATGGCATTATCTTGGGGTTGTTGCAATGTGTTCATGATTGAGTTTTGGGTATTATTTTAATTGAAGCAGAAGGTGGAACAGTCAGCCGAACAAAAGGTGATTCAGTTGTTCGAACAGAAGCAACCATTTAAACGTGAGGAAGCTGTCAAGAAGCAGTCTATGCTCTCGAGGGAGCTTCTTGCTGTGGTGGGGGGTAGGTTTTAATTTTATCTTCATTAAGCAAATTATTCCACTCATTGATCATTTTCTGCATGTCTTTCTTTCCTCAGGTATTCCGTTAATCAAATTGGTGAAATGTCGTAGCGTATAGTTTTGATATAAGGATGTTTATAAGTTTTGGATACTAGAAATAAGATGTTTTGTGGTGTCTATTTCCATTATTTATAAGTCCATGTCCGTGGAGAATCATCACTGCACTTCAAAATCCGAGGATGTCTTCGCCACCGGAGTCTGCTTGTTGGGAGCACCTACACGGTTTGGTGGGAGCCTGCAATTATTAATACCCACAATAATGAATTCGTTCCCCTAAATTCTATAGAACCAAATACCATTAAATTTAAAAACGTATTTGTACTAAACATATTTTAATATCTAACTTCGGGTAGATAAAATTCTGTTGGACCTGAAATAAAAGTCTTGGTGGGCCAAGGCTCATCGTACTGGGCCTTAATTTTTTAAAGCCCACATGAATGTGCCAAATATTCTTCCTACACAAACTTGTCGCAGAAAAATCTATTTGGGCCTAAGCCCATTGTAACCGTCTCAGAAAGAATTTATTGGGCTAAAATCCATTGCATTTGTTACCCATACGAATGGGCCTACTATATTTCCTACACATTCGGCCCAGTAAATTTTAGTTGGGCCATAACCCGTTGAACAAGGCCCATTCCGATGGGCCAATATCATTATTCTACTGAAGTATTTCGGCCCAGTAATTTTTTATTGGGCCTGAGACTATTCTGACGGATCCAAAAGCCCATTCTATTGGGCCTGAAATTAAATTGTTACTGGTTGCAGGCCCATTGAGTTGGGCCGCATTAATATCCAAATCCGGCCCAATAGATCTATTGTTCCGATGTACACAGGATCAGGGCCCATCCGTATTGGGCCCAATAACTATTATGACCCTAAAGCCCATCGGAATGGGCCGGGTAATTTTACTGCATTTTTAGCCCAGCAAGATCCAGTTGAGCATAAACCCATTCTGGCCCAAGACCCATTTCTATGGGCACAGCAAGATTTTTGGGCCTTGTTAAAGGCCCATTATTATGGGGCAGTTTTTATGGGCCCTACAACCCATTCTACTGGGATCTCTGCTAATTGACCCATCTTGGGCCAGGTTCATTTAATGCACATCTATTGGGCATTCGCAATGGGCCGTGTGGTGAATGGCTGGCTTGAATGGGCCTAAATATGCTAATCAGTAATCGTGTATCCGATCAGGCTTTGATGGCCAACTTATTTCTGAATCCATCACTGTCACCCATCAGCTATTATTTGCCATTTCTACGCACTTCTCCATTATCTCTGTTGCGTGTGGGCACATGTAAGAACTTCTTGGTCCCAGATTTCTCTTGACGATCTGATTTCGGTTATTCCTCACCAGACCTATCAATTTATTGTTGGTTCTTATAAAATAAAGAGTTAAATAAACCCCCAAAAAAATAACAGTCCAGTCCTTGTACATTGTAACTCCCTACACAATAGTATATTAGCAATCTCTTGAAAATATATTGTAGAAATAGGCGCGGAAGCTTTGACCTCAACGCAGCATGCACCTCCCTGAGCGACTGATCCTTCTTCAGATCAACAATAAACCTTGATTCCGGAAACATTACTAAATGTGGATGTAACAAAACAACACTAAATTTTGCATCATGTTAGCAAAAACAAGACAGAGAACAAAAGATATGATTTTTTTTGTTTAATGGCAGGCGCAGCAAACCACTTCTTTTTTTGGCCAAGGCGGTACACCTCATTACACATCTAATGCACCTTCTTGAATATTCTGAAGAATCTTGGCAGCAGACTTTACAAAAGCATGCAGAGTATAACAGATTGGCTGAAAATTGTTAGGATAATTTTTTTTAAAGTGAAAGATCCATGATTTCATTGATTCATTACCTCCTCAGCATTTTAGGCCGTTCTTGCAGATGCTTCTAGTAATAGAAAATTGATCTCCTTCACAAACTGTTCTCCTACGCAAACTGTTATTCTTTGCTCACATCCCTGCTATGGGAAAAATCCGACTAATTCCCGACAAGTGCGATTGTCATGTTGGGTTCACGTGTTGCCTAGCATCCTATAACCAGATTGCAAGATGATTGAATGTTTCGCTCTGAAAAAAATGATATATCTCAATCTCGCTATAATAACACACAACAAGGGATCGAATTTAGAAAAAGGGGCTAATTAAAAATTGGGTTAATTACCTCAACCGTTACCTATGTTTGGCCCATGTGATTAAAAGGTTACTCATCTTTTTTTGTGTAGCTGAAACGTTACTTAAGTTTGAAGATGTGACTGAAAGGTTACTCCGTGAACTTCCCGTCCAATCTGACCGTCAAAGAGGCACGTGCACAGCACATGACCTAATTAAAATTATTTGAAGACATTTGTAAGGACAATAATGCCCCCTGTCACATTTGAACTTCCCGACTGGTTTATTCTCAGGCATCTCGACTGGTTTATTCTCAGGCATTTGAACTTCCCGACTGTCAAGCTGCCCTCCGTCAAGGGTCGAATCAAGCAGTAGTTCCTTCGTAATCGAGATTCAGCCACTCCAATCATCACCATTTTCACCGCCCCCAGCCCTTTTGTTGGCTCTGCCGGAACTCGCCATAGCGTAGCGATTCGGTCATGGCTAGGTCTGTCCGCTCAAATCTCCGTCGTCTTGTTCAGTCAACATGAATTTGCTGCTTCATGTGTCCTCCAAGCATACTGCAGGGGTACACACTGCCTTCTCATTACCACTTCTTATTGCTGGTTAACTCTTTGAGAACATGATTGTGAAGGGCCTTCGTGAATGTGGCATGGGGCTTATTTTAGCCATCCACTAGCTGAAAACTTAGTATCCATCAGTTGGAAGAAAACTTCGCTACCATCTAGTTGACTCCACTGAGTGTTCGCCCACTTTAGAATAATTTTGTGCCTTCATCCTTCTGTCCTGTTTAGATAAACTTTTTGGTCTAAGTAAACTAATCCTTGTCTACTTTGCTTAAGGATGCCTGGCAAGGCAGCTATTTGAAGTGAAGCGGAAGACAGCTGCTGCTGTGGTAATACAAAAGTATGTCCAGGGATGTCTGTTAAGGCGGGCTTATACACAACTGCGTAGTGCTGCCACAACCTTGCAGTCAAATATTCGAGGATACACAGTGAGACATACTTTTCTATTATTGTATTTCTATTATTGCCATACTTTTCCCTGGACATCTTGTTAAGAAAAGATTAGATGTCTGGATGAACCGTTCGTTGGCAATGTCTGGACATCTTGTTTGCAGTCTCTCTGAAGTTTGCAGTTCGTTTTTCATACAGGAATTTGCTTGCCTGTAAGAGGAAATGTCAGCATCAAGGTCTAAATCAAAGGACAAAAAGGCAAGCAATGAGATCACAAAGAGAAGTCATCTAACACCCCTGTCCGCCTGCAGACACCACCACCAGCGAGGGTGATCTTGAGAATGCAGCAGATCATACTCGCACTCCACAGGGAACGAAGTCGCCAATCATTGAGCTGTCTCCTTCTAACAGTCCATCATAATAGTTGAACCACATGAGTTAAACAACGGTATTCAAATAAAAGAGGAACGCAAATATCATTATTTAACGGCAGATGAAAACTCAATCATTACTTAAGATATTAGAGTTATACAATTGCACCAAAATAGACAATTCAAGCCATAATTGAATTCCAAAATAGACAATTCAAGCCATATCAATAACAAATGCATCAGATTACTTCTGAATCCATCAAAATTGAAGGCACATAAAGAATCGTAATGAATTGTGAGAGAATTTCCATGAATCATCAGTGACGCTGTCCATGGTCCCAGGCTCCAGATCTGCCCGTCCGAAGACGAAGTTGTCAAGCCTGAAGATCTGCCCGTACGGTCCAGATCTGACGCTGTCCATGGTCCCAGGCTCCAGATCCATAAGCACGGCGCGAGGTACGAACCTTCAACGTCAGGAAGAATCCAACAATTGACATCAATACCAACCAACAATTCTCTCCCAGTTGCAACTTCAACCTAATTTTCGTCTCAGAGAAAAAGATAGCTAACGGGAGATTTGTGGGCAGCAGGGGAGACGAGCAGCGGCTGTGCAGAGAGACCGCCATGACCGTAGAAGATGTGAAGACTGAATGAGCTTAGGGCTGAATGAGCTTAGGGGTAGTTTAGGAACTTCAAATTACAAGTTAATCACGTGACAAGCACATGTTACTACTTAACGGGAAGAAATAACGCCAGTTAGGTGATAGTAACGGTTCAGTCACATGTGTCAACTTAAGTAACGGTTGAGCTCAAGTTTGAACGGTTCAGTCACATTGTCAAACATAAGTAACGGTTGAGGTAATTAACCCTTAAAAATTTGTACCTTTATGAGAATTTTTCTGTGAATGCATGTGTGTCACGAAGTTCACACCTTGTGATGCATAATAAGAACTCCAACTGCCCCTCGGTAGTAAGAAAGAACGCGTGATAGATCTAAAGGATTTCTTGTCCAGCCTGACATAAACAAGACAAGGATTAGAATTTAACAGAAATATCAGTTTCAGATATTAGACTCCTTCTTAACGGTAATTAAAACATAAGCATAACTACAAGTTATCACGGACATATTACTTCACCGAAATTTATCAGCACAAAACTAGGTGTTTTAAATTGGAGACCAACTAACACGATGTAAACTACTTAATGCAAGAAAATGATTATTTCATACCTCACATGTTGATTCCACAAAGTTCATTAAACTCAAAGTGCAGGTCAATAATAATTATATTTGAGTGAATTGTAACCAATAGCTACAACTAATAACTCAAATATACGAGAATTTTATCATCTTTGTTCTCCTGGTCCTTCAGTTTTAGATGCATTCTTACTGGCTAATGGCCCATTTAATGAGTGTACCCTCACAATTAACCTTACACTTCAGCCATACAACTACAATCTTTCTATGTTTCTTCCTCAGTTAACTGTTCAAAAGATTTAATCGTTACTGCCAAAATTACCTGAGATAACAATGACAATTTTTTTTAATAGAGAAATAAGAATGACAATTATGAACGTATGGACAATTGTTTTTTAAAGTATTATGTAAACTGAGGGGCAAATGCCGAATATCGCCTCAAAATTGAGTTGCACAAAAAATGCTAGCCTCATCGAATGAGTCACACCTGACATGTTATCATTTACAATGCTCCAATGAAAGATTTAATCATACAGAAAAGAGAAATTTGGCAAACCTACTTCTTAGTTTCTAGTGAACCCACTAGCATAAAGGAACGCAATCTATTTGTTGTTTATGTCTTAGCAAGTGTCTGATTTCTATGCCTTGTGGGCATGCTGCAAGTTTTCTCTATCAGACATCAATATTCTAGAGAAGGTGGTACTCTTCTTTTAATAAATCTATCTTTTGCACCTTCTTGGTACCTTCTTAATGGTATATCTAAGTTTACTACTAAAAGATAGAACTTCTAAGAAGTAGCGATTTAGGTAGTATCAACTCATAGGCCTTGCACAGTTGCACCAAAGGACACTAGACATTAAAGATATTGATGCATATGACCAACTTTACTGAGGTGCGCCAAGGTGTGCGCAACAAAGTGCACTGAAGGGTCTGTGCCTCGCCTCACGCCTAGTCGCATGAGGCGAGCGCATTTCACAATGTTGATATGAACTCCATTTATACAATTAATGAAACGTGCCGCCTTATCGGAAGGGAACTAGTTAGACTAGTTATTTCCAACCCAAGAGCAGACTGATCAGTTCATGGCATTTCATATCAGAAACAGTGGTTGTAAAGCATTTGAATTCTTGATACTATCTATTCAATCAAGGTAAAGTGCTAATTATCTTGCATACTGGCATATTCAATCGTAAAATCAATTAATCTTAATTAACCGGACACATCTTGTAGCAGGAAATGCGTAAGATAACATATATTCTAAACAATCGAGTATAACTGACAGAAACAAAGTTAAATATGAAGCAGCATCAGGAGAAAGACACATATATTAGATTACCGTGTCCCAAATCTGACGCTTGATAGGGCGGCCATCTATGGTAAACATGCGAGCACCGAATTCAACACCAATGGTGAGATCATTCACTGCCTGGAATCTCCTCAGAGAATTGCAAGATTTTCTAGAACCTGCAAAGTTCCGCATCTAATCAGTGACTCCAAATTTAGAACAGACCATTTGTATCGTAAGGGTTTCGAAAAACGGAGAAAGCAACGAGACCTGTGTCGCTGATGATAATGTATCAGAAGATGTAATCGTAAGACATATCCGAAGCGCTTCCGCCGGCAATCGGACGCGTAGAGAGGGCTAGCAAATCTCCGAGAAAGAGAGAGAAAGGGTGAAGACTATAGAGTCGCTCCGTCTACATGGTGAAGTCGGATTGAAGAAATGAAACTGGAGTTCGATAAAATGCAACGATTTTCCGTCTTTTCAGCGAGGAGATTACTTGTTATTGCATACAAGTCATAATCATTCAGGAATAAGTCATCTTAATCCTTGAACTCCCAAGAGTATATAATTTTATCCTAAACTTCTCCAGTTTTGGCAATTTTGCACTTCCTTGACGATTTGTAGTTGACGCCATTTAGATGTGGATCCCTAGTTAGATTTATCTTCCTTGAATCGCAAGAAACCGAACTAACTTGAGTCGTTTACGAAGGTTGGTTCGGTTGAAACAGTGATCGAACAACTTAATACGTAATCGATACTCAGATGAGAAAAATCGAAACACTAGCCATTATTAATAGGGAAAAATATGAAAAATATGTAATATGTTTGTCCAATGTTGTGAAAGCGACACATTTGTTGTTTTTGATGCAACATGTTTGTTGTTGTTGGTTTTTGATGCAGTCGTTTAGCTTCCGTCCAAAACAGTCGTTAAGTGCTCACATGCCTTGAACGTGACCTGGAATTCCTCAAATGTCCCTGTCTTGATATCCAGTTGTTTAGCTTGTTCTTCGTTCTTTGTCATCAATCCATTCATCCATGGGGAGGCAACGATCTCTGAGATCCATTCATCCATCGGGATTGAACCAGCTATAGCTTTGGCGCCTCCCTCTGCCACCTTTGCCTCCGTCATTGGGCCCCGCACCTCCTCCATTTCCCTATCTAAGGTAATCTATTTCCCTATTTCGACTTACAGATTCTGCAATATTGATTCCACACCCAGATGAATGGTGCTTCTCTTTTCTATCAAAAGATCCATACGTATCTCTTTCGTGGCCTTCTTTGATAATTCCGAATTTATATAGATTCTTAAAAGCATTTCGAATGACAGGTTTTTCCGTTGATTGATTCTGTTCAGTTCTGTAAACTATCAAACATATGTATCCTTGATTCCTCACCGATGATATCATTCGTTGTATGTTTGTTTATGGATTCGTAGCGAATGGATTTTCTCTGAGTGCCTTTCTTCTGGAAACGTAGATTGTAATTTTGAAATCGTTTCTACTAGATTATAATATCAATAAGAGAAATTATCGCTCTGGATATTGTTTTTACTAGATTTCCGGTTCAAAATTGTCTCTATTACATTGATTGATGATGAACATGATTTCTCGTTTTGACCAACTCTTTAAAGATTGCGTTGTCCTTTCTTGAAGATGGTAAGTGCAAAATTATTTATCATGATGAACAGAGAATAGAGATGGTATTTTCTCTTTTTATTTCCTGCCTTGCTACAAAATAACAGTGTTTAATGGCGTCCAGTTGTCGTAATATCTATCTGTTTGTGCTCTGGTTGTTGGTTATGCAGTGCAATGCCCACCTTTACAACTATAACTTTTGAAAGGATGTTAGAACCTCAAGCATCTAAATCACTTGAAGTAAGAGTGAATAATTCACATTCTAAACCACCACTTCCAAAATCAAAGCTTGAGAGATGACGTAGCACATCAAGTGCAGAAAGGAGATCAGTTCGACGACCCTGAATTTAATATACAAATAAAACCACAATTATTAACAAAAAAAGCATCCTAAAACCAATCGAAAATAATAATTGATAATTTTTTTATTTTTTTTGGCCACATAACGATTCATTCATATCAAACGGTAGAAACAATCGAGTTCGGAATAACAATACAATCCGCGAAAATAAGAGAGGACAGTGGGGTTGGGGTGAAGACACCCAATCCGATGGACACAACCCCGAAACTACATTCTTGGCTAACCAATCCGCGCAAACATTAGCGGACCTAGGGATGTGAACCCACGTTACCTCCGAAAAAGCCGACACTAAGGAGGTAACGTTAGACAAAATTGGCTCAATCCTCCAAGAGAAATCCTTCCGAAGAAGGTGGTTTACAACACCCAAGGCATCCGTCTCGAAGATGACCCGCGACCATCCTTTGTCAATCGCCAATCGAACCGCTCTGAGGACCGCCCCCGCTTCAAGCTCCTCTACCGAACCTCCCGTCCTTGTTTCGGCCAAGCCTCCACGAACCGTGCCCGAGCTATCCCGCGCAATGACTCCAATACCCCCGAGACCCGATCCTCCATGGCAAGAAGCATCGCAATTGATAATTTTTCTAAACCCAGAATTTATCTGAACTTTTCTCTCCCTTTCCAGTCGTATATATTACAAGATTCCTGACTCTCGTACGTATGTGAAAGAGACATTTACACTGAACTGAAATCATGGACCAGTAAATGCACACGTGCCTTTGTATCCAATCCAATCTATAGTCTATTACCGCTCCTTTTATTATTTCCTGGATCTATATTTATAAACCAGTTATAAATATATATTCTAGCACGTCGAACACGTGGTCTATTCATGATATTTACATGTTAAAGTCAATAAATAATATGTAAATGAATCAAGAATTATTAGCATGTTATATTGATTGGTTGGTAAAAGTTATATTTCCGTTTTTTTGCTAAAAATGTATTAGTCGTAGTCTAAGGTAACAAGTCGTGCCATTCTGCTTTTATGGTATGTTAGTTATTTTTTTTTTAAATTTAGATGAATAATGATTAATTAAAAATTAAATAATATATCTATTAAAGAAAACTTAGAGTAAGTATTTAAATTATGATGCAAATATTATTGAATTTAAACTTATGACCAAAAGCTTTGTTATACGTTGGAATTTAAATTTTTGATTAAAAAAAACAATTTAGATCATTTAAATTGAAACTCAACACTGTAAAAAAAATAATTTTTAGTTAGGTATGTAATTAATTTTTTAATCTAATATCGTTTGACCTATAATTTGACGAAAGAACAAAATCATTTTGGTAAAATTGAATTCTATACTTACTAAAAAAAATTAAAGTAAGTAGATAATTGAATTGCAATATAAATGACATTAATGATATTTAGTTTCGACTTTCAAACTAATTATACAGTACGATCATTCTGAAAGTCGACACTCAGCACTTTTAACACCATTTATGTCACAGTTCAATTATCTACATATCGTAAAATTTATTTTTTTTGAGTAGATATACAATTAAATGTATCACTTAAAAATCATTATTTGGCGATTGATTTAATTATGTAACTAACTAAGTAGGTAGAAGATTTAATTGGTATGCAAATGCAACGCTTTAAAATAATATGTTGACTGTAAGTATTTTGTGTGATATAATAAAATAAGAGTAAGTAGATCACACGCCATGCCCTGCATTGACTTATATTAACTGGACTTATTATTAATAATTAATTGGTATGGTGATACACATTAATTTTGCACTTAAACGGTAAACAAAACTAATCCATATATATTAATTTAGTTAGATTGTGTAAAATTAAGATAAGTAAATTTTTAAGATATTTTCTTATTTTTAGTGTCGAATTCATAATTTCTAATTATTAATATAAAATATATAATTCTCACTCGTAGGTTGGTATAATAGGTGGTATAATATGTAAATTAGTTTACAATCTTTTAAAATTTTACATTCATTTTATAAATAAATTACAAAATTTCATTGATTTCTTCTTATTTTTTATTTGAAATTTTTCAAGTTATACCACAGCCACCTAAATAAATAAATAACAGTTTATTTATCTAGTTTCATGCCAAAAGATAAATTAAATTAAATTAATTTTTTTTATATATCCATGTCGAAACGACGACGATTTATTACCTCGGTGTTTATTTAATGAATTTTGTCTGAACAGAGAGAGCGAGAGAGAGCTTTTCCTTCTGCAACCTTCGTTATCTGAACTTGAAGACAAAGAAGCTGAAAGAAGATTAAGCAAATCTGTGGTGGCTGTGGAACAAAATCTGAATCGCCAATTACGGATCAATGTTTGCGGTCAAGCCACTCTCCTCTCTTAAGTCAAACCTCTCCGTCGCCTCCTTGCGGAGACCTCCGATCGTGCCGGGACTCGGAGCTAACGTCCGCCGTATTCGGAGACCAAAAGTCAACGGTGGTGGTTCGATCAAGGCTGTGATCAGCAGCGGTGACCAGGCAGTGGAGACTGACGCGGTGAAAGGAAATGGCTTACCGTACTCTCCTTCTTCGAATTCAAACACCGTTGACTTGAAGGTGGTGCTGACTGTGCGGAAGAAGATCAAGCAGCGGTTAGTGGACAAGATCGAGGATCAGTTCGAGTCGTTCATCAACGGAATCGGTCGTGGAATCTCGCTTCAACTTGTCGGTGAGGAGATTGATCCAGGTGAGTCACTGAATCGTAGTGTAATATACTCTCCACGGCTGAAAAACACCACGACTTTGGCCGCACACGGCGGAAAAACAATCGTTCAAATGCTACCTACCAGTGTATCGTACCACGTTGTGATCTCAGATTTCAATTATTGGTGTCCTTCATAGTGGACCAGTTTCCACTAACATTGTTTGTCCTCTTCCTAGCAATATTGTTTTCAAATATTTAGTTATTTAACTAATTAATTATGGATTAGCTGATGCATTAAATTACCATCTTCTTACAGATACTCAGTCGGGAAAGATGGTTGAATCCGCCGTGAGGGGGTGGGTGTCGCAGCAATCGGAGCAGCCGTATATCATACAATACGCAGCCGATTTCACCGTCGCTAAAGATTTCGGCCCTGTTGGTGCAGTTCTTGTCACAAATCTTCACGGCAAGGAATTTTACTTAGTAGAGATCGCCATCCATGGCTTCGATCAAGGCCCGATCTACTTCCCCGCTCACACTTGGATCCACGCGCAGAAACATAATCGCGAGAGCCGAATCATCTTCCGAAATCAAGTGAGGATGAAATCATACCATATTTTGTTTGAAATATTTGAATTCTAGCTGCCTAAGCAACTGCACTGTCGCCTTGGATTAGGTTTATTTGCCGTCGCAAACTCCTCCAGGGCTTAAAGATCTCAGGCGAGAGGATTTGGCGAGTGTTCGAGGTGACGGACAAGGGGAGAGGAAGGCTCATGAACGAATTTACGATTATGCCCCTTATAATGATTTAGGCAATCCTGATAAGGGAGAAGAGCTTGTGAGGCCCGTTTTAGGAGGTGAGGAAAAACCTTATCCTCGACGATGCCGAACTGGGAGACCTCCAATGAGGACTGGTACGTAATTTTACAAAGTTTAGAACATTGTCTTTGAGTCAGGTATTTTTTCTTGTTAAATATAACCTCCTAAATTCATAAACTCTACGTTGATTTTAAAATTTCCCCTTAAATCTTTAAGACTTATAAACTTTATGGACAATGTCATATTTTATTTTTTATTTTTATTATTTTAGGGTTAAATACGACATTGCCCTCTAAAATTTACGCCGATTTTAATTTTTTCCCTTAAAGTTTAAAATCTCCCCTAATGTTTGGAAATGATGAAAAATCTCCACTAAAAGATTATTTGTTAAGGAAAATATTTCATCATGTTCAAACATTATGTAACTTTAAAGCTTAAGGGAGAATTTTAAATAGGGTAAATTTTATGGATTAATGTCGTATTTTAATCATACTTTTAAGCTCTAATTTTCAAATTTGCACTTTTTTCGAGGGAAAGTCTATAATAGATCATTGAATTTTTTCAAAAACTATATACTTTAGTTTTTTTATTTAGGAAAGTATGTATAAAAAAAAATATTTGAAAAAAATAGATATACGCGCACCCCAGAACGCGCCTTTTGACAATATGCGCACCCCCAGGACGCGCTAATTGCATAGGCGCATGTTGGGTGTCTCCTTTTTTTTTTATAAAAAAAAATTTGTTCTATAATGACGACTCGATGTTTAATTAAAAATAAAATTATGTATCTATTAAAAAAAAATTTAAAAATTATAGTAAGTAGATATTTTAATTGCGATTCAAATGATGCAAAAAATATTAAATTTGGATTTATGGATTGCCTGTACGGCATGCCGTAAGTTGAGATATGAAAATTTGACTTAAAAAATATAACTCGGATCATGTAAATCCAAACTCAACACGGTTAACGTCATTTAGGTCGTAAATCAATTATCTACGTAGGATAATTTTTTTGATTAAAAATACAGTAATTTTGTAACCCCACATCATTTACACCCAAATTTGACCGAAATAAGTAAATGCATTAGGTGAGAAATTTAATTATATACTTACTCAAAAAAAATAAAAAAATTACGGTGCGTAGATAATTTAATTACGAATTAAATGACGCTAACTATGTGTTAATTTTTGACTTTTAGACTGACTGTATAATACGGTACGTAAAAAACTCTACATACGATACAAAAACTTCCAAATAGTGTTTTGCACAGTAAAATTACTGTTTACACAGTGATTAAACAGTAATTTTACTGTGCAAAATACTATTTGTAAGTTTTTGTATCATATATAGAGTTTTTTACGTACCGTATTATACAGTCAGTCTAAAAGTAAACAATTAACGCATAGTTAACGTAATTTAATTCGTAATTAAATTATCTACGCACTGTAATTTGTCCCATAGTTTTTAAAAAGTTGAATTTGACCCTATACTTGATCATGACTAAAAATCTTGATTGAATGAATACTTCATAAATTTTTTAGATCCATCACTGATTTTAACGTGCTTTATTTTTTAAAGATAAACGATGCGAGAGTCGAATCGAGAAGCCGCACCCCGTTTACGTCCCTCGGGACGAAACCTTTGAGGAGATCAAGCAAGCCACATTTGCTGCAGGAAGATTAAAAGCTTTACTCCATAACCTCGTACCTCTAATATCTTCCTCAATCTCGACCTCCGAGATTTCTTTCAAGTGTTTTTCGGAGATCGACCGGCTCTACACCGACGGTCTCATCTTGAAAGACGAGGATCACAATGGAGCTGCCGGGAACCCGATTTTGCCGAGTGTGTTCAAAGAGTTGTTGACGGAGGGTACCCGGTTGATGAAGTACAAAATCCCAGCTATCATTTCAAGTAATACTGCTTCTGTTAATCTAATTTTCGTAATTTTTCCGAATGTTTGAACTTACATGATGATGGTAATTGCACTCATTAGGGGATCGGTTTGCGTGGTTACGAGATAATGAATTCGCGCGTCAAGCTCTAGCCGGGCTTAATCCAGTCAATATTGAACTGATTAAGGTATATATATGCTCAACTCCTGTATTACTAAATACTCTTATGTCACGTTTTCTTTTTAGATTATAAGAAATGCTTGAGTTCCTCTTTTGTGTATCTGTAAAGGAATTTCCTATCACGAGCAAGCTCGATCCTGCTGTGTACGGTCCTCCAGAATCAGCACTTACAAAGGAAGTGATCGAGAAAGAACTTGACGGAATGAGTATCGAAGAGGTAATAGCTTAATTTTGGGTCGGGATCGTTAAAATTAATATCAATGAGCTACCTGAACTTTGTACGTTTTGCAACGAGTTATCCGAACTTTAAAAATTCAAAACTGGCTACCCCAACTTGGATGAAGGTGCAAATAGCTACCTCCGTTCAATTTACCGTCAACTATTGATAGAATTTCATCGGAAATTCGTCAGAAATTGGACGGAGATAACTATTTGTATATTCGTTCAAGTTGAAGTAGTAATTTTAAATTTTTAAAGTTCGAGTAAATTATGGCAAAACGTCCCAAGTTTGTTATTTAACCCTAAAATTCGTCCACTCAAATATCGCACTTTGTTTTATGAGGTAGTCCAATTATACATTTAATACTAATATTTTAATTGCATACTGCAGGCTATTGTAGAGATGCGTTTGTTCATAATTGACTACCACGACCTGATTCTACCATTTGTCTCCAAAATCAACTCTTTACCGAACCGCAAGGCTTACGCATCGAGAAGCGTCTTCTTCTATAACCGATCCGGATTTCTGAGACCGATAGCGATTGAGCTCACGCTTCCTCCGACGGATTCTTCACCGCAGAAAAAGCACGTCGTCACGCATGGTAAGAGTAACACGTCACACTGGACATGGAAACTAGCCAAAGCTCATGTCTGCTCCGTCGATGCCGGAGTCCATCAACTAGTGAATCACTGGTAAATAAATCTAATACTAATATTTGGGGTTGATTACGTACCAAACTTGGATAAATAGAAGAAAAAATATATACTGAAACATTGATTTGGATCAAATCTTAGACCTGAACCTCAATCATGACTTATTTGTGGAATATTACATGTTTGTAATTTTTTAGGTTGAGAACTCATGCGTCGATGGAGCCGTATATTATCGCGACTCATCGGCAGCTGAGCTCAATCCATCCGATATATAAACTTCTTCGTCCTCATATGCGTTATACGTTGGAAATCAATGCGCTTGCTCGACAGAGCTTGATCAATGGAGGGGGAGTCATCGAGGCTTGTTTCAGCCCAGGAAAGTACGCCATGGAGCTCAGCTCTGCAGCGTATAAGAAAAACTGGCGGTTCGACATGGAGGCTTTACCGGCAGATCTACTTAGAAGGTAATAATAATAATATTACGTCAATTTTAAAATTCTCCCTTAAAGTTTTCCATAATATTTAGAAATGATGAAAAATTCTCCCGGAAAGAGCGTCTGACACAGGTAGATTTTTCATCATTTACAAACATTAAAACTAAAGAGAACTTTAAATTTTAAGAGAGAATTTTAAAATCGGCGTAAATATTAGAAGACAATGTCGTATTTTACCCTAATAATAATTTATATAACATCACATTAATTGATTTTAATGTAATTTGTGTCGATTCAGGGGTATGGCAGTCGAAGACCCTTCGGCACCACACGGGCTTCGTCTCTTAATAGAAGACTACCCTTATGCAGCTGACGGTCTTCTTGTATGGTCGGCCATAAAGGAATGGGTTGAGTCCTACGTGGGCCACTTCTACTCAGAACCAGGTTCGATCAAATCCGATGTAGAGCTCCAAGCATGGTGGGACGAGATAAAGAATAAGGGTCATTGCGACAAACGAGCCGAGCCATGGTGGCCTAAACTAAACACCAAAGAGGACTTAAGTGGCATCCTAACCACCATCATCTGGACTGGTTCAGGACAACACGCGGCCATAAACTTTGGCCAGTACCCTTTCGGAGGGTACATGCCCAACCGACCGACCCTAATGAGGCGTCTCATGCCTGAAGAGGGTGACACTGAGTTCGAAACGTTCATCATGAACCCACAGTTGACCTTCCTGTTGTCACTACCGACCCAGGTCCAAGCCACCAAGGTCATGGCGGTTCAGGAGACTCTCTCAACCCACTCAGGAGATGAGGAGTACCTGGGTAAGGTGAACCCAATGCAGAGACACTGGATCAACGACTCCGAAGTTGTTCATCTGTTTGAGAAATTCTCTGACAGGCTCAAGGAGATCGAGAAGATAATCCATGAGAGGAATCGGAATCTGAAGCTCAGTAACCGAAGTGGGGCTGGGGTGCCTCCGTACGAGCTTCTAGTACCCTCATCGGGCCCCGGCGTCACCGGTCGAGGGATTCCCAACAGTATTTCCATTTGAAATGTGCAAAACAAGTGAATAAAGATATTACTACATACAATTCTACTAATATGCAGATGAGTTCCATCTAAATCTCAACCAGTGCTTGACAAATCATTAATGTTTTCAGTGTACATTTGATAATCTGTCGTCAAATGAATGATTAATTTACAACAGTACATACATCAATTAACCTTTTCAGAAAAATGTTCAAATCAAATGCACTTGAAGGTTTTTAAAAATTTTGTAACATATGAAACAGAACATAATTACCAGCTTGCCTTTGAGCTTGTTTATACTATCCATTGATGTAATACTATGATGCCAAGGTGACTAAATGGCCAACAACTGCAGTAACTATTCCGAGCAATCCACCAGCAACTACCTGAAGTTGGAGTAACAGCAATTTGATCCCATTAAGGAAGTAGAAAATCACAAACTAGGGCACGGTGAAAAATTCATAACCATGGTTATAACCATTACTGTTTAATGTTGTTAACCGTACTATTATGATGCGATGCGGTTATGCTGATCTACCCATAATAGTTATGATTATGATATTTGAGATATAACCATGGTTATTATATAAATATAATAATTATTTATTATTAATAAACTAATATATACTAAATAATTGAAGTACATACAGATTGTACAGCACTATAAAAAGAGTTATATCACTCTTTTTAAAGACGTCAAACCGTCAATTAATAAATGATGTTAGTTTTATATATTTTTATTATTGGTAATATAGATTTATGTATTTTTTTAAAATAAGATTTTCGGTCTTTTATTATATTACATGTGTGGAATGAATATGGGTATACGAGTAAAACCGTGGTTAATAATCACATTTATTTTAATGGTTATGGTATTAAAAATTATACCCGTAATGGTTATGATTATGGTATGTGATTTAAAAATATGATATAGTTATAGTATTTGTAATACCCGTACCATACCCTAACTATCGACAATCCTATCACAAACTACACTATTTTTTATACCGTTATAGAGCATATGGTAATTAAGTAGCATTTCTATGCTATATACCTGGGGAGAGTTTGGCTTTCAGCAATAATAATAACACTAACAGCAGTAACTTTCTATCTAAGGACTAGGGGAAAGTAAAAGAGCTGACCGACCTGTGTAGGGGTATGGCCAAGAAGTTCGCGCAGAGGCCTGCTCTCAGCAAGAGGATGTTCAGCAGGAAGTTCATATACAATTTGATTTAACACCTAAAATGAAGAAAATTTTCAAATCTTAAAACCCATAGAGATGTCTGACAGGAATTTCTAATTACAATTCACACTATTTTAGGTACTTCAGAGTAGTTGAATTGCCACCTTTATGCAATCAGTGAATAGCTTGAAAAAGAGTTATATCTTCGAGCTAAAACAATTTGGATGTAAATTAACCTTCAGTAGTTCAACTATAATTGTCTTTGGCAATGTGAACACTAAGATAAAGTGATCGCATTTTCATGCCAAATTTCTAACCGGGCACTACATAGCCAATTAAGCTTTCGTAATGGAGGTTCGGAAGAACAAAGGAAATCACGAGGAAGAAATGTACTATTCACCTCTGCTTGACGTCCAGCCTGTAGTCTCACACCAGTAGCATCATACATCACCTGCATCAGAGACTCTATTTCATAAGCCTATCAACTAGAACATAGAAAGAAGCAAAAGGAAAACAGGAGGAGAAATATGTCTAGTATTTATGTTGCTCAATGAATGACATAGAGATCAATATCACCAGAAAGCATTTTTTTTTTTTATAATGTTTCAAGTGGTAATTATATTTTCTTTTTACTCAGAGGAGCCTGAAGATACGAAAGGGTCCACGAGCCAAAAAGAGTTTTTACCACATGAATGAATTTGAGAAGCTATTCACATTCTCACTGTCTAGACTTTGCGGAAGGTTACATGTTATTGTCTGCGCAACAAAGAAGATTCTAAGAAGACCACACTTACAACAGATGCTAAGATGAAAGCAGTGGCGAAGAGTGGTCCTCCAAAGCTTTCTTGTAACCCAACAGCGGCAGCAAGAGCAGTCACTGTAGCAGAATGTGATGATGGCATACCGCCAGAACCAACCAAACGCTTCAGATCCCATCGCCTTTCTTTGTACCTGCATCTATCAAGCTTGCAATTTTTTAGGATATCCGATTCTGCAAGATCCATGAACCATGCAATTACTTTAACCAAGGGAAAAGTTTGTAGCTACAAAAGTATGGTTTTGCTAGGTTAGATTAAAGATTAATTGCTCAATATAAAGAGATTAATGATTCAACTCAATCCTCCCTGCTATTGCCTATATAAAAATTACGAGCAAAAGGAAGTTGAACTATACAAGGCTAGAGGATGAAGCATAAAGAGGAGTTGAATGGACGATAGAAGAGGTACTGATTCATTAAGCAGCTTATCATCTCCTCGATGCACTATCATTACTCCAGAACAAACTGCAACGGACTATTCCAATCAGACAGAAACCAAACCCCAAGAATGATACATAGCTAGCAAAAAAAAGTTCAGATGTTCTTCGAGCTGTCGTTTCCTGGAAAGCTAATTATTCATTATCTCAAGGTTGAATGGAACAGAAAAAGAACACCTAGGGCATAGTTTACTCGGGCCATTGAAGCACAGGAATTGATAATACTCTGTCATCAATCAAGCGCTACCTTAATTCTTACCTCAATCTCCTGGAACTCAATAACCGCAAACCACACCGACAAAATTTTATAGCTAATGATACAAAGACTTACTCATCAGGAACATAATCACATTTACTAGGTATGGAATTATTATGACAGAACCAACGAAAATACAATGAGCAGATAGCAAGCACAATTAGCTTAATCCTGAAGTAAATTAATTGAGCAGTAAAAGGAAAATGAAAGGTACCAGGACGTAAAAAGCTTGATGAACTGAGCGATCGCGAAGGCGAAAAATGCAGAGATGAGGGGATAGTTGTTGATGATCGAGGAAGATGATGATGGATTAGGAGAATCTTGCGCCATGTCTCTCTTTCAATCCAATCCACCAGCAAGATAGTACCGGATCCGCCTTCAATTTTCCTTCGTTTCACCACCAGTGATCTGGAGGAGGAAAACGGTTGGGTTCAGATATATGATGACGCGGAAGAAGAAGCGTATGGATTCTTCTACTGATTCCTTCTTCTTCACCGAACAGTCTACGACTTTGCTTTCTCTCGTGATTTCTCAGAATATATACGAACACCATCAATCATATATATATTTTTTTCCGTCTCGTCTCGAATAGAAGTTTAGACTATGGGTCCTCCCCCTCCCCTACCTAATCAACTTGTTAGTTAGGTTAATTACCGAGACCTAATTGAACTTTAGACATTTTGTAACGAGTTAACCGAACTTTAAAAACTCAAAACGGACTATCTTCGTCCAATTTACCGTCAACTGTTGACAGAATTTTAGCATAAATTCGTCAGAAATTGGACGAATGTGGCTATTTGCACCTTCGTCCAAGTTTCCAAGTTGATGTAGACCGTTTTGAATTTTTAAAGTTCGAGTAGTTGGTTGCAAAACATCCAAAGTTCAGGTAGGCTCATTGTATTTAACCCTATTAATTATATAACTAAGTATTAATTAACATTATATTTTAAAAAAAATACTAATATATATTTACATATGTGAGTCACTTGCCTTTTTAACAAAAAAAAATATAACTGATAAAGAGAACAAGAACAAATGACAACATTCGTAAAAATAAAGTACATTCGATACACATTAAAAAAATATATATTATTCAATTACATAGATCAAACTTAAGGATGTATTGAACCTATTAACCCAAAAAAAATAATACAAAACTGAAAATAACAACAATACAAAACTTTAAAAGAAACAACAAAAATAAAGCAAACCATATAACTAAAAAGAGAACCAACATTTAATATGTCATGACAAGTCAACAATCTATATATTCAAAATAAAGGTTATTTCGATCATTTGCTATTAAGTATTATTTTATTTCAAATTTAAGGTCATTATCAACTAATACATAACTAATACATATATATTTATTAATAAAGTTCACTATTTGAATCAAATACCAGTAATATTAGCTAATCCATCCTAATGATATGTAGTTAATGCTTCAAACAAACACTCCTATGTTTATAGCGATAAATGTATATTTTCATTTAGTTTAGGGACTTCAATTGCAAGTTGATGGGGACATGCTCATCTAATCATTGATAGCCCAAGTTCCAACATGTTGGGCTTGACTCGAGCCTTATATGTTAGGAGTCTCAGACGGATTATGGGTCATTTCAGAGAAACCAAAATACGACTCGTATAATAGGATTAATTAGTTTTTGAAACTCAAACTTGATATGCTGGTTGGTGGGTCGACACACGGATCATGATTCGATCCGCGGACCAGAATGACCTATGAATGAGTCTTGACTCGTTCAACTCATCATGACCCATTAAGTGAACAACTTCAACTTGCTAGGATTAAGGGTTTAGGGTTAACTTCGGTAATAATTTAATATAATAAATAAATAAGACGAGTCACGGGTTGACACGTGAGTAAATGATTCTGACTCAAACCTGACTTGTATTTTAACGGGCCATCCATAAATCGTGTTAAAATAACTCATGAGTTAAAAACTTTTACCCAAACACGATCCGTAGGCGGATCACCCGAATCAGATTTTTACACCCATGTCATACATTATCTGGCCTCCATGTAATAACTAGTATCATAAAAATGTAATAATCATATATTATCGATTAAAATTGGTAAAAAAATTGATTTTAGAAATATAACGTTAAGAAATTATTCATTTTTATTGCAAACTCCGAAATTCCAAACCCTCGACAACTCGGGTACACTCTAGAACACTTACATAACATCAAAACTCATTATTACGATTTACAAGCTGAGTACGTACGTACGACACGGGACTACTTCCATTTCATCCCACCCTTTCAAAGCAGGATTTCAAACTTAGCAGGACGCCATGTGAACAATCAAGTCGATAACACGAGAGCTGCAGCAAAGAATAAAATCAGGAATTAAATATAAGATTTTAAAATAATAAATTGAAACTAAATACATCATACGTTATTAATGGGGTAGAAATCAACACGTTGTTTACCTGTAACCCATTTCATTGTCGTACCACGACACTAATTTCACAAAGTTGCTGCTCAACGCAATTCCAGCCTTGGCATCGAATATGCTCGATCTGCATACATTTTTTTTTTTGGACATCCAAATAATAATTTGAGACATGACAAGAATCGATACGACAAGTGTCGTTGGTAGAAAGAGAGACATCAAACGTCGTACCTGGTGTCACCGATAAAGTCAGTGGAGACAACGTCATCTTCAGTGTAACCCAGAATTCCCTTCAACCTGGTCTCAGACTCCTCCCTGCAATTTTACCATCCATTGTATATATATAATGTTAAATGATTAAATCCTCACAGTAATTGGCTCTATAATTGGGTTAACTACCCCATAACTACTTGAACTTTAAACGTTTTGCAACGAGTCATCCGAATTTTAAAAAATCAAAACGAGCTACCTCAACTTAATTTGGACGAAGGTGCAACGAGCTACCTCTATCAAATTTTCGACGAATTTCTATCAACAGTTGACGGTAATTTGGACGGAGGTAGCTCGTTGCACTTTTACTAAAGTTGAGTAGTCCGTTTTAATTTTTTAAAGTTCGGATAGTTCGTTACAAAACGTCTATAGTTCAGGTAGCTCATTGATATTTAACCCTATATATATAACTTAAAAAACCAAATTATTTTTATTTTTTTTTCAAACAAACAAAACTTTTATTATTGTGCATTCAACAATACTATTTTAAATTTCGGTTATGTTTGAAAGGATTTTACAATGTTTGAGGGGTTATTAAGTCGTAATACTCACTTCTAATAATACATAATGAATAAAAAATTGAGATAGGTGTATTGATGGCACAATTACAAAAATTTGGTTTGTTATTTGTTAATGAAAAATTTTTGTTTTGCGGTTTAGTTTTTTCTCAAAGTTCGTTTTTTTGGTAATTAACCCTTAATTATATTAAGGGAATTATACTCACTTAATGGCAGCCTTGATTTCATCGTACGTTACCGCTTTCTCAAGCCTAACAGTAAGATCCACAACGGAAACATCCACTGTCGGGACTCGGAAAGACATTCCGGTGAGCTTACCGTTGAGTTCAGGCAGGACTTTGCCGACAGCCTAATCACATTATATCATGAACACAAAATATAAATATATAAATCTTAATTAGAGTATAATTAACTCTTAAGAAATATCATTAAGAAAAGATGATGATGTTTAAATCAGTCACCTTGGCAGCTCCAGTGCTGCTAGGAATGATATTGAAGGAAGCAGCCCTTCCACCTCTCCAGTCCTTCATAGAAGGACCATCAACAGTCTTCTGGGAGGCTGCAACACTTATATAATCAGTATATATATATATATATATAGCATAAAGACAAGTGAGTTAAATACCAAAGAGCTACCTAAACTTTGGACGTTGCATGCAACGAGCTACCCGAACTTTAAAAAATCAAAATGGACGAACGGTGAAAATTTGTTGAAAAATCGTCAGACATTGGGCGGAGGTAGCTAGTTGCACCTTCGTCCAAAGTTGAGGTAACCCGTTTTAATTTTTTAAAGTCCGGTTAGCTCATGCAAAACGTAGTTCAGGTAGCTGCTTAGTATTTGGTATAACGAGTTATTAGTATTTGGTATAACGAGTTATTAGTATTTGGTATAAGGAGTTATTAGGCATCAGCTCACCAGTAATAGAGTGGATAGTGGTCATCAAACCCTCAACAATGCCAAACCTGTCATTTATAACCTGAAAACATATACATATATATGAGAAAAGTTTGAATTAAGGCAAATATTAAAAAAAAATCAACTTGATCTTCTAGAAGAGTTATCGAGCTTCTAGAACATTTAGTGATCTGCAAACTAGACTTGAATTAGACCTTGGCAAGAGGAGCAAGACAGTTGGTTGTGCAGCTAGCATTAGAGACAACGTTGAGGTTCGGTTTGTATTCCTTTTCATTGACACCAACGACAAACATGGGGGCATCCTTGCTTGGAGCAGAAATGACAACCTTCTTGGCACCACCCTGATGATTAATTAAAAACAGACAATTAATTAGCTGCTAATCTAATTCAATGAAAAATAGATATTACAAAAACAAACAAATATGATAAGTAATTGGACCTTCAAATGTGCAGCAGCTTTGTCCTTGTCGGTGAAGACGCCGGTGGACTCGACAATGAACTCAGCTCCGGTCTCGCCCCATGGAATCTCATCAGGGTTCCTTTTATATATATGACAAAGACAACACATTTAGTCGAAGGGTTCATCTTTCTTGTTGGATTTTTAAAAAAAATAATATTTTTTTGAACATTTTCAAAGAATCAAACCTTAAAAAAGTTTGAACTTTGAACTTTCAATTGCAAAGTGCATACTCCGGTAATTATAACAGAAATCACACTCATTAAGTACCTGAAGCCGAAAACGGAGACAGGCCTCTCACCGAAAAGAAGGGTCTTGGAATCCTTAACCTTCAATTCATGGTGCTTCCACTGGCCATGGACACTGTCATACTTGAACATATATGTCTGCATTTTCACCCACAAATCCAGAAAATCAACACTGATTCTCACCATTTAGCAGCAAGGTATGTCTCTCGAGACAAAAAAAATACAATTTTTTGGAGATGGATTTGCGGCCATATTCATATAACCGACGATTAGAAATGAACTTTTCACACTTTTGACAGGCAATAAAGAAAACAGGATATTATGATGTTTAGAAAGAGACGACTGACCATGTACTCGGTGGTAATGAAGGGATCGTTGATAGCAACGAGCTCCACATCATCTCTCTGCAGAGCAACCCTTGCAACAAGACGGCCGATTCTTCCGAAACCTGCAAATTATCATCGTGTCAGCTCAATCCGACCAATCAAGGATACAAACAGAGACCCAAGAACAGAACTGACCGTTGATTCCGATCTTAACTTTCCCTGCAGTAAAGATCAAGAAAAACCCATCAGGAAATCAATCAAATGGAAGCTCATATAAAGGAAGACAAGGTTAAAATGTGAAGTTTTTTACCCATGGCGATAAAAGAGACGGCTTTGGAGATCAGTAGAGCAGAGAAACTGAGAAAGAGGTGAACAGAGGAGAAGACAATGGTTTGTATGTATAGGTGGGTAGGTGAAAGGAGTGTGTGTGTATATATATATATATATATACACGAAGCTGGCGTGAGGAAGGGGGCATCCACCGGAGGTCACGTGATCAGGTTTTCTTGGCGAAAAAGAAAAACGAAAGCAGCAGCGTCGGTATCTTTTTATTGGCCATATCAGCGTCGGTATCGAACCAGCCGCTGATTTGTCCCCCGCTACACTCCGTTTTCAGCCGCTGATTTTAGAAATAGAAATCACACGCGCCATCCGTTAATTAATAAAAACATTGTTAATACGAGTAGCTATCAAGCCAGGCCGTGAGTGTACACTCACCTCACGTGCGCGTGAGAGTAGAACATAACTATTTAGGAATTATCTTTGTTTTGAGGTTACGTGGCGATCGTAGAGGAGGTGTGCTGGCAAGGCAGCGAAGTTCGACCGTTGCTTTCCCTTGGAAAAGTCAAAAGTATAAAGTCTATGTTCCATGCAATGTCACGTAGTAGCCTGTAAAATTTCATTAAGAGTTTCTGGTTTTTCAATTATTGCGAGCGATTCGATTTTCGCAAACTGTACAGCAAACAAATCAAGATAAGCCGTGCGATTGGGTCGAGAGACGTGATCGAGTATCACGACGTTTTATTTCACCAAGTAAAACGTTAATTTGATAAAAAACAAAACATATAGTTCAATTTAAACAACTCTTGAAATTAAAAAAATAGAACGGTTCAGCTATTGGAGCTGATGCTAGTTGAGCTTCTTCACCTTGCATATTATTATGCAGGAAACACAAAAACAGCATTGAAAAAAGGATTTGGCTTCGCCCGGGTTCGAACCGGAGACCTTCAGTGTGTTAGACTGACGTGATAACCAACTACACCACGAAACCATTTGTTTTCCATGATTCATTTTGTAAAGTTAATACTTCTTAAGACATATCAATAGATCAGCCTATACCACAAATAACGAATATTCTGGCTTAAGAATCCTCTAGATGGTAGTTACCCAACTCGATACACGTTCCTTACACCTCCTTCACACAATCCTGTTTCCATTTCTTTGATAGATTCTTGCTAAATTTAATGCATAATTACTATATCATATATATAAATTCGCTGTTAGATAACGCCAAAGTTGCAAGATCCGATTTGGCTTAGCGGGTTTCTGACTTTCTGTCTTCCTCTCCAAATCTAAGTTTTCTTGGACAAAAAGTTAGATCCTTTGTTTCTCAGTTTGCAGTACTGCTGTTGTTTCAGGCTCCTGTTCGTTCAGTTGTGTCAAACAATGGGTTCGTCAAACCTCAAAAGATGGTTGAGACCTGAGGTTTGCTTTTCCTCTCCTTCTTCTCCATACTTTTAAACCATTTTCATGCATCATCATCCATCATCAGTGAGATCTTTTTTATGTGGGGGAGACCAGGTGTATCCATTGTTTGCAGCAGTGGGAGTTGCGGTCGGGATTTGTGGAATGCAGCTTGTCAGGAACATCTGCAGTAACCCAGATGTCAGGTGAAACAAGACATCATGGGTACTATGTTTCGATGGATGAATCGATCAAAATACTAAACTTTGGTTGAAAAAATGTTGAATTTGGTTTCAGGGTGACAAAGGAGAATCGAGCTGCAGGTGTTCTTGAGAACTTTGAGGAAGGGAAGAGGTACAAGGAGCATGGAGTCAGGAAGTTCGTCCGAGGTAGACCACCTCAGATCATGCCGTCCGTCAATAAGTTCTTCTCCGACCCAAACATACCAGAAAAGGAAGCCAAAAAATATTCTGAAGTTGTCTGAATTGATGAACAGAAACATTGGGTCTCTCAAATTTCCTCAATAAAATCAAAATCGGCAAATTCTCTTGTTCGGTTCTTCCTTGCATTTCAACATAAGCCAATTCTGCAGGGAGGGAGCTAGGGATGATCATGGGCGGACCGGGCTGATCTCGGAGGTAGGACCGAGACCGAAACCGTATTTTCGGTCACGACATCTGAAAGATCGAGATCGACTTTGACCAAAAAAGCCCGCCCGAGTCGGTCTTGCTTGACTCGGACCAGTCTCGATCTTGGTCGAAATTTTTGGTAAAAAAAAGCAATTGTATTGACAAAAAAAAAAATACCGAAGTTTTGGTTTTGAACCCTCTTACTTATGTCGCACTTTCTTTATGGAACCAATCAAAGAGTTGTTAAATGCTTAAAGGTCATGAATTATTATTGTTTAAAGGGTTAAACCATGAATTTCTAGGAGGATTTTCTTCAAGGTCGATCCGGTCCGGTTCTAGTTGGACTTTCTGAGAAAAAAAAACAGAGTCTGAGACCAACATTGAAGAAAAAAAACATCCACTCGGTCTCGGTCCTAGTCGGGCCGATCTTGTCGAAAATTCGTTACATCCAGTCTTTTTTGGGAAAAGTATAAAATTGCACCCGGATGTTTGCAATTTTTTGTCATTGGACCTATATGTTTTTTGCCGCAATTATTTACACCCGTATGTTACATTTTGTTGGTCATTGCACCCAACGTTAAAAAATCTCGTTAAGTGTCACGTGAAGGCACATATCGTCGTTACATTTGAACTGATACCATGTTAAATGACCAATTTACCCCTAAGTCATACCATCATCCGCCCCTTCCCCGTGGATCCTAATCTCCCGCGATGGTTATGCCAAAACTGCCACCACTCTCTCTGCATCGTCGGCGTCGATTCATACGCTGACAAGTACCTCAGTGACGCCTCTTCTCGCTCCGGTTAGGGCCCTGCAGCTTTTCTAATTTTGTTTTCGATTTCGCTCGGGTTTATGTCGATTGCTGCAATTGACTACGAGTAACTTGGTGGTACAGATGAAATTGATGCGATCGCCTTGAAATGTAGTTAATTTTGGAAGATTTTATGCCAACTAGGGCCATATTTTGATTATGCTGCCTAGAGTCGCTAAATATGACTCAGAAATGGGTGCAATCGGTAGAGTAGTTGTTGTTCTCATAATATTTCGAGCAATTATCGATGGAAATTGTTGTCTGTAACTCACAGAGATGAGATTGAGCTATATTTTTCCATTCAACTGTTTATTGTTCTTACACGCGGAAGCTTTGCTTGGGATAACGGCAAGGGATGAAATGATACAATCACCAAGAGTAAAACTGCTTGTTTTTATGTGATTAGCACAATCTATGACGATCTTTTGTTGTTTTAATTGTTAGTTTAATCTGCAAAGACTGTAGGGTAGGATCAGATGATGAACTATGAGCACTAATATCGGTTTTCCTTGTAAGATTACTGTCTTTGTCAGCTTCTTCTTTCTCTGTTTGGTGAGGTCCTTCTCCATCCCCATGTCTTCGCCAATGGCTGGTGAGCGCTAATCTCCCTCCTTGAATTTAACTAATTTGGATTGATTCGGAACTTGAGTCGTACGTGGTTTCTGAATCTGTTTTGTTGAATGAATTCAAATACAAAGCTTCTAATACAGTTCGTTCGTATTTTTCACTAAGCTGATGCTGATTCTGAAGTCGAATGACTTAATTTCTGCATTAAGCTCTTAGTTTGTTAATTAGGTCCCTCACGTGCTATTCGATCAAGTTCGATTGCGTTTAAGTTAATCTGCATCGCCTGCATCTTAGCAATCTTGTAATGCGTTGAGTCGTATCGGGCAGCTTTATCGAGTTAAACACTGAATTTGATCATCTTTGATTTATCATTTTTTTTTTCTTCTGTTGTTCCTGAGTTGATATTCTGTTAATTTCAACCTCAACATAAATCCTCCATTTCCTCTATTTGGTTCTACAGAGAATGAGGATCATCTTTCTGATGCAGGATATTTTTTTGTGAGTTCAAAGAAGACCACTTACGGTTATAATCGTATGGAGAAAAAAAGGAAGGAGAGAAAGGTGATTGGCAGTCAGGAGGCAGCTAGATATGATGATTGGTTTTGGTTGACGCACAAGGGAATAATTCCTACCTTTTTGTGCATAAGTCTTTTCGGTCTCTTAGTTCGAACTGCTGTTTGTCTGCATTCGTACTCGGGCGCTGGTAATCCTCCGAAATATGGTGACTTTGAGGCTCAAAGACATTGGATGGAAATCACCCTTAATTTACCTCCCAAAGATTGGTATACTAACAGCACTGTGAATGACCTTACTTACTGGGGATTAGACTACCCTCCCCTCACAGCTTACCAGAGCTATTTTCATGGTCTTTTCCTTAGATTCTTTGATCCGGATTCAGTTGCTCTTTTCACCTCCAGGGGATATGAAACTTATATTGGGTTAGTAATGGTAGAGCTTTTTTTTTGTCATTTTCTGTTATTTCTCATGTAGTTTAATTATGGCAAAATAAGTAAAAAATAACAAAAATTATTGGTTAATTTTGAGGGCTGATTTCAGGTTTATTTTCCTTGTCATTTGATTCAGGAAATTGCTGATGAGGTGGACTGTTGGCTGATATGAAATGAGAACTGGCTTTGCCAATTCAATAATAAGGCTGGGGGTATTTTCGGTATACCAGGTCAGATATAACGGTTACTGTGAGAAATGGACGGAAAGACTCAATTACAAACAAGTGCAAACATATGGGTGTAAGAACAAACATCATGGGTGCAGTTACCAATTATGGCAAACATCCGAGTGCAATTTCATACTTTTCCCGTCTTTTTTTCACTCATAGAGGAAGCTATACTGTTTCAATTTTTTGGTCAAATTTGACGATTTTTTGTTGAAAAAGCAGAACATACATGGGAATCCATCACTTTCCAACCTTCTACATTTTTTTTTTCATTTTTATACCAATAATTATTGTACTTCTATCAAATAAAAGAGCAATGTAAAACGTTACAGACCATCTTGAACACCGTACGTAAGGCTACAACATCTACAATAAGAACACAGGACAGTCGATGCAGAGTTAAAGAGGAATCTACCACAATAAGAACACTCTTTTAGGATAGCATAATAATATAGCAAGGCCACCAAATCATAGCTCCTAGACACTACCCATCTTACTAGCCACTACCTGCAATAACATCCTGTCGCCCCACAATCTTGGCCTCCAATAAACCACCATCTCTGCCTTCGGACAGGCAACACTCTAGACAGAGCAGTTCCAGCCAGAAATTTTCCTGGTACGCGCCATCATTAATACAATGTCCACACTGAACACATCTTGGATTACAGATTGTGCATGCCCTACATGTTAGGGCATTGTTCAATTTCCATGGACAGGTCTCAGAGGGGCAGTCATACACAAGACGCAGTTTCTGACATCTAGGGCAAACCTCAATGTCTATTTCACTGTCGTCCTCAAAGGAGAGGTATCTCTCTCTTTGGAAGAAATGTGGCTTGTGGGTGTGCTGTTGCTTGCTGTCCAAGCCAAGCAAGGTCTTTAACTCCTCAAATTGGTCAATTGTAGTACCATATAGACCTCCGACTCTCAGATGCTTCACCCTTAAAGTGCCCATAGACTTTAGGGTTTTCAATATATCCAGGACGGCATTAATGCTCAGACTTGCACACCCCGGAACACATAACTGTTGAAAATAAAAATGCCCATTGGTAAGATTAATATGTGTGTGTGTGTCCTATATAAAAATAAAGAAAATATGCAGCAGAACAAATATTCCATTCCTTCTATTGCAAGAAAGCTATGGGATCATACATATAGAGAAGGAAATTGACATGATTTGCCATTTTCTGCCAACCGTCATTTGAATCGGGAAACACATGATTTTTCATTACTATTTTAGGGATCACATATAACATAGTAACATACATGTATTATAAATGAACTTATCGTATATACCGGGGGAAAAAGATATAACCAAGAACATCTTGAAGGCAAAACAACTTAAATAATCATGGCGGAAAATGAAAAAAATTACAGTATGCCTATTACACTACTAGCAATAACACTAATGCAAACAAGCTAGTGCTCACATGAAATAATCCGTGTTATCATAAAAAATAACAGTAGAAACATGGGGAAAAAGGGATATCATGTATATGAAAACAAACCTTGGTAAGTGTTGGATTACTTAGCACCACGCGCTTCAGACAACCATTGGTGATCCTTGGGCATTCGACCAGAGTCAAAGATTTCAAATTCCCTTGAGCACGAGCACTGAGCTTCAAAAGAATATCATCCGTAATTCTTTCATTCAATGTCGGCCCAATATAAATACTCCGCCACAAAAGGGTATCATTCCGGACAGTAGATTTCAGAGATTTACAAACTCTCTCGACCGAAAGAAGATCCTTCACAGTTAAATAGCTGAGCACAAAATCGAAAGCCAAATGAGGCACTCCATCTCCATCTGAAAAACCCGAGGATACACTTTCAGACTGAATCTTCTCCGCAGAGACATCAAACCCTTCCCTTAATACAAATCCAATAGAGGAGGAAACATTGTCCATCTCCCTCGTAGCAGAAAAATCTGAAATGCCACAAAAGGCATCGGATCTCATATATATTTCGCCTTGATTAGCAAAATCCCCAAATTTGCTGGTTGATCCATACATAACATGGGAGGAAGATCCCCCTGCTGCTTTTATCTCAGAGAACGCCTCTAATCCACAATTAAGTCCAAAATCTAGATGACTCATTGTTTCCATGGTGTCAAAGCATCTACGAGTTCCATCTACAGTTGAAAGCTTCACCCCAGAAGATTCACCAATCCCATTTGGCACATAGGAGCTCCAGTCAAATAAGACAGAACCAGGAAGAGCATGGAATAGCATGGCATTGCTCCACAGAAAATCTAAACCAGTAAATAACTGGTAATCCCATGAGCTATTCCCAGCTAGGTTAGCACCATAGCCAAAATAATCGACCTTCAAATCCTCGAGCCAATCAGTGATGGCCGTAAACGTCGTGCTCATTTCCATCCCAAATGGATCGGGAGGCAGACGATCAATAATGTCACCTGAAATCAACTCCTGAGAGCTGCCACCATTCTTGTTTCTATCCCTCCTATAATCAAAACAGTCCTTAAGATCCCCCTCTGATATCAACGGACTGCAGAACCTCTCTCCGTGATTCTCCGAGCAACCCTCAAGAAAGATCGTTCTATGGGATAAATTCAAGGCCATGATATACAGATCACTCACAGCCAATCCGACAAAGTTTTTTTTTTTTTTTTTTTAATTTTCTAATTTCTGGGATGTCTGAGGAAATTAACAAAAGAATGAATTCTGGAAAAAGGAAGAATTCTGGAGAAGGGAAAATGAAGAAACTAGGAGATTTAACAAGAAAACCCTCAGATTTTGGATAGCAGACTAAAGCAACGCGCCAAAACTTCACCGAGTTTCTTATGGAAAATATGATAACTTGACAATATCTGCAAGAACGGTATCAAAATCGACAGTCCTATACAATCGGCATATACAACAGAGAATTAAGGTGAAATTTTTTCATTTTTCGATCGAATCGATGCTAGGGTTAGTGATACTATCCAAAGAACAAAAGAATAAAGTAACAAACGAGATTTGAACGGTGACAACCTAAATCAATTGAAAGAATGGATAAGATCCAAATTGAACTGAACCAATCGACAGAAACAGACCTAACTTCCGTAGCTCCGAATCTACTCCAGCAGAAAGAAACACACAGATCCTCTTTCTCACAACAAACTCACCCGACCAATATACCGACGATCAAGGTAAATCTTCCCTGAGGCACTTAGAGAGGGAATTCGATCCTGAGAGAAGAGAATCTGCCGATCGAGCTCCAGACGGAGGGGCAAGGCGACGGAGGGGATTGAGAGGAAAATGGTAACCAAAGGGAAACTGGAGAGAGAGAAGGGACGCCGAAGTTTGGTTGTGTTATTTTTGGAGGGTAGGTTAGTAGAGACACGTGGCAGATGTTGGAGGCAAAGATATGGCGGGAGGTGGAATTGATCCGCCCCGTTTCAGCGTTCTTGCGGTTATGAGTCCGGGTCGGATTAATTTATATATTATCTGAATTTAATTATGAAATTAGGTAATTAATTTTACCACACACAAAAAAATATTATTGACTATTATTTTTGTTTTAAATAAACCTAGGTAAAAGTCCTACAAAGGTATAATTATTATTTATAAATATTAGTTAACAATAATATCATATTTATAAATTATTTTCTGTCTAGTAATAAAATTAAATAAATTCATTTTTGATAAATTGACAATATTTAAGTCATTTTCAGTATTCTTTAAATATTTGAGAATATTATTAAGGATTAATTACAAAAAACAAACTGAACTTTGAGGAAAAACCAAACAGCAAACCGAACTTTTTTTTGTTGACAAACAACAAACCAAACTTTTTTTTGTTGACAAACAACAAACCAAACTTTTAGAATTAAGCAAACAAGAAACCTATCTCAAATTTTCATCATGTTTGAACAGATTTTTCAATGTTTGAGAGAGTTTTTAAGTCAACATTAGTTAAAGTATTCTCAGGAAAGTGTATTACGACTTAATAACTCTCTCAAACATTGAAAAATTCGTTCAAACATAATGAAAATTTGAGGTAGATTTGATGTTTGCTCAATTCCAAAAGTTTGATTTGTTGTTTATCAACAAAAAAAATATCGGTTAACTAGTTGGTTTTTCCTTAAAGTTCGTCTTTTTAAAATAATTATCCCTATTATTAATAACTTAATAATGAATGACGAAATATTTTATGAATAGGATCAAATAAATGAAGGGAGACCGGCCATACAGCAAAGTGGACACACGGCCAGACGCCCAGACCAGATGGAAGTCGTCAACTACCTCAGTTTTGGGCTACTTTCACACTCAAAGCCCGCCATTGTTAAACTTTTCAACTCAATTTTATTCTTAATTATATTAGAAAAATAAAACGCATTATGTATAAATATATTTATATAATTAAATTAATATTAATAATGTAACTAATCGTAAATTATGTTTACATTATATAAAAGTATTTGAAGTTAATTTAATAATTGATATTTTATTTGAATTTAAAGATTGATACTCATTTTCAATATCTTTGATTGAACTTAATTATTTTGCAGTTACAAAATAAAAAAAAAAGAAGTATAAATTTTACCATCTATTGTGAAAAATTCATAAATATATATCATAAAATAGCATATCTCTCTCTATATTTATTATTATTGTGTGAGAAAGGGGAGTAGACTAATATGGTAGAAATATTTTGATTTGAATTAATAAATAGGATGAAATAGGCGATGTTTTTAGAATGTGTTTCAAAATTATAAATAATAAAATATGATTTTTCATAAATGGTGGTCTAAGAATTAATCTAATCATTATTTTATAATTTTATATTGATAAAATTAATTAAAAAACGAATGGTCTTTCTTATAATCTAAATTGATAAAAATAACATTATATACTTGCAAATTATTTTTTATTATATTCTATTGGATACGTCCAAAAAGATCATATTATTAAAATTTAAATATGAAGTCATTTGACTAATATTATTTTATAAATAGTAGCAGCAGCTTAATATCCGTACTAATCATTTCACCACATTTTTCTTATTATGAATTTTAAATATAAAAAATGAAAATAAATAAAAGAAGAAACTAGAAAGAGTCAAAATTCTCATTCTTTGAAAATCGAAAAGCAAGCTGGACAATTTGCGTATCTTTCTATGAAAAGAGGAAATAATAACTGAATCACAAGAAAATTTTCAAAAGGGTCCTCCTTTTCGTCATCACGACCAGCGCCACCACCACCACCACCGCGGCAGCAGCGATTCCACAATTGATGCTTTACAGAAACTCAGCGAACCAAACTCCCGACACTTTCCTATGTAAGTCGGAACTGTCCCAAATTCTTCATCTGGCTTCTCCTGTTTCTTTCATTTCCAATCTCAGCAGCACTTCAAACTTGCATGCGCTTAATTGATCCGATCTCTGATTCATGTTTGTGCCGTAATGTGCTGAGTTTCAATCAATTCGTCGCGCTCATGGTGATAATGTAACATCCAAAGTCACACCTTTCCTTTCCTTTCCTTATGTTGGATTTACGAATCTATGTTTTTAAAATCGAGTCAAATTAGGGTTCTTGTCTGCTCGTTTTTGGGGGCATTGATCTGTGTAAAGGGTCTCTATTGATTCTGTATTTTGTTACGATTTTCGCAGCTGATAGAGATTTTTAGTTCTCGGACTCTGACAATTGCAAGCTCGCCGGAGCAAGAAATCGATGAATTGAGAGTCCTGCCGTTGACTAGGAGAAGTAAAATCGTCTTTGTACATGAAGAATGTTTAAGCAGTTCTTAAATAAACTTCCCCGGAAGTCTTCAAAATCTGGCGACCACCGCGATCGCGGCCGAACATCCAGTCCATCCTCAGATGCTCCGGTTAATCCAAAGAAGGGCCAATCAGGCGTTAGCGATTCCACTATCCAACGAGGTGGGCCCGGCGTGCATTCAAAGTCCAATGGAAATGCATTGTCCTACGAATCCTTGCGGGGATTTAAGGATGTCCCGAACTCGGAAAAACCGACCCTGTTCATCAAGAAGCTGAAACTGTGTTGTGTTATGTTCGACTTCACAGACCCGACCAAGAACATAAAGGAGAAGGATATCAAGAGACAGACATTATCGGAGTTGGTCGATTATGTAACCTCGGTTAACACGAAGTTCACCGAGGTTGTAATGTCAGAGGTTATAAAGATGGTGTCGGTAAATTTGTTCCGCACACCGGAGCCTCAACCACGCGAAAACAAGGCTGCAGAAGGCCTTGATTACGATGAAGATGAGCTTTCCATGGACTTATCATGGCCCCACCTGCAAATCGTGTATGAGTTCTTCCTCCGATTCGTTGCTTCATCAGAAACAGATGCGAAATTGGCCAAGAAATTCATTGACCACTCGTTCATCCTCAAATTACTGGATTTATTCGACTCAGAGGATCATCGGGAACGAGAGTACTTGAAAACAATTCTGCATAGAATTTATGGGAA
This sequence comes from Chamaenerion angustifolium, assembly GCA_946814005.1. NCBI lineage: Eukaryota > Viridiplantae > Streptophyta > Magnoliopsida > Myrtales > Onagraceae > Chamaenerion > Chamaenerion angustifolium. The sequence goes on along the minus strand of OX328277.1, from coordinate 25,983,624 downwards.
GTTCATGGTACACCGGCCGTACATTCGAAAATCGATCAACAACATATTCTACCGATTCATCTTCGAGACCGAGAAACATAACGGGATTGCCGAGCTTCTTGAGATTCTGGGTAGCATCATTAACGGGTTTGCACTTCCATTGAAGGAAGAGCATAAGTTGTTCCTTATCCGGGCATTGGTCCCTCTGCACAAGCCGAGGTGCTTGGCCATGTACCACCAGCAGTTGTCGTACTGCATTACGCAGTTCGTAGAGAAAGACTGTAAACTTGCAGATACGGTGATTCGAGGGTTGTTGAAGTACTGGCCGATTACTAGTAGTTCTAAGGAGGTGATGTTCTTGGGCGAGTTGGAAGAGGTATTAGAAGCAACGCAGCCTGCAGAGTTTCAACGGTGTATGATCCCATTGTTTCGGCAAATCGCACAGTGTTTGAGCAGCTTGCATTTTCAGGTAAGCCAACATGTGCATACCGTGTATATATTTACATAAGGGTTAATTACCAAAAAACAAATCCAACTTTGACCGAAAACTAAAAAACAAACTAAACTTTTTTTTGGAGCAAAAGACAAACTGAAATTCAGTAATTGAGCAGTTCAAATATCCGTTAATTATGGACGAAATTTTGAATAGTAAACGGAATTATGAAGTAGAGCTTCTCAACCAACCGCCCTTCCTCGGCTTCCACGATGACGGGATTCGGCTTCTAGGATGGAAGTGACTGCTTCAATTCTTTGATGGATGAGAGGGATGATCTGTTAGAAGGAAGTTGAAAGGGTATAACGGTAATCTACTTCATAATTCCGTTTACTATTCAAAATTCCATCCATAATTAAAGGATATTTGAACTGGTTTCCCGATTACTCAAATATTGATCTTCACTTTGTCTTTTGCTTCAAAAAAAAGTTTAGTTTGTTTTTTGGTTTTCGGTCAAAGTTGTATTTGTTTTTTTGGTAATTAACCCTTTACATAACTAGTATTCATAAATAGTGCATAATATTTACATTGAAGTTAACTTAGTATAATGACTGATATATTTGCTCTTACCATTGTTTGTTTGTTAAATTTAAACATTTTGATGTGAAATTTTTGAAAATAAGTAGATCTTATGTATTCAGCTATTGCATATGCTTATGGGTTAAATATCAAATTGCTAGTTGAACTTCTGGATTCGAAAATTGATGACATTTGTAGCATTTTCCCTACAGATTTGGTGTTTATGTTCTTTCACATTTGTGTCCTAATTTGGTGCATGTTTCATTTTCGCCTCATGGGACTGATGTTCTGTCAGGTGTCGGAGAGAGCTCTGTTTTTCTGGAACAACGACCACATAGAGAACCTAATCAGACAGAACCGTAAGGTTATATTGCCAATCATCTTCCCTGCCCTGGAAAAGAATTCCAGAAACCACTGGAACCAAGCCGTTCACAGCTTGACTCTAAACATCCGCAAAATCTTCTACGACTTCGATCCCGAGCTCTACAGGGAATGCTTAATCAAGTTTGAAGAAGACGAGTCGAAGGAAAGTGAAGTTCAATCGAGGCGTGAATCCACATGGAAACGATTGGAAGAAGAAGCGGCAAAGAAGGTTGTAGCAAGCAATGAAGCCGTGTTGGTTCCCACCAAGTTTTCTTCTCCGATCAACGCTTCCCCTGGTTAACTGATCGAGCAAGAACTTGGTTGGTTTGCTAGGGGTGTAAAAGTTGAAGGGTCTGTTAAATTTTTTTATAGGGTGAATGAATGGATGTTATTCATTATAGAAGATGATCATGATTTGGGTGTTGATAAGTTTCTGGATTATCGATTCATGTATATTGCTTGATACTGTTAGATGACGAGTTTTAGATGGGCTTCAAAGGCAAAAAACTGTAGCTGTGAAATTTAGAGAAAAATGAATCTACAGTGGAGTAGATTGTGATGAACACAGAATTCGTGCAAAGGTTGAAACTTTTTGATCAAGCATTTCTGGGTCAAGCTCAAAAACCATCCTTACGTATGTCGGAACCAAAAGGCGATGACTTGTCAAAAGCTTTAGAAGCCACGTGTATGGCTGCAGATTCTTTAGTTCAGTGGATAAGATGTAATGGGCGAATCCGACGATTTGTCTCCTTGAACAAAGAATACAACTTGTAATTGTAAGCATTGTCGTTTAAGAAGAGAGACTCAGAATCTTGCAGGGAGCAGAAGTAATGGAGGTGGGTATGTCCTTAAACTCTCTGGTTCGACTTCCTCTGTCCAAGTCGAGAGGGTACGAAGATGGGTTATTGAGGCACTCGCTGTTCACGTCGCTGCGCACAGCCACACACACTCCGGCGCAGCAGCGGCGGCAGTTGCTGGTGATTCAAGCCAAGGGCAAGAAAGGATCGAAGGCACGTCAGATTCAAAGGCCTCCCGTTTCATTACCCAAGATTGAAGACGATGGCAACCCCAAATTCGTCATCTTCATTCGCATGGCCAATGTTTGTTCTCTCTATTTCCTAACTTTTAGCTTGTCATTGCCAAGTTCTTGAACAATTATTGGAACATATTGATGATCATTGTAAAAAAAATGATACTTTTTGATGAGATTGAGGTTTGAATGGCCAGTTTGTAGTCAGTCTTATTTTCTAGCTTATCATTGTCAAGTTCTTGAAATTTTGGGAGGGTGTCATTGTTTTGTTTCTCTTTAGACATTTTAAAATGATGTTTTTCGAGAGGATTGAGGTTTGCATTGCCTGTGACAGGTTTATCTGTGGTACCCACTCAGTATTATCACAGGAGGAACCACTGCAAAAATCATGGTTGCAGCAAAGGACAATTTTCTGGGAAAATATATTTACAAAGACACACTTGCTAGGAATCTTGCTGCAGTTATCTACCGAGTCAGTTCTTCTATTTCGACCACAATTCTATGATTCTGTTTTCCGTTATATGCTCTAAAGGGTTAATAACCAAATAACAAACCGAACTTTGAGGAAAAAACATACGGCAAACTGAATTTTTTTTGTTGACAAACAAGAAATCAATTAGAAATTTAGCAAACAACAAACTTACCTCAAATTTTCATTATGTTTGAACGAATTTTTCAATTTTTGAGGGAGTTATTAAGTCGTAATAGTCTTTCCTTAAAATACTTCAACTAATGCCCTCAAACATTGAAAAATTCATTCAAACATAATGAAAATTTGAGGTATGTTTGTTGAATGCTCAATTCCAAAAGTTTGGTATGTTGTTTGTCAACAACAAAAATTAGGTTTGCTGTTTGGTTTTTCCTCAAAGTTCGGTTTATTTTTTGGTTATTAACCCTGCCCAGTAACTGGTAACTGCAGGATGAGAAGGAGATTCAGAAGACTGCGTTTAAGCAGTACCGAGTGCTGCAAACAGCTAAAGAATTTAGATACGGCTACAAGCTTGTGGTAATGTTCTTTCTCTCTGTTTGGAACAACATAAGATGTCTCAGTCCATTGATAAGATCAATTACTGATTTTGCAGCAAAATAATAATGTACGATCAGCCCTTGGAACCAATGATGTAATTGAGGTTAGTGTTTTTTTTTGGAAATTTTGCTGTCTCGGTTCTCATTCGATTGTGCTTAATCTACATGGTGAAATGAATCAGCTTCCTACTCCAGACCAGTTGAAGACAGTGCTTGATAAAGTGAAGGACTATTTCGGAGAGGCTAAGGAATCATTTGGGAAGATAACAGCATTGAACACGAGTGATGAAGAAAGCTCGGCCGAGTGAGTTATGTTCGGTTCTCTGTATGTATGAACTTATGTTGCATATATGATATCTTGAATGTTCGATTTCCCCTCCCATTTCCAGGGTTAAAGGTTGAAGCATTAACATGCTACAGATGGACCTGCAGTTGGTTGCCTGAGAGAGAGACAAGTTGCTTCAGAGACTGAGTTGTTTTATATTGATTCCATATAGTTGAGTTACTTTTGTAAATGTATTTGAAATTTCTGAAAACTAAAGGAATTTTTTCTCATGGACAAGAAAGAGTACTGTGTTTTTGCCATGTCGGAAGAAAAGATTATGATTAAAACCCTTCTTTACGAGTTGACTACGGCATGAGTGTATTCACGACATACATTTTAGGGTTAAATACCAAGTAACTACATAAACTTTGGAGGTTTTGCAATGAGCTACCCGAACTTTGAAAATTCAAAATGGGCTACTTCAACTTTGAAGAAGGTGCAAATAGTTACCTCCGTCCAATTTTTCGTCAACTGTTGCCGGAAAGTCGTTGGAAAGTCGTCAGAAATTGGACGGAGGTAGCTATTTGCACCTTCTTCAAAGTTGAGGTAGCCCGTTTTGAATTTTCAAAGTTCGGGTAGCTTGTTGCAAAACATCCAAAGTTCAGGTAGCTACTTGGTATTTAACCCTACATTCTATACAAAGACTACTCATCTTTTGGATACTAATGACATGTTCTTTTCACGGAATGGGTAAAGTATCCGGCTTACGGATTCCGTAAAAAGCTGTTCTTTTCACAGAATTGAAAAAAATTGACTTATATATTCCGGGCAGAGTAGATTTAGAGATTCCGTCTGAAAACCTCGGATTTCCTACTATGCCTAGAAGGCGAGGAATCCAAAATAGGAGGGAAAATGACCGTTTTGCCCTTATATACATTTCATTATTCCTTATTCCGTGAAAGATAACACCATGTAAAACCCTTTACGAGTTGACTAAGTCGACACAATGCGGGAAACAAAAAAACAACTTCAACAGTCTCATTAGTAACACCAGAAGCAGATTTATAACTGCTATGAACTCCATGACTTGCACAGTAACTTCAGAATGCAAAAACAGACCATCCGTAGAATCTATTCAATTAACCTTTTTTTATTTGATTTTTGTTTCCTCCCAGTGAATTTGGTTGGCAATGATAGAACCATCCACTGAAGCAGATAAAACCAATGATAAATTGAATGACCTAAGGATATCTCAGAAGTGGTTATCTGCTGTAGAAGAACAAGCAGAGAAATCAATCCCATTAGAGTTCTATTTGATACTGTAAGTGCTCTGATTTTAGTCTTTTTTAGTGCATCATTTAGAGGTACCAAGTGAGGAATCCTTAATGGATTTGCTTCATAATATTTCTGCTTTAAAAGTATGTGTCAATAATTTATTCTAATATACCATAGCAGGAGCTATGGAAAGCAATTGACAAGTGGATTCACAAGGATGCAGATCGTCTTTTCAAAATAATTGGTGAGGCTTGTTTATTCCAAGTTCAGCATCTTCGTCTTCCTGAGCTGAGGACACTGTGGAAGCGATTGATGACGCTTCAGGTGGTGTGGGATCACCCAACTTGTGAACTTCCACTTTTGCCCTCACTCAATTTTAAAAGTGTAAGTGGATCTCTCTAACTTGTGAGCTTCCGCTTTTGCCCTCGCTCAATTTTAAAAGTGTAGGTGGATCTCTCCAATTTGTGAACTTCCACTTTTGCCCTTACTCAATGTTAAAAGTTTATGCTGATCACTCCGACTTTTACCCTCACAATGTTAAAAGTGTAGGTGGATCTCTCCAACTTGTGAACTTCCACTTTTGCCCTCACTCAAATTTAAAAGTGTAGGTGGATCTCTCCAATTTGTGAACTTCCACTTTTGCCCTTACTCAATGTTAAAAGTTTAGGCTGATCACTCCGACTTGGATCTCTCCAACTTGTGAACTTCCACTTTTGCCCCCACTCAAAGGACACCTTCCATTGCAAACGTCACCTTCCAAGCCTTAACCCAAACAACATAAAGGCATGGTGCAGGCATTACCCATAATTCAGATGCTAAGGAAGAAGGGATTAACCAAACACGACACCATTTTGTTTGTTATTTTGTTCCTGAAACATATAGTTCTAAAAGTACATAAAATTCGTGTAAAGCAACCAACAATGCCTAGCAAGCTAATGTTTCTTGCATGAACGAATCGACCATTAATTAGGTAGCTACTACGTAAAGAGACATCTCATCTCTTCTATGCCTTGACAAACCAACTGATCAACAATGGCGGAAGAGACCGTGTCTTAGCTTTAATGGAACAACTTGGTTTTTAGTATAGGGTACGCCGAGTCCATCGCAACCCCGCACTTCCCTTCTTTCTTCTGAATCCCACGATCCAACCTTATGTAGCCCTTCTCGCCCCATTTCATTCCCCATGAGTTCTTCACCGTCCAATACTTCTTGCCGTCTCGGGTCGCTCCATAGCCAACGATCGCCACACCGTGGTTCAGCTCCGTTCCACAACGACCATTAAAAACTCCCTAAATAGCAAGCAATGTCAAAGTATATTAGTAATTGCAGGGTTAAGCACATAAGCTTTGAATTCAATTTTAAACTTCAGAATTTTCAATTTTTTACGTATTATTATCTAATTTAATCAAGGGTTAAATACCAAGTAGCTACCTGAACTTTGGACGTATTACAACGAGCTACCCGAACTTTGAAGAAGGTGCAAATAGGTACCTCCGTCCAATTTTCCGTCAACTGTCGTCGGAAAGTCGTTGGAAATTCGTCAGAAATTGGACGGAGGTAGCTATTTGCACCTTCTTCAAAGTTGAGGTAGCCCCTTTTTAATTTTCAAAATTCGGGTAGCTAGCTCGTTGCAAAACGTTCAAAATTCAGTTACCTAGTTATTATTTAACCATCTAATCAATAAAAAAGCGTCTCACTTTGGAATAGAACTGAAGATCCTTTCCACCTGCATCCATTGAAACCGATACGGGTTGTCTGGCAACTGCCTTGAGAAGTTCATTCTCGTTTGGTGGTACGACGTTTTGGTACCCATCAATAGTGACTCCTCGATCCGCAATCTGGTAACATGCACCATTAACCATGTGATTTCGTATAATTGAAAAACTAATGAAGAAAATATTGATGAACATATTAATATGCGCACACCTCAGTAGCGGCATTGCAGGATTCAGCTTTCGCCAAATAAGGATACTTCTTCTCCATCGCAATGCCATTCTTCTTGATGAACTCGAAAGCGAGCTCCATGAATCCACCATCGCATCCGTAGTTTTTCCCGTCGCAATCAACTAATTCTTGCTCGGACAAAGAGATTAGGGTTTTGGTCCTGATTTGGTGGATTCCCTCAACTGCAGCTATAGCTGAAAATGCCCAACAACTACCTGAAAATCAGAAAACGAGCAACAATCAATCAACTTATAGATATGTAAAACGCCCATCATTCTCTTGTTTATGTAAAATCTGTATATTTTTTTAGTGACACCATGTGTGTGTGTGTATATATATATATATATATGTATTCGTACCACACATGCCCTGGTTTTTAACACCAGTTACAGCGCCCAACTCCCTCCAGTCAATTGATAGTGGAACACTTTTTTCCACCAACCCATGCATGGACGTTCCAGGGGAAACTCGTCGGCTGCTACTGAACATGGGGCGGCGGAGGACAACCTTAGACCCTGTATAAGTGCTCATGAACTCATCATTTGTCATGTCTGCAAAACGGTTCAGCTTCAGTTTATAGGGTTTATCCATTTGGTTGGACACGTGGATGTGTTCTACGTTCTCCTTGAACACACTGAACCGGTCGTGTTTCTCGTCGAGGCTGCTCTGAGAGAGGTGGTCCGAGACATTGTGGTGGCTCCTCCACCTCTCGTACAGGTCCCAGAGGCTCTGCTCGGAGGCAAGGTCGCCATTGTCGAACTCAAAGCTCTTGGCTGTCCCTACGAATAGGGTTATGGAAAGAGCTGCCATGACGAACACAAGCTTTCTCAAACCTGCCATATCTGTAAACTCGAAGATGTTTACGGTTTCAGTGACAACTGAGGTGGAAGATGTTTGATATCCTTCTTCCCTTTTATAATGACCCTTACGTGTAAAATTTAGAGTGGCGTCATTTTATCTATCAAAACTTATATACCCATTGTCTTTTTTGCCGCTATTTGTTACCACAAAAACCACTCTCACAATTTCAATTTTGGGTTGTGAATATTATGATTGAAATATTTTTAAAATGGTACTTTGAGCAAAGGTAAGTTATTTTGGTGTTCACACGTCATTAGTCCTTTAGGGTTTCACCCAAACTTTGAAAATTCCTAAACTTTTTACTCTTTTTAGAATGGCAACTCGGTTATATTCACTGGTGTAAAAACAATATTCGTATGCCCTATATAATGAATGAGAGATTTTGGGAAGAGTAATAATGGTTAGTTAGTATTTGTCAACATTAGGCTTCTCTGCACAGAACATACGCAACTTCTCTTGTCCTGTTCATGGGTAGTGACGACGATCTGTAATGGTTCAGTCTATCTATAACAAGGCTTTATATCATAACCGAAAACTTTCCCTGAGTTTGTTTGTGGAACTTACCTGATGATGACGCTTCTATGGTTATTATTTGGCTTTAAGCTTTTGCTTTTTCGCGCCGCCATATCCACACTTATGTTGGACTGATAAGATAATAACTACTAAAATAAATAATACAAAACGGCAAGAGACCATCCCTTGAAGGTTATAGCGACAGCATTTGATGTTTTTAGCGACAGCATTTGATGTTTTTAGCGACAGCGTTTGATGTTTTTAGCGACGGGACTCTCTAGCTTCCAACTAAGGGATACATTCACCTTAATTATCTCCTTGAGTACATATACTTACGTTTGTTCTATTATTATCTAGCTTGTTGAACTCACAAGTTCACACTTAAGAAAAAGTTGATCAATACGTGTACGTCTTAAAACTAATAATGCTATCGGGCGTACAAATCCCGGCCGAGAAGCCGAAAAAGACTCCCTTTAACGTTCTAGATGACGGGATAGGATGGCCATGTAATGGATTCAAGTGAATACTCGAGTGTAAGTCGATAATCATAACCATCAAAGTTTAATGAAGGGTGTTGGTGGAATTTGTTAAGACTGCTCTGAATATTTTTCCTCACAAGTTTAGACTAATGTCTTTCCCGATACCCTACTTGATCGATGTTGTGCTTAGCCACATTAACTCCTTAGACCTTGCCTTTCCCGACAATTTGCCTCGAGCTTCTAACAAGCTTGAACCATTGTCTTGCCGGGTCACATCTATTATCTCCGGCCAAACATTTGCAGGAGTTTATAACAACGTTGTTACTGCCATCAATGTCTAAGCAAATAGTGTTATTGCCGACACTAGACGAGAGGTGCATCTGAGAGTCCGACACCGTTTTCCATACAGAAGTGCATTTGGTCCTGACCTTGGCGAACCTCTGCATTTTCTCTGCTTGCAGGCATAAGTTGGTTCCTTCTATAAGGAGAGTCTTTGCGGCCGTGTATCGCCACGGTTGTGCGGTGCGGCACGAACCCAATACTAGCCGGGGACCTCGGACCGACTTAGTTCGGACGCAAAGTCCGGATTGTGGATGGAAGATCAATGTATGCATCGGTTGGAACGAGTTGAATCCTGCATATATACAGTATAAAACCGTATGAAATGAATAGTAAAATGTAGTTTTTCTTTAAAAGAAATGAGTGTTAAAATGTATCGCCTAAGTCCCGATTGTCTGTCCTCACTAGCCAACTTTGCATATTGTAGCTTGTTCATAAATCGGTTCAATTCCAAACCGGTTCCGAACTTAACTAGAATTTTTAAAAGTAAATCAATATTTTTTAGCTCACTAAAAGAACTGGTCTATTTAACACATAAAAAACTGGTCTAACCTGTTTGGATTGGTTTGGTCTGTTTTTAAAAAAAAAGCAAGACTCAGTTCTGGTTCAGTCAAAAATAGTTATGGTTCAATCAAAAATAGATATGGTTCGGTCTAAAAACGGAGTCAGAGCAATAAATAGATGCCCTTGAATACTGAACTACCCAAAAAATACTCATATTTACTATTTAATCAATTAAGTTAGACCAGTTTTTTTTTAGCCGATTCAAAAATTGTATAGGTTTAATTAGGTTTGATTTGAATTTTTAATATAAACGAGTACAAAAAACGAATCGATTCGAATTGAATTAAATCAATTGTTTTGAACTAGCTTACTTTAACCTTAAAAAAAATGGTTTTATTTTGGAACTAGTTCGGCTGAATTGGTTCAAACCAGACCAAATCCGGTTCAGTTCGACCGAACTGATGTTTTTGAACAACCCTAGCATGTTGTCCTCACTAGTCCGTTGCCCTCATTTGAACAAAAAAAATGAGAAATTCATGTTAGACTTGAGTATAGTACAACTCTATATATATGAGTGTCAAATCAATTCTTTTTATCCGACATGGGACATGCTATCGAATTAAAACTTAAATCTACTTGGCCAAAAACAAACTTAAAACTACATAATAGGGGTTGTTTTTAGCTGAAAAATAAGATGGGGGTGCATTCCCATCATTTCCTCAAACATATTGGGTTAAAACATGATTTCACCTATTTTGAAATGAACAGTTTAGCAGTTATCCCTTTACCTTGTTGAAAAGGGGTCTGAATGGCTGAAATCCTCTGCAGGAAACCTTGGTTCTTTGGTTTAGAGAAGTCCGACGTCAATAGGCCGTAAGTCTCCTTCTCTCCCACTCGGCCACCTCTCACGTAATAACTTCCGATGAGCGACCACCACGCCCAGTCGAAGTCGACGTCGGCCGCCAACCCCAAGAAGCAGTTCAAGAATCGATTGTCAGCCACCGTGTTCCCAGTTAAATCCCCTCCGAATTCACTTAAGAACAATGGGTGACCTTGTTCCAACAAAAAACCATACTTGTTCTTCACCTGGTAATTCAGAGTCCCACAGGCAGTGTTCGCGTTTTTGTCTCGCCAGATCGAACCATCGGTGAAAGCGTAATGGTGTAGCTCATAGACTAGCTTCCGGTCAAATGTAAGGTACATCGGACGGTGTAGAAGGAAGGAAAGATCGGTGTCGAAATGGAGACCGGAGATTACGACAAGCAAATCTGGATTTGCCAGATGTACAGCCTCAGCTCCTTGTTGGATGTACCTACCAAAGAAGAACAAGTTTATACAAGTTTTCAGGTTCAACACTCACTTAACCAAAGGGATTATGAACGAGACCTACTTGAACCAAGCTTGGACGCTTTGTCTCGAGCCTCGAAGCTCGTTCCTCAAGCTCATTCCGATCACGTTAGTTACGTTTCGAAACGTTCTCGCCATCCGGGTCAAGCCCTTGACCCAGAGACTCGGGTCGAAGTATTGGTCGCCGAAGAACCCGTTTCCATCGGTCCTGCTGCAACACCAACCCGGCTTGCTGATGTGATTATCTAGAATGACCCGCACATTATGGCCGGCGAGGTCCGACACCACGGCCTGAAATCACCACCTTTTAAAATTTAAATCAGACAATGTATGGCCTCAAGACATATGTACTAGCCCGTGTTCACCTTAAAGGCATCTATGAGGGACATGTTCAAAATCGACGGGTTGTTCTTCTGAATGCCTGAGAGCGGCTTAGTCAGGTTGAGACCTCGAAACGACTCCGACACGGACATGGAAGAGATTGATTCATCCGTGGCTAGAAAAAGTGGCCACGTTAGCCTGACGCAGTTAAAACCCATCGAGACGACCTGCTTGGAGATCGAACCCATTGGTTGGTGGCTGAGCCCCTCCGCTAGCACGGGCTCGAGATGCGACGGCCAATTCACGCAGGCTAGCTTCACCCTTTGGCCTTGTTCGTCTACGATCCATCTAGAGTGGGTGTAAAGAGGTAAAGCCGATGCTACGAAGAATAGCACAGCGGAGGAGAGTAGGATGGAGGGGAAGAAGATGTCGGAAGAAATGTTCATTGTGGTCTCTTTTAAGGATGTTTTGTGTGCAGTTGAACAAACTTGAAGTTGTATTTATAGAACAATGTCCTTACATTGGTTGGTCGGAATGTAGTTGGTGATGACTTGATATTTTTGTAAGTTGAAGGGTTTCATTTTTTGAGAATAACCCACAAAAACGATAACATTATTAGGGTTTGTTTATGTATAGAAAATGAAGTTGACATCAAATACAAAGAGCATGGTTGAGCTAGCTTGCTTGCTTGTTATAATTTTAGCTTCATTTGCCGTCGAATGTGATTTCAAGCACCTCAATTTGTTAATAATGTGGTACTGCTAAAGTGGAGTAAACAATTTTTTAAATGGTTAAATATCAATGAGTTATCTGAACTTTGGACGTTTTGCAACGAGCTACCCGAACTTTGAATATTCAAAACGGACTACCTCAACTTTGAAGAAGGTGCAAATGGATACCTCCGTCCAATTTCCGACGACGTTTCGATGACTTTCCGTCAACAGTTGACGGAAAATTGGACGGAGGTAGCTATTTGCACCTTCTTCAAAATTGAGGTAGCCCGTTTTGAATTTTCAAAGTTCGAGCAAAACGTCCAAAGTTCATGTAGCTGTTTGGTATTTAACCCTTTTTTAAATATCACGATAATACGATAATAACTTGCATGGAAAAGTTGTTATTTTCAAACGCAATAACGTAAAGTTATTTTCATGTTGTATTTCTATATATGTATTATCACACGACTTACATAATAACATAATAAATGATGGTAATATGATTATTGAAAAGTTTTAAACTTTATTTTCAAAAACAAAAAATGAAGTATGCCCTATGAATAATGTGGTTATCCTTAGGGAAGTGCTCCTCGCTATTAATAAGAAGAGAGGGAGTTCGGGTTACATGGTCTTGAAACTTGATCTTGAAAAAGCTTATGATAGACTGGAATAGGACTTCATCCGTCAATCTTTAATGCATTTCAAATTCCCGAATAATATCATATCCATTATCATGGAATGCATTACATTTACCTCTGTTTCTATCCTTCTTAATGGTGGGAAACTGCCTGCTTTTACCCCTTCCAGGGGAATTAGGCAGGGTGATCCTCTCTCCCCTTACTTGTTCATTTTCTGCATGGACTATCTTAGTTTCCTCATCGAGGAGGAGGTTAGAAAAGGGAATTGGAAACCTTTGAAGTTGGGTAGGAATAATATGAAGATGTCTCACTTACTCTTTGTTGATGATCTTATCTTGATGGGTGAGGCCTCTTTTGCTAATTGTGAGGTCATGAAATCAACCCTGAATTCGTTTTGCTCGGTGACTGGTCAACAAGTGAACTTGGAAAAGTCTCAAGTAGTGTTCTCCAAAAACATGAATTCGGGGATCGAAAATCAAATGGCGACTCTTCTTGGGCTTAGGAAAGTTGGGAATTTGTCTAATTACTTGGGGTTTCCCATGACTCTGTCCAATAAAGACTCAAAATCATTTACCTTCATTTTGGATAGAGTAAGGACTAAGCTTGTCGGATGGAGGGCAAACTTACTATTTATGGCTGGCAGGTGTATTTTGATCAACTCTGTCATGGCCACTGTCCCTTACTACTTTATGCAATGCACTTCCCTCCCTATGTCTACCTGCAAAGAGTTGGACAAAATTAATAGAAATTTTCTTTGGGGGTCTTCGGAAGTCAAAAGAAAATTACATAATATGAAATGGGATGTGGTTACTCTTCCCAAGGACAAAGGGGGGTTGGGTATCCCTATCTCAAGTGAAAGAAATCAAGCGATGTTATCTAACTTTGCGTGGAGATTGGAGAAGTCAACCGCCCCTTGGGCCATGATTTTGAAAAATAAGTACCTAAATCCATCTAGACTTGACCGTAAGGGGGGAACCACTTCCTGGAAAGCCCTTACTCATGGCTTAAAAACTCTTAAGGGGAGGGTTGGATCATTGGTGATGGTTCAAGGATAAACTTGTGGTATGATAAGTGGTTGGGCAATTTTACATTGCGATCCATCATCCAGGGACCTCTTTATTTTGGGGAGGATCTTATTAAAGTGAGAGATATTATTAGAGAAAATGGAAATTTGGATGCCTCCCAAATTACATTTCCCATTCCTGAGAACATCATTAATCTCTTTACCGCTACTCCGAGAAGTATGTGGTCTGGCCAACATGATAGACAAATTTGGATGGGATCCCCCAAAGGTATTCCAACTGTTACTTTAGTCCATAGGAGTATTAAGGAAAAGCGCCATAACCATATTGCGTCCACCCCGGATAATTGGAATTGAATTTGGAAAGGCGAGTACATCCCTCGGGTCCAATTCTTTTTGTGGCTTTGTCACCATGATCGTATCCCAACTGCCTTGTTGTTGCACAAAAGGGGCATGGACATTAGCCCGATTTGCAAAAACTGCGGTTCTGCGGAGGAGAACATGATGCATGTTTTGAGAGATTGTGTGGTCGCTAGACGAATCTGGTTTGATATAGATACCCCAATTGACATTAATTTTCATGGGATATCAGGATCAATCTGGCTGAAGTCTAATTGTGAAAACAGAAGTGTTCACACAAACGGAACTCAGTGGCATTTCGTGTTTTCTACGGCGATCTAGTATATCTGGAAGAATAGGAACTCTGTTGTGTTTAACAGTAAAATTTTGCATACAAATATTGTGGAACTAATCTTTTTGCAGGAAAAAATGTGGCTACTATGCTTGTAAAAAGCACGACAAAATCCATTCGTATACCTGTGGAAGTCAGGTGGCATGCACCGACATGGGGGTGGGCAAAATTAAATACGGATGAGTCAACCAATGGAAGTCCGGGACCGGCGGGTTGTGCAGGGGTCATACGGAATCACCTAGGAGGATGGCTAAAAGGGTTCCAAAGAAAGCTTGGAACATCAAATAGTATTGTGGCGGAGCTTTTGGGGATTAGAGATGGCCTAGCCTTGGCAAAAAGCATGGGGATAAACGACATCCATGTGGAATCTGATGCAAAGGAAGCAATAGGTATGATAGTAGAAAAAGTTGATAACGATGGACCTCTAATGCTGCTTATTTCGATTGCAGAAAGCTCTTGTTGGAGTTTCGAAGATATAAACTCAGACACATCTATCGGGAAGCGAATGGGGTAGCAGATCAACTCGTCAAGGTTGTGGTCAGACTTGAAGAATATTTTGTGATCCTTGATGAGCCTCCGTTAGATGTTTTGTCACTTATTAAAGCTGACATGTTTGACTTGACAAAAACTAGACTTGTAGCTCCTAATTAACTTGTGTTTTTTATGTATTTATAATATGTTTCTACCAAAAAAAAAATATAAGTAAAATCTCTTGGAAATGGCAGCCTCAACTTCTACATTCATAGCGCCAACAACACTCATGAACTCCATCTTTGACGATATAAACCGATTAGCTGAAGATTCGCTAATCATCTGAAGCCACGGGAATGTACGAATGAAGATCCTTGCAACACGAAAGAGATCATCTTCGAAGCAAACAGGATCTCCATGATTAGTAGAGTCTTATTCGGGTTTCTATCAAACGCCTGCAAATGGGGCATATTTGCAGATCTTCACCGCAGTCACAGCATGTCTGAAGAAATAAGAAGGAAAGTGATGAACAAAGCTGTGATCCTTAAGCACATATAGAGAGAAAACAAACATTACAAGTGAACCCACAGACCTGGTGGCCACAACCAAATGCCATGTTCTTCTGATTCGAGAGACAAATCGGGCAAATCTGTCAGAATTTAAACACCGTGTTGTATATAAGCGTTTGTAAGAACAATTTTTTTGTATATAAATCTGTAAACTTTACGAATATAGGGATTTATTTCTACCTGGGTATCATGATAACTGGAAGGTGCAGCTGTATTTACTGATGGGGTACTATAATCACTAGTATAAAATCTTTCCTTGTTCTGAAAGCTACTTAACCGGCTTGGTGGTCTCGAGCTCCTTCCATATGAAGCGGCAGCACCGTACAACGGTGGAGGAAGAGGGAATCTCTCCGGGCACTCTCCTCGTTGCTGGCTGTGTTGAGATTTTGTAGGTAATTGAATTACTACTCGAACTTGCAGTTAAGTAGCTGTTGAATTGAACTGTAATTACCCTAATATGCCGAGCTCAAGGGTGGCTATATACTGCGAAGGTATTTCCATCAAAGCTGCAAGAGCAAACTCAGTCTGCTTCCGCGATGAATCGATATTCTTTGCCATGATTTCCGTGAAATTGACAAACTGAAAAGACGGGTTTCTAAGCAAAAGTTGAGATCAGGTTGTAGTAAAAATAAGACATGAATTAAATGACAAAATAAACCTGGAAATTATCAAATGCCCTTGAAGGAATGTTGTCGTCGAATTCTCTCATCATGTCCCAGGGACCGTCTCCAACTCCGACCAAGACAATCGACAGTGGATACTGGCTGGGCACAGAAAAGAATAGCGGTCACTACTACTATAATTTCTAAGGTGGTTCGGTTTTGGCGTCCATACCTTGCTTTAACAATGGCGTCGACAGTTCTCTGTTCTTGCTGACCCAGCTGGCCATTTAAGGTATCAACACTTCTGGTAACCTAATAGTAGATCACCATCCATTAGATCAGTTTATGCTTTCCTTAAGGACCGAGTAACTGGGATTACTTACCTGCCCATCGGCGATTATAAGCAATACATGGTATTGCCCCCCACTTTGCTCGACAATTGTCATCGCCATCTCGATCACCGGCGCAAAAGATGTAGGACCTGTCATTTTAGGTCATTTATTTCATAGTTGCTAGAATTTTCTGCAGAAGAAGAAACTGGTGATCCATACCTGCAAGTCGAAGTTGTGGAACAATTTCTCTGTACCGATATAAAACTTCCTCGAATCCGTTACAGAATCTATCTTCAGGGTAGAAACCGAAGACATCTTGATCGTGTGTCGATGCTAAAAACACAGAAAAAAATGCAAAATTGAAAATTTTGAAAAATGTTTTGCAGAAGACAATATAGAAAGTTAATTACCATCTCCAAACCCATAACATGGAATCATGTTGTCTTCATCGAAAGAAGACAGTGTTTTTCCGATGATACTAATGGCTTGTTCATAAGGGTTCGGTTCGCCACTGATGTCGTGCAAACTTCTCCGATGAAACGATCTTGCACCTAATGAATGTGGTTAATCACATTTCTTTCCCAGAAACACAAAAAATTCACTCAATTGAGATTGAAAATAACCGAACCTGTCCATTCGTTGCTCTTCGTGAAATCGATCCCGATGATTAGATTCGAAGATTCGAGACCCGCTTTGGCAAGAGCAGTAGTAACCTGATTACAATCAATATAAATGGCGGCAACCATTTCAAATTCATAATCAGGGTTCATTTGGGTGACTATCAAAATTGCTAGATGAACTTGTGTTCGAATTTAAAACAGAAATACATAATATGCTTTTTTGAATTTAATTCATAATTTTGATGTGTTAGGAAAGCAAAATCATCGTTATTTTTGTCGAAAAGATATGGAACGATGATCTTTTTCTGATTTTCAGAATCAAGAACACTGCTCTGACACTATGTTGAAATTGTAAGTGTGGACTAAATTGAGATGATATAGACTTGATAAGTAAGGGAGAACATTGTATTGATTGAACTTATAAACTTATTATGTTACAATCAGAAACTACACTATTTATAGGAGAAACATTGAGATTGAATGGAGTAATTTTGTGAAGTGATTGGTAGAGTGTTTGCCGGAGCAATTTGGGGAACCGTGTTTTTCTTTCTAACAATTTTGACAAAAAAAACACAGTAATATTAAAAAAAAAAAAAATGAATGAAACATTAGCAACTATACAAATAACAAGATTCAATAATCACATGACATAAATACGTGGGTTACCGGATTATTTACCTAAAATTAACTGTAGAAATTCTAAGTTGCGTATATGTTTTATTCAGTAAAGGCTGTATTTTTTATGTGATTAACATAAAAATAGGTGAAATTAACAAATTAAATTAAACTTAGTATTAATATTCAGCTTGCAAACTACTATTTTAACCAAAATTCATAATCATGATTGCAAGTAATTCAACATCAAACCTCATCCAATGAGCGATAATTATCAGCGATTCTCGAGTACTTCCGATCGAGTCTCCTCGGCCTTTGCGGAGTCTGTGGCCCATAACTGAAAGACGATGAAGAAGATGGTGGTGGTGGTGGCGCGTGGTGATGCTCAGGCGCGTAGTAATTGCTCTGATGGCCGTACGGCGACGGTGACTGTGGATATCCGTATCGGTACTGATTGCCTCCAGAATCTTCACAGTTCTGTCTTCTCCAAGACGATTTCGATCCTTTACCTCCCATTTACCGATCTTAAAAGAATCTGCAGAAAATTAATCTCTTCTTTCCAAAAGTCTCCTCTGCAAAGTACAACTACTTTCTATCTATATATACATATAATATGACCAGAATCAATGGATTCTGGGGTTTTGAAAAAAAGTATTATTAGAGTCGAAAAATTCAACATTTTTGTTTTTCGTGGAGGTTAATGAATGATGGTGGTAATTTCCAAGAAAAAATGACAGGTTTCCATTGACGACCACTTCAAAGCTTTAACTTTCTACAACCCCACATGCAGACGCAGTAGTAGTCAAGAAGAATGATCACCGACAATTACATCAAAGACATGTTTTTTGCAGTGGAAAGATCGAGAAAGACATACCTGGGACCAGATGAACAAACTCGATCTCTTGTTCCAACGTTTTGTTTCTTCTTAATGGAATATGAAATTAAATTAATGAACTGGAAAAGTTTACGATTTTTATTTTTTATTTTGATAATATTGCGTGCGGGAACGCATAAAAGCAAGAAACTGAATTGTTCAAGTTACCTGGAGAACAAGAAACTCAGCACCCACCCTAATCTCCAATCCAAAATCAGATTTAAAATATAGATTATGATTGTTAAACAATTTTAAAAATGTGGATTGTATATGAGCATTATATTGAAAACTGAAGAAATTTTAAATATTGACATGGGTGTGGTGTATTTAACTAATTTCGAATCTAATTTGTAAATATTAAACTTTTTAAAGGTGATATTTTTAGTGCAATTCAAAGTTAGTTCGTATTTATAAATTGCATCTTATTTTATCTAATGGGATCATCTATTTTTCAGTTTCTAGTATGATTAATTTTTGGGTTAAATACCAAGTAGTTACATGAACTTTGAACATTTTGCAACGAGCTACCCGAATTTTGAAAATTCAAAACGAGCTACCTCAACTTTGAAGAAGGTGCAAATAGTTACCTCCGTTCAATTTCTAACGACTTTCCAACGATAGTTGACGGAAAATTGGACGGAGGTACCTATTTGCACATTCTTCAAAGTTGAGATAACCCGTTTTGAATTTTCAAAGTTCGGGTAGCTCGTTGCAAAACGTCCAAAGTTCGGGTAGCTACTTTGGTATTTAACTCTTAATTTTTCCCTATTGGATTCTTAAATAGTTTTCATTTTAATTGGTCTATATATAAATAATTTATTTAATTGGTCTATGATAAGTAAGGGGTGTAGATTAATATTTTCAAATTAAAATTTTGAGATAGATGCATTTTATTTTATTTTTAATTTAATATATAAATATATAGGTAAGATATGACTTTATTTCTAATGTTTTAGTAAAAAATTATTCTTTTTGTTCATCATTCGAATTTACCCATTTCGTTAATTTTTTTTTATCAAAACTTAACATAGGGAGATTCTATTTGCAGACCATCGACTACTTTAATTTATACAGGTCATTTTTGTTGAAATACTAAAATACCCTAAAAGCATTTTACATATTTGTCCTTACTTATTTTAAGGAAATTAATTATTAAATCGACCTCATATTTTCGTAGTTACTAAATCGACCCAATATTATCAAAATAGTGAAAAATTATGTTTCTAACAAATTTTGAACCCTAGACCTCTTACATACTAGCAAAATTTTTTACCACTATACTAATAATTCCAATTGCTTTCTTATGTACTTCAAATATAATTATTGAAGCAACTCTCATATTATTGTATTAAACATCTCATGTTTATATATTGACGCTCTTTAGTAATTAACATTTGTTCAACGTTGTTTGTAATTATAGTTTTAATTTAATTATGTATCTACTAATCAATATTTTTAAAAATGATTAAAAAATAAGTAATTTTCTAAATTTAGTATTTAAAGACTACCAGAATACTCATTTTGAAAATATTTTTTCAACCATCTCTAAAAAAATCAAAAAGACTATAATATGTAGATAATTAAATTAGAACTCTAACACATATGATGCTAAGTTTCAATTTTCCCATCAACCATAAAATTTGGTCAAATTTATAAAAATTGTCAAAAATTACCAACACTACTTTGACCAAATTTTATAATCGATAAGAAAATTGAAACGTAACACCATATATGTCGTTAGAGTTCTAATTTAATTATCTAAATACTATAATCTTTCTGATTTTTTTTATAGAGATGGTTGAAAACATATTTTCAAAATGAATATTGTGGTAGTCTATAAATACTAAATTTAGAAAATTACTTATTTTTCAACCATTTTAAAAATTTAATTAGTAGATACATAATTAAATTAAAACTATAATTAAACAAACAATGTTGAACAAATGTTAATTACTAAAGAGCATCAATAAATAAACATGAGGTGTTTAATACAATAATATTAGAGTTACTTCGATAACTATATTTGAAGTATATAAGAAATTAATTGGAATTACTAGTATAGTGGTAAAACTTTTAGTTAGTATGTAAGAGGTCTAGGGTTCAAAACTTGCTAAAATCATAATTTTTCACCATTTTGATATATATGAGGTCAATTTAGTAACTACGAAAATATGAGGTCGATTTGATAATTAATTTCTTTAAAATTAATAAGGACAAATATGTAAAAAGCTATTAGGGCATTTTAGTATTTCAACAAAAGTGGTCTATATAAAGTAGTCGATGGTCTGCAAATAGAATCTCCCCTTAACATAATGTATTTTAAAAATTATAAAAATAACATAATATTTTTGCAAATATCATAATTTAACCCTTCAAAACTTTTCATATATTACAATTTCGTCATAATTTAACCGGAACTCATTTGTAACATATAGTAAAGTATTTTAATTTTACAAAGATATTAAATTAAGTTTGGATGAAAATTTTAATAAAATGACTAAACTCGACTAACGAAAATAAGAAACAAAAAAAAATCTTTAATGAAAAAAGTAGAAATAAAATTGTATTTTAACCATATATAAGAG
Organism: Chamaenerion angustifolium; assembly: GCA_946814005.1. Classification (NCBI taxonomy): domain Eukaryota; kingdom Viridiplantae; phylum Streptophyta; class Magnoliopsida; order Myrtales; family Onagraceae; genus Chamaenerion; species Chamaenerion angustifolium. Next base: position 25,962,635 of record OX328277.1, on the reverse strand, counting down.
ATATGACTAAGTTAATAGAAATCAGTTGGGCCTCTACATAACCGCTTAGGTATATACATACAGCCTACTCTGGTGTCTGGATTGTGCCATCTAAGGCCCGTCTTAACAAAAATTGTATTTTGGTCCCACATGTTTGCACTAAGGCGGTTATTGCATCCATTTAATTTTTTTTTATTAAAACCTAACCCTACAAGTTTTGAAATGTCTAAAGTTACCCCTTTAGTATTTTCCATCAATTTTCTTGCAAAAAAAATCAAAAGTAACTAAATTCTTTTAAAAGTATATCAAATAAAAAAAGATAGGAGATTAGTTGGAGCTCAAGCTCTCCAACCATAGACTAGTTAGGGTTGAATCATGCGGTAACCAAATTTTTAATTTTATTTAGAAAAATTTGATTACATTTAGAAATTTAATAAAAGGGATAATATTTTGAGATTTATTAAAAAAAAATAAAAATGAAGGGATAACTTTGTAAACTTTTGAAAGCTTATAGGGAGTGGTTTAGCAATAAAACATAAATAGCGCCAATATTCACATGGGCGCAAACAAATGGGGTCAAAATGCTATTTTTGTTTTAGTTAATCTTTATTCTCTAGAGAGACTGGTTGGTGGCCACGGCAGACCTCCGTCTTTGCTCTGTTGCGCTCCTTCCTCGCTCTCTCCTCCGTTGTCCGATTCCGATCCAGTCTGAATTTTCCAATTTCCAGATCTTGATTACCCTAAATCAGTAGCGGATCGCCAATTCGTTGAATCTATAGGTTCTTTTATCCTTCAGTCGTCTCCTCTGCACAGATTGGCACTGTCAGTTCCGGCTGATGGTGGTGTCAATTAGCCGCAATCCGATATCCTTAAGTTGAAAATCCAATGACTAGCTCCGGCAATGATGACACCGATGCTGTCCTCAGCGACGTTGAGGAAGATGAGACGGTGCCAATCGCCATCAAGGATCCCTCCCCCGAGGATTTATCGGTGGATAAATTTCGCGAACTGATGGCTGAGCTGGAACGGGAGAGGCAAGCTCGCGCAGCTTCTGAGAATTCCAAGGCTGAATTGCAGGTTCAGTTTGAACGCTTGAAGATGCTTGCTCGTCAGGCAATCCAGAAACGAGACGAGTGGGCAAAGCAAAGGGACGATGCCCTGCTTGAGAAGGGAGAGCTTTTGGAGTTGAGGGAGAAGATGTCTGCTGAATTGATTGATGCTAATAAGGTGAAAGAGGAATTACTGGATCAAAAAGATCAGATTGCCAAGCAATTGGATGAGGCGGTGAAATCAAGAGACAGTTTACGATCTGAGATTGAAACTTCAGCACACATGCTTGTGACAGGAATTGAGAAGATATCAGGAAAGGTAAGCAATTTCAAGAATTTCTCTACTGGAGGGTTGCCGAGGTCGCAGAAATATTCAGGATTGCCTGCAATTTCGTATGGAGTTATTAAACGGACTAATGAGATTGTTGAGGAGCTTGTTAAACAGTTCAATACGATGGAGAAATCAAGAAATGAAGCTCGAGAACAGGTCGAACAAAGAAACTATGAAATTGCCATTGAGGTTTCGCAGCTTGAAGCTGCAATTGCTGGGTTGAGAGAAGAGGTTGCAAAGAAGAGCAATGATTTGGAAAGACTAGAAACTGCCTTAAGTGAAAAGGATGTGAAAACTGCTGATAATGAAAGATTGATGATGGAGAAGGTGAACGACCTAGAGAGGGAAAATTCGGAGTTGAAAGAGTTATTTGGGGAGGTTGATGACAAACTAATTGGTTTGGAATCGAGGATGGAGGCTCAGAGACCATTGTTGAACGACCAATTGGATTTTGTGTCGAAGATTCATAGAAAAGCTTGTGATTTCATAAAGATAGTTGATGTCAGTGGTTCAGATACTTGGGATTTATCTGAGTCCTTGTTTATACCACAAGAAACGGATGTGGAGGAAAATATACATGCTTCTCTAGCTGGGATGAAATCTATATACGAATTGATGGATACCCTTGTTGAAAAAACAAGGGATTTAGTGGATGAAAAGAATCAAGAGATAAAGGGTATGAATGAAACAATTGATCGTCTGATGAAGGAAAAGGATCAAATTGGTTCGTTCCTTAGGAGCGCACTGTCAAAGAGGATGACATTAGACTCGTCTTCTGAAAATAGTCATCTGTTTCAAGTTGCAGAAAATGGCTTGAAGGAAGCAGGAATTGATTTCAAATTCAACAAAGCTGATGGAGAAGATGAAATTTATACTTTGGTCAGTGTCTTTTTTAACTGTATTTGTCTCAACTTTTATGTTTTCTAAATGTGTTTGATTTGAATGCTCTATCGGTATCATTTCTCGGTGACCATAGGCTGGTGCGTTGGAGGATATTGTCAAGGCATCACAACTAGAGATAATCGATCAAAAACATTGCATTGAGGAACTAAGGTATCTTTGCCTTTTACAATTTTGTATTTGTAGTTCTTTTTAAAATACATGCATTTCAGTTTCTGTTTTTGAATGCTGAATGAAGCATTTTTGTTTTGCTTTGCTGAATTAAGGGCAGAATTGAGTTCCCTGAAAGCACACATGGAGACACAGGCCAAGGAGCTTAACCTTAGAAATCACCAAATAGAGGAACTGGAAGAGAAGGAGAAAACGGCAAATGAAAGTGTAAGTTATACTTACTGCAGATACTTATATACCTAATCTTTACTTTTGATGGTGAATTGATTGGATCGATTTGGCCCTTCTAGATTGAAGGTCTAATGATGGATATCGCTTCAGCCGAGGAAGAAATCACGAGATGGAAAGTAGCAGCCGAGGAAGAAGCTGCTGCTGGAAAAGCTATTGAGCAAGAATTTACGGCAGAGGTAAATTTACAGGGTTAAAAGGTTAATTATCAAAAAAACAAAAAAACTTTAAGGAAAAACCAAATAGCAAACCAACTCTTTTTTTTGACAAAAAACAAACTAATCTTTTGAAATTGACCAAACAACAAACTTAACTCAAATTTTCTTTATGTTTGAATGATTTTTTCAATGTTTGAGGGAGTTATTAAGTCAGTATTAGTTGAAGTATTCTAAGGAAATGATATTACGACTTAATAACTCCCTCAAACTTTGAAAAATCCGTTCAAACATAATAAAATTTTGTGCTAGTGTATAAGTGGCATCCTGATTGGACAACACGTGCATGCGCCGTTTTGTTTGGCTGATATGATATGTTCATTATACACTTGCAGTTGGGTTCCCTGAGACAAGAACTTGAAGAAGCTAAACACGGGATGCTTGAATTAGAAAAGAAGTTAAAATCCAAAGAGGAAACAGCTGCAGCTGCCATGGCTGCAAGAGATGCAGCCGAGAAATCACTGAAACTTGCAGATTTGAGGGCATCTAGACTAAGAGACAGGATCGAAGAATTAACCCATCAAATTGAAGAATCGGAATCACAAGGGAGCTCTCGGACCAGGAGTGGACCTCGGTACGTTTGTTGGCCGTGGCAGTGGCTAGGGCTGGACTTTGTAGGGATTCAAAGGTCTAGTGTACCACAGCTTCAGGGCTCCAATGAAATGGAGCTCTCTGAACCCTTGCTATGAAGTTAGAAAACATTAACGGTTTACAGGCTTCGTATTGTATCTATTTTTGGTCTCTTTCACGATGAAATTGTTCATTTTTTTTATATATTTTATTTGAGATTGGAAATTTCATAATTTGCTCCTTGAATTAGCCTCTACTTGGAAATTTCATAATTTTACCATTAATTTAATTTTTCTTATTTTATTTTTTAAATATATGATATCAAATAAATTTTTGTTTAATCGATTTGTGCCGAAATTGAGGGGTTGATCTGTCATTTTTTAATTATAACTATTTAATATAATTTATTAATATTGTTATATTTTATTATAGATCAAAATAAATTTTGTTCAATTTATATTAAATCTAATTATATTTAGAAGATGATATTTTTTTTCCTTAAAAATATGACATGTAATGGATAAATCATTGTAAATATTTAATGGCTTGATCCAGGCTCAAATCTTAAACTGTCTAAGATTAAAATTAAAAATAAGATCGAAAAAAATTAAATAAGTCAAAATCATTGATTAGAGCTATGAACACGGTTTTATTTCTAAACCAAGACAGGCAAATGCAAGATCCGAAGGAGATATCAAAGTTGGAAAATGTCAACTTTATTTGCCAGAAAGGCAATTAGAATCTATCCATTAAAGTATATGATAAAATTAGGCTCCAAAGGCATAATGTATCTCTTGTCCACCATGTTTCATTTCATGTGCAGCAAGAACAACAAGACGCTCCCAAATGATAAGGCAAGACAGCTAGAAATTGAAACCACCACGATGACTTTGAGACAAACCAAACATTGTGATTCATTAAATAACATGTTGACAATGTCATGTTGATGTCTCCAACAACAATACACGACTACTCTAACAAATTTAATATGATCTTCCAACAAGTTGGGATTTTTACATTGGAGTTACATACTCAATTGCTAACTAAACTTGTAGTTGATTTGTTGGTTGCTAGTTAAACTTTGTTTTGCATATATTTTTCAAGCTAAATTAATGTGTAGATGTAATTTGCTAGTTTTGTCTATTTTAAAATCTACAATGGCATATACATTTTTCATCCAAAGTTAACAAAAGAGAAGAAAGTATCTAGCAAGTTGCACTTCAGTATCAGTTTAGCCGTGAAAAGTCAAAAGAAAGTTTAACTAGCAACCAAACTCATCAACATAGCTACTAACCCCCTCTCCAATAAATGATTTTGCTTCAGAGATTAAGGAAGGAGAAAGTTATTTACAGAGAAGTACCTGCAAAATCTGATAACTCACTCCACTGCCGCAGTCTCTTCTCTTCAAAAGCCTTTACAAAGATGAAGAAGAATCAGCCACTTTCTCTTAAACAATGCCCGGGTAACAAAAACTTGTACTTCTCGGCATTCTCTAGAAGGTAAGAAGGAAGATGAACACCCGAGAAGGAATGAGGGATGGGCCCCATTTTCCCGATAATCTCCTTGAAAGTGTACTCCTCAGGCAGCATATCAAATAAGTCAGACCCTCTGCATATCACTCTCTGGACCCTCCTGGGGTCCATATAATGCGTGAATCTCACTCGATCACTGTGGCTATAAGCTTTCATCTTGAATATGAACTCGCTGATGTGGCGGAAGCAGAAGCTGCAGTGCCACCCTGCATCCGATAAAATATCATCTGATTGTCGATAATGTGCATACATTGTCTTTCCCGTTTGGTACCGATGCACTGAAGCCCTCCAGCTGTTACTATCCATAAGGAATTCAAACGAATACAGATAGTTCTTCAACCTTAGATGGAGGATTGGTGGAATCTCGTCACACCATCGAAGCAGATTGATAGTGTGACGGCTGGGGATTTCATCAACATCAGACATTATTAAAAGATCATCATCGGATATGCCTGCAATTTTCAGTAATTGGTCTAATGCAAGCCTTTGGTATGCTTCTTCGATGAATGGATTCTCCTTGCTCTTGAACCGCCCTCCAATGTTTCCATAAGTCAACCTCGGCTCTGAAAATTTGAACAGATTGCGGTGCTTTGCAAAGACAAGATCCTTCACGTTTCCAGTGAAGGTAGAGTTAGACTCGAGGAGGACAAATTGAGTGACGTAAGGGTAGAGCTCTTTCCATCTGATAGTCAAGAGGTCAAGTTCGTTGCTGAACAAGATTGCATCATAGACACGCCTCGGGTACTGTCTGGTTCCCCATCCATGGAGTTTACAGAGGTTTTCCATGGAAACATTGTCATGGTAGTAATGTGGGATCTCATTGAACGGTTTTGGTGGCGATTCCCATAGTGGTCGAAGAAAATAGGATATCTTCTGGCCATGTAGATAGATACCGAAGATGAAGGTTGGAACGAACGTAAATAGGAACAAGATAGTCCTTATATCGATCCCACGGAGCATACATCGAATTCTTGACATGCTGAAAGCTCGGTCTGAATCCTGCCCAGGGTAAGATTAAGAACAGTAAATAATTCAGAACTCAATACAGAATGAAAAGCTTTTCAATAAATGTCAATGTTCTTCTTCATCCATCAGAAGCTAGAAAAATAGAGGTTTCTCCTCTTAATAAATTTCTCTAGCCCTTTGATTTCCAGTAATTTTTTCAGTTTTTTTTTTAATTCATCTAGTTGAACTTGGAGATCTCAATTTTATATTTAATTCCAGAAGTTGCAAGGTCAAGTGACTGATTAATATATTCAAGTAACTGGCGGAACACATAGATGAAACATAAAAAAGGTCTCTATTTCGTGCTCTTCAGCTAATTGAGAGAAACACTATAATCTCTGAATTTCAACAATCAGATGTAGCAAATTTAGGACTCCATACATTTTTCGGAAAGATCGACGATACTTACACGATATACAGCAGTACAAAACAATTGCGTGGCGAAAAATAGTAAATCTAAGCTCAAAATTGAGTACCTGGCCACAAAGATCGGCGCAAATATCGTCACTTTTCTTGGAGCAGTAGTGGCCACATCTCTCATTCATCATCCACCACATCTTCCGCTTCTCGCTGTCGGCCGCAATGCCCGACGCTGGAAACAGAGATTCAGCTCCAACGACTCCAGGAAGAAAGCTCGACGTGATTTAATCTTAACCACAAAGCAAGAGCAGCGGAAGAGGCGCCTCAATCAGAAATTGTAGAGCTAAAACGAAATGCTGGCAAATTCGAAGCTCAATCGAGAATAAAGGAATGACGAATCTGAATAATCACAACGAGAAGACAGGGGAAGAAGAAGAAGCGGATGCTTCTGTGTAAATTGGGTGGCAGGATTGAGTTCCGTTTAGTATAATTATCATCATCACCACAGCACTCACGAAAAGCTGGAGCTTTTAGAGAGAAATGAGTTCCGTTTGCCCCTTGTCTTCGTCTTCTATCCACCCTACTCCCTTGTCTTTCTTTTGTAAATTAATAAATATACAAAGAAATCCAATATATCTAATTAGATAATTAATACAAAAAAAATTATTTACCAAAAAAAAGAAGATAATTAATACAATTTTACAGTTTTATGAAATAATTTTAAAATTTTAGCCCATAGAGATTAATAAGCGACCCATAATTAATAAATTAAATAATTTAGACTATGCAATATTTTTTTTATCATTCACTATAATTGATATTAAATTTTATTAACAAAGCTATTAATGCATCTCACCAGTTAATTTATTCTATAAAGATAGACTATGCAATATTTTTACTTTTGTAAGAAGATATTTTTTATTCTAAGAAGAATATTACTACTTTTTCTGTTTTATTTGATTTGAAATAAGGAGTTTGGCTAAAAATATGAAATAAAGAGAACCGTGTTCAGTGTTCACAACTCTTATAGAGTATACGTGGAGAAAATCCTACCTCGCTAGCCGAACGTGGTAGGACCCGCTAGTACCTGTCCCGTGTCCACGTAAGTTCGGATTATGAATGGGCCTGGAGAGTCCGTTATTGTCGGTTCGGTTCAGTAAAAAAACATTTTTAGGCCCGCCTCAGCTGTAGATGACCCATTACTATAATATAATTGCATATTTTAATATATTCATTTAGTAAAACTAAGTTACAACGATATGACTATTTTTTCTAAAAACTATACTTAAAATTACAATTTTAATTCATTTATATATGTATAATACATTATCCTTTGGCAAGTACATTGTTCTTAAATCACAACAATCTTTTTCTCAATAATAATTAGTTCATTAAAAATATTAATTCTTCAATAACTAGTTCATTAAAAATATTAATTCTTCAATAATTATTTTTTTTCTTTTTGCAATTTTGGATTGATATGACTGAATGAATCGTTTAAGGGTTGTGGTTTTGTTAGATAAATAAGCGATTATTTTGGCACAAACCATATGACACCAAAAATGTATCACGTTTGGATCGTAATTTTAAACCTGTAATACAATATGTGGACCCACATAGTTAATAATATATTATACAAAATGTGTACTATACTATACATATGTTTCCTATCCCCTATCAATTTATAGCACACTTCAATTTATAATCAGTTATAACCAAATGTCCCAATTAAATGTAAAACAGTAAAATTGGTCCTCAAATAATAAGTAGTCATACAGAAACTTGAGGATTTTACCATAACAAATTACTGTAGTAAAAATGGTCCCATGGTCTAGTGGTTAGGACATTGGACTTTGAATCCAATAACCTGAGTTCAAATCTCAGTGGGACCTTCTTCTGTTCTATCATTCTATGGATGCACACTTCCTAATCTTTATATAGATTGTAGATTTCCCATCTATTGATGTTCTTTTACCTGAAAACACAACTTAAAAAATATAAAATACATTGGGTAAAATTTACAAACATTATAAGAGAGCTAGAGCTCTCCATCCCAAAGTTCTTCAACAGACTTGTATGGTCCTTTTGCAGACACAAATTCTTCCTTGAGCATCATCTTCTTCTGCGGAATCGCCTCGATCTTTTTATGCTCCTCCTCTGTCAATTCCCAGTCAAATATTTGTAGATTCTCATTCAATCTATACTTGTTGAAGCTCTTAACGACCATCGTCACCCCCTGTTCATACAACCATCGAAGGCATACCTGCCCCCAGAAACCGAACAACGATCCACAATTCAGTCCATATTCGCTCTCTAATTCCAGTTCTAATTTTATCTCAACTATTTTCATGATTCAAGTGAACCCCAAGCTTCAAATTCATGGAGGTATACTCTGGTGCATTCAATTTGTGTGAATGGAAAAGCAGTTAAAGGAAATGATATGGTTGAGATTCTTACCTGAGCTACAGTTTTGCCTCGAGTTTTGGCGATTTCGTTAAGGGATTCATTCTCCATGACTAAGTTGGTTCCCCAGTTTGTCCCTCTTGCGCCGAGAGGAGAGAAAGCAGTGATAATGATGTTTTTTGCTTTGCAGAACTCTTTAAGCTTGTGTTGTTGCCAAACTGGGTTCATCTCCACCTGGAGTCTCAAATTGATTACTTGATTACAAATTGATTGAAGGAATTTGTATGAGATTTAAAGGAGAAACGCTAATTACTTGATTAACCGAGGGAGGGATCGAAGCGAAGCTGAGAATCGTATCGAGCTTCTTGCAAGAGAAGTTACTGACTCCGATTGATTTAGTGAGGCCGAGGTTTTGGCATTCTTCCATGGATGCCCAGACGGACTCAAAGTCCATTGGCATGATTTCATCTTCAGAAGCTGGAAAACCGTAGTTTCCAGGTTTGGTGCTGATTGGCCAGTGGATGAGGTAAAGATCAAGATAGTCTAATTGGAGAGCTCTGCATGAATCCAAATTCAGTCCCAACGAATTTCAATCTCAAAAAAATTGAATCTAGAAAAGAACATCTAACTGAGCATTCATTGAAGCAGATGTATCTCCTAGGGCGTATCTGACATAATGAATTGGATGATTTGAGCAGTATGCATTCAGATGAAGATAAACTAGGGCTTGCGTCATGTCCTAGTCAATTGAGCTAGTAGATACGATTTGATTCAACTGGACTCACCTCAGTGACTTCTTGATGGCGGGGATGACAAGATCGGCGTGAGCATCACAGGTCCACAGCTTGGAAGTGACAAACAGCTCCTTCCTCGAGCTGACAAGACCGAGCTTGATGGCGTCGGCGATGGCTTCCCCGAGCAGCTCCTCTGAGCCATACAGAGACGCAGTATCGAAGTGCCTGTAACCCAGCTTGATGGCTTCGATCACCGCCAGCTTCAAAGCGGCGGGATCAAATGGATCGGCAGCAGTTCCGAAACCGATCACTGGCATGGATCGGCTTCCGGGAGCGGCTGAGCTTAGCCTCACCTCGGGGATTTCAATCGCAGATTTCTCCATTTTTCAATGGCTCAACTCAAGAGGTTTACCTTGGATTCATATAAACGACACTTTATATACTTCTTCCATGGAAGATTCGAGCTTTTTCACCGCAGTACACTGTGGAGTGTAGAGGCATCGGCATAGATGGAGAAAGGAAGTTGCGTCCGACATTCTCTTGATGACTGATATCGATGAGTCAACTAGTAAGTGAATGACGGTTAAACTCGTTACTATTTTCAACTCACTTTTTTTGGCCTTTAAGTAGGCCCACTGAAGCAGAAAATTGAAGAACTATTGGGCTTTGCTTATAGATCTGAAAGCACCGTAATTGGGCCCAAACGTTATTAAAGAGTAGGTTAGTTTGTAGGTGTTTTTTATCCTTATTATTCAAAATAAGAATTTTATCCTACTTTAATCTTTTAATTTTTTTTAAATTTGTTTTGAACAGATACCAATACAATTTTAAATATATATCGGCATATCCGTTTCTCACCGATTGTAATGTTCGGGCTAGAGCTGTCGATATTTAGTGTATGTTACGGGTATAATAAATACCATAAGGTCCATAACCATAACATATTTTTAAATCGCATACCATAACCATTACAGGTACAATTTTCAACATCATAACCATTAAAATAACCGTGGTTATTAACATCGATTTTACATGTATACCTATATTTATTACACACATGTAATATAATAAAAAATCGAAAATTTTATTTTAAAAAATACATAAATCTATATTGTCAACAATAAAAATATATAAAACTAACATCATGGTTATTTATTACATGTATGTACATTAACTTCCATTATTTAGTATATATTAGTTTATTAATAATAAATAAATATTATATTTATATAATAATCATGGTTATAACCCATAAGTATAACTCAAATACCATAAGCATAACCATCATGGATAGAAAATTTATCACCATAACCATACCGCTGCACTCAAGCTTCCACTAGGAAACTTCGAGCTTTCAAACCACTGTACTCAAGTTTCCAATAGAGAACCAGCGTTTTGCATTGACTCCGTTAACATGACCTCATCCGTAGCTTAGGATTGATAGACCAACCTTAAATGCTAGGGCAGTGCTTCGCACTTTTGAAAATTTCCCCAATTTTTTCACTTGTGTGGATTTGAACTTGGGTATACTTAGTCAATCCAGTTAGGAGTAAGCGATTAAATTATCCAACTAAGCAATTTGTTCCTTGTAGGTATGTTAGAGGAAGAAGAAAACGAAGGAACACCAACCACTCGTTTGAGAGACCAAAGCAAAGCATCCAAATCCATACTCACCAGTCATCACTGACCATCACCTCCTCCATCTCCATTCCAAATCAAACAACCTTACTCAGTTATGCCATTTCAGACTCTTCTCCTCCATTCATGGCTCCTTACTGTCTCTCTTCCACTCGAAATGCCGTAACTCCATTCTCCCTCAACCTCCCAAAGTACCGTGTCCCTCAAACGGCAGCCTCCGACAACCTTCATCTACGATTACGGACACACAGCCTCCACCTGTCCGTACTCCGGATAAGATCTAACCGACTCTCACCTTCTCCCGCGACCCTTTCCTCCTTCGCCGATTCTGGGGACGGTAAAGAAGACGCCGGAGCTGAGCCGGATGACGGAGAATCAAGGGGGATGGCGCAGGCATTCAAGATCTCGTCCGCCACCGCGTCGGCGATTTCGATATGCATCGCCGTGGCGGTGCTCTGTCTCCCGCTAGCAATGAAGTCTCTGGGGCAGGGGCTGGCGGTGAAGACGAGGCTGCTGTCGTATGCGACGCTGCTGTTTGGGTTCTATATGGCGTGGAACATCGGGGCTAATGACGTAGCAAATGCCATGGGGACGTCGGTGGGATCCGGCGCCCTGACGCTGCGCCAGGCGGTACTGACGGCGGCGGTGCTGGAATTCTCCGGGGCGCTGCTGATGGGAACACACGTCACGAGTACAATGCAGAAGGGGATACTCATGGCTAACGTGTTTCAGGGGAAGGACACTCTTCTCTTTGCTGGGCTGCTGTCTTCTTTAGCGGCCGCCGGAACTTGGTTGCAGGTGAAATATTGATCGGAAATTTTTGACATAATGCACGTTTGTTCCATTGTTAAAATCGGCCATATTACATGATTTTGCATATGCTGCCTAACCCGAACTAGGTTGCCTCATATTACGGATGGCCTGTCTCCACCACGCACTGCATTGTCGGGTCGATGGTTGGGTTTGGACTCGTCTATGGAGGCCCTGGTGCAGTCTTCTGGAGCTCCTTGGCGAGGGTGGCCTCGTCTTGGTTGATCTCGCCATTGATGGGAGCTTTGGTCTCGTTTCTTGTCTATAAATGCATCCGAAGAGTACGTTCTGATCCATTGACCATATCCTGTAAAAATATTTGGTTTGGTATTAGTATATATAGTACGGCAACATCACAATTTCAATATATACTTGACTATCTTCTATAATAATAATAAGGTTAATACGTAATTTGTCTCATAATGACGTTTGGGTGGTGATGTTAAATGCACTCACTTGTTTTAAAGTGTTATTTTACGCACCGTAATGTTTGAAAATGTTGTTAGATGCACCCCACATGTTGTTTTGTGCACCCGTATGTTTAGAATTGTTGTTATTTGCATTACATTCACTTTCACTGTTACTTTCGTGTGTTATCTCGTCACGTGATAGTCTCATGGTTCTGAAATTCAATTGATTTGAACCATGATGATGAAGTCTGTAAAACGAAGAGGTATCTCTATCATGTGCCTTTTAACAGAAAACCAATACGTAAAGATAACAGTGAGTGCATTTAACATATTCAAACATCACGGTACATAAAACAACACTTTAAAACAAATTAGTGCATTTAACAATAATTTCAAATATACGGTTACACAAAACAACTTGTGGGGTGCATTTAACAATATCTACAAAAATATGAGTTTCTTATTGCATAAGTGCAATTTACCCTAATAGTAATAAAATGTAACAAATACACATATATTTTTCTAACTGGTCCCTCAACTTTTGATGTTATGCATTTTTTCTCAGTTTGTGTACAGTGCTCCGAACCCAGGCCAAGCCGCCGCAGCCGCCGCCCCAATTGCCGTGTTCATCGGTGTGACTGCAATCTCATTCGTGGCTTTTCCTCTGAGCAAGGTCCGTCCGGTGGCGCTGTGCCAGGCTCTTGGCTGTGGAGCTGCGGGTGCGTTCTTGGTTTACAGACTCATTAAGAAACAGCTCGGCCACCTCCTCGACAAGGTTAAGACATCTGCAGAAGACGATACTAAAGAACTTGGTTTGAGTAAAGACATCGGGTTCCTGTCGGATATTGCAGGACCCAAAGGAACACAACTCCAAATCGTCTATGGCGTTTTCGGATACATGCAGGTACAAAATAACAATATATATATAGGGTTAACTATCTACTAACTTAATTATATATGATGGTTAAACTGTTTGTTATTTGATTTTACGTTAATTATTACATTGCTAACTTCATTTTGAGGGTTGAACAATTCAGTAGGTGATTTTTTATTGGGTAAAATACGATATTGAATTTACATTTATTTTAAAATTCTTCTTTAAAGTCTAAATTCTATCATAATGTTTTGAAATGATGAAAATTCTTTTATTACCGATGAGTGACAGATGCTCTTTCAAGTATGATTTTTCATCGTTTTCAAACATTAAGGGGACTTTAAACTTTAATGAAAATTTTTAAAATCGGCGTAAAATTTAGGAAGTTTATTTAACAAATTGTTATCCAACATTAATAAAGTTATAATTTACTAGTTTGGTTCAATTTGTTGCTAAATACAGAGTAGAATTACACAAATAAAAATCATGGATTAGCTAGTAAAATACTAATCTTAGCCAAATTTAGATAGCAAAATGCAAATTTCGTAAAGATTCACTTACCAATTGTTAAAAAAATAATAAATAAAATGTAAGTCTCATCATTATATAAAATAATAATTTAGACAAAGATAGAAAAACATAATTTTATATAAGGTCAACATGCCTAAATTATCAAAAATTAACTAATAAATAAATATTTAACTCTTAATTTGTTTTTAAATATAAATTATTACCTAATGTTATATAAAAATATAATTTGATAAAACAAAATTGTGCAGGTCCTATCGGCATGCTTCATGTCGTTTGCCCACGGCGGCAACGACGTCTCAAATGCGATTGGCCCTTTAGCCGCCGCCCTATCCATCCTCCAGGGTTCCGCTACCGGAGCCGAGATCGTGATCCCAATAGATGTCCTCGCATGGGGAGGGTTCGGGATAGTGGCTGGCTTAACAATGTGGGGCTACCGAGTGATCGCGACGATTGGGAAGAAGATCACCGAGCTTACACCCACCAGAGGGTTCGCCGCAGAGTTTGCTGCCGCCTCCGTTGTCCTCTTCGCCTCGAAATTAGGGCTTCCGATCTCGGCTACCCACACGCTAGTAGGTGCAGTCATGGGAGTCGGGTTCGCGCGAGGGCTCAACAGCGTGAGGGCGGAGACGGTTCGTGAGATCGTGACTTCTTGGGCTGTGACGATTCCGGTTGGTGCCGTTATGGCTGTTTTCTATACCGCGATTTTGACCAGGGTCTTGTCCTACATTTTATGAACAAGTATTATTTTGTACAACATTCTCTATCAAATGGCATTCATCAATGTCTGGTTTTTGTGTCTGAATTAATTAAGGTTGATATTTTCGGATCCCGACGTTCTCGTTGATCTATGAAGCAGCAAAGTGTAAAGAATTTTAGTTAGGTGTGGCAGAACCTGAACCCAACCCGTGGGGTGATTCGTGGGTGACCAACCCACTCACGAGCCGTGTTTGAGTTAAGATTTTTGACCAGTCATTTTAACTCAACATGTAGATGTCCCGTGATACTACGGGTCAGGTTTAAGTACGAACGTTTGATCAACGAGGCTTGACCAGTGACATTTTTATATTATATTAAAATAACATGTTTTTTTTTGTATGTATGAGTTGAACGAGTCAGACTGACCCACATGTCATAGGGGTCCAATGGGTCAGTCTGACCCAACTTTGGGCTTGAAAAACTGATACATACTATTATACGGGTAAGAGATTCCTGACACGATCCATGACCCGTTTTCCCACCTCTAATTTTAGTGGGTTAAATAGTAATTTCTCTCCATAACATTGGATCAAATTTGATTTTTTTTTTTTGTAAATTTGGTTTTACATTAATGCTCTCCGTTGTTAGATTTTTAATTACTAATTACTGCGTTTCTGAAACAACACAAATATAATAATACTAGGGCAAAATTGCACGTATTTTGATCGGTAAATAATAAATTTAATTTACGAATTATGGATTTTTATATTTTAATTTATTTTTACTAGTAAATGGTGTAATATTATTAAATTATTTATTAACTGAACATAGATTAAAAAAATTAAGAGATATTTACTATTATAAAACTTAATTTGTCTATACTAAATAATTATGAGTTTTTACGAAACTAAAATATTATTTACATTATACTATAATAATATCAAAAATTATTAAAAGTAAAATAATAAATATTTAAACGGTAAGTGTACGAGAGTTTTTTTTTTTTAATCCTACAATTTAATGATATATATATATATATATTAATAGGATTAGTAAATAATAATATGAACGGTTGATATTCCTGTTGTAATCCCACTATGGTTTCTGACTTTCTGTTCACTGGTTTCATTTCGGTCCATAGGCCCAAAAAGTTGATGTAAATATCACAAAAAGTTGATGTAAGTGCATCATTACTCACATCTTCGTTTTCAGTGAAATTAATTTTATTTGCATTCTAACTCGATATATATTGAGGTAGTAATGTTAATATAACACATATTTTTAGGACCGAAATCAACTATTTTCCGTGATGGTACCCCTTTGAGTTTCCACCGATTTTATAGTTTTTGAATTACTCCTCATTCGGAATTCCATTTTTGATGAAATAAATTTTGTTTTCTTCCGTACTCGATCAAATATATATATTTCTAAACATTCTTACTCAAAATATAAGATCAAATGTTTGCTGTTATTACTTGTATATAAGACGTTAAATACTTTAGTTTGGTCAGTATCTCATTACTCACATCTTCGTTTTCATTGAAATTAATTTTATTTGCATTCTAACTTGATATATATTGAGGTAGTAATGTTAATATAACACATATTTTTAGGACCGAAATCAACTATTTTCCGTGATGGTACCCCTTTGAGTTTCCACCGATTTTGTAGTTTTTTGAATTATTCCTCATTTGGAATTCCATTTTCGATGAAATAAATTTTGTTTTCTTCCGTACTCGATCAAATATATATTCTAAACATTCTTACTCAAAATATAAGATCAAATGTTTGTTGTTATCACTTGTATATAAGACGTTAAATACTTTTTTCCTAGGTGGCACCTTATTGTTTCGTCTGATTCCGTAGTTTTGACAATATCTCATCACTCACAACTTCGTTTTCAGTGAAATTAGTTTTATTCGCAATCTAACTCGACATATATTGACGTAGTAATGTTAATATAATACATATTTTTGGGACCGAAATCAACTATTTTCCGTGATGGTACCCCTTTGAGGTTTGACCGATTTGGTAGTTTTTTGAATTAATCCTCATTCCGAACTCCATTTTCAATGAAATAATTTTTTTTTCTTCCGTACTCGATAAAATATATATTCTAAACATTCTTACTCAAAATATAAGATCAAATGTTTGTTGTTATCACTTGTATATAAGACGTTAAATACGTTTTTCCTAGGTGGCACCTAATTGTTTCGTCCGATTTCGTAGTTTTGTCAATATCTCATCACTCACAACTTCGTTTTCAGTGAAATTAGTTTTATTCGCATTCTAACTCGATATGTATTGACGTAGTAATGTTAATATCATACATATTTTTGTGACTGAAATCAACTATTTTCCGTGATGGTACCCCTTTGAGGTTCGAACGATTTTGTAGTTTTTTGAATTACTCCTCATTTGGAACTCCACTTTCGATGAAATAGTTTTTTTTTATGTACTCGATCAAATATATATTCTAAATATTCTCACTCAAAATATAAGATCAAATGTTTGTTGTTATCACTTTTATATAAGACGTTAAATACTTTTTTCCTAGGTGACACCTTATTGTTTCGTCCGATTTCGTAGTTTTGTCAATATCTCATCACTCGCAACTTCGTTTGTAGTTAAATTAGTTTTATTCGCATTCTAACTCAATATATATTGAGACTTGAGGTAGTAATGATAATATAATACATATGTTTGGCACTGAAATCAACTATTTTCCGTGATGGTAGTACCCCTTTGAGTTTCGACCAATTTTGTAGTTTTTTGAATTACTCCTCATTTGGAACTCCACTTTCGATGAAATAAATTTTGTTTTCGTCTGTACTCGATCAAATATATATTCTAAACATTCTCACTCAAAATATAAGATCAAATGTTTGCTGTTATCACTTGTATATAGGATGTTATATACTTTTTTTTCTAGGTGGCACCTAATTGTTTCGTCCAATTTCGTAGTTTTGGCAATATCTCATCACTCACAACTTCGTTTTCAGTGAAATTAGTTTTATTCGCATTCTAACTCGATATATATTGAGGTAGTAATTTTAACATGACACATATTTTTGGGACCGAAATCAACCATTTTCCGTGATGGTACCCCTTTGAGTTTCTAACGATTATGTAGTTTTTTGAATTACTCCTCATTCGGAAGTCCACTTTCGATGAAATAAATTTTGTTTTCTTCTGTACTCGATCAAATATATATTCTAAACATTCTCACTCAAAATATAAGATTAAATGTTTGCTGTTATCATTTGTATATAAGACATTAAATACTTTTTTCCTTGGTGGCACCTTACTGTTTCGTCCGATTTCGTAGTTTTGTCAATATCTCATCACTCACAACTTCGTTTGTAGTGAAATTAGTTTTATTCGCATTCTAACTCGATATATATTGAGGTATTAACGTTAATTCAATACATATTTTGGGACTGAAATCAACTATTTTCTGTGATGGTACCCCTTTGAGTTTCGATCGATTTTGTAGTTTTTTGAATTACTCCTCATTCGAAATCCACTTTCGATTAAATAAATTTTGCTACCTTCTCTACTCGATCAAATATATATTCTAAACATTCTCACTCAAAATATAAGATCCAATGTTTGTTGTTATCACGTGTATATATGACGTTAAATACTTTTTTCCTAGGTGACACCTAATTGTTTTATCCGATTTTGTAGTTTTGTCAATATCTCATCACTCATAATTTCGTTTTCAGTGAAATTAGTTTTATTCGCATTCTAACTCGATATATATTGACGTAGTAATTTTAATATGACACATATTTTTGGGATCGAAATCAATTATTTTACGTGATAGTTCCCCTTTGAGGTTCGAACGATTTTGTAGTTTTTTGAATTACTCCTCATTCGGAACTCCACTTTCGATGAAATACAATTTATTTTTTTATGTACTCGATCAAATATATATTCTAAACATTCCCACTCAAAATATAAGATCAAATGTTTGTTGTTATCACTTGTATATAAGACGTTAAATACTTTTTTCCTAGGTGGCACCTTATTGTTTCGTCCGATTTCGTAGTTTTGTCAATATCTGATCACTCACAACTTCGTTTGTAGTGAAATTAGTTTTATTCGCATTCTAACTCGATATATATTGACGTAGTAATGTTAATACAATACATATTTTTGGGACTGAAATCAACTATTTTCCGTGATGACCCCTTTGAATTTCGACCGATTTTGTAGTTTTTTAAATTACTCCTCATTCGAAATCCACTTTCGATGAAATATTTTTTTTTTCTTTTGTACTCGATCAAATATATATTCTAAACATTCTTACTCAAAATATAAGATCAAATGTTTGTTGTTATCACTTGTATATAAGACGTGAAATATTATTTTCCTAGGTGACACCTTATTGTTTCGTCCAATTTCGTAGTTTGGTTAGTATCTCATTACTCACATATTCGTTTTCATTGAAATTAATTTTATTTGCATTCTAACTTGATATATATCGAGGTAGTAATGTTAATATAACACATATTTTTGGGACCGAAATCAACTAATTCCGTGATGGTACCCCTTTGAGTTTCGATCGATTTTGTAGTTTTTTGTATTACTCCTCATTTAGAACTCCATTTTCGATGAAATAAATTTTGTTTTCTTCCGTACTCGATAAAATATATATTCCAAACATTTTTACTCAAAATATAAGATAAAATGTTGGTTGGTATCACTTCTAAATAAGACGTTAAATACGCTTTTCCTAGGTGGCACCTAATTGTTTCGTCCGATTTCGTAGTTTTGACATTACCTCATCACTCACAACTTTGTTTTGAGTGAAATTAGTTTTATTCGCAATCTAACTCGATATATATTGACGTAGTAATGTTAATATAATACATATTTTTGGGACCGAAATCAACTATTTTCCGTGATGGTACCCCTTTAGGTTTGACCGATTTGGTAGTTTTTTGAATTACTCCTCATTCCGAACTTCATTTTCGATGAAATAATATTTTTTTCTTCCGTACTCGATAAAATATATATTCTAAACATTTTTACTTAAAATATAAGATAAAATGTTGGTTGGTATCACTTCTAAATAAGACGTTTAATACGCTTATCCTAGGTGACACCTAATTGTTTCGTCCGATTTCGTAGTTTTGTCAATATCTCATCACTCACAACTTCGTTTTCAGTGAAATTAGTTTTATTCACATTCTAACTTGATATACATTGACGTAGTAATGTTAATATCATACATATTTTTGGGACTGAAATCAACTATTTTCCGTGATGGTACCCCTTTGAGGTTCGAACGATTTTGTAGTTTTTTGAATTACTCCTCATTCCGACCTCCACTTTCGATGAAATAAATTTTATTTTTTCTGTACTTGATCAAATATATATTATAAACATTCTCACTCAAAATATAAGATCAAATGTTTTCTGTTATCACTTTTAAATAAGACGTTAAATACTTTTTTCCTAGGTGGCACCTTATTGTTTCGTCCGATTTCGTAGTTTTGTCAATATTCCATCACTCGCAACTTCGTTTGTAGTTAAATTAGTTTTATTCGCATTCTAACTCAATATATATTGAGGTAGTAATGATAATATAATACATATGTTTGGCACTGAAATCAACTATTTTCCGTGATGGTAGTACCCCTTTGAGTTTCGACCGATTTTGTAGTTTTTTGAATTACCCCTCATTCGGAATTCCATTTTTGATGAAATAAATTTTGT
The DNA here is from genome assembly GCA_946814005.1 of Chamaenerion angustifolium. Taxonomy (NCBI): domain Eukaryota; kingdom Viridiplantae; phylum Streptophyta; class Magnoliopsida; order Myrtales; family Onagraceae; genus Chamaenerion; species Chamaenerion angustifolium. The sequence goes on along the minus strand of OX328277.1, from coordinate 25,942,472 downwards.
TTTCTTCCGTACTCGATCAAATATATATATTTCTAAACATTCTTACTCAAAATATAAGATCAAATGTTTGCTGTTATCACTTGTATATAAGACGTTAAATACTTTAGTTTGGTCAGTATCTCATTATTCACATCTTCGTTTTCATTGAAATTAATTTTATTTGCATTCTAACTTGATATATATTGAGGTAGTAATGTTAATATAACACATATTTTTAGGACCGAAATCAACTATTTTCCGTGATGGTACCCCTTTGAGTTTCCACCGATTTTGTAGTTTTTTGAATTACTCCTCATTCCGAACTTCATTGTCGATGAAATAATATTTTTTTTCTTCCGTACTCGATAAAATATATATTCCAAACATTTTTACTCAAAATATAAGATAAAATGTTGGTTGGTATCACTTCTAAATAAGACGTTAAATACGCTTTTCCTAGGTGGTACCTAATTGTTTTGTCCGATTTCGTAGTTTTAACATTATCTCATCACTCACAACTTTGTTTTGAGTGAAATTAGTTTTATTCGCAATCTAACTCGACATATATTGACGTAGTAATGTTAATATAATACATATTTTTGGGACAGAAATCAACTATTTTCCGTGATGGTACCCCTTTGAGTTTCGATCGATTTGGTAGTTTTTTGAATTAATCATCATTTATAACTCCACTTTCGATGAAATAAATTTTGTTTTCTTCTGTACTCGATCAAATATATATTCTAAACATTCTCACTCAAAATATAAGATCAAATGTTTGCTGTTATCATTTGTACATAAGACGTTAAATACTTTTTTCCTAGGTGGCACCTTATTGTTTCGTCTGATTTCGTAGTTTTGCCAATATCTCATCACTCACAACTTCGTTTGTAGTGAAATTAGTTTTATCCGCATTATAACTCGATATGTATTGAGGTAGTAACGTTAATTAAATACATATTTTTGGGACTGAAATCAACTATTTTCTATGATGCCCTTTGAGTTTTGACCGATTTTGTAGTTTTTTGAATTACTCCTCTTTCGAAATCCACTTTCGATTAAATAAATTTTGTTATCTTCTCTACTCGATCAAATATATATTCGAAACATTCTCACTCAAAATATAAGATCAAATGTTTGTTGTTATCACGTGTATATAAGATGATAAATACTTTTTTCATAGGTGACTCCTAATAGTTACATCCGATTTCGTAGTTTTGTCAATATCTCATCACTCACAACTTCGTTTTCAGTGAAATTAGTTTTATTCGCATTCTAACTCGATATATATTGAGGTAGTAATGTTAATATAATACCTATTTTTGGTACGGATATCAACTATTTTCCGTGATGGTACCCCTTTGAGTTTCGACCGAATTTATAGTTTTTTAAATTACTCCTCATTCGAAATCCACTTTCGATGAAATAATTTTATTTTCTTCTGTACTCGATCAAATGTATATTCTAAACATTCTTACTAAAAATATAAGATCAAATGTTTGTTGTTATCGATTGTATATAAGACGTGAAATACTTTTTTCCTAGGTGGCACCTTATTGTTTCGTCCAATTTCGTAGTTTGGTCAGTATCTCATTACTCACATCTTCGTTTTCATTGAAATTAATGTTATTTGCATTCTAACTTGATATATATTGAGGTAGTAATGTTAATATAACACATATTTTTGGGACAGAAATCAACTATTTTCCGTGATGGTACTTACCCCTTTCAGTTTCGATCAATTTTGTAGTTTTTTGTATTACTCCTCATTCAGAACTCCATTTTCGATGAAATAAATTTTGTTTTCTTACGTACTCGATAAAATATATATTCTAAACATTATTACTAAAAATATAAGATCAAATTTTTATTGTTATCACTTGTATATAAGACGTTAAATACATTTTTCCTAGGTGGCACCTTATTGTTTCGTCCGATTTCGTAGTTTTGACATTATCTCATCACTCACAACTTTGTTTTCAGTGAAATTAGTTTTATTCGCAATCTAACTCGACATATATTAGCGTAGTAATGTTAATATAACATATTTTTGGGACCGAAATCAACTATTTTCCTTGATGATACCCCTTTGAGGTTTGACCGATTTGGTAGTTTTTTGAATAACTCCTCATTCCGAACTTCATTTTCGATGAAATTTTTTTTTTCTTCCGTACTCGATAAAATATATATTCTAAACATTCTTACTCAAAATATAAGATAAAATGTTGGTTGGTATCACTTCTAAATAAAACGTTAATACGCTTTTCCTAGGTAGCAACTAATTGTTTCGTACGATTTCGTAGTTTTGTCAATCTCTCATCACTCACAACTTCATTTTAAGTGAAATTAGTTTTATTCGCATTCTAACTCGATATATATTGACGTAGTATTGTTAATATCATACATATTTTTGAGACTGAAATCAACTATTTTCCGTGATGGTACCCCTTTGAGGTTCGAACGATTTTGTAGTTTTTTGAATTACTCCTCATTCCGACCTCCACTTTCGATGAAATAAATTTTATTTTTTCTGTACTCGATCAAATATATATTATAAACATTCTCACTCAAAATATAATCGATCAAATATATATTCTAAACATTCTTACTCAAAATATAAGGTCAAATGTTTGTTGTTATCACTTGTATATAAGACGTTAAATACCTTTTTCCTAGGTGACACCTTATTGTTTCGTCCGATTTCGTAGTTTTGTCAATATCTCATCACTCACAACTTCGTTTTCAGTGAAATTAGTTTTATTCGCAATCTAATTCGACATATATTGACGGAGTAATGTTAATATAATACATATTTTTGGGACCGAAATCAACTATTTTCCGTGATGGAGGGGCAATAGGGGCTATTTTTCACTCGTAGGGGCAATTCCGTCATTTTACCGACCACCAAATTTTTCGTCAATCCCACTTTAGCCAAGAGCCCACCCAACGCTTTTCAGCGTCAACAGCATGCATGTAGCAACGTGTGAGAAGCTACAAGCAAGGGACAAGAGGGACCCTTTAGGTTTGACCGATTTGGTAGTTTTTTGAATTACTCCTCATTCCGAACTTCATTTTCGATGAAATAATATTTTTTTCTTCCGTACTCGATAAAATATATATTCTAAACATTTTTACTTAAAATATAAGATAAAATGTTGGTTGGTATCACTTCTAAATAAGACGTTAAATACGCTTTTCATAGGTGGCACCTAATTGTTTCGTCTAATTTCGTAGTTACTCAATATCTTATCACTCACAACTTCGTTTTCAGTGAAATTAGTTTTATTCGCATTCTAACTCGATATATATTGACGTAGTAATGTTAATATCATAAATATTTTTGGGACCGAAATCGACTATTTTACGTGATGTACCTCTTTGAGGTTTGGACGATTTTGTAGTTTTTTCAATTACTCCTCAATCGGAACTCGTTTTTCGATGAAATAATTTTTTTTTCTGTACTCGATCAAATATATATTATAAACATTCTCACTAAAAATATAAGATCAAATGTTTGATATTATCACTTGTATATAAGACGTTAAATACGTTTTTGCTATGTGGCACCATATTGTTTCGTCTGATTTCGTAGTTTTGACAATATCTCATCACTCACAACTTCGTTTTCAGTTAAATTAGTTTTATTCGCATTCTAACTCGATATATATTGACGTAGTAATGTTAATATCATACATATTTTTGGGACCGAAATCAACTATTTTCTGTGATGGTACCCCTTTGAGGTTCGAACGATTTAGTTGTTTTTTGAATTACTCCTCATTCGAAACTCCACTTTAGATGAAATAAATTATATTTTTTTTTCCGTACTCGATAAAATATATATTCTAAACAGTCTTATTCAAAATATAAGATCAAATGTTTGTTGTTATCACTTGTATATAAGACGTTAAATACGTTTTTCCTAGGTGGCACCTAATTGTTTCGTCCGATTTCGTAGTTTTGTCAATATCTCATCACTCACAACTTCGTTTTCAGTGAAATTAGTTTTATTCGCATTCTAACTCGATATGTATTGACGTAGTAATGTTAATATCATACATACTTTTGGGGCTAAAATCAAATATTTTCCGTGATGGTACCCCTTTGAGTTTCGACCGATTTTGTAGTTTTTTAAATTACTCCTCATTCGAAATCCACTTTCGATGAAATAATTTGTTTTTCTTCTGTACTCGATCAAATATGTATTCTAAACATTATCACTCAAAATATAAGATCAAATGTTTGCTGTTATTACTTGTATATAAGACGTGAAATACTTTTTTCCTAGGTGGCACCTTATTGTTTCGTCCGATTTCGTAGTTTTGACAATATCTCATCACTCACAACTTCGTTTTCAGTGAAATTAGTTTTATTCTCATTCTAACTTAATATATATCAAGGTAGTAATGTTAATATCATAAATATTTTTGGGACCGAAATCAACTATTTTACGTGATGGTACCCCTTTGAGGTTCGGACGATTTTGTAGGTTTTTGAATTACTCCTCATTCGGAACTCCTCTTTCGATGAAATAAATGTTTTTTTTTTCTGTACTCGATCAGATATCTATTATAAACATTCTCACTCAAAATATAAGATCAAATGTTTTCTATTATCACTTGTATATAAGACGTTAAATACGTTTTTGCTATGTGGCACCTTATTGCTTCGTCCGATTTCGTAGTTTTTACAATATCTCATCACTCACAACTTCGTTTTCAGTGAAATTAGTTTTATTCGCATTCTAACTCGATATATATTGACGTAGTAATGTTAATATCATACATATTTTTGGGACCGAAATCAACTATTTTCTGTGATGGTACCCCTTTGAGGTTCGAACGATTTGGTAGTTTTTTGAATTACTCCTCATTCGAAACTCCACTTTCGATGAAATAAATTTTTTTTTTTTTCTGTACTCGATCAAATATCTATTATAAACGTTGTCACTCAAAATATAAGAGCAAATGTTTGCTGCTATCACTTGTATATAAGGCGTTAAATACTTTTTTCCTAGGTGGCACCTTATTGTTTCGTCCGACTTCGTAGTCTGGTCAATATCTCATCACTCACAACTTCGTTTGTAATGAAATTAGTTTTATCCGCATTCTAACTCGATATATATTGACGTAATAATGTTAATATAATATCTATTTTTGGGACTGAAATCAACTATTTTCCGTGATGGTACTACCCCTTTGAGGTTCGACCGATTTTGCAGTTTTTTAAATTACTCCTCATTCAGAACTCCATTTTCAATGAAATAAATTTTGTTTTCTTCCGTACTCGATCAAATATATATTATAAACATTCTTACTCAAAATATAAGATCAAATGTTTGCTGTTATCACTTGTATATAAGACGTTTAATACGATTTTCCTAGGTGGCACCTTATTGTTTCGTCCGATTTTGTAGTTTGGTCAATATATCATTACTCACAATTTCGTTTTCAGTGAAATTAGTTTTATTTGCATTCAAACTCGATATATATTGAGGTAGTAATGTTAATATACCACATATTTTTGGGACTGAAATCAACTATTTTTCGTGATGGTACCCCTTTGAGTTTCGACCGATTCTGTAGTTTTTTGAATTACTCATTATTCAGAATCCACTTTCGATGAAATAAATTTTGTTTTCTTCTTTACTCGATCAAATATATATTCTAAACATTTTCACTCAAAATATAAGATCAAATGTTTGGAGTTATCACTTGTATATAAGATGTTAAATACTTATTTCCTAGGTGGCACCTAATTGTTTCGTCCGATTTCGTAGTATTGTCAATATCTCATCACTCACAACTTCGTTTTCAGTGAAATTAGTTTTATTCGCATTCTAAATCGATATATATTGAGGTAGTAATTTTAATATGACACATATTTTTGGGACCGAAATCAACCATTTTCCGTGATGCTACCCCTTTGAGTTTCAAACGATTTTGTAGTTTTCTGAATTACTCCTCATTCGGAACTCCACTTTCGATGAAATAAATTTTGTTTTATTCGTTACTCGATCAAATATATATTCTAAACATTCTCACTCAAAATATTTGTTGTTAAATACATTCCACTTTCTCAAATGTTTGTTGTTATCACTTGTATATAAGACGTTACATACTTATTTCCTAGGTGGCACCTTATTGTTTCGTCCGATTTCGTAGTTTTGACAATATCTCATCACTCACAACTTCATTTTCAGTGAAATTAGTTTTATTCGCATTCTAACTCAATATATATTGACGTAGTAATGGTCATATCATAAATATTTTTGGGACCGAAATCAACTATTTTCCGTGATGGTCCCTTTGAGTTTCGACCGATTTTGTTGTTTTATGTATTACTCCTCATTTAGAACTCCATTTTCGATGAAATAAATTTTGTTTTCTTCAGTACTCCATCAAATATATATTCTAAACATTCTTACTCAAAATATAAGATCAAATGTTGGTTGGTATCACTTGTATATAATACGTTAAATACGTTTTTCCTAGGTGGCACCTAATTGTTTCGTCCGATTTTGTAGTTTTGTCAATATCTCATCACTCCCAACTTCGTTTTTGGTGAAATTAGTTTTATTCGCATTCTAACTCGATATGTATTGACGTAGTAATGTTAATATCATACATATTTTTGGGACTGAAATCAACTATTTTCCGTGATGGTACCCCTTTGAGGTTCGAACGATTTTGTAGTTTTTTGAATTACTCCTCATTTGGAACTCCACTTTCGATGAAATAATTTTTTTTTTCTGTACTCGATCAGATATATATTATAAACATTCTCACTCAAAATATAAGATCAAATGTTTGCTATTATCACTTGTATATAAGATGTTAAATACGTTTTTGCTAAGTGGCACCTTATTGCTTCGTCCGATTTCGTAGTTTTTACAATATCTCATCACTCACAACTTCGTTTTCAGTGAAATTAGTTTTATTCGCATTCTAACTCGATATATATTGACGTAGTAATGTTAATATCATACATATTTTTGGGACCGAAATCAACTATTTTCTGTGATGGTACCCCTTTGAGGTTCGAACGATTTTGCAGTTTTTTAAATTACTCCTCATTCGAAATCCACTTTCGATGAAATAAATTTTGTTTTCTTCTCTACTCGATCAAATATATATTCTAAACATTCTTACTCAGAATATAAGATCAAATGTTTGTTGTTATCACTTGTATATAAGACGTTAAATACTTTTTTCCTAGGTGGCACCTTATTGTTTCGTCCGATTTCGTAGTTTGGTCAATATCTCATCACTCAGAACTTCGTTTGTAATGAAATTAGTTTTATCCACATTCTAACTTGATATATATTGACGTAATAATGTTAATATAATATCTATTTTTGGAACTGAAATCAACTATTTTCCGTGATGGTACTACCCCTTTGAGGTTCGACCGATTTTGCAGTTTTTTAAATTACTCCTCATTCAGAACTCCATTTTCAATGAAATAAATTTTGTTTTCTTCCGTACTCGATCAAATATATATTATAAACATTCTTACTCAAAATATAAGATCAAATGTTTGCTGTTATCACTTGTATATAAGACGTTTAATACGATTTTCCTAGGTGGCACCTTATTGTTTCGTCCGATTTTGTAGTTTGGTCAATATATCATTACTCACAATTTCGTTTTCAGTGAAATTAGTTTTATTTGCATTGAAACTCGATATATATTGAGGTAGTAATGTTAATATAACACATATTTTTGGGACTGAAATCAACTATTTTTCGTGATGGTACCCCTTTGAGTTTCGACCGATTCTGTAGTTTTTTGAATTACTCATCATTCAGAATCCACTTTCGATGAAATAAATTTTGTTTTCTTCTTTACTCGATCAAATATATATTCTAAACATTTTCACTCAAAATATAAGATCAAATGTTTGGAGTTATCACTTGTATATAAGATGTTAAATACTTATTTTCTAGGTGGCACCTAATTGTTTCGTCCGATTTCGTAGTTTTGTCAATATCTCATCACTCACAACTTCGTTTTCAGTGAAATTAGTTTTATTCGCATTCTAACTCGATATGTATTGACGTAGTAATGTTAATATCATACATATTTTTGGGACTGAAATCAACTATTTTCCGTGATGGTACCCCTTTGAGTTTCGACCGATTTTGTAGGTTTTTAAATTACTCATTCGAAATCCACGTTCGATGAAATAATTTGTTTTTCTTCTGTACTCGATCAAATATGTATTCTAAACATTATCACTCAAAATATAATATCAAATGTTTGCTGTTATCACTTGTATATAAGACGTGAAATACTTTTATCCTAGGTGGCATCTTATTGTTTCGTCCGATTTCGTAGTTTTGTCAATATCTCATCACTCACAACTTCGTTTTTAGTGAAATTAGTTTTATTCGCATTCTAACTTAATATATATCGAGGTACTAATGTTAATATCATAAATATTTTTGGGACCGAAATCAACTATTTTACGTGATGGTACCCCTTTGAGGTTCGGACGATTTTGTAGGTTTTTGAATTACTCCTCATTCGGAACTCCTCTTTCGATGAAATAAATGTTTTTTTTTCTGTACTGGATCAGATATATATTATAAACATTCTCACTCAAAATATAAGATCAAATGTTTTCTATTATCACTTGTATATAAGACGTTAAATACGTTTTTGCTATGTGGCACCTTATTGCTTCGTCCGATTTCGTAGTTTTTACAATATCTCATCACTCACAACTTCGTTTTCAGTGAAATTAGTTTTATTCGCATTCTAACTCGATATATATTGACGTAGTAATGTTAATATCATACATATTTTTGGGACCGAAATCAACTATTTTCTGTGATGGTACCCCTTTGAGGTTCGAACGATTTGGTAGTTTTTTGAATTACTCCTCATTCGAAACTCCACTTTCGATGAAATGAATTTTTTTTTTTTATGTACTCGATCAAATATCTATTATAAACGTTGTCACTCAAAATATAAGAGCAAATGTTTGCTGCTATCACTTGTATATAAGGCGTTAAATACTTTTTTCCTAGGTGGCACCTTATTGTTTCGTCCGACTTCGTAGTTTGGTCAATATCTCATCACTCACAACTTCGTTTGTAATGAAATTAGTTTTATGCGCATTCTAACTCGATATATATTGACGTAATAATGTTAATATAATATCTATTTTTGGAACTGAAATCAACTATTTTCCGTGATGGTACTACCCCTTTGAGGTTCGACCGATTTTGCAGTTTTTTAAATTACTCCTCATTCAGAACTCCATTTTCAATGAAATAAATTTTGTTTTCTTCCGTACTCGATCAAATATATATTATAAACATTCTTACTCAAAATATAAGATCAAATGTTTGCTGTTATCACTTGTATATAAGACGTTTAATACGATTTTCCTAGGTGGCACCTTATTGTTTCGTCCGATTTTGTAGTTTGGTCAATATATCATTACTCACAATTTCGTTTTCAGTGAAATTAGTTTTATTTGCATTCAAACTCGATATATATTGAGGTAGTAATGTTAATATACCACATATTTTTGGGACAGAAATCAACTATTTTTCGTGATGGTACCCCTTTGAGTTTCGAACGATTTTGTAGTTTTTTGAATTACTCCTCATTTGGAACTCCACTTTCGATGAAATAATTTGTTTTTTTTTTTCTGTACTCGATCAGATATATATTATAAACATTCTCACTCAAAATATAAGATCAAATGTTTGCTATTATCACTTGTATATAAGATGTTAAATACGATTTTGCTATGTGGCACCTTATTGCTTCGTCCGATTTCGTAGTTTTTACAATATCTCATCACTCACAACTTCGTTTTCAGTGAAATTAGTTTTATTCGCATTCTAACTCGATATATATTGACGTAGTAATGTTAATATCATACATATTTTTGGGACCGAAATCAACTATTTTCTGTGATGGTACCCCTTTGAGTTTCGACCGATTTTGCAGTTTTTTAAATTACTCCTCATTCGAAATCCACTTTCGATGAAATAAATTTTGTTTTCTTCTCTACTCGATCAAATATATATTCTAAACATTCTTACTCAGAATATAAGATCAAATGTTTGTTGTTATCACTTGTATATAAGACGTTAAATACTTTTTTCCTAGGTGGCACCTTATTGTTTCGTCCGATTTCGTAGTTTGGTCAATATCTCATCACTCACAACTTCGTTTGTAATGAAATTAGTTTTATCCACATTCTAACTTGATATATATTGACGTAATAATGTTAATATAATATCTATTTTTGGAACTGAAATCAACTATTTTCCGTGATGGTACTACCCCTTTGAGGTTCGACCGATTTTGCAGTTTTTTAAATTACTCCTCATTCAGAACTCCATTTTCAATGAAATAAATTTTGTTTTCTTCCGTACTCGATCAAATATATATTATAAACATTCTTACTCAAAATATAAGATCAAATGTTTGCTGTTATCACTTGTATATAAGACGTTTAATACGATTTTCCTAGGTGGCACCTTATTGTTTCGTCCGATTTTGTAGTTTGGTCAATATATCATTACTCACAATTTCGTTTTCAGTGAAATTAGTTTTATTTGCATTGAAACTCGATATATATTGAGGTAGTAATGTTAATATAACACATATTTTTGGGACTGAAATCAACTATTTTTCGTGATGGTACCCCTTTGAGTTTCGACCGATTCTGTAGTTTTTTGAATTACTCATCATTCAGAATCCACTTTTGATGAAATAAATTTTGTTTTCTTCTTTACTCGATCAAATATATATTCTAAACATTTTCACTCAAAATATAAGATCAAATGTTTGGAGTTATCACTTGTATATAAGATGTTAAATACTTATTTTCTAGGTGGCACCTAATTGTTTCGTCCGATTTCGTAGTTTTGTCAATATCTCATCACTCACAACTTCATTTTCAGTGAAATTAGTTTTATTCGCATTCTAACTCGATATGTATTGACGTAGTAATGTTAATATCATACATATTTTTGGGACTGAAATCAACTATTTTCCGTGATGGTACCCCTTTGAGTTTCGACCGATTTTGTAGTTTTTTAAATTACTCCTCATTCGAAATCCACGTTCGATGAAATAATTTGTTTTTCTTCTGTACTCGATCAAATATGTATTCTAAACATTATCACTCAAAATATAATATCAAATGTTTGCTGTTATCACTTGTATATAAGACGTGAAATACTTTTATCCTAGGTGGCATCTTATTGTTTCGTCCGATTTCGTAGTTTTGTCAATATCTCATCACTCACAACTTCGTTTTTAGTGAAATTAGTTTTATTCGCATTCTAACTTAATATATATCGAGGTAGTAATGTTAATATCATAAATATTTTTGGGACCGAAATCAACTATTTTACGTGATGGTACCCCTTTGAGGTTCGGACGATTTTGTAGGTTTTTGAATTACTCCTCATTCGGAACTCCTCTTTCGATGAAATAAATGTTTTTTTTTCTGTACTGGATCAGATATATATCATAAACATTCTCACTCAAAATATAAGATCAAATGTTTTCTATTATCACTTGTATATAAGACGTTAAATACGTTTTTGCTATGTGGCACCTTATTGCTTCGTCCGATTTCGTAGTTTTTACAATATCTCATCACTCACAACTTCGTTTTCAGTGAAATTAGTTTTATTCGCATTCTAACTCGATATATATTGACGTAGTAATGTTAATATCATACATATTTTTGGGACCGAAATCAACTATTTTCTGTGATGGTACCCCTTTGAGGTTCGAACGATTTGGTAGTTTTTTGAATTACTCCTCATTCGAAACTCCACTTTCGATGAAATAAATTTTTTTTTTTTTATGTACTCGATCAAATATCTATTATAAACGTTGTCACTCAAAATATAAGAGCAAATGTTTGCTGCTATCACTTGTATATAAGGCGTTAAATACTTTTTTCCTAGGTGGCACCTTATTGTTTCGTCCGACTTCGTAGTTTGGTCAATATCTCATCACTCACAACTTCGTTTGTAATGAAATTAGTTTTATGCGCATTCTAACTCGATATATATTGACGTAATAATGTTAATATAATATCTATTTTTGGAACTGAAATCAACTATTTTCCGTGATGGTACTACCCCTTTGAGGTTCGACCGATTTTGCAGTTTTTTAAATTACTCCTCATTCAGAACTCCATTTTCAATGAAATAAATTTTGTTTTCTTCCGTACTCGATCAAATATATATTATAAACATTCTTACTCAAAATATAAGATCAAATTTTTGCTGTTATCACTTGTATATAAGACGTTTAATACGATTTTCCTAGGTGGCACCTTATTGTTTCGTCCGATTTTGTAGTTTGGTCAATATATCATTACTCACAATTTCGTTTTCAGTGAAATTAGTTTTATTTGCATTCAAACTCGATATATATTGAGGTAGTAATGTTAATATACCACATATTTTTGGGACAGAAATCAACTATTTTTCGTGATGGTACCCCTTTGAGTTTCGAACGATTTTGTAGTTTTTTGAATTACTCCTCATTTGGAACTCCACTTTCGATGAAATAATTTGTTTATTTTTTATGTACTCGATCGGATATATATTATAAACATTCTCACTCAAAATATAAGATCAAATGTTTGCTATTATCACTTGTATATAAGATGTTAAATACGATTTTGCTATGTGGCACCTTATTGCTTCATCCGATTTCGTAGTTTTTACAATATCTCATCACTCACAACTTCGTTTTCAGTGAAATTAGTTTTATTCGCATTCTAACTCGATATATATTGACGTAGTAATGTTAATATCATACATATTTTTGGGACCGAAATCAACTATTTTCTGTGATGGTACCCCTTTGAGTTTCGACCAATTTTGCAGTTTTTTAAATTACTCCTCATTCGAAATCCACTTTCGATGAAATAATTTGTTTTTCTTCTGTACTTGATCAAATATGTATTCTAAACATTATCACTCAAAATACAAGATCAAATGTTTGCTGTTATCACTTGTATATAAGACGTGAAATACTTTTTTCCTAGGTGGCACCTTATTGTTTCGTCCGATTTCGTAGTTTTTACAATATCTCATCACTCACAACTTCGTTTTCAGTGAAATTAGTTTTATTCGCATTCTAACTTAATATATATCGAGGTAGTAATGTTAATATCATAAATACTTTTGGGACCGAAATCAACTATTTTACGTGATGGTACCCCTTTGAGGTTCGAACGATTTTGTAGGTTTTTGAATTACTCCTCATTCGGAACTCCTCTTTCGATGAAATAAATGTTTTTTTTTTTCTGTACTGGATCAGATATATATTATAAACATTCTCACTCAAAATATAAGATCAAATGTTTTCTATTATCACTTGTATATAAGACGTTAAATACGTTTTTGCTATGTGGCACCTTATTGCTTCGTCCGATTTCGTAGTTTTTACAATATCTCATCACTCACAACTTCGTTTTCAGTGAAATTAGTTTTATTCGCATTCTAACTCGATATATATTGACGTAGTAATGTTAATATCATATATATTTTTGGGACCGAAATCAACTATTTTCTGTGATGGTACCCCTTTGAGGTTCGAACGATTTGGTAGTTTTTTGAATTACTCCTCATTCGAAACTCCACTTTGGATGAAATAAAATTTTTTTTTTTTCTGTACTCGATCAAATATCTATTATAAACGTTGTCACTCAAAATATAAGAGCAAATGTTTGCTGCTATCACTTGTATATAAGGCGTTAAATACTTTTTTCCTAGGTGGCACCTTATTGTTTCGTCCGACTTCGTAGTTTGGTCAATATCTCATCACTCACAAGTTCGTTTGTAATGAATTTAGTTTTATCCGCATTCTAACTCGATATATATTGACGTAATAATGTTAATATAATATCTAATTTTGGGACTGAAATCAACTATTTTCCGTGATGGTACTACCCCTTTGAGGTTCGACCGATTTTGCAGTTTTTTAAATTACTCCTCATTCAGAACTCCATTTTCAATGAAATAAATTTTGTTTTCTTCCGTACTCGATCAAATATATATTATAAACATTCTTACTCAAAATATAAGATCAAATGTTTGCTGTTATCACTTGTATATAATACGTTTAATACGATTTTCCTAGGTGGCACCTTATTGTTTCGTCCGATTTTGTAGTTTGGTCAATATATCATTACTCACAATTTCGTTTTCAGTGAAATTAGTTTTATTTGCATTCAAACTAGATATATATTGAGGTAGTAATGTTAATATACCACATATTTTTGGGACTGAAATCAACTATTTTTCGTGATGGTACCCCTTTGAGTTTCGACCGATTCTGTAGTTTTTTGAATTACTCATTATTCAGAATCCACTTTCGATGAAATAAATTTTGTTTTCTTCTTTAGTCGATCAAATATATATTCTAAACATTTTCACTCAAAATATAAGATCAAATGTTTGGAGTTATCACTTGTATATAAGATGTTAAATACTTATTTTCTAGGTGGCACCTAATTGTTTCGTCCGATTTCGTAGTTTTGTCAATATCTCATCACTCACAACTTCGTTTTCAGTGAAATTAGTTTTATTCGCATTCTAACTCGATATGTATTGACGTAGTAATGTTAATATCATACATATTTTTGGGGCTAAAATCAAATATTTTCCGTGATGGTACCCCTTTGAGTTTCGACCGATTTTGTAGTTTTTTAAATTACTCCTCATTCGAAATCCACTTTCGATGAAATAATTTGTTTTTCTTCTGTACTTGATCAAATATGTATTCTAAACATTATCACTCAAAATACAAGATCAAATGTTTGCTGTTATCACTTGTATATAAGACGTGAAATACTTTTTTCCTAGGTGGCACCTTATTGTTTCGTCCGATTTCGTAGTTTTTACAATATCTCATCACTCACAACTTCGTTTTCAGTGAAATTAGTTTTATTCGCATTCTAACTTAATATATATCGGGGTAGTAATGTTAATATCATAAATACTTTTGGGACCGAAATCAACTATTTTACGTGATGGTACCCCTTTGAGGTTCGAACGATTTTGTAGGTTTTTGAATTACTCCTCATTCGGAACTCCTCTTTCGATGAAATAAATGTTTTTTTTTTCTGTACTCGATCAGATATATATTATAAACATTCTCACTCAAAATATAAGATCAAATGTTTTCTATTATCACTTGTATATAAGACGTTAAATACGTTTTTGCTATGTGGCACCTTATTGCTTCGTCCGATTTCGTAGTTTTTACAATATCTCATCACTCACAACTTCGTTTTCAGTGAAATTAGTTTTATTCGCATTCTAACTCGATATATATTGACGTAGTAATGTTAATATCATACATATTTTTGGGACCGAAATCAACTATTTTCTGTGATGGTACCCCTTTGAGGTTCGAACGATTTGGTAGTTTTTTGAATTACTCCTCATTCGAAACTCCACTTTGGATGAAATAAATTTTTTTTTTTTCTGTACTCGATCAAATATCTATTATAAACGTTGTCACTCAAAATATAAGAGCAAATGTTTGCTGCTATCACTTGTATATAAGGCGTTAAATACTTTTTTCCTAGGTGGCACCTTATTGTTTCGTCCGACTTCGTAGTTTGGTCAATATCTCATCACTCACAAGTTCGTTTGTAATGAATTTAGTTTTATCCGCATTCTAACTCGATATATATTGACGTAATAATGTTAATATAATATCTAATTTTGGGACTGAAATCAACTATTTTCCGTGATGGTACTACCCCTTTGAGGTTCGACCGATTTTGCAGTTTTTTAAATTACTCCTCATTCAGAACTCCATTTTCAATGAAATAAATTTTGTTTTCTTCCGTACTCGATCAAATATATATTATAAACATTCTTACTCAAAATATAAGATCAAATGTTTGCTGTTATCACTTGTATATAATACGTTTAATACGATTTTCCTAGGTGGCACCTTATTGTTTCGTCCGATTTTGTAGTTTGGTCAATATATCATTACTCACAATTTCGTTTTCAGTGAAATTAGTTTTATTTGCATTCAAACTAGATATATATTGAGGTAGTAATGTTAATATACCACATATTTTTGGGACTGAAATCAACTATTTTTCGTGATGGTACCCCTTTGAGTTTCGACCGATTCTGTAGTTTTTTGAATTACTCATTATTCAGAATCCACTTTCGATGAAATAAATTTTGTTTTCTTCTTTAGTCGATCAAATATATATTCTAAACATTTTCACTCAAAATATAAGATCAAATGTTTGGAGTTATCACTTGTATATAAGATGTTAAATACTTATTTCCTAGGTGGCACCTAATTGTTTCGTCCGATTTCGTAGTTTTGTCAATATCTCATCACTCACAACTTCGTTTTCAGTGAAATTAGTTTTATTCGCATTCTAACTCGATATATATTGGGTAGTAATTTTAATATGACACATATTTTTGGGACCGAAATCAACCATTTTCCGTGATGGTCCCCTTTGAGTTTCAAATGATTTTGTAGTTTTCTGAATTACTCCTCATTCGGAACTCCACTTTCGATGAAATAAATTTTGTTTTATTCGCTACTCGATCAAATATATATTCTAAACATTCTCACTCAAAATATAAGGTCAAATGTTTGCTGTTATCACTTGTATATAAGACGTTACATACTTATTACCTAGGTGGCAACTTATTGTTTCGTCCGATTTCGTAGTTTTGACAATATCTCATCACTCACAACTTCATTTTCAGTGAAATTAGTTTTATTCGTATTCTAACTCAATATATATTGACGTAGTAATGGTCATATCATAAATATTTTTGGGACCGAAATCAACTATTTTCCGTGATGGTCCCTTTGAGTTTCGACCGATTTTGTTGTTTTATGTATTACTCCTCATTTAGAACTCCATTTTCGATGAAATAAATTTTGTTTTCTTCAATACTCCATCAAATATATATTCTAAACATTCTTACTCAAAATATAAGATCAAATGTTGGTTGGTATCACTTGTATATAAGACGTTAAATACGTTTTTCCTAGGTGACACCTAATTGTTTTGTCCGATTTCGTAGTTTTGTCAATATCTCATCACTCCCAACTTCGTTTTCAGTGAAATTAGTTTTATTCGCATTCTAACTCGATATGTATTGACGTAGTAATGTTAATATCATACATATTTTTGGGACTGAAATCAACTATTTTCAGTGATGGTACCCCTTTGAGGTTCGAACGATTTTGTAGTTTTTTGAATTACTCCTCATTTGGAACTCCACTTTCGATGAAATAATTTTTTTTTTTTTCTGTACTCGATCAGATATATATTATAAACATTCTCACTCAAAATATAAGATCAAATGTTTGCTATTATCACTTGTATATAAGATGTTAAATACGTTTTTGCTATGTGGCCCTTTATTGCTTCGTCCGATTTCGTAGTTTTTACAATATCTCATCACTCACAACTTCGTTTTCAGTGAAATTAGTTTTATTCGCATTCTAACTCGATATATATTGACGTAGTAATGTTAATATCATACATATTTTTGGGACCGAAATCAACTATTTTCTGTGATGGTACCCCTTTGAGGTTCGACCGATTTTGCAGTTTTTTAAATTACTCCTCATTCGAAATCCACTTTCGATGAAATAAATTTTGTTTTCTTCTCTACTCGATCAAATATATATTCTAAACATTCTTACTCAGAATATAAGATCAAATGTTTGTTGTTATCACTTGTATATAAGACGTTAAATACTTTTTTCGTAGGTGGTACCTTATTGTTTCGTCCGATTTCGTAGTTTGGTCAATATCTCATCACTCACAACTTCATTTGTAATGAAATTAGTTTTATCCGCATTCTAACTTGATATATATTGACGTAATAATGTTAATATAATATCTATTTTTGGAACTGAAATCAACTATTTTCCGTGATGGTACTACCCCTTTGAGGTTCGACCGATTTTAAAGTTTTTTAAATTACTCCTCATTCAGAACTCCATTTTCAATGAAATAAATTTTGTTTTCTTCCGTACTCGATCAAATATCTATTATAAACGTTGTCACTCAAAATATAAGAGCAAATGTTTGCTGCTATCACTTGTATATAAGGCGTTAAATACTTTTTTCCTAGGTGGCACCTTATTGTTTCGTCCGACTTCGTAGTTTGGTCAAAATCTCATCACTCACAAGTTCGTTTGTAATGAATTTAGTTTTATCCGCATTCTAACTCGATATATATTGAGGTAGTAATGTTAATATAACACATATTTTTGGGACTGAAATCAACTATTTTTCGTGATGGTACCCCTTTGAGTTTCGACCGATTCTGTAGTTTTTTGAATTACTCATCATTCAGAATCCACTTTCGATGAAATAAATTTTGTTTTCTTCTTTACTCGATCAAATATATATTCTAAACATTTTCACTCAAAATATAAGATCAAATGTTTGGAGTTATCACTTGTATATAAGATGTTAAATACTTATTTTCTAGGTGGCACCTAATTGTTTCGTCCGATTTCGTAGTTTTGTCAATATCTCATCACTCACAACTTCGTTTTCAGTGAAATTAGTTTTATTCGCATTCTAACTCGATATGTATTGACGTAGTAATGTTAATATCATACATATTTTTGGGACTGAAATCAACTTTTTCCGTGATGGTACCCCTTTGAGTTTCGACCGATTTTGTAGTTTTTTAAATTACTCCTCATTCGAAATCCACGTTCGATGAAATAATTTGTTTTTCTTCTGTACTCGATCAAATATGTATTCTAAACATTATCACTCAAAATATAATATCAAATGTTTGCTGTTATCACTTGTATATAAGACGTGAAATACTTTTATCCTAGGTGGCATCTTATTGTTTCGTCCGATTTCGTAGTTTTGTCAATATCTCATCACTCACAACTTCGTTTTTAGTGAAATTAGTTTTATTCGCATTCTAACTTAATATATATCGAGGTAGTAATGTTAATATCATAAATATTTTTGGGACCGAAATCAACTATTTTACGTGATGGTACCCCTTTGAGGTTCGGACGATTTTGTAGGTTTTTGAATTACTCCTCATTCGGAACTCCTCTTTCGATGAAATAAATGTTTTTTTTTTCTGTACTGGATCAGATATATATTATAAACATTCTCACTCAAAATATAAGATCAAATGTTTTCTATTATCACTTGTATATAAGACGTTAAATACGTTTTTGCTATGTGACACCTTATTGCTTCGTCCGATTTCGTAGTTTTTACAATATCTCATCACTCACAACTTCGTTTTCAGTGAAATTAGTTTTATTCGCATTCTAACTCGATATATATTGACGTAGTAATGTTAATATCATACATATTTTTGGGACCGAAATCAACTATTTTCTGTGATGGTACCCCTTTGAGGTTCGAACGATTTGGTAGTTTTTTGAATTACTCCTCATTCGAAACTCCACTTTCGATGAAATAATTTTTTTTTTTTTTATGTACTCGATCAAATATCTATTATAAACGTTGTCACTCAAAATATAAGAGCAAATGTTTGCTGCTATCACTTGTATATAAGGCGTTAAATACTTTTTTCCTAGGTGGCACCTTATTGTTTCGTCCGACTTCGTAGTTTGGTCAATATCTCATCACTCACAACTTCGTTTGTAATGAAATTAGTTTTATGCGCATTCTAACTCGATATATATTGACGTAATAATGTTAATATAATATCTATTTTTGGGACTGAAATCAACTATTTTCTGTGATGGTACTACCCCTTTGAGGTTCGACCGATTTTGCAGTTTTTTAAATTACTCCTCATTCAGAACTCCATTTTCAATGAAATAAATTTTGTTTTCTTCCGTACTCGATCAAATATATATTATAAACATTCTTACTCAAAATATAAGATCAAATGTTTGCTGTTATCACTTGTATATAAGACGTTTAATACGATTTTCCTAGGTGGCACCTTATTGTTTCGTCCGATTTTGTAGTTTGGTCAATATATCATTACTCACAATTTCGTTTTCAGTGAAATTAGTTTTATTTGCATTCAAACTCGATATATATTGAGGTAGTAATGTTAATATACCACATATTTTTGGGACAGAAATCAACTATTTTTCGTGATGGTACCCCTTTGAGTTTCGAACGATTTTGTAGTTTTTTGAATTACTCCTCATTTGGAACTCCACTTTCGATGAAATAATTTGTTTTTTTTTTCTGTACTCGATCAGATATATATTATAAACATTCTCACTCAAAATATAAGATCAAATGTTTGCTATTATCACTTGTATATAAGATGTTAAATACGATTTTGCTATGTGGCACCTTATTGCTTCGTCCGATTTCGTAGTTTTTACAATATCTCATCACTCACAACTTCGTTTTCAGTGAAATTAGTTTTATTCGCATTCTAACTCGATATATATTGACGTAGTAATGTTAATATCATACATATTTTTGGGACCGAAATCAACTATTTTCTGTGATGGTACCCCTTTGAGTTTCGACCGATTTTGCAGTTTTTTAAATTACTCCTCATTCGAAATCCACTTTCGATGAAATAAATTTTGTTTTCTTCTCTACTCGATCAAATATATATTCTAAACATTCTTACTCAGAATATAAGATCAAATGTTTGTTGTTATCACTTGTATATAAGACGTTAAATACTTTTTTCCTAGGTGGCACCTTATTGTTTCGTCCGATTTCGTAGTTTGGTCAATATCTCATCACTCACAACTTCGTTTGTAATGAAATTAGTTTTATCCACATTCTAACTTGATATATATTGACGTAATAATGTTAATATAATATCTATTTTTGGAACTGAAATCAACTATTTTCCGTGATGGTACTACCCCTTTGAGGTTCGACCGATTTTGCAGTTTTTTAAATTACTCCTCATTCAGAACTCCATTTTCAATGAAATAAATTTTGTTTTCTTCCGTACTCGATCAAATATATATTATAAACATTCTTACTCAAAATATAAGATCAAATGTTTGCTGTTATCACTTGTATATAAGACGTTTAATACGATTTTCCTAGGTGGCACCTTATTGTTTCGTCCGATTTTGTAGTTTGGTCAATATATCATTACTCACAATTTCGTTTTCAGTGAAATTAGTTTTATTTGCATTGAAACTCGATATATATTGAGGTAGTAATGTTAATATAACACATATTTTTGGGACTGAAATCAACTATTTTTCGTGATGGTACCCCTTTGAGTTTCGACCGATTCTGTAGTTTTTTGAATTACTCATCATTCAGAATCCACTTTCGATGAAATAAATTTTGTTTTCTTCTTTACTCGAACAAATATATATTCTAAACATTTTCACTCAAAATATAAGATCAAATGTTTGGAGTTATCACTTGTATATAAGATGTTAAATACTTATTTTCTAGGTGGCACCTAATTGTTTCGTCCGATTTCGTAGTTTTGTCAATATCTCATCACTCACAACTTCGTTTTCAGTGAAATTAGTTTTATTCGCATTCTAACTCGATATGTATTGACGTAGTAATGTTAATATCATACATATTTTTGGGGCTAAAATCAAATATTTTCCGTGATGGTACCCCTTTGAGTTTCGACCGATTTTGTAGTTTTTTAAATTACTCCTCATTCGAAATCCACTTTCGATGAAATAATTTGTTTTTCTTCTGTACTTGATCAAATATGTATTCTAAACATTATCACTCAAAATACAAGATCAAATGTTTGCTGTTATCACTTGTATATAAGACGTGAAATACTTTTTTCCTAGGTGGCACCTTATTGTTTCGTCCGATTTCGTAGTTTTTACAATATCTCATCACTCACAACTTCGTTTTCAGTGAAATTAGTTTTATTCGCATTCTAACTTAATATATATCGAGGTAGTAATGTTAATATCATAAATACTTTTGGGACCGAAATCAACTATTTTACGTGATGGTACCCCTTTGAGGTTCGAACGATTTTGTAGGTTTTTGAATTACTCCTCATTCGGAACTCCTCTTTCGATGAAATAAATGTTTTTTTTTTCTGTACTGGATCAGATGTATATTATAAACATTCTCACTCAAAATATAAGATCAAATGTTTTCTATTATCACTTGTATATAAGACGTTAAATACGTTTTTGCTATGTGGCACCTTATTGCTTCGTCCGATTTCGTAGTTTTTACAATATCTCATCACTCACAACTTCGTTTTCAGTGAAATTAGTTTTATTCGCATTCTAACTCGATATATATTGACGTAGTAATGTTAATATCATACATATTTTTGGGACCGAAATCAACTATTTTCTGTGATGGTACCCCTTTGAGGTTCGAACGATTTGGTAGTTTTTTGAATTACTCCTCATTCGAAACTCCACTTTGGATGAAATAAAATTTTTTTTTTTCTGTACTCGATCAAATATCTATTATAAACGTTGTCACTCAAAATATAAGAGCAAATGTTTGCTGCTATCACTTGTATATAAGGCGTTAAATACTTTTTTCCTAGGTGGCACCTTATTGTTTCGTCCGACTTCGTAGTTTGGTCAATATCTCATCACTCACAAGTTCGTTTGTAATGAATTTAGTTTTATCCGCATTCTAACTCGATATATATTGACGTAATAATGTTAATATAATATCTAATTTTGGGACTGAAATCAACTATTTTCCGTGATGGTACTACCCCTTTGAGGTTCGACCGATTTTGCAGTTTTTTAAATTACTCCTCATTCAGAACTCCATTTTCAATGAAATAAATTTTGTTTTCTTCCGTACTCGATCAAATATATATTATAAACATTCTTACTCAAAATATAAGATCAAATGTTTGCTGTTATCACTTGTATATAATACGTTTAATACGATTTTCCTAGGTGGCACCTTATTGTTTCGTCCGATTTTGTAGTTTGGTCAATATATCATTACTCACAATTTCGTTTTCAGTGAAATTAGTTTTATTTGCATTCAAACTAGATATATATTGAGGTAGTAATGTTAATATACCACATATTTTTGGGACTGAAATCAACTATTTTTCGTGATGGTACCCCTTTGAGTTTCGACCGATTCTGTAGTTTTTTGAATTACTCATTATTCAGAATCCACTTTCGATGAAATAAATTTTGTTTTCTTCTTTAGTCGATCAAATATATATTCTAAACATTTTCACTCAAAATATAAGATCAAATGTTTGGAGTTATCACTTGTATATAAGATGTTAAATACTTATTTCCTAGGTGGCACCTAATTGTTTCGTCCGGTTTCGTAGTTTTGTCAATATCTCATCACTCACAACTTCGTTTTCAGTGAAATTAGTTTTATTCGCATTCTAACTCGATATATATTGGGTAGTAATTTTAATATGACACATATTTTTGGGACCGAAATCAACCATTTTCCGTGATGGTCCCCTTTGAGTTTCAAATGATTTTGTAGTTTTCTGAATTACTCCTCATTCGGAACTCCACTTTCGATGAAATAAATTTTGTTTTATTCGTTACTCGATCAAATATATATTCTAAACATTCTCACTCAAAATATAAGGTCAAATGTTTGCTGTTATCACTTGTATATAAGACGTTACATACTTATTACCTAGGTGGCAACTTATTGTTTCGTCCGATTTCGTAGTTTTGACAATATCTCATCACTCACAACTTCATTTTCAGTGAAATTAGTTTTATTCGTATTCTAACTCAATATATATTGACGTAGTAATGGTCATATCATAAATATTTTTGGGACCGAAATCAACTATTTTCCGTGATGGTCCCTTTGAGTTTCGACCGATTTTGTTGTTTTATGTATTACTCCTCATTTAGAACTCCATTTTCGATGAAATAAATTTTGTTTTCTTCAATACTCCATCAAATATATATTCTAAACATTCTTACTCAAAATATAAGATCAAATGTTGGTTGGTATCACTTGTATATAAGACGTTAAATACGTTTTTCCTAGGTGACACCTAATTGTTTTGTCCGATTTCGTAGTTTTGTCAATATCTCATCACTCCCAACTTCGTTTTCAGTGAAATTAGTTTTATTCGCATTCTAACTCGATATGTATTGACGTAGTAATGTTAATATCATACATATTTTTGGGACCGAAATCAACTATTTTCTGTGATGGTACCCCTTTGAGGTTCGACCGATTTTGCAGTTTTTTAAATTACTCCTCATTCGAAATCCACTTTCGATGAAATAAATTTTGTTTTCTTCTCTACTCGATCAAATATATATTCTAAACATTCTTACTCAGAATATAAGATCAAATGTTTGTTGTTATCACTTGTATATAAGACGTTAAATACTTTTTTCGTAGGTGGTACCTTATTGTTTCGTCCGATTTCGTAGTTTGGTCAATATCTCATCACTCACAACTTCGTTTGTAATGAAATTAGTTTTATCCGCATTCTAACTTGATATATATTGACGTAATAATGTTAATATAATATTTATTTTTGGAACTGAAATCAACTATTTTCCGTGATGGTACTACCCCTTTGAGGTTCGACCGATTTTAAAGTTTTTTAAATTACTCCTCATTCAGAACTCCATTTTCAATGAAATAAATTTTGTTTTCTTCCGTACTCGATCAAATATATATTATAAACATTCTTACTCAAAATATAAGATCAAATGTTTGCTGTTATCACTTGTATATAAGACGTTTAATACGATTTTCCTAGGTGGCACCTTATTGTTTCGTCCGATTTTGTAGTTTGGTCAATATATCATTACTCACAATTTCGTTTTCAGTGAAATTAGTTTTATTTGCATTGAAACTCGATATATATTGAGGTAGTAATGTTAATATAACACATATTTTTGGGACTGAAATCAACTATTTTTCGTGATGGTACCCCTTTGAGTTTCGACCGATTCTGTAGTTTTTTGAATTACTCATCATTCAGAATCCACTTTCGATGAAATAAATTTGGTTTTCTTCTTTACTCGATCAAATATATATTCTAAACATTTTCACTCAAAATATAAGATCAAATGTTTGGAGTTATCACTTGTATATAAGATGTTAAATACTTATTTCTTAGGTGGCACCTAATTGTTTCGTCCGATTTCGTAGTTTTGTCAATATCTCATCACTCACAACTTCGTTTTCAGTGAAATTAGTTTTATTCGCATTCTAACTCGATATATATTGAGGTAGTAATTTTAATATGACACATATTTTTGGGACCGAAATCAACCATTTTCCGTGATGGTCCCCTTTGAGTTTCAAATGATTTTGTAGTTTTCTGAATTACTCCTCATTCAGAACTCCACTTTCGATGAAATAAATTTTGTTATATTCGTTACTCGATCAAATATATATTCTAAACATTTTCACTCAAAATATAAGATCAAATGTTTGGAGTTATCACTTGTATATAAGACGTTAAATACTTTTTTCCTAGGTGGCACCTTATTGTTTCGTCCGATTTCGTAGTTTTGTCAATATTTCATCACTCACAACTTCGTTTTCAGTGAAATTAGGTTTATTCGCATTCTAACTCGATATATATTGACGTAGTAATGTTTAATATAATACCTATTTTGGGGGCTAAAATCAAATATTTTCCGTGATGGTACCCCTTTGAGTTTCGACCGATTTTGTAGTTTTTTAAATTACTCCTCATTCGAAATCCACTTTCGATGAAATAATTTGTTTTTCTTCTGTACTCGATCAAATATATATTCTAAACATTCTTACTCAAAATATAAGATCAAATGTTTTTTATTATCGATTGTATATAAGACTTGAAATACTTTTTTTCTAGGTGGCACCTTATTGTTTCGTCCCATTTCGTAGTTTGGTCAGTATCTCATTATTCACATCTTCGTTTTCATTGAAATTAATTTTATTTGCATTCTAACTTAATATATATCGAGGTAGTAATGTTAATATAACATATATTTTTGGGACCGAAATCAACTATTTTCCGTGATGGTACACCTTTGAGTTTCGATCGATTTTGTAGATTTTTGTATTACTCCTCATTCAGAACTCCATTCAGAAATAAATTTTGTTTTCTTCTGTACTCGATAAAATATATATTCTAAACATTCTTATTCAAAATATAAGATCAAATGTTTGTTGGTATCACTTGTATATAAAACGTTAAATACGTTTTTCCTAGGTGGCACCTAATTGTTTCGTCCGATTTCGTAGTTTTGTCAATATCTCATCACTCACAACTTCGTTTTCAGTGAAATTAGTTTTATTCGCATTCTAACTCGATATATATTGAGGTAGTAATTTTAATATGACACATATTTTTGGGACCGAAATCAACTATTTTCCGTGATGGTACCCCTTTGAGGTTTGACCGATTTGGTAGTTTTTTCAATTACTCCTCCTTCCGAACTTCATTTTCGATGAAATAATTTTTTTTCTTCCGTACTCGATCAAATATATATTATAAAAATTCTTACTCAAAATATAAGATCAAATGTTGGTTGGTATCACTTCTAAATAAGGCGTTAAATACACTTTTCCTAGGTGGCACTTAATTGTTTCGTCTGATTTCGTAGTTTTGTCAATACCTCATCACTCACAACTTCGTTTTCAGTGAAATTAGTTTTATTCGCATTCTAACTCGATATATATTGACGTAGTAATGTTAATATCATAAATATTTTGGGGACTGAAATCAACTATTTTCAGTGATGGTACGTACCCCTTTGAGATTCAAACGATTTTGTAGTTTTTTGAATTACTCCTCTTTCGGAACTCCACTTTCGATGAAATAAATTTTGTTTTCTTCTGTACTCGATCAAATATCTATTATAAACGTTGTCACTCAAAATATAAGAGCAAATGTTTGCTGCTATCATTTGTATATAAGGCGTTAAATACTTTTTTCCTAGGTGGCACCTTATTGTTTCGTCCGACTTCGTAGTTTTGTCAATATCTCATCACTCACAACTTCGTTTGTAGTGAAATTAGTTTTATTCGCATTCTAACTCGATATATATTGAGGTAGTAATGTTAATTAAATACATATTTTTGGGACTGAAATCAACTGTTTTCTGTGATGCCCCTTTGAGTTTCGACCGATTTTGCAGTTATTTTAAATTACTCCTCTTTCGAAAACCACTTTCGATGAAATAAATTTTGTTTTCTTCCGTACTCGATCAAATATATATTATAAACATTCTTACTCAAAATATAAGATCAAATGTTTGCTGTTATCACTTGTATATAAGACGTTTAATACGATTTTCCTAGGTGGCACCTTATTGTTTCGTCCGATTTTGTAGTTTGGTCAATATATCATTACTCACAATTTCGTTTTCAGTGAAATTAGTTTTATTTGCATTGAAACTCGATATATATTGAGGTAGTAATGTTAATATAACACATATTTTTGGGACTGAAATCAACTATTTTTCGTGATGGTACCCCTTTGAGTTTCGACCGATTCTGTAGTTTTTTGAATTACTCATCATTCAGAATCCACTTTCGATGAAATAAATTTTGTTTTCTTCTTTACTCGATCAAATATATATTCTAAACATTTTCACTCAAAATATAAGATCAAATGTTTGGAGTTATCACTTGTATATAAGATGTTAAATACTTATTTTCTAGGTGGCACCTAATTGTTTCGTCCGATTTCGTAGTTTTGTCAATATCTCATCACTCACAACTTCATTTTCAGTGAAATTAGTTTTATTCGCATTCTAACTCGATATGTATTGACGTAGTAATGTTAATATCATACATATTTTTGGGGCTAAAATCAAATATTTTCCGTGATGGTACCCCTTTGAGTTTCGACCGATTTTGTAGTTTTTTAAATTACTCCTCATTCGAAATCCACTTTCGATGAAATAATTTGTTTTTCTTCTGTACTCGATCAAATATGTATTCTAAACATTATCACTCAAAATATAAGATCAAATGTTTGCTGTTATCACTTGTATATAAGACGTGAAATACTTTTTTCCTAGGTGGCACCTTATTGTTTCGTCCGATTTCGTAGTTTTTACAATATCTCATCACTCACAACTTCGTTTTCAGTGAAATTAGTTTTATTCGCATTCTAACTTAATATATATCGAGGTAGTAATGTTAATATCATAAATACTTTTGGGACCGAAATCAACTATTTTACGTGATGGTACCCCTTTGAGGTTCGAACGATTTTGTAGGTTTTTGAATTACTCCTCATTCGGAACTCCTCTTTCGATGAAATAAATGTTTTTTTTTTCTGTACTCGATCAGATATATATTATAAACATTCTCACTCAAAATATAAGATCAAATGTTTTCTATTATCACTTGTATATAAGACGTTAAATACGTTTTTGCTATGTGGCACCTTATTGCTTCGTCCGATTTCGTAGTTTTTACAATATCTCATCACTCACAACTTCGTTTTCAGTGAAATTAGTTTTATTCGCATTCTAACTCGATATATATTGACGTAGTAATGTTAATATCATATATATTTTTGGGACCGAAATCAACTATTTTCTGTGATGGTACCCCTTTGAGGTTCGAACGATTTGGTAGTTTTTTGAATTACTCCTCATTCGAAACTCCACTTTGGATGAAATAAAATTTTTTTTTTTCTGTACTCGATCAAATATCTATTATAAACGTTGTCACTCAAAATATAAGAGCAAATGTTTGCTGCTATCACTTGTATATAAGGCGTTAAATACTTTTTTCCTAGGTGGCACCTTATTGTTTCGTCCGACTTCGTAGTTTGGTCAATATCTCATCACTCACAAGTTCGTTTGTAATGAATTTAGTTTTATCCGCATTCTAACTCGATATATATTGACGTAATAATGTTAATATAATATCTAATTTTGGGACTGAAATCAACTATTTTCCGTGATGGTACTACCCCTTTGAGGTTCGACCGATTTTGCAGTTTTTTAAATTACTCCTCATTCAGAACTCCATTTTCAATGAAATAAATTTTGTTTTCTTCCGTACTCGATCAAATATATATTATAAACATTCTTACTCAAAATATAAGATCAAATGTTTGCTGTTATCACTTGTATATAATACGTTTAATACGATTTTCCTAGGTGGCACCTTATTGTTTCGTCCGACTTCGTAGTTTTGTCAATATCTCATCACTCACAACTTCGTTTGTAGTGAAATTAGTTTTATTCGCATTCTAACTCGATATATATTGAGGTAATAATGTTAATTAAATACATATTTTTGGGACTGAAATCAACTGTTTTCTGTGATGGTACCCCTTTGAGTTTCGACCGATTTTGCAGTTTTTTTAAATTACTCCTCTTTCGAAAACCACTTTCGATGAAATAAATTTTGTTTTCTTCCGTACTCGATCAAATATATATTATAAACATTCTTACTCAAAATATAAGATCAAATGTTTGCTGTTATCACTTATATATAAGACGTTTAATACGATTTTCCTAGGTGGCACCTTATTGTTTCGTCCGATTTTGTAGTTTGGTCAATATATCATTACTCACAATTTCGTTTTCAGTGAAATTAGTTTTATTTGCATTGAAACTCGATATATATTGAGGTAGTAATGTTAATATAACACATATTTTTGGGACTGAAATCAACTATTTTTCGTGATGGTACCCCTTTGAGTTTCGACCGATTCTGTAGTTTTTTGAATTACTCATCATTCAGAATCCACTTTCGATGAAATAAATTTTGTTTTCTTCTTTACTCGATCAAATATATATTCTAAACATTTTCACTCAAAATATAAGATCAAATGTTTGGAGTTATCACTTGTATATAAGATGTTAAATACTTATTTTCTAGGTGGCACCTAATTGTTTCGTCCGATTTCGTAGTTTTGTCAATATCTCATCACTCACAACTTCATTTTCAGTGAAATTAGTTTTATTCGCATTCTAACTCGATATGTATTGACGTAGTAATGTTAATATCATACATATTTTTGGGGCTAAAATCAAATATTTTCCGTGATGGTACCCCTTTGAGTTTCGACCGATTTTGCAGTTTTTTAAATTACTCCTCATTCGAAATCCACTTTCGATGAAATAATTTGTTTTTCTTCTGTACTCGATCAAATATGTATTCTAAACATTATCACTCAAAATATAAGATCAAATGTTTGCTGTTATCACTTGTATATAAGACGTGAAATACTTTTTTCCTAGGTGGCACCTTATTGTTTCGTCCGATTTCGTAGTTTTTACAATATCTCATCACTCACAACTTCGTTTTCAGTGAAATTAGTTTTATTCGCATTCTAACTTAATATATATCGAGGTAGTAATGTTAATATCATAAATACTTTTGGGACCGAAATCAACTATTTTACGTGATGGTACCCCTTTGAGGTTCGAACGATTTTGTAGGTTTTTGAATTACTCCTCATTCGGAACTCCTCTTTCGATGAAATAAATGTTTTTTTTTTCTGTACTCGATCAGATATATATTATAAACATTCTCACTCAAAATATAAGATCAAATGTTTTCTATTATCACTTGTATATAAGACGTTAAATACGTTTTTGCTATGTGGCACCTTATTGCTTCGTCCGATTTCGTAGTTTTTACAATATCTCATCACTCACAACTTCGTTTTCAGTGAAATTAGTTTTATTCGCATTCTAACTCGATATATATTGACGTAGTAATGTTAATATCATATATATTTTTGGGACCGAAATCAACTATTTTCTGTGATGGTACCCCTTTGAGGTTCGAACGATTTGGTAGTTTTTTGAATTACTCCTCATTCGAAACTCCACTTTGGATGAAATAAAATTTTTTTTTTTCTGTACTCGATCAAATATCTATTATAAACGTTGTCACTCAAAATATAAGAGCAAATGTTTGCTGCTATCACTTGTATATAAGGCGTTAAATCCTTTTTTCCTAGGTGGCACCTTATTGTTTCGTCCGACTTCGTAGTTTGGTCAATATCTCATCACTCACAAGTTCGTTTGTAATGAATTTAGTTTTATCCGCATTCTAACTCGATATATATTGACGTAATAATGTTAATATAATATCTAATTTTGGGACTGAAATCAACTATTTTCCGTGATGGTACTACCCCTTTGAGGTTCGACCGATTTTGCAGTTTTTTAAATTACTCCTCATTCAGAACTCCATTTTCAATGAAATAAATTTTGTTTTCTTCCGTACTCGATCAAATATATATTATAAACATTCTTACTCAAAATATAAGATCAAATGTTTGCTGTTATCACTTGTATATAATACGTTTAATACGATTTTCCTAGGTGGCACCTTATTGTTTCGTCCGACTTCGTAGTTTTGTCAATATCTCATCACTCACAACTTCGTTTGTAGTGAAATTAGTTTTATTCGCATTCTAACTCGATATATATTGAGGTAATAATGTTAATTAAATACATATTTTTGGGACTGAAATCAATTGTTTTCTGTGATGGTACCCCTTTGAGTTTCGACCGATTTTGCAGTTTTTTTAAATTACTCCTCTTTCGAAAACCACTTTCGATGAAATAAATTTTGTTTTCTTCCGTACTCGATCAAATATATATTATAAACATTCTTACTCAAAATATAAGATCAAATGTTTGCTGTTATCACTTGTATATAAGACGTTTAATACGATTTTCCTAGGTGGCACCTTATTGTTTCGTCCGATTTTGTAGTTTGGTCAATATATCATTACTCACAATTTCGTTTTCAGTGAAATTAGTTTTATTTGCATTGAAACTCGATATATATTGAGGTAGTAATGTTAATATAACACATATTTTTGGGACTGAAATCAACTATTTTTCGTGATGGTACCCCTTTGAGTTTCGACCGATTCTGTAGTTTTTTGAATTACTCATCATTCAGAATCCACTTTCGATGAAATAAATTTTGTTTTCTTCTTTACTCGATCAAATATATATTCTAAACATTTTCACTCAAAATATAAGATCAAATGTTTGGAGTTATCACTTGTATATAAGATGTTAAATACTTATTTTCTAGGTGGCACCTAATTGTTTCGTCCGATTTCGTAGTTTTGTCAATATCTCATCACTCACAACTTCATTTTCAGTGAAATTAGTTTTATTCGCATTCTAACTCGATATGTATTGACGTAGTAATGTTAATATCATACATATTTTTGGGGCTAAAATCAAATATTTTCCGTGATGGTACCCCTTTGAGTTTCGACCGATTTTGTAGTTTTTTAAATTACTCCTCATTCGAAATCCACTTTCGATGAAATAATTTGTTTTTCTTCTGTACTCGATCAAATATGTATTCTAAACATTATCACTCAAAATATAAGATCAAATGTTTGCTGTTATCACTTGTATATAAGACGTGAAATACTTTTTTCCTAGGTGGCACCTTATTGTTTCGTCCGATTTCGTAGTTTTTACAATATCTCATCACTCACAACTTCGTTTTCAGTGAAATTAGTTTTATTCGCATTCTAACTTAATATATATCGAGGTAGTAATGTTAATATCATAAATACTTTTGGGACCGAAATCAACTATTTTACGTGATGGTACCCCTTTGAGGTTCGAACGATTTTGTAGGTTTTTGAATTACTCCTCATT
Organism: Chamaenerion angustifolium; assembly: GCA_946814005.1. Lineage (NCBI taxonomy): Eukaryota > Viridiplantae > Streptophyta > Magnoliopsida > Myrtales > Onagraceae > Chamaenerion > Chamaenerion angustifolium. The sequence continues at coordinate 25,909,944 of OX328277.1, read as the reverse complement.
CGGAACTCCTCTTTCGATGAAATAAATGTTTTTTTTTTCTGTACTCGATCAGATATATATTATAAACATTCTCACTCAAAATATAAGATCAAATGTTTTCTATTATCACTTGTATATAAGACGTTAAATACGTTTTTGCTATGTGGCACCTTATTGCTTCGTCCGATTTCGTAGTTTTTACAATATCTCATCACTCACAACTTCGTTTTCAGTGAAATTAGTTTTATTCGCATTCTAACTCGATATATATTGACGTAGTAATGTTAATATCATACATATTTTTGGGACCGAAATCAACTATTTTCTGTGATGGTACCCCTTTGAGGTTCGAACGATTTGGTAGTTTTTTGAATTACTCCTCATTCGAAACTCCACTTTGGATGAAATAAATTTTTTTTTTTTTCTGTACTAGATCAAATATCTATTATAAACGTTGTCACTCAAAATATAAGAGCAAATGTTTGCTGCTATCACTTGTATATAAGGCGTTAAATACTTTTTTCCTAGGTGGCACCTTATTGTTTCGTCCGACTTCGTAGTTTGGTCAATATCTCATCACTCACAAGTTCGTTTGTAATGAATTTAGTTTTATCCGCATTCTAACTCGATATATATTGACGTAATAATGTTAATATAATATCTAATTTTGGGACTGAAATCAACTATTTTCCGTCATGGTACTACCCCTTTGAGGTTCGACCGATTTTGCAGTTTTTTAAATTACTCCTCATTCAGAACTCCATTTTCAATGAAATAAATTTTGTTTTCTTCCGTACTCGATCAAATATATATTATAAACATTCTTACTCAAAATATAAGATCAAATGTTTGCTGTTATCACTTGTATATAAGACGTTTAATACGATTTTCCTAGGTGGCACCTTATTGTTTCGTCCGATTTTGTAGTTTGGTCAATATATCATTACTCACAATTTCGTTTTCAGTGAAATTAGTTTTATTTGCATTCAAACTAGATATATATTGAGGTAGTAATGTTAATATACCACATATTTTTGGGACTGAAATCAACTATTTTTCGTGATGGTACCCCTTTGAGTTTCGACCGATTCTGTAGTTTTTTGAATTACTCATTATTCAGAATCCACTTTCGATGAAATAAATTTTGTTTTCTTCTTTAGTCGATCAAATATATATTCTAAACATTTTCACTCAAAATATAAGATCAAATGTTTGGAGTTATCACTTGTATATAAGATGTTAAATACTTATTTCCTAGGTGGCACCTAATTGTTTCGTCCGATTTCGTAGTTTTGTCAATATCTCATCACTCACAACTTCGTTTTCAGTGAAATTAGTTTTATTCGCATTCTAACTCGATATATATTGGGTAGTAATTTTAATATGACACATATTTTTGGGACCGAAATCAACCATTTTCCGTGATGGTCCCCTTTGAGTTTCAAATGATTTTGTAGTTTTCTGAATTACTCCTCATTCGGAACTCCATTTTCGATGAAATAAATTTTGTTTTATTCGTTACTCGATCAAATATATATTCTAAACATTCTCACTCAAAATATAAGGTCAAATGTTTGCTGTTATCACTTGTATATAAGACGTTACATACTTATTTCCTAGGTGGCACCTAATTGTTTCGTCCGATTTCGTAGTTTTGTCAATATCTCATCACTCACAACTTCATTTTCAGTGAAATTAGTTTTATTCGCATTCTAACTCGATATGTATTGACGTAGTAATGTTAATATCATACATATTTTTGGGGCTAAAATCAAATATTTTCCGTGATGGTACCCCTTTGAGTTTCGACCGATTTTGTAGTTTTTTAAATTACTCCTCATTCGAAATCCACTTTCGATGAAATAATTTGTTTTTCTTCTGTACTCGATCAAATATGTATTCTAAACATTATCACTCAAAATATAAGATCAAATGTTTGTTGTTATCACTTGTATATAAGACGTTAAATACTTTTTTCCTAGGTGGCACCTTATTGTTTCGTCCGATTTCGTAGTTTGGTCAATATCTCATCACTCACAACTTCGTTTGTAATGAAATTAGTTTTATCCACATTCTAACTTGATATATATTGACGTAATAATGTTAATATAATATCTATTTTTGGAACTGAAATCAACTATTTTCCGTGATGGTACTACCCCTTTGAGGTTCGACCGATTTTGCAGTTTTTTAAATTACTCCTCATTCAGAACTCCATTTTCAATGAAATAAATTTTGTTTTCTTCCGTACTCGATCAAATATATATTATAAACATTCTTACTCAAAATATAAGATCAAATGTTTGCTGTTATCACTTGTATATAAGACGTTTAATACGATTTTCCTAGGTGGCACCTTATTGTTTCGTCCGATTTTGTAGTTTGGTCAATATATCATTACTCACAATTTCGTTTTAAGTGAAATTAGTTTTATTTGCATTGAAACTCGATATATATTGAGGTAGTAATGTTAATATAACACATATTTTTGGGACTGAAATCAACTATTTTTCGTGATGGTACCCCTTTGAGTTTCGACCGATTCTGTAGTTTTTTGAATTACTCATCATTCAGAATCCACTTTCGATGAAATAAATTTGGTTTTCTTCTTTACTCGATCAAATATATATTCTAAACATTTTCACTCAAAATATAAGATCAAATGTTTGGAGTTATCACTTGTATATAAGATGTTAAATACTTATTTCTTAGGTGGCACCTAATTGTTTCGTCCGATTTCGTAGTTTTGTCAATATCTCATCACTCACAACTTCGTTTTCAGTGAAATTAGTTTTATTCGCATTCTAACTCGATATATATTGAGGTAGTAATTTTAATATGACACATATTTTTGGGACCGAAATCAACCATTTTCCGTGATGGTCCCCTTTGAGTTTCAAATGATTTTGTAGTTTTCTGAATTACTCCTCATTCAGAACTCCACTTTCGATGAAATAAATTTTGTTATATTCGTTACTCGATCAAATATATATTCTAAACATTTTCACTCAAAATATAAGATCAAATGTTTGGAGTTATCACTTGTATATAAGACGTTAAATACTTTTTTCCTAGGTGGCACCTTATTGTTTCGTCCGATTTCGTAGTTTTGTCAATATTTTATCACTCACAACTTCGTTTTCAGTGAAATTAGGTTTATTCGCATTCTAACTCGATATATATTGACGTAGTAATGTTTAATATAATACCTATTTTGGGGGCTAAAATCAAATATTTTCCGTGATGGTACCCCTTTGAGTTTCGACCGATTTTGTAGTTTTTTAAATTACTCCTCATTCGAAATCCACTTTCGATGAAATAATTTGTTTTTCTTCTGTACTCGATCAAATATATATTTTAAACATTCTTACTCAAAATATAAGATCAAATGTTTTTTATTATCGATTGTATATAAGACTTGAAATACTTTTTTTCTAGGTGGCACCTTATTGTTTCGTCCCATTTCGTAGTTTGGTCAGTATCTCATTATTCACATCTTCGTTTTCATTGAAATTAATTTTATTTGCATTCTAACTTAATATATATCGAGGTAGTAATGTTAATATAACATATATTTTTGGGACCGAAATCAACTATTTTCCGTGATGGTACACCTTTGAGTTTCGATCGATTTTGTAGATTTTTGTATTACTCCTCATTCAGAACTACATTCAGAAATAAATTTTGTTTTCTTCTGTACTCAATAAAATATATATTCTAAACATTCTTATTCAAAATATAAGATCAAATGTTTGTTGGTATCACTTGTATATAAAACGTTAAATACGTTTTTCCTAGGTGGCACCTAATTGTTTCGTCCGATTTCGTAGTTTTGTCAATATCTCATCACTCACAACTTCGTTTTCAGTGAAATTAGTTTTATTCGCATTCTAACTCGATATATATTGAGGTAGTAATTTTAATATGACACATATTTTTGGGACCGAAATCAACTATTTTCCGTGATGGTACCCCTTTGAGGTTTGACCGATTTGGTAGTTTTTTCAATTACTCCTCCTTCCGAACTTCATTTTCGATGAAATAATTTTTTTTCTTCCGTACTCGATAAAATATATATTCTAAACGTTCTTACTCAAAATATAAGATCAAATGTTGGTTGGTATCACTTCTAAATAAGGCGTTAAATACGCTTTTCCTAGGTGGCACTTAATTGTTTCGTCTGATTTCGTAGTTTTGTCAATACCTCATCACTCACAACTTCGTTTTCAGTGAAATTAGTTTTATTCGCATTCTAAATCGATATATATTGACGTAGTAATGTTAATATCATAAATATTTTGGGGACTGAAATCAACTATTTTCAGTGATGGTACGTACCCCTTTGAGATTCAAACGATTTTGTAGTTTTTTGAATTACTCCTCTTTCGGAACTCCACTTTCGATGAAATAAATTTTGTTTTCTTCTGTACTCGATCAAATATATATTCTAAACATTCTCACTCAAACTATAAGATCAAATGTTTGCTGTTATCACTTCTATATAAGACGTTTAATACATTTTTCCTTGGTGGCACCTTACTGTTTCGTCCGGTTTCGTAGTTTTGTCAATATCTCATCACTCACAACTTCGTTTGTAGTGAAATTAGTTTTATTCGCATTCTAACTCGATATATATTGAGGTAGTAATGTTAATTAAATACATATTTTTGGGACTGAAATCAACTGTTTTCTGTGATGGTACCCCTTTGAGTTTCGACCGATTTTGTAGTTTTTTTAAATTACTCCTCTTTCGAAAACCACTTTCGATGAAATAAATTTTGTTATCTTCTGTACTCGATCAAATATATATTCTAAACATTCTCACTCAAAATATAAGATCAAATGTTTGTTGTTATCACGTGCATATAAGACGTTAAATACTTTTACCTTAGGTGGCACCTAATTGTTTCGTCCGATTTCGTAGTTTTTTCAATATCTCTTCACTCGCAACTTCGTTTGTAGTGAAATTAGTTTTATTCGCATTCTAACTCGATATATATTGAGGCAGTAATGTTAATTAAATACATATTTTTGGGACTGAAATCAACTATTTTAGGTGATGGTAACCCTTTGAGTTTCGACCGATTTTGTAGTTTTTTGAATTACTCCTCATTCGGAACTCCACTTTCGATGAAATAAATTTTGTTCATCTTCTGTACTCGATCAAATATATATTCTAAACATTCTCACTCAAAAGATAAGATCAAATGTTTGCTGTTATCACTTGTATATAAGACGTTAAATACTTTTTTCCTAGGTGGCACCTTATTGTTTCGTCCGATTTCGTAGTTTTGACAATATCTCATCACTCACAACTTCGTTTTCAGTGAAATTAGTTTTATTCGCATTCTAACTCGATATATATTGACGTAGTAATGTTAATATCATAAATATTTTTGGGACCGAAATCAACCATTTTCCGTGATGGTACCCCTTTGAGGTTCGGACGATTTTGTAGGTTTTTGAATTACTCCTCATTCGGAACTCCTCTTTCGATGAAATAAATGTTTTTTTTTTCTGTACTCGATCAAATATATATTATAAACATTCTCACTCAAAATATAAGATCAAATGTTTGCTATTATCACTTGTATATAAGACGTTAAATACGTTTTTGCTATGTGGCACCTTATTGCTTCGTCTGATTTCGTAGTTTTGACAATATCTCATCACTCACAACTTCGTTTTCAGTGAAATTAGTTTTATTCGCATTCTAACTCGATATATATTGACGTAGTAATGTTAATATCATACATATTTTTGGGAACGAAATCAACTATTTTCTGTGATGGTACCCCTTTGAGGTTCGAACGATTTGGTAGTTTTTTTAATTACTCCTCATTCGAAACTCCACTTTCGATGAAATAAATTTTATTTTTTTTCTGTACTCGATCAAATATCTATTATAAACATTCTCACTCAAAATATAAGAGCAAATGTTTGCTGCTATCACTTGTATATAAGACGTTAAATACTTTTTTCCTAGGTGACACCTTATTGTTTCGTCCGATTTCGTAGTTTGGTCAATATCTCATCACTCACAACTTTGTTTGTAATGAAATTAGTTTTATCCGCATTCTAACTCGATATATATTGACGTAATAATGTTAATATAATATCTATTTTTGGGACTGAAATCAACTATTTTCTGTGATGGTACTACCCCTTTGAGTTTCGACCGATTTTGCAGTTTTTTAAATTACTCCTCATTCGAAATCCACTTTCGATGAAATAATTTTTTTTTTCTTCTGTACTCGATCAAATATATATTCTAAACATTCTTACTCAAAATATAAGATCAAATGTTTTTTATTATCAATTGTATATAAGACTTGAAATACTTTTTTTCTGGGTGGCACCTTATTGTTTCGTCCCATTTCGTAGTTTGGTCAGTATCTCATTATTCACATCTTCGTTTTCATTGAAATTAATTTTATTTGCATTCTAACTTAATATATATCGAGGTAGTAATGTTAATATAACATATATTTTTGGGACCGAAATCAACTATTTTCCGTGATGGTACACCTTTGAGTTTCGATCGATTTTGTAGATTTTTGTATTACTCCTCATTCAGAACTCCATTCAGAAATAAATTTTGTTTTCTTCTGTACTCGATAAAATATATATTCTAAACATTCTTATTCAAAATATAAGATCAAATGTTTGTTGGTATCACTTGTATATAAAACGTTAAATACGTTTTTCCTAGGTGGCACCTAATTGTTTCGTCCGATTTCGTAGTTTTGTCAATATCTCATCACTCACAACTTCGTTTTCAGTGAAATTAGTTTTATTCGCATTCTAACTCGATATATATTGAGGTAGTAATTTTAATATGACACATATTTTTGGGACCGAAATCAACTATTTTCCGTGATGGTACCCCTTTGAGGTTTGACCGATTTGGTAGTTTTTTCAATTACTCCTCCTTCCGAACTTCATTTTCGATGAAATAATTTTTTTTTCTTCCGTACTCGATAAAATATATATTCTAAACGTTCTTACTCAAAATATAAGATCAAATGTTGGTTGGTATCACTTCTAAATAAGGCGTTAAATACGCTTTTCCTAGGTGGCACTTAATTGTTTCGTCTGATTTCGTAGTTTTGTCAATATCTCATCACTCACAACTTCGTTTTCAGTGAAATTAGTTTTATTCGCATTCTAACTCGATATATATTGACGTAGTAATGTTAATATCATAAATATTTTGGGGACTGAAATCAACTATTTTCAGTGATGGTACGTACCCCTTTGAGATTCAAACGATTTTGTAGTTTTTTGAATTACTCCTCTTTCGGAACTCCACTTTCGATGAAATAAATTTTGTTTTCTTCTGTACTCGATCAAATATATATTCTAAACATTCTCACTCAAAATATAAGATCAAATGTTTGATGTTATCACTTCTATATAAGACGTTTAATACATTTTTCCTTGGTGGCACCTTACTGTTTCGTCCGATTTCGTAGTTTTGTCAATATCTCATCACTCACAACTTCGTTTTCAGTGAAATTAGTTTTATTCGCATTCTAACTCGATATATATTGAGGTAGTAATGTTAATTAAATACATATTTTTGGGACTGAAATCAACTGTTTTCTGTGATGGTACCCCTTTGAGTTTCGACCGATTTTGTAGTTTTTTAAATTACTCCTCTTTCGAAAACCACTTTCGATGAAATAAATTTTGTTATCTTCTGTACTCGATCAAATATATATTCTAAACATTCTCACTCAAAATATAAGATCAAATGTTTGTTGTTATCACGTGCATATAAGACGTTAAATACTTTTACCTTAGGTGGCACCTAATTGTTTCGTCCGATTTCGTAGTTTTTTCAATATCTCTTCACTCGCAACTTCGTTTGTAGTGAAATTAGTTTTATTCGCATTCTAACTCGATATATATTGAGGTAGTAATGTTAATTAAATACATATTTTTGGGACTGAAATCAACTATTTTCGGTGATGGTAACCCTTTGAGTTTCGACCGATTTTGTAGTTTTTTGAATTACTCCTCATTCGGAACTCCACTTTCGATGAAATAAATTTTGTTCATCTTCTGTACTCGATCAAATATATATTCTAAACATTCTCACTCAAAATATAAGATCAAATGTTTGCTGTTATCACTTGTATATAAGACGTTAAATACTTTTTTCCTAGGTGGCACCTTATTGTTTCGTCCGATTTCGTAGTTTTGACAATATCTCATCACTCACAACTTCGTTTTCAGTGAAATTAGTTTTATTCGCATTCTAACTCGATATATATTGACGTAGTAATGTTAATATCATAAATATTTTTGGGACCGAAATCAACCATTTTCCGTGATGGCCCTTTGAGGTTCGGACGATTTTGTAGGTTTTTGAATTACTCCTCATTCGGAACTCCTCTTTCGATGAAATAAATGTTTTTTTTTTCTGTACTCGATCAAATATATATTATAAACATTCTCACTCAAAATATAAGATCAAATGTTTGCTATTATCACTTGTATATAAGACGTTAAATACGTTTTTGCTATGTGGCACCTTATTGCTTCGTCTGATTTCGTAGTTTTGACAATATCTCATCACTCACAACTTCGTTTTCAGTGAAATTAGTTTTATTCGCATTCTAACTCGATATATATTGACGTAGTAATGTTAATATCATACATATTTTTGGGAACGAAATCAACTATTTTCTGTGATGGTGCCCTTTGAGGTTCGAACGATTTGGTAGTTTTTTGAATTACTCCTCATTCGAAACTCCACTTTCGATGAAATAAATTTTATTTTTTTTCTGTACTCGATCAAATATCTATTATAAACATTCTCACTCAAAATATAAGAGCAAATGTTTGCTGCTATCACTTGTATATAAGACGTTAAATACTTTTTTCCTAGGTGACACCTTATTGTTTCGTCCGATTTCGTAGTTTGGTCAATATCTCATCACTCACAACTTCGTTTGTAATGAAATTAGTTTTATCCGCATTCTAACTTGATATATATTGACGTAATAATGTTAATATAATATCTATTTTTGGAACTGAAATCAACTATTTTCCGTGATGGTACTACCCCTTTGAGGTTCGACCGATTTTGCAGTTTTTTAAATTACTCCTCATTCAGAGCATTTTGTAATACATTTTTCCTTGGTGGCACCTTACTGTTTCGTCCGATTTTGTAGTTTGGTCAATATATCATTACTCACAACTTCGTTTTCAGTGAAATTAGTTTTATTTGCATTCAAACTCGATATATATTGAGGTAGTAATGTTAATATAACACATATTTTTGGGACTGAAATCAACTATTTTTCGTGATGGTACCCCTTTGAGTTTCGACCGATTCTGTAGTTTTTTGAATTAATTATCATTCAGAATCCACTTTCGATGAAATAAATTTTGTTTTATTCGTTACTCGATCAAATATATATTCTAAACATTCTCACTCAAAATATAAGGTCAAATGTTTGCTGTTATCACTTGTATATAAGACGTTACATACTTATTTCCTAGGGGACACCTTATTGTTTCGTCCGATTTCGTAGTTTTGACAATATCTCATCACTCACAACTTCATTTTCAGTTAAATTAGTTTTATTCGCATTCTAACTCAATATATATTGACGTAGTAATGGTCATATCATAAATATTTTTGGGACCGAAATCAACTATTTTCCGTGATGGTCCCTTTGAGTTTCGACCGATTTTGTTGTTTTATGTATTACTCCTCATTTAGAACTCCATTTTCGATGAAATAAATTTTGTTTTCTTCAGTACTCCATCAAATATATATTCTAAACATTCTTACTCAAAATATAAGATCAAATTTTTGCGGTTATCACTTGTATATAAGACGTTAAATACATTTTTCCTATGTGGCACCTTATTGTTTCGTCCGATTTCGTAGTTTTGACAATATCTCATCACTCACAACTTCGTTTTCAGTGAAATTAGTTTTATTCGCATTTTAACTCGATATATATTGACGTAGTAATGTTCATATCATAAATATTTTTGGGACGGAAATGAACTATTTTCTGTGATGGTACCCCTTTGAGGTTCAGACGATTTTGTAGTTTTTTTAATTACTCCTCATTCGTAACTCCTCTTTCGATGAAATAAATTTTGTTTATTTCTGTACTGGATCAAATATATATTTTAAACATTCTCACTCAAAATATAAGATCAAATGTTTTCTGTTATCACTAGTATATAAGACGTTATATACGTTTTTCCTATGTTGCACCTTATTGTTTCGTCCGATTTCTTAGTTTTGACAATATCTCATCACTCACAACTTCGTTTTCAGTGAAATTAGTTTTATTCGCATTCTAACTCGATATATATTGACGTAGTAATGTTAATATCATACATATTTTTGGGACCGAAATCAACTATTTTCCGTGATGGTACCCCTATGAGGTTCGAACGATTTGGTAGTTTTTTGAATTATTCCTCATTCGGAACTCCACTTTCGATGAAATACATGTTTTTTTTCATGTGCTCGATCAAATATATATTCTAAACATTCTCACTCAAAATATAAGATCAAATTTTTTCTGTTATCAGTTGTATATAAGACGTTAAATACGTTTTTCCTAGGTGGCACCTTATTGTTTCGTCCATTTTCGTAGTTTTGTCAATATCTCATCACTCGTAACTTCGTTTGTAGGGAAATTAGTTTTATTCGCATTCTAACTCGATATATATTGAGGTAGTAATGTTAATTAAATACATATTTTTGGGACTGAAATCAACTATTTTCTGTGATGGTACCCCTTTGAGGTTTGACCGATTTCGTAGTTTTTATTACTCCTCATTCCGAACGCCATTTTCGATGAAATAATATTTTTTTTCTTCTGTACTCGATAAAATATATATTCTAAACATTCTTACTCAAAATATAAGATCAAATGTTTGTTGGTATCACTTGTATATAAAACGTTAAATACGTTTTTCCTAGGTGGCACCTAATTGTTTCGTCAGATTTCGTTGTTTTGTCAATATCTCATCACTTACAACTTCGTTTTCAGTGAAATCAGTTTTATTTGCATTCAAACTCGATATATATTGAGGTAGTAATGTTAATATAATACACATTTTTTGGACTGAAATCAACTATTTTCCGTAATGGTACCCCTTTGAGTTTCGACCGATTTTGTAGTTTTTTTAATTATTCCTCATTCGAAACTCCATTTTCGATGAAATAAATTTTTTTTTTTCTGTACTCGATCATATATCTATTATAAACATTATCGCTCAAAATATAAGATCAAATGTTTGTTGTTATCACTTGTATATAAGATATTAAATACTTTTTTCCGAGGTGGCACCTTATTGTTTTGTCTGATTTCGTAGTTTTGACAATATCTTCTCACTCACAAATTCGTTTTCAGTGAAATTAGTTTTATTAGCATTCTAACTCGATATATATTGACGTAGTAATGTTAATATAATACATATTTTTGGGTCCGAAATCAACTATTTTCTGTGATGGTACCTCTTTGAGTTTCGACCGCTTTTGTAGTTTTTTGAATTACTCCTCATTCCGAACTCCATTTTCGATGAAATAAAAAAAAATTCTTTCGTATTTGATTAAATATATATTCTAAACATTCTTACTCAAAATATAAGATCAAATGTTTGTTGTTATCACTTGTATATAAGACATTAAATACTTTTTTCCTAGGTGACACCTTATTGTTTCGTTCGATTTCGTAGTTTTGACAATATGTCATCACTCACAACTTCGTTTTCTGTTAAATTAGTTTTATTCGCATTCTAACTCGATATATATTGACGTAGTAATGTTAATATAATACATATTTTTTGGACCGAAAACAACTATTTTCTATGATGGTAACCCTTTGAGTTTCGAACGATTTTGTAGTTTTTTGAATTACTTCTCATTCGGGGATACTCGTACACCCGATGTATATAACTTGGTGGACAATCTCTCTAATCTATACATTGTCAAGCTATACAGAAAAACACAGTCGTTTTGGCTCAACAAGTATTTAATACAGATTATTAATTTTTTAATTACTGATCAATGCGTTTCTTAAACTACACAAATATAAGAATATATATATACCATAAAAATAACAAGCGTGAAGAAATTATGATAAATTATTTATGTTAAATATGATTAATTGCAACTTCAAAATTTCAATAAAACGTGGTATTTGGAATATGGATTCTAATATAGAAATTGATGAGACGGTTTTACTTAACGCACATTAATTATTGAATATATATATATATATATATATATATATATATTAAGAGTATCTAATATAAAAATATACTTGTTAAGTACTTTTTTTTTATCGGATGTTAAGTACTTAACTAACTAGGCGAATTAATCAAACCTTCTGCTAATATTAATTTATTTCTTATGGAAATAATTTTGAAATTAATTTTTTCACTAATATATTAAGGTAATATTAATAATTTGGAGACCTTCAGCATAATAATATAACAATTTAATATGATACAGTAAGGAATTAATTAATTCGAATATATATTTATAATTATAACGAGACCTTCATTTTTGTCCTGGACCTAGGTAAGTTGACCCACTCCATTTCGGGGACGGGGAGGAATATATTGTGGGCAGAAAGCCCGTTTCATTGATTGGCCGAATAATTAGTCGGACAAGTTACTGTTGGGCCTGGATCCAGTGTAGTTGACCCACTTGTATTGGGCCTGTTGCCCATTGACATTGATCGGCCCACTCAAGTTTTTAGTGGTCTAAATCATTTTGGGCCAGAAGCCCAACTGTTTCCCTGCTTGACTGATAACATGAAAGACTATATTTGGGTGAACCGGGTTTCCGTAGAGTCCCCTCAAAATGGATTTTTTTTTAAAAGTAACTATACAGATTTTTTTTACAAAAAAATAGGTATACGCGCACCCCGGGTGCGCCTATTCACATGCGCCACTTTGAAGTGGCGTCTGTGCTATTTTTTTTTTAAATCTTTTTTTTTTTAATATAATGGCTCGATGTTTAATTAAAAATAAAATTATGTATCTATTAAAAAGAATTTAAAAAAATTATAGTAAGTAGATATTTTAATTGCGATTCAAATGATGCAAAAAAATATTAAATTTGGATTTACGGATTGACTGTACGGCATGCCGTAAGTTGAGATATGAAAATTTTACTTAAAAAATTATAACTCGGACCATGTAAACAGTAACTTTACTGTGCAAAACACTATTTGGAAGTTTTTGTATCGTATGTAGAGTTTTTTTACGTACCGTATTATACAGTCAGTCTAAAAGTCAAAAATTAACGCATAGTTAGCGTCATTTAATTCGTAATTAAATTATCTACGCACCGTAATTTTTTTGATTTTTTTTGAGTAAGTATATAATTAAATTTCTCACCTAATGCATTTACTTATTTCGGTCAAATTTGGGTGTAAACGATGTTAGGTTACAAAATCACTGTATTTTTAATCAAAAAAATTATCCTACGTAGATAATTGATTTACGACCTAAATGACGTTAACCGTGTTGAGTTTGGACTTACATGGTCCGAGTTATAATTTTTTAACTAAAATTTTCATATCTCAACTTACGGCATGCCGTACAGTCAATCCGTAAATCCAAATTTAATATTTTTGCATCATTTGAATCGCAATTAAAATATCTACTTACTATAATTTTTTTAATAGATACATAATTTTATTTTTAATTAAACATCGAGTCATCATATTCCAAAAAAAATATTAAAAAATATATATATAGCACAGGCGCACCCCTGGGGTGCGCCTATGTCCAAAAGGCGCGGCCCTGGGGTGCGCCTATGTCCAAAAGGCGCGGCCCTGGGATGCACGTATACCTATTTTTCTAAAAAAAAAATCTGTATACTTACTTTTTTAAATAAAAAAAGTAACATAGTTACTTTAAAAAAAAAAACCTCAAAATGGTGTAAAAATAATCAAAATCACTTTTTTGAAAGGGCATGCTCGTGCACCTGGAGCACACAACGTTTCATAGACTTCAAAGCTCTTTCATCTCCCCTATACTGAAACTACAAGAGGAACACCATCTTCTCTAACTTATAATTATTTTTGACAATATTAATATTGTAACTTATATGAAATCAATATACCAACAAGGCAACAAGACCATTGTACTAATTCACGTTTTATAAAATTAAATTACAAAATTTGCGAGTTTAGTATTATATATATATAAAAATTAATTTAAATAAAATAGTTAATCGTGCATAATCATTTTATTAACTATATCGTATCCGTATTTTAAATTTAAAGAGAAATTTAAAACTTATTTGTTTACACAATACAAAAACTAGGACTCGTCATGGGTGTACCGGTCTGGTCCTAAAGGCAAGACCGAGACCGAAAATTCGGTCTTGCCTTCTGGAGGACCGAGACCGACCTCGGTCCAAACATATATAATTGATTTTTAGGGTTCGCATAGTAAATTCGGTCTGGACCGGTCCTAATCAGACTTTTGGGGAAAAGGTCCGAGACCGAAACCGACCTTGTAGAAAGAAAAAAAACTCTCGCTCGGTCTCGGTTCTAGTCGGACCGGTTTTGTCGGGAATTCGGTCAAAATATCTTTTTCCAACAGTCCAACACAATTTGTGTCACAATACTATTAGACAGCCAGGAATTGTCATCCCTAATCAATCCGTATTATGAAAAATCAAACAAAATTGAAAAAATCATCAAACTACGATTCTAAACTTAAAAAATAAAATAAAGCCGAAGTGATAATGTGCATAAAGATTTGAATATTGGTAACTGCAAGAGGAGTATTTATACATTCATACAGAACAGAATACAGTCCATATTAATTGATACATTAATTAATGTCTTACATCCTGGAATAACCTCGTTGCTGCTCGTACATCTCCATAAATTCATCGTTGAACTTCTTGAAGCTCTCCATAATCTCAGGCATCTCTTCCTCTGCGGGCAAGATCGTTGTCCTCAAGTGGAACACACTTCAGGAAATGAAAACAAAACAAATCAGGATGTAAATGTAGTGTAATACATTTGAATGAAGTAACACATCGGAAAATATGAAAAGACGATTTTACCCTTCTTTTTGCCCAAATCCGGATCCCGGAACAGTGGAAATTCCGGTGGATTCAAGAAGCTTGAGACAGTAGTAGACATCAGGAACCTTTCCTGCTTGTTGGGCTGCCCCAATGGCTTTGGGGGGAAGACGGATTTGTGGGAAAGAATACATGGCACCTACACAAAAGAATCAACAAACATGCAAATGACTATCGAATTATACGGTGAAGTATATAGTTGTTAGTTGAACTTTCAGTCTAAAACATTTGTTATTTGAACTTTGAATAAATTGTTAACTGATTTAATAAAAAACTGCAATTTACTAACTCCATTTACTTTTTAACTGTAATTTGTTATTTTTCTTAGGGTTAAATACCAAGTAGCTACCTGAACTTTGGACGTACGTGACAGTTGACAGAAAATTGGACGGAGGTAGCTATTTGCACCTTCTTCAAAGTTGAGGTAGCCCGTTTTGAATTTTCAAAGTTCGGGTAACTCGTTGCAAAACGTCCAAAATTCAAGTAGCTATTTAACCTTTTTTCTTATGTAATTTTTTTTTTTCAATTTGCTAACTGAATTCTGATGGTATGTGATGAACACGTGCATATCTCCGGTACCATTTCATAACGAATTAGACGAATTGCATTACATAGGTTCACTAGCAATTTGTAAAAGAAAAGTTTGAGGATGGAAGAACAACCGAACCTTCGGTGAAGTTGCAGATAACGTTTCTGCAGCTGTTGAATCCATCAGTCATGATTCTTGCTCTTCTTCTCAGTGATTCAAGGATTCCTTTGCTGCAATTTCACATTATCCATTAGTTTTTTCTATTTAAATTATAAAAAAATATATTTGTTTTATTTAATCCTACAGCGAAGTGTAAAACTTAACGTCAGTAGATTTCACAGAAAAGTAAAATTTTCCAGTCTTTCACACTTTGTAAAAATTTCACAGAAATTAAACATCAGTAGATTTATATTTTCGACACACAACAAACCCACAAATAATCAATCCATTAAATTAAAATAAGTTACCTTTCCCGGGTATATTGCTCATACGATATATCTCCAGGTTTTGGGGGATTAACCATTAAACCCATCTGCAGAATCACAATAATATGATGAAGGTATCTCAATTTTTTTATAAACAATCAGAGCAACTCCACTTAGAAAAGGTGATACTCACAAAGATTTGTGCAGGGACGTTGGGACTCAGTGCAATCGAAGCAACTTTGTATAATTCATCAACAGTCTGGAACATCAGATCAACAAATTGTTGTCAATTCTAGTGATTTTACAACTTTACCCATCAAAAGTTCTTCGGTAATAATCACAAATCAAATCATTCAATATAGAAAGTGTAAACCTTTGGAGGAATGTTAGTCATCTCAAAATATCCACCCCTCTGGCCACACTCGCCCCAGTATCCTTTTGACACGGTGTGGAAGGAAACGAGTTGAACTTCCTTGCTAAAGGGCGCACCCATGTCCATCAACACCTTCAAAATTAGATAAAACGACCATTTTACTTGAATTAAGTAGCAGATTCTCACGAAGAACAACGTAGACATATAGTTCTATACTACTTCTACCTTCTTTGCACTGATGAAGGGACGCTCATCCTGGTATATATTCTGCTGATAAACTTCATCCCCGAGCAAGACAAGTTTCTCGTGGTAGCAGTAGCGCAGTATTTCTTGCAAATTTGTTGTACTAAGGCACTGTCCGGTTGGGTTTCCAGGGTTTATAATCACCATAGCTTTTACCTGCTCATCTTATTCCATATTCCACAATGAATATCTGTCCATAAATTTGTGGTGCCATTGAAGATAAAGTAAAACCGAGAGAGAAGATCTACTCACGGTAATTCCTTTAGAACGAGCCTCTGCAACTGATCTTTGAAGGTCAGCAACATCAAGTCCCCAATTTGCGGTTTCCTCCAAGAAATATGGGACGAGGGAGCCACCAAGTAAAGCTATTGTAGCTGAGTAAAGTGGGTATTGTGGAACTGGCACCAAAATCTACCATTAAAAAAGTTATTATTAGAATTAAGGATGATAATCATCCACACAAGAATACTATAATAGCAGGTATTAAATTTCACAAAGAATAAAAAAAATGGGGTCCAACAAAAGTATTGAAAAAATGCAAAAGAAAAATAAATCTACCCCATCTTCTGGACCCCGAATAACGGCATTCAAGATTTGCATGACACCTTTGCTGGCACCATCAGTGAGATATATGAGTTCAGGATCACTGCAGGGGTTTAACCAAGAAAAAATTGATGAGTGAGCTATGATGAGGAGGATGTGATGATAGTTTCGTATTATCTTAGCAATATTAACCTTGGATGACCATCACGTCTTTGAATGAACTCTGCCACTTCCTTTCGGATTCCAGGAAGGCCACGGGAGTCACTGTAAGCTCCTGCAAGCGAAATGAGCACGTATAACTTTACTTTAACGATTTGGAATGACAGTGAAACCGCAAAATTTGAAGATCAATCCTCTAATTCTGAAACATACGAAGTGGGTTTTTTCTGTCCGAAACATACCAAGACCCCCCGAGGTATAAGACAGATACTGTTTGGCTTTAGCAATCGCATCTGCAGGGAAGAGGAGTCCTACATTCGGGTCATCCAATAGAAACGGAGCCTGGCATAGAGCAACCACCTGAAAATACAGCATTTTCTTAAGTTAATACAATAAATTATTGGATTAATGACTATTAACCTTGTCATTTAAAAAGAAAGATTCAAGATCGAAGACATTTAATTAACCTGACGGGGGAAGGTCAATGGTTTCTGTCCAAGAGCATGAGGGTTGCCAACATTTGTGAATACAATCTGCAGACAAATAATCCAAGTCAATTTAACTCACAGAAAATCACTTGGTGAAATGAAACGGATAAGAAAATACTAGGAAAGGGGCATTCATTACCTTCTTCCCTTCCTTTTGAAGTTCAGAAGCACGGAGATATAACTCTCCCCTAACAGCATACTGGACCTTCTTCACATTTTCATTCAGTACTTCGTAATCTAATCCCCTAGGCGCCATGATCAGATTCTAATGCTTTTACACCATAAGGAAAGAGAATCAGTTACGACGAATTCAGATTTCAGACTACATAAAAATTATGCAGGACAGATGATAATGTAAGCAGCATCTCTATGGATACTATCAAGGCAGAATCAGGGAAGAAATTAAAACCCATTAGAGAGAAATGAATTTCTCACCTCCAAAAGCAATCAAAAGAAACACTTGGCGATCCACTTTCGGACAGAATGGGACGAAACAGCTTACCTGTGAGTCTCGCCCACGTAGAGGTAGAGCTCAGTTTGGACCTGCTTCAAGGAAGACGCGCACAGCGAGATCACAAGTTCTGTGAAGGCCGCAGTCTCTCCGACATAAATCTGGTATCCGTTTGTCTGTCCCTTCAAACAAGTACTATTATAATTGGAGGGTGTGGGAAATGAGAATGCCACAATTTTATGTGGCAGTAGGAGAATAATGCTCTATGGCTCTACCATAGCCACTGAAATTAAGGATTTGGATTATTGTTGGGACTTTGCAAGAATTTTAAGTCGTGAGGATAAAGCTGGGAAGAGAAGTGTGGTGCTGCTTCAAACTGTGTAGTTCTTGGTAGATAATAATGGACACCATATCCCTATATTTTTTTTCTTGGACCCATCTTTGATTGAGATCGAAAAGGTCGTCCTTTCATTTCTATGTTGTTGTGGAGACTAGTTATGGGCCTCACCGTGTAGATAAAAGTCCAATCTTGATTGATAAAACGCTTCTGCTGACTAAATAAATTGCAGAAGAAAATAACTGCTATCTATCTAGACCCTGAAAAGAAAACCATAGAAAGAAAACAGAAGCATATAGCATTACAGATGATGGGCTTTCAATGGAGGCACCACAAAAGAAAACTTTGTAGTCAAATTTATAACAGGGAGCCAAAAAATGAAACAATCATATAGTATAATGTTACAAAACCCAAATGGATCAGTTCGATCATAGTAACGTGGAGAGAAGATGTTATAAGCTATCGGGGTTGACCCTGCGAGACATCTTGACATAATTTATGAGTCGTTTCAGAGCTTTACCGCTGTCGATGGCTTCTCTGGTTCGATCCAGAGCAGCAGAGATGTCTTCTGCGCCCTCACATCCCAATAAGTGATCAACCATTGCAGCGTTTAACACGATTCGGTCGTATGCTGCGCCTTTCTCGCCTTGAAGAGCTGCCAAACCCAGCTCAATATTTTTCGATACCTGCAAGATTTAGTATGCACTGAATTAATAATAGTCCATTGAATTTCATATCCCATTTCTTCATTCTTATCCATGAATATTTCTCTAAACAATAGAATAAGCAAGATTTCCTGAATGGCAGGGACTTCAATAGGAACAATATTTACTATGCCCTCTTAACCAAGAATGAAGAACTTTACCGATCTATCAGTTCTTGGAGTATCCGTAGGCTCAAAGCCGTAGTCTTTAGCATTAACCTCGAGATTAAAGTTCTGTCTTGATACGCCTGAAATGAAATGTTGCATATTCCAAATTTTACACAAATCTTGAGTAAGGAAAGAGTAACTTTTCTCTGACTTCTAGAGGTAATGTGCAGTATTGCTAGATAGATAGTCAAAATTAAGACAGGGAAAACAAAGACGAAACCTACCATCCACTACAAAAGCTGATGATAAACCCAGTGACCGGAATCCAGAACAGTAGTTCACAGGAAGCCCTTTCGATATTGCTGACCGTTCTCTGGTTGTCATGGAAAGAGCTCCCTCCTCACCCTACAGAGGCAGTCGGCACAGTCACGTCAATGAGTGGGGGGAAAATTGCCATGCAGATCAACCAAAAATTACAAGTCCAGGTAGTAACCTTGATCACCAAACCAGAATGAACACCTCTTCTTTTCATGAGCATCAACAGTGGTCCCTCATATCCTTCATGATAAAATCCGGAAACAATTGATTCCCTTCCCCGAGCCTGAAAAGGTAAAAAACAAGGATTATAAAGCATAATGAGAGGAGCGTTCGCTTATATTAACTCACCCGAACAAGTTGCTGAATCTTCTCAGTAGTTGCCAGTGGGGGACGCTTCTTAATATGCTCTCTCAACCGAATCAATGAATATCTACAAGTAAGAAATCTCAATTGTAACCATCTTGTCCAGAATTATATCAGACGATTAACATCTTGGAAGGGATACATGTCGGTGAAAGTTTAAAGACATTCAAATGAGCAATATAAATGATACAGCACTGGAACATTCAAAACATGTCGTCGAAAAGTGGTAAGCAAGTTCCTCTTTCAAATTCTTCTTCTCTAATCTTTCTCTATTGGTCTTTCGCTGCAACTATATAGATGCACTTATAGCAATAATAGCCATGTAAATGCTTTTTTGTCGATCATTTTCTTTCTAGTTCAAAGAAAAGCAAGAAGGAACACATGTTTTGCAAGAAAAAAAAAAAGAATAATGAATTACAAGGGAAGCATGAAATAAGACTGCATACAAAGATGGCCGCGCTTCACGCAAACTTATGTATGCAAAACCAACCTCCTCATCCTGAAAATGCATTTTTAGGCGTTTTAGTCAGTCAAAAAGTTCAGACATGGGTATTTGTATGTAGCATAGTATGAGGGGCTTAACAGACCTCAAGAAGCTCTTTTGCCTGCCAAACTGAAACATTTGTATTAGCTCCCATGTACTTCAGCATTTGCTCTTCAGTCACTCCACCCTATAGATTTAAAGAACTTGAGATGACTTTAGAGGTATGGAAAGAGGAAGTCATGCATGTCTATATCACCATTAGCAAATATCAACCACTTACATCTAATTGCTTTTAGAGAGGAAAAATGTTAGATGTGTCCTTTCTCACAAAGCATTCCATTCTTACATAAATATTCTAAATGAGCGTTACTTGCCAGTGTGGTTGTTAACTATAAAAAGCTGGCATAACGGAAGCATAACATTAGCCGTGATAATGGAATGTTGGCATATATCTGACCTTCGGGGGCATCCATTCTACTCCATGCAGTAAGCTAGATTCACCATAACATGATCTAACGGCAGCAACAAATAAAGTGCTTCGAAAGTATCGAGTATTTCCATCATAAGGTTCACCATAATGTGTCAAAGATCTTATATCAGCTATTGGTGGTGGACCTGCAAATCAATGAATAGAATTACCGTATATTGTAGTTTGAAATATTTATGAGGTTATGCTTATTACTTGATCATAAAAGATAAATGATATACCCAGCTCATCATCAAATGCAAGGCAGTACGCTTTTAGCTCACGGTCTGTTTCCCTGTTCATACGTTGACCTATTAAAAATGCTGAAAGCAATGACTCACTTACTCCAGCAGATATCTTATCTTCAACTTTTATTGGAAGGACGTCTTTTAGAACTCCTTGAACTTCCTCATATCCAAGGTGCCCTCCAGCCAAAATTTCCCTCAGCGCACCAACCAATCTCATTTCACTAGTACTATTCCCACTGTAAAGTGGTCCAATGGAACTTCCTATACCCAATATCGAGCCTTCAGGATCAGCCAAAAAAATCACATCAGGTGGTAGTGCTCTAACTAACTGTGGCCAGAATGTGTTCATTGCACGTCTTTCCCCTTCACTCCATTGTGTTGGTTCTGGGAATGCATTTTCACGAATTGTCATCGCAGCAAAGAATGCTCCCATCTGTGCTTTAGAAACTTGTTCCTCATCCTTGAGTTCTCCTTTAGCTGACATTGTATAAAAAGAAGTAAATTATTAAGACTAAAGTCCTTACTATACTATTGGAGGAAGCAAGTTCTCAGATGACTTTCTACAATCCAGATTTTTTCAACGTTGTGCAAAATTTTCTTATGGCAAAGACCGCAGCCTCTAGATACAAATCCTACTCAGGTAAATACCACTGAACTGGAAAGGCATCAGACTATCTCATCCATCAATTAAAACAGGTAACAATTACTGTTCCATGCCAAAAATCCAAATGGCCGAAAGAGTCAAATATACTATATGAAGCACACTATATCTTGAAGACATGCGCGTGTTGTTTCTATTAATTTTGTTAATAAGAAGCATAAGCTAAAATAGTCATCGAAAATAGCATTAACACCCTTCTCAGCTTTAGCTCTAAGCTCTAAGAACACAACTCTTCCGGAGTGACAAGGAAGCGGACTCAGAGATCTCATTCTCGAGAATCATTTTAACAGAAAAGTTAAAACGTAGCCCTCAAAAGGAACTCATCATGATGTATAGTACAGTTAAACAATTCTAAGTACTTGAAAGAACATCAATACATCCAAAGCTAAATACTGGAAATGGGACTGAAGGTGGAAGTCTGTGCCACGCATAAACATACTGAAAAAACCCTTCAAGGCAAAGGTTACATATCCCTGGGAGTACACATATTCCTGGAAGTACACACATTGCATGTCCATTAAACTTACAGATCGTCTGATCTTATCAAGAGCAATGAAGCAATTACCAAAACAAAATATGAAACAGTACCATGCATTGGATTTCACAGGTGTCTCAGTACTTCTGTACTTACATAACTACATTAGAATGAAAATGCCAGTCTGAAGTTAACGAACAGCTCAAAAGCAGAACTCAAAGCAATCAAACAGCTCATTTGAAGAACGATCTGCGAGAAAATTATTATGAAACTCTCACCTGATTTCAGTATCGTCTCCAAAACTCTAACAGCCTGCTCTTCAGTAAGCGGCTTGGTCTGTGTAGGCCCCGTGCAAACCCTAGTTTGAGCATCCAGCACCGTCTGATTCGGCTTAGGCAGCTCGGCTTCGGCGTTCCTATACGAAGAAGATATAGAAGGATTTCTCGTTTCCGCCTCCGAAAGACCGAGCTGATCGAGCAGGCTGGAATCCAGCGTCGCCGCCCTCACGGTCAACGGAGAACACCGCCGAAAACAATCCCTCCGTCCATTGGCACAGAATTCAAAGGGTAGAGAGGTCGATGGCCGTGTGATGCCGTGACGCTTAGAGATGTGAACTGGAGAAGCCGAGGGGAGAGAGAGCTGCGGATTGAACAGAGCTCTCATGTTGGGCAATGGCAACGCCTCACGGTTGCTCTGCGCAGTGTTAGTTGGAACTGTTGAAGAGAGCAAATTGACGATGGCCAAATCGAGAATATATTATTCCCTCGTCTTCAACTTTTATGACTTGTTATGATGAAAAATTGAAAATGATTTATTACGTTTTTGCCCTTACGTTTTCCCCGAAATCGCAAATGTGCCTCTGTTGCCCTACTACAGAGTACGGAGATCCGTTCAAGTTCAGCAAGACTCGATTTTGAGCCTCCATCCAGCTCCGCGTTTCTCTCTTCTGCTGCCTGCGTCGTAATCGTGTACTGGACGTTGGAAATCTGCCGAAAATCTGTATGTGCTCTGATTATTCCTGAATTTATCTCTCTTCCAAAATAATTCGTCCAATTCAATGTCTTCACCACGCATCTCCTCACTCTAGCTGCTAAAACAATGTCTATTGATCTAGCTTCCGGAAAAGCTCGAACCTTGTTGGTTTCAACTTTTTTTTCTTCCCGGATTAGTTTTTCTTGCTTTTGCTACAGAAGCGATCAGTTTGGTGGTTGTGAATTTACTAAGTTTTGTATGCCTCTAAAGTGTTCGATAGAAGTCCTATCAGAAATATGACCCTTTTGCTAGGAAACTTGAATCTTAAATAGCCAGTCAATCATTTTTTTAATCAAGTTGAAAAGATTTGGTTTCCTGAAAGCAACTAGGTGTTGTTCATTTGCAGTAAATGGCGCTACAACCGTTTGGTCGAACGAAGAACATAGCAAATCGGTCGAAGAGGTATCTGGAAGAATCTCTTTACGTTAGACTGTTCAAGGATGGCAGTTCTGAGGTTAGTGTTCGGCAACAGTTGAATCAATTCCTGAAGAGCTCTAAGAAGGTTTACAAATGGGAAGTTGGGGACACCATCAAAAAGCTCCGTAGTCGGGGCTTGTATGGACCTGCTTTCAAGGTACCTGCTCACGTCCTATACTTCATTGTCAATGCTTTCCAGCTATTTTTGGAATATTTCACAATGCACGTATACCACACTATCCATCAGTCATTAGCTTTAGTCACTCTAATAGATTGATGCTATTCGGAAGGAGTCATCTATGAGCTCTGCAATAACAAACAATGTAAATTTGAGTGAAAGAGGGGATAGACTTGACTTACCCATTGCTACCCGAGACTAAATGGAGGATTTTCATTTACTCTTTATAGTTCTAAGTATGTGTTCTGACAGAGTTGCTGGATTTTGCTGAGAGTTGATTTAACCTTGTATCATCAATGCATCGGTATATACTATTTGAGCATTGAATGCAAATCTAGCTTATGTGTGGAAGTGGAACATTTCCTTGTACTTAGCCAAAATGATCTTTATGTGCTTTTATTTACTGTAAGTTAGAGTTTTTAACTGCCTTTTCATTTCATCATGGCTGTGATTTGCTAAATTTCATTTATTTCTATGAAATTAACAACCTTTAAGTGATATCTTATCCGCAACATGCAATTCTGAGTGTGTAAAAATTCCACCTTTTGATTACTATAGCTATCCGAAGAGATGGCTGCTAGGGGCATGAACAAGACTGTAAGTGATCAAGCTATTCATCTCGATTTAGTGGCCAAAGCTCGAGGAATCACAGCTGCAGAGAACTACTTCATCAGTCTACCCGAACCATCAAAGATCCATCTAACATATGGTGCCCTCCTCAACTGCTACTGCAAGGAACTGATGACTGATAAAGCCGAAGCACTCATAGAAAAGATGAAGGAACTCAACCTAAGTCTAACCTCCATGCCTTACAACAGCTTAATGACCCTATACACAAAGACTGGAAAACCAGAAAAAGTCCCGGCCACCATACAGGAAATGAAGTCCGGACAAGTCATGTTTGACTCCTATACTTACAATGTGTGGATGAGGTCTCTGGCAGCCATGAACGACATATCCGGGGTCGAAAGGGTCATTGAGGAGATGAAGAGGGACGGTCGAGTTGCTCCAGATTGGACCACTTACAGCAATCTGGCCTCGATCTATGTTGATGCCGGGTTAAATGACAAAGCAGAGAAAGCTTTGAAAGAATTAGAAAACAAAAACGCATTCAAAAATCTATCCGCTTATCAGTTTCTGATAACTCTGTATGGAAAGACGGGAAATTTGCTCGAAGTTTACAGGGTTTGGCGGTCCCTACGGCTTGCTTTTGCAAAAACTGCAAACATCAGCTACCTCAACATGATCCATGCTCTGATTAGGTTAAAAGATTTGCCCGGGGCTGAAAAATGTTTCAGAGAATGGGAATCTGGAAACCCTGTTTTCGATATCCGGATTGCGAATGCCTTAATCGGAGCTTATGCAAAAGAGGGTTTGTTGGACAAAGCTGAAGAACTCAAAGAGAGGGCTAGGAGGAGAGGAGCCAAGCCCAATGCAAGGACATGGGAAATATTCTTGGATTACTATCTGCAGAAAGGTGATGTTAAATTTTCATGGTCTTGAGAGTGGTGGTTTTAAACTGTTTAAATTAATAATTTTTGTTTTTGTTAAAATGAATCTAGACCCATTTAACTTGCTTAGCCCTTCACTATATATTCTGTCTGCTAGATTTTTATTTTTTTTTATGGTCATTCGAGTTTTGAGCTCTGATTCTGCATTAGATTTTCACGGACATCGTATTTACTTTCCAACAGGTGATGTGAAATCTGCGGTTTCTTGTGTTGAGAATGCGGTATCAATTGGTAGGGGAGATGGTGGGAAATGGGTTCCACTTCCGGAAAAAGTTACTGCCTTGATGAGTCACTTTGAGAAACAAAAGGATGTTGAAGGTGCAGAAGGATTGTTGGAGATAGTGAAGAAATCTGTGGATAATGTTGGAGTTGCAGCGTTAGAGAGTTTGATAAGAACTTATGCAGTTGCTGGAAGGACGAGTTCTTCGATGAGGCGGAGGTTGAAGATGGAAAATGTGGAAGTGAGTGAGGAAACCAAGAAGCTATTGGATGTGATATGCGTAGAATAATGATCTTGGTTTTGGTAATTTTCGTTTGAAGGTGTTAAAGCTTGGGAGCAGAGATGCATATGCTCATGAAGTTAGAAAAAGGTCTCTCTTTTTTTTTAATTTTAAAAACACTTAGGTGTGCTGTTTTTAGTTTTACTGATGAACTTGAACATGGTAAGTTTTTTTTTACTGATGTATTTCTTTTTGTCACCAATCAGATTTCCTCATTCTCTATCAAATAATGACGTTTCTCTTCAGTTATTTTCACGTTATTTGATTAGAAAAGATTGTACTTACTACATCTAGTATAATTATAATTGCCTTAATAGATTAATATAAAAACACATTTCATCTCATTTTTTAATGCATTGGCAACGTTGCCTTCTACAGACAATAATAAGATACTCCACAGTTGCCGTTGAATATCCCAGAATTCATGGTTGGTGGGAGCAGTTACTTTAATCACACTGGAATATTCCCCACAGCAAGATTCAAGGGAACCATCACGTTCTACAGACCAATGGGTTAGGCTGAATAACGTGGTGATTCCATTCATTTTGGGTGCACCAGGTATACATGCACCCCCCCCCCCCCTCAAAAAGCCCGAAAAACAATCAATTGAATTTTCTCAGATCTACCTTTTCATGGTCCAGGAGTACGTACATAACTATGTACGTGTACCACTATGCACCTACTAATTTTTTACCTTAATAATTATTAATACTAAGCGTAAATTCTTTTGCATATTACTTATTTTTCATTCTTTCTCTACTCATATCCCATGAACAAGCATATCATCATTAGAATATATACACATAAATAAATAAATAATTATAAGAGAGTAATTAACTATAAATTTTAAAAGACTACTTGAAATAAACACTTATTTTAAAATTACAGTTGTGTAACCTAATTTTCTTAGAGGATACATGTGTCCCTTCACATACTTACATAGCTTCATCGATCCCTATTAACGTGTGTTGGTCGATTTCTCCACTTAATTCTTTATAACAAACGAACACAAGTAGCGAGAAAGCTAAAAATAATTACAACTACGTATTTAAAAATGGGTTAAATATCAATGAGCTACCTGAACTTTGGACGTTTTGCAACGAGCTACCCGGATTTTAAAAATTCAAAACGGTTTAACTCAACTTGGACGAATGTGCAAATAGTTACCTTTGTCCAATTTCTGATGAATTTCCGACGAAATTCTGTCAACAGTTGACGGTAAATTGGACGGAGTTAGCTATTTGCACCTTCGTCCAAGTTGAGGTAGCCTGTTTTGAATTTTTAAAGTTCGAGTAGCTCGTTTCAAAACGTCCAAAGTTCAAATTGTATTTAACCTTAATTGTTGATCATCTTCAAAAGTCAACTTTCCCTAAATCTCAACTTGCAAAATAGATTACTCTAAGTAATTGAAAATCAAAGATTTCACCATCCGTAGATCAGTTGGTTTGCCTTTCTTCAACCCCAAGAAGCCTTTCTTCTCCATTGTCGATCTTCCGAGTCACACTGCTATACATTCTACTAACTACTGTAACCTTCAAAAGACAAGCAGTTGCTGCTTCAAACATATATATGGTGACTAATTCTGTAATAATTTTATGTTTTATATCACCAAACCCTAATCCCAATACGCAATTTCAATCCCTATTTAATACCACCTTTCTTCTTGCTCTGTATCACAGTTGTTAGATTCATCAAAGAACTAGGGCTTTCAAGCTTTGCATTAACAATGGAGGTCGAGGCTCAAAACCAGGCAAAGTTCTCCCTCCCTGTCGATTCAGAGCACAAGGCCACCGTGTTCCGTCTCTTCTCAGTCTCGAAACCCCACATGCGAGCCTTCCACTTATCGTGGATCTCCTTCTCAGCGTGCTTCGTATCGACATTTGCGGCCCCACCCTTGATCCCTGTTATCAGGGACAACCTCGGACTGACCGCTACAGACATTGGGAACGCCGGAATCGCGTCGGTCTCAGGCGCGGTGTTCGCGCGTGTGGTGATGGGGACCGCATGTGACCTCTTCGGGCCACGCCTCGCCTCGGCGTCACTCATCCTCCTCACCGCGCCAGCAGTCTACTGCTTCGCCATGGTCAACTCTGCCATCTCCTTCCTCCTCGTCAGGTTCTTCATAGGTTTTTCCTTAGCCACCTTCGTCTCGACTCAGTTCTGGATGAGCTCGATGTTCTCCCCACGCGTGGTGGGGTCCGCCAACGGTATCGCAGCTGGCTGGGGCAACCTCGGTGGTGGGTCCACGCAGCTTATCATGCCACTTGTCTTCTCCCTCATCCAGAACATCGGGGCAGAGAAGTTCACTGCATGGCGCATCGCGTTCTTCATCCCGGCGCTATTCCAGACCTTGGCGGCTTTTGCCATCATGTTGTTCGGACAGGACCTGCCGGACGGAAACTTCCAGAAGCTGGAGAAAGATGGGAACAAGACAAAAGACAAGTTCTCCAAGGTTTTCTACCATGGAGTCACCAACTATAGATCATGGATCTTTGCCCTAACATACGGGTAATATAGAAAATCTGAATACAGTATTATTATTATTTTTTTAATAAATTAGAGGTTAATAACTAAATCGCTATCCAATACCACTTTATAAATTGTTACATAGTCTTTGTTTTTTCAAATTTTTCTACCTATACTTTCGGAGTTTGGGCAAATTATATTGCTACCTCAGTTAAATTTTCAGTTAAATATGGACGGAAAATAACGTGGCAACACATGATTATTCCATAATATAGAAAACTAAATGATTTTTTAAAAATATAAAAAAATAAGTTTTTTTCTTAAATTTGAATAATTACTAGAGAAAATAAGAGTTTTTAATATAATATTTTCATTTAAAATATGAAACAAATTTTTTTTTTAAAAAAATATTTATTTATTATTATTATTTATTTCATATTTTTAATAAAAATATTATATTAAAAACTCATATTTTCCATTTTTTTAAAAAAAATAGATTTTTTTTTATCCTTTAAAAAAATCATTTAGTTTTTTTAAATTATGAATCAATTATATGTTGTCACGTCATTTTCCGTCCATATTTAACAGAAAACTTAACCGAGGTAGCAATTTGCCCCAAGTGTCAAAATTTAGGTAATAGTTTTTGAAAAAGTAAAGTTCATGTAGCAATTTGTAAAGTGTCCAAAGTTGGAGTAACAATTTGGTTATTAACCCTAAATTAAATGCAATAAATTTCATTTTAATTTTTTTAATTAAATAACACCTGCAGGTACTGCTTCGGGGTCGAGCTGACCATCGACAACATCATAGCTGAGTACTTTTACGATCGATTCAACCTCAATCTCCACACTGCCGGGATCATCGCGGCCTCCTTCGGCCTTGCCAACTTCTTCTCGAGGCCCGGAGGTGGTATATTGTCGGACATGCTGTCCAAGAAGTTTGGAATGAGAGGACGACTGTGGGGTTTGTGGACTATCCAAACCCTAGGTGGGATATTATGCGTTGTACTTGGTCGGATCAATACGCTCGGTGCTTCCATTGCTGTCATGTTGTTGTTCTCCGTCTTCGTCCAATCTGCATGCGGACTTACGTTCGGTATCGTACCTTTCGTCTCTCGAAGGTACAATACTAACTTATGGGGTAGATTGTATCAATGCACTTATATGTTTACTCATGTTGTTAAATGTACCAAAAGTTAACTATCCATCCATTTTTGTCGTTAAATATGTCAAAATGACAATTTTACCATCTTGTTCATCTTCGTATCATCTTTAACACTCAATTTACCTCCAAAACACAAATTTGGGTTCAAATTCATCTCGAAAATGCGGATTTGAGTTTGAATTCAACTCAATATTGAAGATTTGAGTTGAATTCGAACTCAAATCTGCATTTTAGGGTTGAATTCAAACCCGAAAAATGCAGATTTAAGTTTGAACTCAATTCCAAAATGCAGTTTGGGGTAGAATTTGCACCCAAATCTACATTTTTTAGTTGAATTTAGTGTTAAAAATAAAATAATAATAGGGTAAAATTGTCATTTTGACATATTTAACTACAAAAGTGAATTAATAGTTAATATGATTGGTTCATTTAACAACATCTTATAACTTAAGGGTACACATAACAACACTTTCAAACATGTTGCTGCATTTAACAACAGCAGACAAACATTCAGGTGCATTGAGGATATTTGCCCTAATTTATGTGTCATACTAATTAAAGTTGCGTTGAGTCGAATTTTTTTTTTTTTGGCCAAGACGTTGAGTCGAATTGATCGATCGATTTGTCAACAATTAATATATTGCTCGTGTTTACTATCAATGATTTTAGGGCATTGGGTGTGGCCTCCGGAATGGCAGGCGGAGGAGGCAATGTAGGAGCCGTCCTAACCCAATTGATCTTCTTCAAGGGTTCGAAGTACACGAAGGAGGCCGGGATCACCTGGATGGGTTGCATGATCATAGCGTGCACTTTTCCGATATGTTTCGTATACTTTCCGCAATGGGGAGGAATGTTCTGCGGTCCGTCAAAGGGTAAGAACGCCACCGAAGAAGACTACTACAAGGCGGAGTGGACGGAGGAGGAGCAGAGCCGAGGTGTCCATCAGGCAAGCCTTAGGTTTGCCGAGAATAGCAAGCACGAGCGAGGGAGGGGAAACAAAGGCGACGGTTCGATCGCAACGGAAGAATAGAAATTAAAACCCTAATTGGATGATTAATATCAATTTGATGTTAATTGATTATGATGATGATTTGGTTTGGTTTGGTTTGTTTTTTCATTCGATTTGGTCGTACTATGATTATGTTATGTTAAGGTTGCAATTTATGTACATTGTTTTTGGACATGGTTTATGTCATGATGTTCATTTACTCAAAAATAAATATTTTGTATTTGTGAAATTATATTACCCTTACCACTAGGGTTGTCGATGGTTAGGGTATGACAAATATCATAATCATATCATATTTTTAAACCACATACCATAACCATAATCATTATGAGTATAATTTTCAATACCATAACCATTAAAATAACCGTGGTTATTAACCATGATTTTACATGTATACCCATATTCATTCCACACATGTAATATAATAAAAGATCGAAAATTTTATTTTAAAAAATATATCAATGTATATTACCATCGTTGGACTTTGACGCCTTCAATTTTCAACAATTTCAAAATTTCAATTATATAATTTATATTTAGTATATTATATAAATTAGTTTATTAATAATAAATAAATATTATATTTATATAATAACCATGGGTATAACCATGGGTATAACTCAAATACCATAATCATAACCATTATGGGTAGAAAATTCATCATCATAATCGCACCGCACCATAATGGTACAGTTAACCATATTAAACAGTAACGGTGATAACCAAGGTTATGGGTTTTTCACCGCACCATTGTCGACCCTACTTACCACCAGCAGTGTGGTCTAATGGTTGAGAGCGCTAACTCCCAAGTGGTTTGGCTTCGAGGTCACGGGTTTGTATCTCCCCAAGCAAAACAGCTTGGGGAAGGATTACGACTTGGATCTAACATATCGATCTCTTAATCCTAGGTTGCTGGTGGAGCTACGTTGACGGGGTGGGGTCAGTGCAAAATATTATGTAGTGGAAGCATTGAGCACTGAGGGACGAAAGTCCGAACATTATGTAGTTGAGTAGAACTTATCATCACTAATTACCCATTCCTTTTAATTAGAGAAAAAAATTATAATACCTTCACTCTTCTGAACAGGAGAATATTTGTTTTCTCATTATTGCAGTTTAATAATCAATAATATATATCTATATCTATATCTAAATATATATATATATATATATATATATTGTATTTTTTTATAGAGAGATTGCATGTGCATCTTTATACATTTTACGGTGCGTTTGTTTGACGGAATACAGAATACGGAATAGGAATTGGGAATAAGGAATAGGAGTTAACAATATGAAGTTGTTTTTTTGGTGGAATTGAATAGAACGGAATAAAGAATTCTGTTGTTTCTCTGGTGGAATTGTGTATGGAAAAGGAATGGAATGTGGTAAAATGACATATTTGCCCCTCTTTGTATATGTATAGTATATAATTCATATAATTTGTATTAATTAATTTTAAAAATTAATAATAATAAAAACTTAAATATAATTAATTAATAATAATAATAAAAATTATTTAATTCATTTTAAAGAACAATTCTTTGTATCTCCATAAATTCTAATAATCCACAATATATCGAATCTTCATAACCGTAATCGATTTCTCAAGAATCTTTACAATATCAACCTGATCGATTTCTCAAGAATCTTTCTACTCTCAATGCTCAATATTGATCCAAAAAATGATCAAACAACATCCACACACTACAACAAACTATGGACTTAACCGTACCTGCGACACATTACAACAAACTAAACACTACCCCTAAACAACATTATTAACACTTCAAATTATCCGATAGCACACAAACAAACCATCACAACCACATTATTACCAATGTGACGAACAAACTACACGAACGAGGTGCTTCTTGAAACCTAAGACAACAATTACATCACGATGAAATCTGCATAAACATCACAAACACATTTCCGATGTGCAAACTAAAAAAACAAGAAAAAGAAACAAGGGTTGCCATTGTCAATTCTAAACTTATTCTGAACACATGTTCACGATCTCTGATGACCAAAAATCTGTTAGTGGTTATTAATTGAACAACATTAACATGTGCAGCAGCCTCTTCATAACCCGTTGTTCCGTTTATTTGGCCTGAGAAGAAAAAGCCCTCAAACTTTTTGGTCATCAGAGATCGTGAACACTGATATGCAGGCAAGTAATCATATTCTACAGCATATGCAGGTCTTAGCATTGAACAATTTTCAAGTCCAGGTAAAGTTCGCAGGAGCGGTAACTGCAACTGCTCGGGTAATCCAGTAGAAAAACCCTGAGAATAGAACAGTTCAACATAAATTAATGCTTAAGGATCATATCGATCTTGGATTAAAGTTCAGACACTTCTCATTCTATTGCTAGACTGAAAACAATCCTCACAATAGCATAGGAAAGGAGACAGAACCAACAATATTACTCTTCATTCTGATAGAAATAATAAGGCATTTTACAATACTCTTAATTTAATGTTATTCTGATTGGCTCAAGACAGCTTGGACAAAATTAAAAAGGGAACTGAATTAATCTCAAATACAGCTAGACAAATTCTTTCTACAGCTTAGGAAAGGAATTACGCATTTCAGTTCATCAGATTAGCTTAAGCAAGTAAACTTTGAAACTAATCTACCTCAATGTCAATCGGAAACAAATGAAATCAACTAATATCGCAAGCTAACTTAGCTCCCTTGAGGATTCAAAGAGAAATTCAATCCAAATGGACAACGTGGTTACTTTCACTCAGATGTTTTTACTCACACTTTCACTCTAGTTTTCTATTTTTTACCTAATTTCTTGCATCTTTCATCTAATGCCTAATGAAACATGCTGTTTTCAACAGATTTGCAGCATAATCTTGAGCTTATGAAGCAATGCAATTGGCATTTTCCCAACAAATGCATAGAGATAGAAAGATTCAATGAAGACCCACCTAATGAATCCATGGTTATTAATATCGGCAGCCAACAAATCATCAATAGTCATATCTGTATGAAGCACCCACTTTGCAATCCTTCTGTGCCTCTTATCAATCCTTGTCTCAGCTAAATACAGACGGAGGAAGATGGAGGAATGGAATTGAAGATATGCGCTTTCAACAGAGGTTCAGCAGATTTCATTCGCAAATCAACGATGGCAGGGGAGTAATTACTTCAAAATCACGAGGGCAATTCAGTCATTTGGATGCGAAATTTGGATTCCGACCCGTGTGGGCTTAGGGAATCCGAGGTTTTTACCCGGATTCCCTAAGCCCGGACCGCCCGGATTCCATTTCTAAGAAATTGCCAATTCCTTGAAACGAACATGGGCTTACGGATTCCGTAAGCCCAAATCCGGGCCAAATCCATCAAACGAACGGGCCATTAGAGAATTATAAATTGGTTGAAACTAGCTGGCTAATAAGATAATTTAATATTAATTTTCTAATCCTATTAATTAATTTAAAGTGCATCTAAGATAAGTTCTATTATTCCACTTGGACCCGATTGAAATGATTTATTTCTAAAAGGAATAGTATTTTTTTTCTTCAAATTTGCTTTAATTATGTACATCATATAATTAAATTAAAAAGTGAAACATATATGAATTAAAAATAAAATTAGGAATATAAAACTAATAAATTAAATAATTAATAAAATAATATTTAATATGTGTGGTCCGTAAACCGCAACCATTTAATTAGTTCTTAATTATATTTATTTCATAGACTCTATCCTATTTTTAAATATCATACCCAAATCTTACCTATTAAACTAATTTTTGATACTGATGGCCAAAAAAAAAACTAATTTTTGATATGTTTCAAGTATCTAATACACACCTTAATTAATCTTTTTATAATTCTAAACTGAAAACATTTCGTATATATTTTAAGTTTAACCATTATATTTATATATATATTCGAAATATACCTACAACCACTACATCATTATTTTATATATATACTCAGAAACCGCGTTTCTCACGCAGAAGATCGTCGTTGACTCCTCTTCATTTTTGTAGCCAGACTTTAGTTCAGTGGTGGTAGGTATAACTAGAGTAGGAGTAGGATGATATATGTAAAACTACCAAAACTCGTAACCGAACTTATGAAAATTAGCAAATAGGTACCTACCGTTAATTTTCATTAAGAATAAATAGAAAATATCACGTAAGGAGAAAAAATGTACATAAACTTACACGAATGAACAAGTAGGTACCTGAACCAGTTTAAACACCGGTTCGGTTAAACCACTTTAATTTTTTAAAATAAAAAAGTAGAGTTTATATACCAAACACATGCATGACTCAACTCCAGACGTTCTCGGTGTATGAACCAGTTCAGGTACCTATTTGCTCATTCGTTTAAGTTCAGATACTTGTTTGCTCTTCACGTGATATTTTTCGTTTATTCTTAACATAAATTAACGGTAGGTACCTATTTGCTTATTTAAGAAAGCTTAGCAACATATTTGCTATAAAAAAAAATTTAGGTACCTACTTACTAATTACTCACAAATTCGGGTACTTTGTAGTTTTCACATAATATATCTATGATCTATTATACCTTGACTTTTGCTACCATCTTTGACTCTTCCACCTGCCATAATGCTTGTTTCTTCGTCTTCATCTTCTCTTTATCTTCCTCCTCCATATCTTCTTCTTCAACCAACCCCGTCCTTTGGGTTTCCCAGAAAGAGAGAATAAATATATATAGTAACTGGAAGCTCTCCATCTCTATCTAGATTCTGCAGAAACAGGTATCATCTTCCATCTGACGTTCTTTTATAGCTTCTTGTATTATTTTTTCCAGTTAGAGAGAAGAAAAGATCCAGACATGGATGACTGAAGAGAAGTAATTCATGGGGATTGAAATGAATCACTATATACTTAGTAGAAATTAACAACTATGTTTTTAGATCATCTACTCAAACTAAATCTATGCTTATTGCATTCATGGGGGAATTGGTGATGACTTGATCATATATATATTTTTGTTTTTTTTATGTTGCGGGTGTTTATTTATTATTTGTGTCGTGTTTGAATTTTAAAACATATATACGTAATATAATTAATAATAGTGAAACAGACAATAATACCCAATACATTATGATCCATTAGAGGGTGTTTGGTTAAGTATTTAGGGTTTAATCCAGGGGACATTTTTGTACGGCTAAGTCGACAACAAAGGTCTTGGTTAAAAAGGGAGAACTCGAAGGACTTACTGGTATACATACTCGAAATGTGGTATACAAAAATGTTTTGTTACTTTGATCATTTGACTCTTACCATGTTTACGTTAAGGCGTAGTTGTGCATCTTAATTTCTTTATTTTGTATTTTATATTTTGAGCCAATTGTTTTCATATATAGTTTATGTTATTCTAACTCAATATATATACTTATTTCGTATCGCTTTTCAATCAACTTTCTTTTATAGGTAAACATTCTTTTAGTAACACTACTTTCTTTTCAATCAACTTTCTTTATTAAGAGATGTTTTGAACGCAATGATCTATTTTCATGACATGTAGATATATGTTTTGTAGATATATACATCTATATATTTAACTAATAAATTATACCGCAAATTTTTGTAATCCACTAAAGTGTATTTCCCTAATGGTTATACTAGACTCTGGCACCCGCTACGCGCGTGCCAGAGTCTAGTGTATATTAATATTTACCCATGTAAAAAAATATATAAATTAACAAAGTAACATGAATCAAAATCACACATTTTCACTATTAAAAGCAACATTAAATTTATATTAAATATTTTGATTTTAAAAATACAATGTAGGATCGTCATGCTATAAATTTAAGGGTTAATTATAAAAAAAAAACGAATGAAAATATTTATATTATCAAAAGTTATTAAGTCGTATTACCATTTTCTTAGAATATTTCAATTAATGTTGACTTAATAACTCTATCAAACATTGAAAAATCCGCTCAAACATGATGAAAATTTGAGGTAGGTTTGTTGTTTGATCAATTTCAAAAGTTTGATTTGTTGTTGGTAAAATAAATGTCGATTTTCTGTAGGATTTTTTCTTATATAGTTTTTTTAAAATAATTAAGCCTAAATTTAATATGGAAACTTTAGCGGGATCCCAAATGCGACATTTTTCACTGTCGTTTCACACTCATAATCAACGCCACCTATCAAAATATCCTGACATGGCACGCCAATCTTTAAGAAGAAGTTGGTGATGACATTCATTGCCCACTCGTCTACTGTCAGAAGCCTTTGTTTCAACACCTTTTTGACTTGTGGCGGAGCAAGAAGATGAATCCCGCCTCCATCCATGGCGGATGTCGGTTTCTTCGTTCACACCACATTCATAATCATCACAGCCATCCATTGACTCTCTGTGCAACTTTTCCTTCGATTGACTTGTTGCCATGGTTGCTTTTAAACCCTGCTCCGTCATTTTCACTGCAGCAGCGTAATTCTAATCGACGAAGACGATGATGCAGTCCGCAATTCTCCTTGCCACCATCGCCGTACTGCTCCGATTAATCGACGGCGATCCGAGATCTCAGACGGTGAAAATGATCTGCAGCAGCGAGAAGGAGCACAACACAACCATCTTCGTCCCTAATTTCGTCGCCGTGATGGAGAACATCAGTGAGCAAATGAGAACTAATGCGTTTGGATCGGCAGTGATTGGATCGGGGCCAGACACGAATTACGGTCTTGCGCAGTGCTATGGAGATCTTTCGCTCCTGGATTGTGTACTCTGCTATGCTGAAGCTCGGTCGCTTCTTCCTCAGTGCTATCCTTTTAATGGCGGACGGATCTTCCTCGATGGCTGCTTCATGAGAGCTGAGAACTACAGCTTCTTTCAGGTAAAGCTTACTAATTCGAGGATGTTGAAGCTTAATCGAGCTGATTTTGTCAGGTTCAAGCCAATCTCGATATAATATTCACTGTGTTTAAGCTAGGCTTGTCGATTTTACATTTCTGTGCCTCCAAGTCAGGTTGCAGGCTGCAGCTCAGTTCAGCAAGTGATATTTTTTTTGTGTTTTATACTGAATTTTGGCTCGAGATTGGATTAACTCAACATTGTTGTATGTGTAATATCGAAGGTTCGATATGGCTCACAAACAAGTTTGAGGTGAGTATCAGTGTGATCAAGTTCTGCTCGAGCTACCCATCGAACACCCGATCATACTAATGCTCGTCTCGAGTTGTTCGAAAGCCTTACAGAACCTTCAATATATATACAATACATAATCTTGATCTCGAGTCAAAATTCAGTCTCAAACACAAATATATTTCGCTGAGTCGAGCTTGAGACTGAAAAAAAATCAGACTAGACCAATCTTGGCTTGAGCTCATTCAGCTAAACAGAGCTTGAGCACTTTCATGGTCAGCTTGATTCGTTTACACCCCTAGTCTATCTGAAATGTATCTAAATAGAGTCTCAATCTGCTGCTTTCAGGAGTACACAGGACCTATGGACACATCAGTGTGTGGGAACTCAACCAGGAAGAGTTCCTCCTTCAACGAAGCCACTAAACAGGCCCTGCAGCGTGTAGTAACTGATGCACCGAACAATCAAGGCTATGCCCATGCTAATGTGGCAGTCTCCAGGGCAGTGAATGAATCCTCCTATGTGCTTGCTAATTGCTGGAGAACACTGGATCCGAGCTCTTGTCGGGCATGTCTGGAAAATGCATCTGCATCGGTCAGAGGGTGCTTGCCTTGGTCTGAGGGAAGGACGCTCAATACTGGATGCTTCCTAAGGTACTCTGATCAAGATTTTCTCAACAAGAGCCCAGCCAAAGCAAGCAACAAAGGTAACGACATTACACCAATGTTTTACAGGATGTATCGATTTGTTACTTCGTTGTTGGTATATGGTCCTGTCCTGATATGACATTGTTGACGATATGCAGGAACCATCATTGTGATTGTAGTCTCAGTTGTTAGCGTGATCGTTGTTCTAGCAGTAGGAGCAACAATCGGGTTCTTCATATGGAAGCAGAAGTACATCCAGAAGAAACGTAAAGGTAAGGAATTTATAGCAGTCGAAATGCAGAAGATGAAAACTTCGACACCCATGTTGGGAAAATGCCCAAAGTTCAATACTTTGAGCTCAACCAATCGAAACCACAATGAACCCGAGTCAGGAAAATGTGCCCATAGTTTGGAATCTCATTGTAGCTTCCATGTCCATGGTTTGAAACTTTGAGCTTCCGATGATTGATACTACCATGGAATTTCACCAACCGTATCGTGAATATTCCCTTTGAGCTCCAATCATTCAAACTAAGTTGCGCTTGCATTTTGGATGTTTTTAGCACAATCTCTTTTGAACAGACGGCGCAGGGAAATACTGAAGTTTGCTTTCTGTCACTCAGGTTCAAACGATGCGGAAAAGATGGTCAAGATACTACACGACAGTAGCTTAAACTTCAAGTACTCAACAGTCGAGAAAGCGACAGCATCCTTTGACGAAACAAACAAACTCGGGCAAGGCGGGTTTGGAACAGTTTACAAGGTAATTTCTTCATCTCCTGTCTCTCTTCCTTTTTCCATCTTCTTGTCATGAAACATACCAAACCAAGTTGCTGCATTGTTTCCCCGGTCCAGGGAGTTCTTCCAGATGGACGAGAAATTGCCGTGAAAAGGCTCTTCTACAACAACAGACACCGAGCAGCGGACTTCTACAATGAGGTGAACATCATAAGCAGTGTCGAGCACAAAAATCTGGTCAGATTGCTCGGGTGCAGCTGTTCGGGACCTGAGAGCCTCCTTATCTATGAGTTCTTATCCAACAAGAGTCTTGACCGCTTCATCTTCGGTATTTCCTTAATCCTCAAGCAATTACTTTTCCAAAGATCTTGACTAGTCTCTGATTCATGATATGTCTACCCCACTACGGTCCTTATCGATCCGTCTGATTCTTGACCTGTTATTGGCTTGGAGGGAATAATCTGAGTGTATCTAATAATTTCTCATTGATTTTGGTTTGGCAGATGCAAACAGGGGCAAAGCACTCAATTGGGAGAAGAGGTTAGATATAATGATCGGAACAGCAGAAGGCTTGGTCTATCTCCATGAGAACCCGAAGAACAAGATCATTCACAGAGATATCAAGGCAAGCAACATTTTGTTGGATGCACGGCTACGTGCTAAGATCGCCGATTTCGGATTAGCTAGATCTTTCCAAGCAGATGAGAGTCATATCAGCACTGCCATTGCAGGAACACTGTATGTAACTAACCAACACCACCTCTTTTATTACCATTGATTGGTCTTAAACCGAGATTCATTCAGATAGAACCCGTGTCGTATATCCCAGATTGGTTCATAACAACCACAGGAGTTGGGTCCCGTCTGAACCTCAACCTGTGATTGGTCATTGGTTCAGAGTGTCAAATCATAAATGCTCTTGAGTGTATCTGATATTTCTCACTTACAGGGGATACATGGCTCCAGAATACCTCGCGCACGGCCAGTTAACCGAAAAAGTAGATGTCTACAGCTTTGGTGTGCTTCTGCTAGAGACCGTCACTGGAAAGCAGAACAATAGAAGCAAAACTGCAGAATATTCAGACAGTCTCATTACAATGGTAAGTAATCTACAAAAAACAAGAATTGTTAATATGTGTAGGGGTGACAATTTCTGACACGACTCGATTAAACAACTTGTAACGACCTGCAATTTACACGATAATAACACGACACGATTACTAAGCGTGTTTAAACAATTCTTACACGTGTACACACGATTAATAATCGTATCTAAACACATCTAACCTGCTAAAACACGGCAAACACACGTTTAAACATAATTAATTAATCGTGTCGTGTCGTGTCTAATCGTGTTGATTCGGTTGGATTTGTGTTGAATCTGTTGAGTGTTGATTATGTGTTGATTTAAACATGTCTTATCGTGTCTTATCATGTTGTGTTTTATCGTCTCGTGTCTATCGTGTCGTTTCGTGTCTGCCGTGTCGTGTCTTATTCGTGTGACACGTTTAATAAACGTGTCGTGTACGTGTGGCATTTAGGGACACGTTTAAAACTTATCCGTTTAGACACGACAAATTTATTGACACGATACGACACGATTGTCACCCCTAAATATGTGGCTTGAGTTGAAACCTAAGACGTTTTTTTTTTACAGACATGGAATCTTTTTCAGTCGGGTACAGTGGAAGAACTCTATGACCCCAACCTAATGCTGACCAACTACTATGACAGCAGCATTAAGAACGAAGTTTTGAGGGTCATACACATAGCGTTGCTGTGCACACAAGAGGCTGCTTCTCTCCGACCAACAATGTCTAAGGTTTTGCAGATGCTAGTGAAGAAGGAAAAAGAGCTTCCTGCACCAACATGTCCTCCTTTCATCGATGAACAGACAATGGAACTGAATGATGCATTTGAAGATCCATATTTTCCTCTAACTGCCAAACCATCTGATTCGATTGCTACTGTCTCTAATAGTTCCTTCCATCCTAGGTAATAAGATACGACATTGGTTTATGGGAAATTGTTTGTTCAAAAGATGATATTTTTATATGCTTTGAAGCATGAAATAAGACAGTATTGTCAATAAAAGTCACGGTTTTTAAGTTGCAGTAGATTCTGGTTCAAGTCTCACAAATTCAAATGAGAATCATATAATTCATGAATTGACCAACTTCTTTCGATGTTCCTGACTCCATAGTTCGAACATAATTACTTGTTGAGCAAGCAATGATTGATAAGTTTGACATAAACTGACCACTTCAGTTTAGGCTCTAGCGCGTGATCACCAAGTTACCCATGAGCCCTCCACCTATCTCATAATGCTTGGCATGGGAAAATCCGACTCCAATTGCAAGCTTCTCCAGCTCTTTACCTTATCAAAGAAAGGACAAAAAATTACATCTAGGGAAATTCTATAGTCTGTGAAACTTAGAGCAAGATTTACTAAAAAAGAGAAGCTTTTCGTCTTTCAAGGGGTAAAATGCAATTCAGTGAGAAAGTTAACAGTTCCCTGAAATGGTAAGACAACCCACTTCTTGCTAAGATCAACTATAAATTTTACACTTTGCAACGTTGCTCTTAGATGTATATTAAGCCCCAACAGAACAAAAGCAATTAAATTTTGGTTTCCAAATTCGTTGACTTAAGATTAAAAAAAAAAAAAAAGGAATAAATTGATTCTACTACCTGTTAAAAACTCATCAATTGAGCCTTTTAAGTACTCGTAGTCCTCTTTAAGGCCATAGCTGGTTGCTACTGGAACGACTATGTTGTCAATCATCCATCCCTATAATCAAGTAACACAATGCCATAAGTATTTTCGAGATAAAATAGCATTTTCCTGATAAACTAAAGTAGATCTGCTAATCTTGGTGTAAGAATATACCTGAAATGACGATGAAAGAGGCGACGTACTCTTATTGAAGTCAAGAACAGATACTCTAGAACCTGAGACCGAAAAAGATAAGATTTTTTCCCCAATAAATTTCAGAATCAGAAGTCTGCAGATTCCTGTTTTGGGGATGAACAGAGGAGTATGAGATACCTGATTTTACTACTCGAAGCAACTCTTGCATGGCTTTCTCTTTATCTACCACATTCCGCAGACCATAGCCCATGGTAATTGCATCGAAGCAACCATTAGGAAACGGTAAGTCAAGTGCATCACCTTCAATCCACCTATGGAATGCAATTAGCTTCAGCACTTAACTCCACATTTTGAAGGAAAAATAAATGAGGGTATATAACAACAAGATCAATCACAATGATGAAGAACCTATCCCCTCTTTTTTTTTTTAATGTTTTTTCATAAGCGGTATAATTTAGGTTCCATCAATTAGATCATCTTGACAACCATGTTTACCAATCTCACTCGATGTTCCTGAAGCAGGGCTTTGTGTGCAGCTGTTGGCGAGAAGAAGCAACGGACAACTGCTCCTTCGAGAAATCAAGCCCTACCACCTACAAACAAATATAGAAGTTTCCTTTCCATTACAAATATTTGCTAAAGTTTCCCTTTCTCCATACCTGATCATATTTTTGACACATTTGCTGCACATAGTGACTATAGTGTTCAGAGTATTCTAGTCAAGCATCAACAGTTATCTATAGCTTTGATAGAACCTGACCTGCCAAAGAAAACAACATACCTTGCCATGGACACCAACTTTCTCAGACAAGAGAAATGCCAAATCCCCACTTCCACAGCACAAATCCAACACTGTATCTCCTGATTGTGCTCTGTTTCCAAAATTTTCCAGACATGGATTATATATAAAAAGGCAGAAATTGGAAAACTAGCCGAAAGTTATTGAAAGTTGACATTTTTGGAAGAAATTAAACAGTACCCACTCCAGGAAACAGACATGCGCTTCCACACTCTGTGCTGACCCAAACTCAACAGATCATTCAGCTGCA
Source organism: Chamaenerion angustifolium (assembly GCA_946814005.1). Taxonomy (NCBI): domain Eukaryota; kingdom Viridiplantae; phylum Streptophyta; class Magnoliopsida; order Myrtales; family Onagraceae; genus Chamaenerion; species Chamaenerion angustifolium. Next base: position 25,866,820 of record OX328277.1, on the reverse strand, counting down.
AAGAAAGAATAGTTTTGCATCATCGGAATTCAAGAAACTTGGTCGGAGAATGAGGATGAAGCCGCACGTTATCATAGATAGGAGCAATCCGGTTGAACAGGGCCTGGCGTTCAGCGGCGCACCGAACGGTGACTACCCGGCGGAGACACGGCATTCGACCGGAAAATGGCAGCGAGCTGAGCATCGGAGAAGGCACTGTAAGATTCATCGGTGTCCTCGGTGATAGAATAAGGTGAAAATAAGATTCACCATCAGTGGATGTGAGGTTGGATTCTTGATGACCAAACAGGTTCTGGGCGTGTGACGCGTGTTATGTCATGTGGTCCCGGGCTAGTGGGAAACCGCCCGAAAGGAAGCTTCATGACCCGACACGTTTGGGCCCAATTCGACCAGTTTTAGGCTTTTATCGTCGTTTCGGCCCAACACTTAAACCCTAGAAGCCGCTGCTGCGAACTCCAGCTTCATATAAAAGGCTGCTACTTCCGCCATTTTCAGAGCTCCAGCGCCGTCTGCAAACTCATCCCTAGATTCCCTACCTCCACGATGCAGATCTTCGTGAAGACCCTAACCGGGAAGACGATCACCCTCGAGGTCGAGTCCAGCGATACGATCGACAATGTGAAGGCTAAGATCCAAGACAAGGAAGGCATCCCTCCGGATCAGCAGCGCCTCATCTTCGCCGGGAAGCAGCTCGAGGACGGACGCACCCTTGCCGACTACAACATCCAGAAGGAGTCCACTCTCCACCTCGTCCTTCGTCTCCGTGGTGGCGCCAAGAAGCGCAAGAAGAAGACCTACACCAAGCCCAAGAAGATCAAGCACAAGAAGAAGAAGGTTAAGCTCGCTATCCTCCAGTTCTACAAGGTAGACGGCTCCGGCAAGGTGCAGAGGCTCAGGAAGGAGTGCCCCAATGCTGAATGCGGTGCCGGTACCTTCATGGCCAGCCACTTTGACAGGCACTACTGCGGTAAGTGCGGCCTGACTTACGTTTACCAGAAGGCTGGCGGCGATTAGAGTTTGTCTAGAATGTTAAGGCATGTCATTTTCTTATCTACTAGTTTCGTACTTTCCGAATTTTCTGCTTAATATCTAGACATCTTTGGCTATGAACTGTGTTTACAAACTCTTTCAGAATCTGTTCTTGATTAAATTTGCTGAATTGTCTCGTTCTTAATGAGAGTTTATTGAATTCTTGTTAGTATTCTGACAAAATGATAGATTTGCATTGAAAGTTTTAATTTTTCTGCTGATAGTGGTAATGGTGTAAAAATGAGTAGAATGCAGACCTGAATGATGATGATGCCGAATCTGTTATTTCTCATTGTTGTTTTGGGTGAGATCTTCTCGTCCGGAGTGGTCCTACGTTTGTGGAAGAATTGGGTAGCTTGATGTTATGGTGGAATCTTTGGCCACCAGAGCTTCACTTTTGAACATTTGCTTAGCTCGCGTCATGTGTTATGCTTCAGATTTAGGTAACTGTGTACTTGTCTTAAAAATACACTTCATAGCTTGTCATCCAAGAAAATTTTCATTTAGCCTGCACCACAAGTTAATAGCTTGTCAGAACCCAAACTTGCATGTCAATTGTCAACCATTAAAGAGCCTACTATTTTTTTGTAACAAAAATGATTCTTTGAATGCAGAAGTTGCCCTGCACTTCCCACATTCATCAAAGAATGTCTTAGTGAAATCCACATTCAGTAGTAAAATTCAGAAAGATAGAACTACAAATCGAAGCGCTATTGATCAGATTCTTCTTCAATTTTCAAGGTGTGCTTTTTTCGGTGTGGGCTCACCACCAACCAGTCTACTGAATCTGGAATAGGGACAGAAAAGTTAAGCACAAATCAAAGTACCATATCCTTTGGTTGTAGAGCTTGTCCCTAACCAAACGAACGGTCTTGTTCATTGAATTAGATGCAAAATAATCCTGGAATTATGCAACTTGCAACCATGAGTCAATTATCAGCCCTAAACAGTGTACATCATGAGCAAGGCTGAAGCTACTGGGTTTATAACTGTTATCCAAAACAAATATAATGAACCTGCTCGGAAGAAACCTTTGTAATCTGACAACACTCATGTGGAACAATTTGTTGTTGCTTAGTCGGGGGGTCCTTGAGGAGTTAACAGAAAGACTTGAGATTATTATCGCCTTAAAGTCAGCTTTACTTCGCAAAGATTGGCTAAGGACTACTTGTCGAGATGTTGAATAATTTACTTGTTACGCAGCATAAATCTCCTGGTATCTTCTGTGTCACTTCTGTAAGAAACTGAGTTTGTTAGCTGTATTGTATTAAGGAAGATTTGGCAGACATTAGGTATTAAAATCCATTCTGGAAAGATCATCAGATTGATGTGGAAGATTAGCGAATTTTGCAGAAACTCAAGAGTTTAAACGGCCCAACACTTTTCTTCGAGTCTCCAGCTTCTTCTTCGTGTCTTCTAAGCTTTCAAACTGGACAGCATAGTGATAACTTATAGTCAATTACCCAGGAAAACAAACTCGTCCAATTTCCTTTTCGCAAATCTGCGGAGAGATTGAAGTGGGATAAATTTCCTCAATCTCAATTATGTAAAGAAAAAAATATGGACATCTCGATTACCTTGCATTGGAAACGAGATGGAACTTGATCCAGTAAACATTAGTGTACTACTGCACACAATCTTCTGCATCCATGGGTTTACATCTGATGAACTATACAAAACTAAGTGGATCAGCATCAATTTAAGTAAAGTTTGTGATAAATGGAAACTACGAATCACTGCTTTACAGAATCAGGAAAAATGGTAGCAAAAAATAGAAAAATGATTGATGATTGATTCTACTGCAAATCCAACAACAAAGTAAAGTTCTCGATAGCGATTTTGTCCGAAAGCATCAAACAACTACTAAACAGAATATTGAAATGCTAGACAAACGCCAGAAATGTGGCTAATAATCGATAGAGCGGTTTTCATCATCAACTAAACCAACATAGCTCTAGTGAGAAGAAATCCAGATCAAATCCAGAAATGAACAATGATTTGGAATTCAACCAGTATGGCAGCATCAGAGAGCTCACTCTTCCAGAAATGAACAATTTCATTAGCTCATCTCCGCTTCCCAGAGACTGCACATTTCTCACAGACATATACTTGGAACAACAGTAAAATAACTGAATTAAAGAGAGCTTGAAGCAGCTTCCATTGCGGACATATATAGCCAAGACGAAATCGTTGACGAAAGAAGAAGCACCTCGATTCATGGCTGATAGTGTAAACCCGGGCATGTGTAGTTGCGTACAGCAATTTGCGTCTGAACCACTGAATCGAGAAGAGCAGCTCCTGCAATGAGATTCCCGCTCATTTTGGCGATATCACTCAGTTTTGAAGACCACAGAGGGAAAGCGGGGCAAAATCGTCTTTTGAAGAAAAGTAATTACAATATTGCACACTGAGATATGAGGTATAGAACGGTGACAATTTCTGACACAACATGATTAAACGATCTGCAATTTACACGTTTAGACACGACACAATTACTAAATGTGTTTAAACAACTCTTATACGTTTAGATATGATTAATAATCGTGTTTAAACATATTTAACATGCAAATACACGACAAACACACGTTTAGACACAATTAATTAATCGTGTTGTGTCAGAAATTGCTGAATAAGTTACTTTTTAGTCAAATTTTAGTCTACTTAGAACTTTTTAATTTATTATTATTTATAATTTCATGTTCAATATTCAATAAAATAACCAAAATTTGAGTACTACTGTTTTGTAATTAACCATTTTCCGAATAAGGTAATTTATATAAATCCTCAATATTGAAATATTGAAATACCCACTTACTTTTTAATATTGAACTTTGAATACCTTACTTTGTATATATGAATTTGTGTATATATCTGCTTTAAAGTGTATATTGGTTTGACATTAACGGATTCTGTGTCTAAACAACTTTATACGTTTAGACACGATTAACGACTTATACGTTTAGACACAAGACATGTTTAGACACGTTTAAAATTTATCCGTTTAGACACGACACAATTAATGACACAACACGATTGTCACCCCTGTAATTGAAGTATGCATCCTTACATATTTAGAGAAATGGGACAATCGCATCCTAATGTTTTGGTTACTCTGAATTGCATCCTCATCTTACAAAGAGCAAAATATATCCCAATATTTTATAAAATATTGCTAAATCACCATGATTTGGAGATGGATTGTCTTAAATTTTATCTCGGGACGAGTTAAACTTAATAGATAAATAAATGACAATCACTTATATAAATTGAGTTTCACCCTAAAATTAAGGGTTAATAGGTTCAATTGTACAATATGTTTGGGTCATCTGATCGGATGGTACATCTATGTTGTTTCTTGGTACCTTATGTTTTCAGAATATTGTTCTTTAGTCTAAATTTATGTTCCCGTCAAGTTTAACTAACGGAATGTTGACATGGCGGATGGAAAATAAAAATAAAATAAATAGCAAAAAATAGGTGGAAAGCAGAAAAAAAAAATATAAAAATTATTGTTTATAAATTTATTTGTAAATAAAAAATTGAAAACAGAGAAAAAAACTAGAAATTGGACCGTCCAATCGCTAGGGTTTTTTTATTATTTAAATTAAATATTATATTATATATCTACACGGTGCTGACGTGGACCATTTAACAGTAAAAATCTAACGGTTGACTAACATAAGTACCATAGAACAATATCTTCCAAACATAACGAACCATTCGACCACACGAAAAAATATATGCTACCATCCGATCACATGACTCAAACATATAGAAACATTGGAACTATTAACCCTAAAATTAATTGGTAATAGGAAGAGATATATAATCAATATATATATATATATATATATATATATATGGTGCTTAAATTATTTGTAAACCACTAATGTGAAATTTAACTCATGGTTGTGGGAAACATATAACATCCAAAAGATTGAAGAAAATGACACATACACAAGTAAATTCCTTGAGTTACTTCCTAAGAGCATCGATTATTCATAGATAAATAATTTACTCAAAAATTTCACATAATATACTAAAGTGTTTCACATAATTTCACCTAAGAATTATAACATAATATATACCTATTGTAAAATCCCATTTTTTTTCCAATAAATTCACAATTTTGTGATTAAAACAATGCTTCTTTTTCATGTAACCTAAACCAAGTGTAAATGCTCTTGAAGTGTTAACCTTTTCTTCTTGAAATTTAGGGTTTAATATGTTGTCATGTCGAAATACATTCTTGGTCTTGTTCATCTGCCCACCTTGTTTCCATTTCTCCAAAAACAAAATAAAAAAACATGTTTTTATGGTAAATATTAAGCTTACTATGAACTACAAACTATTAGATACAATTCACTCCCTTGAAACATCCCGTACTAAATTATAAATACCCACTAAATTATTCGACAACCAGAAGAAATTCTCCGACAGCTATTAATTAAACATAATTAGGGTTTCCTCCCTCTCCACAAAAATGTGGCATTTCAGCATAAGAACACTTTCAGCTGCATGCATTGTCATCTACCTTGTCTCTGCAAATTTCGATCTCTGCCATAGCCGCCCTAGAAGAATCCGGTGGGGCGTCTGGAGATGGCCGAGGCTGCCGCCAAAATCACCGTTCCGGCGACCACCTTCGGTTCGACACAGGATTCCTTCACCACCAGCTTGGTCACCCACAGTGGCTCCAGCCCGGAGATATCGGAGGTCACCTTCTATTCGGCCGTTTCCATTCCGGCTGCCACCGCCGGCATGGTCTCCAACAGTTGCTCCGGATAGGAAACGGCCACTGGTGCCTCGAAAGCCACCTGCACCACCTAATCCACAGCGGCCGAAAGGTGACAGCAAGGGAGTTGAGAAAACCATATTCAGTGTGATGGATTATGGCGCTAAGGGGGATGGACAAGAAAGTGACACGAAGGTGATTAGTCTTTATCTATATTTGATATTCTGTTTTTAAATTTATTTTTTTAATCAGTTAACTAATTTTTAAGATATTTTGCTATTTGAAAAAAAATACAAAAAATTGAAAACGATAAACAAAAAAAACACACTAAAAGTTAGTTAATGACATCATGAATATATATTAAAAACTTTGAAACCTAAAGGGAACACTTGAAACCCTAGCTCTAACCAGAAACCCTAAAACTAACATTGTTCATGCAAGGGACGAATCTATGAAGGGACGAGGTCCCTCTACTTTTGATTTTATGTAAATTTAACCTTAAAAAATACAACAATTTTTAATTTAGTCATTTTAAATTATACATTTACCCCCACATTATTTTTAGTTCATTGCCCTTACTCTAGGGCTGGCAATCGTGTCGTGTCGTGTCATAATTGTGTCGTGTCTAAACATGTCTCGTGTCTAAACGGATAAATTTTAAACGTGTCTAAACATGTCTCGTGTCTAAACGTATAAGCCGTTTAATCGTGTCTAAACGTATAGAGTTGTTTAGACACGGGATCCGTTAATGTCAAACTCATCTATGCTTTAAAGCAGATATATACACAAATTCAAATATATAAAGTAAGGTCTTCATAGTTCAATATTAAAAAGTAACTGAGTATTTTAATATTTTATTATTATTATTATACTTAAATGTGTCTAAACGTGTCACATGTATACACAACACGATTAGACACGAATAGTTAATCGTGTTTATATAGATATTCGCAGATCTGAGTTGTTTAGACACAATTAATAATCGTGTCTAAACGTATAAGAGTTGTTTAGACACGGGATCCATTAAGGTCAAACTCATATACGCTTTAAAGCAGATCGTATCGTGTCGTTTAATCGTGTCGTGTCAGAAATTGTCAGCCCTACCTTACTCTAATACTTGCCCCTTATTGTTCCTCATCATGTCATATTACAGGCGTTTCGATCTGCTTGGGGAGCGGCTTGTAAGGTGAACGCGTCGAGGGTGATAGTTCCAGAAGGATATGAGTTCTTGGTCGACCCGATTGTGTTTCTAGGTGAACATTGTCAATCGAACATGGTGTTCCAGGTGACGATAATTAAAACTTTTTAATAGTGACAGTTTCAGAAAAATTAAAATAAAATCCAAAAATTTGTTGGTTATAAAAAAATTAACAACTTGTTATGTAATAAATTAGACTATTTTGTTAAACAAAAGAAATTAAATGTTAAAGTTTGAAATTGAGATACGAATTCCACTACAACTTTTCGGAAAAAATGGTTCAATATGTTGGGATTTTTTTTAATAGAAAGGATTGAATTTCACAATATATTTATATATATTAACTAGTATATAATATGTATATAAATGGGAAAAATAGGTAGTATTTAATATTTTATCTCCTTAATATACCGACTAAGTTTTTAAGAAATTATTTATTATATAAATGTAATTTATAGAGAATCAAGACTCAAGAGATCTTTTTTCCACTTGTATTACGTATTTACACATGTACCAACGATTTTATTCCGTCGCTAAAAACTGTCCACTTCTCACAAATTTCGTATGATTTGTTTCTCAGCTGGACGGAACGATGGTTGCACCGAAGAGTCGACCAGCTTGGGGCCACGAACAAGGATTCTGGATTCAGTTTCGACAGGTGAGGAGATTAACTATAGAAGGAAAAGGAACAATTGACGGCAGCGGCTCGGTTTGGTGGAAGAACCTCAAATTTAACAATCAATTCGGAGATGCTGAAATGGATAATAACGAGAGTGACGATGGTGATGACGAAGACGATGACATTGACCCTGCAATGTGGTTAGACGTATCCAAAGAAAAAGCACGGCGATCAAGGCCAACCGTGAGTGACCCGCCACAGGTCGTGTTTGAGTCAGACTTTTTGACTCACGGGTCATTTTGACACGACCCATGGATGACCCGTGAAAACACGGGTCATGTTTGAGTCAGTAGTCTTGACTCATGAGTCAACCCATAACCCGTCTTGAATTGTATATTATATTAAATATATATAATTCTGACTCATGGGTCAATAATATTGACCCATGAGTCAGTTTGTTTCTGGGTTTTTATGTACTAGTGAGTCGAACGGGTCAGATTGACCCGCGGGCCATAGAGGTCGAATGGGTTAGTCTGACTCAAACCTTACTATTCTTGACGGGTCAGGTTTGGGTCAGAGCGTCCCTGACACGATCCAAGGCCAACACGACTCATGGGGCGACCCAAGACCCGTTTTGACACCCCTAGTACTAATCAAACATTTAGGGTTAAAGTTTCGCATCTGTTTCTCAGGCACTCCGATTATACGAGACAAACAATGTGACGATCAGGGATGTTACAATACAACATAGCCCTAGCTGCCACCTCAGTTTCGAAAATTGCAACACGGTTCTGGTTCACGATATAACGGTCTCTTCGCCCGGGGATAGCCCAAACACGGACGGAATTCAACTACATAACTCGCAACATGTCGTGATTCGAGATAGCAATCTTGCTTGTGGTACGATAACACTAGTCGGTCATAGGGTCGAACCATATAATTTCGGAACATTCACACCCTAGCTAATAATAATGTAGCCTGGTCCATATTTTGTTATGTGATCTATTTTTATGGTGACGGAACAACGCAGGAGATGATTGCGTCGCTATTTCAGCAGGGAGCTCTAACGTGCGAATTCATAACGTGAACTGCGGACCGGGACATGGGATTAGCATTGGAAGTCTAGGCAAAGATCATAGTAAAGCTTGTGTCTCGGACATCATAGTACGAGATGTCTACATGCAGGATACGTCCAATGGGGTTCGGATCAAATCATGGCAGGTAAATCAACATATTCACTTCGTAGAATTTTTTACTATATTTCGGTAAAAAACAAATCATTCGTACCACCATAACAACAATTAAACTATTATCTATTTGGACGTTTAGCAGTGAGCTACCCGAACTTTAAAAATTCAAAACGGGCTACCTTATAAACTTGGATGGATATGCAAATAGCTACCTCCGTCCAATTTACCGTCAAATGTTGACAAAATTTGGTCGGAAATTGGTCTAAATGAAAACATTCAAAATTGGTTACCTCAACTTGGACGAAGGTGCAAATAGCTACCTCCGTTTAATTTACCGTAAACTGTTGACATAATTTCGTCGGAAATTCGTCAGAAATTAGATGGAGGTAGCTATTTGCATTTTCGTCCAAGTTGAGGTAGCTCATTTTTAATTTTTAAAATTTCAGATACCTAATTTCAGTCATGTAGATCCTTTGTATTTAAACCTAAAATAAATAACGAGTATGGGTTACTTAATGGAAAAAATAATTAACCCATTTGAGTGCTACAATGAAATGTAGGGAGGTCGTGGGTCGGTGCGCGGCGTAATCTTTTCAAACATTAGAGTTTCTCGAGTTCGCATTCCAATCATCATCGACCAGTTCTACTGCGACCACGCTAAGTGCAAGAACCAAACATCGGCTGTCGAGGTCTCCGACATCACGTACCGAGGAATACGAGGTACATTCACCGGAGTACCTATCCATTTTGCCTGCAGCGATACGGTGCCTTGTACCAACGTTTCTCTTGGCGGCATTGAACTGAAACTTGACCCCGAAAGCCGCCGCCGACACCACACGCATGGTCCGTTGTGTAAACAAGCTTTCGGAAGGTTCACCTCGGCTATCACGCCGCCGATGGATGACTGTTTGCTCGCCGAGAACCCGTTTAACAAAAGAAGATACCATGACGACTCGTGCTGATTTAACTCGTTTTTGGTAAATATACGCGTCAAAATCTGGATCAACACGTGGCGAACTATTAGTGATGGATTTGGTTGTTAAATGGGTGAGTGCACTGTTGTCATATACTATTAGCATTGTGTCAGGTGTTTAAAAACCCTAATCTGTTAGTTAGCTCGGATGAATTTGTTGAAAAAAAAAACTAACAAATTGAAATAAGGTCAACTCATATACTCAGAGGAATTTGGGCACAATATATACAATAAGGTCAATTACTCCTATCACCAGTTGTATAATGTGGTTGCTATTTGAGTGTGGCTCGGCTCCGATAATTAAATTTAACATGGTATCACAACCCGATTCCATTTGATGGTGTTGGGTTGTTTCCCGTTGTGAGTGCCTGATGTGAGTTTGTTGTGTCTTGTTTACTCCACGTACCAAAGTTCGGGTCGGATCTGGACGTAAGGGGGGATTTGTTGAATCTTCAACCTGTCTGGATTAAATGTGCCAGAGTCGTGCCTTTAAAAATACGAGTTGTCACAGTGCGACAGAGTATTGAAAAAAGGTCACCATGACAAATTGAAATACCACACCGGTGGATTTCAAAGAATTTGAGAACCATATATACAATAAAGTCAACTCCTCACATCACCAATTGGTTTTAAGATTTCAAAGAATTTGGTCACCATATATACAATAAGATCAAATTGGTTTTATGATAAAACTCAAGTTGTATAATGTGGTTGATGTTTGAGTGAGTCTCGAAACTGATAATTAAATTTAATAAAATTCACATAGATTAAAAATAAATGTCGACAAAGTTAGAAATTTCCGACTTATTCTCTCCCGAATCAAGATCGAGAGTGAAATTTGCAAAATAGCCTGAATTGTTGTTACCGATGAAAGGCGAAGTCGATGTCACAGATCGAACGAACCAAATGTATAGTCGCCTTCTTCGCATTCCTTGGCAAAGTTCAGTTCCTGTGGGCGTTCAACTTCGAACAGAAAAGGTGCAGCAGCAACCTCAGGCTTCTTATCATTCAGTTCTATCACTGATATGATCTTTTCCTTGATACATTCTTCCACAGCTTCACCTCCATCCTGACCCAAACCCAAACCCAGAAGTGAAAGACATTGTTCACGGAAATCAGAGTTGGTGGATGTCTGGATCAGGCCTGCTATTGTCTTTGCAAGATCGGGAGCGTAACTTCGAATCTGACAACAAAAGCAGTTAAATAAAATCAAAACATAGTTCTCCGAATTCGTTCCCAAGAGACAGAGAGATAGAGAGAGAGGGAGTACCTTGAGGGCATGGTCACTTAGAAGAACTCCTTTATGCTTCTCCTTCAAATCATCAAATGCAAGCTTAGCTGCTTTCTTCAAAAGGCTTTTGTTAGAAACAGCCTTATGGCAGGCTAAAGGATAGGAGATCTTATCAACAAACAAATTAAGGATGCAATGTTTAAATCTAAAGGCTTCTTTGATGAATCGGATTGACTACGGAGATTCAAAAATAGGTGAGCATTAAAGGATATTTCTCCTGATAAAAGTGGAAGACAACAGCAATATGCAAATTTGGCGGAATGTTTTCCCATTTCAGGAAAGCATGATCTCCTTCGCTGATTACGCTTGCTAATCTCAAGCCATAACTTTTCCAGCTGAGGCTCGACAATGTGGTTAGGGATGATTCAGGGACTGGAGAAGGACAGAAATCTTTAAAATACATAACCTGAAAAAAGAGAACATATAGTTTGCGGAAATCGTGATGAAACGGATAAAGCCTGCTCCTTATAGTCGTTTTTCTAGCAGTTCCATAGTTAGATTAATTAGGATGCAGTAGATTCTGCATGATAATTCATTTGTATTCTTCTGAAGTAGGGACTATAGACAAGACAAACCTCGGTTTGAGAACAACATTCCATCGGAGAAGGATCCGTTTGATTTGGAGAGTCGCAAAGTGTAACTACAGCATCCATCACCCACCCACCACGTGTACAGCTTTCTGCTCTGTGTGTAGTTCCGACCCCAACTTTTAGATTTTCTCTAAAAAGAGAGAAGGGAAATGTTAAGGAATACTCTGAATGATAAAATACTACATTTCTACAAAATAAGCAACCAATAATTCACATATTAATTTTGATTCCAATTAGAAGGTATGACGAGTGATGGCTCATATAATAATTTTTCTGAAGAAACTTACATAGTAATTGAATGGGAGTTGCTGTTTCCAGCAACACCAGACGTGTTCTTCAAGACATAATCCTCAAAGCCCGATTTTAAGCATTCTACAGTAGAGTTTGAAATTGGCATACTGCACCCCTTTGGGATGAAAACATTCTCATAACATGGTCCAGACGCACCATGGACTAGTACTACAAATGCGATGTTCTGAAAAGCAACAAAGTATCAAGACTAGATGAGACATAACAGCTCAAGTAATCAAGTAATTATAGAGATTTAAGGTATTTGGTAAAGATCAGCTTCTGCTGATAAACTAACAGAAAAGACAAACATAATGCTGCAGTACGATCTCATCCCTCATTACTTTATGACAATTGCATAAGAAATTTAAATAGAAAAATTCACTCCGCTCAAAATGATAGAGCTCTTTTTTTATCACAGAAGGGTGTTCTGTTGTCTTATATGTGTTCCATGGTCTTATTTAGCAAAAGGATATATTGAGTAAGAGAAATGCCAGGTTAGCACGGAGTGTCTTGGGTACTGTAACTTACTTACAGGAATATTCAAAATGAGCATCTGCAAAACAAAATCGGATACATAATATAAGCTCAAGGAGAATAATCTATATGTTAAAGAAATGTCTTCAGTAGATTCGCATGAATGAATTTAGTGACTTCAGTCAAGATTTTTTACTAAAGTTACATAATTTGTTATGAACTTGAAATATGAAATGTCATTTAATTAAGAAATTGTTAATTTTCATTAGGGGACGACCCACCCTCACCTCCACACACACACACACACACCTCCACCCCACCCACCTACCCACACAACGTACACTACAACAGCAATGACCATAATGATCACAAACCTTCTTCAAAAAGTGATTGACGTCATCCAAAAGAACATCAAGCTTCTCTTTAACAGATAGACATACTTCTGTCCCACTGCCAAAGAACCCTATCGCTCATTAAAATAAGAAATATAATGCAGAATACAATATGATGCCATATAAGTTGCATGCCTGAATTTCATGCCATTTTTAGGGATTGAAGGGAGCCTATTCAGCTTGCCAGTGGAAGTGACTTCTTTAAGGTTGAGTTCATGATTATGCACCTCCTCATCAGAAATGCCTATATTTTTTACAGACAGATATCAGAATAGTATGTAATACGACAAGGTTAATCAATGTCAGAGAAGATAACCATCTCGATTGTTACAAGTGAAGTCCTAGATTCACTGATGGAAATAACTTTTCAGTTTCGGGGTTGCAGTCATCACAGACAGGACAGCTATAAACTCAACATGTATTTCATTAGAGTTGAATTTGATCTAGTGAATTGATCCATTAATCAGATAGGAAGATCCAAACAAAGTATACAATAGTACTAAAGGACAGCACGTGAGGATGACTGAAACTCACCAGTACTTCTCACTGCAAGAACTTCATCTGCATTCAAGTGCGCAGATCGTTAGATTCACAATATATGCTAAAAAAGAATATGAATTGCTTAAGATAAATCGAATGGAATGAAAAAAAACGCTCAGCAGAAGATCATGTCCGGTTCTTTCAAAGAGAAGGTTCTTAAGAAAACTACTCCCAGTCTCTTACCCCACTTTTCGGCAAAACTTCCATGATTAAGGAATTTTAAGTGCAGGAATTCTTCTAAGGAGCTGCAGACACCTGTATCTGAAACTAATTACCAGAAAACAAACCAGCGATACCGCAATTAGATCATAAATGCATCAATACAGCTCCATTTCCACAGCAGAGATATTCAAAACACAATAACTTCTCAAAGAAGAGTATTATCTGGAGCAATCGCCTTTTACAGAGCTTCAACAAACAGCCTACTAAGAGATCCACCTAAGTAGCTGGATGTCACGTAACGGATCTGAACAAGCAACTTCTAGGCTACAACATGCACTGAAACAATCATAATATTGCCGTCAAATGGATATTTACTTGAAATTCGAACAGGAGCTGAGCCCTCGAGATGAGAGCCATGAAACACGATTGAAATCCTGCATAGATCTTCAGAAACTCTGCATCTATGGAAGGCAAGCCAAATCAACTGCAACCGTAAGTAAGCCAAAAGATCATCAGCTTCCCAAATACCGAACGAAGAATCAACAGTAAATGAAAGTAAAGATGGATAAGTAGAAGATCGAACTCGCTGGCAGAGCTTCTGGATGGAATCAATAGTATCCATTCTGGAGATGCGGAAACTTGCTATAAATCAGAAGAACAGTGCAGCAAGAAATCTTCTCTACCCTACTTATGGCTCCGCAGTTTGAATTTGCAGAGAACCAAAAAGTGGAGGAGCTGGTAATAAAAAAAAAAAAATTGGCCCGAAGCTGGTAGGGCTGGCAATGGTGCGGTGAAAAACCCATAACCACGGTTATAACCGTTACTGTTTAATATGGTTAACCGTACCATTATGGTGTGGTGCGGTTATGGTGATGAATTCTCTACCCATAATGGTTATGGTTATGGTTATGGTATTTGAGTTATACCCATGGTTATAACCATGGTTATTTTATAAATATAATAATTATTTATTATTAATAAACTAATATATATATATTATACTAAATATAAATTACAGCATAAAAGTGAAATTAATTGATGATATTGAGGAAGATGATGATTGATAGAAACAAATACGACAGGTGTGAAATGGTTAGGGGTGTTGAATCATTACTCGTTATGGGTGTTTGTTGAATTTTAATGTTGATTCAGTGGTGTGAATATTAATGTTGAATCATATGAATGTTGAATGATGTTAGTGTTAATGTTGAATGATGTTAGTGCTATATATTTTTATTTTTGGTAATATAGATAGATGTATTTTTTAAAATTAAATTTTCGGTCTTTTATTATATTACATGTGAAATAAATATGGTTATACGGTTAAAACCATGGTTAATAACCACGGTTATTTTGATGGTTATGGTATTGAAAATTGTACCCATAATGGTTATGGTTATGGTTATGGTATGTGGTTTAAAAATATGGTATGGTTATGGTATTTGACATACCCTGACCATACCCTAACCATTGCCAGCCCTAGAAGCTGGTAATAAATAGAACTCGCGCCATAACATCTTCTCAAGTTAATCGCAAATGCCCCCCAAACTATGTAAACTTCTAATTCCCCCTTAAAGTATCATTTTGTGAACATACCCCCCTAAACTATATCTGCAGTTACTAACGTCGCACTTAATTATTTTCAAATAGTTCCCAAACTTATACATTGAACAAATTGACCTTCAAACTTAACATTGTTTTCAAATTATAAATCTTTTGTAAAACCATGAACCCTAAACCTAGTAGGAGTTTGAGCCCCCACAACCAATGAGTCTGAACCCTCCAAACTAAGGGAGGGTTCAAACTTTGGGTCCAAGCTTAAACAAGTCATTATCCAATCTAGGCGAGAGCTTTGGACCCCGACCCCTCTACTTGAGAATCGAGTTTTGGGCCCAAACCCCTGAACCTTAGTTGTACATTATACTCAAGGTTTAATTGTTATATGACTTAACATCATGTGTCGTTATAGCTCTGATTTAATTATCTACATACTATAGTCTTTCTAATTTTTATAGAGTTTATTGAAAAAATATATTTTCAAAATGAGTATTCCGGTAGCTTATAAATACTAAATTTAGAATATTACTTATTTTTCAACCATTAAAAAAAATTAATACAGTAGATACATAATTAAATTAAAACTATAATTAAACAAACGGCGTTGAACATATGTTAATTACTAAAGAGCATCAATAAATAAATATGAGATATTTAATACAATAATACGAGAGTTGCTTCATAAATATATATTGAAGTATATAAAAAAAACAAATGAAATTAGTAGTGTATTTGCTAAAACTTTTAGAGTTCTAGGGTTAAAAACTTACTAGAAGCATAATTTTTTTAACAATTTTGGATTTTACTTTGGTAACTACCAAAATATGATGTCAATTTGACAATTAATTTTCTTAAAATTTAGGCTTGTCCAAATGAACCGGTTCGGACGAACTGGTCTGGTCTGGAACTGATTTGGTTCGAATCGGTTCGGTCGAACTAGTTCCAAAACCATACCAGTGTTTTTAGCCTTCAAATAGAACAGTTCAAAATAGTACCAAAAATTCAGTTCGAATCGGTTCGACTCGACTCGTTTTTTTATACTGGTTTATACTTAAATTTAAATCAAACCACTTTAAACCTATATAATTTTAGAACCAGTTTGAAGCAAAATCAACTAAACCGGTCTGAAATTAAACCAAACCTAGAGATGTCTTCAATAAACCAAACCTAGAGATATATTGGACTCTCGTATGTTGATGTTGGATAGGATTTTTGTCGGTTGTGGAACAGATTTTCAATCGGTTCAGTGTGTTTTTCAGTCGGTTCAGTGTATTTTTCAGTCGGTTCAGTATTTTTTCAACCGGTTTAGTATTTTTCAGTTGGCTCAGTATTTTTTCAGACGGTTCAGTGTGTTAGATAGGATTTTCAGCCGGTTTGAGTTCGGTTTGAATCAGATTATTTCCGAACCAAAATTGTTATACACATAAAACAGACCAGAACAGTTCAAACCGGTTCTGAATCGGTTCAAACCAAACCAGTTCTTTTTCCTTAAACCAGATCAGTTTTTTTAGAAACAGAAAAATGTACTGTTTTTTTTCAAACCAGACCAGTTCAGAATCGGTTCGACACTGAACCGGTTCATGAACAAGCGTATTAAAATTAGTAAAGGCAAATATGTAAAAAAATTATTGGGGCATTATCGTATTTCAACAAAAGTGGTCTGTATAAAGTAGTTTTTCAACAAAAGTGTTCTTTCAACAAATATGTAAAAAACCGTTCTTGTTCCTCATCTTGGATGCCTTCCTTCTCATTGCCCACCTCTCTTTGACATCATTTGTTCTTTCAATTCCATCAAAATCATATTTTTCCTGAAATTCTTTCATCTCCCTATCAGATTTTGCAGACCCGGTATCTCCTCGGATTCTTGAGGCTTCAGTGATCAAATCACTAATCAGCATTTCAGTGGTTCGGGTGGTGATTCCCCTAACATACCAAGATATCGGAGGAGGAGGAACTAGTGCAGGTTGGATCAACTGCTCCAAGCTCACCCGAGAACCGACCCTTCCTTCCCCTTGTTTGTCGATGAACAAAGGCTCGATTCTCCAGCAACCCTCAAATTTTTCCATGAACCCAGTTTTCACTTGCTTGAACTTCATCTGCTTCAGCACAATCAAGCTCTTTTACTATGAAAAAACAGCTAAACACATGAAATTTCATTACTTACCGAGTGATCTGCTCGATTTTGATCAACCACAACCTTAATTGCAAAGGTGCCCGACCACCATAGAAATTTCCATATGGCTGCTTGCTCCACTTCCACTACTTGTCTGAGGCCTTCATCGACCAATACTTTTCTGCTAATCACTTCCTAAAATTTTAAAAAACAAAAAACATTACAGTACTGATAATCGATGAAGAAGGAGTAACTTGTGAGACTTAAGACGTACGCCTTAACCAACTGTCTTAAAAGTCCGAACTTTTGAGTGAAGGCGACCGGTATACTCTTAAGTCATCTTAACATCCTCCCTTAAACTGATGTTTATGAACATCGGTTTACCCATGGGCTTTGTACCCGACCTCGGCCTTTAATGGGAGTGTATCAATATTTTCAACGTCGCCAGGATTTGAACCTGCGTGCTCTGATACCATGTGAGACTTAAGACGTACGCCTTAACCAACTGTCTCAAAAGTCCGAACTTTTGAGTGAAGGCGACCGGTATACTCTTAAGTCATCTTAACATAACTATCAAGTGCTTGTGTTATCAATGAATGCTTTGATAAATGGTGGGAGTTTACCTTGATATTCTTGAAAACCCGTTTATTATCCGGATCTGTAACGATATTGTATATCGCATCTGGAGGTAACCCAATATCGGCTCTTACAGTGATATTGCAAAGAGAACCTTTGGGTACACTAACCTGCCAAAACATCATCAGATTCCAGTTTCAGTATATATTTTGCAACCCAGTGATAATCCAATTCAAATCATTCATATAAGTCATTTTTGCTCAAATTTGTATACCTTTATTTCTGCAGGTTGATCGACCCAGGAAGGATTCTGTTTCCAGGCTTGCATTTGCTTCTCTAAATCGGGCTCAAACGTTGCTGAAGATACTTCACACTCACTCGAGCTACCACCATAACTAAATCTTTCTTTATCTTTTCTGAATTTCTTAACCCCTAACTGGTAATGAGGGAAAACAAATGGTTATGACCCAGAAAATCTCATATGACTGCAGAAGAAGAAAGAAATCTGGGTGAAAAACTAACCTTGAAAGCATCCTCGATCTTGTGTGGAATTTGAACAAAGAAACTAGATAATGCAGATTCAAGCACGGGTTTGGGAGCATTCCCCTTGTTGTTCATATCAGTGCTGGTTCGGGGCAACTCCATTCTAGCATAAAAAAAGCGATGATCTGATTAAAGTTGTAAACGAATGATTGATTTCCTTTCCTTCATGGTTCAGTTACTAAAAATTGAATCTTTTTAAGCATTCAACATGGAAATTTATAATCTTGATCGATTACCCACCTGATTTAGACCACACTTAACAATATAATCACAAGATATTGCACTAACTGGACCTATCGAAGCAGCAATCTTGCATTATTGATTACAGCAGACTGTGCAAAATCTAAAAGTGTATTTTCTGTCATATGTAAATCCTCCACAGAATTATCATTTTCAGCTCATGAGACGGGAAAAAGAACTGCAGGATTTCATTTCTACGACAACCCTATAATCAGTTCTAGTTAAATCTATATAACATATCCCAAATTCGACCAGTCTCCTCTCTGTCATATTGACAAGCAAAAGTGATGAAGATTTCAAGCAATTCAGCATGTTCGAAGTACAGACATCAGATTCAGCTCTCAAAAACTGTCGGAAATAGAAAGAAGCACACAGAAGATCTAAACAGAAATTGAAAGCTACTTTTGAGCTTCGAACCTGTCAAAAATGGAAGACAAATAGAAGATTAAAGGAGAAGTTTTTTGCTTCCGTCTTCCAACTTTCCAGTTACTACGCAGTTCCAGCGGTGGTACAGTCAAGAATCATGAATCCGCACTACAATCGGTCAACGTGAAAGGTCAAGAATTGCCACGTCAGCGTTTCTAAGGGTAAGAAAGAAGGATAGCTGATAATGTAAATTGTACCCTGAGGCCTGAACTATTGAAGGTCTGAAAGTTAGTACCCCAACTTCCTAAACGTTGTGGAAAGGCAAGTTCGAAGAATGCCTCTAAACGGAAGTAGGTGTGAGCAAAAAATACGGATTGGACCGAGACCGAGCGGGCGGGTTTTTTCCTCTAAAGTCGGGCTCGGGTTCGGGATTTTTCCCGAAATTCCCGATTAGGACCGGACCGGACCGAGTTGCCTATAAACCTAATACATAATACTATACAAGTATAGTAGTATACAGCAACTCACAAAGTCTTCATATGTGTTTGGATTGTATGTTCTATATTTATAACGTGTGTTTGGATCGTATTTTTGATACTTGATTTATTGTGTTTGTATGTTCTAAATTTGGTGAAAATTCGGACATTTTTTTTTATTTGGACTGAAAATTTCGGTAATGGACCGAGACCGGCCCGAATCAAGCAAGACCGACTCGGGCGAGCTTTTTATACCGAAGTCGATCTTGGTCTCGGTTCTCCAAAGGTGAAAAACGAAATTTCGGGCTCGGGCTTGCCTAAAAAACTGGCATGGCCCGCCCAAACTCACCCCTAAACAGAAGTTGGAGGTGAAAGCATTCTCGATTTAGAGGCATCCAATGACGGTTTAGTACGCTTGTTCATTTAAACCGGCTCGATTGAACTGGTCTGGTCTAGGTCTGATCAAATTTGAACCGGTTCAGCCGAACTAGTATCAAAATCAGACCAATGTTTTTAGGATTCAAGTAGACCAGTTCAAAATATTACCAAAAATTCAGTTCGAAACGACTTGAATCGACTCGTTTTTTTATACTGATTTATACTTCAATTTAAATCAAACAACTTTAAACCTATATACTTTTAGAACTGGTTTGAAGCAAAATCAACTAAACTGGTTTGAAATTAAACCAAACCTAGAGATGTCTTCAATAAACCAAACTTGGTGATGTATTGGACTCTCGTATGTTGATATTGGATTGGTTGTGGAATGAATTTTCAGTCGGTTCAATGTGTTTTTTCAGTCGGTTCAGTGTATTTTTCAATCGAATCAGTGTTTTTAAGTCGGTTCAGTGCGTTTTTCAGTTGATTCATTATTTTTTCAGTCGGTTCATTGTGTTGGATAGGATTTTCAGTTTCGGTTTGAACCATATTATTTTCTCATCAAAATTGTTATTAAAAAAACAGATCATACCAGTTCGAACTGATTCTGAATCGGTTCAAACCATATAAGTTTTTTCTAAACCATATCAGTTTTTTCTAAACCAGATCATATTTTTTATAAACAGAAAAAAGTAATGGTTTTTTACAAACCAGACAATTCCGTTCTGAACTGATTTTGGGTCAAACCGATTCATGAACAAGCCTACGGTTTAGTACATTGCCAAAAAAAGTGAGGGTTCCGTATGAAAAATAGTGTTAATTATTAAAAAAAATAAACCAAATTTTAACGAAAAATCAAACAGTTAACCGAACTTTTTTTTTACATAAAACAAACCAAATTTTTGAAATTGAGAAATCAACAAAGCTACATCAAATTTTCATTATGTTTGAACGGAGTTTTCAATGTTTGAGGGAGTTATTAAATCGTAATACCATTTCCTTAAAATACTACAACTAATGTTGACTTAATAACTCTTTCAAACATTGAATAATTTGTTCAAACATAATGAAAATTTGAATTGCTTAATTCTAAAAGTTTGGTTTGTTGTTCGTAAAAAAAAATTGGTTTGCAATTTGATTTTTACTCAAAGTTCATTGTTTTTAATTAACCCTAAAAAATATAAAATGATATCATTACTCTATATGACCCCAAAAAAATATCATTACTCTATAGCATCTATATGAAGTGGACGGTGGATATCCATGAGGCAACATAAGTGAACGGCCAGGATTAGATGTATGAAGCTGTATAAAACGATCGTACATCTCGCTCTTCGGCTTAACGGATCTTCGCAAACAAAGGTACTTTTGAAAATCTACATCGCCGGAGACTTATTCATCCAACCAGGTCAGATCTTCTGCAATTCGCATCGCGTTGTTGACAAATTAGGCATTGACCTTCATTTGGATCGGAGATCGATTGGATTGCTGAGGCACAGAAAGCTTCTGTCGATTCTTCAATTGAATTGCGGATTAATTTGATTTCAGGGACCAAATTGATGTTTTACCTTTAGGAAGGGAAATACATTATAGCATCAATGATCGAAGAATGACAGCATCTTATAGAATTCAGTTTCAGTTACTTGTTTAGATTTCTGCATTGGGTTGGATCTGCTGGCTTTTTCTGTTGCATGATGATTTTTCATAAGGCTTAACTTGCTTTCTCTGTTGGAAGTGTAAATCCTTGGTGAATGTCATGTTTTTTTTCATCTTATCTGTTGCTCTTTCGGTTATTTTATGTCTTACTCTTGGTACTCATATCTGCTGCACTATAGTGATGGATTTCAGTTATAAAAGCAGAATTGACTAGAGGGCACATGGTTTTTGATTGCAAGCCTTCACTTTTTCGAAGGCATCTGACGATAGTTACTGAACACCGATTGTCTTTGTCTAGTCTAAGAAACTGAATGATACAACCTATATTGGACTAGTATTTAGTTGTCTTAACATATTGATCATGGATAAAGTAGCAAAGATTAGGCCTTACGCTTAGAACCTGTTATTTTGAGCAAATTTTAGTGGACTTTTATTGAAAATTATAATTGATAACTTGATATATCTTGCTAGATCATATTAAACGGTTTTGTTTATGTCCTCTGTGCTTTCTTTCTGATGAACCGTATCTCTTGTTCCATGCTTAGGTAGCGAAATGGCAGAATCATCAAAAGCAGAAAAAATATTAGTCAAGAAGGTTTCTGAACTCCGTCCCCTTGATACTGGGCTGACCATCACTCTAAAGGTTGTTGATACTAAAGTTGTTGTCCCTAGGGGTCGCCAAACGCGGACCACAGAATCCTTAGTTGGTGATGCTTCAGGGATGATAATCTTGGTCGCTAGAAATGATCAAGGTACATTCAATTCACTTGCATCTTATTAAATTTTGTGATGCCTGATCTTGTGACCTGGAGATCTGCTATTTTTAGTGCTTACAGGCTCCTGTGTTGATTTTGGTATTATTCTCCGCTATGTATGGTTGTTACAAGTAGAGATTTAGCATCTTCAAAATGAATATCGGATTATAGATGAAGCCAATGCATCAAAAATTGACTCTTCTATGCCCATATTTGCCTTATCATCTATGATCTATCTCTACAGCTCAGTTAGGGCTCGATTGAGCCCAATCACTGTTTCCCTAATCTGGTCCCTACTCAGACCAGCTATGAGCTATATACATTTGGACAAGCTTGAATGGGTCGAGACCTAACTGGGGATTGAACTTGAAGTTGACTAGTTGTTGCTCTGTACCTAAACCAGGGTCCCCATGGTTGAGCCTAATCAAGCTCCGACCAAGTTGGGACTCAATAGCAACAAACTACAAAATTTAGGATAGATTTGGTAAAACTATGAGAATATTTTTGCATAATTGAAATCCAATTGTATAAATATAGGATCAATGATCAATCATATATGAACCTATGCATAATAAGTTACTCTTCAGTGCCCATTTTTCTGTATTGTTTACAATCAACTCATAGTAAATTGAGAGATTTTCAAATTCAAGGCATGCTATGATGATGCTAATATAGCAGCTTTTGCTTGCTTGCAAAAACACAGTGATTGATCCTGCAATGCATATTCTAACACTGTCTTTCTTTATCGGCATATAGTGGACTTGGTGAAAGAAGGCAGCACTATCATCTTGCGTAATGCTAGAGTTGAAATTCTTAGGGGATCAATGAGGCTTGCTGTGGATAGATGGGGAAGCATCGAAGCCACTGAACCGGCAAGTTTTACCGTCCGTGAAGACTGTAACTTATCTCTGATTGAATTTGAAGTGGTGAATGTTGTTGAATAGAGACTAGCTCGAGAATCGCAAAGTTGTGAGGTAAGAGTTTCATAGCTTTACTGGTTGTTATCTTACAATAATGAAGATGTTGCTTTTGTTAACTTGTCTTACAGTTATGGAGATTATTATGCTGTGGTTTGAGTAATGTAATGAAACTTCAAGGCTTTGTGTTCCTAATATTTCACTATTAATTACTAATTTTGACTTGTATTGTCGATGCCATTTGGATAGAAAAATAAGTCATTTTTTAAATTTAGTATTTATATATTATAAAAATACTTCTTTTAATATATTTTTGCGTTCATTTCTTTAAAAAAATTGTAGATAATTAAATGCTTCTTCAATTTTAATATAAAAGTATAAAGATTATAATGTTTGTTATAGAAATCGGAATTTTTTTACCAAAATGTTCTAATTTTGTCAACATACACAAATCTATACCAACCCGCGACTAGTAGTCGCGGATGAAAAGTTAGCTGGCGGAAATCCGTTAAAATAGACGTCGCCCGCGACTCCCATATGCGGGTGACATTTAATTTAATGTCATCTAACGGGTTACCGTCAGCTACCTTTCCACCTACGACTATCTGTCGCGGGTTGGTACAGATTTGGTATTTGCTTTATAAATTTGGTATATTTTGGTGAAAATTCTAGAAATCGTGTTTCCAACGCTTTCATTTCATTTTATTCTAGTGCTCTTTAGCTTTATTAATTTAGTCACCTTTACGTTACACTGTTCATAGTGCACTCCATGAAATGGGTCAGCAATATATTGATGAAGAGGATAGAGATAGTCGTCCTAGTACACTTTTGCATATATTCTTGTCGATGTAACATTTTTTTATTTTCTTTACCACTTTATTTCTTAATATTTGGGCTAAAATTAATAAATTATGTTTAATTCCTAATATTTAATTTCAAAATATTCTGTCCTTACTGTTCGATAATCTATTCAGTTTTCCCCTTTCGTCATTTTTTCTGTTTAAAATTAACATAATATGTTTTAAAAACTACAAATAATACAATACTTTAAAAAAACAAATTATAATTCAACCTTTCGAAATTTTTATATAGAGTACAACTTAGTTTCAATTCGATTGAATCTTACCATACTACATCAACTGTCCAACACAAGATCAAATCTACTATACTATGTCGTCTTTGCACTATCATTTTATCATAGAAACATAAGTTAAATACCAAATAGCTACCCGAACTTTGGACATTTTATAAATAGTTACCCGAACTTTGAATTTTCAAAAACTGCTACTTACTCAAAAAAAACAAAAAAATTACGGTTGATTTACCTTAATTTTTACTGTTCAAAACACTATTTGGTTTAAACAGTAAATTAACCTTAATTTTGTTGATTTTTTTTGAGTAAGTACATAACTAAATTTATCACCTAATGCATTTAATTATTTCGGTCAAATTATAAAACGAACGATGTTAGGTTATAAAAACACTGTATTTCCAATCAAAAAAATTACCCTAGGTAGATAATTGAATTACGACATAAATGACATTAACCGTGTTGAGTTTGGACTTACATGGTATGAGTTATAATTGTTTTAGTAAAATTTTCATATCTCAACTTACGGCAGACCGTACAGTCAATCCGTAAATCCAAATTTAATATTTTTTGCATAATTTGAATCGCAATTAAAATATTTACTTACTATAATGTTTTTAAATTTTTTGAATAGATACATAATTTTATTTTTAATTAAACATCGAGTCGTTATTATGGAACAATTTTTTTTTTTTAAAAAAAAGTGAAATTTTCATGCGCCCATATGAATAGGCGCTACCCTAGTCCCTAGGGTGCGCGTATTACCGCGCTACCCGAGTGTGCGCGTATACCTATTTTTCAAATTTTTTTTTTCTATACTTGTTTTTCTAAAAAAAACGAAAATGGATAGTTTTTGAAAAAATTCGAAATAGTATGGTTACGTCATAAAGCCGTAGTCACCACTCACCAGCATGACATCTCTGATGTTTTTGTTATATATGTGTTTTTTTTAGTTGACCATAAAAAAAAAAAGAATCAATTTTTTAAAAGTAACCTAGTGTAGGATGGGGCATACACACATTATAATGCTTTTTCAGTTTTTTGACATTATATTCTCATTTTGCTTGAACGGCCATGTCCCTCACTACTGTAGTGGCTCTATCAAGTATCAATCATTCATCGAATCCATATCATATGAATATAAAGGGGAAAGAGATGTAGGGCAGTGGCACTTAATTTCATGGCGTGGTTTTAAATTAAAATTAATTTATTTGATTATTTAGTTCAATATTATGATATTGAAAAGTAGTAAATAAATGAGAGATCGAAAATATTTATAATGAAATAAATTTATGGAATGGGCTTCTTATAATAGAAATTGACACGGATAGTAAAAGATTAGGAAGTGCCCATTTTTTTTCTATTATTGCATGATTCATAATTAATTATAAATTTATAGATATATACATTCACTATTATTCTAATTAAAAAAAAAAACATGATATACTATATATATATATAAAACGTGGGTTTTGTGATTTTTGTCGTTTTGACTATGAAGCTTGGTTGGAATCAATGGTACTACTCATTATTATCCACATAGGCACATGGCACATACACGAAGTTACAGAGAGGTGCGATCGGTCACCCTCAACTTTTAAGATTTATATCAATTTAACGATAAATTTTAAAAAGTAACTATTTCAGAATTTTTTTTTGAAAAAGTATATATGCAGAATTTTTTTTTAGCAAAATATGTATACTCGCACCCTGGGGTTGCGCCTAACGGACATAGGCGCACCCTAGGGGTGCGCATATTGCATAGGCGCACCCTAGGGATGCGCCATTACCATCAATTTTTTTTTTTTTTTGAGTAAGTATATAATTAAATTTCTCACCTAATGCATTTACTTATTTCGGTCAAATTTGGGTGTAAACGATGGGGGTTACAAAATCACTGTATTTTTAATCCAAAAAATTATCCTACGTAGATAATTGATTTACGACCTAAATGACGTCAACCGTGTTGAGTTTGGACTTACATGGTCCGAGTTATAATTTTTTAAGTACAATTTTCATATCTCAACTTACGGTATGCCGTACAGTCAATCTGTAAATCCAAATTTAATATTTTTTGCATCATTTGAATCGCAATTAAAATATCTACTTACTATAATTTTTTAAATTTTTTTTTAATAGATATATAATTTTATACTTAATTAAACATCGAGTCATCATTATTGAAAAATTTATTTAAAAAAAAATAAAAAAAATTGATGGTAATGGCGCATCCCTAGGGTGCGCCTATGTCCGTTAGGCGCGACCCCGGGGTGCGCGTATACATAGTTTGCTAAAAAAAAATTCTGCATATATACTTTTTCAAAAAAAAATTCCGACATAGTTACTTTTTGAAATTTATCCAATTTAACTTTACAAAATATATTTATTTTTAATTTAACCCTTTAAATTCTTACATTTGCTCAATATGAAATATTTTTGCTTTAACTATTTATGCTTATACTAATTTTTGCTCACTTACCTAAATTCATGGCTTCGCCCATGCATAGGCAGGTATACAGTATACTAGATAAAATGAAAAAAAAAAAAAAATTCACACTACTCTTATGAATATTTATTGATGTTTTGCATAAGTTAATTTAAAAATATATGTTTTATTTTTTTATTATATACACCCACGTCCCTTATTTTGTACATTTATCACTACTGACTATATATAATATAATAGTCAAAATCAATGGGAAAAACTGGGTGAGCGGTTCCGGGTACCCTGTATATTTAGGGGTTCCCGGAACCTACCCAATTGAAAACTGGGTATTACATTTTGGAACCGGAACCTACCCGTTTAGTTTTGGAACCGGAACCTGTTTGTACAAACGGTTCCGGGTACCCTGTTAGGAACCGGTTCCTGCGCATCCTCGGTTCGGTTCCGAATCGGTACTGGTTCAGTTCTGGTTCATTACAGGGTCCGGTTCGGTTCCAGACGGTTCCGATTCCGGTTCAGTTCCAATTCTGGTTTAATACCAACTACACAATCCATTTCAGTTCTAAAACTGAAACACATACAATTCTAAGTTAAAGTACAAACTAAATAGTTCCCAAAAATACAATTCCAAATTACAGTCCAAACCACATTTCAGAATCACTACATTGATTCATAATAATGTAACAAAACACACAATTCCAAACACAATACGTATTTCTTCATGTACCAATATTTTCCACGTCCATAATTCCACTAAGATCTATGAAAAAAAAAAAAAAAAAACGTTAATAGACAATCGTTAATACTATATTACTATGTGATATATAACCAAAATGAAGTAAATAAGTCATGAATATAGAATATTGAATAATGAATACCTTGTTCATATTTTTCAGCATCTTCCATGTATTGCTCAATTGTAATAGGCAATGGGGATCTTCTAAGCCAATCTTGAGTACAAATTAAAGCTTCCACAAGATTCACACTCAGTGAACTACGAAATTGATCAAGCACACGCCCCGATGTGCTAAAGGTTGATTCAGATGCTACAGTGGTGATCGGAATTACTAAAATGTCTCTTGTCATCATAGCAAGCACCTTATACACTGTTTTCTTTTCTTTCCACCAAGACAGTAAATCAAAATCTTTTTTTGTATCCTTTTCACATTTCTCTTCAAGATACCTCTCTAAATCATTTTGGGATGTCACGTCAACGTCCATATCATTCTGCTTATTAAACCTTTCTCTTATCTTTGATGGATCCATACTATCAACAAGAGGGACACAACCATCACCGACTCCACCACCATCACTACCATCACATGGTTCATAAGTATCGACATCATCCAAAAGATCATCCTGCATCTCTAAAGAGTTCATTTTTTTTCTCATAAAAAGCATAGAGACAGTCTAAAGCACTTTTAACTTGAGCAACCATGTTTGCAACTATCAAGGGATCACTGCAGATCAACTCGCAACAATATTCAACATACTTCAACTTATGTCGAGGATCTAATATGGCGGCAATCAAAACCATGACATTTGTTTTCTCTATTTTTCCGTAATACTTGTCAAACTTCTCCCTCATTTTCCCAGCCATTGACTTGAGATTGTAATTAGCATCCTTTTCCCAACTATTCAAAGTTGTTAGTATGCTTACAATTTCATCAAAACAATTATCAGAAGTTACATACAAACTTCCTGAAATTCTCTTGGTAGCTGCATAAAAGTTCTTCAAGAACAATGTCAATATTCTCGCATTTTCCCAATCCTCAACACTAGGAACATTACCATCAAGTTCCTTCACAAAACCTACTTCATCATCATCTTCAAGCCTTAGGAATGCTTGTTTAAATTTAAGTGCAGCTTCAAGCATAAGATATGTAGAATTCCATCTAGTAGTGACATCTAGACAAACAGATCCTTTAAATGTGATTCCTTCCTTTTTGATGCATTCTTCAAATGTCTTAGCTCTAAGTGGAGAACTTCTAACATACTTAACCGCATTACGAATGCGAGCAATTGATTCATTGATTTCTCTTAACCCATCTTTCACAATCAAGTTCAATATATGAGCTGCACATCGCACATGAAAAAATTCACCACCTAAGATAAGTACACTTTTCAGCTTATTTTTCAAATACCCAACAGCCACATCATTAGATGATGCATTGTCTACTGTAAGTGTGGATATATTATCTCTTATCCCCCAACCAAGAATGCATTGCTCAACCATCTTCCCAATATCTTTACCCTTATGACTAGGCATCACAACAAAGTTCAGGATGCGTTTATGCAACTTCCAGTCATCATCAATAAAATGCGCAGTGAGACACAAGTAACTTTGATTTTGAACGGAAGTCCATATGTCAGTTGTTAACGCAATTCTTGATTTCATCTTATTTAAGTGCCCCTTCAAAATAATCTTCTCACTAGCATACAGTTTCATGCAATCTCTAGCCACAGTGAACCGTGATACATGCTTGTATAAAGGTTGTAGTGTTGAAACTAAATCCTTAAAACCTTCTTTCTCAACAATTGAAAAAGGTTGCTCATCCACAATTACCATCCTAGCAAGCATATGTCTACACAATTCTTGATTAAATTTCCATGTTCCAAGTGTATTAGCAGCAAAAACATCACCAGATTTCATTGGTTGGAAAGTCGATGACAGAAGCTGTTGTGTCTTATCAACATTATCAGGATATTTTGTACAATTTTTCAAGTGCTTCCACATAGCTGATGTACCATTAGATACATGATATTTGATCCCATCATGACAGTAATTGCATATGCTTTCCTCAAACTTCTTCTCAGCATTATAAACCTTTTTATAATGAAACCATACCTGAGATCGACTTCTTTTGCTAGCCCCATGCTTATGTTTCATACTTGATGACGGTTCACTACTTGCTATCGATGCAAGTACGGGGGCAGTATTTGTTCCCGGTCCAGTTGCAGAATCAGATTCAATAGCATTGCAACTAATTGAATCGTTGTTATTCATTATCTGTCACAATTCACAAACAAATAAGATTCACAGATATATTATACCCGTAAGCATTGCCAACGATGATTACATTACAGTATTTCTTAGTATTTCTTCCATAAGTATTACAGTATTACAGAGTACATTCAGCTCTGTAAACTCAACAAAACACAACACAACCAAAGCTGTCGGACACCCCTTAAACCCTAACATCTCTCAACTCTCCGATCATCCCCAACTAGTCTGCACTTCTACACTCCCTTCCGTCTCTCATATCTCCGATATCCCTTCCACTCAAACCCTACACCATAAAATGGCGTCTCCGGCAAGAAACCGCCACCACCTCACCACTCTCCGACCACATCTAACGACAATAACATTCTTGGCTACACAGCATGAACACCTCGAGAACTTATGTATCTATTCCTGCCAACATAAGTATCCTTGCCAACAGAGTATTTCTTCCATCACTCCAGATAATTTCGCTACCTTGGCATGAAAAATACTACAAAATCATCCCTAACTATATACTAAGGGATGGCTACTGATTATCACACACATACAATCTTTTCTAACATACACGCAGTGATCTATCCACAACTGATCTATCCATAAATACTAGGGGTGAGGCTAGAAACAGTGATGGCATCAGATTCAGGAACAGATGCTGGAGAATGGAGATCGACTTACCAGATGCTGGAGATCGACTGGAGATCGAGGGTGGAGGCTGGAGATCGACCGGATCGCCGTTGCAGAGAGGCAGAGAGGCAGCGTTAGGTTAGAGTAACACAGAGAGGCAGAGAGGCAGCATGAGGACTGAGGAGTATCTGATAAGTGATAACAATTAACACATATGTCTATTATTAGGGTTTTTGTGAAATCAATTTTATTTTAATATATATATAGAGAGAGAGAACCGGTTCCGGTTCCTTTAGGGTACCCATATAGGAGAACCGGAACCGGAACCGAAAAAAGAGGTTCTTACTTATTTTTCCCGGAACCTACCCGATTTTAAAAACGTCTACCCGGAACCTACCCGAAGTGCCGGTTCTGGTTCGGTTCCGGGTCCAAATGGGTACTTTGCTCACCCCTAGAAAAAAGGGTTATCAGACCGGACCGATTATTGAACCGGTGAGAGGTTGGTTTCCGGACCGGACGGTTCACCATGCAGAAATTTAAAAAAAATTGAATGACTCTCAGGCGCATTTTAACAAACACTTTAGTTGCACAAAGCGTCCACATCGACACAGTATATCGTCCAACTAAAAGCTCGACAAATCCAAAACCCAAATCAAAACTACAATAAAATCATATGGTTACACAAAAAACCTAATCAAAACTTCAGTTTGAAAAGGAAAGTTGTTATTCAAAAACAGGTGAAGTTCTAGATTTCAAAAATGCAGAAGAAACATATTGAAAAAAAATGGTGAAACGCAAGAGATATTGAAAATAAGTGTGTCAAAACGGGTTATGGGTCATGTCAGACTGTCAGGTACCGTTTGACCCAAACACGACTCGTTTACTCGTATGAGTCAGTTTTTGAAATTCAAACCTGACCCGTCAGGAATAATAAGGTTTGGATCAGACTGACTCATTCGACTTCCATGATCTGCGTGTCAGTTTGACCCGTTCGACCCACCAGTACATAAAAAACCAAAACAGGCTGGCCCATAAGTCAAAACTACTGATCCATAGGTCATAATTATATGTATTTAATATAATATATAATTTGGGACGGGTCACGGGTTGTCCCATGGGTCAAAACTACTGACTCAAACATGCCCCGTGTTTTCACGAATCATACATGAGTAATGTCAAAATGACCCGTTGGTCAAAAAATCTGACTCAAACACGACATGTGGACGGGTCACCCACGGGTTGGGTCAATTTTTGACACCGCCGCTAATTGAAAAGATACCTAGTGAGGATGTTGGGTGATAATTTGAGGATTTTTTTTGGCCAAATAATTTGAGGATTGAATTGCTCAAAATGTTTGATTTCGAGCCCCTTCAACAAATCCAAAACTTCTCCATACAAAAAAGAACTGAAAATCGATCGATTTTAAAAAAACTGACTGGTTCATAGCGGTTCAATCAAGTTCACAATGCATTTTTAGCTTTTAATTGAACCAAACCGAATATAAAACCGGTTTCCGGTCGGACCGGTGGTCCGGTTCGATTTTAATAACTATGGAAAAATAACAGGGACAACCATTACAACTGCTTGACGTCACTTGCATGTCATTCTTATTTATTTTATATTTTTAGATAAAGCAAAAAAAATATTATTGGACAAAAAAAGAAGCAAAATTGATAGAGGAGTAGTAGTTGAGAAGCTGCCGACATCCGACAGTGAGCATTAATGTATGCATTTTTTATTGTGCAAATCACATATACAACACGTATCATTTGATTATTTGATGATCAAATACATACACAATATAAATAATAACCCAATAAATAAATAAATAAAATAAAATATGAACTCCTTATAGGAATGGAGATAAATTGATGAGTTATTATGATATATTTCAAAAACAATTGTTTAAAATTTAAATTCTCATTTTTTGTTTAAAAAAAACATCATTCATCACAAACTTATATAAAATAACTCACATTTTAAATGTTTTAAATATGTGTCATTAACTCTAGTACCTTACACTTTTATCATATATATATATATATTCTTCTTGTTTTGCTTTACATTTTGGAATAAATAAATAAAATGTATGATTGAATTTGAAAGCGTTCATCAAGATAATGTAGACACAATGACACATCATCAAATGTTATAACTTATTTTTAGAATAATTATATATACTTATTCTTGATATGTCTTTTAACTTGATTTCATTGTTTGATATGAAATAAAGCGGGAATAATATATATAAAAAAAAGGAACAACATCAGTGAGATACTCTGCAACTAGCTAAAGAAAATGTCATAATATATACAATATATATGTATATGTAATTTATTTAGTATTCTTGTCGGTCGAATCTTTGTTGAAGAAGAAAAGAAATAACAAACAAAGTTCATAACATTAACATGATAACAATGATTAGGTGCAACATGGACTCGTGGTATAACATGTGATGATATATGATCTCTCAAATGTAATAGAAACCTAGCTATTTATTAATCCCCCCCACAAAAAAGTTGACAATATTTATGTTCATAATTCTTATCAATAAATAAATAGATAAGTCGCGAAAATTAATTTATCGTGTTTTTCATTAAAATCATATAATGAATATATATTGTAGTAGGAAATTGAGGGGTTGATCCTGTAAATTATGTTAATTACCAAACTATTACATGAAATATACATAAGTGTGTGATTTGTTAGTTATTTTTTTAATTATAAAAAAAAATGTTAGCTACCTCATTTGTTTTTGTTAAATTGGAAGAAAAATGATTTCAAAGACTACTAAAAACTATTGTGATAGTTTACTATGATTTTAAAATAACCTCAATTTTTATATAAAAACAAAAAATATTATGTTAATTTTTTTTTAATTTATAAAAAAAATCATTTAAAATAATAATTTTTTTAATAACATTTTATGATTTCACTTTTAATAGTTATGAGTTATATTTTAAGTTTTAGAGTTTTTATTAAACTTTAGTGTGTTTTCAATTTTAAAAGTATTTTTTCGTCAAATTTAATAGAAAATTTAACAATGTTACCCTTTTTACAATACATAAAGTTCATTTAATAATTTTCTCATTACAAAATTAAGCTAACAAATTATATACTAATGTAATGATCAATTAGCACATTGATATCTTACCCAATTTTATATAATACCCGAGCATGCATATTTAATTTTCGCAACAATATTTAGAATTAAATGTGCGTTATAATTAAAAAAAAATACTTGTTATGGATATTATTATTTTCTAAAAATAGTACGTAAACAGTAAAGTGTAAACCGAGTAAGTGCATGCAAGTCAGCAATGACAGGGACAAGGATATCGTTATCAGAGAAAGACAGCATGCAAGTGCACGGTTGGTTGGGTAATTAAGAGATAAGATTCAACGCGGTTTTGCTTATTCCAGAATTGAAATTAGTCTACTATAATCAAGTTTAGTATTATTAAAATAAATGAGATTTTTTTGCTTAAATAAAAATAGGCTTCATATCATAATTTTCTTCATAAATAATAAGCCACGTATTTCATAATAAAACAAAATTCCTCATTTACCTATGTGGATCTGCCACTGTATAAATATATTTGTCCAAAAGTTATATTTTATGGTAAATTGTCACACTACACCCGAATGTTTTGGAGATGTTAAATGCAGTCACTTGTTTTAAAATGTTGTTTTTGTGCACCGTGATATTTGAATATGTTGTTAAATGCACATCACTTGTTGTTTTGTGCACTCGTATGTTTAGAATTGTTGTTATTTGAACCATGGTGATGAAGTCGGTAAAACGAGGAGGTGTATTTGTAGTCACACAAGACAATCACATGTCTTTTAACGGAAAATCGACGTGGAAAGATAACAGTGGGTGCATTTAACAATATCTTCAAACACCACGGTGCATAAAACAACACTTTAAAACAAGTGGTGCATTTAACAACAATTCCAAACATACGGGTTCACAAAACAACATGTGAGATATATTTAACAACATTTTCAACGTTTCGGACGCATTGAGGCAATTTACCATATATTTTAGGATTAAATATCAATGAGTTATCTGAACTTTGAACGTTTTGCAATGAGTTACCCGAACTTTAAAAAATCAAAACGGGCTACCTCAACTTTGGACGAAGGTGCAATGAGATACCTCTGTCCAATTTCTGATGAATTTCCGACTAATTTCTGTCAACAGTTGACTGTAATTTGGACGGAGGTAACTCTTTGCATCTTCGTCAAAGTTAACCCGTTTTGATTTTTTACAGTTCATGTAGTTCGTTGCAAAACGTCCAAAGTTCAGAGAGATATTTGTATTTAACCTATATTTTATGAAAGGACATGAAATACATATGAGCCAACTAGTTAAAAGCCAACAGGCTCAGTATTAGTGGGTAAAATTAGAGTAAGAGAAATAGTTAAATTAATATTTTTAAAAAATAAATTGATATAAGTTTTTTACAAAGTCAATTTTTATTTTTTAATTTAAACTTATGCAGTATTAAAATCGCTAATATCTACTTAATTCTATAATATTTTTTACGTATCAAGTACAGCGCTATGTTTATGTACATAATTTGTTAATTTAATACGCACTTTAATTGTACATAAATTCATAATATTAATAAAGGATAATAATAAAAAATTAGAGCTGGAAATAGACAAATAAAATTCACGGTCATTTAAAACAAAATCTACTTGGACAGTATAGCAGCTCACGCGTCAATATCTATATGTAAACAGTGCATGACGTACTTCCACAGAGGAACTGCCATGTCATATTCAGTTTTCACGCGGTATTTATTTTGTTATTATTTTTTCAATTAATAATCTATATCTTTGAAATTTTCGATAATTAATGTTTGGTTATGTTTCAATTATTTTTTTCAAAATTAACATAATATATTTTTAAGATTATCAAAATAACAGATTTGTCTTTTTTAAGATTATCATAATTAAACCATTTTAATATATATATATATATATACTATAATTGAATTGATTTGAGTTAGAGAGAACTCCGAGCTAGAATCTAGATTTTTCTTTAGACCAAGTTGTCCGTAGGTGGAGGATCAGTCTAGTCAGACTCAAAAATCAGATCCTAAACTCATTTTATTAGAACGGTAATATATAACACTATCCCCTAAATTTTATGCCGATTTTATCATAAATTTTACGCTGATTTTAAAATTATTTCTTAAAGTTTAAATTTTGTTTTTAATGTTTTGAAATGATAAAAAATTATCCATTGTCAGATGCACTTTCAGGTGAATTTTTCATTATTTCTAAACATTAGAGAAAACTTAAATTTTAAGAGAAAATTTTAAAATTGACGTAAATTTTATAAGGTAATATCGTATTTAATCATTATTAAAACTACCACGAACCCCAGTTTGATTATATTTAGATAATTTAATGATACTTAAAATTAAGTAATTTAATGCTGAAAATTCTATCTTAAGTATTTTAATTCAAAAATTAAAAGAATTCTTGAATTGTGTTTAAACATTTAAGAGGCGGAGTTAAGATTAAAATCGTATTTGCCACATATATTATTTTTATTTAAAATTTATAATGTAAGTATATTTTATTTACATATTTATAAGTTCAGTCAGAAGCTCATGGCCATGGCCATGGCCCCTTCAACAGAAGTATATTATCCATTAAAGCGTATCTCCATGGAGCAGTTCAGAAGCTCATGGCCACTGCTGCAGTTGGAACACTACAAAGATTGACCGAAGGTCAAGCTTCAAATAAATAATAGTTAGGAAAAACAAATGACCCATATATACATACAAATATATAT
This sequence comes from Chamaenerion angustifolium, assembly GCA_946814005.1. Lineage (NCBI taxonomy): Eukaryota > Viridiplantae > Streptophyta > Magnoliopsida > Myrtales > Onagraceae > Chamaenerion > Chamaenerion angustifolium. Next base: position 25,830,786 of record OX328277.1, on the reverse strand, counting down.
ATAGATGATTTATATTCATATATGAAAATCTAAAATGCTATTATAATTTGTTAAAATTACCATGTAAATTTGTTTAATGGTCGATCTTATTCAGTACACTTAATTTCATAGAATGATTCTTGGTTTATTATTGTATAAAGAATTTATAAATTTCTATGAGGAGCTAGTTATAAAATTTAAATTCTATATACTAATTTGTATAGTACCTTATTAATTCATACTTTTATGAGTTAAATACCAAGAAACTATCTGAACTTTGGACGTTTTGTATCGAGCTTCCCGAACTTTAAAAATTCAAAACAGGTTACCTCAACTTGAACGAATGTGCAAATAGCTACTTGCGTTCAATTTCTGACGAATTTTCGATGAAACTCTATCAATAGTTGACGGTAAATTGGACGGAAGTAGTTATTTGCACCTTCGTTCAAGTTGAGCTAACACGTTTTGAATTTTTAAAGTTCGGATGACTCGTTGCAAACCGTCCAAAATTCAGGTAATTGCTTGACATTTAACTTTACTTTTATATAAATTTTTTATTTAAAATTAATGTCCTCATAATACATGCCTCTTATTAAACAAAATAGATAATATTACCAAAATATAGTTAATTAAAAAAAAATATAGATCCCAAAATTCTACAATTAATTGTAAATTTCAAAATTATTAAATTCACCACATGTTATTTATAATTTAAGTAAAATTATATATTTTGAATTTAGTTTACATATTCAAAAAATAAGTAGAGTAAAGAGTCAAAATTCTTTTTCAAACGATAGTATAAATCACAGGCTCAGGCCAGCATTAACTCCAGCCACTCTCTTCTCTGTCCTCTTCCACTCCTATCTCTGCTTCTCCCATTACCGTAAAATGCGGCGGCGACTCTTCATCTTCGTCTTGCTGTCTCTTTTGAAAATGCAGGTATCCCCCGCCGGCGCCGGAGAAAATCCCTTCACGCCAAGGGCTGCCCTGATCCGGTACTGGAACAACCAAATCAACAACAATGAGCCCAAACCCGCTTTCCTTATATCCAAAGCCTCCCCTTTGACCGCCGTTGATGCGGCGGCATTCGCCAAACTCGCGGCCAAAGGTACCCTCGCCAATCACCTTCGGTCCTTCTGTGCCGCCGCGCATCTACTCTGCTTCCCTGACCTGGGCGCAAGCCTGGAGAAGCACGACGAGGACTCTAACTTCGCCGTCTACCGGGACAAGAACTTCACCAACTACGGTAGCAGCCGCCTCGGCGGCCTTGACTCGTTCAAGAACTACTCTGACGGGGAGAACCTTCCCGTGAACGACTTCCGGCGTTACAGCCGAAACGCCGCCGGCCACAACGACAAGTTCGACAGCTACGGCCGCGACACCAATGTCGTGGACCAGGGCTTCAACAGCTACGGCAGCGGTGCCACCGGCGGGAAGGGCGAGTTCCGGAACTACAATAACGACGCCAATGTTCCCGATCTGAAGTTCAACAACTACGCGGCTGAAGGCAACGGTAGGTCCCACTCGTTCACCGAGTATGCCGACGCCAATGCTGGAAGCGTGGGCTTCACCAGCTACGGCAGGAACGCGAATGGCGCCCCCAATGAATTTACCAACTATGCCCCTGAGGCCAACGTCATTGGTTCCGGCTTCAGTAACTACGGCGAGGGGGCGAACGGGGCCAACAACTCCTTCACCAACTACGGAAACGACGGGAATGTACCGGAGAACACTTTCAACAGCTACGGAGACGGCGGAAACAGCGCCGTCAACAGCTTCGTCAATTACAGAGACAAATCCAACGTTGGAGACGACAGTTTCGAGTCCTACGCCAAGAACTCAAACACCGCAGAGGTCAACTTCCTAAATTACGGCAAATCTTTCAACGAGGGGACCGACAAATTCTCCGGCTACGGCCAGGGAGCCAAGGGCCAGGCCGTGAGTTTCAAGGTGTACGGTGTCAACAACACCTTCAAGGACTACGCGAAGAAGAAAACGGTGTCTTTCTCGAGCTACACCACCCGAGCTGAAGCTGCGGCGGCGATGAAGGTCAGTGGCAGTATCGTGAATAAGTGGGTGGAGCCAGGCAAATTCTTCAGGGAATCGAAGCTGAAGAAGGGAACTCTATTACCGATGCCCGATATTAAGGATAAGATGCCCAAAAGGTCGTTTCTACCCCGGTCCGTATCTTCAAAATTACCGTTTGCCACTTCGAAGCTCTCTGAAATGAAGCAGATCTTCCACGCCGGAGACAACTCCTCTACGGCAGCAATGATGACCGACGCTCTGTCGGAATGCGAGCGTGCCCCGAGCGCCGGCGAGACGAAGCGGTGCGTGAGTTCAATAGAGGACATGATCGACTTCGCCACATCGGTGCTTGGTCGGAACGTGGTGGTCCGGAGCACGGAGAGCGTGGTGGGGTCAAAGCAGCAGATTCTGATCGGAGAGGTAAGGGGAATCAACGGTGGAAAATTGACGAAAGCAGTGTCGTGCCACCAGAGCCTGTACCCTTATCTTCTGTACTACTGCCACTCCGTGCCGACGGTTCGGGTCTACGAAGCGGATATATTGGACCCGAAATCGAAATCCAGGATTAACCACGGCGTTGCCATCTGTCACTTGGACACGTCAGCATGGAGCCCCACGCATGGGGCTTTCTTGGCTCTAGGGTTCGGTCCAGGCAAGGTCGAGGTGTGCCATTGGATCTTTGAGAACGATATGAACTGGACCACGGCGGATTGAATATTCCTTTGGGTTCGAACCCGAGGCTAAAACAAGGTTAGCCGCGGGCTCGGGCCATCGATTTAAATATCTATTTATTTTCTCTATAAAATTACTTCTAAAATGTATTTCTTTTTCAGTTTCAGTAAATAGAGGAAATTAATTGTTCAAGTAATTGAAAGTATTTTTCTCAAGGAAAATATTTTTTTGAGGTATTATATAATTACCACTAACGTGTTTTGACTCTGGGGTCATGGATCGAATTCACCAAGTGCAAGAAGAGATTACGACTTATGCCTAACGAGTCGGCATTTCAATCACAGACTGCTGGTGGGTTTACGTTGACGGGTTTAGTGCAAAACGCTGGTTATCGGGAAGTCCGAAGACCGAAACACGAAAAGTTCGAACATTACGTAGCGGGATGAAAATAGGATCGCCGATCATTTTTTGTTAGAAAAAAAAAGTATTATATACTAATTAACGTACTGCATGATTAAAGGACCCTTTTGTTTTTGCCATGCATGATTAAAGCCCTTAAATCACTAACTTTACAAGTCACAATTCAAAAAAAAAACGGGTAAGGGCCTAATCATAATTAAATACATTATAGAATAATAGTTAATGGTTGTGCAAATTTCAGAATTTGGTGAAGGGTCTAATCATTCATTTAATATTTTGTTATTAATCAAATAATTGTTTTAGAGTACAAAGAATACTCTTTATAATTAAGATATTTTTTGTGCCTAATTAAATAAACCTTTTAGTATATTTATTTTATTAAATACGAATCTTGTGGAAATGGAAAAGAAGAAAACTACAAATTGGATCGGACGGTACAAGATTTAGCAAGAATCCAATAAATGAAAGAACGCGCTTGGCTATTACTTTTACTTTATTATTATTATTTCTTTTCATTGTTTGCATTAATTTTTGAGCCGCTCGTTCATCGACGCAGCATTTCGTGTTCAGATCCCCTTCGAGAATTTCAACCACGCATTCAAGTTTCAACATCATTACATAACGTGGGAGTTTTAATGTTCTGTCTCGTCCCGTCTTGGCTATTCAGAAATTGTATACACCGGGTGCACAAATATACCCATTCAAAATGATGATTTTGATTCTTTTGAGGCCATATGGAGGGGACTTTACGAAAACCCGGTGTACCTAAAACGGCAGTTTTTGTTCAGTTTTTAATAGGTTACAAGTACGAGTTTTAAAAATTGACCCAACTCATTGGTGACCCGCCTACGGGTTGTATTTGGGGCAGACTTTTTGACTCATGGATCAGTTTGACACGAATCATGAATGATCCGTTAAAACACATATCAAATTTGGTTTAGTAGTTTTGACCCATGGGTCAACCCGTGATCCGTCCCAAATTATATATATTGTATTAAATACATGTAGTTCTGACCCATGGATTTTCTCATTTTTTGTGCTGGTGGGTCGAACGAGACAGACTGATTCGTGGGTTATGGAGGTCGAATGAGTCAGTCTGACCTAAACATTATTATTCCTAACGAGTCATTCTGACCCACGAGTTGACCCACCAACCTACGAGTTAGGTTTTGGTTTTAAAAGCTGAGTCATACGAGTACACGAGTCATTTTTGGGTCAGATAGTCTCTGACACGACCCATGGGTCGTATGATCCAAACACGTCTCATGGGTCGACCCATGACCCGATTTGACTAGTTACAACCCCACTAAATCAGAGCGGGCCAAGCAGATAAAAGTTGGGCTTTTCACAGAAGAAACATAATGGGCCAGTGACTGACTTTTTACCATAATGGATTTCTCATCAGAATAACATGGGCCAATAATCCTTGCTCGAGGCCCAAATTTGGAATGCGGGGCTTACTAATTAGAAGGGCCGAAAGTCCAGATCTAAAGCCGCATCCTACAAAAGCAGGCCTACCATTAAAACCCTACGCTGGAGGCCTAAAAATAAATGATCCGCTCTTTTCATTTAATATATATATATATATATGTGAATATATTCCAATTGATCTTCTAATATTATTATAATTGGTATAATATACTTGTTATATTGCTTATGTTAAGGTTTCAATTCAAATAAAAATAATGTGTAAAATATTTATAAGTGTGCATAGCGCTTGGACAGTATCTTCTAATATTACTTTTTGTTGCCCATTAATTCTTGAATTGATAAAATAATATTAGAAAAAAGGTATTATTAATTCCTGTATTCCAATTTTTTTTAAAAAATTACAGGTTTTGTTTGTATTAAAGAGATAATAAATAGTGTGTTATTTGGGTTTGGTAAAGCTGTCTAATACATTTACGAAATTGTATGGGACAATTCAATACAACGTTGTGGATTTATTTAATATTAAATAATATATACATATATATATTTTAAGATAAAAAATTTAGTTTTTCGTTGTTACAGAAATCCCAATTAAGTTTAGAAAATACAAACTGTAATTAATAGTTTTTTAGTTCGTTACATGATAGCACTTATGTATGCACCGGGTGCCCAAACACACCCCCTCGAAAAAATATATTTGATTGTTTTTTGACCATTTTAAGGGGAGTGTGTGAATACCCGGTGCACGCAAATATTGTTATTTTTCTGTGTTAGTAATAGTAGCTTATACTACGCGCCAGAAACACATGGGCCAAGGCCGAAAAGAAAAACTAATGGGCCGCCAAGAACATAGTTCGGCCTAAGCATGAATGATTTGGGCTTTAAAGCCCAAATAAAATTATCCTATCGATCCAGCTATTTGTATCCAAATTATATATTGTTTTATTTAAAAAAATAGAGAGATAATATATCTTTTGGATTTGGTAAAGCTGTCCAATTTAGGTGAGACGATTCCATATAACGTTGATTTTAGGCTTGGCCAAATAAACCGGTTCGGGCGAACTGGTCTGGTCTGGTCTGGAACTGGTTTGGTTCGAACCGGTTCGGCCGAACTAGTTCCAAAACCAGACCAGTGTTTTTTGCCTTCAAATAGAACAGTTCAAAATAGTACCAAAAATCCAGTTCGAACCGGTTCGACTCGACTCGTTTTTTATACTGGTTTATACTTAAATTTCAATCAAACCACTTTAAACCTATATAATTTTAGAACCGGTTTGAAGCAAAATTAACTAAACCGGTCTGAAATTAAACCAAACCTAGATATGTTTTCAATAAACCAAACCTAGAGATATATTGAACTCTCGTATGTTGATGTTGGACAAGATTTTAGTCGGTTGTGGAACAGATTTTCAATCGGTTCAATGTGTTTTTTAGTCGGTTCAATGTATTTTTCAGTCGGTTCAGTGTTTTTTCATCCGGTTCAGTGTTTTTCAGTTGGTTCAGTATTTTTTAAGACGGTTCAGTGTGTTGGACAGAATTTTCATCCGGTTTAGGTTCGATTTGAACCGAAATATTTCCGAACCAAAATTGATATAAAAAAAAACAGACCAGAACAGTTCGAACCGGTTCTGAATCGGTTCGAACCAGACCAGTTCTTTTTTCCTTAAACCAGACCAGTTTTTTTAGAAACAGAAAAATGTACTGGTTTTTTTCAAACCAGACCAGTTCAGTTCAGAACCGGTTCGGGGTCGAACCGGTTCATGAACAAGCCTAGTTGATTTGTTTAATGGCGTTGAATTTATTTAATATATATATATATGAAAAAAATAAATTTTATTTGTATAGTGTGAGAATTATGAACTAAGTTTGTAAACTGATTAATAAATTGTTAGTAATACAAGACTGGTATTTTATGAAAGCACATGATAGCGGTATCAATAAATTTGTATGCACCGGGTGCACAAGAACACCCCCTCAAAAAGATTATTTTGGCTGTTTTGGGGCCACTTTGAGAGGTGTATGTAAACACCCGGTGCACATAAATATACTGTTTCTGTGTTAGTACGTCAGCACCCCGTTTAATTCGCATTAAAATTGATGAGTTACACAAGTTTGTGAATTATATAAGTTTATCAACGCATTAACTGCAAAATTTATATGAATCAAATTAAAATTAAGCACGCTTTACGAGTCATGTGCATTGACCTATAAATTCGCATATTATATTTGAATGTTAAAATTTAACACATTAAAATATTAGTCATATTTGAATTAAGAATTTTTTTTTACATGACCCATGTTTAACTTATCAACACAAATTGTAAATACCTAAAATTTGATATTGGTATTTTAATTACAATCATGATTTCTACATTAAACAAACTTATATCCTTTTATTTTCATACATACATACAAGACGAATATTAGGGTTCAATATCAAAGAGAATATTAGGGTTCAATATCAAAGAGCTGCCTGAACTTTGAACGTTTTGCAACGAGCTAACCGAACTTTAAAAATCCAAAACGGGTTACTTCAACTTGAATGAAGGTGCAAATAGCTATCCCCGTCCAAATTCTGACGAATTTCCGACGAAATTCTGTAAACAGTTAACGGTAAATTAGTCAGAGATAGCTACTTGCACCTTCGTCCAAGTTGAGGTAGACCGTTTTAAATTTCCAAAGTTCGAGTAGCTCGTTGCAAAACGTTCAAAGTTTAGGTATCTCATTGGTATTTAACCTAATTTCAAATTGGAATTCTTAAGGTTAAATCTCTTTTCAAGGTGGGTAGAATTCGAACTTTTGTGAGTTTAAAAAATAGAACTCGCCTTTGGTCGGATTCAAACACATATTCTCCATACTCATATAACATTGGCAACAACTTAAGACGCTCACAACAAGGTAAGCCTTACCATGACAGATTCAATTACCTCTTAACGGTCCTCGTCTTTTGGTGAAGTGTTGTCGACTGAAGAAGATGCCGAGTCTCGAGCGCTTTCAAATTCATCAACAAGCAATTTACGAATCTTCGTCCTCAAGCTCGAGGCTTCTTCGGGTTTGAACCATTTCTTTCCAAACTGCAAGAAAACATTGAATCCGAGGAGAATTTTTCAGAGAACGATTTTAATATTTTGAGGGAATTGTTAGTAAGGAAGAGTGTCATCTATGTACGAACCGTCGCTAAATCCTTCTTCTTCATCCTCTCAGTCGCCTCTTCGATTAACCGTTGCATAAAGTAGAGAACAAAGAGGCCACAATCATATTCGTTCTTCTGCTGAGGAACCTGACATATCGTAAAAACCAGTATTACATACTTAAATTAACACTCACGATGGATGGAAGGAAGGAAGGAAGTACCGTAATTTTCTTTTCACCAATCTTATTGGGGAGACGTTCCCACACTTGATCTGCAATAGGTAGATTCGATGAAGATGTTTCTTGGTTTAGGTATTTCCATTCTTCTACCAAAAATCTGAAAAATATATGTCCCGTAAAATTGAATCAATTCGTATAATTGGCATTTAACCAAGGGTTAATTATCTAAAATAAACCGAACTTTGAGGAAAAACCAAACAGCAAACCAATTTTTTTTTGTTGACAAACCAAACGTTTGAAATTGGTCAACTAACAAACCTACTTCAAATTTTCATTACGTTTGAACGGATTTTTAAATGTTAGAGGGAGTTATTAAGTCGTAATACTCTTTTCTTAGAATACTTCAACGAATGTTGACTTAATAACTCCCTCAAACATTGAAAAGTCGGTTCAAACATAATGAAAATTTGAAGTAGGTTTGTTGATTGCTTAATTTTAAAAGTTTGGTTTGTTTGTTAAAAAAACAAGTTCGGTTTGCTATTTGTTTTTTCATCAAAGTTCGGTTTGTTTTTTGGTTATTAACCCTTTAACCAAAGATGTATCAGTGGAAGCTGTAAATTTTGATTGTACTCACCTTTTGATGTTGGTAAAAATCGGTTTACAGCGATGCAGTTGCAGGGAATCCAAATGAAGAATGATCGGTCCAGATTGGTCATGCTTGTCTGGTATAGATATAATTACCAAGCTCCAATGTAGACTGAACAAATCAAACATGCCAATTGTAATCTCACATCATTTTTATTTTTTAAAGTTGGCAACAAAAACTTACTCCTCGTTTATCGGTATAAGCATATAAGCCTTCTCAAATATATTGACACCCTTCCACCACCTTCTGAACTTAGCGAAATACCCATCTTTCTGATTTCTCTGCACAAACAGAAAACAATGAATTGATAACAGTTATCAAGACTGGGAGACACGATTGTGGCAAGGGCGATATAGGCAAAGCCGATAGTAATAATGAGAACAAAATGAGGCTTTCAGTTTAGTTAAATACTTCATATGGCATAATAACGAAATAAAAAAAATCAACGGAAGATGTACTCTGTATGATACAGCCTCTTGGAGCTTATTGTAGAAGAATGTGTTGAAGAAATGATAGTCACATTTCCCTCTATCTGATGAATATGCTTGCCGCTTTAAATACCTACACAGTAAGAAAACGTCGAAAATGAAACACAAGGATTGCTGAAGTAGATGTTAAAAATGGGCACAAAAAAACTGATTGGTTTTAATACATTTGAAAACCCAAAACTTATATGATGTCCGTGGATTACAAAACACTTACGTGATGTAAAAATTCATAATGGGGGATGTCAAATAACCTTCCGGAGCAAGGCAATCTATGTCCTTATAACATATCTCAACTGAGCCCAGATCATCCCTACAGTAAAATTCATCTTAATAACCTTAGCCAACAGTAATTTTATGCACTCTTTATCTAAGAATTCCAGATGTACCTTGAGGGGTAGTAGATAGTAGCATCTTGCATGCTGAAACAAGTTGAAATAAATATTAAATCAACCTTACGTCACAGCCTCATACAACGTCTACTATAATAACTAAGGAACAGGGAAAATTCTTTAACTACCATTCAGCAACTTCATTTGCTTGCTCAGTTGTATCTTTCACCTGACCATCTTCTTCGTCATCAAGAACAACAGTCTGGTCCTGCTATTAAATAAGCTGCCTCTAAATAAATAAATTAAGAAAAAAATAACAAGGGCACCCCAGCTAGGCAATAAAAGGTCGCTTTTTCCAAGATCATATACAGATAGACTTAAAAAGAAGCTCAAAAACTAAATCAACAAAGATTATTGGAATGTGTACCTTAATCTTTGAGTCGTCATGTCCATCTTTCCTGACAAAAGGTAAATTGAAAATCAAGACACTACAATATAAGCATTGAAATCCCATTCCAGAAGCAATGGCAGTTAACTAGAACAAGATGGATAAACATGTGTTTGATCTGACATGTTTCTAACCTACCATGCATAAACTGCCACTCTCATCAAGTAAATGAGTAGATTAGCTACATGGCAGCGTCTCTTGTATTCTCACCTTACCATGTACCATGGGTATAATATACAGGTGCCGATGTGGATATTCACAGAAGAACATACTTTTAATAGATCATCTCTCACATGCCTGCATCTGGTAAATTGTAGATGGAAAATACAAGGAAAGGATCTGAGAAATAGATCATGCCTAATTGGACTAACTCTGCTTTTTAATACTTTATACTTTTGGTTGTGTCTATAAGTATTTTCCTGTATAATTGTTTGGCTCTCCTACCCCCACTTCGTTTTGTTAAGAGTTGCAACCTCTTGATCGTCATAATTACAAATTCATTCAGAAACTCCAAATTCATCACAAACATAATTCACATGAAAGGAAAATTAGGAACACTGTTAAGGATAAATCAATCCTAGTTGCACGTGCAGTTGCATCGAATGAGGGAAGTGAAGGATTAGAAAAATTTGTCAAGGAAGGAAAATAGCATACTTCTTAGCATGGCGAGTTTCATAGCGATGATCCTTCAAGACAGATAAATAGGTTGATGAAGCTCTTCCTCCCATTTGATCACCATCCAAGAGCTGCTTATTTTTTTCCAATGATAAACTTCCAGTCCTTGGAGATTGATGTTTCGATGATGATGCACTTTGCTTGCCTCTTGCTGGTATATTTTTATCATATCCATTTCCCTGCTGATCACTAGGAGATGATACCTCACCACATTCCTTGACTGTCCTACAATCAGACTGTCAATGAATATTACGGATAGAGACAACATAACTGACACATTACAGAAAAAACACTGTTGAAATCCCTACATTGTCCAAACAACTGGAAAGTAACCTCGTAGATGAGCGTGATTTATCTATGTCAGTCATAATCTCCTCCCTCACATCAAAATGCATCTGCAAGAATTTCTTAGCTCTTCATAAATGTTTGAGGAAAAAAAGATTTCGACAATGGCAAATATTCTTTTAAAGCAAAATCTATCAAGTATCAACGTAAAAGCAACAACTTGGTGTTCGCGTCTCGTGTGCTGAAAAGACACTTTACATGACATGTTTATTGATTTATCCAATGTGGTACAACTTAACAAAAGTTACTATAGCAATACATCCCAAAAAAACGTTAGGTACTATAAGTTGACTATGTGAAGAAGTACCCTAGGGGCATTCTTATTGTAGCACTGCCTGGTATTAACAATAATGGAGTAGAAATTCATGAAATTGTAACAATAACAGAAACATCGTGAAAGCTCACCAGATACAGAAAGACTTGTAGATAGCCTAGAGTTCACACATTCATTAGCATCCTGCAAGGAAGAGCACAGCGAAAATTCATTGAAATTGATATGGATAGAAGAATAGCTGTGACCTAGCAAACTAGTGCTTGAACTTGAATCTAGCTGCAGATACTAAAAGCCTGCTGATGAATAGAAATTAATAGCTCTGTCGTCCGGTTAGGTGAAATTAAGTAAGAATTAGAAATCCATTCCAAGTTGTTACCTCCCAAAGCCAATAGCATGACGTGATTCCACTCCACACACACACAAAAAAAAAGTTCTTGCATACTAATTCATCTCTTTTCCAATACCCATGAAAGAACAGAGAAGCGTAACTCTCTATACGGCAAGCTATAGTTCTACTAAGAAGATAAATTACCTCCCAGAATCCAATTTCCCTCATAGCATGTAATTAGAGACTAATTAGAGTCATAAGTTGATTAACCAGTGAAGGCAAGCCATAAGATAGCAGAATTGAACCTGGTCCACGCGACGGAGCTTCCTACGTTCTTTCTCAGATTCGAGGCGCTTGATAGTGGCGCGAATCCTCTTCCCTTTATCAGGCAAATTGCGGCCGTACTGTTCCATCGTACGTTGAAACCTGTGAATACGCTCACCAAGCTTCGAATCCGACAAATTCTCAACATCCATGAAGCCGCTCTGATCGGACTCCATGGTATGTGTGGGACTTCCACCAGGAATAGGATCCCCTCCGTCAGCGCTAGAGGTGACAACTGACAACCAGTAGTAGCGGCTGTTCGTCGGAGTCCTCCAGGAGAGTGGGCCAGTCCAGCTGCAGCGTCTGCTTCGTCCTCTTGCTGATGCTCCTCCGATCCACTTCTTCCATGGACTTTGTGGAAGACTATATCTGTACTTATTTGTTAAACTGAGGCCCAATAAAAGACTACAGTTCTGCTTCTTCTCTTTCTCTCTCCTATCAAATTTATTATAAATCTCAATTTAAATAAAATATCACCTAATTATTTTTTAAAATATTTATATTATAAGAATTAAACACCAAATTGCTCTCACTTTTAAGTGTAAATAATTTAATAACTATATTTTTTGAATAAATTATTAAAAAATGATCAACTAAAAATTATTAATTAACTGTATATAAAATTTGCAATTAATCCGCTCTGTCTATTTTTTTATACAATAATATACTTTTAGAGTTTAGTTTTTTGGATTTTTTATATTATATTTGTATATAATCAATCACAGATTATAATAATAAATATTATATTGTGTTTTTTAATTCATAACTTTAATAATAACTATAAAAGACTACTATACTAACATCGCTAATGAGTTTATTTCCATTGATATTAGTTGGGTTCCTCCAGAAAATTATTGGTTTAAAATTAACACAGATGGAGCTGCTAAGGGAAATCAAGGTTTTGCAGGAGCCGGTGGGGTCATCCGAGACTACATGGGTCATTGGGTTGCAGGATTCTCAAGGAATTTGGGTTGCTCAAACAGTCTCACTGCGGAATGTTGGGTCATCCGAGACAGACTGCTTTTGGCAAAGACACTCGGATTAAAATCTATTCACCTTGAGACGGACGCCATCTTAGCCCATAAGGTAATCTCTGATGAAAATATGTCAAATCAAAAACTAATGCCGATCATTGCGGATTGCAGGAAGCTATTGATGCAGTTCGAAAGAATGAAGTTCAGACATATTTTTCGAGAAGCGAATGCGGTAGCGGATATCATGGCGGGTATGACGCTCAAACATCGACATGTGTTTGAAATTCATAGCTCTCCTCCGAAGGAAACTATTATCGTGCTCTGGAAAGACGCTGTGGATTTTTCTGTTTCGCGAATTGTTAAAGTTAGCTAGTTTTTGTTGTGTATTTTGAACTTGGGTGATTAATTGTCACCTATTGCAGTTATTTTAATCCATAATTATAAAAATAAAAAAAAAACTATAAAAGCCTCCTTCCTTCATCTACATTAAAATTAAAATAATAATAATAATAAAGACAAAAAAACTAATAATAATAAAAAAGACAATTAAACAGACATTTGTCTGATATGCAGCTAACCTCAAGTCTTAATTATCTCCAGCAAGATAGTATTATTACTTAATCCAAGATTAATTAAATTAAATATTTAATAATAATAGTTTTTGTTTGTAGAAGACTACAGATGGAAGAGATTTGATGAAGCTGTGATAATCCCAAAGCACTCTCTCTATTTCTTCCGCTGCATTTCTTCCATTTCACCCGCCTCTATTCTATCTCTTCCACGGCGGAGGACACCATCATCGGCGGCCATGCCTGCATGGAACCTCATCGTCACTATCACCGTCGTCGTACTGTTCAACAGCATCGCTACCATTCATTCAGAAACCCTAGAAAGATCCTGCAGACGCGCCATACAGTTTTCTTCATCCACGGCGGCTGGCCGGAACTGTAGCGCCGGATTCATATCCAACGCCACCTGCTGCGAACGTACCTTTGGAGGCTACTTATTTGCCGCCGGCCACCGCGCTAACACAACGGGGAAGATATTCATGAACCCAACCGAACAAAGAGACTGCTTGGCGGCGATGGGAACCGTTTCCGATGACGTCGTCGAGGACTGCAGAATCGATCGGCTGACAAGCGGAGGAGACCGGCCTTGCTCGAACGATACTGTCGGTGACGTCGAGAATAACCTCGGACGTGAAGTGACTAGGTTGGGAGAGTCCTGTCGGGACCTCGGCACAGTAGTGAGCCGTGATCAGTGTACGACAACGTGGAATGAGCTTCAGACGGGTCCCGTCCGTTTAAAATCCGTCTGTAAACTCGCCGTGCTGGTTACGGTGATGAGCCGCGCAATAGACGATGTCGGTTGGATCGAAGCTGTTTATGATTGCCTGGGAGAACAAAGCTTCACCTCCATGCGTAACTGTACTTACTTCTACCAACAAAATTTATTTCTTCCGTCGCTAAAAATAATGTTTACCTTGATGATAACAATTAACAAGTGTGGTGTCAAAGCATTAACCAACCTGGGTCGTGTTTGAGTCAGGGTTTTTGACGCATGAGTCATTTTGATTCAATCCGTAGATTTGACCACGGGACAACCAGTGACCCGTGACATTTTTATATAATATTAAAATAACAGTTTTTTTTGTATGCATGGGACGAACATGGTCATACTAACCCGCGAGTCATAGGAGTCCAATGGGTTAGTCTGACTCAATTCTTTCATTTATGACGAGTCATTCTGACCCGCGGGTTGATGAGTCAACCCGCGAGTCAGGTTTGTGTGTTGAAAAATTGATCCATACTATTACATGGGTCAGTTTTGATCAGGTGATTCCTGACACGACTCATGAACCATTTCCCCACCCAAACATTTACAGGTGAAAATATTTTCTGTTGGGTGAATATCATATTTTCAGTAGCTTGTTGAGGTCATAATAGTTAGATCACGATTTTCAACTTTAAATCTGAATTTTTAATATAATTAATTAAATAATCCGTCTAAATTTTACATATTCTAATGTTTTTATTTTTCATTGTTGAGTAGATCAACCCGGAGAACCAGGTAACTCAACAACTAGCAGCAACAAAATTCAGCCAAAGCGAGGTACATAATTTAACTACTAGCCACTATTTTACTTGTAAATTTTGCATTGATTAAAAATTTATAAAACATATTAAAATTAATTAAATTAATTGGTAAAACGAGTTATATGTATATAACAAAAAAGAGTTCAACAAGCCTAGGACCGTCAATGGTGCGGTGAAAAACTCATGGTTATAACCGTTACTGTTTAATATGGTTAACCGTACCATTATGGTGCAGTACAGTTATGGTGATGAATTTTCTACCCATAATGATTAATAAACTAATATATACTAAATAATTATTTAAGTTACTGTATATACATGTAATAAATAACCATGAAGTTAGTTTTATATATTTTTATTGTTGGCAATATAGATTTATGTATTTTTTTAAATAAAATTTTCAGTCTTTTATTATATTGCATGTGTTGAATAAATATGGGTATACGAGTAAAACCATGGTTATTTTAATGGTTATGGTATTGACAATTGTACTCGTAGTGGTTATGATTATGATATGTGGTTTAAAAATACGGTATAATTATGATATTTGTAATATTCATACCATACCCCAACTATCGATAGCCCTAAACAATCCTCATTTGTTATTTTTGGAATTAGGGTTGTGGATTCTAATCATCGTCAGCGTTAGTGCAATTCTAATACTTATTTCCTTAATCGTGTGCTGGAAATGCGGCCGTCGAAGGAGTCAGAAACCAAATTCCGATCACCTGAAAGGGAACGACGGTAACTTCTCCATACCGATTCAAACTTTCTTATAACTGATTCCGATTGTTAACAGAATGAATTGGTGATCGTCAAAGCAGTGGTGGTCAGCTCAATTGCTAAGGATGATCAGAGCAGCACGACGATATCTTTGAAGGAAGTTTACTCCGCGACCAACAATTTCAGCCCCACTAACTTCATCGGACAAGGCATTGCCGGAAAAGTGTATAAAGGGATTCTGCGAAACGGAGAGCCCGTGGCAGTGAAGCACATAATCAACGATGGGCAAGTGGAGACGTTTGTGAGGGAAGTGGCGAGCCTGTCTGAGGTACGGCATCCGAATTTGGTGGCATTGCTCGGTTACTGCGAGAACGAAGAAGATGAGTGCTTCCTCGTATACGAGCTGTGCCACAACGGGAATCTGTCGGAGTGGTTGTTCGGAAAAGAGAAGAAGCTTTCATGGACACAGAGGCTCGAGATTGCCATCGACTGCGCGAGGGGACTATGGTTTCTACATACGTACCCTGACGGCTGTATCGTCCACCGCGATATCAAGGTAACTTAGCTTTCATTCACTAAATAAGAGGGATAAATACACCCGAGTCAACCGTGGATCGTGTCAAGTACGGTCGTGTTAAAATATGTTCAATTCAAACACGACTCATGATAGGTCAATTTTTAAGACTCAAACACGACTCACGGGTTCACGGGTTAATCCGTATGACCCGCGGACCCGTGTCATTTTAATTTATACGGATCAACTCATATGACTAGGGTTGATCATGGGCGGACCGGTCCACTCCTGAAGACAAGACCGAGACCGAAATTTCGGTCTTGCCTTCTCGAGTCGGCCTTTCTTGACTCGGATCGGTCTCGATCCTGGACTGAATCTGAACAAAAAAAAACTATGAGCTTACGGTATTGTTTAATAAAAGACGAAAGAACAGTTCGTTACGAGCTCACCGCATGGCTGCGTGGTTTGTAAATTTATCAAGATGCAACTTTATAGAGATAGAAAACCTCGCAAATCCACATTCATTCGGTGTGGGGTTATGAAAATTCCAAATCCACATTATGTCGGTATGGGCCGGTCCTAAGCGGGCTTTCGGGAAAAAACCCGAGCCCGAGATCGACCTTGAATAAAAAAAACGTTCGTTCGGTCTCCGTCCTAGTCGGGACGGTCTTGTCGGAAATTCGGTCCAACAACCTTTTTTATCACCCCTACATATGACTCATTGATTCATGCAACTCACGTGAATCATGCATGCATGACCCATATGCCCCACACGATCTGTGCGACCCATGAACTTTTATATAATTTATTATAATATATATTTATCTGTCCACGAGTTGACCACGGGTCAATAGATACAATCTCAACTCAACCCCATTTTTCAAACGGGTTGAACCGGTCGTGTCAAAATAACCTACGGATTTAAAATTTTTGACCCAAACACGACCCATGGTCAAGTCGAAAATTGACACCCCGATGTAAATGTTCACACCTGACCACTGATCTGTCCAACCGATGTTCTGCAGCCAACAAACATCCTTCTAACTGCCAACTTCGAGGCCAAGCTCTCCGATTTCGGACTCTCCAAGGTCATCGATGCAGGTCAATCCTTCGTGAGCTCGGAGGTTAGAGGCACGTTCGTATATGTCGATCCTGAGTACAAGAAAAACCGACATGTCAATGCATCAGGAGATGTCTACAGCTTCGGGATCGTTCTCTTACAACTCATCTCCGGCCAGAGGGCCCTAAACCTAAACCTTACTAACCCAACCCGGCTCGATCGAAGGGTATGTTCATTTTCCCTCTATAATGTGTCCTTTTAAAAACTAGAGTACTAAATAATTGGAGTACATTGCAATTTCAGGCTAAAGTTCTTAAGAAGGATGGTAATATAGCCGAATTTATGGACCCAAAACTAAACGGAGAGTGCTCGGTCGAAGTATTCGAAATGGTCCTCAAACTTGCATTGTCGTGCACGGGTATCAAGCAGCAAAGACCGTCCATGGAGCAAGTCATGTCAAGGCTAGAAAAGGCGCTTCATCGATCGATCGACGCCGAGGCTTTCAGCGACAAAAGTTAAGACGATATAGTAATCTAATCCGCAACATGCAAAAAAATAGTGTTTTCTGTTTTGCCCCATAAGTTAGCGGCAATATTAAAATTGCCCCATATATGTTTTTCTTTTTTGCTAAAAATATACAAATTTAAAATTTTCTTTCACTCCCTTTTATAAATTCTCATCCGAAATACTGTTAAAAATGTTTTTTTTAAATAACACAATGATCAATTTTTTAATTCAAATTTAACCAAAAATGAGGTCTGAGTGTGGACCTAGATCCGGTAATCTTGGTCGAGGCAAATCGAGCCTCAACCAAGGATACCTGATTTAGGTCTCGAGACCGTCGGTAAAAATGAAAAAGAAAATTCAGAAATTTGTAAGGTCTTTATTAGCAAAAAAATAAAAACGGGGCAATCCTAACATTGCCACAAACACAAACACACACGAGTTTTTTACAAGCTTTGTCTTGTAACACTATCATATATGCTTATCAAAAGACAGACTCTGTTTACCATTAACAGAAACAAATTTGATGCAGTAATCTATTCTCAAAAGTAACTTAAGGTTCAATAACTTACAGGCATCAGATTGGGTAAAAAGCAGTCAACTGAGAGAAGCCTTGAGACGCCTTCGAGTTCAGTTCCTCTTAATCTTTGAAAAAGTTCCGGTTTCTGAGAAATACGTGCTCTGAGTTCCACTCCCTAGCTGGTTCAAACGAGCATGAGGATTTGAAAGCTCTATACCCTGCAGATACAAAATTCGGGATTTCAAATTAGATGACAATTTTGTTTTGTAACCACTGTGTCTCGAACTATATCGGTATGTCAAAACAAGATACCATCAATAAGAAGAGAAGATTATAACCTGAACAGGAGTGAATGCCAGACTTGAGGACAATCCCGAGGTAAAGCCGCTGCTTCCATAGCTTTTTTCCTTGAATCTGAAATCACCATGCAGGCAAAGTAAGAATTTTGAATAACAATCATAAACAGTAAAAATAAAAATTAATTTTGAGCAAAAATGCAGAGATGAGACATACTTTTTAGCAACTTTGGCAGCAAGTTTACTCTGACCCATTGATACGCGTAACTTCCCGTTTCCTGCTTGTCCAAGCATTCCATATCCTTCCCCAAGGCCATCACCTAATTAAAGATAAGGAAAATTATGCACCATTCGAACAGTGGACTATAATTTCCAGTTTTACCCTTCCCAAAATCTGAAATTTATTGGAATACAATTTCAACGAGAAATAAACGAAATGAACCAAAGAATCTACTAAACCAAGTAATAATATCTGAACATCAAAATATGCAATAAAATTCACCTAAGGAACTCTCTTCCGGTATACCAAATTGCATCCTATTGGCCAACTTCCTCATATCCGTTATCGCATATCTGAAAAATCAAGCAAAGATATAGTAAGCAAAAGAAAAGACCCCATACGAAAAAGAAAGCATCTTGAATCCAGATAGCTAAAAATGGACCACCTTTCCTTCATCTTCCTAAGCCGCCGACCACCTCTCTTCTTCTTAGGTTCGGAATCAGGAACAGGGAGTGGCTTAGGTTGCTTTGCAGGAGGAGGTTCTTGCCATTTCTCAATCTTCTTCTTAATCGCTTCTAGAAGAGCTCTTCCAGTGTTTCCTGATGGGTCTCCTCTTGAAGAATCGACACGAGCTGCAAGTGTTGATTTTGCAGCCACGAGTCTGCAGGCACGCATCCTTAACGATGGAGGGGTGGATTGAAAAACCTCTGTTTGCTCAATGTAACCAACACGGAACTGAGCTGTTGCTGTGGAGAAGCCAGCAAGGTTCTTCTTCTTAGCACCAAGAAGCTGCACATTACAAGCAGGCATTTTGGCCAGAGACGAGAGACCCCCAGCTGTGCCCATAAGCTTTGCTGCTACAGCACTTCCAACAATGGCAGAAAGGTTCGGAGCAATGTATCCCATTCGACTCTCCACAAAATCAAGGACCTTCTTCTTGTCTGAATCAAGAGCAAGTGCTCGATCACAAGCTTCGATCGTCTTGCTGAGGACATCTTCGGGCAGTGGCTTTCCACTTGTGGTGGAAGCTGTGACAGAAACAACCATGATTCCAGCCGAAGGTAAAAGCCCTTGAAGATCGACTAGTGTTAAGTCCACCTCGTTTCCTATTTTCTTTACCACTCGAGCATAGTCTATCGGGTGATGAACAAGGGACTCAAGTTCTGGGAATTTCAAACGGTATTTATCGCGAATGAAGTTGTGGATTATAATGATCTCATTCTCGATGTCGACCGAGAGGGCATTGCAGTCCACAATAAGCTGGTACTCAGGATCATCCTCCAAGACCATCCCATATGATGCAGCATCGTCTGTCTGTAACGCTTTATCAACTTTCTGCAAGTTCAGACAAACAATTATGTTAACCAGTCTAATAATAATCAGCATACAGAAAGATTAACAATGGCTAAATCTTCATTAACATGTCCCTTAACCTGCATAATATCCTTGTATCTCTGAGTCTTCTGCAATTTGGATACACTGTCCAAATCATCATAGTTGAGTGCCTCTAAGTCTCCAAGGTCTCCATCTACATCTTCTTCCATGTGTGTAGCATCAGCGTCATCTTCTTCCTAAAAATCAAAGAGCAGGTACATATCAAAAATTATGTCAGAAATAAGACCTTTCCAAAATAGAAACCTAAAGTGAATCTCGAAATGAGATTACTCACGATGATCTCAGCTTCGTTGTCAGATAACTCATCCAGGTCAGCGAGAAAAGAATCCTGAAATTACCATTTAAGAAGATGAACTTAGAAATTCGATTCAAAAAGGAACAGATGTTTATTAAAACATTAGAGAAGGAACATAATCATCATGCTTTATAATTCGAGTCACGAAGGAAGGAACATAAGCATCGTGATCTGTAATTCTATTCAGAAACAAGAGAAACTCACCATATCGGCACAGATAGCTCAAGTTGAACAGTACTCAAGATATTGCAGAAACGAAGCAGCAGCGATTCGACTGGAAGAAACCTTGGCACGAAGCACCGCCGGGTGAAACCCTAACCGAGGTCGATTTAGAGGTGGAGGATGGAGATTGGATGGCCGTGTCGTTCGATCAAATAATATGTAAGATCACAGAGTAGTATAAGATGTGGGAATGTATCAGGTTGGACGGCCCATTCGACAAGTGGCCCATAACTTTCCACTCAGCAGCATTTGTACCTCAAACTTTTTCAATAGTTTCTCTTCGGCCCAATCTTTTTCAATAGTTTGTGATGGAAAAATTATATAAAAAGAACACTCGTTACTTTTTTAAAAACAACTTATATATTTGATCAATGTAATTTTTAAATTATATTGGTTTTTGTTCTAAAAATATCAAGAAATAGATAAATATATTTTAAAAAATTGAACTATCTTTATATAAAATACTATATATTTTTTTTAAAACGAAAAAAAAAATTCTTTTAATAAAATAAATCTCAAATATATTAAAATATATATTTCTTTTATATTTTCAGTCAATTTGTTTTTTATTTATTAAGATTATCTTAACTTTTTTTTTCTAATCTTCTAATAATTTTCCATTTTTTTAGTTATTTTTAAAATAAAACAAAATAATGACATAAGGAGTAAAATAAATAAAAAATATGACACGGTGTATAAAAAATAATGAATTGTTTGCAAATTAAATTTCTCTTTCCAACAAGCATTAATAGAATATTTGAACCACTAATACAAACTTATAGTTAGGGTTTGTAATGTGTATATGAATTTAACTTTAAAAAATTTATATCTAAACAATTATTAATCATGTCTAAATCACTATGATCCACAAATACACGCATAATATTATATTAAAACTAAAAATATATTCATATTTGTTTTATTTTATTTTGAATAAAAACCCCATTTTTTTTGGGTAGATGGTGTTTGGGCCACCTTGATCATTTCAATCAAAACAACTAAACAACATCATCGCGTCCATTGATAAATAACATGAAGAGCAAGCGAGAAACAAACACTTCCCAAATGTCTGACTCTCCATAAAGACCCCCTACTACTACTACACCTTCTTAAAAACCTAACCTTCTTCCTCCTTCAGCACTTGGTTTTCAAGTCAATCACCTTCTTCGCGAAAGAGGGTAGACAGAATGCTGCTGCATGAATCTGCATGTAATATAAAAAGCTTCAACATTGGTGTATATGTATGATGATATAATGTGATCAAAGAAACTAACAAATGAGATCACACCTCTCTGTTGTAGAACTTCAAAGGCCGATTGGATGCATGTTCATCTCCATCAATTGGGTTAACGGGGTGCTTGAAATCAACAGAAGGACCCTCAGTAGAACACAGCATAAATCCAATCACACCACTGAAATTTTAGACATAACATCAACAATGTCATGGGAACAAGTGGAACAACACTGGTTGCAAGCTTTGGTGTAATAAAATTGCAAATATTTACTGATTTAGATTCATTTTGGTCAAAATCTGTGCTATTTCAGACACCAAAAGATCACCTTTCGCAAATATCAAGGGGAGGAAGATAATAAGTACAGGAAGAACATGCCTTGGGTATGTAGGCACAGTAGTCCATGCATAGTTCACCGAGCCCTTAAAAATTTGACGGCAATTGGAGACGATATCCTCAATGATGTGCATGTGAAGCCATATGCTTTCTGCTTGAGTGCACAAAACTCCTCCTGGTCGGAGAGCCTTGGCTACCGACTCGAAAAATGGCTTCTCAAAGAGCTCCTGAGCAGGGCCTTTCCCAAAAAAACATATTTTTTTGGCTTAATAATCTGTGTTTAGAAGGTGATATCCAATCTAGTTATGGAGAAGGGAGAAATTATTACCTATTGGATCGGATGAGTCCACTATAACTGCATCATAGGTCCCGGCAGGAACCGCCTTCAAGAAAGCAACTCCTGTAAAAGTAAAGCATGTGAAATTGACAAAGCCCTGATTTTGATAAAAACAATATATTGAGGTTACGGGATGAGGGGAGTACATACCATCACCAATGTGGAGATTTACACGGGGATCGTCATAACCGACTGCAACCTCAGGGAAAAAGTTCTTTGAAACCTGCAAAATTGAAGAAAAAACTCAGTCTTGTTAACCAAGGAGGCAAGGACCAAGGGTGAAGTAAACAGGCGATAATGTTATACTTACATCAACCACCATACCATCAATTTCACAGATATCAATCTGTTCAACAGAAGAATAGCGAGCCACTTCACGCAGTACACCACCATCTCCACCACCAATGACCAATACCTGAGTAAATTAGCAGAATTAAGGTAAAGAAGTATTGGAAGATCAAAAGGAATAAAGTGAGGCACCAATGAGCTTCACATTGGTCAAGGAACAGAACAATACCTTGTTTGGGTTGGGAATGGAGCAGAGTGGCAGATGAGTGATCATTTCTTGGTAGGCACATTCATCCCTCTCAGTAAGCTGAATCACCCCATCCAAAACTAGAACTTTTCCATAAGTCGATGACTGCACAACAAAGGCAATTATGCATTAGTAATATGGGAAAAATGCATAAATATGGTAACTCAGTACCTGAAAAACCATGACATCCTGATAATCAGACTTCCCTTGAAACAAAATCTTCTCGACTTTCAAAGAGTGTGCTTCACCTACGTTATAGTAAAGAAAAAGGAATAAAAAAACATTATTTCAAGACATAACACCAACCATCACAGGCTAAACACAAACCACCACAGGCACTGTTACTGTATCTCACCTACTTCCATAGCATCAACACTAGTAATCTATTACAGAAGGTGATCTCTTTTGAGTATAAAGGACACAATGATTGAATAAAAGCTGAAAAGGCAGAGGATCCATGTTTCATTCTATCAGGTAACAGATGAAATCTCTAATACATCAGTTCGACAATAGCTCCTATTTGATTCCAAATCTATACTAAATCCGTAAGCAGAGCATGTCCATAGTGGATTAGCAAACGGGAATTATCCCATTCAATCAAAACCCAAACAAAAACATAGCTCCAGAGCAAAGAACGTGATAACAGATCTACATTTCCAGCAATTATCGGCAGAACACAATCAAACCCCACGCTTCCTAAATGCCGACAAAAAAGCAAAAGATAACGATGAAGAAGAAAACAAAGAGAGAACGGACCAGGCCACATTGGGCTAATCTCGGAGAACCACCCAGGAATAACGGATGAGATCGAAGAAGGCACATCGCTGTTAATGGCGACGCCGGCGGCGGCCTCCACGTCCACGGTTGCAGAGACACCGTTTTCCTCTTCTCTCGGCCTCTTGACGTGCGAATCCCCAACGAACGTTTCTTCAGCAGCCATGGATGCGTGACTGGGAGCTGATGCAACTGTAAATCCCTAGACTTAAGGGAGGGAAAATGAAGGAGCAGATCTCGGAGGAGATGGTGAAGAGTATGAACGGCCACTCAATAAAAATCCGTCCTTTGAGAGGTTGGTTTATATAAGGAGGCTGCGGCGCAACTTTATTCGCAATTATCACAAAATAAAATTAATTAATTCAATTATATATCATCATTATTTCATAACACATATAATTATATAATATATATTACACACATAATAAAGAAATAAGAAATGGTATATAAAGAAAGAATCTGCTTAATAGGGACATTTAATTTGGATATTTTAATACATTTATTAAAGTTTATATTGAGTATATATATAATGACAATTATATTTATAAACTTATATTATTATTAATAAATTTTATCAATTAGAAAATGCCCGATTTTTTTTTTAAAAAAATATATATTATCCTTCAATATGAAAATGCCGTCATATTAAACTTAATAGTTATTAATTTTAATTATAATATTTATTAAAATAAATAAATCAAAACGCATCCATATTGGCAGGGATTTATTTCTACCCTAAACTAATAAATATTGGAAAATCTACTCTTATTCTTTTACAAGTATTGCAAAACGACTCTTTACTTCCTCAGTCAGAATCAAAATCAACCGATTCAAATTGTAATTTAACAAAATTTACCCTTAAGTTATATTTTTTATTCAAAAAATAACAAAACAATTATATAAATTTAGAGAAACAAAAATTCAAAAATATATTATATATAAAAAAAAATGAAAAATGTTTGTTTTAAAGAAAAACATCGATGGTTTGATTTTTCCTTAAAAATATTTTTTATTTTATTTTTCCAACTTTAATCTTGACTCAAATTGATCACTTAAATTATGGAAATTCGAGTATATATTATTTTATTTCTTACTTTTGGTTTTATAATATTAATTAAAAACGAATATATTCCTTGTCTTGTTTGTATCAAAAGCAGCAATCTCTCTTTAGATTAGTTTAGAATTTTTCCCATAAAAGTATTCGTTGAGCACACAATAATTAAAGATTCTTTCAAAAAATAAAATCAAAGCTTTTATTTTTTATTCTTTGACCATTAACATATATTAAATAAAATTTGATGACTATAATTTTGTATCCTTTTTTATTTGGAAGGCTACAATAATCTCATTGAGATGTTTACTATTTCATCATCTATAATCAATAAAATTCACAAGGGTTTAATTTTTAAATATCATAATTAAAATTTTATAATTTTTATACAAAATTATGATTTACAAACATTAATGATAAAAAAGTAAGAGTTTCGTAACAATATATTGTACTATAATACACTTTTAATTTATTTACATTAATGACATACAATAATAATAATAAAGAATATATTCTTATTTACTATATTTTTTTTTAATAAAAATATGCAAAACAGAAATTAATAATTATAATATATTTTTTTGTTACGTAAATAACACACGGGTAAATTATACCTAGTTTTTTTTTGTTTTTTTTTTATAATGATGGATTTAATTAACCGCAATAGGTGACAAACTAATCACCCAAGTTCAAATTACACACCCAAAACTAGCTGGCTTTAACAATACGCGAAACAGAAAAGCCAACAGCATCTTTCCGGAGCGCGTTTATAATTTCCTTCGGAGGAGAGTTATGAATTTCAAACACATGCTGCTGTTTGAGCGCCAAACCCGCCAAGGTATCCGCAACCGCATTAGCTTCTCGAAAGATATGTATGAACTTCATTCTTTCGAACTGCATCAATAGCTTCCTGCAATTCGCAATGATAGACATTAGTTTTGGATTTGACATATTTTCGTCAGAGATTACCTTATGGGCAGAGATGACGTCTGTTTCAAGGTGAATAGATTTTAATCCGAGTGCTTTTGCCAAAAGCAGCCCGTCCCGGATGGCCCAACATTCCGCAATGAGACTGTTTGAGCAACCCAAATTCCTTGAGAATCCGGCAACCCATTGACCCCTGTAGTCTCGGATGACCCCTCCGGCTCCTGCAAAACCTTGATCTCCCTTAGCAGCTCCATCTGTGTTAATTTTAAACCAATCTTTTTTTGGAGGAACCCAACTAATATCAATGGAAATAAACTCATTAGCGATGTCAGTCTCAAGATAAACATTTTGGTGAAATTTTATCTGAGATAAAGATAAGTTATAAACATATGAAAAAGCAGGTTTATTATTAAAAATAAGAGAGTTCTTATTTTTCCAAATGTTCCATAAAGCATAAGGGAAAAAGAACTTCCATTCAACACCTTGATTATTAACTCGAGCTTCGTGACACCCATACTTGATCCACTCATTCAATGGATACTGAAACGCTTGCCCTAGACTTGGCGGCCCAGTGACTGAATTCCACATCTCTTGAGCATGTTTACATCCACGCAAGATGTGGTCAATGTCCTCAATCCCAGAGTAACAAATTTGGCACAGAGGGCTCAAATTACATCCTCTATGGTTCAAAAGATTGTCGGTGGCTAGTCTATCTTTAAGGCACAACCAAATAAAGTACTGAATTTTTGGAATAGTCTGAATCTTCCAAACCCAATCTCATTGATTAATCGCATGGTTGTCAGAGTCATGACATGCTAAAAGAGAATAAGTAGATGATGTAGTGTAATTCCCCGAGTGTGTGGCATTCCAAACTTGCGTGTCCGAGGATACATTGGTCTTGTCCCCTGGAGTACCTTGAAACATGTCCACCAAATTCTTGGGGAAGTCAAAAGAAGTTCTATCTAGATTTCACTCTTCATTTGGGAAGACATCTCCTACCATCAATATGTCTTCTTCATAGCTCAGAGGACCATAGATTGCTGCTCGCATGGGTTGATTACCCACCCAATTATCGTGCCAAAATTTAATATCCCTTCCATTTGCCACCACCCACCCTGAACCTAATTTAAGGGTGTTCATACCTTCATTAATTGCTTTCCAATTACAAGACGTTTTATTTGAAGAAGTCAGAGAAGACCCATCTTGCTTAAATGTTCTGTTTCTAATGACTTCAGACCAAGGAGCCGTTTCCTTCTTCAATCTCCAAGCCAAACTTCCCAGGAGAGCTTTGTTTCGATACATTGCTGACTGCAGACCAAGTCCCCCTAGATTCTTCGGCTTTGTTATTTCCTCTCAATTGATCAAATGAATTTTCCTTTTCTGGTCCATGGATCCCCAAACAAAGTTTCTATTAATCCTGTCAAATTCTTTACAAACTGAACTAGGAAACATAGTACATTGCATATAGTATGAGGGGATTGTGGTATAGCTAGTTTGTTTATTCACAGTTTAAGTCATAATTCCAAATAAAATACTTTCAGACGTATTTTATTAATGTGACCTTTATTATTATTATTGGGCTGAATAATGATCATATAAATAAATAATAAAAAAAATCAATGAATAAATGATAGGGTTATCGAGTATGGATGGGCCGACGGATGACTTTCTCGGCCTACGTTAAATTTGTGTCAGCCGTCAGATCAAAAAGGTGTAAAATATTAGAGAATCTAGGCCTTAATTTAAATATTTGGGATGTAGCGGTGACTGGTCACCTTTACTGTCCTGTTTTATTATAATAATAATATAATTTATATCCACATTCGAAGATGTCACGTAGGTACGTGCAGTAGATATAATTTAAAAAATATATAATATTTAATTAATAAAAATAATTGACCAATTATTTAATTAATAATTAGGTTTATAACCAAAAATTTTTTTTGGCCAAATAGCTTGACCAATTTTTTTTTTAAAACCAAATAGCTAGTTGTACTTTGATAATTTTAAAAATTATTATTTAAACTTTAGTTTTTTTAAATTTGGTAACTCATATTTTCGGATTGGGACAAAATGCTGTTACCTCTATTTATTTTCGGTTAAAAGGATACCTCAGAAACAACATGCGCGTGTGTTTGGACGCGCTCCTCCCTGGAAATTTAGGCGATTAGGTCGTCCAGTCCCGAGACGATCCAAACCTCCCACAGCTCAATTCCTCAGCTCGTCTCCCCCCGTTTGCTGTCGGATTGTTCTCGGATTCGGATTGTTCCTCTGGTATCTAGCAAGACTTAAGCTCGGCGGTGCGCATACTTCCCTGCCCTCTGCTCGGTCGAGCTCCCGCCGGCTGTTGCTCGGGATTTGGCTGCGCTCCGGCTACGGTTTCACCGCGATTCTCTGTAAGCAACTGTAACCAATCTCTTTTCTCCCTTTCTGCGTGTCTTCCTCCTGTATTGTAGGTTGCCGTTAGCTTTATTGTGCATGTCCGGTTTGTTTGCCTAATTGAGCATGTCTAGTCCCAACTCTCACGGTGATTCGGGTCCGGGTATGGCTATGTTGAGTCTGGTTGCCTCGGGTAACCTTGGGCTCGAGGGGGGGCTGGAGCATCGTGCCTTGGGGGTTATGTTATCGGACAAGATGGTTAAGGCTAATGTGATCATGAAAGTGCTTAGGGAGGCTTGAGGTCGGTTTGGGAAGGTTAACATTGCTGAAATTGATGATTCCACATTGGTGTTCGACTTTGCTAATCAGAATGACAAGGAACAGGTTATCGATCTCTCGCCTTGGTCGATTCATGGCCATTGTTTGAATGTCCGATCATGTCCCATCAACAAGTCTATTGCAGACGTGAATTTCCTTAGGCTGCAGGTATGGGTGCAAATTCACGGGCTTAGCATGGAAATGCTAAACAAGCTGAATGCCCTAAGTATTGGGGAAAGTATTGGCAAATGTCTCAGGGTTGAGGATCGGAATGTTATGCGTTAGAGGACATTCCTGCGGGTCCTTGTGGATGTGGACACTACGACACCTATCATGCCGAGGTTCAAATGGGTGGACTCGACAGGTTGTGAGAAGTGGGCCTCGGTTAGATATGAAAGACTTACCGACTTCTGTTACGGTTGTGGGATCGTGGGGCACTCCTCCAAGACGTGCTCGGAACCGGTGATCACGGACCCGATTGATGGTTCCCTTCTCTACGGGCCTTGGATATCTTGTGAACGACCTAGGATGAGTAACCGTTGGGTTTGTGGGGGGGGTGGTGCACGGCAGTCCACCTCCAGGGACCCGCGGTTCAAATCCTAGGGTCAGTTAATGCAACAACAGGAAGCAAAGAGCAAGCAGGGTTCGGTGTGTGGGGGAAACAGGGCTACATCCTCGCAGCACGGCCACTCGAGATCGAGACCCGTGGTGGACCTTAGAAGCCATGCCTCGAGTAATCAGTCAAACAATGAAGACACGGCTACCAAACACCCAAACATATACCCTCCGGTGCTGGATGACATGATGCAGGGAAGGGCAGGTCCATCTGTGACAAGGGGAGAACCAGAGCAGCCCAAGGATGATACTGTGTTTCAGGCTGCTGGTGTGCTGCAGGCTCAGAACTGTAGGCCAAGGGGAGTAGCATATCTGTCCAATGCTGTCACGGATCCGATAGAAGAGGGAGAGCTGCCTCCTGAGATCTTGTGAATCATCGAGACATACACTCCTCTTACACCTATATCGGTGGAGTCACAAGGCACGAGTATCTTCAACAGAAATGCGGTGTTGGAGGGTGAGTTTGAGGTGTTGCAGCCAAGGATGGGGGAGCCAATTCTAAAACAGGCGTCTATTACACACAACCTTGGGTCGCAAGGTACCTCGGACCAGTACTGCAAAGGGCAGAGTCAGACCATCACATCGACTGGTTTCGTTAACCCAGTCAGTTCAGCTCCCTGCACGCTGGACCCGTCCAGGATTGACATGCTCGATCCACAGCTGCAGGGGACTGCAAGGGCATGGTGTGGGGTGGACGACAAGAGTACGATATCATTCATGGTCGTGCCGAAGCGTGGGTATGAATGGGACGAGACAGAAGGCTCGTCCAAGAAGAGGAAGACTCAAAGTGGGCCTTCAATGGTGCCCGAGGGGAATATGATATGCTTCTCGAGGGGCGAGCAGGCGGGGAACATGGGTAAGGAAAGAACAAGACCAGTCGAGAGGAAGTCAAGGAACAGAAAGCCGAGACAACCCGAGAAGGTTACTGAGTCCGGTGGCTGTCAGCGTACAGCCACCGGGTCCCAATGATCCTCCTAAGCTGGAATTGTCAAGGGTTAGGGTCCCCCTTGACAATTCGTCACCTCAAGGACCTTGTGAAGGGCTCTCATCAGGCTATCGTCTTTCTCATGGAGACGAAAAGGAATGAGGCCCACTGTGAGAAGGTTAGAAGACAAGTAGGTATGGATTTCGCATCGTACGTTCAGCCTGTTGGTGCGAGTGGGGGTTTGGCTCTTTGGTGGAACAAAGAGGTGAACCTTCAAGTAATTTCTAGCGACAAGAATTTGATGGATACAATGGTGACTAGTTCAGAATTCCGGGGAGTTATGCGGGTAACATGGGTCTACGGGGACTCATTATATGCGAGACGATGTTTGAATTGGGCTGAGCTGCGACGGTTGGGTACAAACAGAAGGGAGCCTTGGGTTTGTATCGGAGATTTCAATGAAATCTCACATCATAGAGAGAAGGAAGAAGGGGGTCGGAAAGACCAACAAAAAATAGACGGTTTCAATAACCTCATGGATGACCTCAACCTCGAAGATTTGGGCTATAAAGGGACTATGTTCACTTGGAGTAATAATAGACGGGGCAGTGAGAGAATAAGGGAGAGACTCGATAGGGCAATCGCAAACCCATCGTGGCTCAATCTTTTCCCATCGGCCCTTTGCACGAATGGACTTATGCTCGGGTCCGACCATGCCCCAATATCTATTCAGCTGAGGCGTGTGGAAAAGAGGGGTAAGAGACCTTTCCGGTTTGAAGAGATGTGGTTGGAGAAGGACTCGTGTCTTGACACGATCACCTCGGCTTGGACTAGGGGAGGGCCTTTGACCAATATGGCCGAGATGAAGTCTAAGCTGGATCGGTGCAAATTAGCCCTGATCGAATGGAGCTCAGCCGAGTTCAAGAATAACCTTAAGGAGATCGAGAACACTAAGGCAAGGTTGCGCATCCTCTCCGCGCATTCGTACACTTCGGTCGCTTCGGACGAAGAAAAATCTCTCAAATCCAAACTCCATGCTCTTTGGAAGCGGGAGGAGATCTATTGGAGACAACGATCTAGGGTGAAGTGGCTTGGTCATGGAGATAGAAATTCACGTTTTTTCCATCAAACAACCCTCTCGAGAAGGCGTCGGAACAAAATTGTGCGTTTGAGCGACGGGCATGGGGGATGGTTTGAGGGGGAAAGAAAAGTTAAGGATGAGTTGCATGGGTTTTACTCATCGTTGTTTTCATCGGAGAGGGGAGGCTCGCGGACACACACACAGTTCGATCGGATCCTTGATTGTGTCCCGGGGATGATTAACGCGGAGATGAATGGGAAAATGACTTCATTGGCTTCCTTTGATGAAGTCAAGAGGGCTTGCTTTCAGATGGGGGGATCTAGGGCACCAGGCCCGGATGGCTTCTCAGGCACGTTCTACCAAAAGAGTTGGGACACGACCGGACAGGACTTGCTCAATTTGGTTAACGCGTTTCTTACAACAGCTATAATGCATTCATTTCTTAACCATACACACACTACCTTGATCCCTAAGATTGCTAATCCCGAGTGTGCCTCGGATTTTAGACCTATTAGCTTATGCAACTTTGGATACAAAGTCATCTCTAAGGTCTTGGCAAATAGATTAAAACCCTATTTGCAAGATATTATCACCCCGTTCCAGAGTGCCTTTGTTTCAGGGAGACGTATACATGATAGCATTATTATTGCGCATGAGATGTTCCAATACCTCAAGACAAGAGGCAAGCCAAGAACGACATCGGGGAGGTCAGAATGCGCACTTAAGATCGACATGCAGAAGGCATACGATCAGATTGAATGGGACTTCCTCTTAGAGAGCTTGAGGAGAAGGGGCTTTAATGATAGGTGGATCTCTTGGATCAAAGCTTGCATCTCATCGGTCACTTACAGGGTCTTGGTTAATGGTAACCAAACGGAGACGATCCGACCCACGCGTGGCTTGAGACAGGGTGACCCTCTTTCACCTTATCTCTTTATTTTGGTAGCTGATGTGCTCTCCAGATTGCTTGATGACCAGGTATCCAAGGGGCTCATAAGAGGAATCCGCCCAAAGAGGTCGTGCCCCGAGATTCAACACCTCTTTTTCGCGGATGACTCACTTCTGTTCCTCAAAGGCCCCCTGGCACTGGCGACGAACCTTAAGAATACGCTCGAGGAGTATTGCATCGCATCAGGACAGAAGATCAATTTCTCCAAGTCAACACTCTTTTTCAACTCGGGAGCGCAACCGGATTATAAGAGACAAATTTCAGATCTATTCGGGGTGGCAGACTCGACTGACCCGGGTTTCTACTTAGGGCTCCCCACGGTGTGGGGTCGCTCCAAGAGGGAAGCTCTGAACTACCTGAAGGAGCGAGTAAGGGATAAAATCCAGTGCTGGAGGAACAAGTTCCTCAACCATGCGGGGAAGGAGGTTCTTATCAAAGCCGTCCTTAGCGCCATTCCTACTTATGTGATGCACATTTTCAGGCTTCCGGTCACATGGTGTGGTGAGATTGATGGTCTCATTGCCCGTTTCTGGTGGGGATCGCGCGAGGGCAATAGGAAGATCCACTGGAGAAATTGGGAAGCTATGACCTCGTCTAAGACCGAGGGCGGTTATGGGTTCCGTGACATGAACAGTTTCAACCGTGCCATTCTTGCTAGCATGGCTTCCCGCATCCTTCATGAACCGAATGCCTTATGGGTAAGAGTCATTAAGGGAATTTACTTCCCGAACATTTCATTCATGCAGGCCCAACACGGGAGTAGAGCTTCTTGGGCATGGGCGAGCCTCTTGGAGGGAAGAGATATTATTCGGGCGGAGGGTGCTTGGTCTATAGGGGATGGGCGCTCGATTAGGCCGTTTGCTGACCCGTGGGTGCCTTCGATCACGGGGTTTAGGATCCGGCCAAGGTTCGAAGATGATCAACCTCCATCGCCGCGGGTAGCGACTTGGCTAGATCCGATCTCGAATGGCTGAGACGGAGAGCTGATTGCTGATGCTGTTCACCATGAAGACGTCCAAGCTGTCTTGCAGCTTCAGCTGTCCATCGTCGCAGCTCCTGACCGATTCGTGTGGCCTCACACCAAGTCGGGCGAAATCACGGTCAAGTCGGCCTACCACACAATACATAACTCCAGGACCAGATCTCGGACAAGCCACGCCCCAAGCACTGCACCACCGAATGGAAGGCCGAAAGTGTGGGCGGCTATTTGGTCGTCCGACGTTTGGCCTAAGATCAAAGCATTCACTTGGAAGTTGGCAAACAATGTTCTACCGACGGGAGCCTCTCTTGCGAGGAGAGGCTTAGATATTGACGGCTTTTGCCCTATTTGCCATGTGATTGAGACTAGGGAACATTTATTATTTGCTTGTCCTTGGGTTAAACAGGTTTGGTCGTCGTTCTTGGATAGACATGGCCAAGAGACGGGGTTGCGATCGGTCAATGAATGGCTTGATGGGATCACGGACTTTGCGGGACCTAGGGCACGCGAGAGGCGGAGGCTTTGGCGCATATGCATGGTTGTGGCGTGGATTATTTGGAAGGCTAGGTGTAAGCTCTTGTTCGACAAGGTCCAGCCGTGGGTGCCATCGATTCTTCAGGAGGTGTCTCGGACTCTTGACGAAATGACCCCGCAGATTCGATCGGATAGGATACCGGGTCTCATGCAGGCGTGGATCGGCCCTCCCCCAGGTGTCATAAAAATTAATTGCGACGGAGCTTGGTCGTGTGACTCGCGTCGGGGAGGTTTCGGTGTTATTGCAAGGGATACTGCGGGTCAGCTTCGAGGAGGTACGTGCGGGGTCCTGCTTGCAGGTTCGGCCGATGAGATGGAGGCCACGACGGTCCTCCACGCGGTCCACCTAGCCATCGACAACGGGTGGACGCGGGTTATCATCGAGACTGACGCTATGAATATCATCAACCATATTCATGGCCGGGAGTTCGCTTGGAGGTTGGATCCTATTTTGTCTAATGCAATTTCTCTCTCGTCTTCGTTAGGAGAAATTTCTTGGGTCCATGTTCCACGGTCCGCTAACTCTTGTGCGGACTGGTTGGCGAGGAATGTTTTAGCGGGGTTGTGTCCTACGGATTGGGCGCTCGCGCCTCTAACCCCTTTACTTCGTTGTATTATTGCGGATAACATTTTGTATTCGGATTCGGCTTCGATTATTGAATGATATGTGATGTTTTATTGGCCAATTTTTTTTTTTTTATTTTCGGTTACATTTGAAAAAAAAATGATATAATTCATACTATAAAAAACTATATTAGTTTAAAAAATAGAAAATTCTAGAGGAAAATCTACGTTTTTAAAATTAAATTGAATAAGAAATTATTTTGTTTCTTTGGTGAATTTGTATATGAAAAGGGAATGGAATGTGTTAAAATGACATATTTGTTATTCTTTGTATATGTATAGTATATAATACATATTATTTGTATTAATTAATTTTAAAATTTAATAATAAAAAACTTAAATATAATTAACTAATAAAAAAAACTTTTTGAAATAATTTATTTAATTAAGTAATTAATATTAAACGGAAATTCTATACATTAATCCATTCTTTTTAACAATACTTATCGACACTATATTTACCAAAACCATAATATAATTACTTACAATATTTGAAATATCACATTTCATTACATATAACCATTACATTCTCTTCACGATTGCAGTACAAGAACAATAAAAATAATTTTGAGAACCATTATATATAACCATAACACAAGTACCCAGAATTTGCGATTCGTGGATTTGGCAACTTTCCAATTTCCGTAGCCAGCACCGTGGCATGCTCCGATTGAATCTCCTTAAGCGCCTCTAATGACTTGTCGACATTATTCTTCTCCCACGCTCCAACAAATGCATTCAAGATAATAATAAAAAACACAGCATACAATAATACATAAATGGAAATAAATTCAGCACAAAACAACACAAAACAACATAAAATACAACAAATTCAGCTCAAACATCACAAATTCAGCACAAAAATTCAGCCAGAATTGAATCATCACGATATTCAGCAAATTCAGCAAAAAATCACGAACCGAACCTAGAATCATGGGCATAATTATGGGTTCAGACATGTGGAGAGGCGCGGGGAGTTTCGACATACATGAGGAGAGGAGAGATGCATGTCTTCGACATACTGAGGAGAGGAGAGGCGCGGGGAGTTTCTTCATCATTTTGAAGGAAGACAGTTTGACTATTTTTAACAGTTAACGAGGGTAAATTCATCATTTGGTCATCTATTTCGGATTCCTTACCTTATAGGCTTAGAAATTCTTTGGTTTTCATTCGGAATATCTAAGTCTACCCCACTCATAATGTCTAAGACAAATTTTACCAATTCCGCAAAAATAACAACTTCTTACAGATTCCGTAAGTAGGATTTTTTCTCCTTTCCGCGAAAAGAACATGTCATAAAAGTATATGTAACTTTTTTTTTTTAGTTTGAATTTTAAAAAAAAAAATATATAATTTAGATAGAGATATAGTTATTAACCTTAATAATTAATAATAAAGATCAATAGTGTGAATTATGTATAATTTCCCGAATAGTCTGGTGCTTTAAACTTTAAAGTAATATAATATTTTCGACTACATTAAGAAGCCATTTGATTTTACATTTTATATAGCTATAAATATGTTATTAAGATATCTAGAATATAAAGACGTAAGTGTAGGAAAATGGAAAGAGAGACTATGTAAATTAGATAAGTCATAGGTAAACAATAGAAGTGGGGAAAATTGTATGAACAAGTCACATCTTAAAAAAATTATATATATATATATATATATATATTATAAAAAATAAAGAAAGTTATTTTCATTTTAGGAAGAGAAAAATTGTGATCACTACCCATCTTACTCCTATATCAAATATAAATGAAGAAATACACAATAGTATATATATATAATCAACCAACAAAAAGAGGAAGATAATAAAAAAAAAATATATTTTTTATAATTAAAATTGTACAACATAACAAATTTAGAAAATAATTGTCTCTTTATATTTTCATTTTTTACATGAATACCTTATATATGAGTGAAATGTGCCTGATACATACCTTATATATACTACCTGTTTTAAATTTTAAGATATTAACTGAAAGAATATTCAGTCATAGAGAGATTTATTTCTTATTTAGTTGATATACAATTATATTTAAGTGACATTTAATGTGTACATAGTAATTAGAAATCAATAATATTTAATTAAACCTAGAAAAATTATATATTTGTATTTATCCCTTTAATTTCTTATTTTCTTTCCTAAATATTTATCATAACTTTTTTTCGATTTTTTGACATAAAGGAAATATCATCGATTTTTTTAACAAATATGAAAGTATTCTTATCCGCGAATGAGGTTTTCGAGTATAAATTGATTTTTTTCACCACACGCGAATTGGGCATTTAAACGTCACTCACGAATGGAATTCGCATGTGTATGGGTCTGCAACCTGAAAAGGAAAATTGATTGGTATGTCTGTTTTCGCTGAAAGAGACCATATCTATTTATTTGAGTCAATTTCTTTCTTTCTCAATTAATTGAAGAAAGAGACATTTGAAAAAGACATCGTTGTTTTACATCTATGTTTTAACATTATGAAGAGACATGAAAAAAAAAACACATCTCTTTTTACGTAACACACTCCACGGACATACCCGTGAATGCAATTTACGAGTGATATTTTGTATGTTCATCCGTGAATGTTATTCGCAGGTTATACTTTTGTATTTTTTTAAAAACGAAAGATATTTCCGTAAATATTTTATTTTTAGAATAGAGATAGGTAAAAAAATCCTTTATTTCGTGCGCCTCTTAAATAATATTTTGACATCGTCCCTACCTGCACCAAATATGTAACGCTGTCGGGATAGGCATCATAGCCCGTGATCACGAAGGACAGGTTGTGGGCGGCTTCCAAGGAGCGGACCTCGCTGCCTCGAGTGACATGCTCGAAGCGAAGGCGGTCCTAGCAGGTGTCAAATTAGCAATAGAGAATGGATGTGAATCAGTAATGTTCGAATCAGACTCGGAGGTCGTCATTAACCAAGTAAGAGGGATCGCCAAATTTTGGCAAATAGAGACTATTATTCAAAATAGTCTCTATTTGGCGGCTTCCATTGGTGATACGACTTGGTCGAGGGTACCACGAAACGCAAATCGGGCGGTGGATTGGTTAGCGAAACAAGTCAACGTGGGGATGTGTTATTGGGCTTGGGATAACCAACCCCCATCTTTGTTATTGGAAATTTTGCAGATAGATAGTGATTTGTACCGGGATCCTTCCCGAACCCAAACTGTTATTTAATATTATACGGAGTTACTATTGGCCAAAAAAAAATGGTAATACCACGTGGCGTATGTAATACACGACAAACATTGTAGTTACAACTTACAAGTTACAACCCATGATTGTGTTTGTTTTTTCGAAATAAAAAATTCATTGTGTGCTCAATAATTGTACTGGTGATAATACAAACAAAGTATTCAGTTTGGGCTTGGTCAGAGTAACGTGCATCTTTCAGGCTACGTGCCATTCCTCGTCTTCATCTCAACCCAATTACACCAATGGAGATTACCATATCTACATACTGTCGGGCATAGTTATAAGATCCGAACCGGGCCGTTGGATGAAACCGGTCCCATTGTAAACCGGTAGGATGGACGGTCCTGTTATTACAATAGATCGAAATGCATACTGAATTCGGTTTACTACATGAAAATCAAACAGTTTTTCAAGAATCAGTCGGTTCTTCGAAAAATCGTTCGGTTCCAATTTTTCGATTAATCTTCAATTTGTTCAAATTGGTGTTATTAGAACCGGACTAGACCGGCGGTCTGATTGGAAATCGAACCCCTAGTCGGTTTGGTTAAGCTAAAAGGTTGATTTGCATAGCAATAGTATTTGAATCGGTGTGAATTGATCAATTTTGTTAAAATCGATCGGTTTCCGATTCGCTGGAGGAGGAGTTTGAGGTGGGCTAGAGGAGGGAGGGCTGGAGGAGGGGCGGGCGACCTAGGAGGAGGGACGGGGGCGGGAGGAAGAAGAGAGAAGAGACGGGGGCGAGAAGAAGAAGAAGAGAGAATAAATCAGCAGTCCGACTGGACGAACCGGGAATCGACCTTTTTACCGGTTTGAGGGCCGATTCGGTTCTGATAACACTGATTTACACTTATTACTTAAGTGTAACCCTAATTTTAGGTAATAAGTCACGTGAGTCGTAACTAACCGTTCAGACTGTTGAACCGGTGGTTGGACCATATGAATCGGGAACTGACCCCTCATCGGTTTGAGGGCCGGTCCGGCCTGATAACTATAGTGTCAGTTTCTCCCGTCATGTCTCTCCTCCATAATGTCATTTGTCCACAACCCCATCAAGAATCTTCTTATCCAACCATCTCACAAACCCATGACGATGTTCTAGCCTTTAAGCTTGCTGCTTCCTTGAACTGAGCTTCCCCGGAATTAGGGTTTCATGGCGGACGAGGAAGATAGGATCGAGGAGTGCAGCGTCGGGAGGAGTGGGAGCTGCGGTGAGTCGAGGTGGGTGGATGGAAGCGAGGTGGAGCCTGAGGCGTCGGGGGTGGTCGGAGAGACGGAGCCTGGAGAAGGGTTCGGGTTGGTGAGGAGGAGGTTGATTAAGAAACCTAAGAGGGTTGACTCTTTAGATGTTGAAGCCATGGAGATCGCCGGAGCTCATGGACATGGACACTCGAAGGTGAATTGATTGTACCGTTTCTTTGATTCAGAGAAGACGATTATCATATTTGTTAGAAATTACACTGACTGCGATTCCGGATAGGTTGATTTGTCCATGGGTATTTCACGTTTGTCTAGCATGTAATATTTTACCCCCAAAAATGTTAGATTCATATAAAGATTGATGCTATTTTTATTAAAAATGTTATTGCAAAATAAAATATCTTACTATACTCTTTTACCTACAAACCAGGATCCTCCTCTATGGCAAACCCTCTCGGTTGCATTCCAGACCCTCGGTGTGGTCTATGGCGACATGGGCACGAGCCCTTTATACGTATTTAGCGATGTTTTTAGTCGAGTTCCGATCAAATCTGAAGTTGATATCTTGGGAGCCTTATCACTGGTCATGTACACAATTGCACTCATCCCTCTAGCAAAATATGTCTTTGTTGTCCTCAAAGCAAATGACAATGGAGAAGGTTAAAAAAGAAGAAGAGAGAATAAACCAGCAGTCCGACTGGACGAACCGGGAATCGACCTTTTTACCGGTTCGAGGGCCGGTCCGGTTCTGATAACACTGATTTACACTTATTACTTAAGTGTAACCCTAATTTTAGGTAATAAGTCACGTGAGTCGTAAACTAACCGTTCGGACTGTTGAACCGGCGGTTGGACCATATGAATCGGGAACTGACCCCTCATCGGTTTGAGGGCCGGTCCGGCCTGATAACTATAGTGTCAGTTTCTCCCGTCATGTCTCTCCTCCATAATGTCATTTGTCCACAACCCCATCAAGAATCTTCTTATCCAACCATCTCACAAACCCATGACGATGTTCTAGCCTTTAAGCTTGCTGCTTCCTGAACTGAGCTTCCCCGGAATTAGGGTTTCATGGCGGACGAGGAAGATAGGATCGAGGAGTGCAGCGTCGGGAGGAGTGGGAGCTGCGGTGAGTCGAGGTGGGTGGATGGAAGCGAGGTGGAGCCTGAGGCGTCGGGGGTGGTCGGAGAGACGGAGCCTGGAGAAGGGTTCGGGTTGGTGAGGAGGAGGTTGATTAAGAAACCTAAGAGGGTTGACTCTTTAGATGTTGAAGCCATGGAGATCGCCGGAGCTCATGGACATGGACACTCGAAGGTGAATTGATTGTACCGTTTCTTTGATTCAGAGAAGACGATTATCATATTTGTTAGAAATTACACTGACTGCGATTCCGGATAGGTTGATTTGTCCATGGGTATTTCACGTTTGTCTAGCATGTAATATTTTACCCCCAAAAATGTTAGATTCATATAAAGATTGATGCTATTTTTATTAAAAATGTTATTGCAAAATAAAATATCTTACTATACTCTTTTACCTACAAACCAGGATCCTCCTCTATGGCAAACCCTCTCGGTTGCATTCCAGACCCTCGGTGTGGTCTATGGCGACATGGGCACGAGCCCTTTATACGTATTTAGCGATGTTTTTAGTCGAGTTCCGATCAAATCTGAAGTTGATATCTTGGGAGCCTTATCACTGGTCATGTACACAATTGCACTCATCCCTCTAGCAAAATATGTCTTTGTTGTCCTCAAAGCAAATGACAATGGAGAAGGTTAAAAAAGAAGAAGAAAAAAAGATTAAATTGATTATCAAATTCAGTGTTTGACCCTAAAATCTTTAATTCATTACATGTTTAACCCTGGGTTGTTTTGATTTTGTTCATTAGGAGGAACTTTTGCTCTGTATTCCTTAATCTGCAGATACGCAGATATCAATGTGTTGCCCAATCGTCAACAAGCTGATGAACTGATTTCCAGTTTTCGATTGAAATTGCCAACTCCTGAGCTGCATCGAGCTCTGACCATAAAACAATCTCTGGAAACAAGATCTTCGTTGAAGACAACGTTGTTGATTCTTGTTCTGATGGGAACTTCTATGATCATAGGGGATGGCATTCTCACTCCTGCAATATCAGGTTATTTACTTACTGGTTAAATTTTGAGAGTTTATACAATGGGTTAAATACCAAGTAGCTACCTGAACTTTGGACGTTTTGCAACGAGATACCCAAACTTTGAAAATTCAAAACGGGATATCTCAACTTTGAAGAAAGTGCAAATAGCTACCTCCATCCAATTTTTGACGAATTTCTGACGACTTTCCAATGACTTTTTGACGATTTTCCGACGACAGTTCACGGAAAATTGGATGGAGGTAGCTATTTGCACCTTTTTCAAAGTTGAGGTAGCCCATTTTGAATTTTCAAAGTTCGGGTAGCTCGTTGCTAAACGTTCAAAGTTCATGTAGCTACTTGGTATTTAACCCTTGGACAATTTGTTAGCTAAATTTTTTATTTGACTTTAATAAAGCTACGCAATTTACTAGCTTCATCAAAATTACCGTTAAATAGCGACGGAAAATTGCATTTTGTTTGTTATCTTCATTGTTTAGGTATATATTGTTAGTTGAACTTTTAAAAACTTTTTGAGAATGTTGAAAAAATTTACTCTTTGTTAGTTGTACTTTTCAAAAAATTGCAATTTACTAGCACATCTGTAAATTAGATTGAGCTATGAATTTGTAAATTTATGTAAAGTCAACTCAACTAGTAATTCGTTCAACAAAAAAAAGTTAACAAATTATTTAGACCTTCAAACTTTAAATAAAAAAATAACCTATTACAGATTCTTCTTCAATGTAATTCTGTTTATTCTTGCAGTGATGTCTGCTGTCAGTGGTCTACAAGGAGAAATCGTGGGATTTGGTGAAAGTGAGTTTTTTTTTTTTACCAGTTTGCATACTGAATTTTGAGCGAATGGTGAAGTGAACTAATTTATTTGAAAGATAAAAAGCAAAATTTGAATAAATTTCCAAACATTCTACTTTAATCTTCCATATTTCTCGATAAATTTGACAGATTTTGTTGAAAATTATAGAGAGATATCTTATTTTAAAACTCAAAAAATAATAACAATGAAAATATAATATAGGTTCAAGAATGATATTATATTTTTCATTTGAATCTCTCAAATTTAACAGAATATGCAGCTTCTTTCTTTTTTTTCCCCACTTATTTCCCTATCCAATATCTTGAACTGATGTTGAAAATGTATCAAAAACTTATTTTTTCAGATGCTGTAGTTCTTGTATCGATCATAATTCTTCTGGGACTCTTCAGCATTCAACAATTCGGAACTGGAAAAGTCGGTTTTTTATTTTCTCCAGTTCTTGCTGTGTGGTTCTTCTGTCTTGGATCAATGGGACTCTACAATCTGCTGAAGCATGATGTTACTGTCTTAAGGGCAGTAAATCCTGCTTACATATATTACTTCTTTCAAAGGAACAGCTCCAGTGCTTGGTCTTCTCTTGGGGGTTGTGTTCTTTGCATCACAGGTTCGGAATTACCGCGATTTTACGATCTTCCCACGTAAAAAAAATCATAAATTTTGTTTCAGAATCATGGTAATTAAGATGGGTAATAACTTGGTTTGGTAAATTTTTGCAGGGGCTGAGGCAATGTTTGCAGATCTTGGACATTTTTCGGTACGATCGATACAGGTACAAACTTATTTGTTGCATTTACTTAAAGGGAAAACTACCAAACTTTAAAGGGAAAATTACCAAACTGCTATCCAAACTTGTGGGTGATTAGTAAGTAAGTACCTAAACTTGTTTTGGTAGCAACTAAGTAGCCGAACTTATGAAAATTAGCAAATATGTACCTACCGTTAATTTCCGTTAAGAATAAACAGAAAATATCACGTGAGGAGCAAACAAGTACTTGAATTTACACGAATGGGTAAGTAGATATTTGAACCGGTTCGGTCAAACCACTTGTTTTTTAAAAAAAAAAATTGGTTTATATACCAAACACATGCATGACTTAATTTTAGACGTTCTCCGAGTGTTTCTTGATGCACCGAGAATGTCTGGAGTTGAGCCATGCATACGTTTGAACCAGTTTATGCCAATTTTTCTCTTTCACCCCTAAAATAGATTGAGCTCTAATAATATTATGTAATGTATGTATTTACAAGTAATATGAATAATTTTATTATTACTATTTTTTTTCAGATTGCGTTTAGTTTCGTGGTATTTCCTTGTCTCCTTTTGGCTTACCTTGGCCAAGCTGCATATCTAATGCATTACCCGGAATCTGCTCGAAGAATATTCTATGATTCTGTCCCAGGTAATGTTCGTATGCCCGGTTTTAGACAAATTTTGTGTTTTTTCTTTTCTTTCTACTTAACTTAAGTTACATAATATATTTCAAAATTGTAAAAATAACGAAAATTGTCACATTTTTTAATTATATATATATATATTGTTAGATATTTTAGTGTAATTAGATTGACTAGTAGTAATTGACCAATATGATCATAATATTTTATCAAATAAGTCAGGAGGGTGCGGAGTGCACACTTGTTTGAGTTTATTATGATTCATGGTATCGGAACCTCATCGGTTGTTAGGGGTGAAAACCCTAAGTAATGGGGGCTCCAAGGCCCCCTTGACGGGGTCTGGGGCAGCGCTCCTGTGCGGGGTCCAAGAGGCAGAGCCCCTGGCTGGGGTCGAGCTGACCCCAAAAATTCCGGTTTAGGACACTTGCTTTCTTTGACGTCAAGTTTGGTCTGAATAGGTGCAAGTGACTTTGGCGCCAAGTTTGATCCGAAGAGGTGCAGTAACTTTGGCGCTAAGTTTCGTCCAAAAGGGGCGAGAGAGACTATACATTGGTCAATTGTCTGGTTCATATGATCACACAACAAACAAACATTCGTGCTCAAGTTCTTGTTCAGATTCTGATTTTATCCGATTGAAATTTTGGGTGAACTACCAAATAGTTTTAATCTGAAAGTGTCGTTACGA
Organism: Chamaenerion angustifolium; assembly: GCA_946814005.1. Taxonomy (NCBI): domain Eukaryota; kingdom Viridiplantae; phylum Streptophyta; class Magnoliopsida; order Myrtales; family Onagraceae; genus Chamaenerion; species Chamaenerion angustifolium. Next base: position 25,787,229 of record OX328277.1, on the reverse strand, counting down.
CTTTAGATCAATTCAAGAAATTCTCTCGAAATTCTACCCCCCACACATATATATATATCTCAATCAACCAGAAAGCTCCCTTAATGACCCACATTAGTTAGTCTCCATGGCCGAGTTAGTTTTGATCAATAGTCAAAGACGAACCCCCTTGATTGAAAGAAATATATATATATATATAGAATTAAGTAAAATTTTCAAAATGCATTCAAATATTATGATTCAAAATGATAATTTTCTCTTAAATTCCACATTCAACTATCTACGAGTTGAAAAACTCATACCACACAATAGAAAAACTTAAAATCTTTCCAAAAAATAATACTTTTAACGACAATTTGTATTTGTGCAGATTCTCTGTTCTGGCCTGTTTTTGCGATTGCCACTGTTTCTGCCATGATCGCGAGTCAGGCGATGATCTCTGCAACTTTTTCCTGCGTGAAGCAGTCGATGTCTCTGGGCTGTTTTCCGAGGGTGAAGATTATTCATACTTCGACAAGCCAGATGGGGCAAATATACATTCCGGTCATCAACTGGTTCTTGATGATCATGTGTATCGTCGTCGTATTCATATTCAGAAAAACAACAGACATCGCAAATGCATACGGTAAACTCGAAAAAAACTCAAGCAAATCGTGCGTAACTGTGTGTTATCGTGCGTATCAATACGTTTATCGTGTGACGCTTACCAAACACGAACACGCACAATAAACTTATCGTGTCATGTTCCTCAGCACAAACATGACACACTTTTTTGTGCGTGTTCATGTCGTGTTGTTTTAAATTAGTCAATTATATCTTCACGTGCAAAAATTATAAAAAAAATATCAAAATAACAAATTGTTCGTAGTAAAGATTAATTGGATTTCACGAGTTTTAATGTAGAGTTGACAATCTTGAAAAATTAAATATCTAAATAGTATTTTAAAAGTCATTAAACTAGTCTTTTTTAGAAAAGTATTCAAAATAACAGACTTCTAAGTCCAACTTGAAAGTTTACTAAAAAAAAGTCAAATTTTATAGTGTTATTGGTCTTGTGCCGTGTTCTAATTCCCAGAGACGAAGCCAAAAAACTTGTTCGCAAATATTAGAGTAAAAGTAAACAGTTGAACTAAAAAAAAATTAGCGGGGGTAAATGTATAATTTAAAAGAGCTAAATTGAAAATTATTGCATTTTTTGAGTTAAAATTACACCAAGTTAAAAGTTGAGGGGGGACATTGCCCCCGTAGTCCCTTCTTGCTTTCGTCCGTGCTGATACCTAAACCCAAACTGTAATACTGTTTACGTTATCGTGTTATCGTTCTGTTATATGATTTCACGAACACAATTCTTTCGGTGTTGCGTAAGAAATTGAATTGCTGTCTCATGGATTTTGAGATTAAAATAGTGATTTGCTCCTTCATTTTGCAAGAAACATAACAATGCTCCTGAACTTTCTTTTTCATGTATCTTGGTCCTTGATTTTAGGCATCGCGGAAGTGGGTGTTATGATCGTAAGCACGTCGCTAGTGACGCTGGTCATGCTCTTGATTTGGCAAACCAACTTGCTCCTCGCGCTATGCTTCCCGCTCGTATTCGGAACCATCGAATTCGTATACCTCTGCGCAGTCCTGTCGAAGATCAGAGAAGGCGGGTGGATCCCACTCGCATTCGCCACGTGTTTCCTCTGCGTAATGTACACGTGGAACTACGGCACAGTCCTCAAGTACAAAAACGAGGTCCGACAAACCATCTCCTCAGACACAATCCTCGAACTGGGTCCCACCTTAGGAACCACGCGGGTCCCAGGATTCGGTCTACTCTACAACGAGTTAGTCAACGGCGTCCCCTCCATTTTCGGACAGTTCCTACTTAACCTTCCGGCGATCCACTCGACGATCGTGTTCGTATGCATCAAATACGTCCCCGTTCCGATCGTCCCTCAAGAGGAGCGCTTCCTTTTTCGCCGGGTATGCCCGAAAGACTACCATCTTTTCCGATGCATCGCTCGGTACGGCTACAAGGACGTACGGAAAGAAGACCACCGCTTGTTCGAGCGTCTTCTGGCGGAGAGTCTCGAGAAGTTTCTTCGGAAGGAATCAGACGAGTACGCTCTCGAAGATAGCGCTGAAACGGCGGAGGTATTGAGACCGCGGAATGAACGTTTTGCGATTGAGGATGGTTGCGATGAGCTTAGAGTTCCGTTGATGGAATCTGAGGTGGTGGAAGAATCGCGTGCGCCGCGGTGGTCGGCGGCGGCGGGGGATGAGTTTGAGAGGGCGTCTCTGCGAGAGGCGATGGAAAAGGGTTTTACGTATCTGTTAGGGGATGGCGACGTGAGGGCGAGGAAGGAGTCGTGGTTCTTCAAGAAATTGGTGATCAATTACTTCTACTCGTTTTTGAGAAGGAATTGCAGAGGCGGAGCTGCGAATATGAGGGTTCCTCATATGGATATTATTGAGGTAGGGATCACCTACATGGTCTGATCTGATGGGAGAGAGAAGGAGCACGACAGTAAAACCTTGATTGTATCGAAAATTAGATGGAATATTTGTTTAAATATTGTAATTAAGTCCTCTTAAACTTTTATTAATATAGAATTGAGTATTATCTCGATCTGACTCGATTGGAAACTAGGGGTAATAAAAAAAGACTCGTTAGACTGAATTACCGACAAGACCGGTCTGATTAGGACCGAAATCGAGCGGACGAGTTTTTTTTTTCAAGATCGGTCTCGGGCTCAGACTTTTTTTTCAAAAGTCTGACTAGGACCGGACCGACCTTGAAGAAAACTCTAGAAATTCATGGCATAATCCTTGAAACACTAGTAATTCATGATCTTGAAACATTCAACAACCATTGGATCGGTTTCATAAGGGAAGTGCGGCGGAAGACTGGTTCAAGACCAAAACTTCGGTATTTTTTTTGCCTAATTCAACAGAAATTTTTTTTACAACAAATTTAGGTCCAAGACCGAGATCGGTCCGAGTCAAACAAGACCGACTCGGGCGAGTTTTTTTGGCCAAAGTCGGTCTCGGTCCTCCAACTGTCAAGACCGAAATTTTGATATCAGTTCTGCCTCCAAGACAGGTCCGACCCACAAATGATCAACCCTATTGGAAACCGATCAAATAATGGTAGAAGATGGCTTAAAAGTAATGAATCAGTGTCGAATCTTGATGGTAATATGTTCTCTAATATTTTGGTTAAAATCGAGTTTTATTTTATAAAATTTCATTTTTTATATTTAATAATTAATCAAGTTTATCTATTTCGTCATGTTTTCATTCCAAACTTAATATAATATATTCCGAATTTTTTTTAAAAAAAATAGAATACCGGTAAGAATATCATAATTTGTCATTTCAATATTTTTTTTTTATATTACTAAGTTTTGGTTCAATTAATTTCTAATGAGACCTCCATCTTGATGGGATAGGTGTTGGATCAAGAACTAGATTCTAGACCTAGTCAAATTGAATCTCAGTATAACCCCAAATCGATTGGGCTCAATCAAGCATTAATCGAATCAAAACTCAAATGTAATATATTTTAAAAGTATTTTGTTATTTTCTATAACATTAAAAATATATTATATTAAATTTGAATGAAAAATATGATGAAATAATCAAGGTTAGAGCTTTTAGGAGTCGGCCCAAACTGTCATCCAAAGTATAGAGGCCGTGGTTGGTTGAGTTTCGTTCTCTAAGAGAGCGATAGAAACTAGAAAAGACCGAACATCCCTCTTTAACATGCACACGACCACTTGAAGGTTTTGTCTGTCATATTGACGATATATATAATATTATATACTTACATTATACCCCACTAACTTTAATATATATAATTATTGTGATGATATAATAAATGCAAGGATTATATATTTTGCACCATAATTAAATTTTGTACAACATAATTATCCAAAAAAAATATTTTTAACATTTGTATTTATAATAGTGTGTAGTTTAATGATTGTATTTTTCTTACTAATTCAAACCTAATTGAACGAAGTCCTTGTATTTTTTCTTTTGTCTTATTTTACATATCCATGTTTGAAATATGATTTCGAACTCAGATCTGCATATTTGGGTTATAACTGAACCCATATATGTAAATTGGGGTTCAGTTCAAACCAAAATTTGCAAATTTGAGTTTAAAATTAGATTTTGGATTAAATTCGAGAAAAAAGACCGGAAGATTAAAGAGAAAAATATTTTAATCACTTTTTTTGAATAATTTTTTGATAACCATTTAATTACCTTGTAACATATAAATAAATGTTCAATGTAAATTTTAAATGTTCAGTCATATTTGATATAAATTTTAACTCATTTTTTCTCATTGTAAAACGTTTAAAATGTCATTTATTTTATTTAGTCTTCTTCTCACGCAAAGAAAGAAAGGGACGTTTCCCTAATATTTGATTTTCCAAACTAACTATTATTAATTAATTATTAAATATAAATAAGAATCTCCCCACTTAACTTTTTTCTATTTTCTTCCCCACATTTATGGATAACGAAGCTATTTAATTATAATAATTAAATCCCGGCCATTTGTTAGATAAAGTTTACGCGTAGATTTTAAATATCATTTAATTAATGATGAGTCAATAATCATCCTTTTAATATATAAAAAGTATTATGATTTTAATTTTTTTTAGAAATATATATATTTGTTATATAACTTGATTATTAAATGAGAAAAATGAAGAAAAAAAAGTTTATTATAATTTATAAGTGATGCTGATAAGCTATCTAAACTCTTTCAATCAAATCAAAATCAATAATAATAACAAAAAAAGTAACCTTTTCATCATACAATAAAGTTGAATGATTTATATAAGATAAATAATTATTAAAATTTAGTGAAAAATTGCATTCTTTTTAAATTTTATAATTATTTTCTTCAATTATTTTTATTATTATAATTACTAATATTACTTTCCTCATGAAAAAAGCAAACACTTCCTTTTCTCCTCAAAAGATGCTAAACTACCTACCTCAATCAAGAAAGGGATGAATAGAAATATACTAATTAAATTTTGGACCACTATTTTATTAATTTGTTTGTCTAACACAAAACAGTATATGACTATTATTACGGTGCATTGTGGTCTGCATGTTTCGGATTGGTGTAAAGTTAGTTGTGCTATTATTATTTTATTGATTAAAAGAAATACAATTGAAAAATAGTTTACACAAAATTGTTTTGTTTTATTTAAACTGTTTTAAATAGTTTAATATGTTTAAAAATATGATAAACATATATTTCCTTAATTTTCCGTAAAATTTCTCTCATAAATACTTTCCAAAATTGACATAATATTTTTTTTTAACATTTATAACTAAATCATAATAATTAGGCTTGTTCATTTAAGCGGGTCGACTGAACTTATCTGGGTCTGGTCTGGTTTTAACCGATTCGACTGAATTAGTCACAAAATCATACCAGTTTTTTAGGTTTCAAGTATAACAGTTCAAAATAGTAGTTTCAATTCAGCTCGAATCGACTCATGATACTGTTTATACTTAATTTAAATCAAATCGCTTTAAACTTATATAATTTTACAATTGGTTTGAAGCAAAATAAATCAAACCGGTATGAAATTAAACCAAACTTAGAGAAGTATTGGACTCTCGTATGTTGATGTTGAACAGAATTTAAGTTGGTTGTGAAACAGATTTTCAGTCGGTTCAGTGTGCTTTCAGTCGGTTCAGTGTGTTGAACATAAATTTTTTATCGTTTAGTTTCGGTTTGAACTAGATTATTTCCTAATCAAAATTGTTATTAAAAAAATTAAACCAGTTCTGAATCAGTTCGAACTAGACCATTTTTTTTACTTAAAACATAAAAAAATACTGTTTTTTTATAAAATCAGACCAATTCAGTTTTGAACCGGTTCATGAACAAATCTAATAATAAATTATACAAATATTATAATTAATTCCTGAAACATGGTTTGAATCGAGATTTCAGCTACAAATTTTTTAATTAGATCTCAATTAATTTTTTTTTTAATTAGAAATCTCAATTAAAATTTTAATCGTTTGAACCCAGTCGGAAATCTCAAATGAATTTCAATTAATTTAGTACTCATATGTAATATTATTATGATTTAATTGTTATATTTAATAAAATTTCGTAATACAAAACACATGAATATTCTAGAGCTATTACTTTTTTTCTTTGCCAAATGTCTAAATGTCTTCTTGACCAACGTGACAAAATTAATTTGTCCACACATGATCGACTTTTCAAACGTGAAACATAGCAGATTATGATGTAATAATTAATATATGTTTGGAACATAGCAGTGCCTTTTTTATGGAGGCACTATTAAAATAAAATTTAGAAAAGCTAAATAAATAACATAAATATTTTTTTTAAGAATAATAAATATAAGATTGTAAAGAGTCTAATAACAAGATATATTTTTTTAATTAATATTGCAAAGTTTAAAAAACAATTACTCTATTTTTCTTTACATATTTCTATCACTATATGTGTATACATTGTGATGATATGCAATATGGGATTAAAATTGCGTAGAATATTTGAAATACTTAAGGATCATATTAGTTTACCCTTAAAATGTTTTTTTTTTAAAATTTAAATTTAAGTTTTTTTTTTGAAATAAACGTTAAAAAAAACGAGTATATCACTTAAAATGAAAAATTGTATATAAAATATTTTATAGTGAGAAGGTAAGTCAGAAAGAATTAGTGTAAACATGAGTGGCTAATTAAAGTCTTAATTTAATTTAACAAAAAATTAGGTAAAACTCTCTTTCACACAGAATTAGGTTTCTTTACTTTATTTAGTAAAAAGATAGCAAAACTGTTAGTGAGAAAAGATTATTGACAGAAAAAAATTCCATAATAAATCCATAATTTTACTATAAATGTGTTTTAGTTTAAAAATCGATGATAATTTTGTTTATATATATTATAAATAAAAAATGAAAGAGTGGATTATATATATATTTTTTTAATTTCTCAACTCTCATTTCATCCGAGTCAACTCAGCTTCACTCGACAAGAATTCTTCGTCTTCATTAACTAGTAACTATTTTATAGCAGAAAAAAATGCCAGGTCTGTGGACTCTAACTCAAATCTTCTACGTCATTCATTCTTCGTTAGTCCCCGCGAAATCTCCATTGCAGCACGTCGTCATCTACCTCTCGCTCTCTCTTACAGCTTAAAGTCTTAAACTATAAGAAACCGCCACCTTCTTTTTTCACGCATCCAAGCCAGTCTAATAAATTAATTTCGTCTTGAATTCTCTAAACGGTTGTTGAACTACTACCCAATTCCCCTCCATTTCTTCTGCATTTGCTTCTGCGGCAGAGGGTGCTCAGTTTATTGAGTTTCGGCATCTGGGTCGGCTAAAGATGGATTTTTTGAGCACTTGAGTTCGTCTGCCATGGATCTCGAATTTGGGGTCTCTCGAACCCGCTCGAAGGTTCAAATTTTGAATTATAAGCTTCATTATCGTTGGTTTGAATTTCACAGGTCTGATTGATTTCCTTGCAATTGCAGCAGCAGGAGTCGTGGAAGACGGTGCTGACACTAGCTTACCAGAGTCTCGGTGTCGTGTACGGAGACCTGAGCATCTCGCCGCTGTACGTCTACAAGAGCACCTTTGCGGAGGATATCCACCACTCGGAGACGAACGAAGAGATCTTTGGCGTCCTCTCCTTCGTGTTCTGGACACTCACTCTCATCCCTCTCCTCAAGTACGTCTTCATTGTCCTGAGAGCCGACGACAATCGCGAAGGTGGAACCTTCGCGCTTTACTCTCTGCTGTGCCGCCACGCTCGACTCAATTCGCTGCCGAACAGCCAGGCCGCGGACGAGGAGCCGTCGGCGTACAAGGATGGCGTTGAGTGTCCCACTGGGTTTAGGCCGAGGCTCAAGTATAGTCTTGAGAAGTATATGGTTTTGCAGAAAATGCTACTGATTTTGGCCTTGATTGGCACTTGCATGGTGATCGGCGATGGCGTTCTCACCCCTGCCATTTCAGGTCCTCTTTATCTCTCAATTCCAAAATTGTTGTTCTAATTTATCCCAAGTATTATTTTTGAATCCAAATTTGGAAGTTTAGGAGATCAATTCAGGCAAGTTAGCTGCAATTCTTATTTTAGGGCAAAAAATGCAAAGAACTGTTTGTAATTTTCATTCTGCCTTCATGTTTTCTTGGAAATTCCCCTCTTTTGTCGTATAGAACCGATGCTGACTATTCTTACTCTTTGATGATACCTTCCTTATGAATCTGGCTAACTATTTCTTGTTAAAAAACAAAAAAAAAACTTTGACTTACTGCTGATGGTGAGATCTTTAGGGTTTGGAATGGAATCTCTGTGTTGATTGATGCTAACTGCAGCATTGTTCCTTTGTGGTGCAGTGTTTTCTGCAGTGTCTGGACTCGAACTTTCCATGGCCAAAGAGCATCATAAATGTATGTAAACCAACCTTGATTTTATCTTCCATAAATGCTTTTGGTTGGTCATGAACTTGATATGCTTTCTTTCATAATCTAATTACAAACCTTATTGTCGATTTGGTGCATTATTTTATATTTTTGTCAAGAATTCGAAAAATCGGAGCTTTTCTTGTTGTGTGTTTGTTTGGTGGAGCCCGCCCATCTATGAATTCTCAATTGAGGCTGCAAATTGCAATGACCTATCTCTGTTAGCATACTCGAATTTCTTGATTGATAAATGATAGTGAAAACTACCAAATTGGTACCCAAACTTGTGGCTGATTAGCAAGTATGTACATAATGTTTTGTTTTTTTAGCAAATAGGTTGTTGAACTTTCTTAAATAAGTAAATAGGGACTTGCCGTCAATTTCCGTTAAAGAATAAAGAAAAATATCACGCGATGAGCAAACAGTTACCTGAAGTCGGGTCCTATTCGATCAAACCACTTTATTTTTTTTATAAAAAAATAGGGTTTATATACCAAACACATGCATGACTCAACTCCAGACGTTCTGGGAGCATCAAGGAACACTCCGAGAACGTCTGGAGTTGAGCCATGCATGTGTTTGGTATATAAACTCTATTTTAAAAAAAAAATAAAGTATTTCGAAGGACCGGTTTTGAACCGGTTCTGAACCTACTTGCTCATTTGTATAAGTTCAAGTACATGTTTGCTCCTCACTTGATATTTTCTGTTTATTCTTAACGGTAGGTACCTATTTGCTAATTTTCATAAGATCGGCTACTTAGTTGCTACAAAAAAAAAGTTTAGTACTTACTTGTTAATCACTCACAAGTTCAGGTACCAGTTTGGTAGTTATCCCTAAATGATATTGTCGGCTTGAATTTCTTATGATAATGCAAATTCTTTCTAAAAATACATGAATTAGTTCAATCTAATTGCTCTTTTACTCTACAACATATTCAAAAATCTATATTGCAGATGTAGAAGTTCCAGTGGCATGCATTGTTCTGATCGCGCTATTTGCTCTACAGCATTACGGGACTCACAGGGTCGGGTTTTTATTTGCACCAGTGGTTATTGTTTGGCTGCTATGTATCAGTTCCATTGGAGTGTATAACATACTGCGATGGAACCGTGAAATATACCGAGCTCTGTCTCCTCTTTACATGTTCAAGTTTCTGAAGAAAACACAACGAGAAGGTTGGATGTCGTTAGGCGGGATTTTACTCTGCATAACTGGTAAATATTAGTAGTAAAATGTTGGCTTTCTTCTGTAAAACTCTATTCTCAGTTTTCGTATATCTATATTTTTATAACAATCAGGTTCCGAGGCTATGTTTGCGGATCTTGGCCATTTCTCTCAACTTTCAATCAAGGTACTTTCACATTTCAAGTAAGAAATGAATTACAATTGTGTATGCCTTATGAAAAAGGAGAGTTTTGATGATTATAGAATTTGGGTGTTAGCTAGGGGTGTCAAAACAAGTCAGGGGTCGTGTCAGGTTCCTCTGACCCAAACACGACCCGTGTAATAGTATGGTTAAGTTTTTGAAACTCAAACTTGACCCGTGGGTTGGTAGGTCAGCCCGCGGGTCAGAATGACCCGTTAGGAATAGTAAGGGTTGAGTCAGATTGATTCATTCGACTTACATGACTCGCGGGTCAGTCTGACCCGTTCGACCTACCATATCAATAAAAACCTGAAATTAGGGGTGTCAAAAATTGACCCTACCCGTAGATGATCCGCCCACGTGTCGTGTTTGGGTCAGACTTTTTGACCCACAACCCATGGATGACCCGTGAAAACACGAATCAGGTTTGGATCAATAGTCTTGATCCATGAGTCAACCCATGACCTGTCCTGAATTATATATTATATTAAATATATATAATTATGACTCATGAGTCAGTAGTCTTGAATCATGTGTCAGTTTGTTTCTAATTTTTTATGTACTGGTGGGTCAAACGAGTCAGACTGACCCGCGGATCATGGAGGTCGAACGGGTCAGCCTGATCCAAGCCTTACTATTCCTGACGGGTCATTCTCATCTACGGGTTGACCATTCAACCCGCGGGTCAGATTTGAGTTTCAAAAACTGACTCATAAGAGTACACGGATCGTGTTTGAGTCGGACGGTCCCTGACACGACCCAAGGCTGAAACGACCCATGTGTCGACCCACGACCCGTTTTGACACCCTGACCAGAAACATATAAATGGGACGGGTCACGTGTTGACCCGTGGGTCAAGGCTTCTGACCCAAATTTGATCCACGTTTTCACACGTCATCCATGGACCGTGTCAAAATGGCCTATGAGTCAAAAAACCTGACCCAAACACGATCCATGGACGGTCACCCACGGGCTGGGTCATATTTTGATCCCCTAAATTGCTGTTTCAAGAAGAACTGGATTTATTTTTTTTAAAAAATGATTAAATCGATGGATTTAACAACAATCATCACTATCTTGCAGATTGCCTTTACATTTCTGGTGTATCCATCTCTAATCCTTGCATATATGGGACAAGCAGCTTACCTATCCAAGCATCACTTCATGAGAAATGATTATAGAGTCGGGTTTTACGTTTCCGTGCCAGGTTAGTTTTCCTCGTACCATGTCTTTCATATAAATTTCTAAACATCTGGTTTTAAATTTGTTTCATTTCATAATGTACTACACACAATGAATTGGAATTAAGTTATATCTTGAACAGAGTCTTTGAGGTGGCCAGTGCTAGTAATCGCAGTACTTGCTGCAGTGGTGGGAAGCCAAGCGATCATAACGGGCACGTTTTCGATCATTAAGCAGTGTGCAGCACTTGACTGCTTTCCGCGGGTCAAGATTGTTCATACATCTTCCAAATTTCACGGACAAATTTATATCCCGGAGATCAACTGGATTCTGATGACCTTGTGCTTGGCGATCACAATCGGGTTTAGAGACACTAGACGCATGGGCAACGCCTCAGGTACATTCACGCTCGTTTTTATTCGAATCTGACAATTCCAGAACAAAATCCGATGAAGCCTTTTCGACTCTTTCATAGTCCAACTAACAAGTTGCAGGACGGTTAACTGTGGATCGTGTCAAGTACGGATTGTGTCAAAATATGCTCAACCAAAACACGATCCGTGATTCATGATGGGTCAATTTTTTAAGATTCAAACACGATCCACGGGTACACGGGTCGATCCGTATGACTCGAGGACCCGTGTCATTTTAATTTGTACAATATGAAATTTGCGGATCAATCCATCGATCCATATGAGTCACTGATTCATGCAACCTGACTCGAGTGAATAGGGCTGACAATTTTTGACACGACACGATCTGCTTTAAAGCGTATATGAGTTTGACTTTAACACATCCCGTGTCCAAACAACTCGTGTCTAAACACTTCTAATCTGTAGATATCTGTATAAACACGATTAACTAATCGTGTCTATTGGTGTTGTGTATACATGTGACACGTTTAAACACATTTAAGTATAAAAATATATTTTAGAATACTCATTTTTAATAATATTGAACTTTGAAGACTTTACTTTATATATATATATTTGTGTTATGAAAACATGTGAAATAACTTGTGAAATTAGTGAATTCTGTACTAATCGTGTCGTGTCTTATGACCCTACATGTTTTCAGTTGTTTTTTTGTTCATGAAAGCTAATTGTGTCCCGTGTGATCTGCTAGTTAATCGTGTCGTGTTCATGTGTGAAGTTTTGAGACACATTTAAAACTTATCTGTTTAGTCACGACACGATTAAACACGCTACGATTGTCACCCCTACATGTGAACGACATGACTCATATGATTCACACGATCTATGCGATCCATGAACTTTTATATAATTTATTATAATATATATTTATTTATATGGGTTCACGAGTTTATAGGTCGATAACTACGACTCAAACCCAACTCCATTTTTTCATACGTGTTGGATGTGTCGTGTTCAAAATTGACTCCCCTATAATGCTAACTAACGATAAATCTCACTTACCCTTATTTATGGCGACAGGTTTGGCAGTTATAACCGTAATGCTAGTCACGACATGCCTGATGTCTCTTGTCATTGTGCTTTGCTGGCACAAGAACATCCTCCTCGCTGTGTCCTTCGTCCTCTTCTTCGGCTCCATTGAGGCCCTCTACTTTTCGGCCTCCCTCATCAAGTTTCTCGAGGGCGCGTGGGTCCCAATCGCGCTCTCGTTCACCTTCCTCATCATCATGTACACATGGCACTATGGAACCTTGAAGCAACATGAGTTCGACCTTCACAACAAGGTTTCCATTAACTGGCTCCTTGGCCTATCCCCATCCTTAGGGGTGGTTCGGGTTCGTGGGATCGGGCTCATCCACACCGAGCTCCTCACAGGGATTCCAGCCATCTTCTCCCACTTCGTCACCAATCTCCCAGCATTCCATCAGGTCAGTCAGGCACGACCAAATTTCAAAACTGTTTAAAAAATAAGTATTTTTACTAGGCTTGTTCACTAAATCGGTTCGACCAAACATGTTTGGTCTGGTTTGAACCGGTTCGGTCGAACTAATTTCAAAATCAGACCATTTTTTTACGCTTCAAGGAAATTAGTTCAAAATAGTAGTTTTAATCCAGTTACTCGTTTTTTTATACTGGTTTATACTTGAGTTTAAATCAAGGGTAAAATACGATATTCCCCCCTAAAGTTTACTCCAATTTTAAGTTTTCCCCTTAAAGTTTAAAATTTTAAATTTTAGTCATAATGTTTGGACCGGATGAAAAATTCTCCCTCTCCGTCCAATTGCCGTTTAGTTCAAACGGAAACCGCATCACATGCTGATCACGTGATTTTTAAACATTTTCAAAGGACAAAATTACCCTCCGACAACCACCGTATGAACTCCAGGTCTTCCATTGGAACCAACGTCTGCAAGCACTCCACACAGCTTCTTCCATTGGTTCTCAGTATGAAAATACCCCCTTATTAGTTGTGTGGTGCTCGCCTCCCATGATTCTAATACTACAGAATCAAATAACATATTAGAAATTGCAACAAAAGTAACATAACTCAAACCTTATAGCTATGGATGAAGATGATTTAGTTATTGAGATTTGCTGCGGCTTCATTGTTCATAATGCGAACACTGGTTTGGTTTGGATGATTTTCTGGGTATATGCAAGATATAAGTTTACCCGATTGATGCCAATGCTGAGAAATTCATATACGAGCAGCTCCGTCAAGCTCGTATGTCCGATCGCTGACAGGTTTGACAATGGGTGACCGATGGGTGAAGATGGGTGACGATTTGACGAAGCAATCGAGGAAAGCAGTGGACGATTTGAGCCGAGGAATCATCAACAAGTTGCTTCACGGTCCGATGCAGCATTTGAGGTGTGACGAGGCCGAAGGGAAGAGTTTGAGTGAGTTGTTCATAGAGTTGTTTGGACGAGGCCCAGATTATAGAGTTGTTCATCTCACCCTTTATTTTTATTATTGAATTGAATCCTCAATACGAAGAGGAATTAGTCAACAAACTGCCCTCGTCTGTCTCTCCTGTTCTTCAAACTGGGTTATGCAGTGGACGATTGGAAGAAGACGGTCAGCAAACTGGGTTCTGCTGGGTTCTGCTGAAGGTGGGTCGACAGTAAGGTTGGAAAGGTGGATTGGAGGACAATTTAGTCAATTCAATCCTTAAAAAATGCATGTGAGACGCACATGATCTCCATTCCATCCAAAATAAACGGTCAGCTGACGGAATGGGGGAATTTTTTATCCGGTCCAAACATTAGGACTAAAATTTAAAATTTAAAACATTAAGGGGGAAACTTAAAATCGGCCTAAACTTTAGGGGGGAAACTCGTATTTTACCCTTAAATCAAACTATTTTAAACCTATATAATTTTAGAAACGATTTGAAATAAAATAAATCAAACCGGTCTAAAATTAAACCAAACCTAGAGATGTATTAGACTTTCGTATGTTGAATGTTGATGTTGGACATGATTTCAATTGGTGGTGGAACAGATTTTCAATCGGTTCAGCGTGTTTTTCAGTCGATTCAGTACTTTTTCAGTCAGTTTCAGTTTGAATCAAATTATTTCCTAATCAAAATTGTTATTTAAAAAAACGGATCATACCAAATTGAACTAGTTCTGAATCAGTTTAAGCAAAACCAGTATTTTTTCACTAAATCAGACCAATTTTTTAGTGATAAAAAATATTGATTTTATTAAAATCAGACCAGTTCAGTTCTGTCGAATCGGTTAATGAACAAACCTAATTTTTTTTATTTAAAATGGGTGAAATTTGCACTAGGTGCTGGTATTCCTCTGTATTAAGTATGTCCCTGTCCCACACGTCCGGCCCACAGAGCGATTCTTGGTGGGTCGGATTGGGTCGAGAGGGTGTCGGATCTACCGGTGCATTGTCCGGTACGGCTACCGCGACTTTCACAAAGACGACACAGATTTCGAGTGTGACCTGATCTGCAGTGTGGCGGAGTTTATCCGGTCGGGGGACAACGCGGAGGTTGACGAGGTGAAACCAGACAGCATGGCGGTTGTTGGGACATGTTCAGCGAACCCTGGTGGTGTACAGATAAGCGATGCCGAACCTGAAGATGCAGATAAGAAGGTGAGGAAGAGGGTTCGGTTTGTGGTGCCGGAGAACCCGATGATGGAGAAGGAAGCGGTGGAGGAATTGAGGGATTTGATGGAGGCGAGGGAGGCGGGGATGGCTTATATTGTAGGGCATTCCTACGTGAGGGCCAAGCAAGGGTCGGGTTTACTCCGGCGGGTTGCGATTGATTTTGTGTATGATTTCTTGAAGAGGAATTGTCGTGCACCGCCGTATGCAGCGAGTGTTCCACACGCGTCGACGATAGAGGTGGGGATGATTTGCCATCTATGAGGGGCTTTTGTTTTGTTTGTGTATGTATATTTTGTAGTATCTATACATATAAAGTAGTATAATATTCAAGTAAACGGCAGAATAAGATAATGAATAATTTTCTATAAATGCACAGTTAAAATACTTTACTACATATTATATTAGGGGTGACAATTTATGACACGATACGATTAAACGACACGATTTGCTTTAAAACGTATATGTGTTTGACCTTAACATATCCCGTGTCTAAACAACTCTTATACGTTTAGACACGATTAATAATCGTGTCTAAACAACTCAGATCTGTGGATATCTGTATAAACACGATAAAATACGATTAACTAATCGTGTCTAATCGTGTCTAATCGTGTCGTGTATACCCGTGACACGAATAAAGACACGGTTAACTAATTGTGTCTAATCGTGTCGTATCTAATCGTGACACGTTCAGAAAAATATATAAAATTAACGTTTTTCGTGTTAATCGTGTCGTGTAACGTGTCGTTTCGTGTTTAATAGTGTAAATTCGTATCAATCAGGTCGTTCTTAATCGTGTCGTATCGTGTTGTGTTAATCGTGTCATGTCGTGTCTATCCGTTATGTTTTTCGATTTTTAATTTCTAAGAAAGTTAATCGTGTCCCGTGTCGTGTCCCGTGTGATCTGCTACTTAATCGTGTCGTGTTCGTGTATGATGTTTTGAGACACGTTTAGAAATTATCCGTTTAGACACGAAACTTGTTAAGACACGACACTATTAATAACACGATACGATTAGACACGACACGATACGATTGACACCCCTATATTATATATATATATGATAATAATTAATTTAGCTTCAATCGAATTTACAATTATGTTAAAATCTAATTTTATTGCAATTCATTTTAGCCTTAATTGAAGGGTCTTAATTTTTATTTTTTTTTGGCCAGCAAATCACCTATATATACTCAAAAATTGTTCATTACATCCAAATCCGATATTAAAATGGTGAGTAACTGTTGAGGTGGCATCGAGACCCAGTTAGTCGGGCATCTCCATTCCCTCGATTGCTTGGCGACCCAATCAGCTGCCCGGTTCGCTTGTCGTTGAACAAAACTCCATTTTATCGAGCTAATCGTATCCGCCACTAACCGAATGTTGTCCAAAATGTTGCTAATTCTCCAGTCCTGATCCTCGATTGTACCCTTTAGCTGGTTGATCAAAATTTCCGAGCCCGAATCGATTATAACCCTCGGCCAGTTCCTGCTCTTGGCGAGGTTGACACCCTGCAAAATTGCCCGAGCCTCCACGTTTAGTGCACTCGAATCGGTGCCCCTCCAGCTGCACCCTCCGATCAGCGCACCAGCATGGTCCCGAGCCACCACTCCAGTCCCACCTTTCCCATCCCGATTCTGCCAAGCACCATCACAGCTTACAGATATTACCCCTAACGGCGGCTTCTTCCATCCAACCCCATCATGCTGATGGTTTCTGCTGCAGGGTGCTTGCTGTCGCAGCATGTATTGCTGCCACGACTCTTAAGCCAAGCGGATGCCCCGATCCAGGATGGCTCGTGGTTCTGGTTGTGTGCCCTGGTTCTTGGCTTCACATCTTCCCTTCCAAGGGATACCATCAGTGTTTTCATTCGTTCCCCATCTTGCCCATTGGTTCGTACCAGGTTATCCAGTTCCATGATCCAGTCCACCCAGGTGGGTGCGTTCTGGTGCTCCCATCTGGCTCCTAGTCCCCCGAACCACACTGATGCTGTCCATTCGCATCTAAGCAATGCGTGGTCTATCGATTCCATTGCACCACAGAATTGGCAATAAGGGTCAGTAGGTATACCTCTTCTGCAGAGTGCCTCAGCAACAGGGAGCGTTCTTGCACAGCTTCTCCATAGGAATTGCTTCACCTTTGGTAAGGCTGCCCCACGCCACACCGCCATCCACGTCTTGGGTTGGATCGTTGTTGAGGAGGACGGTGCTTGCTGTCGGTCTGCATGTTGCTGGTTCATTATCTGCCTATACACCATCTTTGGTTGCGCGTCCCCCTTCTTTGTCGTTGGCCAGATTAACCTGTCATCTGGTCGTCTCCTACTGAGATGGATCATGTCGATCCCTTGCGCCTCTTCATCCGTGATCCATTGGCTTATCCCGTCCAGCTTCCATTTCATCCTTGGCACATCAATGAGGTCAGACACCCTCATGGACGGTTCGATACCGTGACCCCCTGGTCCTGGAGCCTAAAGTCTGCTATACTCGGGATCCACCTATCGCCTTTCACATGGACTGACTCGCCATTGCCAATCTTCCAAACACCTTCTTGGGCGAGTACCTGTCTACCCTCCAGAATACTCGCCCACGCCCACGACGGGCGTTGGCCCTTCCTTGCTTGCATGAAAGTAGTGTTTGGGTAGTATATCCCTTTCATGATTCTTACCCACATACTGGTGGGTTCGTTTTGCATCCTCCAAGCTGTTTTGGTGAGCATGGCTCAGTTGAAAGCTTGGATGTCTCTGAATCCCATGCCCCGTCCTCCTTTGTCCTTGCCATCATTTCCCACTTACGCCAGTGCAGTCTGCGCTCGGTCCCCTCCGACCCCCACCAGAACCGAGCTGTGAGAGCTGCTATCTCGTGGCACCACATCTTTGGCAGCTTGAACAGGGTCATGGCGTATGTTGGGATCGCTGTGACCACTGCTTTGATCAACATCTCACGCCCAGCTGCATTCAGAAAAAGGTTGTTCCAGCTCTGCAATTTACTAATCACTCGCTCTTTTACATACCTTAGGGTCTCTTTCTTTGACCTTCCCCATTGTGTTGGTAGGCCGAGGTACTTTCCTGCATTGGCTACCTCTTTGATTCCCAGGATACTCTCTATCCTCGCCCTTGTCATGGTTGTCGTGGTCTTTCCAAAGTACACACAAGACTTTGCCAGGTTAACACTCTGTCCCGAAGCTGTCCCATACTGTTGCAGCAGCCTTGTGAGTGCCCGTGCGCTTTTGTCGTTTGCCTTAAGGAACACCAAGGAATCGTCTGCAAAGAAGAGATGGTGGATCACGGGGCAGTTTCTGGTGATTCTGATCCCGTCCATCTCTCCCTGCTCGGCTGCCTTCGTGATGTTCCTAGACAAAACATCCGCAACAAGTATAAAAAGGTATGGTGAGATGGGATCACCTTGCCTTATACCTCGTGTCGGGCGGAACCGTCTTGTTTTCTTTCCGTTGACGACCACGCTAAATTGAACCTTCGTCACACACTCACGTATCCATGCTATCCACTTGTTGTCAAATCCGAGCTTTCTCATTGTCGCGAACAGAAAATCCCACTCTATGCGGTCGTAGGCCTTGTTCATATCGAGCTTTAGGGCGCACTCCTCGCGTTTCGCTGCCCCCTTCCTCCTCAAGTAGTGGAAAGCCTCGTGGGCAACAAGGATGTTGTCGTGGATTAGCCTGTCAGCAACAAATGCACTTTGGTGTGGTGTGATAAGTTTTGGTAAAAGGGTCTTAAGTCGGTTAACCAGTATTTTGGAGATTATTTTGTAGCTAAAGTTACAAAGACTGATTGGTCGGAATTGTGTTGTGTGTGTGGGGTTAGGGACTTTCGGGATCATAATAATATCAGTATAAGTAAAGCCAGGGAGAAGGTTACCTGATTCAAAGAAGGCTCGGACCTCACGGATCACGTCAGCTCCGACCACATCCCAATAACGTTGATAGAACAAGTCCGGATAGCCATCAGGTCCTGGCACCTTAGCCCCTCCCAGACTGAATACAGCTTTTCTGATTTCCTCCCCTTCAATCGGTGCTGTTAGCTTTCTGTTATCCCTCACACTGATAAGCCTCAGAGTATTCCTTAGCACTTCCTCGTGCCTTCCCGACCCTTCACTTGCGTATAGCTGCTGGTAGTACTGTCCACAGGCTGTTATGATCTCCTGTTCCGACTCAATCCATCTCCCATCCTCTCTTTGAAGACAGAGGATCTTGTTCTTTCTCCTACGTGCGACCGTCGACTGATGGAAGAATTTGGTGTTGCGGTCGCCTTCGGTTAACCAAGTAATTCTTGACCGTTGTCGCCAGTAGGCCTCTTCTCGCTTCCATAGCTCTGTCAGCTCCATCTTGAGCCGTTGTTCTTCCCGCTTGCTGTACCCGGGATTTCCTCTGTTCTGAACCTGGTCAAATTGCCTTGTGCACTCCCCGATCTTCCTATGGGTGTGGCCAAACTTTTCTCTTCCCCATCTCTTTAGCTCCTCTCTGCACCTAGCCAGTTTATTCTGAAGTCTAGTGTGGCCCTCATGCAGTCTGTGTCTCTACGCCCTGTCTATGGCCTCTTCACATTGCAGTTCTCTGGTCCAAGCCTCTTCAAATCTGAAAGGTCGGATTCCCCTAATGTCTTGGTGGCTAGTTTGGATCAAGATCGGACAGTGATCTGATCCAATGGCCGGTTTATGGATTATGGTCATCTGGGGGAACTCCTCAATCCATTTCTTATTCACCAGAGCTCTATCTAGCCGTTCCCTTACTCTCTCACAACCATCCCGGTTGTTGCTCCACGTAAAGCTTTGCCCCTTAAACCCCGCATCGATTAGACCCGAGTCAGCTATCATGGAGTTGAAAGCGTCCATCATTCTTCCTTGCTTTGGCTGCCCTCCCTCCTTTTCGTGGGTGAATCAGATGTCGTTGAAGTCGCCCACGCACATCCACGACCCTTGTTTGCCCCGGGCCAGATCTCTAATTTGTGTCCATGTCCTTAGCCTCTCCCCCCATCTCGGATTCCCATAAACCCAGGTGATATTCATTACCTGGGTTGGGTTTCCAACTTCAATTCTCGTATTTATTACGTTTGGGTTCTGGTCCCCCACCGTCACTTTGATGTCTCTCTTCCACCACAGGGCTAGACCCCCTGATATCCCATCTGGTTCCTCGTATATCGCCTCCTCGTACCCCAGTTTCCTTCGCATCCTTTCACAGAATTCCCTCTTGTTCTTAGTCTCCATTATGAAGACAATGCCTGACTTGCTCTTCCTACCCAGATCGGCTAGAAAGGGAACTGTCAGATCCGATCTTAAACCCTGACAGTTTCACACAATCATGTTCATTGGGTCCGTGTGGCTGTTTGGGGACACCCACCAGAACCCTTCTTCGTTTTGTCACCTCTCCTTGCTCTGTTATTCTCGACTTTCTTCTTCCCTATCAACTTGTTCCTCTGCTTTTGATCCTCCCTTGTTCCCATTCCTATCAATCCCCTTTCTTGTTCACTGCTTTCATCTTCCAGGTCGAAGGCTATCCTCCTTCGTTTTGGTTCCTCGAGGGTGTCGTCCTATTGCCCCCATGTTTCCTTTTAATCATCAATTGTTTCACCATCGGGCTTAGACCTGTGGGGCTGGCCGTGATTTGGTCCCGTCTTGGGCTGTTCTCCGGTTCCATTGGTAGCTCGACAAAGTATTCTCTGTGAAGGCTAGTCGGGTTCCTTCTTCGCCAAGCTTTCCTTTGTCTATTCGGGCTGACCTCCAGCCACCTCGC
This sequence comes from Chamaenerion angustifolium, assembly GCA_946814005.1. Lineage (NCBI taxonomy): Eukaryota > Viridiplantae > Streptophyta > Magnoliopsida > Myrtales > Onagraceae > Chamaenerion > Chamaenerion angustifolium. The sequence continues at coordinate 25,766,420 of OX328277.1, read as the reverse complement.
CCTTGTGTTTCCCTGTGTTTCTTTACCATTCACATTCCGCCTTATGTACTCGGCTAGTTCAGACTGTGCTGGTATTACTTGCCCCACTGGTATGTGGACCATTCTTTGTTGGTCTATCACCATATTCGTTTCCTGTTGCCTATGTTCGACTTGGACCAGTTCCGTGCATTGTACTATTGGGTTGTTGCTTCTGCTTTGTTGTGCACTTCCCTCTGTTGAGTCATTTGTATCCTCATATCCTTGGCCTGCTTCCTTTTCTGTTCTTGGCTGCAGATTGTCGATTCTGGGTTTCCATATTGAAAGCATGGCTTTGTCCCGTTCTTTTTTTTTGAGCCATAAGTTCACTCCAGTTCTGTGCCTTCTCTTCCATCCCTGCTTTCTTTTCCTGTCCCATACTTCTATGACCCAATTCTCGTTTCTTTGGCCTGTCCACATTTAGCCAAGGTCCGTACATAGGATCCCGGGGGTCCTCTTCTGCCCTGACAAGCTGCCCCTGACAGCTTTTCTCTGTGTGGCCGAGTGTTCCACACCCATAGCAAAACTCAGGTAGTCTCTCATACTTGATCCTTGCCCATGCGTGTTCCCCATTCTGGCGGGCATACCAAAAATCCGCCTTGAGCGATTTCCTGGCATCAATCACTACCTTCATTCTCAAGAAGCTGCAGTCTAGACCTTCAGGTCCCATTGTGTTCTCAATCTGTGCTACCTCTCCTAAGCTGTTACCAATCAACTGAGCATTCTCATCGTTTAGCCTGTCTAATTCAAGTCCATGAACCTGGACCCATATCTGCGTTTTCATGAAGTCAACATCCTCTATCCGCATTGCTCCCGTCCAGTTTTTTAGAGACAGGCATTGTCTCTGTATCGCCCATGGGTAGCTGTCCATGATCTCAGCGTAATCCTGCTTCCTCTCAAACTCAATCAGCAGAACCTGCTGGTTTAGTTCTTTTATGTGTATGCCGGTGTACTTCTTCCACGCATGACTGAGCACATTCTGGACAGCATTCAACCTCGGCTTTTTTTCACTGATAATCATCCCAACACAGCAAAACTTCCCTATCAGTCTAGGAGTTGCGTTCAGATTCATTACTTGTCTATCCGGGCTCGTTCTATCAATGTTATTGCGTTGCTGCCCTTGCCGATGTTCCTCCATGATGCCCTAGCCTGCAATTGAAACAAACACCCTTATCAGATTGGCTTTACCTTGTACTGAAATCGTTAACAGGGATGCTTTGGTTCGGGTCTACGAGCTGGCTAGGTTGCAGCTGGGTTCGGTCTGGTTTGGCGATCGGTTTGGATTTGTGGCGGGCGTATCTGGTGTTCCCTATTGGAGTGTTTCGTTGGTTTAGGTGGGCTAGGTGTTGGTCCTCCACGGCTGGCCGGCACCGTGGAGCTTAATCGGGGTTTGTCCTGGCCAATTAAGTTCTAGGGTTACCTATCGGCTTTGGTTACTGGCGATTTGGGCGATTGTGGGTGGGTGAAGTGCAAGATGCTGCTGATTCGGCCTACTCCAATGGATTCCACGACATTTCCTTGTTGTCATAGGGTCCACTCACGGGGAGGAGGGTGCGCACGGTGGCGGGAAGGCTCCACGGGGGAGAAGGGTCTTTCACCGGGGAAAGAGAACCCAAAACTGTATCTAGATATATGCAATATCTTTAGGTAAATATAGATTGAAATTTAAAATTCATGTATTAAGCTCTTGATATAAAATTAAAAAACACTCAAAACTAAATAAGTAGAGTTTCAAAATATTCAAAGAAATATTTGAAAATTAAATTACAGATACAACTTAATAATATATATATCGTATTATAACATTGAAATACGAAATTTAATTTTTATTTTTCTACTATCATTCTATTATATAAATACAAAAATACTATTTTACCATACGTATTTTTTTTTGGCCCAATTTTTACCATACGTATTTGATTATGTTAAATTATATAATAACTTATAAGCCTCAAGTTGATCTCGTAGTATATACGTAGAACATTCCATTTTCCATAGGGAAGAATATACGGATATAAATAGGGGACAAAGGTAGTAGGTCCCACAGAAGCCTCACCAGTCACTATGCATGACACGTGAATCACGACGCAAGAAACATGTCAATGGCCCCGCTGGGATTGTTAGGGACACGTGTCAATACGGGAGATGAGAGGAGCGGGTGGTCAAGGAAAATGGAGACTTTGGAGATACCCTGACCAGTAAAAAAGACATTTGGTATGATGAGATATTTTTTCTTTATATATATATACTACTTACGTGTACTGACACGTGTATAGGCTACACGAAGTGCTTGACCAGTTGACCGGATAATATTACGTTTTGGAATAAATTAAAGTTTGTTATTGAAATTTAATATGTGGCAGTCTATCGTAATGTTTTTATATTTGATAAATAAAAATTATAGATATTTATAGATATAATGAAAAGAAATGAAGATTTGGTCCGCGCACTATAAGCCGTTTACGTTGTCCTTTTCAAATCATCCTGTCTGCTCCACATAATCTTTGTATTTAGTGTTAAATACTAATAATTTACATGAATTTTATATAATGAATTATCGAATTTTAAAAATTTTAAACGAGCTACCTCAATTTAGACGAATGTGCAAATAGTTACCTTCGTCCAATTTACCATCAATCGTTGACAAAATTTCATCGAAAATTCATCAGAAATTTGACGGAGGTAGTTATTTGCACCTTCGTTTAAGTTGATGTAGTTTTTTTTGAATTTTCAAACTTTAAGTAAATCGTTGCAAAACGTTTAAAGTTCAGGTAACTCATTAGTATTTAACTATTGTATTTAATACTATCCAAAAAATTAAATACATAAATATCGAAATTGATATTAAAATTCGAATATTACAGGGGGTATTTTGGGAAACACACAAGTTACGTTGAAGTGTGTAGCCGAATATATTATTCAATAAAGGGTCCCACCACATAAAGGACGAGGCAAGTGCTTATCCAAATTGCCAGCTTGGAATTAGTGGGGTTGCGGTTAAAAGTCTCGGCGTCGGCGTGCTGTCTGCCGCCTGGATTCACATTGGGCGGTGAAATTTACGAGATATTTAAATATAATAATATATATTATTATTTTATTAATGTACTTTTTTTTTTGGCCAAATAAAATATTTTATTAATGTACTATTTAAAGCTCTATCCACACTGATCTGTATAGATAAGATAAGGTTAAATAGTATATTCCAATTCCATTTCCTTCCTACTAATATTTATCACATAAGATTTTTATATTAATTTGGATTATTTATTAATATTGAATGAATTTAAATTGATTCAAAGTTGAATACAGTGACAAAATACATGATTATCCAGATCGGATTTAAATTTAGTTTACAATGAATATAGATTTAAATAAATAAATATTACTATTTTACAAATAAAATATTATTATTATTATTAATTTTATCTTAATCACTATATAGTTATATGCTTTTATTATTATAAAGTACACAATTAAAAACAATTTTGTAACTAAATGTAGTATTTATTTTATATTTTTTTTTGAATAAAATTCACCACCCAAAACATTTTGATAGTATGGTCTAAATATGGAAATAAAAAATGATTTATATTATATAAGTTGTGGATGTTCACAAATTTAAAAAGTACCCAAAAATCATTAAAAGAAAGTTCAATGAAAAATATTTATTTAAAAAAACTTACAACTCATTTGACCAATAATCTAATAAATTATTAATATACATGACCATGTTTATGGAATGATATTTTAGTTTAAGAACTTTATATTTTATTTATACACTATAAAATGTTTTTTACTTCAACAATATTTTTGGCATAAACTCAAGGCGATTGGATGATTTTGGCAATGCTGTGTTATTTAAAAATAATAATATTACACTTATAAAAAATATAGTATTACCTTTATAAATTTTAATATGTCGAGACAAATAAAATTTTGTATTTATCGTAAACATTATGTAACATATTAAATATGAATTCGTAATAGAATTAGCATAAATTAAATAGATCCTAATCTAGTCCTTTTGGCCGACATTATTCTAGTCATTGATTATTATATATAATAATTAAATAAGAAAACAAAGTGATTTTTTTTTGGCCAAGGAAAACAAAGTGATTAGGAAAGACAAATTAACACTATTAAGGAGGATAATGTAGTTTACTTAATTAAGGCCTACAAATATTATCTTCTAATAATTAATGGTCTACCGTTAGTTGAGAGTTGAGGTTAACCTAATACCATTGGCTCAAACATTGAATTATAATTTTTACAATAATTATTGTGTTTAATACATTTATTTTATATAATAATATGCATTTTTTTAAGAATATATATAATAACAAAGTATTTTTAATATACAATTAGAAACTATCAGATCATAATATCAATACTCATAAGTAGGGGTATCAAAACGAGTTATGAGTCGTGTCAAGGACTCTATGACTCAAACACGACTCGTGTAATAGTATGAGTCAGTTTTTAAAACTCAAACATGACCCGTAAAAAATGGTAAGGGTTGAGTCAGACTGACTCGTTCGAGCTTCATGAGCCGCAGGTCAGTTTGACCCAGCATTTTAATAAAAACAAAAAATAAACTGAAATATATAAATGAGACGGGTCATGAGTTGATTTGTGGGTCAAGACTTCTGATCCAAACCTGACCCATATTTTCACGGATCATCCATGAGTCGTGTCAAAATGACCCATGATTAAAAATCTGACCCAAATCTGAACCGTGTGCGGGTCACCATCGAACTGAGTCGAATTTTGCCATCCCTGCTCATAAGTCATAATACTCGCTTACAATTTCAATAAATTTATTTTTATAATTTATTGGTAATAAATATAATAATAGAAAACAATAGAGGATAATTTCGTCAATTCATAGAGTTGAAACCTGTAACGTGATCTAGAACTGATAACCCGGGTTAATAACTAACTGTGGTGATGAGTCATCAACGACTAGTCTATCTCATTACGACATCTCTCCTCTCTTTTGCCATTTTCGCTTGCTGCGATCTTTTCGTTTTCTCTCTCTCTCTCTCTTTTCCGAGTTAAATCAGACGCGGTTCCGATTCTCCATTTCCCAGCCTCAAACGAATCAAATCAAGTCCCCGGTCGCCATCGCCGTCGCTGGTTTGGCTAACGTCGACGTTCATCACAAGGTAGCAGTGTCTGTTCCTTATTTTGGATCATTCTCTACTCTGGTTTTCTGTTCATGGGAGCAGTTACCTCTAACGTTGAACACTTGTGCGCGGGAGGTTTATACTAGAGTATAGATTCTTGCTGTGTTCTCATCGCTTGATTATTTTGCTGTTTCTGAGACATCTATTAGCTTAGTTACTGTTTAATCAACTTTTGTCACAGGTTTGTATAGGTTTTGTGAGTCTTTGATTTGTTTTTCATCAGTTTCCTGGTGTCGGATTATTTCGATGGTTTTTCTGTGGAGATGCTCAGAATTTGGAAAAGTTAGGTCAGAGTTAATTGGAGGTTTAAGAGACCAACCAAGCACTTTTAAGTTTAAGTCAGTGAAATTCTTTCAAGGCAAACATTGTTTTACTCTTTTAAGAGGTACGGAGCTCTTTGTGAAGGTTTTCGAGTTAAGGTCAGCCCATATTGTAATAGGGATCGCTGATACATGGGTCAAATAAAGTACCCTATATACAGTTGAGAAGATATCTATTCCGGATTTGTTGATGGTAATGCCTTTTAACTTCAAGTGGTCATAGATGTAGAAAATGAATATGCATTTGTGATAACTTGCCAACTTGGAGTTTAGTCAAAATTTTGGAAAGTCCTCTTTCTTCGTGGGAGCAATACCAGAACTACCTGCTATCTTCGTAGATGCATTACTTGCTCTTACAGAGTACAGGCCTATTAAGGGGTTCATGTTTAGCAGAGAGTGGTCTATTATTGTTAGAGATGCATCAGAAAAGTTTATATTGACATCAAATTGCTCTTCCAGAGTGTCGCTTTATTTTCGAAGATATTTTTTATGGTGAAACTCTTGATTAACCTATTCCATTCTGTTAGAACAAATAATAAGAGTTTCAATGTGTTCGAGAGATATCATGCCATGAAGGATACTCAATGTAATTTATTTCTTGTGCGAGCTGGTGATCATTTGATGTTTGGTCGCCTTGCCTCTTGAACATTGCTTTTGAAACTTCTTGAATAGCTGTTTGCTTGGTTTGGATTTTCCCCATCTCCTCCTTACTTGTAGTCATTTTCTTATGGTGCAGATTTTACACCATTCTTCTATTTCCCTAAGACCATTTTGCTGGACCATTTTGAGAACTCTGAGTATATCTGGTAGTGGTAGTGGTGTAAAAGTTTATTAGCAAATTGTATGTCAAATATCTGTTAATTGATCGTGCTTTGAAGGAAATATATTCTGGGCCAGTATTTGGTTTAAGTTATTCTGCAAGTTTCACTAGGGAGCTAGGCCTATCATACATGTCTTTATGGTGTTATTGATGGTTGACTTTGATATTATGGAACTCTAGGTGCATCTGATCGTGGTACTGGTGGAAAAGTTTATTAGCAAATTATATGTCAAATATCTGTTAATTGATCATGCTCTTAGGGAAATATATTATTTGCCAGTATTCAGTTTAAAGTTATTCTACAAGTTTTACTAGGAGCTAGGCCTGTCATGCACGTCTTTATGGTGTTTATTGATGGTTGACTTGACCTTGGGATCTCCAGGTACATCTGATCGTAGTACTGGTGGAAAAGTTTATTAGCAAATTATATGTCAAATCACTGTTAATTAATCACGTTTGTAAGTAAATATTCTTTGCCAATATTCAGTTTCAAGTTCTAAGTTTTACTAGGGAGTGTAGACTGTGCCTTTGGGCATTAATGAATCGTAACTTTGATTTGTTGTAGGTTTTCTTATATCCTGTGACTTTGGGTACTGCTCAAATATATTTCTGTTGACTTATTGTTGAATTCCTACCACAGATGACATCAAGATCGTATACAAACTTCTCCGATTTGTCTTCAGATGATCTTTTGGATATTCCTCCAACCCCAAATGCTATTCCTCGTTTTATTAAGACACCCGGAATCATCTCCAATTTCGATGGCTATAGTAGCAATGATGGTGACTCAGATGCCACTTCACCAGGCTGCCGAGAGAGAAAAATTCTAGTTGCAAATATGCTGCCTTTGAATTCTAAAAGGGATCCACAAACAGGAAAGTGGTGTTTTACACCCGATGAGGATTCCATACTGTTACAGTTAAAGGATGGATTCTCCTCTGATACTGAAATACTCTATGTGGGTTCTCTCAAGGTTGAAATAGATCCAATTGAGCAGGAAGAAGTTGCTCAGAAACTGTTGGAGGATTTCAATTGTGTCCCGACCTTTCTAAGCCACGATGTGCAGAAGAAGTTCTATCTCGGATTCTGCAAACAACAGCTGTGGCCTTTATTCCATTATATGCTGCCGATGTGTCCAGATCATGGGGAGCGCTTTGACCGTTCACATTGGCAGGCATATGTATCTGCTAACAAAGTATTTGCAGATAAGGTCATGGAAGTCATTAGTCCTGAAGATGATTATGTCTGGGTTCATGATTATCATTTAATGATTCTGCCAACATTTCTGAGGAAGCGGTTTAATCGAATCAAGCTTGGATTTTTCCTCCACAGTCCGTTTCCCTCGTCTGAAATATACCGTACTTTGCCCGTCCGCGATGAAGTTTTGAGAGGATTGCTGAATTGTGACCTTATTGGGTTCCATACATTTGATTATGCCCGCCACTTCTTATCCTGCTGCAGCAGAATGCTTGGCCTGGATTATGAATCTAAACGAGGGCATATCGGACTTGATTACTTTGGCCGAACAGTGTACATCAAGATATTACCTGTGGGTGTTCATATGGGTCGACTTGAGTCTGTACTCAATTTTTCTGCTACGTCAGCTAAACTTAAGGAGATTCAAGAATCATTCAAAGGGAAGAAGGTGATTATTGGCGTTGATGACATGGACATCTTTAAAGGTATCAGTCTGAAATTCCTTGCTGTGGAGCAACTCTTACAGCAGAATCCACATATGAGAGGCAACATAGTGCTAGTTCAAATTGTGAATCCTGCAAGAGGATCTGGGAAAGATGTGCAGGAAGCTAGGAAAGAGACCTACTTGACAGCTGAAAGGATTAACCAAATATACGGTTCTGATAATTATGAACCTGTGGTTCTTATCGATCGCCCCGTTCTACGTTATGAAAAATCTGCTTATTATGCTGTAGCTGAATGCTGCATAGTAAATGCTGTGAGGGACGGAATGAACCTAGTTCCTTACAAGTACATAGTTTGTAGGCAAGGAACACCTCTTATGGATGCGGAAATGGGTACATCGAAGGATCCTTCTCGGACAAGCATGCTAGTGGTGTCTGAATTCGTTGGTTGCTCACCATCTCTCAGTGGGGCAATTAGGGTTAACCCTTGGGACATTGATGCTGTTGCTGACGCACTGAATCTAGCTATTACAATGAACGATGCTGAGAAGCGGTTGAGGCATGAGAAACACTACAAGTATGTCAAAACTCATGATGTGGCATACTGGGCCCGCAGTTTTTCACAAGACCTAGAAAGAGCGTGTAGGGATCATTACAACAAACGATGCTGGGGTATCGGGTTGGGTCTTAGGTTCAGGGTTGTGTCGCTTTCTCCTAGCTTCAGGAAGTTGTTGCCTGATTACATCGCCAGTGCCTATAAGAGGACTAACAGGAGGGCTATATTTCTTGACTATGATGGTACTCTTGTCTCAGAATCTTCCATCAATAAATCGCCTAGTCTGGAAGTTCTCTCCATTCTTGATATTCTCAGCAAAGATCCCCAAAACACCGTCTTTATTGTCAGTGGTAGGGGTCGGGACTCTTTAAGTGAGTGGCTTGCTCCGTGTGAAAAAATTGGGATAGCAGCCGAACATGGGTATTTCATCAGGTGCAAGACACTGCCTCTTTACTTTTACTATGGGATAATTGCCAAATTGCTTACTGAATTGCCCCACCCCCCACCCCAACACACAAAAAAAACTGAGCTATTTTTTTTAGTGATGCTGTCTCTTCTTACAATCTTTTCTTTCAATTTCCCAGGTGGAAGAAATCAGCTGAATGGGATACCTGTAATGTGGCAGCTGATCTTGATTGGAAAAATATGGTAGAGCCTGTCATGAAACTGTACATGGAGGCAACCGATGGTTCCACCATTGAGTACAAGGAGAGTGCAGTTGTGTGGCACCACCAGGATGCAGATCCCGACTTTGGTTCATGCCAAGCAAAGGAGTTGCTCGTTCATCTGGAGAGTGTGCTTGCGAATGAACCTGCAGCTGTGAAGAGGGGTCAGCACATTGTTGAAGTCAAGCCTCAGGTATGTAGACCTACCAAATTGGGTCAATGGGTTATTTCCTTGTTGGTCTGATTTCTGAGTATTGGATGATCAACGCATACCCAACCAAAGTTTTGGTGGGTTAAGAATACACAATCCGTATCCAACCCCTTGCATTCACACTTCAACTCATGTGATCATACCACCCATGATTTTACATTTTTAATGCATGCATGATTTGCATATCTTAACAAAACCTAAAATTTGTACTTGATATTTGCTTCAGTTAATGATTTAACAGAGTTCTACTGAATGTCTAAACATATCCAAAGTGAGGTATATCTACGAATTTGAAGATATATTGGGATGATCTATATCAGAGTTAAATATTCTGATGATCCCAACCGAACTCACATTTACACGGGTTGAGGACAGGTCACATTTACATCTGTGTCCATCTCCATCTCTCTCTCTAATGTGTTGTTTTGGTTGTAGGGGGTAAGCAAGGGTTTTGTTGCAGAGAAGGTTCTGACAACAATGGTGAATAGTGAGGGCCCACCTGAATTTGTTATGTGCATTGGTGATGATAGATCCGATGAAGACATGTTCGAGAGCATCCTCAGTACGATCCCATCAGTGCCAGAGATCTTTGCATGCACTGTTGGGCGCAAACCGAGCAAGGCAAAATACTACCTCGATGATGTCAGCGACGTTGTGAAGGTGCTCCAGGGCCTTGCGGATGCATCATGTCCCAAAACCGTACGGTATAATACCCAAACCGAGATCTCTTTTGAAAGCATCAGGTGAGAACAGCTCTCTGTGTTTGTGCTCGATACACTGGAAAGAGAATGAAAAGGAAATGAACATGAATCTCGGTCTTATGGGAAGATTTGAGGTTTGATGTGCATCTGAACGTAAGAAAGGGTCGTGTATGAGATCGAAGGAATGAGTTATTGGTCCAAAGGGTGATCGTGGCTGAGGAAAGGATGTTTCATCGATGAGGTTGACGGGGGTTGTCAAGTGTGAAGTTACGGAAATGGCATCACTGATTTGTATAGAGGTTTAATGTTTTTTTTTTCCTGTACTTAAATAGAAAATGAATGTCTCAACTCAAGCCTTCGTATTACTGAAAGACTTGTCTCAAGTCTTTGTTGATGATGATTGTACTGTGACCATGAATTTGCGACTTCTGAGATAAAGAGCTGACACATCGTGTATTCTCTCTATTTGGCCAGAAATGGATTAAAAATGCAGTGTGAGATTTTAAAATTAAGTTACATTTTTTGTAATTGAAGAGGTGCAATTACTCAATTATTACATATACTTGACATATTATAAACTACAAGGATAAATCTCTGTTATTCTGAAAGATGAGGGAACAAATTATGTCATTCTGAAAGTTGAAGGAGTGCATTGTCTACCCTCAACTCTAATCGGGTTGGGTCGCAGTGTCGCGCCCATAACTAACCACAGAAGAGAAGAGATCGGGTGTGTCGCGCCCAACTATCTGCCATTCTGCTCCCGGCAAAGTTATTTTTTCACCGTAGTCTTCAGCCTGGTTAGTGCTTTCCACTCATCAGACAGACAGAGAGAAGGAAGAAGAAGATCAAGAACGGAAGCAATTAAGTAAAGATTGCGCAGATCCGAATCTAATCTCCTCAGCCATCTGATCTCGCTGCAGATCATCAATCCGTTCCATTCTTTCTCGGTGATTCTCTTTTGTCTGTGGATCTTGGCACTTCCGGTTCTCCGTCTGCATTTTCCGATCTGAGGCACTGTTTCGATCCTTGGTTCAGTCATGAATCCGTTTTCGTCAGGAACGCGTTTGAGGTCAGCTCTCTTTGTATGTCCGTTGCCTGCAGGCTGCAACTCTAGATTAGATGCAGCACTCTTGCTTCCATGTGTTGTAGTTACTTGAATTGTGTCTCACTTCGATGATGTCGAGGCAATTGAGCTGTGAGAGATGTGGGTTAACAGTTTGTGATCTCTAGGTTGAAGTTTCTGCTTTACGCTTTGTTTTCGTTTGGTCTTCGGTGGGTGCCGGAATTAGTTCAGCTGCTTTTGAAAGATTTTTTTGGGTTTCAGAGTAGAACTAGAGAACAGTTCTGTCAATAGGTAGCTGCAATTGAATGAACGAATTAAAATTAGTTTATCAACGGAATCACTCTTGCTGAAGTAACCACTGATGAGATTACAGTAGCTAAAACCTTCTTCTTTCTGTCATCTCAAACACAATTTTGTATAACCATGTTCTGATATACTCATGAAGTGATTCATGAATAGTAATCTTGATTTAGAATAACCTAGTATTTTAACCTGGTGCCCTGCCCCTCTCCCACTTGATTTCTTAGGTGCCGTTAAAGCAAAAGTTTGGTTGCTTGTTCTAGTGACTCAAATTCAAACTGTATAGAGGCACCAGTGTTTGTATAACTTATCTTAATAATGCAGGGACATGATTCGAGCTATACGTGCCTGCAAAACTGCAGCAGAAGAACGTGCAGTTGTTCGAAAAGAATGTGCAGCAATACGTGCTTCAATCAATGAGAATGATCAAGATTATAGTCATCGTAACCTGGCAAAACTCATGTTCATTCACATGCTTGGCTACCCTACGCATTTTGGTCAAATGGAATGCCTTAAATTGATTGCATCTGCTGGATTCCCTGAGAAGAGGATAGGTTATCTTGGTCTAATGTTGCTTCTCGATGAGAGACAAGAAGTTCTAATGTTGGTGACAAATTCGTTAAAGCAGTATCCTGTTCTGCAGTCTTTAACCTGTCTAATACATCTAGAAAAATGTGGATTTTACTTTATGGTTGATAGTTGAGACCACTAAGCTAAACATGTCATCATTTTCGTATGCAAAGAATGGAGAAAGTGTTTCTTATAATCTTGCAGGAACCTTAACTTACACACAGAGATCTCAATCACATGAACCAATACATTGTGGGACTTGCACTTTGCGCCCTTGGAAACATTTGCTCAGCAGAGATGGCGCGTGATCTTGCACCAGAAGTTGAGAGGTTACTTCAATTTCGGGATCCAAACATTCGAAAAAAGGTGAGCAGTTCCATCTATGGGTTTTCAAAGGCAAAGTTCAGGAAGCTACAGATGGCCATTATCTTCAACTCATGAATGCAAAGTTTCCTATTAGGGATGAATACATGGCGCGGATTCACATTTTTTAATTGAAGTTTACTCTCCTATGTGGAATAATGATAGCTTCCACCATTGATTCTAAATCTTGAGTTTATTCAATTGTTACAGGCAGCGCTGTGCTCTATAAGGATAATTAAGAAAGTCCCAGATCTTGCGGAAAATTTTATAAATCCTACTGCATCCTTGCTCAAAGAGAAGCATCACGGAGTTCTAATTACAGCAGTTCAACTTTGCACGGATTTATGTAAAGTCAGCTCTGAAGCACATGAATTTTTCAGAAAGGTAATTAGTCATGCCTGCATCAGTATTACTGAGTGTTTGATGTATCTATCAACATGAATGAACAAGTAAATTGTATTACTGCTTTACTAAACTACGGAAACGGTTATTATCGCATGCTTATTTGATTTAAAACCAAGCCAGTCTAAGTCAAAGAGCATGTCTGTGCCCAAATTCCATGATCATAGAGATGCTTTATCAATCAATGGTTTTGCTAGTATTTTGTTTTCTAGCATTTCTTGTCCTAGTCAATGTAATAGGAATTGTTTTCGCCCTTTATGTAGAAATGCACCGAGGGCCTAGTGAAAACCTTGAAGAATATTGTGAACAGTGCATATGCACCAGAATATGACGTTGGCGGAATTACCGACCCTTTTCTCCATATCAGACTGCTTAAGCTTTTGAGGGTGCTGGGACAAGGAGATGCTGATGCAAGTGATCACATGAATGACATCCTTGCACAGGTCAGTAGTTCCAGTTTTCTACCCTGAATATTTCTGTTTGTATGTGTGATAAATAGCAAAAGATTGCTGATTGCATGCAGTTAGGTGTTATAACTAGTTGATTCTCCTTGATGCATGTAAACCATATTCATGCAATTGAAACGGGGACTAAATATAATTTGTGCTATATATTATATTTAATGGTGGTCAAAGTGCTAAGGGCCCATAATATAATCAAAAGCTTAAGTTGTAATGTAACTAATGTTATAATACTATTTTTTCTTTGCCTTGAGATGTGGTGTAATTGCATCCTTCTTGTGAAGTGTTTCAAGGGTTTCTCCTATGGTTATTCTAAGCTACTGGATTTTTTTCTCTCTTCCTGAAATCCTTGCATGAGACTCTTAAAATCCCTGTCTTTGGACCAAAAGTAAAGTTTACACAAAGCTTAGTCGCTTGTTTTTCCATTTTACGTTTGTATAACCTACTGTGTTTGTAATATAGGTGGCAACCAAAACAGAGTCAAACAAAAATGTTGGGAATGCTATTCTTTATGAGTGTGTAGAGACAATTATGAGCATTGAAGACAATGGTGGCCTACGTGTGCTTGCCATCAATATCTTGGGAAGGTTTCTGTCAAATCGTGATAACAATATCAGGTATTTTCTTGACATTTAAGCACTGGATGACTTTTGAGCACTCTTAATGTAAATTAACTGGCAAGACATTAATCGATAATCACAATTTACAGGACCTTAGCAGTTGTCCATGTTAGATATATAGGATGGAAAAGAGACTCAGATTATTCAATAGCTTAAAGAGCAGAAGGCAATTAGTCAACTCATTACCGGTCACTTTGCTGGAATAGAGACTATAGAGTTCCCGTTTGATAGGTTAAAGCTCCGATAGTACAGTGAATCTTCACATAGAAAAGCAGAAGTCCTTTTGTTTTCGTGATACTTTTCTGTTTGCATTGGATTGGACAACCTTTCAGCTTGCCTTCACACTCTTTGTTTTTTCTTATACCAACTTTGCTTGAACATTATAACAGTGAATATTTTGGGTTTGTCAGATATGTTGCATTAACTATGCTAATGAAGGCTATATCTGTGGATGCTCAAGCAGTACAAAGACATCGAGTGATAATTTTGGAATGTGTGAAGGTATTTCCAAGGATAATATTCTCTTTTCTGGGATATCAAGTAATATCTAAATTTATTTGTTTTTTCATTATAAACTTCCGGTAACTTCAAACATCTGTTTGGTTGCATTAAATGTACCAAATGCTTTTAATTGCGCAAGTAACGACAGATTCAGCCTGTTAACTATTATAGTGTCATGTTCTTTTTATTAAGGACCGTGCTTCATCATCCTGATTCTGAAGCAAAAACATTCTAAATAGATTTTCATTTTCATTTTCAGGATCCAGATGCTTCCATTCGGAAAAGAGCCCTAGCTTTGGTCTATGCACTAGTTAATGAGAGCAATGTGAAGCCACTTACCAAGGATCTTATTGATTATCTTGAAGTTGCTGATCAGGAGTTTAAGGGAGACCTCACTGCAAAAATTTGCTCCTTAGTTGAGAAGTGAGTTTTTAATCTTAAATATGCTCATAAAACCATATTAGTTAGACTAGAGCATAGTGAATAAACTTTCAACAGGGCACATTTAGTTGATAAAGACTGATGCATGGGAAACTGGAGAGGTTAATTACTGGTTGTTATTGATGCTCAAGGTTTTCCCCGGAGAAAAGTTGGTACATTGATCAAATGTTGAAGGTTCTCTCTGAGGTATGGCAACAGAGTCTAAAAAAGCTTCCAACTCTTGTCTGCATTATTACTCCTTTTTCCAGAAACCATATATCTGATTGACATATCACGAGATTATGCTTTCTTTGTTTCTACCATCCATTAGTTCATTTTGGTTTAGATGCTTTCTCCTTAAACTCCAAATACCATTTGTTAATTAAGTTTAGTATCACTCATTGTTGAATAAATAAACTTTTAATACCTAATGTATTTTGAACTGACATGACAATTAAGTCCAGATAATGAAAGTCATTAGTACTCCTAGTCTTTATACAAACATGGAATTGTCAAGAATCTTCTTGGACTTAAGATAAGGTTTATATTGGTTCTTCCTCTGAAAGGTTTTTCCTTTTACTTTCTTTGCCATATTCATAACTGTAAAAGCTTTTAGATGGAGTTAGCTGTATTCCTTGCGTCTCAAATATTTATGTTAATGCTTCATATTTGTGCTATCCTTTGTAGGCTGGAAATTTTGTCAAAGATGATGTGTGTAATGCATTAATTGTGGCCATAACTAATGCGCCTGATCTTCATGGATATACGGTTAGAGCATTATATAGAGCGTTGCAGTCATCTTCTGAACAGGTCAGTATTCATATATATAATCCCATTACGCCTGAAAAGTGTGCTAAAGTTTAAGCTTGGTTTTGAAAAGGGATTCTTTATACTTTCATCAGGAAAGTCTTGTTCGAGTTGCTGTTTGGTGCATTGGGGAGTATGGTGACTTGCTGGTCAATAATGCTGGAATGCTTAACATAGAAGATCCAATAACAGTATGTACATGATCTATTTTTGACAGATTTACTCGTACATGATTTATTCCTGAAAGCATGAATGATCCAAAATGAAGTAGCACAGACAATAGTTTGGTGAAGTTGGTTGCTTTTGTTCTGTACCTGTAGTACTCTAAAGACATCCAAGAATAATAATGTAGTCTCCGAGTGATGCATCGATAAAAGATCAATTTGACTAGTTAATAGCTCTCTCTGGTGGAGGCTTGAATTAATTTCTGTTTGTACCTGATATTCTTAATTTTTTCGACTTGTAATTGTGCAGGTAACAGAGTCTGATGCTGTGGATCTTGTTGAGATTGCCGTTGGACGGCATTCATCTGATATCGCCACCAAATCAATGGCTTTGGTTGCACTTTTGAAGCTTTCTTCCCGTTTTCCATCTTCTTCAGAGTGCGTAATTATGTCTGATTGAACTTGATTTTTCAGTGTATCCTTTCTCATTTTGATGACCAGCTAACGAAAACAACCCATTTCTAGTTACATTTTGTTTTTCTTGAGGATTTTTTTGGAACTTATTTCTTGGAACTATAAGCATGTGACTCATACTCTCTAAAAGTTGTGGATCTTTGCTTATACCATTTAACAACGAACAATTAGGCTAAGTTCTCTCCGCTCCCGGTTGTAGGAGAATCAAGGACATAACTGTTCAGCACAAAGGAAGCCTTGTTCTTGAGTTGCAGCAAAGATCCTTAGAGTTTAACTCTATAATTGAGAAGCATGCAAATATCAGGTATGCATCTCCAAACCTTTTCCTCGCCCCCATTGGTTACTTCTCCTTATTTAGTTCATATATTTTATTTCATTTAGGTCTTTGGCTGTGCTGTTTAACCTAGTTAGGATTATGATTGGTTCTTTTTAGGTCTGCTTTGGTCGAAAGAATGCCAGTTCTGGATGAAGCAACTTTCGGTGGACGAAAGGCGGGGTCTATGCAAATAGATAGCTCAACTTCCTTAGGATCTTCACTTAAAGTTCCAAATGGAGTTGCCAAACCTGCTGCTGCAGTACCCCTTGTTGATTTGCTTGATCTAAGTTCCGATGATGCTCCTGCTCCTAGCTCTTCTGGGAGTGACTTCCTTCAAGATCTTCTCGGGGTTGACCTGGCACCTCCCTCTGTACAGTCTGGTGAGTCATAACAGCATCCATTATACTTTTCTACAAGTGCATTTTTTGTTGGTTTACTGCAAAATTATTGCATTATCTTTTAAGGTCCGTGATTATTAATTCATCAAGACTACAAACTTCTATCTATTAATGAAAATTCTCTTGATGATGTTTTTTTCGGAATGTTTCTTATGAAAGGATAGTACCTATATATATTATATATGTCTTGCTGCATGGTAGGTATGAATCAATCTGCAAAAACTGGAACAGATGTTCTGTTAGATCTTTTATCTATTGGAGATGGACCTGCACAAAACCGATCACCTGCATCAGACATATTTGCACCAAGTCAAGACAAAAAATTCCCAGCTGCCACATTGGACGTTCTTGCTTTAGATCAAACATTGCCTGGTTCTGCATCTTCGCCTGCAGCTGCCTCTATTCTGGATTTGTTGGGTGGATTTGATGCTAACCCACCAGTACCTGGTAATATATATCTCATCGAAACTTCATTGCTTAATTTTACATTTTTGGTTTTTGACCTTGTTATGATTGAACAAAGTATTTGATGTTGTTATTTTGATGGAACAGAGAAGAATGGTCCAGATTATGCGCCAATTGTTGCATATGAAAGCAGTTCCTTGAGAATAAACTTCTCATTCTCAAAACCACCTGGAAACCCACAAAGCACTGTGATTCAAGCTACTTTCACCAATTTGTCTCCAAATGCTTACACCGACTTTGCATTTCAGGCAGCTGTTCCCAAGGTAATGATACTATTTAATATGGAGGGACATATTGCTCTATTTGCAATTTTGTTGTAGGCTTCCTATTCATTCTTCCTTATATATATTGTTTTACTCTAAAAATACATATGTACTTTCGGCAGTTTTTACAGCTACGTTTAGATCCAGCAAGTAGCAACACCCTACCTGGTGGTGGTGGTGGGTCTATAACACAAACTTTGAGGGTTACCAACAGTCAGCATGGAAAGGTATACATGATTTAACACTTATCAACCCACTTAGATTATTGTTTGTTATATTAAGCATATTTTGTATGATTTTTACGTACTGTGTAGAAATCGCTGGTTATGCGCATAAGGATAGCGTATAAGTCGAACAACAAAGACGTGTTAGAGGAAGGGCAAATCAGTAACTTCCCACGTGAACTGTGAAGATTGATGGGTGTTGTTTCGAGGTACACAAGTGCTTAGCTGCCACAAACCCCCTTTTTTCCAGTTAAATTAATTGAGAAACAGCCGTGCTTCCCTGTTTTGCAGCGCCATCGTATGTTTGATTCGTTTCTCTACTTTTTGTGGCTTGGCGTTAACTCGATATTCTCATGTTTCCTGTTTGATTTCAGTTTTTTTTTTGAATGGGGCAGTTTGTTAGTTTCTGCCAAAAAAACAAATTGATTCTAGGGTGTCTCTTGTACATTCAACAAGTTTATGCAAAAAGGAAGAGAATGTGGGAACAGCATTTTGCATTATGTTGGTATCAGCATCGATAAGCTCACGCTGAAATAAGTTGTTACTGGTCGGTGTTAAGGTATGGTACGGGTATGATAAATATCATATTTTAAACCATATAGCATAATCATTACGGATATAATTTTCAATATCATAGCTATTAAAATAATTGTGGTTATTACTCGTAAAATAATTGTGGTTATTACTCGTAAAATAATTGTGGTTTTTCAATATCATATTTTACAATTTTACTCGTATACCTATATTCATTCCACACATATAATATAATAAAAGACCGAAAATTTTATTTTAAAAAATACATAAATCTATATTACCAACAATAAAAATATATAACACTAATATTATTCAACATTAACACCATTAATATATTAATAATAACTTCAATTATATTTAGTATATATTAGTTTATTAATAATCAATGATTATTATATTTATGGTTAAATACCAAATAGCTACCCGAACTTTGGACGTTTTATTGAAAAATATGAAACAAAATTTTAAATAACTAATCATTTATTTTTATTTTTATTTCATAATTTTAATAAAAATATTATATTTAAAACTTATTTTTTCAGTTTTTTTCTGATTTTTTCTGATTTTTTTAGTATTTTAAAAATATAATCTAGTTTTTAAAATTATTGATCAATCATGTGCTGCCACGTCATTTTCTGTCCATATTTAACGGATGTAGCTATTTGCCCCATATGTCAAAGTTTAGGTAGTCATTTAAAAATTCAAAGTTCGGGTAGTTATTTGTAAAACGTCCAAAATTTGGGTAGCTATTTGGTATTTAACCCTTATATCTATATATATATTATTAAGATATTATTAAGGCTGAACATGTTTATGTAACCGCCGCCTGTAAATTGACACAAATACCCTTTAATAATCTAATTAATTTACATTTATCATGACTATTTTGGTCATTTAAATGTTTTCTCAAAATATTATAAAAAAATATTTCTACGGAGACTTGAACCTATGACCTTATAATTGAATACATGCGTATTAACCAGCTAAACCCTTATCACTATCTCTGTCTTTTTTCTCATGCACCATTTTTTATATATATCGCTAACAAATGAAATTATATTTTCACTTTATTGAACATTAAGAGAACAGTGAATCTAAAGACTTAAATCACTTATAAAAGTTATAGTATCATCTCATGCACCATTTTTTATATATATCGCTAACAAATGAAATTATATTTTCACTTTATTGAACATTAAGAGAACAGTGAATCTAAAGACTTAAATCACTTATAAAAGTTATAATATCATCTACAAGTGAGAAAATTTAGATTGAATTAATATTTCAAATATGCATTATCTATTATTTGAAATTTAAAATGTACAATATAATCAAGTGTGAAATTTAAATTCGAGTAGAAGAAGAAAAACTATTTATTATTTATCAAATTTTTTAAAATTTATTTAATTTAATATATCTGTTATTTTATATAACTTTACAATTTTAAATAATAATGATAATTGTATATTATGTTCTCAAGACGTCATATTTTTCTTTTGGTAATTGTGAATTTTTAATGTTTCTACAATTAATTATATATATGTTTTTCTTCAAAACATTCTCTCTTCTTTCCAAGAAGTTAAAAAAAAAATGAATTGTGAGCATTATCATTATAAAAATACATTTCATCTATAAATTAAAATAGAATTATAATCGATCAAATTTTACTATATTTATATGTTGAATATACATAATCTATCGCGTGAAAAATAAATACAAAAACAAAATCAAATTTGAAAGAAGATATTTGATTAATGTATATATTTTTTTATATTGATAATTATAAATTATGTAGTATTTTCAAATAATGATATTATTAAAATGTTTAAAAGATTATACTTTTTTTAATACTATTAATATTAATGCATAAATGATTCCAGCTGCCCAAAGTTGTTAATATGTTATTACTCCAAACTAATATTATCCAAAATTTAGGTATTACATGTCGAGAAAAAAGTAACATAAATATTTTACTACAAAATTAAAATAACTCTGGTGATGTGTTGAAATAATATTTTACGAATTACTGAAATATTAAAATAAATATTAATTTTCAGTTTTTATTATTTATTATATTTACAAAATATTTTTGGGATTGGTTAAATTTAGATTCTATGAGTATTTCTTTACTTAACTCTACATTTTAAATATATCTAAAATTAACATATGAATTTACCTAAATCTCAACCCTACTTTATGAACTCATGAAATATTAAAGTAAAATAACTATGAAAATATCAAAATAAAAAATAAGGAAAAAGTTAATCAAATATATCTAATTTTATTTTTTGGGTTAATTTTTCTGGTAATTTCTTGATGTTGTCACAGTATATTTTTGGTAATCGTCGTTTCATAACATGGTAGTGAGTTTGTTAAGAGATCTTAAGAGTATATTAAATGTATTCACTGACATGTTCGAACTTATGAGACAGTTGGTTAAGGCGTGCGTCTTAAATTAAAGATACTGACAGCGCCCAGGTTCAAATCCTGGGGATATCGACAGTATAATAACTAAAGAAAGGTCGGATGTCGAAATGTTTTGGATGTTGGGAGTATAATACTCAAAGAAAGGTCGGATGTCGTAATACTCAAACGAAGGTCGGTCGGATGTCGGGAGTAAAATACTCAAAGAAAGGCTGGTTGGATGTCGAAAGTAAAATACGTATTTTGTCCAAATATCGACATATATTTTTTTTGATAATATTCTTATAAACAAGTATGATAAATAATTATCAAGCTTGAGGTGTTGATATGATAATTAAACAATTGATAAATATATATGAAATTAAAATATAATTAAACTTAACTCTGAAAATATCAAAGTAATAAAAGAACAAATAAATTGATCAAATATATAATTTTATTTTTTTGTGCAAATTAGTGGGAATTTCTTGATGTTGTCATGGTAGATTTGTAATAGTCATTATTTTATAGACATGGTAGTGAACGTGTTAAGATACCTTAAGAGTATATTGAATGCATTCATTGACAAGTTCTGACTTATGAGCGTACGTCTTAAATCTCAAATAGTATGAGCGCATATGACTGAATCCTACGAATGTTGTCTAAGTGAAAATACTCATAGAAAGTTCGAGGTTGGTATGAATACTTATAGAAAGTTCGAGGTCGAGCATTAGCGATAGTTGGTATGAGATAAGATAGTATGACATGATACATGAGTGAAAATTACTCATAGAATGTTCGAGATTGAGCATTAAATGATAGTTGATATTATCATGATAGATTATAATAGTCGTTGTAATAACATGTATGAATACTCATAGAAATTAGTTCGAGGTCGGGCATTACGCGATAGTTGATATGAGATGAGATATTATGACATGGTATGTGAGTGAAAATACTCATAGTATGACTATAAACAATGCGCAATGTAGACTTTATCAAATATCGACATATATTTGTTTGATCATATTCTTAGTAGCAAATATTTTTAAAAAATTGCTCGAGCAACGGGGACCAAGAACCACTACTAAAGAGACTACCGGTTGCTCGAATAATTTTTTAAAACTATTTACAACAAAATTAATTTTATTTAATTATATTACGTAATTTAAGTTTAGTTTTACAATTCAAATAATATTTGTAATCAAGTGTTTAGAGTAAAATTGGAATAAACTCAACGATGTACCTTCATAATATGTAGATACGTGTTGCGTATATATATAGATATATCTAATTAACTACTAAACTATACTGAAATTTTTGTAATCCACTTAAGTGTATTTCCCTAATAGTTATACTAGACTCCGGCACGCGCTACGCGCGTGCACGTTGTCGTCGTTGGTCGTGCGTGAAGTCTTACGAGAACATGATCAACCCGACTCCTAGGATAATACAAGAATTGATCACTTCATAAAAATATTATTAATGTAAAACTAAAATTAATTTGTATAAGATAATGAAATAATAAAATTTAAAAACTCTTAAATATTTTTAAAAACTTGCTCGAGCGACCGAGAGCATATAACACTATCAAAAGGAATCCCGGTCGCTCGAGCAAATTTTTAAAAATATTTAAGAGTTTTTAAATTTTATTATTTCATTATCTTATGCAAATTAAGTTTAGTTTTACATTAATAATATTTTTATGAAGTGATCAATTCTTGTATTATCCTAGGAGTCGAGTTGATCATGTTCTCGTAAAACTTCACGCACGACCAACGACGACAACGTGCACGCGCGTAGCGCGTGGCGGGGTCTAGTTTATATAATAATCATGGTTATAACCATGATGATAACTCAAATACTATAACCATTATTGGTAGAAAATTCATCTGCATATCAGCACCGTACCATAACGGTACAGTTAACCATATGAAACAGTAACGGTTATAACCATTGTTATATGTTTTTCACCGCATCATTGTTAGCCCTATTTGTTACTTCCTATACGATGAAATCTAATGTATCCCCAGCTAGTAGATTTCATTTTCATTGTTGCTACTGATTCAAATGATGTTCTTGATCGCCCTCCTCTGCTGCTACCTTCTCCTCCGCCCATCCTCCTCTCTGCAACATTGTCTGTGCAACCCAATGGCGATCAGCCGCTGTTGGTGTTGATGGAGCGACAGAAGGTAGCTTTGACAGGAGAACTTCGAGGCTGTTCATGGAGGGTGTAATCTCCATATATAGAGGAGGAAGGGCATCGGACGGTGCCTGGAAGTGCCAGGTGTCAGGCAGATGATTATTAGAAGCGTAATAGTAATAGTAAGGGGTAGTATCTGAGGTTGAAGATGCAGTTGGGTGGGGGAAGAGAACCCCAGGGATGCTCTCTATGTATGTGAATCTCTTCCTCAACAGAACGACGTAGTTTTGGTCTTCAGTCACCTTCATCCATCCATCAAATAAACACGTGTTAATTATCTTATGGGTTAAATACCAATCAGCTACATGAATTTTGGACGTTTTGCAACGAATCTACCCGAACTTTGGAAATTCAAAACGGACTACCTCAACTTGGACGAAGGTCGAAGGTGCAAATAGCTACTTCCGTCGAATTTACCGTCAACTGTTGATATAAATTCGTTGAAAATTGAACAGAGATAGCTATTTGCACCTTCGTCCAAAGTTCGGGTAGCTCATTACAAAACTTCAAAGTTCAGGCACTTGTTAGTTGGTATTTAATCATTATCTTATTATCAAAATATTAATTTATTGGTTTCATTTTCCATACCCTGTGAAGAGACCCCAGTTGCAGAACACCTTCTCGAACTGCAATCAAGGCAATGGTCTGCAAGCATGCATGCAATAACAATAATTAGGTCATATAAATAAATTAACCCACTAATAACAGAGCTAATTATTTTAAAAAAATAACCAAATTTTTAGCGTGTAATATAAGATAAATTGAACTAATCGATACGTAAATAAATAAATAAAATGCCATTTTTTTTATTAATATTTCTGTTAAAACGTGATAGAAATTAGTATCAAACATAAAATCTACGTACTACATTACTACATGTTAATTTTGTGTTTCACGTTATATTAAAACGGGAAAAGTTTGAAATTAACCTAACATGTTTATATAAAATGATTTTTCAACTTAAAATGTTTTAAATAGTTTGACACAACGGAAATTTTGTACAAATATGTTTTTTAGATATTCAAATACTGTTCAAAAAAATAATATGCTATATTACATGGCTGTTATGTATACAATCCGATCACTTACGTACATATTTAATTTGAAATATCAGTATATATAATTTGCACTTAATTATGTAATTTTAATTTCATTTTTTCCCAAAGAAAAACCTTTCAGTAGGGTTTGCATGGAACCTATTATATGTATAGAGAGACTGAGAGACATATGGTACCTGTATTCCCGACTGAAACTGTGCTTCCCAGGTCCTAGGATGCTTTAGAGAAGACAAAGACAGAATAACACACATAATTAAGATCATGCATGCATGCATGTAGGTGGCAAAATCTGACTCAACCCGTGAGTGACTCGTCTACGGGTTGTGTTTGGATCAGGGTTTTTGACCCATTAGTTATTTTGAACCAACCCGTAGATGACATGTGATACCATGGGTCAGGTTTGAGTATGAAGGTTTGACCCACGAGTCAATTCGTGACCCGTGATTTTTTATATAATATTAAAATAACAGGTGTCTTTCAGTTTTTTTTTGTATGCGCGGGTCGAACGGGTCAGACTGACCCGCAAGTCATAGGGGTCCAACGGGTCAGTCTGACCCAACCCTTTCATTCTTGACGGGTCAGGTTTGGGTTTGAAAAATTGACACATACTATTACACGGGTCGTGTTTGGGTCAGGGGTCCCTAACACGACACATGGGTCGACCCATATCCCGTTTTTCCACCCCTACATGCATGAGAGTCTACATTCAGTTAAACCCTAGTTTTTGTGTTATAAAAACAAGCTTTGGTAAGTAAATCCGAACTACTCTTTGAAGTTGTGAAATGAAACTAAGACTTTCTAAATCCAATCGATCGTTACCGAGTCTGTTCCTGCATTTTGCCACAAGGGTTTGTTGTCTTGTTCATTTGGTTCTTTGTAGACCCATTGTTGGCTGTAATCAGCAGCTACTTTGCCCATTAATCTGTCAAGAATAATGTCAATGTTATTACACACATACATACATACATATATACATACGATTATTTTTATATAAGTATGTATTGGACCAAAATATATTTAAGGGTTAAATACCAAGAGCTACTTGAACTTTGTACGTTTTGCAACGAACTACCCAAACTTTAAAAATTCAAAACGGACTACCTTAACTTGGACAAAGGTGCAAATAGCTACCTTTAAATTCGTCAGAAATTAAAGATAGCTATTTGCACCTTCGTTCAAGTTGAGATAACCCGTTTTGAATTTCTAAAGTTCGGGTAGCTCGTTGCAAAACGTACAAAGTTCAGGTAGCTCATTTGTATTTATCCATATATTTAAACATGATTCATTAACCATATTCAAACAAGTAGATACACGAATAACCACACGGCTAGTTATGCATTTTTGTCCCTAAACTCTGTCATTTATAGAGGATTAGGACGATTTAGTAGCATCCGTACAACTATTGGGCCAAAAAGTACTATTTTTAAAGCTTATTAGTGTGTGTGTGTGTACATATATGCAGTGTATGAATCCAAAGAAGGAAGATAAGACTTACCCTTCCCCATAATTGTAGATTTCATGGGACATCTTGAAGAAGACTTGAGGCTTGAGGCATTCTCCGAGCTCGGTTGATGCAGATTCAGAGAAGTTGCAGAATCCATCTTCCCACACCAATATCCTGATCATATATATATATATATACACACATTTATATATATATATATATATATATACACATAATAAATGATGATTAAGGTATGAAAATCATGTATAGATGACCAGTTTCTCCTGTTGCTTCTGGACCTGTGATGATGATAAGCTCCAGCTCCACCTTGACCTAATTCCCATCTGTACAACATCCATATAGAATACATACATATATATATATGAATAAGTAAGTAAGACAGAGTTGTTGAATGAATATAGGATGATGATATTACTGTTCTTAATTCCTTACTTTGGAGGAGGGTAATTTCTGGGGAGGATTCTCCAGAAAACTGCATAAACCCAGTTGGAGTTCTCATGAAGGCACAAGCTTCTCAGTGTATGCTGAAGGAGATGAGGTACTGCTAATGGGTTTAGTACACTTACTTGCTCATCCATACCATACAAACTTCTCTCTCTCTCTCTCTCTCTCTCTCTTATAGTTATATATATATATATATATATATATAGTTATATAGTTATATAGTTATATACCTTCAAACCTCTCCTCTAAATTCTGTACTGCTAACCTAAACATTTAATGAATCTCTCTCTCTCTCTCTTCTGTGTTTTTCTTTTGTGTTGTGTCTCTGCACATAATGATAAAACATGATGACTAAACCCTAAAGAGGATCTCTCAGAGTCAGAGCTTTGATTTCTCTCTGACACCACAAACATTTATGACTCAACGAAAGAGAGAAGAGAAGACAAGAAGAGTACGTAAGCAATTACTACTGATATATACATATAATCTACCTATAGTGATACCTAAACCCTAAAACTAAGAAACTAGTACCCGAATTTGGGGTTGATTAGTAAATAGGTATCTAATTTATTTTTTTTGTAGAAATTAAGTAGCCGAACTTATGAAAATTAGCAAATAGGTACTTCCTGTTAATTTCTATAAAGAATAAACGGAAAATATCACTAATTTCTGTAAAGAATAAACGGAAAATATCACGCGATGAGTAAACAAGTACCTGAACTTAGACGAATGAGTAAGTAGATACCTGAACCGGTTCAAAAACCAATTCAAATATTTTTTTTAAATAGAGTTTATATACCAAACACATGCATGACTCGACTCCAGACGTTCTCAGAGTGTTTCTTAATGCACCGAAAACGTGAAGAGTTGAGTCATGCATATGATTGGTGTATAAAATCTTATTTTTTTAATAGTTTGACTGAATCTATTATGAACCTGTTCAGATATCTACTTGCTCATTCGTCTAAGTTAAGGTATTTGTTTTATCCTCAAGTATATACACGTGTACGTTCGTTCTCTTCTCTTTGACCACACTCCTCTCTTTCCCTTGGTTTCTTCCTTTCCCTGATTTTGTGTATTTTCAATGGCGAATGAATGGTCGGCCCTTTCTTCTTTTTTTCAGACACAACCTGCATTTAATTATCAAACTCCATTAGGTGATGGATGCCTTTCTAAGTTTTTCATAGCTACCATCATCATGGCAGACACACTCGGGTGAATTACATTAAAAGGATTTTAGTACAGAAAAAGTAGTAAAATACAGTTTAAGTTTTTCTCTTAAAGTTTAAAATTTTAAATTTTAGTACTTAAAATTTGGACCTGATGAAAAATCTCCCATTACAGTCAAATGTCTAAACCCTAAACCCTGAACTGCTGTTCACGTAATTTATTAACAAAATTTTCTAACGAAATTGCTCTTCATGCCAACCTATTCATCTTCCCTTGTCGAGGTGGCGTTCTGTGGTGCCAACCTCTTCAAGTGGTTTTTGTGGTGTTATTCTTGCTCTGCAGAAAGATAATCAAATGAAGAAACAAGACACGCTCAAATGAAGACCTCTGGAATCGAAGTCGATGACTTCCCTGGCTGCCCAGAAGGCTTTGAGCTGGTCTCCAGGATCTGCTACAACAGCGACCATATCCCAATCACGGTGGCCAATGTCTCTATCCTCCACTGCTCCGCAGTCTTCCTCACCATGACGTAAAAAGTCACCATGATCAACAGCTTCCTGACGGAATTTTCGACTGGTCGTGGCCGAACTTGATTGAGTGCCTCAAGAGTTGCGAGCCCTTCCTCTGCTATACATACTCGAGTCGGCTTGCCACAAAGCTAATCTGTGCCCTAATGGCAACGCCCTCACCACTGCCGACTGCGAGAAAATCATTGTCGTGAGTCATCGTGAAACTCATTCTCATTTGCTTCCTTCCTTCAGTTTCCGGCGACGGGAAATCTTTCATGGCGGCTTCGAATGGATTGGTGAGATCTTTCAGACGGGATTGGCTTCGATGGGAGTTCTTTATTAAGACAAAGGGTCAATTAAATTTTTCTTCATTATAAAAGTTTATTAGATTACATTTTTATTTATATAATGTGCCTTGCTAAATTTTAATCGATTTTACATTAAAAACTCCTGAAGTTACAATAAACAGTTTATTATTTGATATATTTTTTAAAATTTTGTATGTGGATGTACAATTATTTTAACATCCATGAAAAATTGTATCTGATTTGCACAAAAACACACAATTTCTTAATTTAGAACAACGAATAATCTCCACATGGTGACATGGGTCGGGTCCTCATAAATCAAGCCCAACGGGCCGGGTTAATAAAAAAAAATGACAAGCAAAAAAAAGCTTTACACGAAAGTGTTCTTCGGCCCAAATGGATCATGGCCCGAATTTATGATAAATATAGTAGATATGATATTGCGAAGGGGTGATAAATAAAGATTGGTTGGACCGAATTCTCGACAAGACTGACACAACTAGGACCAAGACCGAGCGGGCGAGTTTTTTTCTTCAAGATCGGACTCGGTCTCGGGGATTTTCCCCCCAAAGCCCGACTATGATCGGATCGGACCGACCTTGAAGAAAACCCTAAAAAATAATGGTGTAACCCTTGAAACACTAGTAATTAATGACTTTGAAGCATTCAACAACCCTTGGATCGGTTCCATAAGGAAACTACGATGGAAGACAAGAAGCGAGCGGGTTCAAGACCAACACTTCAGTGATTTTTTTTTTTGCCAATTCAGTTTTTTTTATTACCAAAAAGTCTGGTCAAAGACCGAGACCGGTCCCAGTCAAGCAAGACCGATTGGGACAGACTTTTTTTGGCTAAAATCGGTCTCGATCCTCCAGATGTCAAGACCGAAATTTCGGTCTCGGTCCTGCCTCCAATACTGGTCCAGCCCGTCTATAATCATCCCTAATATTGCGCATCTAATTTATGATAAAAAAATTTATTTCGAAATTTGTATAATAACATTTTACCCATTAGAGGCGTTTAGTCATAATCCAACGCACGGTAGCTTCGCGCCACTGACTTTTCAACCAAGCGCGATGACCAAATGTGTGAATCAACGGTTCCTCTCGTACTAGGTTGAATTACTATTATGACGCTGTCATCAGTAGGGTAAAACTAACCTGTCTCACGACGGTCTAAACCCAGCTCACGTTCCCTATTGGTGGGTGAACAATCCAACACTTGGTGAATTTTGCTTCACAATGATAAGAAGAGCCGACATCGAAGGATCAAAAAGCAACGTCGCTATGAACGCTTGGCTGCCACAAGCGAGTTATCCCTGTGGTAACTTTTCTGACACCTCTAGCTTCAAATTCCGAAGGTCTAAAGGATCGATAGGCCACGCTTTCACGGTTCGTATTCGTACTGGAAATCAGAATCAAACGAGCTTTTACCCTTTTGTTCCACACGAGATTTATGTTCTAGTTGAGCTCATCTTATAACTTAATCTAGTGACAATAATTTATTTTGGGAAATAATTTCATGCTTGCAATTTCTGTTCTAAATAGATAAAATTAAGTGTTTGAAATTTGAAATATTTCGTATTTTAAAGAGATGATACGAACGACACGTTTAATTGTTAAAAGTCTTAATTAAATTTTTATTTATTTAGTATTTATTAGTTACAAATATAATTAATAAAAAATTCGTGTTTTTTTTTTCCAACAAGGAAATATATTCCCAACAATGTGACATGTTATTTATTTTTTCCTTTGAATAAGGAGAATCATAATTCTATTTTTCCCGACAAATAATGGAACCAATGCCTATTTGCCTAGCAGGCCGCAGACAGGGGCACAAGCAGGAAGTCAGACACCTTGAGTTTGGTTTGAGTTTGGTTGGGACTTGGGAGTATGTCTCAAAATCAATCGTTCTCGATCTGGTATATATATAAATCCTTCTCGATCTGGCATATATATATTACAATAAAAAAAATTAAAAATAAAGTTGAGATCTAGACCAATACTAAGTACTTTCATAATAGTATTTAAAGTTAAATACCAATTAGCTACATGAAATTTGGACTATTTGCAACAAGCTACCCGAACTTTAAAAATTCAAAATTGACTACCTCAACTTGTATGAATGTGCAAATAGCTACCTCCGTCCAATTTTTGATGAATTTTCAACGAATTTTCTACGGAATTTTATCAACAGTTGACGTTAAATTGGACGGAGGTAACTATTTGCACTTTCGTCCAAGTTGAGGTAGCTTGTTTTGAATTTTTAAAATTCAGGTAGCTCGTTGCAAAACGTTTAAAGTTCAGGTAACTCATTTGTATTTAACCCTGATATTTATAAAATTTATACAATATTTTATATAAAAGTAGAGCTTTTTTTAAAGGAAAAAAAACATAGTAAAATATTAGTGTGTTTTAATAATTTTTAAAAGTATTCTCTATTAAATTTAATAGAAAATTTGTTAGTTTTTTATACAATACAAAAAAATTAACTAGTAATTTACTCTCCAAAAAGTTCAATTAGCAAATTGCTCACTCGTGTAAAATTTAGTTAGCAAATTGGTATTTAACCTTATTTATAAACGATTATACCATATACATAACAAAATATTTTCCTACAAGTGACATTTTAAATTAAAACCCTTCTCATTGTGAGAAATTCAGTAAGTTTCAAACTTCATTAATTAACCACATAAAATTACAACTCATTTTATCGGTTGATTCAACGAAATATGTTTATTTAGATCTCAACTAGTCTCCTCTTCTCAAGTAGGAAATTATCCATTTCATTATTTTTAATAAGGATAAAAGTCATGTTTTTACAAATAGGTATATAAGGAAAAAAAAAATTGTGTACCTCAAAAGTCATGAATGTATCTATTTTAATGAGGTACCCGAAAGTAATAAAAACAAATAACAATTCAATAAAGATAAAGTAAATATATTTGATTGCTATAATAAAATAACTTAGAGATACCTGAAAACAACATTAAAATAATGTAAAGTTACCTTAATGTAACAAAATACTACATATGTGAGGGACACATAACTGAAATATTAAAGTAGATACATTTATGATTTTGATGTACTCGAAAATAATAATTTTTTTATAATGTACCTATTTGTAAAAACATATACTATGAGACACCTAAATAACTTTTATTCATTTTAATAATAATAATTTGATAGTGTCCCCAATATTTAATAAGGTAATCAATTTATCCCCCCAACATTTCCCAACAGCCTCACATGGTGTAACATTAAGTTGCCAGGGACATGTTTCTAGACCCACTCATGTCATTCAATTCTATGGTCATGTTGTTGTTAAGTAGAGATTAGTAACGACATGAAAAGATTAGTGTCCTTAAATTGGGCACACAACTCTGACATTAGGATATTCATAACACATTATATTATATCATAAAAATATAAGGTATATGTCTATTTTTTTTCTTGTTCCACATGGTGGTGTCCTAGAGTGGTTCATCAAAATTGCTCAACTCGCACAGTGATCAACACGTAAGGAGTAAAATGCTATCGTGCATATCTTTTTATTTTCAGGGCTCGTATCCGAGACATTTGATTAAGGGATGAATCCCTCTAACTATTATATCATATTACAATAATTTATGTTTGAGTTAATTATCAAAAAGTAAGCAGAATTTTAAGAAAAAATCATACAACAAACCGTTTTTTTTTTACAAATAATAAACCAAACTTTTGAAATTTAGGAAACAACTACCTCAAATTTTCATTATATTTGAACGAATTTTTCATTGTTTGAGAAGGTTATTAAGTCGTAATACCATTTTCTTAGAATACTTCAACTAATGTTGACTGATGACAAAAAAACAACTAATGTTGACTTAATAATTCCCTCAAATATTGAAAATTTCGTTCAAATATAATAAAAATTTGAGGTAAGTTTGTTGATTGCTCGATTTTAAAAGTTTGGTTTGTTATTTGTAAAAAAAATAAATCGGTTTGCTGTTTGATTTTTCCTCAAAGTTCAATTTTTTTTTGTAATTAACACTTTATGTTTATTATAATTATTTTAATTGAGAAAGAAACATATTATTATTTTAGATTTATTTTATATGCGAAATAAATATGTTAATGATAAATAAATAAATATATATATATATAATTTCACATTTAATTTGTCCTTACTAATAATGTCAAAACAAAACACAAAAAATTAAGATAATATGCAACTGAGAATAAGATATAACTAGGAGAGCATCGATCTTTCCTAAGTAAAATGGCCGGCCGCCGGGCCTGCTCATCATTTTCACACGTGGCATTTTCTCTATCTTTGAGGTTGAAGGGCCGGTTGCCGATGCGACGGTGCCGTTGACTATTCTCTCCTAATTTATTTATCTATCATTTTTTTTAACTAACCAATATTGATTATTTCCATTGCTTTCAAGTCGTACAAAACCGATTTATCAATGTTTTTGTTCAAGTTTTAAAAATTATAAAATATTTTGATCAATATTTTATTTATTATAAACTAAAAATTATTTTAAAGATTTGAAATAAATATGTTAAAAATAATGCTCTCATCCCACATATAAGAAAAAACTATAATACATTTAATAAAATTATTGATTCTAATTATGTTTATATACTTATTTTATGTCTAAATAGCTTATCATGTATTTTAGTGTGAATGGGTAGCCTTGTAATAAGTCTAAAAATATGGATATATTTGTATTAATATTTTAATAGATAGATCAAGATCATGGAAGATTATTCTATTCTTTACTTATATAAATTAATAATAATAATTAATAGCTACAAATGTCAGATTTAAGTAAAGTCTATTCCATATTTAATATTTATGATTATTAATTATTATTTTTATTAAAATATCAGGTTAAATGTGACATTACTTCTAAAGTTTAGTTTACGAACCGATTTTAAAACTTCCCCTTAAAATTTAAATTTTTTCTCATGTTTGGAAATGATAAAAAATTTCCCTGAAATAACATCGGTTAACGGTGAGATTTTTCATCATTTTCAAACATTAAGAAGACTTTAAACTTTAAGAAAATTTTAAAATATGCGTAAACTTGATGACAATGTCGTATTTTACCATAAAATATTTTAATTACCGATTACCTCCCTTTAGGCTTTATATATGTACAGCACAGTGAGATTGCCCTTCAGCTTCCTGCCTTCCTTCATCTCTCGCCATACTCTTCTTCTTCTTCTATCACAAGAGAAGGAAATGGGGAACTGTCAGGCCGTAGACGCCGCTGCGCTAGTGTTACAGCAACCTTGCGGGAGGATAGAGCGGCATTATGCTCCGATCCCTGCCAGTGACGTCATGAAGATGCACCCAGGCCACTACGTCTCTGTGATCATCCCCCTGCAACCAGACAACGATAAAAGCAACAGATCAGACGATCGCACAACCACCGTCCGGTTCACCCGAGTCAAGCTTCTCCGGCCAAACGAAACCCTAACTCTCGGCCATTCTTATCGTCTTATCACCACTCAAGGTACGCGCATAGTGCGTGATGGACATCTTCTCTCTCTCTCTCTCTCAATCGATCGATTGATCGTGTGTGTAGTTTGCTGAAATGTGGAGTATTGTATGATCTGCAGAGGTTATGAGTGTGTTGAAGGCAAAGAAGTATGCAAAGAGGAGGAAGCAGCAGAGATTCGACAGGTCGGAGAACACTGATGAAGAGCAGCAAGAAATAGACGGACAGAGAAACACTGCTGTCGGGGCTTCAAAATCATGGCGGCCGACTCTCCAGAGCATTGCCGAGGGTGGAAGCTGAGGTAGACGGAGATCGATGGTGACGAGGCATTCCGAACAGAAACACAGACGTCATGTAGAATGTAGCCAACATATACTCTTCTTCGCCTCTCTTCTTTTCGCATGGAAGAACTGTAGAGCTGCGACACGAACACGATGGTTGGACTAGATAAAGTCTAAATTTTACAATTTCGTCTTGTCTTGAGTAATGATTCGAAAAAAATACAAATCTGGAAATCACTCCCAAATTGTATTTCATTGAATTTGCAAAATTAGCAATTCCATGTACAGTTTTCAGGGGTGTTTATATCAACTACCTGCATATCTATCTATCGATTCTATACAAGAAATATACAATAAGAGAATGTAGCGTTAAATATTGTAGTCTGATTAATATGTAATGGTAGATTATGTATTAATGTACGCGTCTCGCGGTTCAACCTCCGCGGTGAGGTTGCCGGGTGTGTGGGGCGGGAGCCCCCCACCCGAAAGCGGGGTTGGGGCGCTGTCCCGAACCCATAGGCTATACTGTACTGTATTTCTCTATGTATACGTATTTTGTAACAGTAACCGTCATGAATAATATCTTCTAAACCATGTGGAGGTTACCCACTTGAGTGTTACCACAAGAAAACTGATTTTGCTTCCCTTCCTTTCCTCTTTAGAAAAACTGAGTTTTTCCTTCTCAATCCTAAGTGTTGTCTTCATTAGATTGAGTTGTTTTGATCCTAACATGCATGATCCCCTCCCCAATCAGAGAATGCAGTTTACAGAATTTTTGGGTATCAGTCCGGATGACCTCAGATACTGACCGACCTGATTCATAATAAATTGATGGCGACACCCATGACTTATAAAGAAGGGTGCGCCCACCATGATCCCTAGGAGACAGTATCCACTTAATGTTTATCGTCGCCATCACTCTATAAATACGCTAGCGACACTTCACAACAGGACCCTAGACGATGTCGTATAGGGCGCGCCATAGTAGTGCGTCCTAGAGGCGAGATAATTGGAAGTCAATTTTCCCTTAAGATTCCTTCATACGACACAAATAAAGCACGATGCTCCAGGCCAGACAGAGGGTAATGGGGACGACGACATGCGAGACAAAGATCCAGAAAATAAGGGTACTATGCACAGGACACCAAATATCACATGACTCAATACATAACCATGATCAGTTAACTAGGTGACACCTGAAATGACCATGGTCATGATTAACTCCGACCAGGTTATGGGTGAGGGTTATAAATACCCTTACCCATCTCTATTCTAAACTAATGTACCATTGCACACTTAACTCCATATACTTCCTCCATAAACGAACCTCCGACTGACTTAATTATCGGAGGGGAAACAACGGAAACTCCGGGCTTTCCTTCTGTGCAGGTTATCAGACCAGCAAGGGACCGACCTGAAACGCATCGGAAAGAGTCCTACTAGAAAACGTGATCCAACAAGAATGACTGTACAATTTGAAATGAACAAGAAACCCGACAGAAGCAAAGGCAAGATCCAATCAAGTTTCTTCTTCCCCTTATTGTCCGGCTTCAAATTCCTGAGCTTTGCCTACAATAACAATATGAAATTATGAATGACGAAACAAAACAAAAACATATTTTTATATGTAATATTCTATAAGACAATGTCCGGAATGTTAGATATTGTAGTCTGATTGATATGTAATGGTCGATTATGTATTAATGTATGCGTCTCGCGGGACAACCCATAGACTATACTGTACTGTACTGTATTTCTCCATGTATACGTATTTTGTAACAGTAACCGTCATGAATATATCTTCTAAACCGTGTGAAGGTTGCCCACTTGGGTGTTACCACAAGAAATCAAAGTTCTTTTTCTCTTCCTTTCCTCTCTGAAAACTGAAGTGTTTTCTTATCAATTCTTAGTGTTTTCTTCATCAGATTGAGTGTTTGATCCTGACACGGAAATGGAAGAAAAAACAATCCATTTTTAAACTAAATTTAAGTCTTTCTTGTTGAAATATTGAAGCTTGATTCTGGAATGGTTATCAAGAACAACCACAGCCTTATCAACCATTCCAGAATCCAACTTCAACAAGATGCTTCTGAGTTCAGCAAAGAAACTAAGTGTGGAATGATGACATGATTCGCTTTGTTGTTCTTAACAAGTAACATAAACTCTACTGCTGGCAGGCAACCAGAATGTTCTATTTCAACTGACTTTGTCTCTTTGCAACTTTCTGCCATATTTTTGACACTGAGAGCTTATCACTTGGGCCGACAATACTGCGGTGAAAAACTCATAAACATGTTATAACCGTTACTGTGTAATATGGTTAATCGTACCATTATGGTGCAATGCGGTTATAGTTATGAATTTTCTATGGTTATGGTTATGTTATTTGGGTTATACCCATGATTATGATATAATTATAATAATTACTTATTATTAATAAACTAATATATACTAAATATAATTGAAGTTGATGTTATTATTAATATACTAACGGTGTTAATGTTTCTTCGGTGTTAATGCTGAATTTTAATGTTAAGTGGTGTGATTGTTAATGTCGAATGCTGTTAGTGTTAATGTTGAATGATATTAGTGTTATATATTTTTATTATTGACAATATATATATATATATATTATTGTATTTTTTAAAATAAGATTTTCGGTATTTGATTATATTACATGCATGTGAAATGGATATGGGTATACAGGTAAAACCGTGGTTAATAATCACAATTATTTTAATGGTTATGGAATTGAAAATTGTACATGTAATAGTTATAGTTATGGTATGTGATTTAAAAATATGGTGTGTATATGATATTTGTCATACTCGTATCATACCCTAACCATCAACGACCCTGCTGAGTAATTGACGAGTTATGGGGCAAATATCGAGTCCATGGTCAAGCCATTTATGTACAATTATATTCTATTATTTATACAATTTTTAACAAAAATTATAGTTTTTAAATTTAAAAAACTCCATTTTAGTATAAAGAGTTAATTACTTAATTGGTTACACATGTTTCACCGTTGTGCAGAATGGTTACACATGTTTCAAAATGTGATTAATTGGTTTTGCTACGTGACTAATTGGTTACACATGTTTTTTCAAATGTGATTAATTGATCATTCCGTTACTAAACCGTTAATTAATTTTTTAAACATACTATTGAATTGTGAAATGACTATTATGCCCCTAGTGGTATTGAAGAACACAAAATCATATTCAAGAACAAGAATCGAAGAACCCAGAAATCTGATTTATGGGTTCTTCGATTCTTGTTCGGTGATGAAGATTAGCTTGATTGATGAAGAACACAACTTGATTGATGATAAGGGTAATTAAGTCATTTTACGTATCTAAATAGTGACTTAACTGTGATTTCTAACGGTGAACAGTAAAAAAATCAATTAGTCACATTTCAAAACCAATTAATCACATTTTGAAACATGTGTAACCATTCTGCCCAATGGTGAAACATGTGTAACCAATTAAGTAATTAACCTATTATAAATATTAGGGACAGATGTGTAATATTGTGTATTTTAACCTTTCTCCAATATATTCATTTCGTCTTCCCCGTCTACTTCAGACTTCAGAGCTCGCGCAGTGAGACAGTTGACAAACGCTGTCCAACTAGTCTCTCCATTTCCCGCCAATTTCCAGGCTCCAACTCCCTCTTAGATCCCTTTTCTCTTCACATTCATTCTTAACGGAAACCCTAATCACTTCCAATCCCTTACCACTACTTGCAGAAATTTCATCCAATCTCGCTTTCTCTGCTGTGTTATTAGCGAAACCCTAAGTATGCCTTCACTCGTGTCTCCAGGCAAAATTCTCCGCCTGGAGCTCGAGAACTTTAAGTCCTACAAAGGCCATCAGATCATCGGTCCTTTCTACGACTTCACGGCCATCATTGGCCCCAATGGTGCCGGCAAGTCCAATCTCATGGACGCTATCAGCTTCGTTCTCGGCGTCCGCACTGGTCAACTCCGTGGGGCACAGTTGAAGGATCTTATCTATGCCCTCGATGATTCTGAGAAGGAGCAGAGGGGCCGCAGGGCGTTTGTTCGCCTGGTTTATCAGATGTCGAATGGGTCGGAGCTACAGTTTACTCGGACTATCACCAGCTCCGGGGGAAGCGAGTATCGGATCGATGGAAGGGTTGTCACCTGGGATGATTACAAGGCTCGGCTGAAGTTGTTAGGGATCCTCGTGAATGCCAGAAATTTTTTGGTTTTCCAGGTGATTTTCCTTCTTCCATTTCTTGCATTTGGTTCGGGGTTACTCTTTGGGACTTTGAACTAAATTCTAGTTTTTGGCGCTACAATTTTGAACTAAGGCATGAAGTTCTATGCTTCTGGGCGCATTGGACTTTGATTTTATAAATTTTCCTATCATTAACCTTCTCATGTAGGGTGATGTGGAGTCCATTGCGTCAAAAAATCCAAAAGAACTCACAATGCTACTGGAGCAAATTTCTGGGTCTGAAGAACTTAAGAGAGATTATGAGCAGCTTGAGGTACAAAAAGCTGCAGCGGAGGAAAAATCTGCTTTGACTTTCCAGAATAAAAGAACAGTAGTCTTCGAGAGAAAGCAGAAAAAAGAGCAGAAGGAAGAGGCAGAAAAGCATCTTCGCCTACAAGAGCAATTGGTACTGGAAATACATCTTTCTCATTGTCTGTTCAGTTTGTATTACACATCAATATGTTAATTGGTTATACCTGTGTCGGGGGAAGAAGTTTACTTAAGCTGAGAATAATTTGTTGCCACCAAACTTGGTGTTTTCGGTGTTTGGCAGCTTACTGCTAAATCATTGATGTATATTTGATTTGGCCCAGAGTAGTTTCCTTTATGTTGTATCCTCTGGTTTCTGCTGAAATGGTTGGGGATGTACAAATTTTTTAATTTGACTAATCTCATATCTCATACTGATTTAGATTGTCCAACATTTCTCCAATTGGATGCAATGTTAGTAGCAGTATACCTCCAGTTTTTCTCGTGTAACAGCTTTTCACTTTCTCTTAGTATACTGTATAATTCCCCTATCTAATAGCAGAATTTACTGCAAACTTTATTTTTGTGACGTGCGTTGATCTGATAGTTAACCGTGGTTGACAGTATGCTTTCCAATCTCTTTCTTTTATTGCACAGAAAAAATTGAAGAAGGAATACTATTTGTGGCAATTGTTTAATATTGAGAAGGATTATACAAAGGTCACTGAGGAACTTGAAGCTGAAAGGAACAACCGCCAAGCTGTTATGGAAGAACTTGAGCATTTTGAGCATGAAGCTAGCAAAAAAAAGAAAGAGCAAGCTAAATATCTCAAAGAGATCGCACAATGCGAGAGAAAAATTGCGGAGAGAAGTAATAAGCTTGACAAGCATGTAAGTATCACACTGGTTTCTTCTTATCTGCCTATTATTTTTGCAGCTGTCTTTATCTTCCTGTTTTCCGCTATGTGCACATCTGTTGGA
Source organism: Chamaenerion angustifolium (assembly GCA_946814005.1). Taxonomy (NCBI): domain Eukaryota; kingdom Viridiplantae; phylum Streptophyta; class Magnoliopsida; order Myrtales; family Onagraceae; genus Chamaenerion; species Chamaenerion angustifolium. The sequence goes on along the minus strand of OX328277.1, from coordinate 25,727,149 downwards.
TGCTGTAGATCATTCGTATACTTTACAGTTTGTGCTTACCTAATAGATTTTCCTTGAAAGACTTCTATTTGAAATTTTGAAGCTGTTAAAGTGTGTACATCTATATGTTTGTCGCTGTTTTAAGGAACAGTCAGTTGTTTCAGCTGTGTGTCTGTTTTCCTTTATCTTCTCATGCTGGATGAAGTTCTTATTGACTGATCCATCGGTGGTGCCTCAGGTTGCCATTGTTGTCCTAATGCTCTGAAAGCAGATTTCGGAATATTTCTTAATTATAGTAAATTAAATGTAATTTATCGACCAAGTTATGCCATCATGTCTTTTCTGACACTTCAGTTTTGATACTACGCTCGTGGCTTGGAATTGGTTGAATGTTTTTTCCAGTTCTCTCTGCAATAACATTTTACTGACAATTTGCTATTGCTTTTCAGCAACCCGAGCTTCTGAAATTTAAGGAGGAAATGTCTCGCATCCGTTCAAAAATAGAGAGTAGTCGGAAAGAGCTTGCTAGAAAAACAAAAGAAAGGAACAAGCATGCCAAGGATATTAATGAACTACAACGAGGTGTACAAGACCTCACAGAAAAACTTGATGATTTGCGTGAAAAAGGTCGAGATGGTGGAGAGAAGCTTCAATTGGATGACAATGAACTCCAAGAATACTTTAAACTGTAGGTTCTCTAGCTTCAGTCTCGTCACTTCTCAAATTTCTTTTGCTAGTAAACTTACTTCTATTGTTGTCATATTTATTATTTATATTTGATAATCTTCAAGGGGATAAACTATATTCAATGGTAGAGAAGCGACTTTTTTTTATTAGACAAAAGTATATATTCAATGTTAGGCTATTTTGAGAGTGAATGCGAACTGGAAGTGTTTCAACTTTTTGGCTCTGGGCAGTGGATTAAAGCTTTAGTTCCTAAAGATATTCCTTTGATTTATCAACTTTACCTTGTGAATTCAGATTTACTTTATCTTCACACTGCCTAGCACCTAGGTCCTAGATCTAGGATATCCCCCTTTCATATAGTATTTGTGTTGTCCCTTGTCGTTTTCTTCTATCTGTTTTGCAATCATAAAGGAGGAAAAAAGAAAGATCCTAGGAACTCACATGCTATTCTTTGCCCCAGTTGCAGGTGTTGAGTCCTCTAATTATGAACTTTGGTATAAGTACAACTGGTACCCGAATGGCTAAGAATGACTCTATTTGGAGTCCCTCTGAGTCATAAGTTGTTCATTTTGAATTTTATATTTCTACATGTATAGGAGTAGGTTCATACCCTTTTAGCACCTGCAAATATATATTGTCATGCCTACTTTTGGACATGAATTTTGCCATTTGTTTAAAGATCTTACTAGCCTGGGTCTTGCCTGACCTCAAAAGCTTGTTCCTTTCTACCTCTTTTTCGTGAATGTACTTGCAATCTGATCTTACTTCAGTGGCTATTACTTCTGTATTCTGCAAGTAAAACTTAACCACAAGTTCTTCTTTTGCACACTTGGCTCATGTTATTTCTTCTTTATTCTGAGAAATCATTTGAAAATTCTCAGTAAGGAGGACGCCGGGATGGATACTTCACATCTAAGAGATGAGAAGGAAGTTTTGGATAGGCAACAACATGCGGACATTGAAAAACAAAAGAATCTTGAAGAAAATTTTCAGCAACTACAGAATCGGGAGCATGAATTAGAAATGCAAGAGGAACAAATGCGGACTAGACTAAAAAGAATTCTTGATTTGTCAAGAAAGAATAAGGAAGAGGTTGAGAGGTTGAATAAGGATTTGCGTGGAATGCATGAAGCACATACTCAAGCCAGGTTATCTTGTAACTCAGATTTTCAGTATTTTCTTCAGTTTTGCTTGAGTCTAAGAGTGAAGAATGTGTTTTTGCTTTTTTGGGTATTATATTCCCTCCTGTTGCATGTAGAACCTTTGTTTGCATCTTCTTATCTATATGCGTATCTGAACAGGAGCAAATATGAGAGTCTTAGGTCAAAAATAGCTGAAATCGAAGACAAGCTCAGTGAGTCACATGCTGATAGATATGAAAATGAGAGGGAAACTAGGGTTTCTCAAGCAGTGGAGACCTTGAAACGCCTCTTTCCTGGGGTCCATGGTCGAGTAACTGAGCTTTGTAAACCAACACAAAAGAAGTACAACCTTGCTGTCACGGTTGCTATGGGTAGGTTTATGGATGCGGTGGTTGTTCAGGACGAACAAACTGGGAAAGAATGTATCAAGGTAATAATTATCTAACATGCTATCCTAGCATGTCTTTTTCTTTCTTTTCCATGGATTTATTATACTATTTAATCCAAGAATAATGATGACTTGTGATGTCTGAGCAATTTTTTACTCTAAAGTTGGTTGGTAAAACATTTTTCTGACATCTGCAGTGAAAAGGAATAAGACTAAGACTATCATCTAAAGTTAATTTAAGTGCTTCAAAGGTTCTTATATTATAGGGACTTAGTTTATGATTATAAATGCTCTACCAATCTTTATTGTTCTCATGTTGACTTATTACTATGTGAATTTTAACCTTATACTTGTCCACAGTACCTGAAAGAGCAAAGACTTCCTCCTCAGACATTCATACCACTTCAAACTATTCGTGTGAAGCCCCTTATTGAGAGGTTACGAACCATAGGCGGGACGTCAAAACTTATTTTTGATGTGATCCAATATCCTTTTGAAGCATTTTAATTGATTTTGAGTGTCTTCACTTCTGTTATGCAGCATTTGTCATGGGTTACTAATTCAAAAGATATGTTGCTTGGACTGGAACTTCCTGCACTATTTATCTCTCAATAGAGTCCACAATCCAACATCATGAGAACTTTTCTTCTTCATCCGTATCACTAAGATGGAGACAGTAGTCATATGCCATAGTTTTTCATATTTGTGAATTCCAGTCTCTCTTTGCTACATCAGTCATGAAACCAGTACTGACTTAAATTGCGAGACCAAGTAACGAGTAGTTGGTATTCATGAAGATTTGATAAAAAATTATTGCTGTTGCTCCAAAAAAATCATCAAGTCCATACCAGTGTATTCCTAGTAACGGTTCACACTCCACACCATAGAACTTCCCATGTAAAAGATTGTATATTATGTGGAATCTTTGTTTAGATTGTTCCTAAAGGGTATTACCTCACAATGATAAATAGGAAAGTGAGGCGAAAATAATATTATGCTGGGTATTCTTCCTAGCCATTTGCCTTTTCAATGCTGCCACAGTTGTAAAGATTGCCATCCATGTATACTATCATTGATTTTCTTGAATGGTAGGAAAAATATAAATAGCTAATTGTGCTATACAAACAAGTGCCTGAACTTTGTTAACTTAACAAAAGACACATTTGATCCCGCATTGGAGAAGGCTATCATTTTTGCTGTTGGCAACACACTGGTTTGTGACACTCTTGATGAAGCTAAAGCTCTTAGCTGGGGTAGGGAGAGGCATAAAGGTACATCAGATGTATTCTCAAACTTGTACTCTAAATTCTATAATAAATAAATCTTCACCAGAAGCTAACTTTTTCATTCTTGTATAGTTGTTACTGTCGATGGCGTCTTGCTTACGAAAGCTGGTACAATGACTGGTGGAACTAGTGGTGGAATGGAAGCTCGATCGAAGAAATGGGATGATGCTGAAATTGAGGGTTAATTTCATTCTTTCATGATAATTCTGTGGATAACTTCAATCCTTCATGATATAACTGGCTGATGTAAGTTTGTCGCAATTATGCTCTTCCTTTTCAGCACTTAAGAGGAAGAAGGAGCAATATGACGCTGAACTTCAAGAGCTTGGATCCATCAGAGAGATGCAGTTGAAAGAGTCTGAAACATCTGGGAGAATTAATGGATTGGAGAAGAAGATTCAGTATGCTGAAATAGAGAAGGTAAATTTAGTATATGTAACTAAGGAGAGGAGGCATGTTGGTTCTCCGTTCTTTGCCTTATATTATATGAAATGTCCATTTAGAATGTTTTTTTTAATTGCTGGAATTAAATTTAAGCTGAATGCTGATAGTACTGAAAATATCTGAGCATGTAGTTGCTTTACTTAACGTTGATACATCTTTGCTGATTCAATCAAAGGATGAAATAGTTTACTTGCCATTAGCTTTTCACTAAGTTTAAGCTGTTTCTTTAGTCCTGATAATAATTTGCCACCGACATGTACTTGTTGCAGCAAAGTATCAAGGACAAACTTGCAAACTTGAAACAAGAGAGGCAGAATATTAGAGCAGAAATTGATAGGATAAGCCCTGAACTAAATAAGGTAATATAAAATTTTGTTTCTTTATCTATCTAATTGTAATATTTTTGTCCTTATCATTTCCAAAATCTGGTGATTGTGCTTACTTCCTTACTTTGGATAATCACAGTTGAAGGAATCCATTGATAAAAGGAACACTGAGGTCACGACTCTTGAGAAGAAGATAAACTTGATCATTGATAAACTATATAAGAAATTCAGTAAGTCTGTCGGGGTTAAGAACATCCGTGAGTATGAAGAAAATCAGCTGAAGGCAGCACAGCAGATGGCAGAAGATAGATTTAACATTAGTGACCAGTTAGCAAAGTTAAAGTACCAGTATGTCTTCATTTTTCATATCTGCGTCTTTCATTTAGCTCTTGTATGTGGTTGAATCTCTATAACTAGGTTTAGGTTGTCACTTATCCATACATGAAATGCAATAACGAAATTTGTTATGCCATGGTAGTCTAACAATCGTATGCAAAATATCAAAATTAGGCATCAATTCCTGCATACTAAATTCGCAGATAAGTTTATTGGGTATTTTTTTTTCTTAGAAACCAGGGAATTGTGGTTTCCAAAACCTATGCTTTGGAGTGAGTTTATTCACATCTATTCTTCTTCTTATGCTGGACTTACATTACATGACATGTTCTATCTGATTGATTTTACGCCAGGCTGGAATACGAAAAAAAACGGGATATGGATTCACGAATCAAAGAGCTGGAATCTTCTATTAGCACTTTAGAGAATAAGTTGGGGAATCTTCATAAAAAGGAATCTGAAGCTAAATCAGTGGCGGATAATGCTGAAGATGAGATTGAAAAGTGGAAAGAAGAAATCCGAGGTATGGGGTTGGTTGTTTTTTTCCTTGTTTGAGTGGACACTTTTGCTTTCATAGGACAATTCTTTGGTGCTACAAAGTGATCATCACTTGGTTATTTGGTATGCACGTCCCCGTTATGCCTCTACTTTTTGTTCATGTCATATTATGTATTAGTTCTCTCATGGGGTAGATGTTCTGCTTGTTCTTCACTTTCTTAAGTGTGCAGCAAAGCTAATCTCATTTTGGAATCTTCATGGTTTCATTCTTTTAGAATGGAAAGTAAAGTCAGATGAATGTGAAAAGGAGATGCAAGAGTGGAAAAAGCGATCTTCCACTGCTACAACAAGCATATCCAAACTTAATCGACAGATAAATACAAAGGTAGTTTGACAATTCCTTCTTAATGTGATTTCATGAGCACCACATTAACAACTCGAAGTACCACAAATTTCCTTAAACCATGCATGCAGGATACACAGATCGAGCAGTTGATATCTCAGAAGCAGGAATTAGTGGAGAAGTGTGAGCTCGAGCAGATGAGCCTACCTGTTATCCCTGACCCAATGGACACCGAATCACTGATGCCAGGCCCTGTCTTTGATTTTAGCAAGCTTAGCAATTCCCTTATACAGCAGAGACGAGTGAATGACCGTGAAAAGCATGATTTTGATTTTAAGCAAAAGATTGATGGTATTATTTCAGACATCGAACGAACAGCTCCTAATATGAAGGCTCTGGATCAGTATGAAGCTCTAAAAGAGAAGGAAAGGCTTGTGACTGAAGAATTTGAACAGGCAAGGAAAGAGGAGAAGGAAATTGCTGATAGATTCAATGCAGTTAAACAGAGGAGGTAACAGAATTTTAAGCCTCTCTTCATATATTATGAAACAAATTAGTTTCTAAAATCGGACGTAAATTTATTGTTTTGTCATTTTAAAAAGAGAAAATATCTGCTGTGAAACAGGTACGAATTATTTATGGAAGCCTTCAACCATATCTCCAACATCATTGATAAGATCTACAAACAACTCACCAAGAGCAACACACATCCTCTGGGCGGAACTGCATATCTGAATTTAGAGAATGAAGATGATCCTTTCCTACATGGCATCAAGTACACTGCTATGCCCCCAACAAAGCGATTCCGTGACATGGAACAGCTTTCAGGGGGTGAGAAAACAGTCGCTGCTCTAGCATTGCTCTTTTCCATCCACAGGTAAATTACTTGCTTTTCACTTTCTACAGTTTCTACAGAAACGAAATGATTGAGTTAGATTCATGCTAAGTTTCATGTGTTGTAGCATTGGTATCCCCGTTTTTATCAAACCTTGTTGCTCTGATTATAATCAATGCATTTTATTTTTGGTACAACTTTTAATGGCTCCTCTTCCACTGTTGATTCCCCTGCCAAAATTTTCAATGGAAACAGCTATCGTCCATCACCTTTCTTCATCTTAGATGAAGTTGATGCAGCACTAGATAACCTCAATGTAGCCAAAGTTGCTGGATTCATCAGAGCAAAATCATGTGAAGGATCCAGAGGCGCCCAAGATTCAGATGGAGGCTACGGTTTCCAAAGCATCGTGATATCACTGAAAGATAGCTTTTACGACAAGGCAGAAGCTTTGGTTGGGGTTTATCGGGACTCTGATATTGGGTAATTAGTAACTCTTATCTCAATCAAGAACTAGCGGTCAATCGAATCATGTCTACTAACTACTTGGCCTTCATTTGTGCAGCTGCTCAAGTACCTTGACATTTGATCTGACCAAGTACAGGGAATCCTAATTCAAAGCAGCTAAAAGGGTCCTGGTAAGTACTTAGTCAAGGAATCTGCATATCCAATATCCGTTCACATGAATCATGCAACTTATTTATTATGATGTATGTATTATAATATTATCTTTTTTGTTACTTTGATTTGAATAACAGATTTAGATGTTGGCAGTATGTGTATAACATATTGTTTTGTTGGTCGGATCGTGTGGTCGGAATAATCTAATGTTTATAGCAGCTGGGAGACATACATTCCTCGCGTGGTGGTGTTTACGACTAATGGAGACATGTCGTGCATGTATTATTTAGGGTTTTTTAAAGGTGAACTCTGATGAAATGGGGATTGTACACAATAGTGGTGAACTCGAAACCGTTTAGGAGAATTTTTATCTAAAAAAAATATGGGACTTGGGTATTGAAACTCTTGTTGGGCTTCATTACATAGGTTGGGAATATTAGAATATGCTGATCTTATTTTGGGCCTAATAGACTCTTGTTGGGCCTTTTAGACTCTTGTTGTTGTTGGTCTACGTTTGGGCCTATTAGACTTTCCTAAGCTTCGTTTAGGCCTAATATACTCATGTTGGATTTCATTGGGCCTATTAAACTCTTGTTAGGCTTTATTTAGGCCTATTAAAATCTTACTAAGCCTTTTAGGATCTTGGGCTTTATTTGGGCCGGTTGGACTATTGTTAGGCTTCGTTTGGGCATATTAAACTTTGTTGGGCTTAATTTGGGCATTTTAAACTCTTGTTGGACTTTGTTCGGGCCTATTACGCTTGTTGGGCCTGGCAGGCTTAGATTGTGCCTATTAGACTTTGTTGGGCTTAATTGGGGCGTATTAAACTCTTGTTGGGCCTTTTAGACTCTTGTTAGGTTTTGTTTGGGCTTATTGGACTCTTGTTAGGCTTCATTCGGCCTACCCACAAAGAAGTGGTCCAATAGCTTGTTCGGTTGATCTGGGAATTTCCTTTAGTGGTCCATTATTCAAATATGGAGGGCAGACCATAATCCTATAGCCGTACTATATACTACAACCTAGTAAGTTCTTCTTGGGCTTTCCTAAATCCCTATGATTTGGGCCCATAGGCCCACATCGTAACTGGGCTACTAATATTGTCTACTAACAAGAGTATAACAGGATGAACAAGAATCTAATTGGCCCATATGAAGCCCAACCAACAAGAGACTAATAGGCCAAACTAAGCCCAACATAGTATAATTATTGGGCCTGTTTTTTTTGTTCTGGGCCAGGAGGCCCATGAATCCTTCGTTGGGCCCACTAGACCTCTTTTTTAGTAGACTGGTGATTTATTATTTGTGGGCCTCGGGAACAACTCAAACTGCGCTCTTCAGAAGCTTAACCCTTAACAGGAGAAAATCGAAAGTTTGAGGATAAGATAATAATGATCGGACAGAGTTTGAGGTTCAAATTGGAGGAAAATAAAGTTGGTAAGTATCATGGAAGCTAAAAGAATGACATTTTTGGGTGCACCGAAACTTCACACAAGTCCACAAGAAATAACACTAAAAATCAACTACTGAAGTTATATGCTCAAACACCCGGTGCACACACCTTTACCACCAAACGGAGCTCACTTAAATGAAAATTGTGAAGAAACATGATCAAATTTACATACACCCGGTGTATACTCACCCATATAAAAATGTCTCCAAAACAATGAAATTTATTCATTTTGGGGGGCTTCTACGTCCACCTGGACTACACAAAATTTCGCACTCCACATTGTAAAAGTTACGAGAAAACATCCCGGCTGAAGTTACGAGAAGAGCTGAACACGAAGGAACTTCTCTCTTCCTGTTACCGAAATCATTGCTAGCGTTCTCCGATGTCGTCGCTGCAGTAATTTCGTCTGCCATGTCCGAACTCTCTGTTGATTAGTTTTGAAGATGAGCGGTCTGAGATAGATTGAGTCCAAACCTCCATTGTTAGCAGATGAATAGAGTTCAAGAAATCTATGAAAAAACACCCAAACTCTGTGTAGTTTCGTCGATGATCTGGCCACAAAACTACTGTCTTGTCAAATTTCGAGGTTCAAAATGGAGGAAATTAGAGTTTAGAGACAAAAATCGTATTTGCTAAGAGTTTGAGAGAGAGAGGTAGTAGGAATTCTAGGCCCAATAACAAGTTGGCCCACGTGGTTCGGCCTTTTAAATTTTTCTGGGCTTAGTTTGGTTGTATTACTCTTGTTGGGCCTTTTGGACTATTGTTGGGCTTCGTTTAGGCCTACTAAAATTTGATGGGCTTAGTTTGGGCACATTAAACTCTTGTTGGGCCTTTTGGACACTTGTTGGGCTTCATTTGGGCCTATTACATTGCTGTGCTTTGTTGAGCCTCTGAAACTCTTGTTGGGCTTTGTATGGGCCTATTCTATTCTTGTTGGGTCTGTTACACACTAGATAAGCTTAGTTTGGGCCTATTACTAAGCCTAACAGCAGTGTATTTAGCCCAAACGAAGCAACAATAGTCTATTAATAATCTCTTAGGTGTATATCTCTTAGGTGGTCGACCTCGATTCTCCATGGGAGGTAGTTTGTACCCTTCAGTCATTGCCTCCTCCTGTTCTCCTGATTCTTCAACATTAACGTCTTAAACTATATAAACATCTTGAAGTTTAGACGGGTTTACCTCTGATACCTCAAACGAGGGAGTATCAGTTGTAGCTAGGGCTGATCATGGGCGGGCCGGGCCGGTCCTGAAGGTAAGACCGAGACCGAGACTGAAATTTCGGTCTTGCCTTCTGGAGGACCGAGACCGAGCCCGAGACCGACCTCGGCCAAAAAAGCCCGCCCGAGTCGGTCTTTCTTGACTCGGGCCGGTCTCGGTCCTGGACCGAATCTACACCCAAAAAAGAAAAAAAAACTATGAATTCACGGTATTCTTTAGTAAAAGGCGAAGGAATAGTTCACCTCTCAAAGAAACACTATGAACTCTCTATATTCTTTAGTAAATTTATCAAGATGCACCTTTTATAGAGATAGAAAACCTCCAAAATCCACATTATTTTCGGTGTGGTACTATGAAAATCTCAAATACACATACATTCGGTCCGGGCCGGTCCTAAACGGGCTTTCGGGAAAAAAGCCCGAGCCCGAGACCGAGACCGACCTTGAAGAAAAAAACCCGCCCGTTCGGTCTCGGTCCTAGTCGGTCTCGGTCCTAGTCGGGCCGGTCTCGGACCGGTCTTGTCGGGAATTCGGTCCTCCAGTCTTTTTTGATCACCCCTAGTTGTAGCCCTTAGTTCGCTGGTTGATACTGGCGTGTCAGATGTTTGCCCGATGGTTCGGCTAACCGGCTCTGTTGGACCATCACAGGATAGGCTTGGACTACAGACCCAATCCAGTGGACCTACTGTAGGACTCCCCACTGAACACTGGATTGGTGATAGTAGTATTCTGTTTCAAGGAAATCACGGTTTATACTGGTGAACATGTGACCAATTTTAGGACCATATATAATACCGATACCCTTTTTGATTATGTTCATATCCTACAAACACACACTTGACAACCCACAAATCAAATTTGGTGCGGTTAGTTTTTGGTATGTGTACAAGCACGGAGCATCCAAAGACGCAAGGAGCTAGGCTAAGTGTCGGGGGTACTTTGGTAATTTCATAGAGGGTGTGAATAAGTGTTTTGAGTTTCAGGATTTTTGTTGGGAGATGATTTAGAAGATATGTAGTTGTGGCAACAGTTTCAGGCCAAAAAGATTTAGGTACTTCAATAAGTAGGGATCTTGTCATTTCGAGGAGTATGCGGTTTTTCATTTGTCCACACCATTTTGTTTCGAAGTGTGTGGACAGGAAGTCTGATGAATAATTCCTTTTTTTGCAAAAACAAATTGATATGTTGATTAACAAATCCCCCCTCCAATTATCAAATCGTAGGACTTGGATGTTTTCCTGAAATTGATTTTGTACCATGTGTAAGAAGTGAGTGAATTTGAATATACCCGGGGATGGATAACCCAATTTGAATATAACACTTTGGATTTATGTTTTAAAAAATATACCCACGTCATGAGAGTGCAGTCATCAACGAATAACACAAAATATCTTTAGAAAAAATTTCGAAAATAAGAGTTTTAGATAACCCGGGGATGGATGACCCAATCTCCTGTGTCATGTTCAAACCTCTCTTTCTGCAGTTCCGTGATCAAGAAACATCGAACCTTGTTGAGTCACCTCATCCACGTAGTATTGGCTAGCACGTTCAGTGTCACGCCCAATAATCATCCCCGTCCGGATATCCTCCAATATGCAAAAAATTGGTTTCATCATCATAGTACAATTCACCTCCTTAGTAACATGAGACACATATAATAATTTATTTGAGAGTGTCGGAACTAGAAGGCAATTTGAGATCTTCAGGGTTAGGGAAATTTTTATTGTTCCCATTCTTGTCACCTGAGCCTTTCATCCATCTGCAGTATTAATACATTCCATCGGGGACTTCATAATATTAATAAGATCACTTGCATCATACATCATAGTGTTTGTTGCACCGCAGTGGAAAATCCATTGTTCATTTCTAAATCCACATTTATGATGGGTTGAATAGGCACGTGTCAAATATCCAGAGTCTGAATTGAAATAATTTGGGGTTCTTCCGCAACATTCCAAAATATTTGATCTATAAAGCAGCAAGGGTTTGAAGTAAAAGAGCTTGGATGCAATTTACAAGACCATATACCCGATTCTCTGTTGTCGTTGCTACTTAGGTTTATCACACCTGCTCTTGCGAATGAAAGTTGCTCCTGATTTCAGTTGCCACTGCTAGTGCTGGTAGTTGTTGGGTTGCCCATCGCGACAGCGACACGACTTCCAGAACCTCTCCTTTTCCTTGTGATTATCCTATCACCACTCCATATATCCCACCAACCAAAAGCAGGAGTCTTTCGTGTATCTTGTCATCCCGCAATGAGTACATCTTAACAAGTTCTTGTCGATTCGAGATGATGATCCACCAGTTTTTCCAGTCGTTTCTGACCGACAATGCCCCGTATGAAGTTGTTCCTTTAGTCTGTAATCGTTGGATCAACACCACCAATCCGTCCCTAATACCCGATGATGTCTCATCACCATTGCTTGTTGCTCCTAGGATGTGGAGTTGGGTGGATTCCTTCCTCACCGAGGCGTAGGCGGCTTCGACTGAGGGCAACGGGTCCTCTATCAGGATGTCCGGTTTAATTTCGTAAAATTTGGGATCGATTCCTCCTAAAAACTGGTAGAGCCTATTTAACGTCTTATATACAAGTGATAACAACAAATATTTGATCATATATTTTGAGTAAGAATGTTAAGAATATAGTTTTGATCGAGTACGGAAAAAACAAAATTTATTTCATCGAAAATGGAGTTCCGAATTAGGATTATTTAGAAAAACTACAAAATCGGTCGAAACTCAAAGGGGTACCATCACGAAAAAAGTTGATTTCGGTCCCAAAAATATGTATTCTATTAACATTACTAGATCAATATATACCGAGTTAGAATGCAAATAAAACTATTTTCACTGAAAACAAAGTTGTGAGTAATGATATATTAACCAAACTACGAAATTGGACGAAACAATAAGGTGCCACCTAGGAAAATCGTATTTAACGTCCTATATACAAGTGATAACAGCAAACATTCGATCTTATATTTTGAGTAAGAATGTTAAAAATATATATTTGATCAAGTACGGAAGAAAACAAAATTTATTTCATCGAAAATGGAGTTCCGAATTAGGATTATTTCAAAAAACTACAAAATCGGTCGAAACTCAAAGGGGTACCATCACGAAAAAAGTTGATTTCGGTCCCAAAAATATGTAATCTATTAACATTACTACCTTAATATATACTGAGTTAGAGTGCGAATAAAACTAATTTCAATGAAAAAGAAGTTGAGAGTGATGAGATATTGACCAAACTATTAAATAAGACGAAACAATAAGGTGCCACCTAGGAAAAAAGTATTTAACGTCTTATATACAAGTGATAATAACAAACATTGGATCTTATATTTTGGGTAAGAATGTTTAGAATATATTTTTGATCGAGTACGGAAGAAAACAAAATTTATTTCATCGAAAATGGAGTTCCGAATTAGGAGTATTTCAAAAAACTACAAAATCGATTGAAACTCAAAGGGGGGTACCATCACGGAAAATAGTTGATTTCGGTCCCAAAAATATGTAATCTATTAACATTACTACCTCAATATATATCGAGTTAGAATGCAAATAAAACTAATTTCACTGAAAACGAAGTTGTGAGTAATGAGATATTGACCAAACTACGAAATCACACGACACAATAAGGTGCCACGTAGGAAAAACGTATTGAACATCTTATATACAAGTGATAACAACAAACATTTGATCTTATATTTTGAGTAATAATGTTTACAGTATATTTATGATCGAGTACGGAAGAAAACAAAATTTATTTCATCGAAAATGGAGTTCCGAATTAGGAGTATTTCAAAAACCTACAAAATCGGTCGAAACTCAAAGGGGTACCATCACGGAAAATAGTTGATTTCGGTCCCAAAAATATGTAATCTATTTACATTACTACCTCAATATATATCGAGTTAGAATGCGAATAAAACTAATTTCACTCAAAACGAAGTTGTGAGTGATGAGATATTGACCAAACTATAAAATCGGACGAACCAATAAGGTGCCACCTAGGAAAAAAGTATTTAACGTCTTATATACAATTGATAACAACTAACATTGGATCTTATATTTTGGGTAAGAATGTTTAGAATATATTTTTGATCGAGTACGGAAGAAAACAAAATTTATTTCATCAAAAATGGAGTTCCGAATTAGGATTATTTAGAAAAACTACAAAATCGGTCGAAACTCAAAGGGGTACAATCACGAAAAAAGTCGATTTCGGTCCCAAAAATATGTAATCTATTAACATTACTACCTTAATATATACTGAGTTAGAGTGCGAATAAAACTAATTTCAATGAAAACGAAGTTGCGAGTGATGAGATATTGACCAAACTATGAAATAAGACGAAACAATAAGGTGCCACCTAGGAAAAAAGTATTTAACGTCTTATATACAAGTGATAACAACAAACATTGGATCTTATATTTTGGGTAAGAATGTTTAGAATATATTTTTGATCGAGTACGGAAGAAAACAAAATTTATTTCATCGAAAATGGAGGTCCGAATTAGGATTATTTAGAAAAACTACAAAATCGGTCGAAACTCAAAGGGGTACCATCACGAAAAAAGTTGATTTCGGTCCCAAAAATATGTAATCTATTAACATTACTACCTTAATATATACTGAGTTAGAGTGCGAATAAAACAAATTTCAATGAAAACGAAGTTGTGAGTTATGAGATATTGACCAAACTACGAAATTGGACGAAACAATAAGGTGCCACCTAGGAAAATCGTATTTAACGTCCTATATACAAGTGATAACCGCAAACATTCGATCTTATATTTTGAGTAAGAATGTTAAAAATATATATTTGATCGAGTACGGAAGAAAACAATATTTATTTCATCAAAAATGGAGTTCCGAATTAGGAGTATTTCAAAAAACTACAAAATCGGTCGAAACTCAAAGGGGTACCATCACGGAAAATAGTTGATTTCGGTCCCAAAAATATGTAATCTATTAACATTACTACCTCAATATATATCGAGTTAGAATGCAAATAAAACTAATTTCACTGAAAACGAAGTTGTGAGTAATGAGATATTGACCAAACTACGAAATCACACGACACAATAAGGTGCCACGTAGGAAAAACGTATTGAACATCTTATATACAAGTGATAACAACAAACATTTGATCTTATATTTTGAGTAATAATGTTTACAGTATATTTATGATCGAGTACGGAAGAAAACAAAATTTATTTCATCGAAAATGGAGTTCCGAATTAGGAGTATTTCAAAAACCTACAAAATCGGTCGAAACTCAAAGGGGTACCATCACGGAAAATAGTTGATTTCGGTCCCAAAAATATGTAATCTATTTACATTACTACCTCAATATATATCGAGTTAGAATGCGAATAAAACTAATTTCACTCAAAACGAAGTTGTGAGTGATGAGATATTGACCAAACTATAAAATCGGACGAACCAATAAGGTGCCACCTAGGAAAAAAGTATTTAGCGTCTTATATACAATTGATAACAACTAACATTGGATCTTATATTTTGGGTAAGAATGTTTAGAATATATTTTTGATCGAGTACGGAAGAAAACAAAATTTATTTCATCAAAAATGGAGTTCCGAATTAGGATTATTTAGAAAAACTACAAAATCGGTCGAAACTCAAAGGGGTACAATCACGAAAAAAGTCGATTTCGGTCCCAAAAATATGTAATCTATTAACATTACTACCTTAATATATACTGAGTTAGAGTGCGAATAAAACTAATTTCAATGAAAACGAAGTTGCGAGTGATGAGATATTGACCAAACTATGAAATAAGACGAAACAATAAGGTGCCACCTAGGAAAAAAGTATTTAACGTCTTATATACAAGTGATAACAACAAACATTGGATCTTATATTTTGGGTAAGAATGTTTAGAATATATTTTTGATCGAGTACGGAAGAAAACAAAATTTATTTCATCGAAAATGGAGGTCCGAATTAGGATTATTTAGAAAAACTACAAAATCGGTCGAAACTCAAAGGGGTACCATCACGAAAAAAGTTGATTTCGGTCCCAAAAATATGTAATCTATTAACATTACTACCTTAATATATACTGAGTTAGAGTGCGAATAAAACAAATTTCAATGAAAACGAAGTTGTGAGTTATGAGATATTGACCAAACTACGAAATTGGACGAAACAATAAGGTGCCACCTAGGAAAATCGTATTTAACGTCCTATATACAAGTGATAACCGCAAACATTCGATCTTATATTTTGAGTAAGAATGTTAAAAATATATATTTGATCGAGTACGGAAGAAAACAATATTTATTTCATCAAAAATGGAGTTCCGAATTAGGAGTATTTCAAAAAACTACAAAATCGGTCGAAACTCAAAGGGGTACCATCACGGAAAATAGTTGATTTCGGTCCCAAAAATATGTAATCTATTAACATTACTACCTCAATATATATCGAGTTAGAATGCAAATAAAACTAATTTCACTGAAAACGAAGTTGTGAGTAATGAGATATTGACCAAACTACGAAATCACACGACACAATAAGGTGCCACGTAGGAAAAACGTATTGAACATCTTATATACAAGTGATAACAACAAACATTTGATCTTATATTTTGAGTAATAATGTTTACAGTATATTTATGATCGAGTACGGAAGAAAACAAAATTTATTTCATCGAAAATGGAGTTCCGAATTAGGAGTATTTCAAAAACCTACATAATCGGTCGAAACTCAAAGGGGTACCATCACGGAAAATAGTTGATTTCGGTCCCAAAAATATGTAATCTATTTACATTACTACCTCAATATATATCGAGTTAGAATGCGAATAAAACTAATTTCACTCATAACGAAGTTGTGAGTGATGAGATATTGACCAAACTATAAAATCGGACGAACCAATAAGGTGCCACCTAGGAAAAAAGTATTTAACGTCTTATATACAATTGATAACAACTAACATTGGATCTTATATTTTGGGTAAGAATGTTTAGAATATATTTTTGATCGAGTACGGAAGAAAACAAAATTTATTTCATCAAAAATGGAGTTCCGAATTAGGATTATTTAGAAAAACTACAAAATCGGTCGAAACTCAAAGGGGTACAATCACGAAAAAAATCGATTTCGGTCCCAAAAATATGTAATCTATTAACATTACTACCTTAATATATACTGAGTTAGAGTGCGAATAAAACTAATTTCAATGAAAACGAAGTTGCGAGTGATGAGATATTGACCAAACTATGAAATAAGACGAAACAATAAGGTGCCACCTAGGAAAAAAGTATTTAATGTCTTATATACAAGTGATAACAACAAACATTGGATCTTATATTTTGGGTAAGAATGTTTAGAATATATTTTTGATCGAGTACGGAAGAAAACAAAATTTATTTCATCGAAAATGGAGGTCCGAATTAGGATTATTTAGAAAAACTACAAAATCGGTCGAAACTCAAAGGGGTACCATCACGAAAAAAGTTGATTTCGGTCCCAAAAATATGTAATCTATTAACATTACTACCTTAATATATACTGAGTTAGAGTGCGAATAAAACTAATTTCAATGAAAACGAAGTTGTGAGTTATGAGATATTGACCAAACTACGAAATTGGACGAAACAATAAGGTGCCACCTAGGAAAATCGTATTTAACGTCCTATATACAAGTGATAACCGCAAACATTCGATCTTATATTTTGAGTAAGAATGTTAAAAATATATATTTGATCGAGTACGGAAGAAAACAATATTTATTTCATCAAAAATGGAGTTCCGAATTAGGAGTATTTCAAAAAACTACAAAATCGGTCGAAACTCAAAGGGGTACCATCACGGAAAATAGTTGATTTCGGTCCCAAAAATATGTAATCTATTAACATTACTACCTCAATATATATCGAGTTAGAATGCAAATAAAACTAATTTCACTGAAAACGAAGTTGTGAGTAATGAGATATTGACCAAACTACGAAATCACACGACACAATAAGGTGCCACGTAGGAAAAACGTATTGAACATCTTATATACAAGTGATAACAACAAACATTTGATCTTATATTTTGAGTAATAATGTTTACAGTATATTTATGATCGAGTACGGAAGAAAACAAAATTTATTTCATCGAAAATGGAGTTCCGAATTAGGAGTATTTCAAAAACCTACAAAATCGGTCGAAACTCAAAGGGGTACCATCACGGAAAATAGTTGATTTCGGTCCCAAAAATATGTAATCTATTTACATTACTACCTCAATATATATCGAGTTAGAATGCGAATAAAACTAATTTCACTCAAAACGAAGTTGTGAGTGATGAGATATTGACCAAACTATAAAATCGGACGAACCAATAAGGTGCCACCTAGGAAAAAAGTATTTAGCGTCTTATATACAATTGATAACAACTAACATTGGATCTTATATTTTGGGTAAGAATGTTTAGAATATATTTTTGATCGAGTACGGAAGAAAACAAAATTTATTTCATCAAAAATGGAGTTCCGAATTAGGATTATTTAGAAAAACTACAAAATCGGTCGAAACTCAAAGGGGTACAATCACGAAAAAAGTCGATTTCGGTCCCAAAAATATGTAATCTATTAACATTACTACCTTAATATATACTGAGTTAGAGTGCGAATAAAACTAATTTCAATGAAAACGAAGTTGCGAGTGATGAGATATTGACCAAACTATGAAATAAGACGAAACAATAAGGTGCCACCTAGGAAAAAAGTATTTAACGTCTTATATACAAGTGATAACAACAAACATTGGATCTTATATTTTGGGTAAGAATGTTTAGAATATATTTTTGATCGAGTACGGAAGAAAACAAAATTTATTTCATCGAAAATGGAGGTCCGAATTAGGATTATTTAGAAAAACTACAAAATCGGTCGAAACTCAAAGGGGTACCATCACGAAAAAAGTTGATTTCGGTCCCAAAAATATGTAATCTATTAACATTACTACCTTAATATATACTGAGTTAGAGTGCGAATAAAACAAATTTCAATGAAAACGAAGTTGTGAGTTATGAGATATTGACCAAACTACGAAATTGGACGAAACAATAAGGTGCCACCTAGGAAAATCGTATTTAACGTCCTATATACAAGTGATAACCGCAAACATTCGATCTTATATTTTGAGTAAGAATGTTAAAAATATATATTTGATCGAGTACGGAAGAAAACAATATTTATTTCATCAAAAATGGAGTTCCGAATTAGGAGTATTTCAAAAAACTACAAAATCGGTCGAAACTCAAAGGGGTACCATCACGGAAAATAGTTGATTTCGGTCCCAAAAATATGTAATCTATTAACATTACTACCTCAATATATATCGAGTTAGAATGCAAATAAAACTAATTTCACTGAAAACGAAGTTGTGAGTAATGAGATATTGACCAAACTACGAAATCACACGACACAATAAGGTGCCACGTAGGAAAAACGTATTGAACATCTTATATACAAGTGATAACAACAAACATTTGATCTTATATTTTGAGTAATAATGTTTACAGTATATTTATGATCGAGTACGGAAGAAAACAAAATTTATTTCATCGAAAATGGAGTTCCGAATTAGGAGTATTTCAAAAACCTACATAATCGGTCGAAACTCAAAGGGGTACCATCACGGAAAATAGTTGATTTCGGTCCCAAAAATATGTAATCTATTTACATTACTACCTCAATATATATCGAGTTAGAATGCGAATAAAACTAATTTCACTCATAACGAAGTTGTGAGTGATGAGATATTGACCAAACTATAAAATCGGACGAACCAATAAGGTGCCACCTAGGAAAAAAGTATTTAACGTCTTATATACAATTGATAACAACTAACATTGGATCTTATATTTTGGGTAAGAATGTTTAGAATATATTTTTGATCGAGTACGGAAGAAAACAAAATTTATTTCATCAAAAATGGAGTTCCGAATTAGGATTATTTAGAAAAACTACAAAATCGGTCGAAACTCAAAGGGGTACAATCACGAAAAAAGTCGATTTCGGTCCCAAAAATATGTAATCTATTAACATTACTACCTTAATATATACTGAGTTAGAGTGCGAATAAAACTAATTTCAATGAAAACGAAGTTGCGAGTGATGAGATATTGACCAAACTATGAAATAAGACGAAACAATAAGGTGCCACCTAGGAAAAAAGTATTTAACGTCTTATATACAAGTGATAACAACAAACATTGGATCTTATATTTTGGGTAAGAATGTTTAGAATATATTTTTGATCGAGTACGGAAGAAAACAAAATTTATTTCATCGAAAATGGAGGTCCGAATTAGGATTATTTAGAAAAACTACAAAATCGGTCGAAACTCAAAGGGGTACCATCACGAAAAAAGTTGATTTCGGTCCCAAAAATATGTAATCTATTAACATTACTACCTTAATATATACTGAGTTAGAGTGCGAATAAAACTAATTTCAATGAAAACGAAGTTGTGAGTTATGAGATATTGACCAAACTACGAAATTGGACGAAACAATAAGGTGCCACCTAGGAAAATCGTATTTAACGTCCTATATACAAGTGATAACCGCAAACATTCGATCTTATATTTTGAGTAAGAATGTTAAAAATATATATTTGATCGAGTACGGAAGAAAACAATATTTATTTCATCAAAAATGGAGTTCCGAATTAGGAGTATTTCAAAAAACTACAAAATCGGTCGAAACTCAAAGGGGTACCATCACGGAAAATAGTTGATTTCGGTCCCAAAAATATGTAATCTATTAACATTACTACCTCAATATATATCGAGTTAGAATGCAAATAAAACTAATTTCACTGAAAACGAAGTTGTGAGTAATGAGATATTGACCAAACTACGAAATCACACGACACAATAAGGTGCCACGTAGGAAAAACGTATTGAACATCTTATATACAAGTGATAACAACAAACATTTGATCTTATATTTTGAGTAATAATGTTTACAGTATATTTATGATCGAGTACGGAAGAAAACAAAATTTATTTCATCGAAAATGGAGTTCCGAATTAGGAGTATTTCAAAAACCTACAAAATCGGTCGAAACTCAAAGGGGTACCATCACGGAAAATAGTTGATTTCGGTCCCAAAAATATGTAATCTATTTACATTACTACCTCAATATATATCGAGTTAGAATGCGAATAAAACTAATTTCACTCATAACGAAGTTGTGAGTGATGAGATATTGACCAAACTATAAAATCGGACGAACCAATAAGGTGCCACCTAGGAAAAAAGTATTTAACGTCTTATATACAATTGATAACAACTAACATTGGATCTTATATTTTGGGTAAGAATGTTTAGAATATATTTTTGATCGAGTACGGAAGAAAACAAAATTTATTTCATCAAAAATGGAGTTCCGAATTAGGATTATTTAGAAAAACTACAAAATCGGTCGAAACTCAAAGGGGTACAATCACGAAAAAAGTCGATTTCGGTCCCAAAAATATGTAATCTATTAACATTACTACCTTAATATATACTGAGTTAGAGTGCGAATAAAACTAATTTCAATGAAAACGAAGTTGCGAGTGATGAGATATTGACCAAACTATGAAATAAGACGAAACAATAAGGTGCCACCTAGGAAAAAAGTATTTAACGTCTTATATACAAGTGATAACAACAAACATTGGATCTTATATTTTGGGTAAGAATGTTTAGAATATATTTTTGATCGAGTACGGAAGAAAACAAAATTTATTTCATCGAAAATGGAGGTCCGAATTAGGATTATTTAGAAAAACTACAAAATCGGTCGAAACTCAAAGGGGTACCATCACGAAAAAAGTTGATTTCGGTCCCAAAAATATGTAATCTATTAACATTACTACCTTAATATATACTGAGTTAGAGTGCGAATAAAACTAATTTCAATGAAAACGAAGTTGTGAGTTATGAGATATTGACCAAACTACGAAATTGGACGAAACAATAAGGTGCCACCTAGGAAAATCGTATTTAACGTCCTATATACAAGTGATAACCGCAAACATTCGATCTTATATTTTGAGTAAGAATGTTAAAAATATATATTTGATCGAGTACGGAAGAAAACAATATTTATTTCATCAAAAATGGAGTTCCGAATTAGGAGTATTTCAAAAAACTACAAAATCGGTCGAAACTCAAAGGGGTACCATCACGGAAAATAGTTGATATCGGTCCCAAAAATATGTAATCTATTAACATTACTACCTCAATATATATCGAGTTAGAATGCAAATAAAACTAATTTCACTGAAAACGAAGTTGTGAGTAATGAGATATTGACCAAACTACGAAATCACACGACACAATAAGGTGCCACGTAGGAAAAACGTATTGAACATCTTATATACAAGTGATAACAACAAACATTTGATCTTATATTTTGAGTAATAATGTTTACAGTATATTTATGATCGAGTACGGAAGAAAACAAAATTTATTTCATCGAAAATGGAGTTCCGAATTAGGAGTATTTCAAAAAACTACAAAATCGGTCGAAACTCAAAGGGGTACCATCACGGAAAATAGTTGATTTCGGTCCCAAAAATATGTAATCTATTTACATTACTACCTCAATATATATCGAGTTAGAATGCGAATAAAACTAATTTCACTCAAAACGAAGTTGTGAGTGATGAGATATTGACCAAACTATAAAATCGGACGAACCAATAAGGTGCCACCTAGGAAAAAAGTATTTAACGTCTTATATACAATTGATAACAACTAACATTGGATCTTATATTTTGGGTAAGAATGTTTAGAATATATTTTTGATCGAGTACGGAAGAAAACAAAATTTATTTCATCAAAAATGGAGTTCCGAATTAGGATTATTTAGAAAAACTACAAAATCGGTCGAAACTCAAAGGGGTACAATCACGAAAAAAGTCGATTTCGGTCCCAAAAATATGTAATCTATTAACATTACTACCTTAATATATACTGAGTTAGAGTGCGAATAAAACTAATTTCAATGAAAACGAAGTTGCGAGTGATGAGATATTGACCAAACTATGAAATAAGACGAAACAATAAGGTGCCACCTAGGAAAAAAGTATTTAACGTCTTATATACAAGTGATAACAACAAACATTGGATCTTATATTTTGGGTAAGAATGTTTAGAATATATTTTTGATCGAGTACGGAAGAAAACAAAATTTATTTCATCGAAAATGGAGGTCCGAATTAGGATTATTTAGAAAAACTACAAAATCGGTCGAAACTCAAAGGGGTACCATCACGAAAAAAGTTGATTTCGGTCCCAAAAATATGTAATCTATTAACATTACTACCTTAATATATACTGAGTTAGAGTGCGAATAAAACTAATTTCAATGAAAACGAAGTTGTGAGTTATGAGATATTGACCAAACTACGAAATTGGACGAAACAATAAGGTGCCACCTAGGAAAATCGTATTTAACGTCCTATATACAAGTGATAACCGCAAACATTCGATCTTATATTTTGAGTAAGAATGTTAAAAATATATATTTGATCGAGTACGGAAGAAAACAATATTTATTTCATCAAAAATGGAGTTCCGAATTAGGAGTATTTCAAAAAACTACAAAATCGGTCGAAACTCAAAGGGGTACCATCACGGAAAATAGTTGATATCGGTCCCAAAAATATGTAATCTATTAACATTACTACCTCAATATATATCGAGTTAGAATGCAAATAAAACTAATTTCACTGAAAACGAAGTTGTGAGTAATGAGATATTGACCAAACTACGAAATCACACGACACAATAAGGTGCCACGTAGGAAAAACGTATTGAACATCTTATATACAAGTGATAACAACAAACATTTGATCTTATATTTTGAGTAATAATGTTTACAGTATATTTATGATCGAGTACGGAAGAAAACAAAATTTATTTCATCGAAAATGGAGTTCCGAATTAGGAGTATTTCAAAAACCTACAAAATCGGTCGAAACTCAAAGGGGTACCATCACGGAAAATAGTTGATTTCGGTCCCAAAAATATGTAATCTATTTACATTACTACCTCAATATATATCGAGTTAGAATGCGAATAAAACTAATTTCACTCAAAACGAAGTTGTGAGTGATGAGATATTGACCAAACTATAAAATCGGACGAACCAATAAGGTGCCACCTAGGAAAAAAGTATTTAACGTCTTATATACAATTGATAACAACTAACATTGGATCTTATATTTTGGGTAAGAATGTTTAGAATATATTTTTGATCGAGTACGGAAGAAAACAAAATTTATTTCATCAAAAATGGAGTTCCGAATTAGGATTATTTAGAAAAACTACAAAATCGGTCGAAACTCAAAGGGGTACAATCACGAAAAAAGTCGATTTCGGTCCCAAAAATATGTAATCTATTAACATTACTACCTTAATATATACTGAGTTAGAGTGCGAATAAAACTAATTTCAATGAAAACGAAGTTGCGAGTGATGAGATATTGACCAAACTATGAAATAAGACGAAACAATAAGGTGCCACCTAGGAAAAAAGTATTTAACGTCTTATATACAAGTGATAACAACAAACATTGGATCTTATATTTTGGGTAAGAATGTTTAGAATATATTTTTGATCGAGTACGGAAGAAAACAAAATTTATTTCATCGAAAATGGAGGTCCGAATTAGGATTATTTAGAAAAACTACAAAATCGGTCGAAACTCAAAGGGGTACCATCACGAAAAAAGTTGATTTCGGTCCCAAAAATATGTAATCTATTAACATTACTACCTTAATATATACTGAGTTAGAGTGCGAATAAAACTAATTTCAATGAAAACGAAGTTGTGAGTTATGAGATATTGACCAAACTACGAAATTGGACGAAACAATAAGGTGCCACCTAGGAAAATCGTATTTAACGTCCTATATACAAGTGATAACCGCAAACATTCGATCTTATATTTTGAGTAAGAATGTTAAAAATATATATTTGATCGAGTACGGAAGAAAACAATATTTATTTCATCAAAAATGGAGTTCCGAATTAGGAGTATTTCAAAAAACTACAAAATCGGTCGAAACTCAAAGGGGTACCATCACGGAAAATAGTTGATTTCGGTCCCAAAAATATGTAATCTATTAACATTACTACCTCAATATATATCGAGTTAGAATGCAAATAAAACTAATTTCACTGAAAACGAAGTTGTGAGTAATGAGGTATTGACCAAACTACGAAATCACACGACACAATAAGGTGCCACGTAGGAAAAACGTATTGAACATCTTATATACAAGTGATAACAACAAACATTTGATCTTATATTTTGAGTAATAATGTTTACAGTATATTTATGATCGAGTACGGAAGAAAACAAAATTTATTTCATCGAAAATGGAGTTCCGAATTAGGAGTATTTCAAAAACCTACAAAATCGGTCGAAACTCAAAGGGGTACCATCACGGAAAATAGTTGATTTCGGTCCCAAAAATATGTAATCTATTTACATTACTACCTCAATATATATCGAGTTAGAATGCGAATAAAACTAATTTCACTCATAACGAAGTTGTGAGTGATGAGATATTGACCAAACTATAAAATCGGACGAACCAATAAGGTGCCACCTAGGAAAAAAGTATTTAACGTCTTATATACAATTGATAACAACTAACATTGGATCTTATATTTTGGGTAAGAATGTTTAGAATATATTTTTGATCGAGTACGGAAGAAAACAAAATTTATTTCATCAAAAATGGAGTTCCGAATTAGGATTATTTAGAAAAACTACAAAATCGGTCGAAACTCAAAGGGGTACAATCACGAAAAAAGTCGATTTCGGTCCCAAAAATATGTAATCTATTAACATTACTACCTTAATATATACTGAGTTAGAGTGCGAATAAAACTAATTTCAATGAAAACGAAGTTGCGAGTGATGAGATATTGACCAAACTATGAAATAAGACGAAACAATAAGGTGCCACCTAGGAAAAAAGTATTTAACGTCTTATATACAAGTGATAACAACAAACATTGGATCTTATATTTTGGGTAAGAATGTTTAGAATATATTTTTGATCGAGTACGGAAGAAAACAAAATTTATTTCATCGAAAATGGAGGTCCGAATTAGGATTATTTAGAAAAACTACAAAATCGGTCGAAACTCAAAGGGGTACCATCACGAAAAAAGTTGATTTCGGTCCCAAAAATATGTAATCTATTAACATTACTACCTTAATATATACTGAGTTAGAGTGCGAATAAAACTAATTTCAATGAAAACGAAGTTGTGAGTTATGAGATATTGACCAAACTACCAAATTGGACGAAACAATAAGGTGCCACCTAGGAAAATCGTATTTAACGTCCTATATACAAGTGATAACCGCAAACATTCGATCTTATATTTTGAGTAAGAATGTTAAAAATATATATTTGATCGAGTACGGAAGAAAACAATATTTATTTCATCAAAAATGGAGTTCCGAATTAGGAGTATTTCAAAAAACTACAAAATCGGTCGAAACTCAAAGGGGTACCATCACGGAAAATAGTTGATATCGGTCCCAAAAATATGTAATCTATTAACATTACTACCTCAATATATATCGAGTTAGAATGCAAATAAAACTAATTTCACTGAAAACGAAGTTGTGAGTAATGAGATATTGACCAAACTACGAAATCACACGACACAATAAGGTGCCACGTAGGAAAAACGTATTGAACATCTTATATACAAGTGATAACAACAAACATTTGATCTTATATTTTGAGTAATAATGTTTACAGTATATTTATGATCGAGTACGGAAGAAAACAAAATTTATTTCATCGAAAATGGAGTTCCGAATTAGGAGTATTTCAAAAACCTACAAAATCGGTCGAAACTCAAAGGGGTACCATCACGGAAAATAGTTGATTTCGGTCCCAAAAATATGTAATCTATTTACATTACTACCTCAATATATATCGAGTTAGAATGCGAATAAAACTAATTTCACTCAAAACGAAGTTGTGAGTGATGAGATATTGACCAAACTATAAAATCGGACGAACCAATAAGGTGCCACCTAGGAAAAAAGTATTTAACGTCTTATATACAATTGATAACAACTAACATTGGATCTTATATTTTGGGTAAGAATGTTTAGAATATATTTTTGATCGAGTACGGAAGAAAACAAAATTTATTTCATCAAAAATGGAGTTCCGAATTAGGATTATTTAGAAAAACTACAAAATCGGTCGAAACTCAAAGGGGTACAATCACGAAAAAAGTCGATTTCGGTCCCAAAAATATGTAATCTATTAACATTACTACCTTAATATATACTGAGTTAGAGTGCGAATAAAACTAATTTCAATGAAAACGAAGTTGCGAGTGATGAGATATTGACCAAACTATGAAATAAGACGAAACAATAAGGTGCCACCTAGGAAAAAAGTATTTAACGTCTTATATACAAGTGATAACAACAAACATTGGATCTTATATTTTGGGTAAGAATGTTTAGAATATATTTTTGATCGAGTACGGAAGAAAACAAAATTTATTTCATCGAAAATGGAGGTCCGAATTAGGATTATTTAGAAAAACTACAAAATCGGTCGAAACTCAAAGGGGTACCATCACGAAAAAAGTTGATTTCGGTCCCAAAAATATGTAATCTATTAACATTACTACCTTAATATATACTGAGTTAGAGTGCGAATAAAACTAATTTCAATGAAAACGAAGTTGTGAGTTATGAGATATTGACCAAACTACGAAATTGGACGAAACAATAAGGTGCCACCTAGGAAAATCGTATTTAACGTCCTATATACAAGTGATAACCGCAAACATTCGATCTTATATTTTGAGTAAGAATGTTAAAAATATATATTTGATCGAGTACGGAAGAAAACAATATTTATTTCATCAAAAATGGAGTTCCGAATTAGGAGTATTTCAAAAAACTACAAAATCGGTCGAAACTCAAAGGGGTACCATCACGGAAAATAGTTGATTTCGGTCCCAAAAATATGTAATCTATTAACATTACTACCTCAATATATATCGAGTTAGAATGCAAATAAAACTAATTTCACTGAAAACGAAGTTGTGAGTAATGAGATATTGACCAAACTACGAAATCACACGACACAATAAGGTGCCACGTAGGAAAAACGTATTGAACATCTTATATACAAGTGATAACAACAAACATTTGATCTTATATTTTGAGTAATAATGTTTACAGTATATTTATGATCGAGTACGGAAGAAAACAAAATTTATTTCATCGAAAATGGAGTTCCGAATTAGGAGTATTTCAAAAACCTACAAAATCGGTCGAAACTCAAAGGGGTACCATCACGGAAAATAGTTGATTTCGGTCCCAAAAATATGTAATCTATTTACATTACTACCTCAATATATATCGAGTTAGAATGCGAATAAAACTAATTTCACTCAAAACGAAGTTGTGAGTGATGAGATATTGACCAAACTATAAAATCGGACGAACCAATAAGGTGCCACCTAGGAAAAAAGTATTTAACGTCTTATATACAATTGATAACAACTAACATTGGATCTTATATTTTGGGTAAGAATGTTTAGAATATATTTTTGATCGAGTACGGAAGAAAACAAAATTTATTTCATCAAAAATGGAGTTCCGAATTAGGATTATTTAGAAAAACTACAAAATCGGTCGAAACTCAAAGGGGTACAATCACGAAAAAAGTCGATTTCGGTCCCAAAAATATGTAATCTATTAACATTACTACCTTAATATATACTGAGTTAGAGTGCGAATAAAACTAATTTCAATGAAAACGAAGTTGCGAGTGATGAGATATTGACCAAACTATGAAATAAGACGAAACAATAAGGTGCCACCTAGGAAAAAAGTATTTAACGTCTTATATACAAGTGATAACAACAAACATTGGATCTTATATTTTGGGTAAGAATGTTTAGAATATATTTTTGATCGAGTACGGAAGAAAACAAAATTTATTTCATCGAAAATGGAGGTCCGAATTAGGATTATTTAGAAAAACTACAAAATCGGTCGAAACTCAAAGGGGTACCATCACGAAAAAAGTTGATTTCGGTCCCAAAAATATGTAATCTATTAACATTACTACCTTAATATATACTGAGTTAGAGTGCGAATAAAACTAATTTCAATGAAAACGAAGTTGTGAGTTATGAGATATTGACCAAACTACGAAATTGGACGAAACAATAAGGTGCCACCTAGGAAAATCGTATTTAACGTCCTATATACAAGTGATAACCGCAAACATTCGATCTTATATTTTGAGTAAGAATGTTAAAAATATATATTTGATCGAGTACGGAAGAAAACAATATTTATTTCATCAAAAATGGAGTTCCGAATTAGGAGTATTTCAAAAAACTACAAAATCGGTCGAAACTCAAAGGGGTACCATCACGGAAAATAGTTGATTTCGGTCCCAAAAATATGTAATCTATTAACATTACTACCTCAATATATATCGAGTTAGAATGCAAATAAAACTAATTTCACTCAAAACGAAGTTGTGAGTGATGAGATATTGACCAAACTATAAAATCGGACGAACCAATAAGGTGCCACCTAGGAAAAAAGTATTTAACGTCTTATATACAATTGATAACAACTAACATTGGATCTTATATTTTGGGTAAGAATGTTTAGAATATATTTTTGATCGAGTACGGAAGAAAACAAAATTTATTTCATCAAAAATGGAGTTCCGAATTAGGATTATTTAGAAAAACTACAAAATCGGTCGAAACTCAAAGGGGTACAATCACGAAAAAAGTCGATTTCGGTCCCAAAAATATGTAATCTATTAACATTACTACCTTAATATATACTGAGTTAGAGTGCGAATAAAACTAATTTCAATGAAAACGAAGTTGCGAGTGATGAGATATTGACCAAACTATGAAATAAGACGAAACAATAAGGTGCCACCTAGGAAAAAAGTATTTAACGTCTTATATACAAGTGATAACAACAAACATTGGATCTTATATTTTGGGTAAGAATGTTTAGAATATATTTTTGATCGAGTACGGAAGAAAACAAAATTTATTTCATCGAAAATGGAGGTCCGAATTAGGATTATTTAGAAAAACTACAAAATCGGTCGAAACTCAAAGGGGTACCATCACGAAAAAAGTTGATTTCGGTCCCAAAAATATGTAATCTATTAACATTACTACCTTAATATATACTGAGTTAGAGTGCGAATAAAACTAATTTCAATGAAAACGAAGTTGTGAGTTATGAGATATTGACCAAACTACGAAATTGGACGAAACAATAAGGTGCCACCTAGGAAAATCGTATTTAACGTCCTATATACAAGTGATAACCGCAAACATTCGATCTTATATTTTGAGTAAGAATGTTAAAAATATATATTTGATCGAGTACGGAAGAAAACAATATTTATTTCATCAAAAATGGAGTTCCGAATTAGGAGTATTTCAAAAAACTACAAAATCGGTCGAAACTCAAAGGGGTACCATCACGGAAAATAGTTGATTTCGGTCCCAAAAATATGTAATCTATTAACATTACTACCTCAATATATATCGAGTTAGAATGCAAATAAAACTAATTTCACTGAAAACGAAGTTGTGAGTAATGAGATATTGACCAAACTACGAAATCACACGACACAATAAGGTGCCACGTAGGAAAAACGTATTGAACATCTTATATACAAGTGATAACAACAAACATTTGATCTTATATTTTGAGTAATAATGTTTACAGTATATTTATGATCGAGTACGGAAGAAAACAAAATTTATTTCATCGAAAATGGAGTTCCGAATTAGGAGTATTTCAAAAACCTACAAAATCGGTCGAAACTCAAAGGGGTACCATCACGGAAAATAGTTGATTTCGGTCCCAAAAATATGTAATCTATTTACATTACTACCTCAATATATATCGAGTTAGAATGCGAATAAAACTAATTTCACTCAAAACGAAGTTGTGAGTGATGAGATATTGACCAAACTATAAAATCGGACGAACCAATAAGGTGCCACCTAGGAAAAAAGTATTTAACGTCTTATATACAATTGATAACAACTAACATTGGATCTTATATTTTGGGTAAGAATGTTTAGAATATATTTTTGATCGAGTACGGAAGAAAACAAAATTTATTTCATCAAAAATGGAGTTCCGAATTAGGATTATTTAGAAAAACTACAAAATCGGTCGAAACTCAAAGGGGTACAATCACGAAAAAAGTCGATTTCGGTCCCAAAAATATGTAATCTATTAACATTACTACCTTAATATATACTGAGTTAGAGTGCGAATAAAACTAATTTCAATGAAAACGAAGTTGCGAGTGATGAGATATTGACCAAACTATGAAATAAGACGAAACAATAAGGTGCCACCTAGGAAAAAAGTATTTAACGTCTTATATACAAGTGATAACAACAAACATTGGATCTTATATTTTGGGTAAGAATGTTTAGAATATATTTTTGATCGAGTACGGAAGAAAACAAAATTTATTTCATCGAAAATGGAGGTCCGAATTAGGATTATTTAGAAAAACTACAAAATCGGTCGAAACTCAAAGGGGTACCATCACGAAAAAAGTTGATTTCGGTCCCAAAAATATGTAATCTATTAACATTACTACCTTAATATATACTGAGTTAGAGTGCGAATAAAACTAATTTCAATGAAAACGAAGTTGTGAGTTATGAGATATTGACCAAACTACGAAATTGGACGAAACAATAAGGTGCCACCTAGGAAAATCGTATTTAACGTCCTATATACAAGTGATAACCGCAAACATTCGATCTTATATTTTGAGTAAGAATGTTAAAAATATATATTTGATCGAGTACGGAAGAAAACAATATTTATTTCATCAAAAATGGAGTTCCGAATTAGGAGTATTTCAAAAAACTACAAAATCGGTCGAAACTCAAAGGGGTACCATCACGGAAAATAGTTGATTTCGGTCCCAAAAATATGTAATCTATTAACATTACTACCTCAATATATATCGAGTTAGAATGCAAATAAAACTAATTTCACTGAAAACGAAGTTGTGAGTAATGAGATATTGACCAAACTACGAAATCACACGACACAATAAGGTGCCACGTAGGAAAAACGTATTGAACATCTTATATACAAGTGATAACAACAAACATTTGATCTTATATTTTGAGTAATAATGTTTACAGTATATTTATGATCGAGTACGGAAGAAAACAAAATTTATTTCATCGAAAATGGAGTTCCGAATTAGGAGTATTTCAAAAACCTACAAAATCGGTCGAAACTCAAAGGGGTACCATCACGGAAAATAGTTGATTTCGGTCCCAAAAATATGTAATCTATTTACATTACTACCTCAATATATATCGAGTTAGAATGCGAATAAAACTAATTTCACTCAAAACGAAGTTGTGAGTGATGAGATATTGACCAAACTATAAAATCGGACGAACCAATAAGGTGCCACCTAGGAAAAAAGTATTTAACGTCTTATATACAATTGATAACAACTAACATTGGATCTTATATTTTGGGTAAGAATGTTTAGAATATATTTTTGATCGAGTACGGAAGAAAACAAAATTTATTTCATCAAAAATGGAGTTCCGAATTAGGATTATTTAGAAAAACTACAAAATCGGTCGAAACTCAAAGGGGTACAATCACGAAAAAAGTCGATTTCGGTCCCAAAAATATGTAATCTATTAACATTACTACCTTAATATATACTGAGTTAGAGTGCGAATAAAACTAATTTCAATGAAAACGAAGTTGCGAGTGATGAGATATTGACCAAACTATGAAATAAGACGAAACAATAAGGTGCCACCTAGGAAAAAAGTATTTAACGTCTTATATACAAGTGATAACAACAAACATTGGATCTTATATTTTGGGTAAGAATGTTTAGAATATATTTTTGATCGAGTACGGAAGAAAACAAAATTTATTTCATCGAAAATGGAGGTCCGAATTAGGATTATTTAGAAAAACTACAAAATCGGTCGAAACTCAAAGGGGTACCATCACGAAAAAAGTTGATTTCGGTCCCAAAAATATGTAATCTATTAACATTACTACCTTAATATATACTGAGTTAGAGTGCGAATAAAACTAATTTCAATGAAAACGAAGTTGTGAGTTATGAGATATTGACCAAACTACGAAATTGGACGAAACAATAAGGTGCCACCTAGGAAAATCGTATTTAACGTCCTATATACAAGTGATAACCGCAAACATTCGATCTTATATTTTGAGTAAGAATGTTAAAAATATATATTTGATCGAGTACGGAAGAAAACAATATTTATTTCATCAAAAATGGAGTTCCGAATTAGGAGTATTTCAAAAAACTACAAAATCGGTCGAAACTCAAAGGGGTACCATCACGGAAAATAGTTGATATCGGTCCCAAAAATATGTAATCTATTAACATTACTACCTCAATATATATCGAGTTAGAATGCAAATAAAACTAATTTCACTGAAAACGAAGTTGTGAGTAATGAGATATTGACCAAACTACGAAATCACACGACACAATAAGGTGCCACGTAGGAAAAACGTATTGAACATCTTATATACAAGTGATAACAACAAACATTTGATCTTATATTTTGAGTAATAATGTTTACAGTATATTTATGATCGAGTACGGAAGAAAACAAAATTTATTTCATCGAAAATGGAGTTCCGAATTAGGAGTATTTCAAAAAACTACAAAATCGGTCGAAACTCAAAGGGGTACCATCACGGAAAATAGTTGATTTCGGTCCCAAAAATATGTAATCTATTTACATTACTACCTCAATATATATCGAGTTAGAATGCGAATAAAACTAATTTCACTCAAAACGAAGTTG
Organism: Chamaenerion angustifolium; assembly: GCA_946814005.1. Taxonomy (NCBI): domain Eukaryota; kingdom Viridiplantae; phylum Streptophyta; class Magnoliopsida; order Myrtales; family Onagraceae; genus Chamaenerion; species Chamaenerion angustifolium. The sequence continues at coordinate 25,693,645 of OX328277.1, read as the reverse complement.
TGAGTGATGAGATATTGACCAAACTATAAAATCGGACGAACCAATAAGGTGCCACCTAGGAAAAAAGTATTTAACGTCTTATATACAATTGATAACAACTAACATTGGATCTTATATTTTGGGTAAGAATGTTTAGAATATATTTTTGATCGAGTACGGAAGAAAACAAAATTTATTTCATCAAAAATGGAGTTCCGAATTAGGATTATTTAGAAAAACTACAAAATCGGTCGAAACTCAAAGGGGTACAATCACGAAAAAAGTCGATTTCGGTCCCAAAAATATGTAATCTATTAACATTACTACCTTAATATATACTGAGTTAGAGTGCGAATAAAACTAATTTCAATGAAAACGAAGTTGCGAGTGATGAGATATTGACCAAACTATGAAATAAGACGAAACAATAAGGTGCCACCTAGGAAAAAAGTATTTAACGTCTTATATACAAGTGATAACAACAAACATTGGATCTTATATTTTGGGTAAGAATGTTTAGAATATATTTTTGATCGAGTACGGAAGAAAACAAAATTTATTTCATCGAAAATGGAGGTCCGAATTAGGATTATTTAGAAAAACTACAAAATCGGTCGAAACTCAAAGGGGTACCATCACGAAAAAAGTTGATTTCGGTCCCAAAAATATGTAATCTATTAACATTACTACCTTAATATATACTGAGTTAGAGTGCGAATAAAACTAATTTCAATGAAAACGAAGTTGTGAGTTATGAGATATTGACCAAACTACGAAATTGGACGAAACAATAAGGTGCCACCTAGGAAAATCGTATTTAACGTCCTATATACAAGTGATAACCGCAAACATTCGATCTTATATTTTGAGTAAGAATGTTAAAAATATATATTTGATCGAGTACGGAAGAAAACAATATTTATTTCATCAAAAATGGAGTTCCGAATTAGGAGTATTTCAAAAAACTACAAAATCGGTCGAAACTCAAAGGGGTACCATCACGGAAAATAGTTGATTTCGGTCCCAAAAATATGTAATCTATTAACATTACTACCTCAATATATATCGAGTTAGAATGCAAATAAAACTAATTTCACTGAAAACGAAGTTGTGAGTAATGAGATATTGACCAAACTACGAAATCACACGACACAATAAGGTGCCACGTAGGAAAAACGTATTGAACATCTTATATACAAGTGATAACAACAAACATTTGATCTTATATTTTGAGTAATAATGTTTACAGTATATTTATGATCGAGTACGGAAGAAAACAAAATTTATTTCATCGAAAATGGAGTTCCGAATTAGGAGTATTTCAAAAACCTACAAAATCGGTCGAAACTCAAAGGGGTACCATCACGGAAAATAGTTGATTTCGGTCCCAAAAATATGTAATCTATTTACATTACTACCTCAATATATATCGAGTTAGAATGCGAATAAAACTAATTTCACTCAAAACGAAGTTGTGAGTGATGAGATATTGACCAAACTATAAAATCGGACGAACCAATAAGGTGCCACCTAGGAAAAAAGTATTTAACGTCTTATATACAATTGATAACAACTAACATTGGATCTTATATTTTGGGTAAGAATGTTTAGAATATATTTTTGATCGAGTACGGAAGAAAACAAAATTTATTTCATCAAAAATGGAGTTCCGAATTAGGATTATTTAGAAAAACTACAAAATCGGTCGAAACTCAAAGGGGTACAATCACGAAAAAAGTCGATTTCGGTCCCAAAAATATGTAATCTATTAACATTACTACCTTAATATATACTGAGTTAGAGTGCGAATAAAACTAATTTCAATGAAAACGAAGTTGCGAGTGATGAGATATTGACCAAACTATGAAATAAGACGAAACAATAAGGTGCCACCTAGGAAAAAAGTATTTAACGTCTTATATACAAGTGATAACAACAAACATTGGATCTTATATTTTGGGTAAGAATGTTTAGAATATATTTTTGATCGAGTACGGAAGAAAACAAAATTTATTTCATCGAAAATGGAGGTCCGAATTAGGATTATTTAGAAAAACTACAAAATCGGTCGAAACTCAAAGGGGTACCATCACGAAAAAAGTTGATTTCGGTCCCAAAAATATGTAATCTATTAACATTACTACCTTAATATATACTGAGTTAGAGTGCGAATAAAACTAATTTCAATGAAAACGAAGTTGTGAGTTATGAGATATTGACCAAACTACGAAATTGGACGAAACAATAAGGTGCCACCTAGGAAAATCGTATTTAACGTCCTATATACAAGTGATAACCGCAAACATTCGATCTTATATTTTGAGTAAGAATGTTAAAAATATATATTTGATCGAGTACGGAAGAAAACAATATTTATTTCATCAAAAATGGAGTTCCGAATTAGGAGTATTTCAAAAAACTACAAAATCGGTCGAAACTCAAAGGGGTACCATCACGGAAAATAGTTGATATCGGTCCCAAAAATATGTAATCTATTAACATTACTACCTCAATATATATCGAGTTAGAATGCAAATAAAACTAATTTCACTGAAAACGAAGTTGTGAGTAATGAGATATTGACCAAACTACGAAATCACACGACACAATAAGGTGCCACGTAGGAAAAACGTATTGAACATCTTATATACAAGTGATAACAACAAACATTTGATCTTATATTTTGAGTAATAATGTTTACAGTATATTTATGATCGAGTACGGAAGAAAACAAAATTTATTTCATCGAAAATGGAGTTCCGAATTAGGAGTATTTCAAAAAACTACAAAATCGGTCGAAACTCAAAGGGGTACCATCACGGAAAATAGTTGATTTCGGTCCCAAAAATATGTAATCTATTTACATTACTACCTCAATATATATCGAGTTAGAATGCGAATAAAACTAATTTCACTCAAAACGAAGTTGTGAGTGATGAGATATTGACCAAACTATAAAATCGGACGAACCAATAAGGTGCCACCTAGGAAAAAAGTATTTAACGTCTTATATACAATTGATAACAACTAACATTGGATCTTATATTTTGGGTAAGAATGTTTAGAATATATTTTTGATCGAGTACGGAAGAAAACAAAATTTATTTCATCAAAAATGGAGTTCCGAATTAGGATTATTTAGAAAAACTACAAAATCGGTCGAAACTCAAAGGGGTACAATCACGAAAAAAGTCGATTTCGGTCCCAAAAATATGTAATCTATTAACATTACTACCTTAATATATACTGAGTTAGAGTGCGAATAAAACTAATTTCAATGAAAACGAAGTTGCGAGTGATGAGATATTGACCAAACTATGAAATAAGACGAAACAATAAGGTGCCACCTAGGAAAAAAGTATTTAACGTCTTATATACAAGTGATAACAACAAACATTGGATCTTATATTTTGGGTAAGAATGTTTAGAATATATTTTTGATCGAGTACGGAAGAAAACAAAATTTATTTCATCGAAAATGGAGGTCCGAATTAGGATTATTTAGAAAAACTACAAAATCGGTCGAAACTCAAAGGGGTACCATCACGAAAAAAGTTGATTTCGGTCCCAAAAATATGTAATCTATTAACATTACTACCTTAATATATACTGAGTTAGAGTGCGAATAAAACTAATTTCAATGAAAACGAAGTTGTGAGTTATGAGATATTGACCAAACTACGAAATTGGACGAAACAATAAGGTGCCACCTAGGAAAATCGTATTTAACGTCCTATATACAAGTGATAACCGCAAACATTCGATCTTATATTTTGAGTAAGAATGTTAAAAATATATATTTGATCGAGTACGGAAGAAAACAATATTTATTTCATCAAAAATGGAGTTCCGAATTAGGAGTATTTCAAAAAACTACAAAATCGGTCGAAACTCAAAGGGGTACCATCACGGAAAATAGTTGATTTCGGTCCCAAAAATATGTAATCTATTAACATTACTACCTCAATATATATCGAGTTAGAATGCAAATAAAACTAATTTCACTGAAAACGAAGTTGTGAGTAATGAGATATTGACCAAACTACGAAATCACACGACACAATAAGGTGCCACGTAGGAAAAACGTATTGAACATCTTATATACAAGTGATAACAACAAACATTTGATCTTATATTTTGAGTAATAATGTTTACAGTATATTTATGATCGAGTACGGAAGAAAACAAAATTTATTTCATCGAAAATGGAGTTCCGAATTAGGAGTATTTCAAAAACCTACAAAATCGGTCGAAACTCAAAGGGGTACCATCACGGAAAATAGTTGATTTCGGTCCCAAAAATATGTAATCTATTTACATTACTACCTCAATATATATCGAGTTAGAATGCGAATAAAACTAATTTCACTCAAAACGAAGTTGTGAGTGATGAGATATTGACCAAACTATAAAATCGGACGAACCAATAAGGTGCCACCTAGGAAAAAAGTATTTAACGTCTTATATACAATTGATAACAACTAACATTGGATCTTATATTTTGGGTAAGAATGTTTAGAATATATTTTTGATCGAGTACGGAAGAAAACAAAATTTATTTCATCAAAAATGGAGTTCCGAATTAGGATTATTTAGAAAAACTACAAAATCGGTCGAAACTCAAAGGGGTACAATCACGAAAAAAGTCGATTTCGGTCCCAAAAATATGTAATCTATTAACATTACTACCTTAATATATACTGAGTTAGAGTGCGAATAAAACTAATTTCAATGAAAACGAAGTTGCGAGTGATGAGATATTGACCAAACTATGAAATAAGACGAAACAATAAGGTGCCACCTAGGAAAAAAGTATTTAACGTCTTATATACAAGTGATAACAACAAACATTGGATCTTATATTTTGGGTAAGAATGTTTAGAATATATTTTTGATCGAGTACGGAAGAAAACAAAATTTATTTCATCGAAAATGGAGGTCCGAATTAGGATTATTTAGAAAAACTACAAAATCGGTCGAAACTCAAAGGGGTACCAGCACGAAAAAAGTTGATTTCGGTCCCAAAAATATGTAATCTATTAACATTACTACCTTAATATATACTGAGTTAGAGTGCGAATAAAACTAATTTCAATGAAAACGAAGTTGTGAGTTATGAGATATTGACCAAACTACGAAATTGGACGAAACAATAAGGTGCCACCTAGGAAAATCGTATTTAACGTCCTATATACAAGTGATAACCGCAAACATTCGATCTTATATTTTGAGTAAGAATGTTAAAAATATATATTTGATCGAGTACGGAAGAAAACAATATTTATTTCATCAAAAATGGAGTTCCGAATTAGGAGTATTTCAAAAACTACAAAATCGGTCGAAACTCAAAGGGGTACCATCACGGAAAATAGTTGATTTCGGTCCCAAAAATATGTAATCTATTAACATTACTACCTCAATATATATCGAGTTAGAATGCAAATAAAACTAATTTCACTGAAAACGAAGTTGTGAGTAATGAGATATTGACCAAACTACGAAATCACACGACACAATAAGGTGCCACGTAGGAAAAACGTATTGAACATCTTATATACAAGTGATAACAACAAACATTTGATCTTATATTTTGAGTAATAATGTTTACAGTATATTTATGATCGAGTACGGAAGAAAACAAAATTTATTTCATCGAAAATGGAGTTCCGAATTAGGAGTATTTCAAAAAACTACAAAATCGGTCGAAACTCAAAGGGGTACCATCACGGAAAATAGTTGATTTCGGTCCCAAAAATATGTAATCTATTTACATTACTACCTCAATATATATCGAGTTAGAATGCGAATAAAACTAATTTCACTCAAAACGAAGTTGTGAGTGATGAGATATTGACCAAACTATAAAATCGGACGAACCAATAAGGTGCCACCTAGGAAAAAATTATTTAACGTCTTATATACAATTGATAACAACTAACATTGGATCTTATATTTTGGGTAAGAATGTTTAGAATATATTTTTGATCGAGTACGGAAGAAAACAAAATTTATTTCATCAAAAATGGAGTTCCGAATTAGGATTATTTAGAAAAACTACAAAATCGGTCGAAACTCAAAGGGGTACAATCACGAAAAAAGTCGATTTCGGTCCCAAAAATATGTAATCTATTAACATTACTACCTTAATATATACTGAGTTAGAGTGCGAATAAAACTAATTTCAATGAAAACGAAGTTGCGAGTGATGAGATATTGACCAAACTATGAAATAAGACGAAACAATAAGGTGCCACCTAGGAAAAAAGTATTTAACGTCTTATATACAAGTGATAACAACAAACATTGGATCTTATATTTTAGGTAAGAATGTTTAGAATATATTTTTGATCGAGTACGGAAGAAAACAAAATTTATTTCATCGAAAATGGAGGTCCGAATTAGGATTATTTAGAAAAACTACAAAATCGGTCGAAACTCAAAGGGGTACCATCACGAAAAAAGTTGATTTCGGTCCCAAAAATATGTAATCTATTAACATTACTACCTTAATATATATCGAGTTAGAATGCAAATAAAACTAATTTCACTGAAAACGAAGTTGTGAGTTATGAGATATTGACCAAACTACGAAATTGGACGAAACAATAAGGTGCCACCTAGGAAAATCGTATTTAACGTCCTATATACAAGTGATAACCGCAAACATTCGATCTTATATTTTGAGTAAGAATGTTAAAAATATATATTTGATCGAGTACGGAAGAAAACAAAATTTATTTCATCGAAAATGGAGTTCCGAATTAGGAGTATTTCAAAAAACTACAAAATCGGTCGAAACTCAAAGGGGTACCATCACGGAAAATAGTTGATTTCGGTCCCAAAAATATGTAATCTATTTACATTACTACCTCAATATATATCGAGTTAGAATGCGAATAAAACTAATTTCACTCAAAACGAAGTTGTGAGTGATGAGATATTGACCAAACTATAAAATCGGACGAACCAATAAGGTGCCACCTAGGAAAAAATTATTTAACGTCTTATATACAATTGATAACAACTAACATTGGATCTTATATTTTGGGTAAGAATGTTTAGAATATATTTTTGATCGAGTACGGAAGAAAACAAAATTTATTTCATCAAAAATGGAGTTCCGAATTAGGATTATTTAGAAAAACTACAAAATCGGTCGAAACTCAAAGGGGTACAATCACGAAAAAAGTCGATTTCGGTCCCAAAAATATGTAATCTATTAACATTACTACCTTAATATATACTGAGTTAGAGTGCGAATAAAACTAATTTCAATGAAAACGAAGTTGCGAGTGATGAGATATTGACCAAACTATGAAATAAGACGAAACAATAAGGTGCCACCTAGGAAAATCGTATTTAACGTCCTATATACAAGTGATAACCGCAAACATTCGATCTTATATTTTGAGTAAGAATGTTAAAAATATATATTTGATCGAGTACGGAAGAAAACAATATTTATTTCATCAAAAATGGAGTTCCGAATTAGGAGTATTTCAAAAACTACAAAATCGGTCGAAACTCAAAGGGGTACCATCACGGAAAATAGTTGATTTCGGTCCCAAAAATATGTAATCTATTAACATTACTACCTCAATATATATCGAGTTAGAATGCAAATAAAACTAATTTCACTGAAAACGAAGTTGTGAGTAATGAGATATTGACCAAACTACGAAATCACACGACACAATAAGGTGCCACGTAGGAAAAACGTATTGAACATCTTATATACAAGTGATAACAACAAACATTTGATCTTATATTTTGAGTAATAATGTTTACAGTATATTTATGATCGAGTACGGAAGAAAACAAAATTTATTTCATCGAAAATGGAGTTCCGAATTAGGAGTATTTCAAAAAACTACAAAATCGGTCGAAACTCAAAGGGGTACCATCACGGAAAATAGTTGATTTCGGTCCCAAAAATATGTAATCTATTTACATTACTACCTCAATATATATCGAGTTAGAATGCGAATAAAACTAATTTCACTCAAAACGAAGTTGTGAGTGATGAGATATTGACCAAACTATAAAATCGGACGAACCAATAAGGTGCCACCTAGGAAAAAAGTATTTAACGTCTTATATACAATTGATAACAACTAACATTGGATCTTATATTTTGGGTAAGAATGTTTAGAATATATTTTTGATCGAGTACGGAAGAAAACAAAATTTATTTCATCAAAAATGGAGTTCCGAATTAGGATTATTTAGAAAAACTACAAAATCGGTCGAAACTCAAAGGGGTACAATCACGAAAAAAGTCGATTTCGGTCCCAAAAATATGTAATCTATTAACATTACTACCTTAATATATACTGAGTTAGAGTGCGAATAAAACTAATTTCAATGAAAACGAAGTTGCGAGTGATGAGATATTGACCAAACTATGAAATAAGACGAAACAATAAGGTGCCACCTAGGAAAAAAGTATTTAACGTCTTATATACAAGTGATAACAACAAACATTGGATCTTATATTTTAGGTAAGAATGTTTAGAATATATTTTTGATCGAGTACGGAAGAAAACAAAATTTATTTCATCGAAAATGGAGGTCCGAATTAGGATTATTTAGAAAAACTACAAAATCGGTCGAAACTCAAAGGGGTACCATCACGAAAAAAGTTGATTTCGGTCCCAAAAATATGTAATCTATTAACATTACTACCTTAATATATATCGAGTTAGAATGCAAATAAAACTAATTTCACTGAAAACGAAGTTGTGAGTTATGAGATATTGACCAAACTACGAAATTGGACGAAACAATAAGGTGCCACCTAGGAAAATCGTATTTAACGTCCTATATACAAGTGATAACCGCAAACATTCGATCTTATATTTTGAGTAAGAATGTTAAAAATATATATTTGATCGAGTACGGAAGAAAACAAAATTTATTTCATCGAAAATGGAGTTCCGAATTAGGAGTATTTCAAAAAACTACAAAATCGGTCGAAACTCAAAGGGGTACCATCACGGAAAATAGTTGATTTCGGTCCCAAAAATATGTAATCTATTTACATTACTACCTCAATATATATCGAGTTAGAATGCGAATAAAACTAATTTCACTCAAAACGAAGTTGTGAGTGATGAGATATTGACCAAACTATAAAATCGGACGAACCAATAAGGTGCCACCTAGGAAAAAATTATTTAACGTCTTATATACAATTGATAACAACTAACATTGGATCTTATATTTTGGGTAAGAATGTTTAGAATATATTTTTGATCGAGTACGGAAGAAAACAAAATTTATTTCATCAAAAATGGAGTTCCGAATTAGGATTATTTAGAAAAACTACAAAATCGGTCGAAACTCAAAGGGGTACAATCACGAAAAAAGTCGATTTCGGTCCCAAAAATATGTAATCTATTAACATTACTACCTTAATATATACTGAGTTAGAGTGCGAATAAAACTAATTTCAATGAAAACGAAGTTGCGAGTGATGAGATATTGACCAAACTATGAAATAAGACGAAACAATAAGGTGCCACCTAGGAAAAAAGTATTTAACGTCTTATATACAAGTGATAACAACAAACATTGGATCTTATATTTTGGGTAAGAATGTTTAGAATATATTTTTGATCGAGTACGGAAGAAAACAAAATTTATTTCATCGAAAATGGAGGTCCGAATTAGGATTATTTAGAAAAACTACAAAATCGGTTGAAACTCAAAGGGGTACCATCACGAAAAAAGTTGATTTCGGTCCCAAAAATATGTAATCTATTAACATTACTACCTTAATATATACTGAGTTAGAGTGCGAATAAAACTAATTTCAATGAAAACGAAGTTGTGAGTTATGAGATATTGACCAAACTACGAAATTGGACGAAACAATAAGGTGCCACCTAGGAAAATCGTATTTAACGTCCTATATACAAGTGATAACCGCAAACATTCGATCTTATATTTTGAGTAAGAATGTTAAAAATATATATTTGATCGAGTACGGAAGAAAACAATATTTATTTCATCAAAAATGGAGTTCCGAATTAGGAGTATTTCAAAAACTACAAAATCGGTCGAAACTCAAAGGGGTACCATCACGGAAAATAGTTGATTTCGGTCCCAAAAATATGTAATCTATTAACATTACTACCTCAATATATATCGAGTTAGAATGCAAATAAAACTAATTTCACTGAAAACGAAGTTGTGAGTAATGAGATATTGACCAAACTACGAAATCACACGACACAATAAGGTGCCACGTAGGAAAAACGTATTGAACATCTTATATACAAGTGATAACAACAAACATTTGATCTTATATTTTGAGTAATAATGTTTACAGTATATTTATGATCGAGTACGGAAGAAAACAAAATTTATTTCATCGAAAATGGAGTTCCGAATTAGGAGTATTTCAAAAAACTACAAAATCGGTCGAAACTCAAAGGGGTACCATCACGGAAAATAGTTGATTTCGGTCCCAAAAATATGTAATCTATTTACATTACTACCTCAATATATATCGAGTTAGAATGCGAATAAAACTAATTTCACTCAAAACGAAGTTGTGAGTGATGAGATATTGACCAAACTATAAAATCGGACGAACCAATAAGGTGCCACCTAGGAAAAAAGTATTTAACGTCTTATATACAATTGATAACAACTAACATTGGATCTTATATTTTGGGTAAGAATGTTTAGAATATATTTTTGATCGAGTACGGAAGAAAACAAAATTTATTTCATCAAAAATGGAGTTCCGAATTAGGATTATTTAGAAAAACTACAAAATCGGTCGAAACTCAAAGGGGTACAATCACGAAAAAAGTCGATTTCGGTCCCAAAAATATGTAATCTATTAACATTACTACCTTAATATATACTGAGTTAGAGTGCGAATAAAACTAATTTCAATGAAAACGAAGTTGCGAGTGATGAGATATTGACCAAACTATGAAATAAGACGAAACAATAAGGTGCCACCTAGGAAAAAAGTATTTAACGTCTTATATACAAGTGATAACAACAAACATTGGATCTTATATTTTGGGTAAGAATGTTTAGAATATATTTTTGATCGAGTACGGAAGAAAACAAAATTTATTTCATCGAAAATGGAGGTCCGAATTAGGATTATTTAGAAAAACTACAAAATCGGTCGAAACTCAAAGGGGTACCATCACGAAAAAAGTTGATTTCGGTCCCAAAAATATGTAATCTATTAACATTACTACCTTAATATATACTGAGTTAGAGTGCGAATAAAACTAATTTCAATGAAAACGAAGTTGTGAGTTATGAGATATTGACCAAACTACGAAATTGGACGAAACAATAAGGTGCCACCTAGGAAAATCGTATTTAACGTCCTATATACAAGTGATAACCGCAAACATTCGATCTTATATTTTGAGTAAGAATGTTAAAAATATATATTTGATCGAGTACGGAAGAAAACAATATTTATTTCATCAAAAATGGAGTTCCGAATTAGGAGTATTTCAAAAAACTACAAAATCGGTCGAAACTCAAAGGGGTACCATCACGGAAAATAGTTGATTTCGGTCCCAAAAATATGTAATCTATTAACATTACTACCTCAATATATATCGAGTTAGAATGCAAATAAAACTAATTTCACTGAAAACGAAGTTGTGAGTAATGAGGTATTGACCAAACTACGAAATCACACGACACAATAAGGTGCCACGTAGGAAAGACGTATTGAACATCTTATATACAAGTGATAACAACAAACATTTGATCTTATATTTTGAGTAATAATGTTTACAGTATATTTATGATCGAGTACGGAAGAAAACAAAATTTATTTCATCGAAAATGGAGTTCCGAATTAGGAGTATTTCAAAAACCTACAAAATCGGTCGAAACTCAAAGGGGTACCATCACGGAAAATAGTTGATTTCGGTCCCAAAAATATGTAATCTATTTACATTACTACCTCAATATATATCGAGTTAGAATGCGAATAAAACTAATTTCACTCAAAACGAAGTTGTGAGTGATGAGATATTGACCAAACTATAAAATCGGACGAACCAATAAGGTGCCACCTAGGAAAAAAGTATTTAACGTCTTATATACAATTGATAACAACTAACATTGGATCTTATATTTTGGGTAAGAATGTTTAGAATATATTTTTGATCGAGTACGGAAGAAAACAAAATTTATTTCATCAAAAATGGAGTTCCGAATTAGGATTATTTAGAAAAACTACAAAATCGGTCGAAACTCAAAGGGGTACAACCACGAAAAAAGTCGATTTCGGTCCCAAAAATATGTAATCTATTAACATTACTACCTTAATATATACTGAGTTAGAGTGCGAATAAAACTAATTTCAATGAAAACGAAGTTGCGAGTGATGAGATATTGACCAAACTACGAAATTGGACGAAACAATAAGGTGCCACCTAGGAAAATCGTATTTAACGTCCTATATACAAGTGATAACCGCAAACATTCGATCTTATATTTTGAGTAAGAATGTTAAAAATATATATTTGATCGAGTACGGAAGAAAACAATATTTATTTCATCAAAAATGGAGTTCCGAATTAGGAGTATTTCAAAAAACTACAAAATCGGTCGAAACTCAAAGGGGTACCATCACGGAAAATAGTTGATTTCGGTCCCAAAAATATGTAATCTATTTACATTACTACCTCAATATATATCGAGTTAGAATGCGAATAAAACTAATTTCACTCAAAACGAAGTTGTGAGTGATGAGATATTGACCAAACTATAAAATCGGACGAACCAATAAGGTGCCACCTAGGAAAAAAGTATTTAACGTCTTATATACAATTGATAACAACTAACATTGGATCTTATATTTTGGGTAAGAATGTTTAGAATATATTTTTGATCGAGTACGGAAGAAAACAAAATTTATTTCATCAAAAATGGAGTTCCGAATTAGGATTATTTAGAAAAACTACAAAATCGGTCGAAACTCAAAGGGGTACAATCACGAAAAAAAGTCGATTTCGGTCCCAAAAATATGTAATCTATTAACATTACTACCTTAATATATACTGAGTTAGAATGCGAATAAAACTAATTTCAATGAAAACGAAGTTGCGAGTGATGAGATATTGACCAAACTATGAAATAAGACGAAACAATAAGGTGCCACCTAGGAAAAAAGTATTTAACGTCTTATATACAAGTGATAACAACAAACATTGGATCTTATATTTTGGGTAAGAATGTTTAGAATATATTTTTGATCGAGTACGGAAGAAAACAAAATTTATTTCATCGAAAATGGAGGTCCGAATTAGGATTATTTAGAAAAACTACAAAATCGGTCGAAACTCAAAGGGGTACCATCACGAAAAAAGTTGATTTCGGTCCCAAAAATATGTAATCTATTAACATTACTACCTTAATATATACTGAGTTAGAGTGCGAATAAAACTAATTTCAATGAAAACGAAGTTGTGAGTTATGAGATATTGACCAAACTACGAAATTGGACGAAACAATAAGGTGCCACCTAGGAAAATCGTATTTAACGTCCTATATACAAGTGATAACCGCAAACATTCGATCTTATATTTTGAGTAAGAATGTTAAAAATATATATTTGATCGAGTACGGAAGAAAACAATATTTATTTCATCAAAAATGGAGTTCCGAATTAGGATTATTTCAAAAAACTACAAAATCGGTCGAAACTCAAAGGGGTACCATCACGGAAAATAGTTGATTTCGGTCCCAAAAATATGTAATCTATTAACATTACTACCTCAATATATATCGAGTTAGAATGCAAATAAAACTAATTTCACTGAAAACGAAGTTGTGAGTAATGAGATATTGACCAAACTACGAAATCACACGACACAATAAGGTGCCACGTAGGAAAAACGTATTGAACATCTTATATACAAGTGATAACAACAAACATTTGATCTTATATTTTGAGTAATAATGTTTACAGTATATTTATGATCGAGTACGGAAGAAAACAAAATTTATTTCATCGAAAATGGAGTTCCGAATTAGGAGTATTTCAAAAAACTACAAAATCGGTCGAAACTCAAAGGGGTACCATCACGGAAAATAGTTGATTTCGGTCCCAAAAATATGTAATCTATTTACATTACTACCTCAATATATATCGAGTTAGAATGCGAATAAAACTAATTTCACTCAAAACGAAGTTGTGAGTGATGAGATATTGACCAAACTATAAAATCGGACGAACCAATAAGGTGCCACCTAGGAAAAAAGTATTTAACGTCTTATATACAATTGATAACAACTAACATTGGATCTTATATTTTGGGTAAGAATGTTTAGAATATATTTTTGATCGAGTACGGAAGAAAACAAAATTTATTTCATCAAAAATGGAGTTCCGAATTAGGATTATTTAGAAAAACTACAAAATCGGTCGAAACTCAAAGGGGTACAATCACGAAAAAAGTCGATTTCGGTCCCAAAAATATGTAATCTATTAACATTACTACCTTAATATATACTGAGTTAGAGTGCGAATAAAACTAATTTCAATGAAAACGAAGTTGCGAGTGATGAGATATTGACCAAACTATGAAATAAGACGAAACAATAAGGTGCCACCTAGGAAAAAAGTATTTAACGTCTTATATACAAGTGATAACAACAAACATTGGATCTTATATTTTGGGTAAGAATGTTTAGAATATATTTTTGATCGAGTACGGAAGAAAACAAAATTTATTTCATCGAAAATGGAGGTCCGAATTAGGATTATTTAGAAAAACTACAAAATCGGTCGAAACTCAAAGGGGTACCATCACGAAAAAAGTTGATTTCGGTCCCAAAAATATGTAATCTATTAACATTACTACCTTAATATATATCGAGTTAGAATGCAAATAAAACTAATTTCACTGAAAACGAAGTTGTGAGTTATGAGATATTGACCAAACTACGAAATTGGACGAAACAATAAGGTGCCACCTAGGAAAATCGTATTTAACGTCCTATATACAAGTGATAACCGCAAACATTCGATCTTATATTTTGAGTAAGAATGTTAAAAATATATATTTGATCGAGTACGGAAGAAAACAAAATTTATTTCATCGAAAATGGAGTTCCGAATTAGGAGTATTTCAAAAAACTACAAAATCGGTCGAAACTCAAAGGGGTACCATCACGGAAAATAGTTGATTTCGGTCCCAAAAATATGTAATCTATTTACATTACTACCTCAATATATATCGAGTTAGAATGCGAATAAAACTAATTTCACTCAAAACGAAGTTGTGAGTGATGAGATATTGACCAAACTATAAAATCGGACGAACCAATAAGGTGCCACCTAGGAAAAAAGTATTTAACGTCTTATATACAATTGATAACAACTAACATTGGATCTTATATTTTGGGTAAGAATGTTTAGAATATATTTTTGATCGAGTACGGAAGAAAACAAAATTTATTTCATCAAAAATGGAGTTCCGAATTAGGATTATTTAGAAAAACTACAAAATCGGTCGAAACTCAAAGGGGTACAATCACGAAAAAAGTCGATTTCGGTCCCAAAAATATGTAATCTATTAACATTACTACCTTAATATATACTGAGTTAGAGTGCGAATAAAACTAATTTCAATGAAAACGAAGTTGTGAGTTATGAGATATTGACCAAACTACGAAATTGGACGAAACAATAAGGTGCCACCTAGGAAAATCGTATTTAACGTCCTATATACAAGTGATAACCGCAAACATTCGATCTTATATTTTGAGTAAGAATGTTAAAAATATATATTTGATCGAGTACGGAAGAAAACAATATTTATTTCATCAAAAATGGAGTTCCGAATTAGGAGTATTTCAAAAAACTACAAAATCGGTCGAAACTCAAAGGGGTACCATCACGGAAAATAGTTGATTTCGGTCCCAAAAATATGTAATCTATTAACATTACTACCTCAATATATATCGAGTTAGAATGCAAATAAAACTAATTTCACTGAAAACGAAGTTGTGAGTAATGAGATATTGACCAAACTACGAAATCACACGACACAATAAGGTGCCACCTAGGAAAATCGTATTTAACGTCCTATATACAAGTGATAACCGCAAACATTCGATCTTATATTTTGAGTAAGAATGTTAAAAATATATATTTGATCGAGTACGGAAGAAAACAAAATTTATTTCATCGAAAATGGAGTTCCGAATTAGGAGTATTTCAAAAAACTACAAAATCGGTCGAAACTCAAAGGGGTACCATCACGGAAAATAGTTGATTTCGGTACCAAAAATATGTAATCTATTTACATTACTACCTCAATATATATCGAGTTAGAATGCGAATAAAACTAATTTCACTCAAAACGAAGTTGTGAGTGATGAGATATTGACCAAACTATAAAATCGGACGAACCAATAAGGTGCCACCTAGGAAAAAAGTATTTAACGTCTTATATACAATTGATAACAACTAACATTGGATCTTATATTTTGGGTAAGAATGTTTAGAATATATTTTTGATCGAGTACGGAAGAAAACAAAATTTATTTCATCAAAAATGGAGTTCCGAATTAGGATTATTTAGAAAAACTACAAAATCGGTCGAAACTCAAAGGGGTACAATCACGAAAAAAGTCGATTTCGGTCCCAAAAATATGTAATCTATTAACATTACTACCTTAATATATACTGAGTTAGAGTGCGAATAAAACTAATTTCAATGAAAACGAAGTTGCGAGTGATGAGATATTAACCAAACTATGAAATAAGACGAAACAATAAGGTGCCACCTAGGAAAAAAGTATTTAACGTCTTATATACAAGTGATAACAACAAACATTGGATCTTATATTTTGGGTAAGAATGTTTAGAATATATTTTTGATCGAGTACGGAAGAAAACAAAATTTATTTCATCGAAAATGGAGGTCCGAATTAGGATTATTTAGAAAAACTACAAAATCGGTCGAAACTCAAAGGGGTACCATCACGAAAAAAGTTGATTTCGGTCCCAAAAATATGTAATCTATTAACATTACTACCTTAATATATACTGAGTTAGAGTGCGAATAAAACTAATTTCAATGAAAACGAAGTTGTGAGTTATGAGATATTGACCAAACTACGAAATTGGACGAAACAATAAGGTGCCACCTAGGAAAATCGTATTTAACGTCCTATATACAAGTGATAACCGCAAACATTCGATCTTATATTTTGAGTAAGAATGTTAAAAATATATATTTGATCGAGTACGGAATAAAACAATATTTATTTCATCAAAAATGGAGTTCCGAATTAGGATTATTTCAAAAAACTACAAAATCGGTCGAAACTCAAAGGGGTACCATCACGGAAAATAGTTGATTTCGGTCCCAAAAATATGTAATCTATTAACATTACTACCTCAATATATATCGAGTTAGAATGCAAATAAAACTAATTTCACTGAAAACGAAGTTGTGAGTAATGAGATATTGACCAAACTACGAAATCACACGACACAATAAGGTGCCACGTAGGAAAAACGTATTGAACATCTTATATACAAGTGATAACAACAAACATTTGATCTTATATTTTGAGTAATAATGTTTACAGTATATTTATGATCGAGTACGGAAGAAAACAAAATTTATTTCATCGAAAATGGAGTTCCGAATTAGGAGTATTTCAAAAAACTACAAAATCGGTCGAAACTCAAAGGGGTACCATCACGGAAAATAGTTGATTTCGGTCCCAAAAATATGTAATCTATTTACATTACTACCTCAATATATATCGAGTTAGAATGCGAATAAAACTAATTTCACTCAAAACGAAGTTGTGAGTGATGAGATATTGACCAAACTATAAAATCGGACGAACCAATAAGGTGCCACCTAGGAAAAAAGTATTTAACGTCTTATATACAATTGATAACAACTAACATTGGATCTTATATTTTGGGTAAGAATGTTTAGAATATATTTTTGATCGAGTACGGAAGAAAACAAAATTTATTTCATCAAAAATGGAGTTCCGAATTAGGATTATTTAGAAAAACTACAAAATCGGTCGAAACTCAAAGGGGTACAATCACGAAAAAAGTCGATTTCGGTCCCAAAAATATGTAATCTATTAACATTACTACCTTAATATATACTGAGTTAGAGTGCGAATAAAACTAATTTCAATGAAAACGAAGTTGCGAGTGATGAGATATTGACCAAACTATGAAATAAGACGAAACAATAAGGTGCCACCTAGGAAAAAAGTATTTAACGTCTTATATACAAGTGATAACAACAAACATTGGATCTTATATTTTGGGTAAGAATGTTTAGAATATATTTTTGATCGAGTACGGAAGAAAACAAAATTTATTTCATCGAAAATGGAGGTCCGAATTAGGATTATTTAGAAAAACTACAAAATCGGTCGAAACTCAAAGGGGTACCATCACGAAAAAAGTTGATTTCGGTCCCAAAAATATGTAATCTATTAACATTACTACCTTAATATATATCGAGTTAGAATGCAAATAAAACTAATTTCACTGAAAACGAAGTTGTGAGTTATGAGATATTGACCAAACTACGAAATTGGACGAAACAATAAGGTGCCACCTAGGAAAATCGTATTTAACGTCCTATATACAAGTGATAACCGCAAACATTCGATCTTATATTTTGAGTAAGAATGTTAAAAATATATATTTGATCGAGTACGGAAGAAAACAAAATTTATTTCATCGAAAATGGAGTTCCGAATTAGGAGTATTTCAAAAAACTACAAAATCGGTCGAAACTCAAAGGGGTACCATCACGGAAAATAGTTGATTTCGGTACCAAAAATATGTAATCTATTTACATTACTACCTCAATATATATCGAGTTAGAATGCGAATAAAACTAATTTCACTCAAAACGAAGTTGTGAGTGATGAGATATTGACCAAACTATAAAATCGGACGAACCAATAAGGTGCCACCTAGGAAAAAAGTATTTAACGTCTTATATACAATTGATAACAACTAACATTGGATCTTATATTTTGGGTAAGAATGTTTAGAATATATTTTTGATCGAGTACGGAAGAAAACAAAATTTATTTCATCAAAAATGGAGTTCCGAATTAGGATTATTTAGAAAAACTACAAAATCGGTCGAAACTCAAAGGGGTACAATCACGAAAAAAGTCGATTTCGGTCCCAAAAATATGTAATCTATTAACATTACTACCTTAATATATACTGAGTTAGAGTGCGAATAAAACTAATTTCAATGAAAACGAAGTTGCGAGTGATGAGATATTAACCAAACTATGAAATAAGACGAAACAATAAGGTGCCACCTAGGAAAAAAGTATTTAACGTCTTATATACAAGTGATAACAACAAACATTGGATCTTATATTTTGGGTAAGAATGTTTAGAATATATTTTTGATCGAGTACGGAAGAAAACAAAATTTATTTCATCGAAAATGGAGGTCCGAATTAGGATTATTTAGAAAAACTACAAAATCGGTCGAAACTCAAAGGGGTACCATCACGAAAAAAGTTGATTTCGGTCCCAAAAATATGTAATCTATTAACATTACTACCTTAATATATACTGAGTTAGAGTGCGAATAAAACTAATTTCAATGAAAACGAAGTTGTGAGTTATGAGATATTGACCAAACTACGAAATTGGACGAAACAATAAGGTGCCACCTAGGAAAATCGTATTTAACGTCCTATATACAAGTGATAACCGCAAACATTCGATCTTATATTTTGAGTAAGAATGTTAAAAATATATATTTGATCGAGTACGGAAGAAAACAATATTTATTTCATCAAAAATGGAGTTCCGAATTAGGAGTATTTCAAAAAACTACAAAATCGGTCGAAACTCAAAGGGGTACCATCACGAAAAAAGTTGATTTCGGTCCCAAAAATATGTAATCTATTAACATTACTACCTTAATATATATCGAGTTAGAATGCAAATAAAACTAATTTCACTGAAAACGAAGTTGTGAGTTATGAGATATTGACCAAACTACGAAATTGGACGAAACAATAAGGTGCCACCTAGGAAAATCGTATTTAACGTCCTATATACAAGTGATAACCGCAAACATTCGATCTTATATTTTGAGTAAGAATGTTAAAAATATATATTTGATCGAGTACGGAAGAAAACAAAATTTATTTCATCGAAAATGGAGTTCCGAATTAGGAGTATTTCAAAAAACTACAAAATCGGTCGAAACTCAAAGGGGTACCATCACGGAAAATAGTTGATTTCGGTCCCAAAAATATGTAATCTATTTACATTACTACCTCAATATATATCGAGTTAGAATGCGAATAAAACTAATTTCACTCAAAACGAAGTTGTGAGTGATGAGATATTGACCAAACTATAAAATCGGACGAACCAATAAGGTGCCACCTAGGAAAAAAGTATTTAACGTCTTATATACAATTGATAACAACTAACATTGGATCTTATATTTTGGGTAAGAATGTTTAGAATATATTTTTGATCGAGTACGGAAGAAAACAAAATTTATTTCATCAAAAATGGAGTTCCGAATTAGGATTATTTAGAAAAACTACAAAATCGGTCGAAACTCAAAGGGGTACAATCACGAAAAAAGTCGATTTCGGTCCCAAAAATATGTAATCTATTAACATTACTACCTTAATATATACTGAGTTAGAGTGCGAATAAAACTAATTTCAATGAAAACGAAGTTGCGAGTGATGAGATATTAACCAAACTATGAAATAAGACGAAACAATAAGGTGCCACCTAGGAAAAAAGTATTTAACGTCTTATATAGAAGTGATAACAACAAACATTGGATCTTATATTTTGGGTAAGAATGTTTAGAATATATTTTTGATCGAGTACGGAAGAAAACAAAATTTATTTCATCGAAAATGGAGGTCCGAATTAGGATTATTTAGAAAAACTACAAAATCGGTCGAAACTCAAAGGGGTACCATCACGAAAAAAGTTGATTTCGGTCCCAAAAATATGTAATCTATTAACATTACTACCTTAATATATACTGAGTTAGAGTGCGAATAAAACTAATTTCAATGAAAACGAAGTTGTGAGTTATGAGATATTGACCAAACTACGAAATTGGACGAAACAATAAGGTGCCACCTAGGAAAATCGTATTTAACGTCCTATATACAAGTGATAACCGCAAACATTCGATCTTATATTTTGAGTAAGAATGTTAAAAATATATATTTGATCGAGTACGGAATAAAACAATATTTATTTCATCAAAAATGGAGTTCCGAATTAGGATTATTTCAAAAAACTACAAAATCGGTCGAAACTCAAAGGGGTACCATCACGGAAAATAGTTGATTTCGGTCCCAAAAATATGTAATCTATTAACACTACTACCTCAATATATATCGAGTTAGAATGCAAATAAAACTAATTTCACTGAAAACGAAGTTGTGAGTAATGAGATATTGACCAAACTACGAAATCACACGACACAATAAGGTGCCACGTAGGAAAAACGTATTGAACATCTTATATACAAGTGATAACAACAAACATTTGATCTTATATTTTGAGTAATAATGTTTACAGTATATTTATGATCGAGTACGGAAGAAAACAAAATTTATTTCATCGAAAATGGAGTTCCGAATTAGGAGTATTTCAAAAAACTACAAAATCGGTCGAAACTCAAAGGGGTACCATCACGGAAAATAGTTGATTTCGGTCCCAAAAATATGTAATCTATTTACATTACTACCTCAATATATATCGAGTTAGAATGCGAATAAAACTAATTTCACTCAAAACGAAGTTGTGAGTGATGAGATATTGACCAAACTATAAAATCGGACGAACCAATAAGGTGCCACCTAGGAAAAAAGTATTTAACGTCTTATATACAATTGATAACAACTAACATTGGATCTTATATTTTGGGTAAGAATGTTTAGAATATATTTTTGATCGAGTACGGAAGAAAACAAAATTTATTTCATCAAAAATGGAGTTCCGAATTAGGATTATTTAGAAAAACTACAAAATCGGTCGAAACTCAAAGGGGTACAATCACGAAAAAAGTCGATTTCGGTCCCAAAAATATGTAATCTATTAACATTACTACCTTAATATATACTGAGTTAGAGTGCGAATAAAACTAATTTCAATGAAAACGAAGTTGCGAGTGATGAGATATTGACCAAACTATGAAATAAGACGAAACAATAAGGTGCCACCTAGGAAAAAAGTATTTAACGTCTTATATACAAGTGATAACAACAAACATTGGATCTTATATTTTGGGTAAGAATGTTTAGAATATATTTTTGATCGAGTACGGAAGAAAACAAAATTTATTTCATCGAAAATGGAGGTCCGAATTAGGATTATTTAGAAAAACTACAAAATCGGTCGAAACTCAAAGGGGTACCATCACGAAAAAAGTTGATTTCGGTCCCAAAAATATGTAATCTATTAACATTACTACCTTAATATATACTGAGTTAGAGTGCGAATAAAACTAATTTCAATGAAAACGAAGTTGTGAGCTATGAGATATTGACCAAACTACGAAATTGGACGAAACAATAAGGTGCCACCTAGGAAAATCGTATTTAACGTCCTATATACAAGTGATAACCGCAAACATTCGATCTTATATTTTGAGTAAGAATGTTAAAAATATATATTTGATCGAGTACGGAATAAAACAATATTTATTTCATCAAAAATGGAGTTCCGAATTAGGATTATTTCAAAAAACTACAAAATCGGTCGAAACTCAAAGGGGTACCATCACGGAAAATAGTTGATTTCGGTCCCAAAAATATGTAATCTATTAACATTACTACCTCAATATATATCGAGTTAGAATGCAAATAAAACTAATTTCACTGAAAACGAAGTTGTGAGTAATGAGATATTGACCAAACTACGAAATCACACGACACAATAAGGTGCCACGTAGGAAAAACGTATTGAACATCTTATATACAAGTGATAACAACAAACATTTGATCTTATATTTTGAGTAATAATGTTTACAGTATATTTATGATCGAGTACGGAAGAAAACAAAATTTATTTCATCGAAAATGGAGTTCCGAATTAGGAGTATTTCAAAAAACTACAAAATCGGTCGAAACTCAAAGGGGTACCATCACGGAAAATAGTTGATTTCGGTCCCAAAAATATGTAATCTATTTACATTACTACCTCAATATATATCGAGTTAGAATGCGAATAAAACTAATTTCACTCAAAACGAAGTTGTGAGTGATGAGATATTGACCAAACTATAAAATCGGACGAACCAATAAGGTGCCACCTAGGAAAAAAGTATTTAACGTCTTATATACAATTGATAACAACTAACATTGGATCTTATATTTTGGGTAAGAATGTTTAGAATATATTTTTGATCGAGTACGGAAGAAAACAAAATTTATTTCATCAAAAATGGAGTTCCGAATTAGGATTATTTAGAAAAACTACAAAATCGGTCGAAACTCAAAGGGGTACAATCACGAAAAAAGTCGATTTCGGTCCCAAAAATATGTAATCTATTAACATTACTACCTTAATATATACTGAGTTAGAGTGCGAATAAAACTAATTTCAATGAAAACGAAGTTGCGAGTGATGAGATATTGACCAAACTATGAAATAAGACGAAACAATAAGGTGCCACCTAGGAAAAAAGTATTTAACGTCTTATATACAAGTGATAACAACAAACATTGGATCTTATATTTTGGGTAAGAATGTTTAGAATATATTTTTGATCGAGTACGGAAGAAAACAAAATTTATTTCATCGAAAATGGAGGTCCGAATTAGGATTATTTAGAAAAACTACAAAATCGGTCGAAACTCAAAGGGGTACCATCACGAAAAAAGTTGATTTCGGTCCCAAAAATATGTAATCTATTAACATTACTACCTTAATATATATCGAGTTAGAATGCAAATAAAACTAATTTCACTGAAAACGAAGTTGTGAGTTATGAGATATTGACCAAACTACGAAATTGGACGAAACAATAAGGTGCCACCTAGGAAAATCGTATTTAACGTCCTATATACAAGTGATAACCGCAAACATTCGATCTTATATTTTGAGTAAGAATGTTAAAAATATATATTTGATCGAGTACGGAAGAAAACAAAATTTATTTCATCGAAAATGGAGTTCCGAATTAGGAGTATTTCAAAAAACTACAAAATCGGTCGAAACTCAAAGGGGTACCATCACGGAAAATAGTTGATTTCGGTCCCAAAAATATGTAATCTATTTACATTACTACCTCAATATATATCGAGTTAGAATGCGAATAAAACTAATTTCACTCAAAACGAAGTTGTGAGTGATGAGATATTGACCAAACTATAAAATCGGACGAACCAATAAGGTGCCACCTAGGAAAAAAGTATTTAACGTCTTATATACAATTGATAACAACTAACATTGGATCTTATATTTTGGGTAAGAATGTTTAGAATATATTTTTGATCGAGTACGGAAGAAAACAAAATTTATTTCATCAAAAATGGAGTTCCGAATTAGGATTATTTAGAAAAACTACAAAATCGGTCGAAACTCAAAGGGGTACAATCACGAAAAAAGTCGATTTCGGTCCCAAAAATATGTAATCTATTAACATTACTACCTTAATATATACTGAGTTAGAGTGCGAATAAAACTAATTTCAATGAAAACGAAGTTGCGAGTGATGAGATATTAACCAAACTATGAAATAAGACGAAACAATAAGGTGCCACCTAGGAAAAAAGTATTTAACGTCTTATATACAAGTGATAACAACAAACATTGGATCTTATATTTTGGGTAAGAATGTTTAGAATATATTTTTGATCGAGTACGGAAGAAAACAAAATTTATTTCATCGAAAATGGAGGTCCGAATTAGGATTATTTAGAAAAACTACAAAATCGGTCGAAACTCAAAGGGGTACCATCACGAAAAAAGTTGATTTCGGTCCCAAAAATATGTAATCTATTAACATTACTACCTTAATATATACTGAGTTAGAGTGCGAATAAAACTAATTTCAATGAAAACGAAGTTGTGAGTTATGAGATATTGACCAAACTACGAAATTGGACGAAACAATAAGGTGCCACCTAGGAAAATCGTATTTAACGTCCTATATACAAGTGATAACCGCAAACATTCGATCTTATATTTTGAGTAAGAATGTTAAAAATATATATTTGATCGAGTACGGAATAAAACAATATTTATTTCATCAAAAATGGAGTTCCGAATTAGGATTATTTCAAAAAACTACAAAATCGGTCGAAACTCAAAGGGGTACCATCACGGAAAATAGTTGATTTCGGTCCCAAAAATATGTAATCTATTAACACTACTACCTCAATATATATCGAGTTAGAATGCAAATAAAACTAATTTCACTGAAAACGAAGTTGTGAGTAATGAGATATTGACCAAACTACGAAATCACACGACACAATAAGGTGCCACGTAGGAAAAACGTATTGAACATCTTATATACAAGTGATAACAACAAACATTTGATCTTATATTTTGAGTAATAATGTTTACAGTATATTTATGATCGAGTACGGAAGAAAACAAAATTTATTTCATCGAAAATGGAGTTCCGAATTAGGAGTATTTCAAAAAACTACAAAATCGGTCGAAACTCAAAGGGGTACCATCACGGAAAATAGTTGATTTCGGTCCCAAAAATATGTAATCTATTTACATTACTACCTCAATATATATCGAGTTAGAATGCGAATAAAACTAATTTCACTCAAAACGAAGTTGTGAGTGATGAGATATTGACCAAACTATAAAATCGGACGAACCAATAAGGTGCCACCTAGGAAAAAAGTATTTAACGTCTTATATACAATTGATAACAACTAACATTGGATCTTATATTTTGGGTAAGAATGTTTAGAATATATTTTTGATCGAGTACGGAAGAAAACAAAATTTATTTCATCAAAAATGGAGTTCCGAATTAGGATTATTTAGAAAAACTACAAAATCGGTCGAAACTCAAAGGGGTACAATCACGAAAAAAGTCGATTTCGGTCCCAAAAATATGTAATCTATTAACATTACTACCTTAATATATACTGAGTTAGAGTGCGAATAAAACTAATTTCAATGAAAACGAAGTTGCGAGTGATGAGATATTGACCAAACTATGAAATAAGACGAAACAATAAGGTGCCACCTAGGAAAAAAGTATTTAACGTCTTATATACAAGTGATAACAACAAACATTGGATCTTATATTTTGGGTAAGAATGTTTAGAATATATTTTTGATCGAGTACGGAAGAAAACAAAATTTATTTCATCGAAAATGGAGGTCCGAATTAGGATTATTTAGAAAAACTACAAAATCGGTCGAAACTCAAAGGGGTACCATCACGAAAAAAGTTGATTTCGGTCCCAAAAATATGTAATCTATTAACATTACTACCTTAATATATACTGAGTTAGAGTGCGAATAAAACTAATTTCAATGAAAACGAAGTTGTGAGCTATGAGATATTGACCAAACTACGAAATTGGACGAAACAATAAGGTGCCACCTAGGAAAATCGTATTTAACGTCCTATATACAAGTGATAACCGCAAACATTCGATCTTATATTTTGAGTAAGAATGTTAAAAATATATATTTGATCGAGTACGGAATAAAACAATATTTATTTCATCAAAAATGGAGTTCCGAATTAGGATTATTTCAAAAAACTACAAAATCGGTCGAAACTCAAAGGGGTACCATCACGGAAAATAGTTGATTTCGGTCCCAAAAATATGTAATCTATTAACATTACTACCTCAATATATATCGAGTTAGAATGCAAATAAAACTAATTTCACTGAAAACGAAGTTGTGAGTAATGAGATATTGACCAAACTACGAAATCACACGACACAATAAGGTGCCACGTAGGAAAAACGTATTGAACATCTTATATACAAGTGATAACAACAAACATTTGATCTTATATTTTGAGTAATAATGTTTACAGTATATTTATGATCGAGTACGGAAGAAAACAAAATTTATTTCATCGAAAATGGAGTTCCGAATTAGGAGTATTTCAAAAAACTACAAAATCGGTCGAAACTCAAAGGGGTACCATCACGGAAAATAGTTGATTTCGGTCCCAAAAATATGTAATCTATTTACATTACTACCTCAATATATATCGAGTTAGAATGCGAATAAAACTAATTTCACTCAAAACGAAGTTGTGAGTGATGAGATATTGACCAAACTATAAAATCGGACGAACCAATAAGGTGCCACCTAGGAAAAAAGTATTTAACGTCTTATATACAATTGATAACAACTAACATTGGATCTTATATTTTGGGTAAGAATGTTTAGAATATATTTTTGATCGAGTACGGAAGAAAACAAAATTTATTTCATCAAAAATGGAGTTCCGAATTAGGATTATTTAGAAAAACTACAAAATCGGTCGAAACTCAAAGGGGTACAATCACGAAAAAAGTCGATTTCGGTCCCAAAAATATGTAATCTATTAACATTACTACCTTAATATATACTGAGTTAGAGTGCGAATAAAACTAATTTCAATGAAAACGAAGTTGCGAGTGATGAGATATTGACCAAACTATGAAATAAGACGAAACAATAAGGTGCCACCTAGGAAAAAAGTATTTAACGTCTTATATACAAGTGATAACAACAAACATTGGATCTTATATTTTGGGTAAGAATGTTTAGAATATATTTTTGATCGAGTACGGAAGAAAACAAAATTTATTTCATCGAAAATGGAGGTCCGAATTAGGATTATTTAGAAAAACTACAAAATCGGTCGAAACTCAAAGGGGTACCATCACGAAAAAAGTTGATTTCGGTCCCAAAAATATGTAATCTATTAACATTACTACCTTAATATATATCGAGTTAGAATGCAAATAAAACTAATTTCACTGAAAACGAAGTTGTGAGTTATGAGATATTGACCAAACTACGAAATTGGACGAAACAATAAGGTGCCACCTAGGAAAATCGTATTTAACGTCCTATATACAAGTGATAACCGCAAACATTCGATCTTATATTTTGAGTAAGAATGTTAAAAATATATATTTGATCGAGTACGGAAGAAAACAAAATTTATTTCATCGAAAATGGAGTTCCGAATTAGGAGTATTTCAAAAAACTACAAAATCGGTCGAAACTCAAAGGGGTACCATCACGGAAAATAGTTGATTTCGGTCCCAAAAATATGTAATCTATTTACATTACTACCTCAATATATATCGAGTTAGAATGCGAATAAAACTAATTTCACTCAAAACGAAGTTGTGAGTGATGAGATATTGACCAAACTATAAAATCGGACGAACCAATAAGGTGCCACCTAGGAAAAAAGTATTTAACGTCTTATATACAATTGATAACAACTAACATTGGATCTTATATTTTGGGTAAGAATGTTTAGAATATATTTTTGATCGAGTACGGAAGAAAACAAAATTTATTTCATCAAAAATGGAGTTCCGAATTAGGATTATTTAGAAAAACTACAAAATCGGTCGAAACTCAAAGGGGTACAATCACGAAAAAAGTCGATTTCGGTCCCAAAAATATGTAATCTATTAACATTACTACCTTAATATATACTGAGTTAGAGTGCGAATAAAACTAATTTCAATGAAAACGAAGTTGCGAGTGATGAGATATTAACCAAACTATGAAATAAGACGAAACAATAAGGTGCCACCTAGGAAAAAAGTATTTAACGTCTTATATACAAGTGATAACAACAAACATTGGATCTTATATTTTGGGTAAGAATGTTTAGAATATATTTTTGATCGAGTACGGAAGAAAACAAAATTTATTTCATCGAAAATGGAGGTCCGAATTAGGATTATTTAGAAAAACTACAAAATCGGTCGAAACTCAAAGGGGTACCATCACGAAAAAAGTTGATTTCGGTCCCAAAAATATGTAATCTATTAACATTACTACCTTAATATATACTGAGTTAGAGTGCGAATAAAACTAATTTCAATGAAAACGAAGTTGTGAGTTATGAGATATTGACCAAACTACGAAATTGGACGAAACAATAAGGTGCCACCTAGGAAAATCGTATTTAACGTCCTATATACAAGTGATAACCGCAAACATTCGATCTTATATTTTGAGTAAGAATGTTAAAAATATATATTTGATCGAGTACGGAATAAAACAATATTTATTTCATCAAAAATGGAGTTCCGAATTAGGATTATTTCAAAAAACTACAAAATCGGTCGAAACTCAAAGGGGTACCATCACGGAAAATAGTTGATTTCGGTCCCAAAAATATGTAATCTATTAACATTACTACCTCAATATATATCGAGTTAGAATGCAAATAAAACTAATTTCACTGAAAACGAAGTTGTGAGTAATGAGATATTGACCAAACTACGAAATCACACGACACAATAAGGTGCCACGTAGGAAAAACGTATTGAACATCTTATATACAAGTGATAACAACAAACATTTGATCTTATATTTTGAGTAATAATGTTTACAGTATATTTATGATCGAGTACGGAAGAAAACAAAATTTATTTCATCGAAAATGGAGTTCCGAATTAGGAGTATTTCAAAAACCTACAAAATCGGTCGAAACTCAAAGGGGTACCATCACGGAAAATAGTTGATTTCGGTCCCAAAAATATGTAATCTATTTACATTACTACCTCAATATATATCGAGTTAGAATGCGAATAAAACTAATTTCACTCAAAACGAAGTTGTGAGTGATGAGATATTGACCAAACTATAAAATCGGACGAACCAATAAGGTGCCACCTAGGAAAAAAGTATTTAACGTCTTATATACAATTGATAACAACTAACATTGGATCTTATATTTTGGGTAAGAATGTTTAGAATATATTTTTGATCGAGTACGGAAGAAAACAAAATTTATTTCATCAAAAATGGAGTTCCGAATTAGGATTATTTAGAAAAACTACAAAATCGGTCGAAACTCAAAGGGGTACAATCACGAAAAAAGTCGATTTCGGTCCCAAAAATATGTAATCTATTAACATTACTACCTTAATATATACTGAGTTAGAGTGCGAATAAAACTAATTTCAATGAAAACGAAGTTGCGAGTGATGAGATATTGACCAAACTATGAAATAAGACGAAACAATAAGGTGCCACCTAGGAAAAAAGTATTTAACGTCTTATATACAAGTGATAACAACAAACATTGGATCTTATATTTTGGGTAAGAATGTTTAGAATATATTTTTGATCGAGTACGGAAGAAAACAAAATTTATTTCATCGAAAATGGAGGTCCGAATTAGGATTATTTAGATAAACTACAAAATCGGTCGAAACTCAAAGGGGTACCATCACGAAAAAAGTTGATTTCGGTCCCAAAAATATGTAATCTATTAACATTACTACCTTAATATATATCGAGTTAGAATGCAAATAAAACTAATTTCACTGAAAACGAAGTTGTGAGTTATGAGATATTGACCAAACTACGAAATTGGACGAAACAATAAGGTGCCACCTAGGAAAATCGTATTTAACGTCCTATATACAAGTGATAACCGCAAACATTCGATCTTATATTTTGAGTAAGAATGTTAAAAATATATATTTGATCGAGTACGGAAGAAAACAAAATTTATTTCATCGAAAATGGAGTTCCGAATTAGGAGTATTTCAAAAAACTACAAAATCGATTGAAACTCAAAGGGGTACCATCACGGAAAATAGTTGATTTCGGTCCCAAAAATATGTAATCTATTAAAATTACTACCTCAATATATATCGAGTTAGAATGCAAATAAAACTAATTTCACTGAAAACGAAGTTGTGAGTAATGAGATATTGACCAAACTACGAAATCACACGACACAATAAGGTGCCACGTAGGAAAAACGTATTGAACATCTTATATACAAGTGATAACAACAAACATTTGATCTTATATTTTGAGTAATAATGTTTACAGTATATTTATGATCGAGTACGGAAGAAAACAAAATTTATTTCATCGAAAATGGAGTTCCGAATTAGGAGTATTTCAAAAACCTACAAAATCGGTCGAAACTCAAAGGGGTACCATCACGGAAAATAGTTGATTTCGGTCCCAAAAATATGTAATCTATTTACATTACTACCTCAATATATATCGAGTTAGAATGCGAATAAAACTAATTTCACTGAAAACGAAGTTGTGAGTAATGAGATATTGACCAAACTACGAAATCACAAGACACAATAAGGTGCCACGTAGGAAAAACGTATTGAACATCTTATATACAAGTGATAACAACAAACATTTGATCTTATATTTTGAGTAATAATGTTTACAGTATATTTATGATCGAGTACGGAAGAAAACAAAATTTATTTCATCGAAAATGGAGTTCCGAATTAGGAGTATTTCAAAAACCTACAAAATCGGTCGAAACTCAAAGGGGTCATCACGGAAAATAGTTGATTTCGGTCCCAAAAATATGTAATCTATTTACATTACTACCTCAATATATATCGAGTTAGAATGCGAATAAAACTAATTTCACTCAAAACGAAGTTGTGAGTGATGAGATATTGACCAAACTATAAAATCGGACGAACCAATAAGGTGCCACCTAGGAAAAAAGTATTTAACGTCTTATATACAATTGATAACAACTAACATTGGATCTTATATTTTGGGTAAGAATGTTTAGAATATATTTTTGATCGAGTACGGAAGAAAACAAAATTTATTTCATCAAAAATGGAGTTCCGAATTAGGATTATTTAGAAAAACTACAAAATCGGTCGAAACTCAAAGGGGTACAATCACGAAAAAAGTCGATTTCGGTCCCAAAAATATGTAATCTATTAACATTACTACCTTAATATATACTGAGTTAGAGTGCGAATAAAACTAATTTCAATGAAAACGAAGTTGCGAGTGATGAGATATTGACCAAACTATGAAATAAGACGAAACAATAAGGTGCCACCTAGGAAAAAAGTATTTAACGTCTTATATACAAGTGATAACAACAAACATTGGATCTTATATTTTGGGTAAGAATGTTTAGAATATATTTTTGATCGAGTACGGAAGAAAACAAAATTTATTTCATCGAAAATGGAGGTCCGAATTAGGATTATTTAGAAAAACTACAAAATCGGTCGAAACTCAAAGGGGTACCATCACGAAAAAAGTTGATTTCGGTCCCAAAAATATGTAATCTATTAACATTACTACCTTAATATATACTGAGTTAGAGTGCGAATAAAACTAATTTCAATGAAAACGAAGTTGTGAGTTATGAGATATTGACCAAACTACGAAATTGGACGAAACAATAAGGTGCCACCTAGGAAAATCGTATTTAACGTCCTATATACAAGTGATAACCGCAAACATTCGATCTTACATTTTGAGTAAGAATGTTAAAAATATATATTTGATCGAGTACGGAAGAAAACAAAATTTATTTCATCGAAAATGGAGTTCCGAATTAGGAGTATTTCAAAAAACTACAAAATCGATTGAAACTCAAAGGGGTACCATCACGGAAAATAGTTGATTTCGGTCCCAAAAATATGTAATCTATTAAAATTACTACCTCAATATATATCGAGTTAGAATGCAAATAAAACTAATTTCACTGAAAACGAAGTTGTGAGTAATGAGATATTGACCAAACTACGAAATCACAAGACACAATAAGGTGCCACGTAGGAAAAACGTATTGAACATCTTATATACAAGTGATAACAACAAACATTTGATCTTATATTTTGAGTAATAATGTTTACAGTATATTTATGATCGAGTACGGAAGAAAACAAAATTTATTTCATCGAAAATGGAGTTCCGAATTAGGAGTATTTCAAAAAACTACAAAATCGGTCGAAACTCAAAGGGGTACCATCACGGAAAATAGTTGATTTCGGTCCCAAAAATATGTAATCTATTTACATTACTACCTCAATATATATCGAGTTAGAATGCGAATAAAACTAATTTCACTCAAAACGAAGTTGTGAGTGATGAGATATTGACCAAACTATAAAATCGGACGAACCAATAAGGTGCCACCTAGGAAAAAAGTATTTAACGTCTTATATACAATTGATAACAACTAACATTGGATCTTATATTTTGGGTAAGAATGTTTAGAATATATTTTTGATCGAGTACGGAAGAAAACAAAATTTATTTCATCAAAAATGGAGTTCCGAATTAGGATTATTTAGAAAAACTACAAAATCGGTCGAAACTCAAAGGGGTACAATCACGAAAAAAGTCGATTTCGGTCCCAAAAATATGTAATCTATTAACATTACTACCTTAATATATACTGAGTTAGAGTGCGAATAAAACTAATTTCAATGAAAACGAAGTTGCGAGTGATGAGATATTGACCAAACTATGAAATAAGACGAAACAATAAGGTGCCACCTAGGAAAAAAGTATTTAACGTCTTATATACAAGTGATAACAACAAACATTGGATCTTATATTTTGGGTAAGAATGTTTAGAATATATTTTTGATCGAGTACGGAAGAAAACAAAATTTATTTCATCGAAAATGGAGGTCCGAATTAGGATTATTTAGAAAAACTACAAAATCGGTCGAAACTCAAAGGGGTACCATCACGAAAAAAGTTGATTTCGGTCCCAAAAATATGTAATCTATTAACATTACTACCTTAATATATACTGAGTTAGAGTGCGAATAAAACTAATTTCAATGAAAACGAAGTTGTGAGTTATGAGATATTGACCAAACTACGAAATTGGACGAAACAATAAGGTGCCACCTAGGAAAATCGTATTTAACGTCCTATATACAAGTGATAACCGCAAACATTCGATCTTACATTTTGAGTAAGAATGTTAAAAATATATATTTGATCGAGTACGGAAGAAAACAAAATTTATTTCATCGAAAATGGAGTTCCGAATTAGGAGTATTTCAAAAAACTACAAAATCGATTGAAACTCAAAGGGGTACCATCACGGAAAATAGTTGATTTCGGTCCCAAAAATATGTAATCTATTAAAATTACTACCTCAATATATATCGAGTTAGAATGCAAATAAAACTAATTTCACTGAAAACGAAGTTGTGAGTAATGAGATATTGACCAAACTACGAAATCACAAGACACAATAAGGTGCCACGTAGGAAAAACGTATTGAACATCTTATATACAAGTGATAACAACAAACATTTGATCTTATATTTTGAGTAATAATGTTTACAGTATATTTATGATCGAGTACGGAAGAAAACAAAATTTATTTCATCGAAAATGGAGTTCCGAATTAGGAGTATTTCAAAAAACTACAAAATCGGTCGAAACTCAAAGGGGTACCATCACGGAAAATAGTTGATTTCGGTCCCAAAAATATGTAATCTATTTACATTACTACCTCAATATATATCGAGTTAGAATGCGAATAAAACTAATTTCACTCAAAACGAAGTTGTGAGTGATGAGATATTGACCAAACTATAAAATCGGACGAACCAATAAGGTGCCACCTAGGAAAAAAGTATTTAACGTCTTATATACAATTGATAACAACTAACATTGGATCTTATATTTTGGGTAAGAATGTTTAGAATATATTTTTGATCGAGTACGGAAGAAAACAAAATTTATTTCATCAAAAATGGAGTTCCGAATTAGGATTATTTAGAAAAACTACAAAATCGGTCGAAACTCAAAGGGGTACAATCACGAAAAAAGTCGATTTCGGTCCCAAAAATATGTAATCTATTAACATTACTACCTTAATATATACTGAGTTAGAGTGCGAATAAAACTAATTTCAATGAAAACGAAGTTGCGAGTGATGAGATATTGACCAAACTATGAAATAAGACGAAACAATAAGGTGCCACCTAGGAAAAAAGTATTTAACGTCTTATATACAAGTGATAACAACAAACATTGGATCTTATATTTTGGGTAAGAATGTTTAGAATATATTTTTGATCGAGTACGGAAGAAAACAAAATTTATTTCATCGAAAATGGAGGTCCGAATTAGGATTATTTAGAAAAACTACAAAATCGGTCGAAACTCAAAGGGGTACCATCACGAAAAAAGTTGATTTCGGTCCCAAAAATATGTAATCTATTAACATTACTACCTTAATATATGCTGAGTTAGAGTGCGAATAAAACTAATTTCAATGAAAACGAAGTTGTGAGTTATGAGATATTGACCAAACTACGAAATTGGACGAAACAATAAGGTGCCACCTAGGAAAATCGTATTTAACGTCCTATATACAAGTGATAACCGCAAACATTCGATCTTATATTTTGAGTAAGAATGTTAAAAATATATATTTGATCGAGTACGGAAGAAAACAATATTTATTTCATCAAAAATGGAGTTCCGAATTAGGAGTATTTCAAAAACTACAAAATCGGTCGAAACTCAAAGGGGTACCATCACGGAAAATAGTTGATTTCGGTCCCAAAAATATGTAATCTATTAACATTACTACCTCAATATATATCGAGTTAGAATGCAAATAAAACTAATTTCACTGAAAACGAAGTTGTGAGTAATGAGATATTGACCAAACTACGAAATCACACGACACAATAAGGTGCCACGTAGGAAAAACGTATTGAACATCTTATATACAAGTGATAACAACAAACATTTGATCTTATATTTTGAGTAATAATGTTTACAGTATATTTATGATCGAGTACGGAAGAAAACAAAATTTATTTCATCGAAAATGGAGTTCCGAATTAGGAGTATTTCAAAAAACTACAAAATCGGTCGAAACTCAAAGGGGTACCATCACGGAAAATAGTTGATTTCGGTCCCAAAAATATGTAATCTATTTACATTACTACCTCAATATATATCGAGTTAGAATGCGAATAAAACTAATTTCACTCAAAACGAAGTTGTGAGTGATGAGATATTGACCAAACTATAAAATCGGACGAACCAATAAGGTGCCACCTAGGAAAAAAGTATTTAACGTCTTATATACAATTGATAACAACTAACATTGGATCTTATATTTTGGGTAAGAATGTTTAGAATATATTTTTGATCGAGTACGGAAGAAAACAAAATTTATTTCATCAAAAATGGAGTTCCGAATTAGGATTATTTAGAAAAACTACAAAATCGGTCGAAACTCAAAGGGGTACAATCACGAAAAAAGTCGATTTCGGTCCCAAAAATATGTAATCTATTAACATTACTACCTTAATATATACTGAGTTAGAGTGCGAATAAAACTAATTTCAATGAAAACGAAGTTGCGAGTGATGAGATATTGACCAAACTATGAAATAAGACGAAACAATAAGGTGCCACCTAGGAAAAAAGTATTTAACGTCTTATATACAAGTGATAACAACAAACATTGGATCTTATATTTTGGGTAAGAA
Source organism: Chamaenerion angustifolium (assembly GCA_946814005.1). Taxonomy (NCBI): domain Eukaryota; kingdom Viridiplantae; phylum Streptophyta; class Magnoliopsida; order Myrtales; family Onagraceae; genus Chamaenerion; species Chamaenerion angustifolium. The sequence goes on along the minus strand of OX328277.1, from coordinate 25,657,174 downwards.
TGTTTAGAATATATTTTTGATCGAGTACGGAAGAAAACAAAATTTATTTCATCGAAAATGGAGGTCCGAATTAGGATTATTTAGAAAAACTACAAAATCGGTCGAAACTCAAAGGGGTACCATCACGAAAAAAGTTGATTTCGGTCCCAAAAATATGTAATCTATTAACATTACTACCTTAATATATACTGAGTTAGAGTGCGAATAAAACTAATTTCAATGAAAACGAAGTTGTGAGTTATGAGATATTGACCAAACTACGAAATTGGACGAAACAATAAGGTGCCACCTAGGAAAATCGTATTTAACGTCCTATATACAAGTGATAACCGCAAACATTCGATCTTATATTTTGAGTAAGAATGTTAAAAATATATATTTGATCGAGTACGGAAGAAAACAATATTTATTTCATCAAAAATGGAGTTCCGAATTAGGAGTATTTCAAAAACTACAAAATCGGTCGAAACTCAAAGGGGTACCATCACGGAAAATAGTTGATTTCGGTCCCAAAAATATGTAATCTATTAACATTACTACCTCAATATATATCGAGTTAGAATGCAAATAAAACTAATTTCACTGAAAACGAAGTTGTGAGTAATGAGATATTGACCAAACTACGAAATCACACGACACAATAAGGTGCCACGTAGGAAAAACGTATTGAACATCTTATATACAAGTGATAACAACAAACATTTGATCTTATATTTTGAGTAATAATGTTTACAGTATATTTATGATCGAGTACGGAAGAAAACAAAATTTATTTCATCGAAAATGGAGTTCCGAATTAGGAGTATTTCAAAAAACTACAAAATCGGTCGAAACTCAAAGGGGTACCATCACGGAAAATAGTTGATTTCGGTCCCAAAAATATGTAATCTATTTACATTACTACCTCAATATATATCGAGTTAGAATGCGAATAAAACTAATTTCACTCAAAACGAAGTTGTGAGTGATGAGATATTAACCAAACTATAAAATCGGACGAACCAATAAGGTGCCACCTAGGAAAAAAGTATTTAACGTCTTATATACAATTGATAACAACTAACATTGGATCTTATATTTTGGGTAAGAATGTTTAGAATATATTTTTGATCGAGTACGGAAGAAAACAAAATTTATTTCATCAAAAATGGAGTTCCGAATTAGGATTATTTAGAAAAACTACAAAATCGGTCGAAACTCAAAGGGGTACAATCACGAAAAAAGTCGATTTCGGTCCCAAAAATATGTAATCTATTAACATTACTACCTTAATATATACTGAGTTAGAGTGCGAATAAAACTAATTTCAATGAAAACGAAGTTGCGAGTGATGAGATATTGACCAAACTATGAAATAAGACGAAACAATAAGGTGCCACCTAGGAAAAAAGTATTTAACGTCTTATATACAAGTGATAACAACAAACATTGGATCTTATATTTTGGGTAAGAATGTTTAGAATATATTTTTGATCGAGTACGGAAGAAAACAAAATTTATTTCATCGAAAATGGAGGTCCGAATTAGGATTATTTAGAAAAACTACAAAATCGGTCGAAACTCAAAGCGGTACCATCACGAAAAAGGTTGATTTCGGTCCCAAAAATATGTAATATATTAACATTACTACCTTAATATATATCGAGTTAGAATGCAAATAAAACTAATTTCACTGAAAACGAAGTTGTGAGTTATGAGATATTGACCAAACTACGAAATCTGACGAAACAATAAGGTGCCACCTAGGAAAATCGTATTTAACGTCCTATATACAAGTGATAACCGCAAACATTCGATCTTATATTTTGAGTAAGAATGTTAAAAATATATATTTGATCGAGTACGGAAGAAAACAAAATTTATTTCATCGAAAATGGAGTTCCGAATTAGGAGTATTTCAAAAAACTACAAAATCGATTGAAACTCAAAGGGGTACCATCACGGAAAATAGTTGATTTCGGTCCCAAAAATATGTAATCTATTAAAATTACTACCTCAATATATATCGAGTTAGAATGCAAATAAAACTAATTTCACTGAAAACGAAGTTGTGAGTAATGAGATATTGACCAAACTACGAAATCACAAGACACAATAAGGTGCCACGTAGGAAAAACGTATTGAACATCTTATATACAAGTGATAACAACAAACATTTGATCTTATATTTTGAGTAATAATGTTTACAGTATATTTATGATCGAGTACGGAAGAAAACAAAATTTATTTCATCGAAAATGGAGTTCCGAATTAGGAGTATTTCAAAAACCTACAAAATCGGTCGAAACTCAAAGGGGTACCATCACGGAAAATAGTTGATTTCGGTCCCAAAAATATGTAATCTATTTACATTACTACCTCAATATATATCGAGTTAGAATGCGAATAAAACTAATTTCACTCAAAACGAAGTTGTGAGTGATGAGATATTGACCAAACTATAAAATCGGACGAACCAATAAGGTGCCACCTAGGAAAAAAGTATTTAACGTCTTATATACAATTGATAACAACTAACATTGGATCTTATATTTTGGGTAAGAATGTTTAGAATATATTTTTGATCGAGTACGGAAGAAAACAAAATTTATTTCATCAAAAATGGAGTTCCGAATTAGGATTATTTAGAAAAACTACAAAATCGGTCGAAACTCAAAGGGGTACAATCACGAAAAAAGTCGATTTCGGTCCCAAAAATATGTAATCTATTAACATTACTACCTTAATATATACTGAGTTAGAGTGCGAATAAAACTAATTTCAATGAAAACGAAGTTGCGAGTGATGAGATATTGACCAAACTATGAAATAAGACGAAACAATAAGGTGCCACCTAGGAAAAAAGTATTTAACGTCTTATATACAAGTGATAACAACAAACATTGGATCTTATATTTTGGGTAAGAATGTTTAGAATATATTTTTGATCGAGTACGGAAGAAAACAAAATTTATTTCATCGAAAATGGAGGTCCGAATTAGGATTATTTAGAAAAACTACAAAATCGGTCGAAACTCAAAGGGGTACAATCACGAAAAAAGTCGATTTCGGTCCCAAAAATATGTAATCTATTAACATTACTACCTTAATATATACTGAGTTAGAGTGCGAATAAAACTAATTTCAATGAAAACGAAGTTGCGAGTGATGAGATATTGACCAAACTATGAAATAAGACGAAACAATAAGGTGCCACCTAGGAAAAAAGTATTTAACGTCTTATATACAAGTGATAACAACAAACATTGGATCTTATATTTTGGGTAAGAATGTTTAGAATATATTTTTGATCGAGTACGGAAGAAAACAAAATTTATTTCATCGAAAATGGAGGTCCGAATTAGGATTATTTAGAAAAACTACAAAATCGGTCGAAACTCAAAGGGGTACCATCACGAAAAAAGTTGATTTCGGTCCCAAAAATATGTAATCTATTAACATTACTACCTTAATATATACTGAGTTAGAGTGCGAATAAAACTAATTTCAATGAAAACGAAGTTGTGAGTTATGAGATATTGACCAAACTACGAAATTGGACGAAACAATAAGGTGCCACCTAGGAAAATCGTATTTAACGTCCTATATACAAGTGATAACCGCAAACATTCGATCTTATATTTTGAGTAAGAATGTTAAAAATATATATTTGATCGAGTACGGAAGAAAACAATATTTATTTCATCAAAAATGGAGTTCCGAATTAGGAGTATTTCAAAAACTACAAAATCGGTCGAAACTCAAAGGGGTACCATCACGGAAAATAGTTGATTTCGGTCCCAAAAATATGTAATCTATTAACATTACTACCTCAATATATATCGAGTTAGAATGCAAATAAAACTAATTTCACTGAAAACGAAGTTGTGAGTAATGAGATATTGACCAAACTACGAAATCACACGACACAATAAGGTGCCACGTAGGAAAAACGTATTGAACATCTTATATACAAGTGATAACAACAAACATTTGATCTTATATTTTGAGTAATAATGTTTACAGTATATTTATGATCGAGTACGGAAGAAAACAAAATTTATTTCATCGAAAATGGAGTTCCGAATTAGGAGTATTTCAAAAAACTACAAAATCGGTCGAAACTCAAAGGGGTACCATCACGGAAAATAGTTGATTTCGGTCCCAAAAATATGTAATCTATTTACATTACTACCTCAATATATATCGAGTTAGAATGCGAATAAAACTAATTTCACTCAAAACGAAGTTGTGAGTGATGAGATATTGACCAAACTATAAAATCGGACGAACCAATAAGGTGCCACCTAGGAAAAAAGTATTTAACGTCTTATATACAATTGATAACAACTAACATTGGATCTTATATTTTGGGTAAGAATGTTTAGAATATATTTTTGATCGAGTACGGAAGAAAACAAAATTTATTTCATCAAAAATGGAGTTCCGAATTAGGATTATTTAGAAAAACTACAAAATCGGTCGAAACTCAAAGGGGTACAATCACGAAAAAAGTCGATTTCGGTCCCAAAAATATGTAATCTATTAACATTACTACCTTAATATATACTGAGTTAGAGTGCGAATAAAACTAATTTCAATGAAAACGAAGTTGCGAGTGATGAGATATTGACCAAACTATGAAATAAGACGAAACAATAAGGTGCCACCTAGGAAAAAAGTATTTAACGTCTTATATACAAGTGATAACAACAAACATTGGATCTTATATTTTGGGTAAGAATGTTTAGAATATATTTTTGATCGAGTACGGAAGAAAACAAAATTTATTTCATCGAAAATGGAGGTCCGAATTAGGATTATTTAGAAAAACTACAAAATCGGTCGAAACTCAAAGGGGTACAATCACGAAAAAAGTCGATTTCGGTCCCAAAAATATGTAATCTATTAACATTACTACCTTAATATATACTGAGTTAGAGTGCGAATAAAACTAATTTCAATGAAAACGAAGTTGCGAGTGATGAGATATTGACCAAACTATGAAATAAGACGAAACAATAAGGTGCCACCTAGGAAAAAAGTATTTAACGTCTTATATACAAGTGATAACAACAAACATTGGATCTTATATTTTGGGTAAGAATGTTTAGAATATATTTTTGATCGAGTACGGAAGAAAACAAAATTTATTTCATCGAAAATGGAGGTCCGAATTAGGATTATTTAGAAAAACTACAAAATCGGTCGAAACTCAAAGGGGTACCATCACGAAAAAAGTTGATTTCGGTCCCAAAAATATGTAATCTATTAACATTACTACCTTAATATATACTGAGTTAGAGTGCGAATAAAACTAATTTCAATGAAAACGAAGTTGTGAGTTATGAGATATTGACCAAACTACGAAATTGGACGAAACAATAAGGTGCCACCTAGGAAAATCGTATTTAACGTCCTATATACAAGTGATAACCGCAAACATTCGATCTTATATTTTGAGTAAGAATGTTAAAAATATATATTTGATCGAGTACGGAAGAAAACAATATTTATTTCATCAAAAATGGAGTTCCGAATTAGGAGTATTTCAAAAACTACAAAATCGGTCGAAACTCAAAGGGGTACCATCACGGAAAATAGTTGATTTCGGTCCCAAAAATATGTAATCTATTAACATTACTACCTCAATATATATCGAGTTAGAATGCAAATAAAACTAATTTCACTGAAAACGAAGTTGTGAGTAATGAGATATTGACCAAACTACGAAATCACACGACACAATAAGGTGCCACGTAGGAAAAACGTATTGAACATCTTATATACAAGTGATAACAACAAACATTTGATCTTATATTTTGAGTAATAATGTTTACAGTATATTTATGATCGAGTACGGAAGAAAACAAAATTTATTTCATCGAAAATGGAGTTCCGAATTAGGAGTATTTCAAAAAACTACAAAATCGGTCGAAACTCAAAGGGGTACCATCACGGAAAATAGTTGATTTCGGTCCCAAAAATATGTAATCTATTTACATTACTACCTCAATATATATCGAGTTAGAATGCGAATAAAACTAATTTCACTCAAAACGAAGTTGTGAGTGATGAGATATTAACCAAACTATAAAATCGGACGAACCAATAAGGTGCCACCTAGGAAAAAAGTATTTAACGTCTTATATACAATTGATAACAACTAACATTGGATCTTATATTTTGGGTAAGAATGTTTAGAATATATTTTTGATCGAGTACGGAAGAAAACAAAATTTATTTCATCAAAAATGGAGTTCCGAATTAGGATTATTTAGAAAAACTACAAAATCGGTCGAAACTCAAAGGGGTACAATCACGAAAAAAGTCGATTTCGGTCCCAAAAATATGTAATCTATTAACATTACTACCTTAATATATACTGAGTTAGAGTGCGAATAAAACTAATTTCAATGAAAACGAAGTTGCGAGTGATGAGATATTGACCAAACTATGAAATAAGACGAAACAATAAGGTGCCACCTAGGAAAAAAGTATTTAACGTCTTATATACAAGTGATAACAACAAACATTGGATCTTATATTTTGGGTAAGAATGTTTAGAATATATTTTTGATCGAGTACGGAAGAAAACAAAATTTATTTCATCGAAAATGGAGGTCCGAATTAGGATTATTTAGAAAAACTACAAAATCGGTCGAAACTCAAAGGGGTACCATCACGAAAAAGGTTGATTTCGGTCCCAAAAATATGTAATATATTAACATTACTACCTTAATATATATCGAGTTAGAATGCAAATAAAACTAATTTCACTGAAAACGAAGTTGTGAGTTATGAGATATTGACCAAACTACGAAATCTGACGAAACAATAAGGTGCCACCTAGGAAAATCGTATTTAACGTCCTATATACAAGTGATAACCGCAAACATTCGATCTTATATTTTGAGTAAGAATGTTAAAAATATATATTTGATCGAGTACGGAAGAAAACAAAATTTATTTCATCGAAAATGGAGTTCCGAATTAGGAGTATTTCAAAAAACTACAAAATCGATTGAAACTCAAAGGGGTACCATCACGGAAAATAGTTGATTTCGGTCCCAAAAATATGTAATCTATTAAAATTACTACCTCAATATATATCGAGTTAGAATGCAAATAAAACTAATTTCACTGAAAACGAAGTTGTGAGTAATGAGATATTGACCAAACTACGAAATCACAAGACACAATAAGGTGCCACGTAGGAAAAACGTATTGAACATCTTATATACAAGTGATAACAACAAACATTTGATCTTATATTTTGAGTAATAATGTTTACAGTATATTTATGATCGAGTACGGAAGAAAACAAAATTTATTTCATCGAAAATGGAGTTCCGAATTAGGAGTATTTCAAAAACCTACAAAATCGGTCGAAACTCAAAGGGGTACCATCACGGAAAATAGTTGATTTCGGTCCCAAAAATATGTAATCTATTTACATTACTACCTCAATATATATCGAGTTAGAATGCGAATAAAACTAATTTCACTCAAAACGAAGTTGTGAGTGATGAGATATTGACCAAACTATAAAATCGGACGAACCAATAAGGTGCCACCTAGGAAAAAAGTATTTAACGTCTTATATACAATTGATAACAACTAACATTGGATCTTATATTTTGGGTAAGAATGTTTAGAATATATTTTTGATCGAGTACGGAAGAAAACAAAATTTATTTCATCAAAAATGGAGTTCCGAATTAGGATTATTTAGAAAAACTACAAAATCGGTCGAAACTCAAAGGGGTACAATCACGAAAAAAGTCGATTTCGGTCCCAAAAATATGTAATCTATTAACATTACTACCTTAATATATACTGAGTTAGAGTGCGAATAAAACTAATTTCAATGAAAACGAAGTTGCGAGTGATGAGATATTGACCAAACTATGAAATAAGACGAAACAATAAGGTGCCACCTAGGAAAAAAGTATTTAACGTCTTATATACAAGTGATAACAACAAACATTGGATCTTATATTTTGGGTAAGAATGTTTAGAATATATTTTTGATCGAGTACGGAAGAAAACAAAATTTATTTCATCGAAAATGGAGGTCCGAATTAGGATTATTTAGAAAAACTACAAAATCGGTCGAAACTCAAAGGGGTACCATCACGAAAAAAGTTGATTTCGGTCCCAAAAATATGTAATCTATTAACATTACTACCTTAATATATACTGAGTTAGAGTGCGAATAAAACTAATTTCAATGAAAACGAAGTTGTGAGTTATGAGATATTGACCAAACTACGAAATTGGACGAAACAATAAGGTGCCACCTAGGAAAATCGTATTTAACGTCCTATATACAAGTGATAACCGCAAACATTCGATCTTATATTTTGAGTAAGAATGTTAAAAATATATATTTGATCGAGTACGGAAGAAAACAATATTTATTTCATCAAAAATGGAGTTCCGAATTAGGATTATTTCAAAAAACTACAAAATCGGTCGAAACTCAAAGGGGTACCATCACGGAAAATAGTTGATTTCGGTCCCAAAAATATGTAATCTATTAACATTACTACCTCAATATATATCGAGTTAGAATGCAAATAAAACTAATTTCACTGAAAACGAAGTTGTGAGTAATGAGATATTGACCAAACTACGAAATCACACGACACAATAAGGTGCCACGTAGGAAAAACGTATTGAACATCTTATATACAAGTGATAACAACAAACATTTGATCTTATATTTTGAGTAATAATGTTTACAGTATATTTATGATCGAGTACGGAAGAAAACAAAATTTATTTCATCGAAAATGGAGTTCCGAATTAGGAGTATTTCAAAAAACTACAAAATCGGTCGAAACTCAAAGGGGTACCATCACGGAAAATAGTTGATTTCGGTCCCAAAAATATGTAATCTATTTACATTACTACCTCAATATATATCGAGTTAGAATGCGAATAAAACTAATTTCACTCAAAACGAAGTTGTGAGTGATGAGATATTGACCAAACTATAAAATCGGACGAACCAATAAGGTGCCACCTAGGAAAAAAGTATTTAACGTCTTATATACAATTGATAACAACTAACATTGGATCTTATATTTTGGGTAAGAATGTTTAGAATATATTTTTGATCGAGTACGGAAGAAAACAAAATTTATTTCATCAAAAATGGAGTTCCGAATTAGGATTATTTAGAAAAACTACAAAATCGGTCGAAACTCAAAGGGGTACAATCACGAAAAAAGTCGATTTCGGTCCCAAAAATATGTAATCTATTAACATTACTACCTTAATATATACTGAGTTAGAGTGCGAATAAAACTAATTTAAATGAAAACGAAGTTGCGAGTGATGAGATATTGACCAAACTATGAAATAAGACGAAACAATAAGGTGCCACCTAGGAAAAAAGTATTTAACGTCTTATATACAAGTGATAACAACAAACATTGGATCTTATATTTTGGGTAAGAATGTTTAGAATATATTTTTGATCGAGTACGGAAGAAAACAAAATTTATTTCATCGAAAATGAAGGTCCGAATTAGGATTATTTAGAAAAACTACAAAATCGGTCGAAACTCAAAGGGGTACCATCACGGAAAAAGTTGATTTCGGTCCCAAAAATATGTAATCTATTAACATTACTACCTTAATATATATCGAGTTAGAATGCAAATAAAACTAATTTCACTGAAAACGAAGTTGTGAGTTATGAGATATTGACCAAATTACGAAATTGGACGAAACAATAAGGTGCCACCTAGGAAAATCGTATTTAACGTCCTATATACAAGTGATAACCGCAAACATTCGATCTTATATTTTGAGTAAGAATGTTAAAAATATATATTTGATCGAGTACGGAAGAAAACAAAATTTATTTCATCGAAAATGGAGTTCCGAATTAGGAGTATTTCAAAAAACTACAAAATCGATTGAAACTCAAAGGGGTACCATCACGGAAAATAGTTGATTTCGGTCCCAAAAATATGTAATCTATTAAAATTACTACCTCAATATATATCGAGTTAGAATGCAAATAAAACTAATTTCACTGAAAACGAAGTTGTGAGTAATGAGATATTGACCAAACTACGAAATCACAAGACACAATAAGGTGCCACGTAGGAAAAACGTATTGAACATCTTATATACAAGTGATAACAACAAACATTTGATCTTATATTTTGAGTAATAATGTTTACAGTATATTTATGATCGAGTACGGAAGAAAACAAAATTTATTTCATCGAAAATGGAGTTCCGAATTAGGAGTATTTCAAAAACCTACAAAATCGGTCGAAACTCAAAGGGGTACCATCACGGAAAATAGTTGATTTCGGTCCCAAAAATATGTAATCTATTTACATTACTACCTCAATATATATCGAGTTAGAATGCGAATAAAACTAATTTCACTCAAAACGAAGTTGTGAGTGATGAGATATTGACCAAACTATAAAATCGGACGAACCAATAAGGTGCCACCTAGGAAAAAAGTATTTAACGTCTTATATACAATTGATAACAACTAACATTGGATCTTATATTTTGGGTAAGAATGTTTAGAATATATTTTTGATCGAGTACGGAAGAAAACAAAATTTATTTCATCAAAAATGGAGTTCCGAATTAGGATTATTTAGAAAAACTACAAAATCGGTCGAAACTCAAAGGGGTACAATCACGAAAAAAGTCGATTTCGGTCCCAAAAATATGTAATCTATTAACATTACTACCTTAATATATACTGAGTTAGAGTGCGAATAAAACTAATTTCAATGAAAACGAAGTTGCGAGTGATGAGATATTGACCAAACTATGAAATAAGACGAAACAATAAGGTGCCACCTAGGAAAAAAGTATTTAACGTCTTATATACAAGTGATAACAACAAACATTGGATCTTATATTTTGGGTAAGAATGTTTAGAATATATTTTTGATCGAGTACGGAAGAAAACAAAATTTATTTCATCGAAAATGGAGGTCCGAATTAGGATTATTTAGAAAAACTACAAAATCGGTCGAAACTCAAAGGGGTACAATCACGAAAAAAGTCGATTTCGGTCCCAAAAATATGTAATCTATTAACATTACTACCTTAATATATACTGAGTTAGAGTGCGAATAAAACTAATTTCAATGAAAACGAAGTTGCGAGTGATGAGATATTGACCAAACTATGAAATAAGACGAAACAATAAGGTGCCACCTAGGAAAAAAGTATTTAACGTCTTATATACAAGTGATAACAACAAACATTGGATCTTATATTTTGGGTAAGAATGTTTAGAATATATTTTTGATCGAGTACGGAAGAAAACAAAATTTATTTCATCGAAAATGGAGTTCCGAATTAGGAGTATTTCAAAAAACTACAAAATCGATTGAAACTCAAAGGGGTACCATCACGGAAAATAGTTGATTTCGGTCCCAAAAATATGTAATCTATTAACATTACTACCTCAATATATATCGAGTTAGAGTGCAAATAAAACTAATTTCACTGAAAACGAAGTTGTGAGTAATGAGATATTGACCAAACTACGAAATCACACGACACAATAAGGTGCCACGTAGGAAAAACGTATTGAACATCTTATATACAAGTGATAACAACAAACATTTGATCTTATATTTTGAGTAATAATGTTTACAGTATATTTATGATCGAGTACGGAAGAAAACAAAATTTATTTCATCGAAAATGGAGTTCCGAATTAGGAGTATTTCAAAAAACTACAAAATCGGTCGAAACTCAAAGGGGTACCATCACGGAAAATAGTTGATTTCGGTCCCAAAAATATGTAATCTATTAACATTACTACCTTAATATATACTGAGTTAGAGTGCGAATAAAACTAATTTCAATGAAAACGAAGTTGCGAGTGATGAGATATTGACCAAACTATGAAATAAGACGAAACAATAAGGTGCCACCTAGGAAAAAAGTATTTAACGTCTTATATACAAGTGATAACAACAAACATTGGATCTTATATTTTGGGTAAGAATGTTTAGAATATATTTTTGATCGAGTACGGAAGAAAACAAAATTTATTTCATCGAAAATGAAGGTCCGAATTAGGATTATTTAGAAAAACTACAAAATCGGTCGAAACTCAAAGGGGTACCATCACGGAAAAAGTTGATTTCGGTCCCAAAAATATGTAATCTATTAACATTACTACCTTAATATATATCGAGTTAGAATGCAAATAAAACTAATTTCACTGAAAACGAAGTTGTGAGTTATGAGATATTGACCAAACTACGAAATTGGACGAAACAATAAGGTGCCACCTAGGAAAATCGTATTTAACGTCCTATATACAAGTGATAACCGCAAACATTCGATCTTATATTTTGAGTAAGAATGTTAAAAATATATATTTGATCGAGTACGGAAGAAAACAAAATTTATTTCATCGAAAATGGAGTTCCGAATTAGGAGTATTTCAAAAAACTACAAAATCGATTGAAACTCAAAGGGGTACCATCACGGAAAATAGTTGATTTCGGTCCCAAAAATATGTAATCTATTAAAATTACTACCTCAATATATATCGAGTTAGAATGCAAATAAAACTAATTTCACTGAAAACGAAGTTGTGAGTAATGAGATATTGACCAAACTACGAAATCACAAGACACAATAAGGTGCCACGTAGGTAAAACGTATTGAACATCTTATATACAAGTGATAACAACAAACATTTGATCTTATATTTTGAGTAATAATGTTTACAGTATATTTATGATCGAGTACGGAAGAAAACAAAATTTATTTCATCGAAAATGGAGTTCCGAATTAGGAGTATTTCAAAAACCTACAAAATCGGTCGAAACTCAAAGGGGTACCATCACGGAAAATAGTTGATTTCGGTCCCAAAAATATGTAATCTATTTACATTACTACCTCAATATATATCGAGTTAGAATGCGAATAAAACTAATTTCACTCAAAACGAAGTTGTGAGTGATGAGATATTGACCAAACTATAAAATCGGACGAACCAATAAGGTGCCACCTAGGAAAAAAGTATTTAACGTCTTATATACAATTGATAACAACTAACATTGGATCTTATATTTTGGGTAAGAATGTTTAGAATATATTTTTGATCGAGTACGGAAGAAAACAAAATTTATTTCATCAAAAATGGAGTTCCGAATTAGGATTATTTAGAAAAACTACAAAATCGGTCGAAACTCAAAGGGGTACAATCACGAAAAAAGTCGATTTCGGTCCCAAAAATATGTAATCTATTAACATTACTACCTTAATATATACTGAGTTAGAGTGCGAATAAAACTAATTTCAATGAAAACGAAGTTGCGAGTGATGAGATATTGACCAAACTATGAAATAAGACGAAACAATAAGGTGCCACCTAGGAAAAAAGTATTTAACGTCTTATATACAAGTGATAACAACAAACATTGGATCTTATATTTTGGGTAAGAATGTTTAGAATATATTTTTGATCGAGTACGGAAGAAAACAAAATTTATTCCATCGAAAATGGAGGTCCGAATTAGGATTATTTAGAAAAACTACAAAATCGGTCGAAACTCAAAGGGGTACCATCACGGAAAAAGTTGATTTCGGTCCCAAAAATATGTAATCTATTAACATTACTACCTTAATATATATCGAGTTAGAATGCAAATAAAACTAATTTCACTGAAAACGAAGTTGTGAGTTATGAGATATTGACCAAACTACGAAATTGGACGAAACAATAAGGTGCCACCTAGGAAAATCGTATTTAACGTCCTATATACAAGTGATAACCGCAAACATTCGATCTTATATTTTGAGTAAGAATGTTAAAAATATATATTTGATCGAGTACGGAAGAAAACAAAATTTATTTCATCGAAAATGGAGTTCCGAATTAGGAGTATTTCAAAATACTACAAAATCGATTGAAACTCAAAGGGGTACCATCACGGAAAATAGTTGATTTCGGTCCCAAAAATATGTAATCTATTAAAATTACTACCTCAATATATATCGAGTTAGAATGCAAATAAAACTAATTTCACTGAAAACGAAGTTGTGAGTAATGAGATATTGACCAAACTACGAAATCACAAGACACAATAAGGTGCCACGTAGGAAAAACGTATTGAACATCTTATATACAAGTGATAACAACAAACATTTGATCTTATATTTTGAGTAATAATGTTTACAGTATATTTATGATCGAGTACGGAAGAAAACAAAATTTATTTCATCGAAAATGGAGTTCCGAATTAGGAGTATTTCAAAAACCTACAAAATCGGTCGAAACTCAAAGGGGTACCATCACGGAAAATAGTTGATTTCGGTCCCAAAAATATGTAATCTATTTACATTACTACCTCAATATATATCGAGTTAGAATGCGAATAAAACTAATTTCACTCAAAACGAAGTTGTGAGTGATGAGATATTGACCAAACTATAAAATCGGACGAACCAATAAGGTGCCACCTAGGAAAAAAGTATTTAACGTCTTATATACAATTGATAACAACTAACATTGGATCTTATATTTTGGGTAAGAATGTTTAGAATATATTTTTGATCGAGTACGGAAGAAAACAAAATTTATTTCATCAAAAATGGAGTTCCGAATTAGGATTATTTAGAAAAACTACAAAATCGGTCGAAACTCAAAGGGGTACAATCACGAAAAAAGTCGATTTCGGTCCCAAAAATATGTAATCTATTAACATTACTACCTTAATATATACTGAGTTAGAGTGCGAATAAAACTAATTTCAATGAAAACGAAGTTGCGAGTGATGAGATATTGACCAAACTATGAAATAAGACAAAACAATAAGGTGCCACCTAGGAAAAAAGTATTTAACGTCTTATATACAAGTGATAACAACAAACATTGGATCTTATATTTTGGGTAAGAATGTTTAGAATATATTTTTGATCGAGTACGGAAGAAAACAAAATTTATTTCATCGAAAATGGAGGTCCGAATTAGGATTATTTAGAAAAACTACAAAATCGGTCGAAACTCAAAGGGGTACAATCACGAAAAAAGTCGATTTCGGTCCCAAAAATATGTAATCTATTAACATTACTACCTTAATATATACTGAGTTAGAGTGCGAATAAAACTAATTTCAATGAAAACGAAGTTGCGAGTGATGAGATATTGACCAAACTATGAAATAAGACGAAACAATAAGGTGCCACCTAGGAAAAAAGTATTTAACGTCTTATATACAAGTGATAACAACAAACATTGGATCTTATATTTTGGGTAAGAATGTTTAGAATATATTTTTGATCGAGTACGGAAGAAAACAAAATTTATTTCATCGAAAATGGAGTTCCGAATTAGGAGTATTTCAAAAAACTACAAAATCGATTGAAACTCAAAGGGGTACCATCACGGAAAATAGTTGATTTCGGTCCCAAAAATATGTAATCTATTAACATTACTACCTCAATATATATCGAGTTAGAATGCAAATAAAACTAATTTCACTGAAAACGAAGTTGTGAGTAATGAGATATTGACCAAACTACGAAATCACACGACACAATAAGGTGCCACGTAGGAAAAACGTATTGAACATCTTATATACAAGTGATAACAACAAACATTTGATCTTATATTTTGAGTAATAATGTTTACAGTATATTTATGATCGAGTACGGAAGAAAACAAAATTTATTTCATCGAAAATGGAGTTCCGAATTAGGAGTATTTCAAAAAACTACAAAATCGGTCGAAACTCAAAGGGGTACCATCACGGAAAATAGTTGATTTCGGTCCCAAAAATATGTAATCTATTTACATTACTACCTCAATATATATCGAGTTAGAATGCGAATAAAACTAATTTCACTCAAAACGAAGTTGTGAGTGATGAGATATTGACCAAACTATAAAATCGGACGAACCAATAAGGTGCCACCTAGGAAAAAAGTATTTAACGTCTTATATACAATTGATAACAACTAACATTGGATCTTATATTTTGAGTAATAATGTTTACAGTATATTTATGATCGAGTACGGAAGAAAACAAAATTTATTTCATCGAAAATGGAGTTCCGAATTAGGAGTATTTCAAAAACCTACAAAATCGGTCGAAACTCAAAGGGGTACCTATAAAACTAATTTCAATGAAAACGAAGTTGCGAGTGATGAGATATTGACCAAACTATGAAATAAGACGAAACAATAAGGTGCCACCTAGGAAAAAAGTATTTAACGTCTTATATACAATTGATAACAACTAACATTGGATCTTATATTTTGGGTAAGAATGTTTAGAATATATTTTTGATCGAGTACGGAAGAAAACAAAATTTATTTCATCAAAAATGGAGTTCCGAATTAGGATTAATTAGAAAAACTACAAAATCGGTCGAAACTCAAAGGGGTACAATCACGAAAAAAGTCGATTTCGGTCCCAAAAATATGTAATCTATTAACATTACTACCTTAATATATACTGAGTTAGAGTGCGAATAAAACTAATTTCAATGAAAACGAAGTTGCGAGTGATGAGATATTGACCAAACTATGAAATAAGACGAAACAATAAGGTGCCACCTAGGAAAAATGTATTTAACGTCTTATATACAAGTGATAACAACAAACATTGGATCTTATATTTTGGGTAAGAATGTTTAGAATATATTTTTGATCGAGTACGGAAGAAAACAAAATTTATTTCATCGAAAATGGAGGTCCGAATTAGGATTATTTAGAAAAACTACAAAATCGGTCGAAACTCAAAGGGGTACCATCACGAAAAAAGTTGATTTCGGTCCCAAAAATATGTAATCTATTAACATTACTACCTTAATATATACTGAGTTAGAGTGCGAATAAAACTAATTTCAATGAAAACGAAGTTGTGAGTTATGAGATATTGACCAAACTACGAAATTGGACGAAACAATAACGTGCCACCTAGGAAAATCGTATTTAACGTCCTATATACATGTGATAACCGCAAACATTCGATCTTATATTTTGAGTAAGAATGTTAAAAATATATATTTGATCGAGTACGGAAGAAAACAATATTTATTTCATCAAAAATGGAGTTCCGAATTAGGATTATTTCAAAAAACTACAAAATCGGTCGAAACTCAAAGGGGTACCATCACGGAAAATAGTTGATTTCGGTCCCAAAAATATGTAATCTATTAACATTACTACCTCAATATATATCGAGTTAGAATGCAAATAAAACTAATTTCACTGAAAACGAAGTTGTGAGTAATGAGATATTGACCAAACTACGAAATCACACGACACAATAAGGTGCCACGTAGGAAAAACGTATTGAACATCTTATATACAAGTGATAACAACAAACATTTGATCTTATATTTTGAGTAATAATGTTTACAGTATATTTATGATCGAGTACGGAAGAAAACAAAATTTATTTCATCGAAAATGGAGTTCCGAATTAGGAGTATTTCAAAAACCTACAAAATCGGTCGAAACTCAAAGGGGTACCATCACGGAAAATAGTTGATTTCGGTCCCAAAAATATGTAATCTATTTACATTACTACCTCAATATATATCGAGTTAGAATGCGAATAAAACTAATTTCACTCAAAACGAAGTTGTGAGTGATGAGATATTGACCAAACTATAAAATCGGACGAACCAATAAGGGGCCACCTAGGAAAAAAGTATTTAACGTCTTATATACAATTGATAACAACTAACATTGGATCTTATATTTTGGGTAAGAATGTTTAGAATATATTTTTGATCGAGTACGGAAGAAAACAAAATTTATTTCATCAAAAATGGAGTTCCGAATTAGGATTATTTAGAAAAACTACAAAATCGGTCGAAACTCAAAGGGGTACAATCACGAAAAAAGTCGATTTCGGTCCCAAAAATATGTAATCTATTAACATTACTACATTAATATATACTGAGTTAGAGTGCGAATAAAACTAATTTCAATGAAAACGAAGTTGCGAGTGATGAGATATTGACCAAACTATGAAATAAGACGAAACAATAAGGTGCCACCTAGGAAAAAAGTATTTAACGTCTTATATACAAGTGATAACAACAAACATTGGATCTTATATTTTGGGTAAGAATGTTTAGAATATATTTTTGATCGAGTACGGAAGAAAACAAAATTTATTTCATCGAAAATGGAGGTCCGAATTAGGATTATTTAGAAAAACTACAAAATCGGTCGAAACTCAAAGGGGTACCATCACGAAAAAAGTTGATTTCGGTCCCAAAAATATGTAATCTATTAACATTACTACCTTAATATATACTGAGTTAGAGTGCGAATAAAACTAATTTCAATGAAAACGAAGTTGTGAGTTATGAGATATTGACCAAACTACGAAATTGGACGAAACAATAAGGTGCCACCTAGGAAAATCGTATTTAACGTCCTATATACAAGTGATAACCGCAAACATTCGATATTATATTTTGAGTAAGAATGTTAAAAATATATATTTGATCGAGTACGGAAGAAAACAATATTTATTTCATCAAAAATGGAGTTCCGAATTAGGATTATTTCAAAAAACTACAAAATCGGTCGAAACTCAAAGGGGTACCATCACGGAAAATAGTTGATTTCGGTCCCAAAAATATGTAATCTATTAACATTACTACCTCAATATATATCGAGTTAGAATGCAAATAAAACTAATTTCACTGAAAACGAAGTTGTGAGTAATGAGATATTGACCAAACTACGAAATCACACGACACAATAAGGTGCCACGTAGGAAAAACGTATTGAACATCTTATATACAAGTGATAACAACAAACATTTGATCTTATATTTTGAGTAATAATGTTTACAGTATATTTATGATCGAGTACGGAAGAAAACAAAATTTATTTCATCGAAAATGGAGTTCCGAATTAGGAGTATTTCAAAAACCTACAAAATCGGTCGAAACTCAAAGGGGTACCATCACGGAAAATAGTTGATTTCGGTCCCAAAAATATGTAATCTATTTACATTACTACCTCAATATATATCGAGTTAGAATGCGAATAAAACTAATTTCACTCAAAACGAAGTTGTGAGTGATGAGATATTGACCAAACTATAAAATCGGACGAACCAATAAGGGGCCACCTAGGAAAAAAGTATTTAACGTCTTATATACAATTGATAACAACTAACATTGGATCTTATATTTTGGGTAAGAATGTTTAGAATATATTTTTGATCGAGTACGGAAGAAAACAAAATTTATTTCATCAAAAATGGAGTTCCGAATTAGGATTATTTAGAAAAACTACAAAATCGGTCGAAACTCAAAGGGGTACAATCACGAAAAAAGTCGATTTCGGTCCCAAAAATATGTAATCTATTAACATTACTACATTAATATATACTGAGTTAGAGTGCGAATAAAACTAATTTCAATGAAAACGAAGTTGCGAGTGATGAGATATTGACCAAACTATGAAATAAGACGAAACAATAAGGTGCCACCTAGGAAAAAAGTATTTAACGTCTTATATACAAGTGATAACAACAAACATTGGATCTTATATTTTGGGTAAGAATGTTTAGAATATATTTTTGATCGAGTACGGAAGAAAACAAAATTTATTTCATCGAAAATGGAGGTCCGAATTAGGATTATTTAGAAAAACTACAAAATCGGTCGAAACTCAAAGGGGTACCATCACGAAAAAAGTTGATTTCGGTCCCAAAAATATGTAATCTATTAACATTACTACCTTAATATATACTGAGTTAGAGTGCGAATAAAACTAATTTCAATGAAAACGAAGTTGTGAGTTATGAGATATTGACCAAACTACGAAATTGGACGAAACAATAAGGTGCCACCTAGGAAAATCGTATTTAACGTCCTATATACAAGTGATAACCGCAAACATTCGATATTATATTTTGAGTAAGAATGTTAAAAATATATATTTGATCGAGTACGGAAGAAAACAATATTTATTTCATCAAAAATGGAGTTCCGAATTAGGATTATTTCAAAAAACTACAAAATCGGTCGAAACTCAAAGGGGTACCATCACGGAAAATAGTTGATTTCGGTCCCAAAAATATGTAATCTATTAACATTACTACCTCAATATATATCGAGTTAGAATGCAAATAAAACTAATTTCACTGAAAACGAAGTTGTGAGTAATGAGATATTGACCAAACTACGAAATCACACGACACAATAAGGTGCCACGTAGGAAAAACGTATTGAACATCTTATATACAAGTGATAACAACAAACATTTGATCTTATATTTTGAGTAATAATGTTTACAGTATATTTATGATCGAGTACGGAAGAAAACAAAATTTATTTCATCGAAAATGGAGTTCCGAATTAGGAGTATTTCAAAAACCTACAAAATCGGTCGAAACTCAAAGGGGTACCATCACGGAAAATAGTTGATTTCGGTCCCAAAAATATGTAATCTATTTACATTACTACCTCAATATATATCGAGTTAGAATGCGAATAAAACTAATTTCACTCAAAACGAAGTTGTGAGTGATGAGATATTGACCAAACTATAAAATCGGACGAACCAATAAGGGGCCACCTAGGAAAAAAGTATTTAACGTCTTATATACAATTGATAACAACTAACATTGGATCTTATATTTTGGGTAAGAATGTTTAGAATATATTTTTGATCGAGTACGGAAGAAAACAAAATTTATTTCATCAAAAATGGAGTTCCGAATTAGGATTATTTAGAAAAACTACAAAATCGGTCGAAACTCAAAGGGGTACAATCACGAAAAAAGTCGATTTCGGTCCCAAAAATATGTAATCTATTAACATTACTACATTAATATATACTGAGTTAGAGTGCGAATAAAACTAATTTCAATGAAAACGAAGTTGCGAGTGATGAGATATTGACCAAACTATGAAATAAGACGAAACAATAAGGTGCCACCTAGGAAAAAGTATTTAACGTCTTATATACAAGTGATAACAACAAACATTGGATCTTATATTTTGGGTAAGAATGTTTAGAATATATTTTTGATCGAGTACGGAAGAAAACAAAATTTATTTCATCGAAAATGGAGGTCCGAATTAGGATTATTTAGAAAAACTACAAAATCGGTCGAAACTCAAAGGGGTACCATCACGAAAAAAGTTGATTTCGGTCCCAAAAATATGTAATCTATTAACATTACTACCTTAATATATACTGAGTTAGAGTGCGAATAAAACTAATTTCAATGAAAACGAAGTTGTGAGTTATGAGATATTGACCAAACTACGAAATTGGACGAAACAATAAGGTGCCACCTAGGAAAATCGTATTTAACGTCCTATATACAAGTGATAACCGCAAACATTCGATATTATATTTTGAGTAAGAATGTTAAAAATATATATTTGATCGAGTACGGAAGAAAACAATATTTATTTCATCAAAAATGGAGTTCCGAATTAGGATTATTTCAAAAAACTACAAAATCGGTCGAAACTCAAAGGGGTACCATCACGGAAAATAGTTGATTTCGGTCCCAAAAATATGTAATCTATTAACATTACTACCTCAATATATATCGAGTTAGAATGCAAATAAAACTAATTTCACTGAAAACGAAGTTGTGAGTAATGAGATATTGACCAAACTACGAAATCACACGACACAATAAGGTGCCACGTAGGAAAAACGTATTGAACATCTTATATACAAGTGATAACAACAAACATTTGATCTTATATTTTGAGTAATAATGTTTACAGTATATTTATGATCGAGTACGGAAGAAAACAAAATTTATTTCATCGAAAATGGAGTTCCGAATTAGGAGTATTTCAAAAACCTACAAAATCGGTCGAAACTCAAAGGGGTACCATCACGGAAAATAGTTGATTTCGGTCCCAAAAATATGTAATCTATTTACATTACTACCTCAATATATATCGAGTTAGAATGCGAATAAAACTAATTTCACTCAAAACGAAGTTGTGAGTGATGAGATATTGACCAAACTATAAAATCGGACGAACCAATAAGGGGCCACCTAGGAAAAAAGTATTTAACGTCTTATATACAATTGATAACAACTAACATTGGATCTTATATTTTGGGTAAGAATGTTTAGAATATATTTTTGATCGAGTACGGAAGAAAACAAAATTTATTTCATCAAAAATGGAGTTCCGAATTAGGATTATTTAGAAAAACTACAAAATCGGTCGAAACTCAAAGGGGTACAATCACGAAAAAAGTCGATTTCGGTCCCAAAAATATGTAATCTATTAACATTACTACATTAATATATACTGAGTTAGAGTGCGAATAAAACTAATTTCAATGAAAACGAAGTTGCGAGTGATGAGATATTGACCAAACTATGAAATAAGACGAAACAATAAGGTGCCACCTAGGAAAAAAGTATTTAACGTCTTATATACAAGTGATAACAACAAACATTGGATCTTATATTTTGGGTAAGAATGTTTAGAATATATTTTTGATCGAGTACGGAAGAAAACAAAATTTATTTCATCGAAAATGGAGGTCCGAATTAGGATTATTTAGAAAAACTACAAAATCGGTCGAAACTCAAAGGGGTACCATCACGAAAAAAGTTGATTTCGGTCCCAAAAATATGTAATCTATTAACATTACTACCTTAATATATACTGAGTTAGAGTGCGAATAAAACTAATTTCAATGAAAACGAAGTTGTGAGTTATGAGATATTGACCAAACTACGAAATTGGACGAAACAATAAGGTGCCACCTAGGAAAATCGTATTTAACGTCCTATATACAAGTGATAACCGCAAACATTCGATATTATATTTTGAGTAAGAATGTTAAAAATATATATTTGATCGAGTACGGAAGAAAACAATATTTATTTCATCAAAAATGGAGTTCCGAATTAGGATTATTTCAAAAAACTACAAAATCGGTCGAAACTCAAAGGGGTACCATCACGGAAAATAGTTGATTTCGGTCCCAAAAATATGTAATCTATTAACATTACTACCTCAATATATATCGAGTTAGAATGCAAATAAAACTAATTTCACTGAAAACGAAGTTGTGAGTAATGAGATATTGACCAAACTACGAAATCACACGACACAATAAGGTGCCACGTAGGAAAAACGT
Source organism: Chamaenerion angustifolium (assembly GCA_946814005.1). Lineage (NCBI taxonomy): Eukaryota > Viridiplantae > Streptophyta > Magnoliopsida > Myrtales > Onagraceae > Chamaenerion > Chamaenerion angustifolium. The sequence goes on along the minus strand of OX328277.1, from coordinate 25,634,058 downwards.
ATTGAACATCTTATATACAAGTGATAACAACAAACATTTGATCTTATATTTTGAGTAATAATGTTTACAGTATATTTATGATCGAGTACGGAAGAAAACAAAATTTATTTCATCGAAAATGGAGTTCCGAATTAGGAGTATTTCAAAAACCTACAAAATCGGTCGAAACTCAAAGGGGTACCATCACGGAAAATAGTTGATTTCGGTCCCAAAAATATGTAATCTATTTACATTACTACCTCAATATATATCGAGTTAGAATGCGAATAAAACTAATTTCACTCAAAACGAAGTTGTGAGTGATGAGATATTGACCAAACTATAAAATCGGACGAACCAATAAGGGGCCACCTAGGAAAAAAGTATTTAACGTCTTATATACAATTGATAACAACTAACATTGGATCTTATATTTTGGGTAAGAATGTTTAGAATATATTTTTGATCGAGTACGGAAGAAAACAAAATTTATTTCATCAAAAATGGAGTTCCGAATTAGGATTATTTAGAAAAACTACAAAATCGGTCGAAACTCAAAGGGGTACAATCACGAAAAAAGTCGATTTCGGTCCCAAAAATATGTAATCTATTAACATTACTACATTAATATATACTGAGTTAGAGTGCGAATAAAACTAATTTCAATGAAAACGAAGTTGCGAGTGATGAGATATTGACCAAACTATGAAATAAGACGAAACAATAAGGTGCCACCTAGGAAAAAAGTATTTAACGTCTTATATACAAGTGATAACAACAAACATTGGATCTTATATTTTGGGTAAGAATGTTTAGAATATATTTTTGATCGAGTACGGAAGAAAACAAAATTTATTTCATCGAAAATGGAGGTCCGAATTAGGATTATTTAGAAAAACTACAAAATCGGTCGAAACTCAAAGGGGTACCATCACGAAAAAAGTTGATTTCGGTCCCAAAAATATGTAATCTATTAACATTACTACCTTAATATATACTGAGTTAGAGTGCGAATAAAACTAATTTCAATGAAAACGAAGTTGTGAGTTATGAGATATTGACCAAACTACGAAATTGGACGAAACAATAAGGTGCCACCTAGGAAAATCGTATTTAACGTCCTATATACAAGTGATAACCGCAAACATTCGATCTTATATTTTGAGTAAGAATGTTAAAAATATATATTTGATCGAGTACGGAAGAAAACAATATTTATTTCATCAAAAATGGAGTTCCGAATTAGGATTATTTCAAAAAACTACAAAATCGGTCGAAACTCAAAGGGGTACCATCACGGAAAATAGTTGATTTCGGTCCCAAAAATATGTAATCTATTAACATTACTACCTCAATATATATCGAGTTAGAATGCAAATAAAACTAATTTCACTGAAAACGAAGTTGTGAGTAATGAGATATTGACCAAACTACGAAATCACACGACACAATAAGGTGCCACGTAGGAAAAACGTATTGAACATCTTATATACAAGTGATAACAACAAACATTTGATCTTATATTTTGAGTAATAATGTTTACAGTATATTTATGATCGAGTACGGAAGAAAACAAAATTTATTTCATCGAAAATGGAGTTCCGAATTAGGAGTATTTCAAAAAACTACAAAATCGGTCGAAACTCAAAGGGGTACCATCACGGAAAATAGTTGATTTCGGTCCCAAAAATATGTAATCTATTTACATTACTACCTCAATATATATCGAGTTAGAATGCGAATAAAACTAATTTCACTCAAAACGAAGTTGTGAGTGATGAGATATTGACCAAACTATAAAATCGGACGAACCAATAAGGTGCCACCTAGGAAAAAAGTATTTAACGTCTTATATACAATTGATAACAACTAACATTGGATCTTATATTTTGGGTAAGAATGTTTAGAATATATTTTTGATCGAGTACGGAAGAAAACAAAATTTATTTCATCAAAAATGGAGTTCCGAATTAGGATTATTTAGAAAAACTACAAAATCGGTCGAAACTCAAAGGGGTACAATCACGAAAAAAGTCGATTTCGGTCCCAAAAATATGTAATCTATTAACATTACTACCTTAATATATACTGAGTTAGAGTGCGAATAAAACTAATTTCAATGAAAACGAAGTTGCGAGTGATGAGATATTGACCAAACTATGAAATAAGACGAAACAATAAGGTGCCACCTAGGAAAAAAGTATTTAACGTCTTATATACAAGTGATAACAACAAACATTGGATCTTATATTTTGGGTAAGAATGTTTAGAATATATTTTTGATCGAGTACGGAAGAAAACAAAATTTATTTCATCGAAAATGGAGGTCCGAATTAGGATTATTTAGAAAAACTACAAAATCGGTCGAAACTCAAAGGGGTACCATCACGAAAAAAGTTGATTTCGGTCCCAAAAATATGTAATCTATTAACATTACTACCTTAATATATACTGAGTTAGAGTGCGAATAAAACTAATTTCAATGAAAACGAAGTTGTGAGTTATGAGATATTGACCAAACTACGAAATTGGACGAAACAATAAGGTGCCACCTAGGAAAATCGTATTTAACGTCCTATATACAAGTGATAACCGCAAACATTCGATCTTATATTTTGAGTAAGAATGTTAAAAATATATATTTGATCGAGTACGGAAGAAAACAATATTTATTTCATCAAAAATGGAGTTCCGAATTAGGAGTATTTCAAAAAACTACAAAATCGGCCGAAACTCAAAGGGGTACCATCACGGAAAATAGTTGATTTCGGTCCCAAAAATATGTAATCTATTAACATTACTACCTTAATATATATCGAGTTAGAATGCAAATAAAACTAATTTCACTGAAAACGAAGTTGTGAGTAATGAGATATTGACCAAACTACGAAATCACACGACACAATAAGGTGCCACGTAGGAAAAACGTATTGAACATCTTATATACAAGTGATAACAACAAACATTTGATCTTATATTTTGAGTAATAATGTTTACAGTATATTTATGATCGAGTACGGAAGAAAACAAAATTTATTTCATCGAAAATGGAGTTCCGAATTAGGAGTATTTCAAAAACCTACAAAATCGGTCGAAACTCAAAGGGGTACCATCACGGAAAATAGTTGATTTCGGTCCCAAAAATATGTAATCTATTTACATTACTACCTCAATATATATCGAGTTAGAATGCGAATAAAACTAATTTCACTCAAAACGAAGTTGTGAGTGATGAGATATTGACCAAACTATAAAATCGGACGAACCAATAAGGTGCCACCTAGGAAAAAAGTATTTAACGTCTTATATACAATTGATAACAACTAACATTGGATCTTATATTTTGGGTAAGAATGTTTAGAATATATTTTTGATCAAGTACGGAAGAAAACAAAATTTATTTCATCAAAAATGGAGTTCCGAATTAGGATTATTTAGAAAAACTACAAAATCGGTCGAAACTCAAAGGGGTACAATCACGAAAAAAGTCGATTTCGGTCCCAAAAATATGTAATCTATTAACATTACTACCTTAATATATACTGAGTTAGAGTGCGAATAAAACTAATTTCAATGAAAACGAAGTTGCGAGTGATGAGATATTGACCAAACTATGAAATAAGACGAAACAATAAGGTGCCACCTAGGAAAAAAGTATTTAACGTCTTATATACAAGTGATAACAACAAACATTGGATCTTATATTTTGGGTAAGAATGTTTAGAATATATTTTTGATCGAGTACGGAAGAAAACAAAATTTATTTCATCGAAAATGGAGGTCCGAATTAGGATTATTTAGAAAAACTACAAAATCGGTCGAAACTCAAAGGGGTACCATCACGAAAAAAGTTGATTTCGGTCCCAAAAATATGTAATCTATTAACATTACTACCTTAATATATACTGAGTTAGAGTGCGAATAAAACTAATTTCAATGAAAACGAAGTTGTGAGTTATGAGATATTGACCAAACTACGAAATTGGACGAAACAATAAGGTGCCACCTAGGAAAATCGTATTTAACGTCCTATATACAAGTGATAACCGCAAACATTCGATCTTATATTTTGAGTAAGAATGTTAAAAATATATATTTGATCGAGTACGGAAGAAAACAAAATTTATTTCATCAAAAATGGAGTTCCGAATTAGGAGTATTTCAAAAAACTACAAAATCGGTCGAAACTCAAAGGGGTACCATCACGGAAAATAGTTGATTTCGGTCCCAAAAATATGTAATCTATTAACATTACTACCTCAATATATATCGAGTTAGAATGCAAATAAAACTAATTTCACTGAAAACGAAGTTGTGAGTAATGAGATATTGACCAAACTACGAAATCACAAGACACAATAAGGTGCCACGTAGGAAAAACGTATTGAACATCTTATATACAAGTGATAACAACAAACATTTGATCTTATATTTTGAGTAATAATGTTTACAGTATATTTATGATCGAGTACGGAAGAAAACAAAATTTATTTCATCGAAAATGGAGTTCCGAATTAGGAGTATTTCAAAAACCTACAAAATCGGTCGAAACTCAAAGGGGTACCATCACGGAAAATAGTTGATTTCGGTCCCAAAAATATGTAATCTATTTACATTACTACCTCAATATATATCGAGTTAGAATGCGAATAAAACTAATTTCACTCAAAACGAAGTTGTGAGTGATGAGATATTGACCAAACTATAAAATCGGACGAACCAATAAGGTGCCACCTAGGAAAAAAGTATTTAACGTCTTATATACAATTGATAACAACTAACATTGGATCTTATATTTTGGGTAAGAATGTTTAGAATATATTTTTGATCGAGTACGGAAGAAAACAAAATTTATTTCATCAAAAATGGAGTTCCGAATTAGGATTATTTAGAAAAACTACAAAATCGGTCGAAACTCAAAGGGGTACAATCACGAAAAAAGTCGATTTCGGTCCCAAAAATATGTAATCTATTAACATTACTACCTTAATATATACTGAGTTAGAGTGCGAATAAAACTAATTTAAATGAAAACGAAGTTGCGAGTGATGAGATATTGACCAAACTATGAAATAAGACGAAACAATAAGGTGCCACCTAGGAAAAAAGTATTTAACGTCTTATATACAAGTGATAACAACAAACATTGGATCTTATATTTTGGGTAAGAATGTTTAGAATATATTTTTGATCGAGTACGGAAGAAAACAAAATTTATTTCATCGAAAATGGAGGTCCGAATTAGGATTATTTAGAAAAACTACAAAATCGGTCGAAACTCAAAGGGGTACCATCACGAAAAAAGTTGATTTCGGTCCCAAAAATATGTAATCTATTAACATTACTACCTTAATATATACTGAGTTAGAGTGCGAATAAAACTAATTTCAATGAAAACGAAGTTGTGAGTTATGAGATATTGACCAAACTACGAAATTGGACGAAACAATAAGGTGCCACCTAGGAAAATCGTATTTAACGTCCTATATACAAGTGATAACCGCAAACATTCGATCTTATATTTTGAGTAAGAATGTTAAAAATATATATTTGATCGAGTACGGAAGAAAACAAAATTTATTTCATCAAAAATGGAGTTCCGAATTAGGAGTATTTCAAAAAACTACAAAATCGGTCGAAACTCAAAGGGGTACCATCACGGAAAATAGTTGATTTCGGTCCCAAAAATATGTAATCTATTAACATTACTACCTCAATATATATCGAGTTAGAATGCAAATAAAACTAATTTCACTGAAAACGAAGTTGTGAGTAATGAGATATTGACCAAACTACGAAATCACAAGACACAATAAGGTGCCACGTAGGAAAAACGTATTGAACATCTTATATACAAGTGATAACAACAAACATTTGATCTTATATTTTGAGTAATAATGTTTACAGTATATTTATGATCGAGTACGGAAGAAAACAAAATTTATTTCATCGAAAATGGAGTTCCGAATTAGGAGTATTTCAAAAAACTACAAAATCGGTCGAAACTCAAAGGGGTACCATCACGGAAAATAGTTGATTTCGGTCCCAAAAATATGTAATCTATTTACATTACTACCTCAATATATATCGAGTTAGAATGCGAATAAAACTAATTTCACTCAAAACGAAGTTGTGAGTGATGAGATATTGACCAAACTATAAAATCGGACGAACCAATAAGGTGCCACCTAGGAAAAAAGTATTTAACGTCTTATATACAATTGATAACAACTAACATTGGATCTTATATTTTGGGTAAGAATGTTTAGAATATATTTTTGATCGAGTACGGAAGAAAACAAAATTTATTTCATCAAAAATGGAGTTCCGAATTAGGATTATTTAGAAAAACTACAAAATCGGTCGAAACTCAAAGGGGTACAATCACGAAAAAAGTCGATTTCGGTCCCAAAAATATGTAATCTATTAACATTACTACCTTAATATATACTGAGTTAGAGTGCGAATAAAACTAATTTAAATGAAAACGAAGTTGCGAGTGATGAGATATTGACCAAACTATGAAATAAGACGAAACAATAAGGTGACACCTAGGAAAAAAGTATTTAACGTCTTATATACAAGTGATAACAACAAACATTGGATCTTATATTTTGGGTAAGAATGTTTAGAATATATTTTTGATCGAGTACGGAAGAAAACAAAATTTATTTCATCGAAAATGGAGGTCCGAATTAGGATTATTTAGAAAAACTACAAAATCGGTCGAAACTCAAAGGGGTACCATCACGAAAAAAGTTGATTTCGGTCCCAAAAATATGTAATCTATTAACATTACTACCTTAATATATACTGAGTTAGAGTGCGAATAAAACTAATTTCAATGAAAACGAAGTTGTGAGTTATGAGATATTGACCAAACTACGAAATTGGACGAAACAATAAGGTGCCACCTAGGAAAATCGTATTTAACGTCCTATATACAAGTGATAACCGCAAACATTCGATCTTATATTTTGAGTAAGAATGTTAAAAATATATATTTGATCGAGTACGGAAGAAAACAAAATTTATTTCATCAAAAATGGAGTTCCGAATTAGGATTATTTAGAAAAACTACAAAATCGGTCGAAACTCAAAGGGGTACCATCACGGAAAATAGTTGATTTCGGTCCCAAAAATATGTAATCTATTAACATTACTACCTCAATATATATCGAGTTAGAATGCAAATAAAACTAATTTCACTGAAAACGAAGTTGTGAGTAATGAGATATTGACCAAACTACGAAATCACAAGACACAATAAGGTGCCACGTAGGAAAAACGTATTGAACATCTTATATACAAGTGATAACAACAAACATTTGATCTTATATTTTGAGTAATAATGTTTACAGTATATTTATGATCAAGTACGGAAGAAAACAAAATTTATTTCATCGAAAATGGAGTTCCGAATTAGGAGTATTTCAAAAAACTACAAAATCGGTCGAAACTCAAAGGGGTACCATCACGGAAAATAGTTGATTTCGGTCCCAAAAATATGTAATCTATTTACATTACTACCTCAATATATATCGAGTTAGAATGCGAATAAAACTAATTTCACTCAAAACGAAGTTGTGAGTGATGAGATATTGACCAAACTATAAAATCGGACGAACCAATAAGGTGCCACCTAGGAAAAAAGTATTTAACGTCTTATATACAATTGATAACAACTAACATTGGATCTTATATTTTGGGTAAGAATGTTTAGAATATATTTTTGATCGAGTACGGAAGAAAACAAAATTTATTTCATCAAAAATGGAGTTCCGAATTAGGATTATTTAGAAAAACTACAAAATCGGTCGAAACTCAAAGGGGTACAATCACGAAAAAAGTCGATTTCGGTCCCAAAAATATGTAATCTATTAACATTACTACCTTAATATATACTGAGTTAGAGTGCGAATAAAACTAATTTAAATGAAAACGAAGTTGCGAGTGATGAGATATTGACCAAACTATGAAATAAGACGAAACAATAAGGTGCCACCTAGGAAAAAAGTATTTAACGTCTTATATACAAGTGATAACAACAAACATTGGATCTTATATTTTGGGTAAGAATGTTTAGAATATATTTTTGATCGAGTACGGAAGAAAACAAAATTTATTTCATCGAAAATGGAGGTCCGAATTAGGATTATTTAGAAAAACTACAAAATCGGTCGAAACTCAAAGGGGTACCATCACGAAAAAAGTTGATTTCGGTCCCAAAAATATGTAATCTATTAACATTACTACCTTAATATATACTGAGTTAGAGTGCGAATAAAACTAATTTCAATGAAAACGAAGTTGTGAGTTATGAGATATTGACCAAACTACGAAATTGGACGAAACAATAAGGTGCCACCTAGGAAAATCGTATTTAACGTCCTATATACAAGTGATAACCGCAAACATTCGATCTTATATTTTGAGTAAGAATGTTAAAAATATATATTTGATCGAGTACGGAAGAAAACAATATTTATTTCATCAAAAATGGAGTTCCGAATTAGGAGTATTTCAAAAAACTACAAAATCGGTCGAAACTCAAAGGGGTACCATCACGGAAAATAGTTGATTTCGGTCCCAAAAATATGTAATCTATTAACATTACTACCTCAATATATATCGAGTTAGAATGCAAATAAAACTAATTTCACTGAAAACGAAGTTGTGAGTAATGAGATATTGACCAAACTACGAAATCACACGACACAATAAGGTGCCACGTAGGAAAAACGTATTGAACATCTTATATACAATTGATAACAACTAACATTGGATCTTATATTTTGAGTAATAATGTTTACAGTATATTTATGATCAAGTACGGAAGAAAACAAAATTTATTTCATCGAAAATGGAGTTCCGAATTAGGAGTATTTCAAAAAACTACAAAATCGGTCGAAACTCAAAGGGGTACCATCACGGAAAATAGTTGATTTCGGTCCCAAAAATATGTAATCTATTTACATTACTACCTCAATATATATCGAGTTAGAATGCGAATAAAACTAATTTCACTCAAAACGAAGTTGTGAGTGATGAGATATTGACCAAACTATAAAATCGGACGAACCAATAAGGTGCCACCTAGGAAAAAAGTATTTAACGTCTTATATACAATTGATAACAACTAACATTGGATCTTATATTTTGGGTAAGAATGTTTAGAATATATTTTTGATCGAGTACGGAAGAAAACAAAATTTATTTCATCAAAAATGGAGTTCCGAATTAGGATTATTTAGAAAAACTACAAAATCGGTCGAAACTCAAAGGGGTACAATCACGAAAAAAGTCGATTTCGGTCCCAAAAATATGTAATCTATTAACATTACTACCTTAATATATACTGAGTTAGAGTGCGAATAAAACTAATTTAAATGAAAACGAAGTTGCGAGTGATGAGATATTGACCAAACTATGAAATAAGACGAAACAATAAGGTGCCACCTAGGAAAAAAGTATTTAACGTCTTATATACAAGTGATAACAACAAACATTGGATCTTATATTTTGGGTAAGAATGTTTAGAATATATTTTTGATCGAGTACGGAAGAAAACAAAATTTATTTCATCGAAAATGGAGGTCCGAATTAGGATTATTTAGAAAAACTACAAAATCGGTCGAAACTCAAAGGGGTACCATCACGAAAAAAGTTGATTTCGGTCCCAAAAATATGTAATCTATTAACATTACTACCTTAATATATACTGAGTTAGAGTGCGAATAAAACTAATTTCAATGAAAACGAAGTTGTGAGTTATGAGATATTGACCAAACTACGAAATTGGACGAAACAATAAGGTGCCACCTAGGAAAATCGTATTTAACGTCCTATATACAAGTGATAACCGCAAACATTCGATCTTATATTTTGAGTAAGAATGTTAAAAATATATATTTGATCGAGTACGGAAGAAAACAATATTTATTTCATCAAAAATGGAGTTCCGAATTAGGAGTATTTCAAAAAACTACAAAATCGGTCGAAACTCAAAGGGGTACCATCACGGAAAATAGTTGATTTCGGTCCCAAAAATATGTAATCTATTAACATTACTACCTCAATATATATCGAGTTAGAATGCAAATAAAACTAATTTCACTGAAAACGAAGTTGTGAGTAATGAGATATTGACCAAACTACGAAATCACACGACACAATAAGGTGCCACGTAGGAAAAACGTATTGAACATCTTATATACAAGTGATAACAACAAACATTTGATCTTATATTTTGAGTAATAATGTTTACAGTATATTTATGATCGAGTACGGAAGAAAACAAAATTTATTTCATCGAAAATGGAGTTCCGAATTAGGAGTATTTCAAAAAACTACAAAATCGGTCGAAACTCAAAGGGGTACCATCACGGAAAATAGTTGATTTCGGTCCCAAAAATATGTAATCTATTTACATTACTACCTCAATATATATCGAGTTAGAATGCGAATAAAACTAATTTCACTCAAAACGAAGTTGTGAGTGATGAGATATTGACCAAACTATAAAATCGGACGAACCAATAAGGTGCCACCTAGGAAAAAAGTATTTAACGTCTTATATACAATTGATAACAACTAACATTGGATCTTATATTTTGGGTAAGAATGTTTAGAATATATTTTTGATCGAGTACGGAAGAAAACAAAATTTATTTCATCAAAAATGGAGTTCCGAATTAGGATTATTTAGAAAAACTACAAAATCGGTCGAAACTCAAAGGGGTACAATCACGAAAAAAAGTCGATTTCGGTCCCAAAAATATGTAATCTATTAACATTACTACCTTAATATATACTGAGTTAGAGTGCGAATAAAACTAATTTCAATGAAAACGAAGTTGCGAGTGATGAGATATTGACCAAACTATGAAATAAGACGAAACAATAAGGTGCCACCTAGGAAAAAAGTATTTAACGTCTTATATAGAAGTGATAACAACAAACATTGGATCTTATATTTTGGGTAAGAATGTTTAGAATATATTTTTGATCGAGTACGGAAGAAAACAAAATTTATTTCATCGAAAATGGAGGTCCGAATTAGGATTATTTAGAAAAACTACAAAATCGGTCGAAACTCAAAGGGGTACCATCACGAAAAAAGTTGATTTCGGTCCCAAAAATATGTAATCTATTAACATTACTACCTTAATATATACTGAGTTAGAGTGCGAATAAAACTAATTTCAATGAAAACGAAGTTGTGAGTTATGAGATATTGACCAAACTACGAAATTGGACGAAACAATAAGGTGCCACCTAGGAAAATCGTATTTAACGTCCTATTTACAAGTGATAACCGCAAACATTCGATCTTATATTTTGAGTAAGAATGTTAAAAATATATATTTGATCGAGTACGGAAGAAAACAATATTTATTTCATCAAAAATGGAGTTCCGAATTAGGATTATTTCAAAAAACTACAAAATCGGTCGAAACTCAAAGGGGTACCATCACGGAAAATAGTTGATTTCGGTCCCAAAAATATGTAATCTATTAACATTACTACCTCAATATATATCGAGTTAGAATGCAAATAAAACTAATTTCACTGAAAACGAAGTTGTGAGTAATGAGATATTGACCAAACTACGAAATCACACGACACAATAAGGTGCCACGTAGGAAAAACGTATTGAACATCTTATATACAAGTGATAACAACAAACATTTGATCTTATATTTTGAGTAATAATGTTTACAGTATATTTATGATCGAGTACGGAAGAAAACAAAATTTATTTCATCGAAAATGGAGTTCCGAATTAGGAGTATTTCAAAAAACTACAAAATCGGTCGAAACTCAAAGGGGTACCATCACGGAAAATAGTTGATTTCGGTCCCAAAAATATGTAATCTATTTACATTACTACCTCAATATATATCGAGTTAGAATGCGAATAAAACTAATTTCACTCAAAACGAAGTTGTGAGTGATGAGATATTGACCAAACTATAAAATCGGACGAACCAATAAGGTGCCACCTAGGAAAAAAGTATTTAACGTCTTATATACAATTGATAACAACTAACATTGGATCTTATATTTTGGGTAAGAATGTTTAGAATATATTTTTGATCGAGTACGGAAGAAAACAAAATTTATTTCATCAAAAATGGAGTTCCGAATTAGGATTATTTAGAAAAACTACAAAATCGGTCGAAACTCAAAGGGGTACAATCACGAAAAAAAGTCGATTTCGGTCCCAAAAATATGTAATCTATTAACATTACTACCTTAATATATACTGAGTTAGAGTGCGAATAAAACTAATTTCAATGAAAACGAAGTTGCGAGTGATGAGATATTGACCAAACTATGAAATAAGACGAAACAATAAGGTGCCACCTAGGAAAAAAGTATTTAACGTCTTATATAGAAGTGATAACAACAAACATTGGATCTTATATTTTGGGTAAGAATGTTTAGAATATATTTTTGATCGAGTACGGAAGAAAACAAAATTTATTTCATCGAAAATGGAGGTCCGAATTAGGATTATTTAGAAAAACTACAAAATCGGTCGAAACTCAAAGGGGTACCATCACGAAAAAAGTTGATTTCGGTCCCAAAAATATGTAATATATTAACATTACTACCTTAATATATACTGAGTTAGAGTGCGAATAAAACTAATTTCAATGAAAACGAAGTTGTGAGTTATGAGATATTGACCAAACTACGAAATTGGACGAAACAATAAGGTGCCACCTAGGAAAATCGTATTTAACGTCCTATTTACAAGTGATAACCGCAAACATTCGATCTTATATTTTGAGTAAGAATGTTAAAAATATATATTTGATCGAGTACGGAAGAAAACAATATTTATTTCATCAAAAATGGAGTTCCGAATTAGGATTATTTCAAAAAACTACAAAATCGGTCGAAACTCAAAGGGGTACCATCACGGAAAATAGTTGATTTCGGTCCCAAAAATATGTAATCTATTAACATTACTACCTCAATATATATCGAGTTAGAATGCAAATAAAACTAATTTCACTGAAAACGAAGTTGTGAGTAATGAGATATTGACCAAACTACGAAATCACACGACACAATAAGGTGCCACGTAGGAAAAACGTATTGAACATCTTATATACAAGTGATAACAACAAACATTTGATCTTATATTTTGAGTAATAATGTTTACAGTATATTTATGATCGAGTACGGAAGAAAACAAAATTTATTTCATCGAAAATGGAGTTCCGAATTAGGAGTATTTCAAAAAACTACAAAATCGGTCGAAACTCAAAGGGGTACCATCACGGAAAATAGTTGATTTCGGTCCCAAAAATATGTAATCTATTTACATTAGTACCTCAATATATATCGAGTTAGAATGCGAATAAAACTAATTTCACTCAAAACGAAGTTGTGAGTGATGAGATATTGACCAAACTATAAAATCGGACGAACCAATAAGGTGCCACCTAGGAAAAAAGTATTTAACGTCTTATATACAATTGATAACAACTAACATTGGATCTTATATTTTGGGTAAGAATGTTTAGAATATATTTTTGATCGAGTACGGAAGAAAACAAAATTTATTTCATCAAAAATGGAGTTCCGAATTAGGATTATTTAGAAAAACTACAAAATCGGTCGAAACTCAAAGGGGTACAATCACGAAAAAAGTCGATTTCGGTCCCAAAAATATGTAATCTATTAACATTACTACATTAATATATACTGAGTTAGAGTGCGAATAAAACTAATTTCAATGAAAACGAAGTTGCGAGTGATGAGATATTGACCAAACTATGAAATAAGACGAAACAATAAGGTGCCACCTAGGAAAAAAGTATTTAACGTCTTATATACAAGTGATAACAACAAACATTGGATCTTATATTTTGGGTAAGAATGTTTAGAATATATTTTTGATCGAGTACGGAAGAAAACAAAATTTATTTCATCAAAAATGGAGTTCCGAATTAGGATTATTTAGAAAAACTACAAAATCGGTCGAAACTCAAAGGGGTACCATCACGAAAAAAGTTGATTTCGGTCCCAAAAATATGTAATCTATTAACATTACTACCTTAATATATATCGAGTTAGAATGCAAATAAAACTAATTTCACTGAAAACGAAGTTGTGAGTTATGAGATATTGACCAAACTACGAAATTGGACGAAACAATAAGGTGCCACCTAGGAAAATCGTATTTAACGTCCTATATACAAGTGATAACCGCAAACATTCGATCTTATATTTTGAGTAAGAATGTTAAAAATATATATTTGATCGAGTACGGAAGAAAACAAAATTTATTTCATCGAAAATGGAGTTCCGAATTAGGAGTATTTCAAAAAACTACAAAATCGATTGAAACTCAAAGGGGTACCATCACGGAAAATAGTTGATTTCGGTCCCAAAAATATGTAATCTATTAAAATTACTACCTCAATATATATCGAGTTAGAATGCAAATAAAACTAATTTCACTGAAAACGAAGTTGTGAGTAATGAGATATTGACCAAACTACGAAATCACAAGACACAATAAGGTGCCACGTAGGAAAAACGTATTGAACATCTTATATACAAGTGATAACAACAAACATTTGATCTTATATTTTGAGTAATAATGTTTACAGTATATTTATGATCGAGTACGGAAGAAAACAAAATTTATTTCATCGAAAATGGAGTTCCGAATTAGGAGTATTTCAAAAACCTACAAAATCGGTCGAAACTCAAAGGGGTACCATCACGGAAAATAGTTGATTTCGGTCCCAAAAATATGTAATCTATTTACATTACTACCTCAATATATATCGAGTTAGAATGCGAATAAAACTAATTTCACTCAAAACGAAGTTGTGAGTGAAGAGATATTGACCAAACTATAAAATCGAACGAACCAATAAGGTGCCACCTAGGAAAAAAGTATATAACGTCTTATATACAATTGATAACAACTAACATTGGATCTTATATTTTGGGTAAGAATGTTTAGAATATATTTTTGATCGAGTACGGAAGAAAACAAAATTTATTTCATCAAAAATGGAGTTCCGAATTAGGATTATTTAGAAAAACTACAAAATCGGTCGAAACTCAAAGGGGTACAATCACGAAAAAAAGTCGATTTCGGTCCCAGAAATATGTAATCTATTAACATTACTACCTTAATATATACTGAGTTAGAGTGCGAATAAAACTAATTTCAATGAAAACGAAGTTGCGAGTGATGAGATATTGACCAAACTATGAAATAAGACGAAACAATAAGGTGCCACCTAGGAAAAAAGTATTTAACGTCTTATATACAAGTGATAACAACAAACATTGGATCTTATATTTTGGGTAAGAATGTTTAGAATATATTTTTGATCGAGTACGGAAGAAAACAAAATTTATTTCATCGAAAATGGAGGTCCGAATTAGGATTATTTAGAAAAACTACAAAATCGGTCGAAACTCAAAGGGGTACCATCACGAAAAAAGTTGATTTCGGTCCCAAAAATATGTAATCTATTAACATTACTACCTTAATATATACTGAGTTAGAGTGCGAATAAAACTAATTTCAATGAAAACGAAGTTGTGAGTTATGAGATATTGACCAAACTACGAAATTGGACGAAACAATAAGGTGCCACCTAGGAAAATCGTATTTAACGTCCTATATACAAGTGATAACCGCAAACATTCGATCTTATATTTTGAGTAAGAATGTTAAAAATATATATTTGATCGAGTACGGAAGAAAACAAAATTTATTTCATCGAAAATGGAGTTCCGAATTAGGAGTATTTCAAAAAACTACAAAATCGATTGAAACTCAAAGGGGTACCATCACGGAAAATAGTTGATTTCGGTCCCAAAAATATGTAATCTATTAAAATTACTACCTCAATATATATCGAGTTAGAATGCAAATAAAACTAATTTCACTGAAAACGAAGTTGTGAGTAATGAGATATTGACCAAACTACGAAATCACAAGACACAATAAGGTGCCACGTAGGAAAAACGTATTGAACATCTTATATACAAGTGATAACAACAAACATTTGATCTTATATTTTGAGTAATAATGTTTACAGTATATTTATGATCGAGTACGGAAGAAAACAAAATTTATTTCATCGAAAATGGAGTTCCGAATTAGGAGTATTTCAAAAACCTACAAAATCGGTCGAAACTCAAAGGGGTACCATCACGGAAAATAGTTGATTTCGGTCCCAAAAATATGTAATCTATTTACATTACTACCTCAATATATATCGAGTTAGAATGCGAATAAAACTAATTTCACTCAAAACGAAGTTGTGAGTGATGAGATATTGACCAAACTATAAAATCGAACGAACCAATAAGGTGCCACCTAGGAAAAAAGTATATAACGTCTTATATACAATTGATAACAACTAACATTGGATCTTATATTTTGGGTAAGAATGTTTAGAATATATTTTTGATCGAGTACGGAAGAAAACAAAATTTATTTCATCAAAAATGGAGTTCCGAATTAGGATTATTTAGAAAAACTACAAAATCGGTCGAAACTCAAAGGGGTACAATCACGAAAAAAAGTCGATTTCGGTCCCAAAAATATGTAATCTATTAACATTACTACCTTAATATATACTGAGTTAGAGTGCGAATAAAACTAATTTCAATGAAAACGAAGTTGCGAGTGATGAGATATTGACCAAACTATGAAATAAGACGAAACAATAAGGTGCCACCTAGGAAAAAAGTATTTAACGTCTTATATACAAGTGATAACAACAAACATTGGATCTTATATTTTGGGTAAGAATGTTTAGAATATATTTTTGATCGAGTACGGAAGAAAACAAAATTTATTTCATCAAAAATGGAGTTCCGAATTAGGATTATTTAGAAAAACTACAAAATCGGTCGAAACTCAAAGGGGTACCATCACGAAAAAAGTTGATTTCGGTCCCAAAAATATGTAATCTATTAACATTACTACCTTAATATATATCGAGTTAGAATGCAAATAAAACTAATTTCACTGAAAACGAAGTTGTGAGTTATGAGATATTGACCAAACTACGAAATTGGACGAAACAATAAGGTGCCACCTAGGAAAATCGTATTTAACGTCCTATATACAAGTGATAACCGCAAACATTCGATCTTATATTTTGAGTAAGAATGTTAAAAATATATATTTGATCGAGTACGGAAGAAAACAAAATTTATTTCATCGAAAATGGAGTTCCGAATTAGGAGTATTTCAAAAAACTACAAAATCGATTGAAACTCAAAGGGGTACCATCACGGAAAATAGTTGATTTCGGTCCCAAAAATATGTAATCTATTAAAATTACTACCTCAATATATATCGAGTTAGAATGCAAATAAAACTAATTTCACTGAAAACGAAGTTGTGAGTAATGAGATATTGACCAAACTACGAAATCACAAGACACAATAAGGTGCCACGTAGGAAAAACGTATTGAACATCTTATATACAAGTGATAACAACAAACATTTGATCTTATATTTTGAGTAATAATGTTTACAGTATATTTATGATCGAGTACGGAAGAAAACAAAATTTATTTCATCGAAAATGGAGTTCCGAATTAGGAGTATTTCAAAAACCTACAAAATCGGTCGAAACTCAAAGGGGTACCATCACGGAAAATAGTTGA
Source organism: Chamaenerion angustifolium (assembly GCA_946814005.1). Classification (NCBI taxonomy): domain Eukaryota; kingdom Viridiplantae; phylum Streptophyta; class Magnoliopsida; order Myrtales; family Onagraceae; genus Chamaenerion; species Chamaenerion angustifolium. The sequence continues at coordinate 25,616,406 of OX328277.1, read as the reverse complement.
TTTCGGTCCCAAAAATATGTAATCTATTTACATTACTACCTCAATATATATCGAGTTAGAATGCGAATAAAACTAATTTCACTCAAAACGAAGTTGTGAGTGATGAGATATTGACCAAACTATAAAATCGAACGAACCAATAAGGTGCCACCTAGGAAAAAAGTATATAACGTCTTATATACAATTGATAACAACTAACATTGGATCTTATATTTTGGGTAAGAATGTTTAGAATATATTTTTGATCGAGTACGGAAGAAAACAAAATTTATTTCATCAAAAATGGAGTTCCGAATTAGGATTATTTAGAAAAACTACAAAATCGGTCGAAACTCAAAGGGGTACAATCACGAAAAAAAGTCGATTTCGGTCCCAGAAATATGTAATCTATTAACATTACTACCTTAATATATACTGAGTTAGAGTGCGAATAAAACTAATTTCAATGAAAACGAAGTTGCGAGTGATGAGATATTGACCAAACTATGAAATAAGACGAAACAATAAGGTGCCACCTAGGAAAAAAGTATTTAACGTCTTATATACAAGTGATAACAACAAACATTGGATCTTATATTTTGGGTAAGAATGTTTAGAATATATTTTTGATCGAGTACGGAAGAAAACAAAATTTATTTCATCGAAAATGGAGGTCCGAATTAGGATTATTTAGAAAAACTACAAAATCGGTCGAAACTCAAAGGGGTACCATCACGAAAAAAGTTGATTTCGGTCCCAAAAATATGTAATCTATTAACATTACTACCTTAATATATACTGAGTTAGAGTGCGAATAAAACTAATTTCAATGAAAACGAAGTTGTGAGTTATGAGATATTGACCAAACTACGAAATTGGACGAAACAATAAGGTGCCACCTAGGAAAATCGTATTTAACGTCCTATATACAAGTGATAACCGCAAACATTCGATCTTATATTTTGAGTAAGAATGTTAAAAATATATATTTGATCGAGTACGGAAGAAAACAAAATTTATTTCATCGAAAATGGAGTTCCGAATTAGGAGTATTTCAAAAAACTACAAAATCGATTGAAACTCAAAGGGGTACCATCACGGAAAATAGTTGATTTCGGTCCCAAAAATATGTAATCTATTAAAATTACTACCTCAATATATATCGAGTTAGAATGCAAATAAAACTAATTTCACTGAAAACGAAGTTGTGAGTAATGAGATATTGACCAAACTACGAAATCACAAGACACAATAAGGTGCCACGTAGGAAAAACGTATTGAACATCTTATATACAAGTGATAACAACAAACATTTGATCTTATATTTTGAGTAATAATGTTTACAGTATATTTATGATCGAGTACGGAAGAAAACAAAATTTATTTCATCGAAAATGGAGTTCCGAATTAGGAGTATTTCAAAAACCTACAAAATCGGTCGAAACTCAAAGGGGTACCATCACGGAAAATAGTTGATTTCGGTCCCAAAAATATGTAATCTATTTACATTACTACCTCAATATATATCGAGTTAGAATGCGAATAAAACTAATTTCACTCAAAACGAAGTTGTGAGTGATGAGATATTGACCAAACTATAAAATCGAACGAACCAATAAGGTGCCACCTAGGAAAAAAGTATATAACGTCTTATATACAATTGATAACAACTAACATTGGATCTTATATTTTGGGTAAGAATGTTTAGAATATATTTTTGATCGAGTACGGAAGAAAACAAAATTTATTTCATCAAAAATGGAGTTCCGAATTAGGATTATTTAGAAAAACTACAAAATCGGTCGAAACTCAAAGGGGTACAATCACGAAAAAAAGTCGATTTCGGTCCCAAAAATATGTAATCTATTAACATTACTACCTTAATATATACTGAGTTAGAGTGCGAATAAAACTAATTTCAATGAAAACGAAGTTGCGAGTGATGAGATATTGACCAAACTATGAAATAAGACGAAACAATAAGGTGCCACCTAGGAAAAAAGTATTTAACGTCTTATATACAAGTGATAACAACAAACATTGGATCTTATATTTTGGGTAAGAATGTTTAGAATATATTTTTGATCGAGTACGGAAGAAAACAAAATTTATTTCATCAAAAATGGAGTTCCGAATTAGGATTATTTAGAAAAACTACAAAATCGGTCGAAACTCAAAGGGGTACCATCACGAAAAAAGTTGATTTCGGTCCCAAAAATATGTAATCTATTAACATTACTACCTTAATATATATCGAGTTAGAATGCAAATAAAACTAATTTCACTGAAAACGAAGTTGTGAGTTATGAGATATTGACCAAACTACGAAATTGGACGAAACAATAAGGTGCCACCTAGGAAAATCGTATTTAACGTCCTATATACAAGTGATAACCGCAAACATTCGATCTTATATTTTGAGTAAGAATGTTAAAAATATATATTTGATCGAGTACGGAAGAAAACAAAATTTATTTCATCGAAAATGGAGTTCCGAATTAGGAGTATTTCAAAAAACTACAAAATCGATTGAAACTCAAAGGGGTACCATCACGGAAAATAGTTGATTTCGGTCCCAAAAATATGTAATCTATTAAAATTACTACCTCAATATATATCGAGTTAGAATGCAAATAAAACTAATTTCACTGAAAACGAAGTTGTGAGTAATGAGATATTGACCAAACTACGAAATCACAAGACACAATAAGGTGCCACGTAGGAAAAACGTATTGAACATCTTATATACAAGTGATAACAACAAACATTTGATCTTATATTTTGAGTAATAATGTTTACAGTATATTTATGATCGAGTACGGAAGAAAACAAAATTTATTTCATCGAAAATGGAGTTCCGAATTAGGAGTATTTCAAAAACCTACAAAATCGGTCGAAACTCAAAGGGGTACCATCACGGAAAATAGTTGATTTCGGTCCCAAAAATATGTAATCTATTTACATTACTACCTCAATATATATCGAGTTAGAATGCGAATAAAACTAATTTCACTCAAAACGAAGTTGTGAGTGATGAGATATTGACCAAACTATAAAATCGAACGAACCAATAAGGTGCCACCTAGGAAAAAAGTATATAACGTCTTATATACAATTGATAACAACTAACATTGGATCTTATATTTTGGGTAAGAATGTTTAGAATATATTTTTGATCGAGTACGGAAGAAAACAAAATTTATTTCATCAAAAATGGAGTTCCGAATTAGGATTATTTAGAAAAACTACAAAATCGGTCGAAACTCAAAGGGGTACAATCACGAAAAAAAGTCGATTTCGGTCCCAGAAATATGTAATCTATTAACATTACTACCTTAATATATACTGAGTTAGAGTGCGAATAAAACTAATTTCAATGAAAACGAAGTTGCGAGTGATGAGATATTGACCAAACTATGAAATAAGACGAAACAATAAGGTGCCACCTAGGAAAAAAGTATTTAACGTCTTATATACAAGTGATAACAACAAACATTGGATCTTATATTTTGGGTAAGAATGTTTAGAATATATTTTTGATCGAGTACGGAAGAAAACAAAATTTATTTCATCAAAAATGGAGTTCCGAATTAGGATTATTTAGAAAAACTACAAAATCGGTCGAAACTCAAAGGGGTACAATCACGAAAAAAGTTGATTTCGGTCCCAAAAATATGTAATCTATTAACATTACTACCTTAATATATATCGAGTTAGAATGCAAATAAAACTAATTTCACTGAAAACGAAGTTGTGAGTTATGAGATATTGACCAAACTACGAAATTGGACGAAACAATAAGGTGCCACCTAGGAAAATCGTATTTAACGTCCTATATACAAGTGATAACCGCAAACATTCGATCTTATATTTTGAGTAAGAATGTTAAAAATATATATTTGATCGAGTACGGAAGAAAACAAAATTTATTTCATCGAAAATGGAGTTCCGAATTAGGAGTATTTCAAAAACCTACAAAATCGATTGAAACTCAAAGGGGTACCATCACGGAAAATAGTTGATTTCGGTCCCAAAAATATGTAATCTATTAAAATTACTACCTCAATATATATCGAGTTAGAATGCAAATAAAACTAATTTCACTGAAAACGAAGTTGTGAGTAATGAGATATTGACCAAACTACGAAATCACAAGACACAATAAGGTGCCACGTAGGAAAAACGTATTGAACATCTTATATACAAGTGATAACAACAAACATTTGATCTTATATTTTGAGTAATAATGTTTACAGTATATTTATGATCGAGTACGGAAGAAAACAAAATTTATTTCATCGAAAAAGGAGTTCCGAATTAGGAGTATTTCAAAAACCTACAAAATCGGTCGAAACTCAAAGGGGTACCATCACGGAAAATAGTTGATTTCGGTCCCAAAAATATGTAATCTATTTACATTACTACCTCAATATATATCGAGTTAGAATGCGAATAAAACTAATTTCACTCAAAACGAAGTTGTGAGTGATGAGATATTGACCAAACTATAAAATCGAACGAACCAATAAGGTGCCACCTAGGAAAAAAGTATATAACGTCTTATATACAATTGATAACAACTAACATTGGATCTTATATTTTGGGTAAGAATGTTTAGAATATATTTTTGATCGAGTACGGAAGAAAACAAAATTTATTTCATCAAAAATGGAGTTCCGAATTAGGATTATTTAGAAAAACTACAAAATCGGTCGAAACTCAAAGGGGTACAATCACGAAAAAAAGTCGATTTCGGTCCCAGAAATATGTAATCTATTAACATTACTACCTTAATATATACTGAGTTAGAGTGCGAATAAAACTAATTTCAATGAAAACGAAGTTGCGAGTGATGAGATATTGACCAAACTATGAAATAAGACGAAACAATAAGGTGCCACCTAGGAAAAAAGTATTTAACGTCTTATATACAAGTGATAACAACAAACATTGGATCTTATATTTTGGGTAAGAATGTTTAGAATATATTTTTGATCGAGTACGGAAGAAAACAAAATTTATTTCATCAAAAATGGAGTTCCGAATTAGGATTATTTAGAAAAACTACAAAATCGGTCGAAACTCAAAGGGGTACCATCACGAAAAAAGTTGATTTCGGTCCCAAAAATATGTAATCTATTAACATTACTACCTTAATATATATCGAGTTAGAATGCAAATAAAACTAATTTCACTGAAAACGAAGTTGTGAGTTATGAGATATTGACCAAACTACGAAATTGGACGAAACAATAAGGTGCCACCTAGGAAAATCGTATTTAACGTCCTATATACAAGTGATAACCGCAAACATTCGATCTTATATTTTGAGTAAGAATGTTAAAAATATATATTTGATCGAGTACGGAAGAAAACAAAATTTATTTCATCGAAAATGGAGTTCCGAATTAGGAGTATTTCAAAAACCTACAAAATCGATTGAAACTCAAAGGGGTACCATCACGGAAAATAGTTGATTTCGGTCCCAAAAATATGTAATCTATTAAAATTACTACCTCAATATATATCGAGTTAGAATGCAAATAAAACTAATTTCACTGAAAACGAAGTTGTGAGTAATGAGATATTGACCAAACTACGAAATCACAAGACACAATAAGGTGCCACGTAGGAAAAACGTATTGAACATCTTATATACAAGTGATAACAACAAACATTTGATCTTATATTTTGAGTAATAATGTTTACAGTATATTTATGATCGAGTACGGAAGAAAACAAAATTTATTTCATCGAAAAAGGAGTTCCGAATTAGGAGTATTTCAAAAACCTACAAAATCGGTCGAAACTCAAAGGGGTACCATCACGGAAAATAGTTGATTTCGGTCCCAAAAATATGTAATCTATTTACATTACTACCTCAATATATATCGAGTTAGAATGCGAATAAAACTAATTTTACTCAAAACGAAGTTGTGAGTGATGAGATATTGACCAAACTATAAAATCGAACGAACCAATAAGGTGCCACCTAGGAAAAAAGTATATAACGTCTTATATACAATTGATAACAACTAACATTGGATCTTATATTTTGGGTAAGAATGTTTAGAATATATTTTTGATCGAGTACGGAAGAAAACAAAATTTATTTCATCAAAAATGGAGTTCCGAATTAGGATTATTTAGAAAAACTACAAAATCGGTCGAAACTCAAAGGGGTACAATCACGAAAAAAAGTCGATTTCGGTCCCAAAAATATGTAATCTATTAACATTACTACCTTAATATATACTGAGTTAGAGTGCGAATAAAACTAATTTCAATGAAAACGAAGTTGCGAGTGATGAGATATTGACCAAACTATGAAATAAGACGAAACAATAAGGTGCCACCTAGGAAAAAAGTATTTAACGTCTTATATACAAGTGATAACAACAAACATTGGATCTTATATTTTGGGTAAGAATGTTTAGAATATATTTTTGATCGAGTACGGAAGAAAACAAAATTTATTTCATCAAAAATGGAGTTCCGAATTAGGATTATTTAGAAAAACTACAAAATCGGTCGAAACTCAAAGGGGTACAATCACGAAAAAAAGTCGATTTTGGTCCCAAAAATATGTAATCTATTAACATTACTACCTTAATATATACTGAGTTAGAGTGCGAATAAAACTAATTTCAATGAAAACGAAGTTGCGAGTGATGAGATATTGACCAAACTATGAAATAAGACGAAACAATAAGGTGCCACCTAGGAAAAAAGTATTTAACGTCTTATATACAAGTGATAACAACAAACATTGGATCTTCTATTTTGGGTAAGAATGTTTAGAATATATTTTTGATCGAGTACGGAAGAAAACAAAATTTATTTCATCGAAAATGGAGGTCCGAATTAGGATTATTTAGAAAAACTACAAAATCGGTTGAAACTCAAAGGGGTACCATCACGAAAAAAGTTGATTTCGGTCCCAAAAATATGTAATCTATTAACATTACTACCTTAATATATACTGAGTTAGAGTGCGAATAAAACTAATTTCAATGAAAACGAAGTTGTGAGTTATGAGATATTGACCAAACTACGAAATTGGACGAAACAATAAGGTGCCACCTAGGAAAATCGTATTTAACGTCCTATATACAAGTGATAACCGCAAACATTCGATCTTATATTTTGAGTAAGAATGTTAAAAATATATATTTGATCGAGTACGGAAGAAAACAAAATTTATTTCATCAAAAATGGAGTTCCGAATTAGGAGTATTTCAAAAAACTACAAAATCGGTCGAAACTCAAAGGGGTACCCATCACGGAAAATAGTTGATTTCGGTCCCAAAAATATGTAATCTATTAACATTACTACCTCAATATATATCGAGTTAGAATGCAAATAAAACTAATTTCACTGAAAACGAAGTTGTGAGTAATGAGATATTGACCAAACTATGAAATAAGACGAAACAATAAGGTGCCACCTAGGAAAAAAGTATTTAACGTCTTATATACAAGTGATAACAACAAACATTGGATCTTATATTTTGGGTAAGAATGTTTAGAATATATTTTTGATCGAGTACGGAAGAAAACAAAATTTATTTCATCGAAAATGGAGTTCCGAATTAGGAGTATTTCAAAAAACTACAAAATCGATTGAAACTCAAAGGGGTACCATCACGGAAAATAGTTGATTTCGGTCCCAAAAATATGTAATCTATTAACATTACTACCTCAATATATATCGAGTTAGAATGCAAATAAAACTAATTTCACTGAAAACGAAGTTGTGAGTAATGAGATATTGACCAAACTACGAAATCACACGACACAATAAGGTGCCACGTAGGAAAAACGTATTGAACATCTTATATACAAGTGATAACAACAAACATTTGATCTTATATTTTGAGTAATAATGTTTACAGTATATTTATGATCGAGTACGGAAGAAAACAAAATTTATTTCATCGAAAATGGAGTTCCGAATTAGGAGTATTTCAAAAAACTACAAAATCGGTCGAAACTCAAAGGGGTACCATCACGGAAAATAGTTGATTTCGGTCCCAAAAATATGTAATCTATTTACATTACTACCTCAATATATATCGAGTTAGAATGCGAATAAAACTAATTTCACTCAAAACGAAGTTGTGAGTGATGAGATATTGACCAAACTATAAAATCGGACGAACCAATAAGGTGCCACCTAGGAAAAAAGTATTTAACGTCTTATATACAATTGATAACAACTAACATTGGATCTTATATTTTGGGTAAGAATGTTTAGAATATATTTTTGATCGAGTACGGAAGAAAACAAAATTTATTTCATCAAAAATGGAGTTCCGAATTAGGATTATTTAGAAAAACTACAAAATCGGTCGAAACTCAAAGGGGTACAATCACGAAAAAAGTCGATTTCGGTCCCAAAAATATGTAATCTATTAACATTACTACCTTAATATATACTGAGTTAGAGTGCGAATAAAACTAATTTCAATGAAAACGAAGTTGCGAGTGATGAGATATTGACCAAACTATGAAATAAGACGAAACAATAAGGTGCCACCTAGGAAAAAAGTATTTAACGTCTTATATACAAGTGATAACAACAAACATTGGATCTTATATTTTGGGTAAGAATGTTTAGAATATATTTTTGATCGAGTACGGAAGAAAACAAAATTTATTTCATCGAAAATGGAGTTCCGAATTAGGAGTATTTCAAAAAACTACAAAATCGGTCGAAACTCAAAGGGGTACCATCACGGAAAATAGTTGATTTCGGTCCCAAAAATATGTAATCTATTAACATTACTACCTCAATATATATCGAGTTAGAATGCAAATAAAACTAATTTCACTGAAAACGAAGTTGTGAGTAATGAGATATTGACCAAACTACGAAATCACACGACACAATAAGGTGCCACGTAGGAAAAACGTATTGAACATCTTATATACAAGTGATAACAACAAACATTTGATCTTATATTTTGAGTAATAATGTTTACAGTATATTTATGATCGAGTACGGAAGAAAACAAAATTTATTTCATCGAAAATGGAGTTCCGAATTAGGAGTATTTCAAAAAACTACAAAATCGGTCGAAACTCAAAGGGGTACCATCACGGAAAATAGTTGATTTCGGTCCCAAAAATATGTAATCTATTTACATTACTACCTCAATATATATCGAGTTAGAATGCGAATAAAACTAATTTCACTCAAAACGAAGTTGTGAGTGATGAGATATTGACCAAACTATAAAATCGGACGAACCAATAAGGTGCCACCTAGGAAAAAAGTATTTAACGTCTTATATACAATTGATAACAACTAACATTGGATCTTATATTTTGGGTAAGAATGTTTAGAATATATTTTTGATCGAGTACGGAAGAAAACAAAATTTATTTCATCAAAAATGGAGTTCCGAATTAGGATTATTTAGAAAAACTACAAAATCGGTCGAAACTCAAAGGGGTACAATCACGAGAAAAGTCGATTTCGGTCCCAAAAATATGTAATCTATTAACATTACTACCTTAATATATACTGAGTTAGAGTGCGAATAAAACTAATTTCAATGAAAACGAAGTTGCGAGTGATGAGATATTGACCAAACTATGAAATAAGACGAAACAATAAGGTGCCACCTAGGAAAAAAGTATTTAACGTCTTATATACAAGTGATAACAACAAACATTGGATCTTATATTTTGGGTAAGAATGTTTAGAATATATTTTTGATCGAGTACGGAAGAAAACAAAATTTATTTCATCGAAAATGGAGGTCCGAATTAGGATTATTTAGAAAAACTACAAAATCGGTCGAAACTCAAAGGGGTACCATCACGAAAAAAGTTGATTTCGGTCCCAAAAATATGTAATCTATTAACATTACTACCTTAATATATACTGAGTTAGAGTGCGAATAAAACTAATTTCAATGAAAACGAAGTTGAGAGTGATGAGATATTGACCAAACTATGAAATAAGACGAAACAATAAGGTGCCACCTAGGAAAAAAGTATATAACGTCTTATATACAAGTGATAACAACAAACATTGGATCTTATATTTTGGGTAAGAATGTTTAGAATATATTTTTGATCGAGTATGGAAGAAAACAAAATTTATTTCATCGAAAATGGAGTTCCGAATTAGGAGTATTTCAAAAAACTACAAAATCGGTCGAAACTCAAAGGGGTACCATCACGGAAAATAGTTGATTTCGGTCCCAAAAATATGTAATCTATTTACATTACTACCTCAATATATATCGAGTTAGAATACGAATAAAACTAATTTCACTGAAAACGAAGTTCTGAGTGATGAGATATTGACCAAACTAAAAAATCGGACGAAACAATAAGGTGCCACCTAGGAAAATCGTATTTAACGTCCTATATACAAGTGATAAACGCAAACATTCGATCTTATATTTTGAGTAAGAATGTTAAAAATATATATTTGATCGAGTACGGAAGAAAACAAAATTTATTTCATCGAAAATGGAGTTCCGAATTAGGAGTATTTCAAAAAACTACAAAATCGGTCGAAACTCAAAGGGGTACCATCACGGAAAATAGTTGATTTCGGTCCCAAAAATATGTAATCTATTAACATTACTACCTCAATATATATCGAGTTAGAATGCAAATAAAACTAATTTCACTGAAAACGAAGTTGTGAGTAATGAGATATTGACCAAACTACGAAATCACAAGACACAATAAGGTGCCACGTAGGAAAAACGTATTGAACATCTTATATACAAGTGATAACAACAAACATTTGATCTTATATTTTGAGTAATAATGTTTACAGTATATTTATGATCGAGTACGGAAGAAAACAAAATTTATTTCATCGAAAATGGAGTTCCGAATTAGGAGTATTTCAAAAAACTACAAAATCGGTCGAAACTCAAAGGGGTCCCATCACGGAAAATAGTTGATTTCGGTCCCAAAAATATGTAATCTATTTACATTACTACCTCAATATATATCGAGTTAGAATGCGAATAAAACTAATTTCACTCAAAACGAAGTTGTGAGTGATTAGATATTGACCAAACTATAAAATCGGACGAACCAATAAGGTGCCACCTAGGAAAAAAGTATTTAACGTCTTATATACAATTGATAACAACTAACATTGGATCTTATATTTTGGGTAAGAATGTTTAGAATATATTTTTGATCGAGTACGGAAGAAAACAAAATTTATTTCATCAAAAATGGAGTTCCGAATTAGGATTATTTAGAAAAACTACAAAATCGGTCGAAACTCAAAGGGGTACAATCACGAAAAAAGTCGATTTCGGTCCCAAAAATATGTAATCTATTAACATTACTACCTTAATATATACTGAGTTAGAGTGCGAATAAAACTAATTTAAATGAAAACGAAGTTGCGAGTGATGAGATATTGACCAAACTATGAAATAAGACGAAACAATAAGGTGCCACCTAGGAAAAAAGTATTTAACGTCTTATATACAAGTGATAACAACAAACATTGGATCTTATATTTTGGGTAAGAATGTTTAGAATATATTTTTGATCGAGTACGGAAGAAAACAAAATTTATTTCATCGAAAATGGAGGTCCGAATTAGGATTATTTAGAAAAACTACAAAATCGGTCGAAACTCAAAGGGGTACCATCACGAAAAAAGTTGATTTCGGTCCCAAAAATATGTAATCTATTAACATTACTACCTTAATATATACTGAGTTAGAGTGCGAATAAAACTAATTTCAATGAAAACGAAGTTGTGAGTTATGAGATATTGACCAAACTACGAAATTGGACGAAACAATAAGGTGCCACCTAGGAAAATCGTATTTAACGTCCTATATACAAGTGATAACCGCAAACATTCGATCTTATATTTTGAGTAAGAATGTTAAAAATATATATTTGATCGAGTACGGAAGAAAACAATATTTATTTCATCAAAAATGGAGTTCCGAATTAGGATTATTTCAAAAAACTACAAAATCGGTCGAAACTCAAAGGGGTACCATCACGGAAAATAGTTGATTTCGGTCCCAAAAATATGTAATCTATTAACATTACTACCTCAATATATATCGAGTTAGAATGCAAATAAAACTAATTTCACTGAAAACGAAGTTGTGAGTAATGAGATATTGACCAAACTACGAAATCACACGACACAATAAGGTGCCACGTAGGAAAAACGTATTGAACATCTTATATACAAGTGATAACAACAAACATTTGATCTTATATTTTGAGTAATAATGTTTACAGTATATTTATGATCGAGTACGGAAGAAAACAAAATTTATTTCATCGAAAATGGAGTTCCGAATTAGGAGTATTTCAAAAAACTACAAAATCGGTCGAAACTCAAAGGGGTACCATCACGGAAAATAGTTGATTTCGGTCCCAAAAATATGTAATCTATTAACATTACTACCTCAATATATATCGAGTTAGAATGCAAATAAAACTAATTTCACTGAAAACGAAGTTGTGAGTAATGAGATATTGACCAAACTACGAAATCACACGACACAATAAGGTGCCACGTAGGAAAAACGTATTGAACATCTTATATACAAGTGATAACAACAAACATTTGATCTTATATTTTGAGTAATAATGTTTACAGTATATTTATGATCGAGTATGGAAGAAAACAAAATTTATTTCATCGAAAATGGAGTTCCGAATTAGGAGTATTTCAAAAAACTACAAAATCGGTCGAAACTCAAAGGGGTACCATCACGGAAAATAGTTGATTTCGGTCCCAAAAATATGTAATCTATTTACATTACTACCTCAATATATATCGAGTTAGAATGCGAATAAAACTAATTTCACTCAAAACGAAGTTGTGAGTGATGAGATATTGACCAAACTATAAAATCGGACGAACCAATAAGGTGCCACCTAGGAAAAAAGTATTTAACGTCTTATATACAATTGATAACAACTAACATTGGATCTTATATTTTGGGTAAGAATGTTTAGAATATATTTTTGATCGAGTACGGAAGAAAACAAAATTTATTTCATCAAAAATGGAGTTCCGAATTAGGATTATTTAGAAAAACTACAAAATCGGTCGAAACTCAAAGGGGTACAATCACGAGAAAAGTCGATTTCGGTCCCAAAAATATGTAATCTATTAACATTACTACCTTAATATATACTGAGTTAGAGTGCGAATAAAACTAATTTCAATGAAAACGAAGTTGCGAGTGATGAGATATTGACCAAACTATGAAATAAGACGAAACAATAAGGTGCCACCTAGGAAAAAAGTATTTAACGTCTTATATACAAGTGATAACAACAAACATTGGATCTTATATTTTGGGTAAGAATGTTTAGAATATATTTTTGATCGAGTACGGAAGAAAACAAAATTTATTTCATCGAAAATGGAGGTCCGAATTAGGATTATTTAGAAAAACTACAAAATCGGTCGAAACTCAAAGGGGTACCATCACGAAAAAAGTTGATTTCGGTCCCAAAAATATGTAATCTATTAACATTACTACCTTAATATATACTGAGTTAGAGTGCGAATAAAACTAATTTCAATGAAAACGAAGTTGAGAGTGATGAGATATTGACCAAACTATGAAATAAGACGAAACAATAAGGTGCCACCTAGGAAAAAAGTATATAACGTCTTATATACAAGTGATAACAACAAACATTGGATCTTATATTTTGGGTAAGAATGTTTAGAATATATTTTTGATCGAGTATGGAAGAAAACAAAATTTATTTCATCGAAAATGGAGTTCCGAATTAGGAGTATTTCAAAAAACTACAAAATCGGTCGAAACTCAAAGGGGTACCATCACGGAAAATAGTTGATTTCGGTCCCAAAAATATGTAATCTATTTACATTACTACCTCAATATATATCGAGTTAGAATACGAATAAAACTAATTTCACTGAAAACGAAGTTCTGAGTGATGAGATATTGACCAAACTAAAAAATCGGACGAAACAATAAGGTGCCACCTAGGAAAATCGTATTTAACGTCCTATATACAAGTGATAAACGCAAACATTCGATCTTATATTTTGAGTAAGAATGTTAAAAATATATATTTGATCGAGTACGGAAGAAAACAAAATTTATTTCATCGAAAATGGAGTTCCGAATTAGGAGTATTTCAAAAAACTACAAAATCGGTCGAAACTCAAAGGGGTACCATCACGGAAAATAGTTGATTTCGGTCCCAAAAATATGTAATCTATTAACATTACTACCTCAATATATATCGAGTTAGAATGCAAATAAAACTAATTTCACTGAAAACGAAGTTGTGAGTAATGAGATATTGACCAAACTACGAAATCACAAGACACAATAAGGTGCCACGTAGGAAAAACGTATTGAACATCTTATATACAAGTGATAACAACAAACATTTGATCTTATATTTTGAGTAATAATGTTTACAGTATATTTATGATCGAGTACGGAAGAAAACAAAATTTATTTCATCGAAAATGGAGTTCCGAATTAGGAGTATTTCAAAAAACTACAAAATCGGTCGAAACTCAAAGGGGTCCCATCACGGAAAATAGTTGATTTCGGTCCCAAAAATATGTAATCTATTTACATTACTACCTCAATATATATCGAGTTAGAATGCGAATAAAACTAATTTCACTCAAAACGAAGTTGTGAGTGATTAGATATTGACCAAACTATAAAATCGGACGAACCAATAAGGTGCCACCTAGGAAAAAAGTATTTAACGTCTTATATACAATTGATAACAACTAACATTGGATCTTATATTTTGGGTAAGAATGTTTAGAATATATTTTTGATCGAGTACGGAAGAAAACAAAATTTATTTCATCAAAAATGGAGTTCCGAATTAGGATTATTTAGAAAAACTACAAAATCGGTCGAAACTCAAAGGGGTACAATCACGAAAAAAGTCGATTTCGGTCCCAAAAATATGTAATCTATTAACATTACTACCTTAATATATACTGAGTTAGAGTGCGAATAAAACTAATTTAAATGAAAACGAAGTTGCGAGTGATGAGATATTGACCAAACTATGAAATAAGACGAAACAATAAGGTGCCACCTAGGAAAAAAGTATTTAACGTCTTATATACAAGTGATAACAACAAACATTGGATCTTATATTTTGGGTAAGAATGTTTAGAATATATTTTTGATCGAGTACGGAAGAAAACAAAATTTATTTCATCGAAAATGGAGGTCCGAATTAGGATTATTTAGAAAAACTACAAAATCGGTCGAAACTCAAAGGGGTACCATCACGAAAAAAGTTGATTTCGGTCCCAAAAATATGTAATCTATTAACATTACTACCTTAATATATACTGAGTTAGAGTGCGAATAAAACTAATTTCAATGAAAACGAAGTTGTGAGTTATGAGATATTGACCAAACTACGAAATTGGACGAAACAATAAGGTGCCACCTAGGAAAATCGTATTTAACGTCCTATATACAAGTGATAACCGCAAACATTCGATCTTATATTTTGAGTAAGAATGTTAAAAATATATATTTGATCGAGTACGGAAGAAAACAATATTTATTTCATCAAAAATGGAGTTCCGAATTAGGATTATTTCAAAAAACTACAAAATCGGTCGAAACTCAAAGGGGTACCATCACGGAAAATAGTTGATTTCGGTCCCAAAAATATGTAATCTATTAACATTACTACCTCAATATATATCGAGTTAGAATGCAAATAAAACTAATTTCACTGAAAACGAAGTTGTGAGTAATGAGATATTGACCAAACTACGAAATCACACGACACAATAAGGTGCCACGTAGGAAAAACGTATTGAACATCTTATATACAAGTGATAACAACAAACATTTGATCTTATATTTTGAGTAATAATGTTTACAGTATATTTATGATCGAGTACGGAAGAAAACAAAATTTATTTCATCGAAAATGGAGTTCCGAATTAGGAGTATTTCAAAAAACTACAAAATCGGTCGAAACTCAAAGGGGTACCATCACGGAAAATAGTTGATTTCGGTCCCAAAAATATGTAATCTATTAACATTACTACCTCAATATATATCGAGTTAGAATGCAAATAAAACTAATTTCACTGAAAACGAAGTTGTGAGTAATGAGATATTGACCAAACTACGAAATCACACGACACAATAAGGTGCCACGTAGGAAAAACGTATTGAACATCTTATATACAAGTGATAACAACAAACATTTGATCTTATATTTTGAGTAATAATGTTTACAGTATATTTATGATCGAGTACGGAAGAAAACAAAATTTATTTCATCGAAAATGGAGTTCCGAATTAGGAGTATTTCAAAAAACTACAAAATCGGTCGAAACTCAAAGGGGTACCATCACGGAAAATAGTTGATTTCGGTCCCAAAAATATGTAATCTATTTACATTACTACCTCAATATATATCGAGTTAGAATGCGAATAAAACTAATTTCACTCAAAACGAAGTTGTGAGTGATGAGATATTGACCAAACTATAAAATCGGACGAACCAATAAGGTGCCACCTAGGAAAAAAGTATTTAACGTCTTATATACAATTGATAACAACTAACATTGGATCTTATATTTTGGGTAAGAATGTTTAGAATATATTTTTGATCGAGTACGGAAGAAAACAAAATTTATTTCATCAAAAATGGAGTTCCGAATTAGGATTATTTAGAAAAACTACAAAATCGGTCGAAACTCAAAGGGGTACAATCACGAAAAAAGTCGATTTCGGTCCCAAAAATATGTAATCTATTAACATTACTACCTTAATATATACTGAGTTAGAGTGCGAATAAAACTAATTTCAATGAAAACGAAGTTGCGAGTGATGAGATATTGACCAAACTATGAAATAAGACGAAACAATAAGGTGCCACCTAGGAAAAAAGTATTTAACGTCTTATATACAAGTGATAACAACAAACATTGGATCTTATATTTTGGGTAAGAATGTTTAGAATATATTTTTGATCGAGTACGGAAGAAAACAAAATTTATTTCATCGAAAATGGAGTTCCGAATTAGGAGTATTTCAAAAAACTACAAAATCGGTCGAAACTCAAAGGGGTACCATCACGGAAAATAGTTGATTTCGGTCCCAAAAATATGTAATCTATTAACATTACTACCTCAATATATATCGAGTTAGAATGCAAATAAAACTAATTTCACTGAAAACGAAGTTGTGAGTAATGAGATATTGACCAAACTACGAAATCACACGACACAATAAGGTGCCACGTAGGAAAAACGTATTGAACATCTTATATACAAGTGATAACAACAAACATTTGATCTTATATTTTGAGTAATAATGTTTACAGTATATTTATGATCGAGTACGGAAGAAAACAAAATTTATTTCATCGAAAATGGAGTTCCGAATTAGGAGTATTTCAAAAAACTACAAAATCGGTCGAAACTCAAAGGGGTACCATCACGGAAAATAGTTGATTTCGGTCCCAAAAATATGTAATCTATTTACATTACTACCTCAATATATATCGAGTTAGAATGCGAATAAAACTAATTTCACTCAAAACGAAGTTGTGAGTGATGAGATATTGACCAAACTATAAAATCGGACGAACCAATAAGGTGCCACCTAGGAAAAAAGTATTTAACGTCTTATATACAATTGATAACAACTAACATTGGATCTTATATTTTGGGTAAGAATGTTTAGAATATATTTTTGATCGAGTACGGAAGAAAACAAAATTTATTTCATCAAAAATGGAGTTCCGAATTAGGATTATTTAGAAAAACTACAAAATCGGTCGAAACTCAAAGGGGTACAATCACGAGAAAAGTCGATTTCGGTCCCAAAAATATGTAATCTATTAACATTACTACCTTAATATATACTGAGTTAGAGTGCGAATAAAACTAATTTCAATGAAAACGAAGTTGCGAGTGATGAGATATTGACCAAACTATGAAATAAGACGAAACAATAAGGTGCCACCTAGGAAAAAAGTATTTAACGTCTTATATACAAGTGATAACAACAAACATTGGATCTTATATTTTGGGTAAGAATGTTTAGAATATATTTTTGATCGAGTACGGAAGAAAACAAAATTTATTTCATCGAAAATGGAGGTCCGAATTAGGATTATTTAGAAAAACTACAAAATCGGTCGAAACTCAAAGGGGTACCATCACGAAAAAAGTTGATTTCGGTCCCAAAAATATGTAATCTATTAACATTACTACCTTAATATATACTGAGTTAGAGTGCGAATAAAACTAATTTCAATGAAAACGAAGTTGAGAGTGATGAGATATTGACCAAACTATGAAATAAGACGAAACAATAAGGTGCCACCTAGGAAAAAAGTATATAACGTCTTATATACAAGTGATAACAACAAACATTGGATCTTATATTTTGGGTAAGAATGTTTAGAATATATTTTTGATCGAGTATGGAAGAAAACAAAATTTATTTCATCGAAAATGGAGTTCCGAATTAGGAGTATTTCAAAAAACTACAAAATCGGTCGAAACTCAAAGGGGTACCATCACGGAAAATAGTTGATTTCGGTCCCAAAAATATGTAATCTATTTACATTACTACCTCAATATATATCGAGTTAGAATACGAATAAAACTAATTTCACTGAAAACGAAGTTCTGAGTGATGAGATATTGACCAAACTAAAAAATCGGACGAAACAATAAGGTGCCACCTAGGAAAATCGTATTTAACGTCCTATATACAAGTGATAAACGCAAACATTCGATCTTATATTTTGAGTAAGAATGTTAAAAATATATATTTGATCGAGTACGGAAGAAAACAAAATTTATTTCATCGAAAATGGAGTTCCGAATTAGGAGTATTTCAAAAAACTACAAAATCGGTCGAAACTCAAAGGGGTACCATCACGGAAAATAGTTGATTTCGGTCCCAAAAATATGTAATCTATTAACATTACTACCTCAATATATATCGAGTTAGAATGCAAATAAAACTAATTTCACTGAAAACGAAGTTGTGAGTAATGAGATATTGACCAAACTACGAAATCACAAGACACAATAAGGTGCCACGTAGGAAAAACGTATTGAACATCTTATATACAAGTGATAACAACAAACATTTGATCTTATATTTTGAGTAATAATGTTTACAGTATATTTATGATCGAGTACGGAAGAAAACAAAATTTATTTCATCGAAAATGGAGTTCCGAATTAGGAGTATTTCAAAAAACTACAAAATCGGTCGAAACTCAAAGGGGTCCCATCACGGAAAATAGTTGATTTCGGTCCCAAAAATATGTAATCTATTTACATTACTACCTCAATATATATCGAGTTAGAATGCGAATAAAACTAATTTCACTCAAAACGAAGTTGTGAGTGATTAGATATTGACCAAACTATAAAATCGGACGAACCAATAAGGTGCCACCTAGGAAAAAAGTATTTAACGTCTTATATACAATTGATAACAACTAACATTGGATCTTATATTTTGGGTAAGAATGTTTAGAATATATTTTTGATCGAGTACGGAAGAAAACAAAATTTATTTCATCAAAAATGGAGTTCCGAATTAGGATTATTTAGAAAAACTACAAAATCGGTCGAAACTCAAAGGGGTACAATCACGAAAAAAGTCGATTTCGGTCCCAAAAATATGTAATCTATTAACATTACTACCTTAATATATACTGAGTTAGAGTGCGAATAAAACTAATTTAAATGAAAACGAAGTTGCGAGTGATGAGATATTGACCAAACTATGAAATAAGACGAAACAATAAGGTGCCACCTAGGAAAAAAGTATTTAACGTCTTATATACAAGTGATAACAACAAACATTGGATCTTATATTTTGGGTAAGAATGTTTAGAATATATTTTTGATCGAGTACGGAAGAAAACAAAATTTATTTCATCGAAAATGGAGGTCCGAATTAGGATTATTTAGAAAAACTACAAAATCGGTCGAAACTCAAAGGGGTACCATCACGAAAAAAGTTGATTTCGGTCCCAAAAATATGTAATCTATTAACATTACTACCTTAATATATACTGAGTTAGAGTGCGAATAAAACTAATTTCAATGAAAACGAAGTTGTGAGTTATGAGATATTGACCAAACTACGAAATTGGACGAAACAATAAGGTGCCACCTAGGAAAATCGTATTTAACGTCCTATATACAAGTGATAACCGCAAACATTCGATCTTATATTTTGAGTAAGAATGTTAAAAATATATATTTGATCGAGTACGGAAGAAAACAATATTTATTTCATCAAAAATGGAGTTCCGAATTAGGATTATTTCAAAAAACTACAAAATCGGTCGAAACTCAAAGGGGTACCATCACGGAAAATAGTTGATTTCGGTCCCAAAAATATGTAATCTATTAACATTACTACCTCAATATATATCGAGTTAGAATGCAAATAAAACTAATTTCACTGAAAACGAAGTTGTGAGTAATGAGATATTGACCAAACTACGAAATCACACGACACAATAAGGTGCCACGTAGGAAAAACGTATTGAACATCTTATATACAAGTGATAACAACAAACATTTGATCTTATATTTTGAGTAATAATGTTTACAGTATATTTATGATCGAGTACGGAAGAAAACAAAATTTATTTCATCGAAAATGGAGTTCCGAATTAGGAGTATTTCAAAAAACTACAAAATCGGTCGAAACTCAAAGGGGTACCATCACGGAAAATAGTTGATTTCGGTCCCAAAAATATGTAATCTATTAACATTACTACCTCAATATATATCGAGTTAGAATGCAAATAAAACTAATTTCACTGAAAACGAAGTTGTGAGTAATGAGATATTGACCAAACTACGAAATCACACGACACAATAAGGTGCCACGTAGGAAAAACGTATTGAACATCTTATATACAAGTGATAACAACAAACATTTGATCTTATATTTTGAGTAATAATGTTTACAGTATATTTATGATCGAGTACGGAAGAAAACAAAATTTATTTCATCGAAAATGGAGTTCCGAATTAGGAGTATTTCAAAAAACTACAAAATCGGTCGAAACTCAAAGGGGTACCATCACGGAAAATAGTTGATTTCGGTCCCAAAAATATGTAATCTATTTACATTACTACCTCAATATATATCGAGTTAGAATGCGAATAAAACTAATTTCACTCAAAACGAAGTTGTGAGTGATGAGATATTGACCAAACTATAAAATCGGACGAACCAATAAGGTGCCACCTAGGAAAAAAGTATTTAACGTCTTATATACAATTGATAACAACTAACATTGGATCTTATATTTTGGGTAAGAATGTTTAGAATATATTTTTGATCGAGTACGGAAGAAAACAAAATTTATTTCATCAAAAATGGAGTTCCGAATTAGGATTATTTAGAAAAACTACAAAATCGGTCGAAACTCAAAGGGGTACAATCACGAAAAAAGTCGATTTCGGTCCCAAAAATATGTAATCTATTAACATTACTACCTTAATATATACTGAGTTAGAGTGCGAATAAAACTAATTTCAATGAAAACGAAGTTGCGAGTGATGAGATATTGACCAAACTATGAAATAAGACGAAACAATAAGGTGCCACCTAGGAAAAAAGTATTTAACGTCTTATATACAAGTGATAACAACAAACATTGGATCTTATATTTTGGGTAAGAATGTTTAGAATATATTTTTGATCGAGTACGGAAGAAAACAAAATTTATTTCATCGAAAATGGAGTTCCGAATTAGGAGTATTTCAAAAAACTACAAAATCGATTGAAACTCAAAGGGGTACCATCACGGAAAATAGTTGATTTCGGTCCCAAAAATATGTAATCTATTAACATTACTACCTCAATATATATCGAGTTAGAATGCAAATAAAACTAATTTCACTGAAAACGAAGTTGTGAGTAATGAGATATTGACCAAACTACGAAATCACACGACACAATAAGGTGCCACGTAGGAAAAACGTATTGAACATCTTATATACAAGTGATAACAACAAACATTTGATCTTATATTTTGAGTAATAATGTTTACAGTATATTTATGATCGAGTACGGAAGAAAACAAAATTTATTTCATCGAAAATGGAGTTCCGAATTAGGAGTATTTCAAAAAACTACAAAATCGGTCGAAACTCAAAGGGGTACCATCACGGAAAATAGTTGATTTCGGTCCCAAAAATATGTAATCTATTTACATTACTACCTCAATATATATCGAGTTAGAATGCGAATAAAACTAATTTCACTCAAAACGAAGTTGTGAGTGATGAGATATTGACCAAACTATAAAATCGGACGAACCAATAAGGTGCCACCTAGGAAAAAAGTATTTAACGTCTTATATACAATTGATAACAACTAACATTGGATCTTATATTTTGGGTAAGAATGTTTAGAATATATTTTTGATCGAGTACGGAAGAAAACAAAATTTATTTCATCAAAAATGGAGTTCCGAATTAGGATTATTTAGAAAAACTACAAAATCGGTCGAAACTCAAAGGGGTACAATCACGAAAAAAGTCGATTTCGGTCCCAAAAATATGTAATCTATTAACATTACTACCTTAATATATACTGAGTTAGAGTGCGAATAAAACTAATTTCAATGAAAACGAAGTTGCGAGTGATGAGATATTGACCAAACTATGAAATAAGACGAAACAATAAGGTGCCACCTAGGAAAAAAGTATTTAACGTCTTATATACAAGTGATAACAACAAACATTGGATCTTATATTTTGGGTAAGAATGTTTAGAATATATTTTTGATCGAGTACGGAAGAAAACAAAATTTATTTCATCGAAAATGGAGTTCCGAATTAGGAGTATTTCAAAAAACTACAAAATCGGTCGAAACTCAAAGGGGTACCATCACGGAAAATAGTTGATTTCGGTCCCAAAAATATGTAATCTATTAACATTACTACCTCAATATATATCGAGTTAGAATGCAAATAAAACTAATTTCACTGAAAACGAAGTTGTGAGTAATGAGATATTGACCAAACTACGAAATAACACGACACAATAAGGTGCCACGTAGGAAAAACGTATTGAACATCTTATATACAAGTGATAACAACAAACATTTGATCTTATATTTTGAGTAATAATGTTTACAGTATATTTATGATCGAGTACGGAAGAAAACAAAATTTATTTCATCGAAAATGGAGTTCCGAATTAGGAGTATTTCAAAAAACTACAAAATCGGTCGAAACTCAAAGGGGTACCATCACGGAAAATAGTTGATTTCGGTCCCAAAAATATGTAATCTATTTACATTACTACCTCAATATATATCGAGTTAGAATGCGAATAAAACTAATTTCACTCAAAACGAAGTTGTGAGTGATGAGATATTGACCAAACTATAAAATCGGACGAACCAATAAGGTGCCACCTAGGAAAAAAGTATTTAACGTCTTATATACAATTGATAACAACTAACATTGGATCTTATATTTTGGGTAAGAATGTTTAGAATATATTTTTGATCGAGTACGGAAGAAAACAAAATTTATTTCATCAAAAATGGAGTTCCGAATTAGGATTATTTAGAAAAACTACAAAATCGGTCGAAACTCAAAGGGGTACAATCACGAAAAAAGTCGATTTCGGTCCCAAAAATATGTAATCTATTAACATTACTACCTTAATATATACTGAGTTAGAGTGCGAATAAAACTAATTTCAATGAAAACGAAGTTGCGAGTGATGAGATATTGACCAAACTATGAAATAAGACGAAACAATAAGGTGCCACCTAGGAAAAAAGTATTTAACGTCTTATATACAAGTGATAACAACAAACATTGGATCTTATATTTTGGGTAAGAATGTTTAGAATATATTTTTGATCGAGTACGGAAGAAAACAAAATTTATTTCATCGAAAATGGAGTTCCGAATTAGGAGTATTTCAAAAAACTACAAAATCGGTCGAAACTCAAAGGGGTACCATCACGGAAAATAGTTGATTTCGGTCCCAAAAATATGTAATCTATTAACATTACTACCTCAATATATATCGAGTTAGAATGCAAATAAAACTAATTTCACTGAAAACGAAGTTGTGAGTAATGAGATATTGACCAAACTACGAAATAACACGACACAATAAGGTGCCACGTAGGAAAAACGTATTGAACATCTTATATACAAGTGATAACAACAAACATTTGATCTTATATTTTGAGTAATAATGTTTACAGTATATTTATGATCGAGTACGGAAGAAAACAAAATTTATTTCATCGAAAATGGAGTTCCGAATTAGGAGTATTTCAAAAAACTACAAAATCGGTCGAAACTCAAAGGGGTACCATCACGGAAAATAGTTGATTTCGGTCCCAAAAATATGTAATCTATTTACATTACTACCTCAATATATATCGAGTTAGAATGCGAATAAAACTAATTTCACTCAAAACGAAGTTGTGAGTGATGAGATATTGACCAAACTATAAAATCGGACGAACCAATAAGGTGCCACCTAGGAAAAAAGTATTTAACGTCTTATATACAATTGATAACAACTAACATTGGATCTTATATTTTGGGTAAGAATGTTTAGAATATATTTTTGATCGAGTACGGAAGAAAACAAAATTTATTTCATCAAAAATGGAGTTCCGAATTAGGATTATTTAGAAAAACTACAAAATCGGTCGAAACTCAAAGGGGTACAATCACGAAAAAAGTCGATTTCGGTCCCAAAAATATGTAATCTATTAACATTACTACCTTAATATATACTGAGTTAGAGTGCGAATAAAACTAATTTCAATGAAAACGAAGTTGCGAGTGATGAGATATTGACCAAACTATGAAATAAGACGAAACAATAAGGTGCCACCTAGGAAAAAAGTATTTAACGTCTTATATACAAGTGATAACAACAAACATTGGATCTTATATTTTGGGTAAGAATGTTTAGAATATATTTTTGATCGAGTACGGAAGAAAACAAAATTTATTTCATCGAAAATGGAGTTCCGAATTAGGAGTATTTCAAAAAACTACAAAATCGATTGAAACTCAAAGGGGTACCATCACGGAAAATAGTTGATTTCGGTCCCAAAAATATGTAATCTATTAACATTACTACCTCAATATATATCGAGTTAGAATGCAAATAAAACTAATTTCACTGAAAACGAAGTTGTGAGTAATGAGATATTGACCAAACTACGAAATCACACGACACAATAAGGTGCCACGTAGGAAAAACGTATTGAACATCTTATATACAAGTGATAACAACAAACATTTGATCTTATATTTTGAGTAATAATGTTTACAGTATATTTATGATCGAGTACGGAAGAAAACAAAATTTATTTCATCGAAAATGGAGTTCCGAATTAGGAGTATTTCAAAAAACTACAAAATCGGTCGAAACTCAAAGGGGTACCATCACGGAAAATAGTTGATTTCGGTCCCAAAAATATGTAATCTATTTACATTACTACCTCAATATATATCGAGTTAGAATGCGAATAAAACTAATTTCACTCAAAACGAAGTTGTGAGTGATGAGATATTGACCAAACTATAAAATCGGACGAACCAATAAGGTGCCACCTAGGAAAAAAGTATTTAACGTCTTATATACAATTGATAACAACTAACATTGGATCTTATATTTTGGGTAAGAATGTTTAGAATATATTTTTGATCGAGTACGGAAGAAAACAAAATTTATTTCATCAAAAATGGAGTTCCGAATTAGGATTATTTAGAAAAACTACAAAATCGGTCGAAACTCAAAGGGGTACAATCACGAAAAAAGTCGATTTCGGTCCCAAAAATATGTAATCTATTAACATTACTACCTTAATATATACTGAGTTAGAGTGCGAATAAAACTAATTTCAATGAAAACGAAGTTGCGAGTGATGAGATATTGACCAAACTATGAAATAAGACGAAACAATAAGGTGCCACCTAGGAAAAAAGTATTTAACGTCTTATATACAAGTGATAACAACAAACATTGGATCTTATATTTTGGGTAAGAATGTTTAGAATATATTTTTGATCGAGTACGGAAGAAAACAAAATTTATTTCATCGAAAATGGAGTTCCGAATTAGGAGTATTTCAAAAAACTACAAAATCGATTGAAACTCAAAGGGGTACCATCACGGAAAATAGTTGATTTCGGTCCCAAAAATATGTAATCTATTAACATTACTACCTCAATATATATCGAGTTAGAATGCAAATAAAACTAATTTCACTGAAAACGAAGTTGTGAGTAATGAGATATTGACCAAACTACGAAATCACACGACACAATAAGGTGCCACGTAGGAAAAACGTATTGAACATCTTATATACAAGTGATAACAACAAACATTTGATCTTATATTTTGAGTAATAATGTTTACAGTATATTTATGATCGAGTACGGAAGAAAACAAAATTTATTTCATCGAAAATGGAGTTCCGAAATAGGAGTATTTCAAAAAACTACAAAATCGGTCGAAACTCAAAGGGGTAATAGTTGATTTCGGTCCCAAAAATATGTAATCTATTTACATTACTACCTCAATATATATCGAGTTAGAATGCGAATAAAACTAATTTCACTCAAAACGAAGTTGTGAGTGATGAGATATTGACCAAACTATAAAATCGGACGAACCAATAAGGTGCCACCTAGGAAAAAAGTATTTAACGTCTTATATACAATTGATAACAACTAACATTGGATCTTATATTTTGGGTAAGAATGTTTAGAATATATTTTTGATCGAGTACGGAAGAAAACAAAATTTATTTCATCGAAAATGGAGGTCCGAATTAGGATTATTTAGAAAAACTACAAAATCGGTCGAAACTCAAAGGGGTACAATCACGAGAAAAGTCGATTTCGGTCCCAAAAATATGTAATCTATTAACATTACTACCTTAATATATACTGAGTTAGAGTGCGAATAAAACTAATTTCAATGAAAACGAAGTTGCGAGTGATGAGATATTGACCAAACTATGAAATAAGACGAAACAATAAGGTGCCACCTAGGAAAAAAGTATTTAACGTCTTATATACAAGTGATAACAACAAACATTGGATCTTATACTTTGGGTAAGAATGTTTAGAATATATTTTTGATCGAGTACGGAAGAAAACAAAATTTATTTCATCGAAAATGGAGGTCCGAATTAGGATTATTTAGAAAAACTACAAAATCGGTCGAAACTCAAAGGGGTACCATCACGAAAAAAGTTGATTTCGGTCCCAAAAATATGTAATCTATTAACATTACTACCTTAATATATACTGAGTTAGAGTGCGAATAAAACTAACTTCAATGAAAACGAAGTTGAGAGTGATGAGATATTGACCAAACTATGAAATCAGACGAAACAATAAGGTGCCACCTAGGAAAAAAGTATATAACGTCTTATATACAAGTGATAACAACAA
This sequence comes from Chamaenerion angustifolium, assembly GCA_946814005.1. Classification (NCBI taxonomy): domain Eukaryota; kingdom Viridiplantae; phylum Streptophyta; class Magnoliopsida; order Myrtales; family Onagraceae; genus Chamaenerion; species Chamaenerion angustifolium. The sequence goes on along the minus strand of OX328277.1, from coordinate 25,588,946 downwards.
ACATTGGATCTTATATTTTGGGTAAGAATGTTTAGAATATATTTTTGATCGAGTACGGAAGAAAACAAAATTTATTTCATCGAAAATGGAGTTCCGAATTAGGAGTATTTCAAAAAACTACAAAATCGGTCGAAACTCAAAGGGGTACCATCACGGAAAATAGTTGATTTCGGTCCCAAAAATATGTAATCTATTTACATTACTACCTCAATATATATCGAGTTAGAATACAAATAAAACTAATTTCACTGAAAACAAAGTTCTGAGTGATGAGATATTGACCAAACTATAAAATCGGACGAAACAATAAGGTGCCACCTAGGAAAATCGTATTTAACGTCCTATATACAAGTGATAAACGCAAACATTCGATCTTATATTTTGAGTAAGAATGTTAAAAATATATATTTGATCGAGTACGGAAGAAAACAAAATTTATTTCATCGAAAATGGAGTTCCGAATTAGGAGTATTTCAAAAAACTACAAAATCGGTCGAAACTCAAAGGGGTACCATCACGGAAAATAGTTGATTTCGGTCCCAAAAATATGTAATCTATTAACATTACTACCTCAATATATATCGAGTTAGAATGCAAATAAAGCTAATTTCACTGAAAACGAAGTTGTGAGTAATGAGATATTGACCAAACTACGAAATCACACGACACAATAAGGTGCCACGTAGGAAAAACGTATTGAACATCTTATATACAAGTGATAACAACAAACATTTGATCTTATATTTTGAGTAATAATGTTTACAGTATATTTATGATCGAGTACGGAAGAAAACAAAATTTATTTCATCGAAAATGGAGTTCCGAATTAGGAGTATTTCAAAAAACTACAAAATCGGTCGAAACTCAAAGGGGTACCATCACGGAAAATAGTTGATTTCGGTCCCAAAAATATGTAATCTATTTACATTACTACCTCAATATATATCGAGTTAGAATGCGAATAAAACTAATTTCACTCAAAACGAAGTTGTGAGTGATGAGATATTGACCAAACTATAAAATCGGACGAACCAATAAGGTGCCACCTAGGAAAAAAGTATTTAACGTCTTATATACAATTGATAACAACTAACATTGGATCTTATATTTTGGGTAAGAATGTTTAGAATATATTTTTGATCGAGTACGGAAGAAAACAAAATTTATTTCATCAAAAATGGAGTTCCGAATTAGGATTATTTAGAAAAACTACAAAATCGGTCGAAACTCAAAGGGGTACAATCACGAAAAAAGTCGATATCGGTCCCAAAAATATGTAATCTATTAACATTACTACCTTAATATATACTGAGTTAGAGTGCGAATAAAACTAATTTCAATGAAAACGAAGTTGCGAGTGATGAGATATTGACCAAACTATGAAATAAGACGAAACAATAAGGTGCCACCTAGGAAAAAAGTATTTAACGTCTTATATACAAGTGATAACAACAAACATTGGATCTTATATTTTGGGTAAGAATGTTTAGAATATATTTTTGATCGAGTACGGAAGAAAACAAAATTTATTTCATCGAAAATGGAGTTCCGAATTAGGAGTATTTCAAAAAACTACAAAATCGATTGAAACTCAAAGGGGTACCATCACGGAAAATAGTTGATTTCGGTCCCAAAAATATGTAATCTATTAACATTACTACCTCAATATATATCGAGTTAGAATGCAAATAAAACTAATTTCACTGAAAACGAAGTTGTGAGTAATGAGATATTGACCAAACTACGAAATCACACGACACAATAAGGTGCCACGTAGGAAAAACGTATTGAACATCTTATATACAAGTGATAACAACAAACATTTGATCTTATATTTTGAGTAATAATGTTTACAGTATATTTATGATCGAGTACGGAAGAAAACAAAATTTATTTCATCGAAAATGGAGTTCCGAATTAGGAGTATTTCAAAAAACTACAAAATCGGTCGAAACTCAAAGGGGTACCATCACGGAAAATAGTTGATTTCGGTCCCAAAAATATGTAATCTATTTACATTACTACCTCAATATATATCGAGTTAGAATGCGAATAAAACTAATTTCACTCAAAACGAAGTTGTGAGTGATGAGATATTGACCAAACTATAAAATCGGACGAACCAATAAGGTGCCACCTAGGAAAAAAGTATTTAACGTCTTATATACAATTGATAACAACTAACATTGGATCTTATATTTTGGGTAAGAATGTTTAGAATATATTTTTGATCGAGTACGGAAGAAAACAAAATTTATTTCATCAAAAATGGAGTTTCGAATTAGGATTATTTAGAAAAACTACAAAATCGGTCGAAACTCAAAGGGGTACAATCACGAGAAAAGTCGATTTCGGTCCCAAAAATATGTAATCTATTAACATTACTACCTTAATATATACTGAGTTAGAGTGCGAATAAAACTAATTTCAATGAAAACGAAGTTGCGAGTGATGAGATATTGACCAAACTATGAAATAAGACGAAACAATAAGGTGCCACCTAGGAAAAAAGTATTTAACGTCTTATATACAAGTGATAACAACAAACATTGGATCTTATATTTTGGGTAAGAATGTTTAGAATATATTTTTGATCAAGTACGGAAGAAAACAAAATTTATTTCATCGAAAATGGAGGTCCGAATTAGGATTATTTAGAAAAACTACAAAATCGGTCGAAACTCAAAGGGGTACCATCACGAAAAAAGTTGATATCGGTCCCAAAAATATGTAATCTATTAACATTACTACCTTAATATATACTGAGTTAGAGTGCGAATAAAACTAATTTCAATGAAAACGAAGTTGAGAGTGATGAGATATTGACCAAACTATGAAATCAGACGAAACAATAAGGTGCCACCTAGGAAAAAAGTATATAACGTCTTATATACAAGTGATAACAACAAACATTGGATCTTATATTTTGGGTAAGAATGTTTAGAATATATTTTTGATCGAGTACGGAAGAAAACAAAATTTATTTCATCGAAAATGGAGTTCCGAATTAGGAGTATTTCAAAAAACTACAAAATCGGTCGAAACTCAAAGGGGTACCATCACGGAAAATAGTTGATTTCGGTCCCAAAAATATGTAATCTATTTACATTACTACCTCAATATATATCGAGTTAGAATACGAATAAAACTAATTTCACTGAAAACAAAGTTTTGAGTGATGAGATATTGACCAAACTATAAAATCGGACGAAACAATAAGGTGCCACCTAGGAAAATCGTATTTAACGTCCTATATACAAGTGATAAATGCAAACATTCGATCTTATATTTTGAGTAAGAATGTTAAAAATATATATTTGATCGAGTACGGAAGAAAACAAAATTTATTTCATCGAAAATGGAGTTCCGAATTAGGAGTATTTCAAAAAACTACAAAATCGGTCGAAACTCAAAGGGGTACCATCACGGAAAATAGTTGATTTCGGTCCCAAAAATATGTAATCTAATAACATTACTACCTCAATATATATCGAGTTAGAATGCAAATAAAACTAATTTCACTGAAAACGAAGTTGTGAGTAATGAGATATTGACCAAACTACGAAATCACAAGACACAATAAGGTGCCACGTAGGAAAAACGTATTGAACATCTTATATACAAGTGATAACAACAAACATTTGATCTTATATTTTGAGTAATAATGTTTACAGTATATTTATGATCGAGTACGGAAGAAAACAAAATTTATTTCATCGAAAATGGAGTTCCGAATTAGGAGTATTTCAAAAAACTACAAAATCAGTCGAAACTCAAAGGGGTACCATCATGGAAAATAGTTGATTTCAGTCCCAAAAATATGTAATCTATTTACATTACTACCTCAATATATATCGAGTTAGAAAGCGAATAAAACTAATTTCACTCAAAACGAAGTTGTGAGTGATGAGATATTGACCAAACTATAAAATCGGACGAACCAATAAGGTGCCACCTAGGAAAAAAGTATTTAACGTCTTATATACAATTGATAACAACTAACATTGGATCTTATATTTTGGGTAAGAATGTTTAGAATATATTTTTGATCGAGTACGGAAGAAAACAAAATTTATTTCATCAAAAATGGAGTTCCGAATTAGGATTATTTAGAAAAACTACAAAATCGGTCGAAACTCAAAGGGGTACAATCACGAGAAAAGTCGATTTCGGTCCCAAAAATATGTAATCTATTAACATTACTACCTTAATATATACTGAGTTAGAGTGCGAATAAAACTAATTTCAATGAAAACGAAGTTGCGAGTGATGAGATATTGACCAAACTAAGAAATAAGACGAAACAATAAGGTGCCACCTAGGAAAAAAGTATTTAACGTCTTATATACAAGTGATAACAACAAACATTGGATCTTATATTTTGGGTAAGAATGTTTAGAATATATTTTTGATCGAGTACGGAAGAAAACAAAATTTATTTCATCGAAAATGGAGTTCCGAATTAGGAGTATTTCAAAAAACTACAAAATCGATTGAAACTCAAAGGGGTACCATCACGGAAAATAGTTGATTTCGGTCCCAAAAATATGTAATCTATTAACATTACTACCTCAATATATATCGAGTTAGAATGCAAATAAAACTAATTTCACTGAAAACGAAGTTGTGAGTAATGAGATATTGACCAAACTACGAAATCACACGACACAATAAGGTGCCACGTAGGAAAAACGTATTGAACATCTTATATACAAGTGATAACAACAAACATTTGATCTTATATTTTGAGTAATAATGTTTACAGTATATTTATGATCGAGTACGGAAGAAAACAAAATTTATTTCATCGAAAATGGAGTTCCGAATTAGGAGTATTTCAAAAAACTACAAAATCGGTCGAAACTCAAAGGGGTACCATCACGGAAAATAGTTGATTTCGGTCCCAAAAATATGTAATCTATTTACATTACTACCTCAATATATATCGAGTTAGAATGCGAATAAAACTAATTTCACTCAAAACGAAGTTGTGAGTGATGAGATATTGACCAAACTATAAAATCGGACGAACCAATAAGGTGCCACCTAGGAAAAAAGTATTTAACGTCTTATATACAATTGATAACAACTAACATTGGATCTTATATTTTGGGTAAGAATGTTTAGAATATATTTTTGATCGAGTACGGAAGAAAACAAAATTTATTTCATCAAAAATGGAGTTTCGAATTAGGATTATTTAGAAAAACTACAAAATCGGTCGAAACTCAAAGGGGTACAATCACGAGAAAAGTCGATTTCGGTCCCAAAAATATGTAATCTATTAACATTACTACCTTAATATATACTGAGTTAGAGTGCGAATAAAACTAATTTCAATGAAAACGAAGTTGCGAGTGATGAGATATTGACCAAACTATGAAATAAGACGAAACAATAAGGTGCCACCTAGGAAAAAAGTATTTAACGTCTTATATACAAGTGATAACAACAAACATTGGATCTTATATTTTGGGTAAGAATGTTTAGAATATATTTTTGATCAAGTACGGAAGAAAACAAAATTTATTTCATCGAAAATGGAGGTCCGAATTAGGATTATTTAGAAAAACTACAAAATCGGTCGAAACTCAAAGGGGTACCATCACGAAAAAAGTTGATATCGGTCCCAAAAATATGTAATCTATTAACATTACTACCTTAATATATACTGAGTTAGAGTGCGAATAAAACTAATTTCAATGAAAACGAAGTTGAGAGTGATGAGATATTGACCAAACTATGAAATCAGACGAAACAATAAGGTGCCACCTAGGAAAAAAGTATATAACGTCTTATATACAAGTGATAACAACAAACATTGGATCTTATATTTTGGGTAAGAATGTTTAGAATATATTTTTGATCGAGTACGGAAGAAAACAAAATTTATTTCATCGAAAATGGAGTTCCGAATTAGGAGTATTTCAAAAAACTACAAAATCGGTCGAAACTCAAAGGGGTACCATCACGGAAAATAGTTGATTTCGGTCCCAAAAATATGTAATCTATTTACATTACTACCTCAATATATATCGAGTTAGAATACGAATAAAACTAATTTCACTGAAAACAAAGTTCTGAGTGATGAGATATTGACCAAACTATAAAATCGGACGAAACAATAAGGTGCCACCTAGGAAAATCGTATTTAACGTCCTATATACAAGTGATAAATGCAAACATTCGATCTTATATTTTGAGTAAGAATGTTAAAAATATATATTTGATCGAGTACGGAAGAAAACAAAATTTATTTCATCGAAAATGGAGTTCCGAATTAGGAGTATTTCAAAAAACTACAAAATCGGTCGAAACTCAAAGGGGTACCATCACGGAAAATAGTTGATTTCGGTCCCAAAAATATGTAATCTATTAACATTACTACCTCAATATATATCGAGTTAGAATGCAAATAAAACTAATTTCACTGAAAACGAAGTTGTGAGTAATGAGATATTGACCAAACTACGAAATCACAAGACACAATAAGGTGCCACGTAGGAAAAACGTAATGAACATCTTATATACAAGTGATAACAACAAACATTTGATCTTATATTTTGAGTAATAATGTTTACAGTATATTTATGATCGAGTACGGAAGAAAACAAAATTTATTTCATCGAAAATGGAGTTCCGAATTAGGAGTATTTCAAAAAACTACAAAATCAGTCGAAACTCAAAGGGGTACCATCATGGAAAATAGTTGATTTCAGTCCCAAAAATATGTAATCTATTTACATTACTACCTCAATATATATCGAGTTAGAAAGCGAATAAAACTAATTTCACTCAAAACGAAGTTGTGAGTGATGAGATATTGACCAAACTATAAAATCGGACGAACCAATAAGGTGCCACCTAGGAAAAAAGTATTTAACGTCTTATATACAATTGATAACAACTAACATTGGATCTTATATTTTGGGTAAGAATGTTTAGAATATATTTTTGATCGAGTACGGAAGAAAACAAAATTTATTTCATCAAAAATGGAGTTCCGAATTAGGATTATTTAGAAAAACTACAAAATCGGTCGAAACTCAAAGGGGTACAATCACGAGAAAAGTCGATTTCGGTCCCAAAAATATGTAATCTATTAACATTACTACCTTAATATATACTGAGTTAGAGTGCGAATAAAACTAATTTCAATGAAAACGAAGTTGCGAGTGATGAGATATTGACCAAACTAAGAAATAAGACGAAACAATAAGGTGCCACCTAGGAAAAAAGTATTTAACGTCTTATATACAAGTGATAACAACAAACATTGGATCTTATATTTTGGGTAAGAATGTTTAGAATATATTTTTGATCAAGTACGGAAGAAAACAAAATTTATTTCATCGAAAATGGAGGTCCAAATTAGGATTATTTAGAAAAACTACAAAATCGGTCGAAACTCAAAGGGGTACCATCACGAAAAAAGTTGATTTCGGTCCCAAAAATATGTAATCTATTAACATTACTACCTTAATATATACTGAGTTAGAGTGCGAATAAAACTAATTTCAATGAAAACGAAGTTGAGAGTGATGAGATATTGACCAAACTATGAAATCAGACGAAACAATAAGGTGCCACCTAGGAAAAAAGTATATAACGTCTTATATACAAGTGATAACAACAAACATTGGATCTTATATTTTGGGTAAGAATGTTTAGAATATATTTTTGATCGAGTACGGAAGAAAACAAAATTTATTTCATCGAAAATGGAGTTCCGAATTAGGAGTATTTCAAAAAACTACAAAATCGGTCGAAACTCAAAGGGTTACCATCACGGAAAATAGTTGATTTCGGTCCCAAAAATATGTAATCTATTTACATTACTACCTCAATATATATCGAGTTAGAATACGAATAAAACTAATTTCACTGAAAACAAAGTTCTGAGTGATGAGATATTGACCAAACTATAAAATCGGACGAAACAATAAGGTGCCACCTAGGAAAATCGTATTTAACGTCCTATATACAAGTGATAAATGCAAACATTCGATCTTATATTTTGAGTAAGAATGTTAAAAATATATATTTGATCGAGTACGGAAGAAAACAAAATTTATTTCATCGAAAATGGAGTTCCGAATTAGGAGTATTTCAAAAAACTACAAAATCGGTCGAAACTCAAAGGGGTACCATCACGGAAAATAGTTGATTTCGGTCCCAAAAATATGTAATCTATTAACATTACTACCTCAATATATATCGAGTTAGAATGCAAATAAAACTAATTTCACTGAAAACGAAGTTGTGAGTAATGAGATATTGACCAAACTACGAAATCACAAGACACAATAAGGTGCCACGTAGGAAAAACGTATTGAACATCTTATATACAAGTGATAACAACAAACATTTGATCTTATATTTTGAGTAATAATGTTTACAGTATATTTATGATCGAGTACGGAAGAAAACAAAATTTATTTCATCGAAAATGGAGTTCCGAATTAGGAGTATTTCAAAAAACTACAAAATCAGTCGAAACTCAAAGGGGTACCATCATGGAAAATAGTTGATTTCAGTCCCAAAAATATGTAATCTATTTACATTACTACCTCAATATATATCGAGTTAGAAAGCGAATAAAACTAATTTCACTCAAAACGAAGTTGTGAGTGATGAGATATTGACCAAACTATAAAATCGGACGAACCAATAAGGTGCCACCTAGGAAAAAAGTATTTAACGTCTTATATACAATTGATAACAACTAACATTGGATCTTATATTTTGGGTAAGAATGTTTAGAATATATTTTTGATCGAGTACGGAAGAAAACAAAATTTATTTCATCAAAAATGGAGTTCCGAATTAGGATTATTTAGAAAAACTACAAAATCGGTCGAAACTCAAAGGGGTACAATCACGAGAAAAGTCGATTTCGGTCCCAAAAATATGTAATCTATTAACATTACTACCTTAATATATACTGAGTTAGAGTGCGAATAAAACTAATTTCAATGAAAACGAAGTTGCGAGTGATGAGATATTGACCAAACTAAGAAATAAGACGAAACAATAAGGTGCCACCTAGGAAAAAAGTATTTAACGTCTTATATACAAGTGATAACAACAAACATTGGATCTTATATTTTGGGTAAGAATGTTTAGAATATATTTTTGATCGAGTACGGAAGAAAACAAAATTTATTTCATCAAAAATGGAGTTCCGAATTAGGATTATTTAGAAAAACTACAAAATCGGTCGAAACTCAAAGGGGTACAATCACGAGAAAAGTCGATTTCGGTCCCAAAAATATGTAATCTATTAACATTACTACCTTAATATATACTGAGTTAGAGTGCGAATAAAACTAATTTCAATGAAAACGAAGTTGCGAGTGATGAGATATTGACCAAACTAAGAAATAAGACGAAACAATAAGGTGCCACCTAGGAAAAAAGTATTTAACGTCTTATATACAAGTGATAACAACAAACATTGGATCTTATATTTTGGGTAAGAATGTTTAGAATATATTTTTGATCAAGTACGGAAGAAAACAAAATTTATTTCATCGAAAATGGAGGTCCAAATTAGGATTATTTAGAAAAACTACAAAATCGGTCGAAACTCAAAGGGGTACCATCACGAAAAAAGTTGATTTCGGTCCCAAAAATATGTAATCTATTAACATTACTACCTTAATATATACTGAGTTAGAGTGCGAATAAAACTAATTTCAATGAAAACGAAGTTGAGAGTGATGAGATATTGACCAAACTATGAAATCAGACGAAACAATAAGGTGCCACCTAGGAAAAAAGTATATAACGTCTTATATACAAGTGATAACAACAAACATTGGATCTTATATTTTGGGTAAGAATGTTTAGAATATATTTTTGATCGAGTACGGAAGAAAACAAAATTTATTTCATCGAAAATGGAGTTCCGAATTAGGAGTATTTCAAAAAACTACAAAATCGGTCGAAACTCAAAGGGTTACCATCACGGAAAATAGTTGATTTCGGTCCCAAAAATATGTAATCTATTTACATTACTACCTCAATATATATCGAGTTAGAATACGAATAAAACTAATTTCACTGAAAACAAAGTTCTGAGTGATGAGATATTGACCAAACTATAAAATCGGACGAAACAATAAGGTGCCACCTAGGAAAATCGTATTTAACGTCCTATATACAAGTGATAAACGCAAACATTCGATCTTATATTTTGAGTAAGAATGTTAAAAATATATATTTGATCGAGTACGGAAGAAAACAAAATTTATTTCATCGAAAATGGAGTTCCGAATTAGGAGTATTTCAAAAAACTACAAAATCGGTCGAAACTCAAAGGGGTACCATCACGGAAAATAGTTGATTTCGGTCCCAAAAATATGTAATCTATTAACATTACTACCTCAATATATATCGAGTTAGAATGCAAATAAAACTAATTTCACTGAAAACGAAGTTGTGAGTAATGAGATATTGACCAAACTACGAAATCACAAGACACAATAAGGTGCCACGTAGGAAAAACGTATTGAACATCTTATATACAAGTGATAACAACAAACATTTGATCTTATATTTTGAGTAATAATGTTTACAGTATATTTATGATCGAGTACGGAAGAAAACAAAATTTATTTCATCGAAAATGGAGTTCCGAATTAGGAGTATTTCAAAAAACTACAAAATCAGTCGAAACTCAAAGGGGTACCATCATGGAAAATAGTTGATTTCAGTCCCAAAAATATGTAATCTATTTACATTACTACCTCAATATATATCGAGTTAGAAAGCGAATAAAACTAATTTCACTCAAAACGAAGTTGTGAGTGATGAGATATTGACCAAACTATAAAATCGGACGAACCAATAAGGTGCCACCTAGGAAAAAAGTATTTAACGTCTTATATACAATTGATAACAACTAACATTGGATCTTATATTTTGGGTAAGAATGTTTAGAATATATTTTTGATCGAGTACGGAAGAAAACAAAATTTATTTCATCAAAAATGGAGTTCCGAATTAGGATTATTTAGAAAAACTACAAAATCGGTCGAAACTCAAAGGGGTACAATCACGAGAAAAGTCGATTTCGGTCCCAAAAATATGTAATCTATTAACATTACTACCTTAATATATACTGAGTTAGAGTGCGAATAAAACTAATTTCAATGAAAACGAAGTTGCGAGTGATGAGATATTGACCAAACTAAGAAATAAGACGAAACAATAAGGTGCCACCTAGGAAAAAAGTATTTAACGTCTTATATACAAGTGATAACAACAAACATTGGATCTTATATTTTGGGTAAGAATGTTTAGAATATATTTTTGATCAAGTACGGAAGAAAACAAAATTTATTTCATCGAAAATGGAGGTCCAAATTAGGATTATTTAGAAAAACTACAAAATCGGTCGAAACTCAAAGGGGTACCATCACGAAAAAAGTTGATTTCGGTCCCAAAAATATGTAATCTATTAACATTACTACCTTAATATATACTGAGTTAGAGTGCGAATAAAACTAATTTCAATGAAAACGAAGTTGAGAGTGATGAGATATTGACCAAACTATGAAATCAGACGAAACAATAAGGTGCCACCTAGGAAAAAAGTATATAACGTCTTATATACAAGTGATAACAACAAACATTGGATCTTATATTTTGGGTAAGAATGTTTAGAATATATTTTTGATCGAGTACGGAAGAAAACAAAATTTATTTCATCGAAAATGGAGTTCCGAATTAGGAGTATTTCAAAAAACTACAAAATCGGTCGAAACTCAAAGGGTTACCATCACGGAAAATAGTTGATTTCGGTCCCAAAAATATGTAATCTATTTACATTACTACCTCAATATATATCGAGTTAGAATACGAATAAAACTAATTTCACTGAAAACAAAGTTCTGAGTGATGAGATATTGACCAAACTATAAAATCGGACGAAACAATAAGGTGCCACCTAGGAAAATCGTATTTAACGTCCTATATACAAGTGATAAACGCAAACATTCGATCTTATATTTTGAGTAAGAATGTTAAAAATATATATTTGATCGAGTACGGAAGAAAACAAAATTTATTTCATCGAAAATGGAGTTCCGAATTAGGAGTATTTCAAAAAACTACAAAATCGGTCGAAACTCAAAGGGGTACCATCACGGAAAATAGTTGATTTCGGTCCCAAAAATATGTAATCTATTAACATTACTACCTCAATATATATCGAGTTAGAATGCAAATAAAACTAATTTCACTGAAAACGAAGTTGTGAGTAATGAGATATTGACCAAACTACGAAATCACAAGACACAATAAGGTGCCACGTAGGAAAAACGTATTGAACATCTTATATACAAGTGATAACAACAAACATTTGATCTTATATTTTGAGTAATAATGTTTACAGTATATTTATGATCGAGTACGGAAGAAAACAAAATTTATTTCATCGAAAATGGAGTTCCGAATTAGGAGTATTTCAAAAAACTACAAAATCAGTCGAAACTCAAAGGGGTACCATCATGGAAAATAGTTGATTTCAGTCCCAAAAATATGTAATCTATTTACATTACTACCTCAATATATATCGAGTTAGAAAGCGAATAAAACTAATTTCACTCAAAACGAAGTTGTGAGTGATGAGATATTGACCAAACTATAAAATCGGACGAACCAATAAGGTGCCACCTAGGAAAAAAGTATTTAACGTCTTATATACAATTGATAACAACTAACATTGGATCTTATATTTTGGGTAAGAATGTTTAGAATATATTTTTGATCGAGTACGGAAGAAAACAAAATTTATTTCATCAAAAATGGAGTTCCGAATTAGGATTATTTAGAAAAACTACAAAATCGGTCGAAACTCAAAGGGGTACAATCACGAGAAAAGTCGATTTCGGTCCCAAAAATATGTAATCTATTAACATTACTACCTTAATATATACTGAGTTAGAGTGCGAATAAAACTAATTTCAATGAAAACGAAGTTGCGAGTGATGAGATATTGACCAAACTATGAAATAAGACGAAACAATAAGGTGCCACCTAGGAAAAAAGTATTTAACGTCTTATATACAAGTGATAACAACAAACATTGGATCTTATATTTTGGGTAAGAATGTTTAGAATATATTTTTGATCAAGTACGGAAGAAAACAAAATTTATTTCATCGAAAATGGAGGTCCGAATTAGGATTATTTAGAAAAACTACAAAATCGGTCGAAACTCAAAGGGGTACCATCACGAAAAAAGTTGATTTCGGTCCCAAAAATATGTAATCTATTAACATTACTACCTTAATATATACTGAGTTAGAGTGCGAATAAAACTAATTTCAATGAAAACGAAGTTGAGAGTGATGAGATATTGACCAAACTATGAAATCAGACGAAACAATAAGGTGCCACCTAGGAAAAAAGTATATAACGTCTTATATACAAGTGATAACAACAAACATTGGATCTTATATTTTGGGTAAGAATGTTTAGAATATATTTTTGATCGAGTACGGAAGAAAACAAAATTTATTTCATCGAAAATGGAGTTCCGAATTAGGAGTATTTCAAAAAACTACAAAATCGGTCGAAACTCAAAGGGGTACCATCACGGAAAATAGTTGATTTCGGTCCCAAAAATATGTAATCTATTTACATTACTACCTCAATATATATCGAGTTAGAATACGAATAAAACTAATTTCACTGAAAACGAAGTTCTGAGTGATGAGATATTGACCAAACTATAAAATCGGACGAAACAATAAGGTGCCACCTAGGAAAATCGTATTTAACGTCCTATATACAAGTGATAAACGCAAACATTCGATCTTATATTTTGAGTAAGAATGTTAAAAATATATATTTGATCGAGTACGGAAGAAAACAAAATTTATTTCATCGAAAATGGAGTTCCGAATTAGGAGTATTTCAAAAAACTACAAAATCGGTCGAAACTCAAAGGGGTACCATCACGGAAAATAGTTGATTTCGGTCCCAAAAATATGTAATCTATTTACATTACTACCTCAATATATATCGAGTTAGAATACGAATAAAACTAATTTCACTGAAAACGAAGTTCTGAGTGATGAGATATTGACCAAACTATAAAATCGGACGAACCAATAAGGTGCCAACTAGGAAAAACGTATTGAACATCTTATATACAAGTGATAACAACAAACATTTGATCTTATATTTTGAGTAATAATGTTTACAGTATATTTATGATCGAGTACGGAAGAAAACAAAATTTATTTCATCGAAAATGGAGTTCCGAATTAGGAGTATTTCAAAAAACTACAAAATCAGTCGAAACTCAAAGGGGTACCATCATGGAAAATAGTTGATTTCAGTCCCAAAAATATGTAATCTATTTACATTACTACCTCAATATATATTGAGTTAGAAAGCGAATAAAACTAACTTCACTCAAAACGAAGTTGTGAGTGATGAGATATTGACCAAACTATAAAATCGGACGAACCAATAAGGTGCCACCTAGGAAAAAAGTATTTAACGTCTTATATACAATTGATAACAACAAACATTGGATCTTATATTTTGGGTAAGAATGTTTAGAATATATTTTTGATCGAGTACGGAAGAAAACAAAATTTATTTCATCAAAAATGGAGTTCCGAATTAGGATTATTTAGAAAAACTACAAAATCGGTCGAAACTCAAAGGGGTACAATCACGAAAAAAGTCGATTTCGGTCCCAAAAATATGTAATCTATTAACATTACTACCTTAATATATACTGAGTTAGAGTGCGAATAAAACTAATTTCAATGAAAACGAAGTTGCGAGTGATGAGATATTGACCAAACTATGAAATAAGACGAAACAATAAGGTGCCACCTAGGAAAAAAGTATTTAACGTCTTATATACAAGTGATAACAACAAACATTGGATCTTATACTTTGGGTAAGAATGTTTAGAATATATTTTTGATCGAGTACGGAAGAAAACAAAATTTATTTCATCGAAAATGGAGGTCCGAATTAGGATTATTTAGAAAAACTACAAAATCGGTCGAAACTCAAAGGGGTACCATCACGAAAAAAGTTGATTTCGGTCCCAAAAATATGTAATCTATTAACATTACTACCTTAATATATACTGAGTTAGAGTGCGAATAAAACTAATTTCAATGAAAACGAAGTTGAGAGTGATGAGATATTGACCAAAATATGAAATCAGACGAAACAATAAGGTGTCACCTAGGAAAAAAGTATATAACGTCTTATATACAAGTGATAACAACAAACATTGGATCTTATATTTTGGGTAAGAATGTTTAGAATATATTTTTGATCGAGTACGGAAGAAAACAAAATTTATTTCATCGAAAATGGAGTTCCGAATTAGGAGTATTTCAAAAAACTACAAAATCGGTCGAAACTCAAAGGGGTACCATCACGGAAAATAGTTGATTTCGGTCCCAAAAATATGTAATCTATTTACATTGCTACCTCAATATATATCGAGTTAGAATACGAATAAAACTAATTTCACTGAAAACGAAGTTCTGAGTGATGAGATATTGACCAAACTATAAAATCGGACGAAACAATAAGGTGCCACCTAGGAAAATCGTATTTAACGTCCTATATACAAGTGATAAACGCAAACATTCGATCTTATATTTTGAGTAAGAATGTTAAAAATATATATTTGATCGAGTACGGAAGAAAACAAAATTTATTTCATCGAAAATGGAGTTCCGAATTAGGAGTATTTCAAAAAACTACAAAATCGGTCGAAACTCAAAGGGGTACCATCACGGAAAATAGTTGATTTCGGTCCCAAAAATATGTAATCTATTTACATTACTACCTCAATATATATCGAGTTAGAATACGAATAAAACTAATTTCACTGAAAACGAAGTTCTGAGTGATGAGATATTGACCAAACTATAAAATCGGACGAACCAATAAGGTGCCACCTAGGAAAAACGTATTGAACATCTTATATACAAGTGATAACAACAAACATTTGATCTTATATTTTGAGTAATAATGTTTACAGTATATTTATGATCGAGTACGGAAGAAAACAAAATTTATTTCATCGAAAATGGAGTTCCGAATTAGGAGTATTTCAAAAAACTACAAAATCAGTCGAAACTCAAAGGGGTACCATCATGGAAAATAGTTGATTTCAGTCCCAAAAATATGTAATCTATTTACATTACTACCTCAATATATATCGAGTTAGAAAGCGAATAAAACTAATTTCACTCAAAACGAAGTTGTGAGTGATGAGATATTGACCAAACTATAAAATCGGACGAACCAATAAGGTGCCACCTAGGAAAAAAGTATTTAACGTCTTATATACAATTGATAACAACAAACATTGGATCTTATATTTTGGGTAAGAATGTTTAGAATATATTTTTGATCGAGTACGGAAGAAAACAAAATTTATTTCATCAAAAATGGAGTTCCGAATTAGGATTATTTAGAAAAACTACAAAATCGGTCGAAACTCAAAGGGGTACAATCACGAAAAAAGTCGATTTCGGTCCCAAAAATATGTAATCTATTAACATTACTACCTTAATATATACTGAGTTAGAGTGCGAATAAAACTAATTTCAATGAAAACGAAGTTGCGAGTGATGAGATATTGACCAAACTATGAAATAAGACGAAACAATAAGGTGCCACCTAGGAAAAAAGTATTTAACGTCTTATATACAAGTGATAACAACAAACATTGGATCTTATACTTTGGGTAAGAATGTTTAGAATATATTTTTGATCGAGTACGGAAGAAAACAAAATTTATTTCATCGAAAATGGAGGTCCGAATTAGGATTATTTAGAAAAACTACAAAATCGGTCGAAACTCAAAGGGGTACCATCACGAAAAAAGTTGATTTCGGTCCCAAAAATATGTAATCTATTAACATTACTACCTTAATATATACTGAGTTAGAGTGCGAATAAAACTAATTTCAATGAAAACGAAGTTGAGAGTGATGAGATATTGACCAAAATATGAAATCAGACGAAACAATAAGGTGTCACCTAGGAAAAAAGTATATAACGTCTTATATACAAGTGATAACAACAAACATTGGATCTTATATTTTGGGTAAGAATGTTTAGAATATATTTTTGATCGAGTACGGAAGAAAACAAAATTTATTTCATCGAAAATGGAGTTCCGAATTAGGAGTATTTCAAAAAACTACAAAATCGGTCGAAACTCAAAGGGGTACCATCACGGAAAATAGTTGATTTCGGTCCCAAAAATATGTAATCTATTTACATTACTACCTCAATATATATCGAGTTAGAATACGAATAAAACTAATTTCACTGAAAACGAAGTTCTGAGTGATGAGATATTGACCAAACTATAAAATCGGACGAAACAATAAGGTGCCACCTAGGAAAATCGTATTTAACGTCCTATATACAAGTGATAAACGCAAACATTCGATCTTATATTTTGAGTAAGAATGTTAAAAATATATATTTGATCGAGTACGGAAGAAAACAAAATTTATTTCATCGAAAATGGAGTTCCGAATTAGGAGTATTTCAAAAAACTACAAAATCGGTCGAAACTCAAAGGGGTACCATCACGGAAAATAGTTGATTTCGGTCCCAAAAATATGTAATCTATTTACATTACTACCTCAATATATATCGAGTTAGAATACGAATAAAACTAATTTCACTGAAAACGAAGTTCTGAGTGATGAGATATTGACCAAACTATAAAATCGGACGAACCAATAAGGTGCCACCTAGGAAAAACGTATTGAACATCTTATATACAAGTGATAACAACAAACATTTGATCTTATATTTTGAGTAATAATGTTTACAGTATATTTATGATCGAGTACGGAAGAAAACAAAATTTATTTCATCGAAAATGGAGTTCCGAATTAGGAGTATTTCAAAAAACTACAAAATCAGTCGAAACTCAAAGGGGTACCATCATGGAAAATAGTTGATTTCAGTCCCAAAAATATGTAATCTATTTACATTACTACCTCAATATATATCGAGTTAGAAAGCGAATAAAACTAATTTCACTCAAAACGAAGTTGTGAGTGATGAGATATTGACCAAACTATAAAATCGGACGAACCAATAAGGTGCCACCTAGGAAAAAAGTATTTAACGTCTTATATACAATTGATAACAACAAACATTGGATCTTATATTTTGGGTAAGAATGTTTAGAATATATTTTTGATCGAGTACGGAAGAAAACAAAATTTATTTCATCAAAAATGGAGTTCCGAATTAGGATTATTTAGAAAAACTACAAAATCGGTCGAAACTCAAAGGGGTACAATCACGAAAAAAGTCGATTTCGGTCCCAAAAATATGTAATCTATTAACATTACTACCTTAATATATACTGAGTTAGAGTGCGAATAAAACTAATTTAAATGAAAACGAAGTTGCGAGTGATGAGATATTGACCAAACTATGAAATAAGACGAAACAATAAGGTGCCACCTAGGAAAAAAGTATTTAACGTCTTATATACAAGTGATAACAACAAACATTGGATCTTATACTTTGGGTAAGAATGTTTAGAATATATTTTTGATCGAGTACGGAAGAAAACAAAATTTATTTCATCGAAAATGGAGGTCCGAATTAGGATTATTTAGAAAAACTACAAAATCGGTCGAAACTCAAAGGGGTACCATCACGAAAAAAGTTGATTTCGGTCCCAAAAATATGTAATCTATTAACATTACTACCTTAATATATACTGAGTTAGAGTGCGAATAAAACTAATTTCAATGAAAACGAAGTTGAGAGTGATGAGATATTGACCAAAATATGAAATCAGACGAAACAATAAGGTGTCACCTAGGAAAAAAGTATATAACGTCTTATATACAAGTGATAACAACAAACATTGGATCTTATATTTTGGGTAAGAATGTTTAGAATATATTTTTGATCGAGTACGGAAGAAAACAAAATTTATTTCATCGAAAATGGAGTTCCGAATTAGGAGTATTTCAAAAAACTACAAAATCGGTCGAAACTCAAAGGGGTACCATCACGGAAAATAGTTGATTTCGGTCCCAAAAATATGTAATCTATTTACATTACTACCTCAATATATATCGAGTTACAATGCGAATAAAACTAATTTAACTCAAAACGAAGTTGTGAGTGATGAGATATTGACCAAACTATAAAATCGGACGAACCAATAAGGTGCCACCTAGGAAAAAAGTATTTAACGTCTTATATACAATTGATAACAACTAACATTGGATCTTATATTTTGGGTAAGAATGTTTAGAATATATTTTTGATCGAGTACGGAAGAAAACAAAATTTATTTCATCAAAAATGGAGTTCCGAATTAGGATTATTTAGAAAAACTACAAAATCGGTCGAAACTCAAAGTGGTACAATCACGAGAAAAGTCGATTTCGGTCCCAAAAATATGTAATCTATTAACATTACTACCTTAATATATACTGAGTTAGAGTGCGAATAAAACTAATTTCAATGAAAACGAAGTTGCGAGTGATGAGATATTGACCAAACTATGAAATAAGACGAAACAATAAGGTGCCACCTAGGAGAAAAGTATTTAACGTCTTATATACAAGTGATAACAACAAACATTGGATCTTATATTTTGGGTAAGAATGTTTAGAATATATTTTTGATCGAGTACGGAAGAAAACAAAATTTATTTCATCGAAAATGGAGGTCCGAATTAGGATTATTTAGAAAAACTACAAAATCGGTCGAAACTCAAAGGGGTACCATCACGAAAAAAGTTGATATCGGTCCCAAAAATATGTAATCTATTAACATTACTACCTTAATATATACTGAGTTAGAGTGCGAATAAAACTAATTTCAATGAAAACGAAGTTGAGAGTGATGAGATATTGACCAAACTATGAAATCAGACGAAACAATAAGGTGCCACCTAGGAAAAAAGTATATAACGTCTTATATACAAGTGATAACAACAAACATTGGATCTTATATTTTGGGTAAGAATGTTTAGAATATATTTTTGATCGAGTACGGAAGAAAACAAAATTTATTTCATCGAAAATGGAGTTCCGAATTAGGAGTATTTCAAAAAACTACAAAATCGGTCGAAACTCAAAGGGGTACCATCACGGAAAATAGTTGATTTCGGTCCCAAAAATATGTAATCTATTTACATTACTACCTCAATATATATCGAGTTAGAATACGAATAAAACTAATTTCACTGAAAACGAAGTTCTGAGTGATGAGATATTGACCAAACTATAAAATCGGACGAAACAATAAGGTGCCACCTAGGAAAATCGTATTTAACGTCCTATATACAAGTGATAAACGCAAACATTCGATCTTATATTTTGAGTAAGAATGTTAAAAATATATATTTGATCGAGTACGGAAGAAAACAAAATTTATTTCATCGAAAATGGAGTTCCGAATTAGGAGTATTTCAAAAAACTACAAAATCGGTCGAAACTCAAAGGGGTACCATCACGGAAAATAGTTGATTTCGGTCCCAAAAATATGTAATCTATTTACATTACTACCTCAATATATATCGAGTTAGAATACGAATAAAACTAATTTCACTGAAAACGAAGTTCTGAGTGATGAGATATTGACCAAACTATAAAATCGGACGAACCAATAAGGTGCCACCTAGGAAAAACGTATTGAACATCTTATATACAAGTGATAACAACAAACATTTGATCTTATATTTTGAGTAATAATGTTTACAGTATATTTATGATCGAGTACGGAAGAAAACAAAATTTATTTCATCGAAAATGGAGTTCCGAATTAGGAGTAATTCAAAAAATTACAAAATCAGTCGAAACTCAAAGGGGTACCATCATGGAAAATAGTTGATTTCAGTCCCAAAAATATGTAATCTATTTACATTACTACCTCAATATATATTGAGTTAGAAAGCGAATAAAACTAATTTCACTCAAAACGAAGTTGTGAGTGATGAGATATTGACCAAACTATAAAATCGGACGAACCAATAAGGTGCCACCTAGGAAAAAAGTATTTAACGTCTTATATACAATTGATAACAAGAAACATTGGATCTTATATTTTGGGTAAGAATGTTTAGAATATATTTTTGATCGAGTACGGAAGAAAACAAAATTTATTTCATCGAAAATGGAGTTCCGAATTAGGAGTAATTCAAAAAACTACAAAATCAGTCGAAACTTAAAGGGGTACCATCATGGAAAATAGTTGATTTCAGTCCCAAAAATATGTAATCTATTTACATTACTACCTCAATATATATTGAGTTAGAAAGCGAATAAAACTAATTTCACTCAAAACGAAGTTGTGAGTGATGAGATATTGACCAAACTATAAAATCGGACGAACCAATAAGGTGCCACCTAGGAAAAAAGTATTTAACGTCTTATATACAATTGATAACAACAAATATTGGATCTTATATTTTGGGTAAGAATGTTTAGAATATATTTTTGATCGAGTACGGAAGAAAACAAAATTTATTTCATCAAAAATGGAGTTCCGAATTAGGATTATTTAGAAAAACTACAAAATCGGTCGAAACTCAAAGGGGTACAATCACGAAAAAAGTCGATTTCGGTCCCAAAAATATGTAATCTATTAACATTACTACCTTAATATATACTGAGTTAGAGTGCGAATAAAACTAATTTCAATGAAAACGAAGTTGCGAGTGATGAGATATTGACCAAACTATGAAATAAGACGAAACAATAAGGTGCCACCTAGGAAAAAAGTATTTAACGTCTTATATACAAGTGATAACAACAAACATTGGATCTTATACTTTGGGTAAGAATGTTTAGAATATATTTTTGATCGAGTACGGAAGAAAACAAAATTTATTTCATCGAAAATGGAGGTCCGAATTAGGATTATTTAGAAAAACTACAAAATCGGTCGAAACTCAAAGGGGTACCATCACGAAAAAAGTTGATTTCGGTCCCAAAAATATGTAATCTATTAACATTACTACCTTAATATATACTGAGTTAGAGTGCGAATAAAACTGATTTCAATGAAAACGAAGTTGAGAGTGATGAGATATTGACCAAAATATGAAATCAGACGAAACAATAAGGTGTCACCTAGGAAAAAAGTATATAACGTCTTATATACAAGTGATAACAACAAACATTGGATCTTATATTTTGGGTAAGAATGTTTAGAATATATTTTTGATCGAGTACGGAAGAAAACAAAATTTATTTCATCGAAAATGGAGTTCCGAATTAGGAGTATTTCAAAAAACTACAAAATCGGTCGAAACTCAAAGGGGTACCATCACGGAAAATAGTTGATTTCGGTCCCAAAAATATGTAATCTATTTACATTACTACCTCAATATATATCGAGTTACAATGCGAATAAAACTAATTTCACTCAAAACGAAGTTGTGAGTGATGAGATATTGACCAAACTATAAAATCGGACGAACCAATAAGGTGCCACCTAGGAAAAAAGTATTTAACGTCTTATATACAAGTGATAACAACAAACATTGGATCTTATATTTTGGGTAAGAATGTTTAGAATATATTTTTGATCGAGTACGGAAGAAAACAAAATTTATTTCATCGAAAATGGAGGTCCGAATTAGGATTATTTAGAAAAACTACAAAATCGGTCGAAACTCAAAGGGGTACCATCACGAAAAAAGTTGATTTCGGTCCCAAAAATATGTAATCTATTAACATTACTACCTTAATATATACTGAGTTAGAGTGCGAATAAAACTGATTTCAATGAAAACGAAGTTGAGAGTGATGAGATATTGACCAAAATATGAAATCAGACGAAACAATAAGGTGTCACCTAGGAAAAAAGTATATAACGTCTTATATACAAGTGATAACAACAAACATTGGATCTTATATTTTGGGTAAGAATGTTTAGAATATATTTTTGATCGAGTACGGAAGAAAACAAAATTTATTTCATCGAAAATGGAGTTCCGAATTAGGAGTATTTCAAAAAACTACAAAATCGGTCGAAACTCAAAGGGGTACCATCACGGAAAATAGTTGATTTCGGTCCCAAAAATATGTAATCTATTTACATTACTACCTCAATATATATCGAGTTAGAATACGAATAAAACTAATTTCACTGAAAACGAAGTTCTGAGTGATGATATATTGACCAAACTATAAAATCGGACGAAACAATAAGGTGCCACCTAGGAAAATCGTATTTAACGTCCTATATACAAGTGATAAACGCAAACATTCGATCTTATATTTTGAGTAAGAATGTTAAAAATATATATTTGATCGAGTACGGAAGAAAACAAAATTTATTTCATCGAAAATGGAGTTCCGAATTAGGAGTATTTCAAAAAACTACAAAATCGGTCGAAACTCAAAGGGGTACCATCACGGAAAATAGTTGATTTCGGTCCCAAAAATATGTAATCTATTTACATTACTACCTCAATATATATCGAGTTAGAATACGAATAAAACTAATTTCACTGAAAACGAAGTTCTGAGTGATGAGATATTGACCAAACTATAAAATCGGACGAAACAATAAGGTGCCACCTAGGAAAATCGTATTTAACGTCCTATATACAAGTGATAAACGCAAACATTCGATCTTATATTTTGAGTAAGAATGTTAAAGATATATATTTGATCGAGTACGGAAGAAAACAAAATTTATTTCATCTAAATGGAGTTCTGAATTAGGAGTATTTCAAAAAACTACAAAATCGGTCGAAACTCAAAGGGGTACCATCACGGAAAATAGTTGATTTCGGTCCCAAAAATATGTAATCTATTTACATTATTACCTCAATATATATCGAGTTACAATGCGAATAAAACTAATTTAACTCAAAACGAAGTTGTGAGTGATGAGATATTGACCAAACTATAAAATCGGACGAACCAATAAGGTGCCACCTAGGAAAAAAGTATTTAACGTCTTATATACAATTGATAACAACTAACATTGGATCTTATATTTTGGGTAAGAATGTTTAGAATATATTTTTGATCGAGTACGGAAGAAAACAAAATTTATTTCATCAAAAATGGAGTTCCGAATTAGGATTATTTAGAAAAACTACAAAATCGGTCGAAACTCAAAGGGGTACAATCACGAGAAAAGTCGATTTCGGTCCCAAAAATATGTAATCTATTAACATTACTACCTTAATATATACTGAGTTAGAGTGCGAATAAAACTAATTTCAATGAAAACGAAGTTGCGAGTGATGAGATATTGACCAAACTATGAAATAAGACGAAACAATAAGGTGCCACCTAGGAGAAAAGTATTTAACGTCTTATATACAAGTGATAACAACAAACATTGGATCTTATATTTTGGGTAAGAATGTTTAGAATATATTTTTGATCGAGTACGGAAGAAAACAAAATTTATTTCATCGAAAATGGAGGTCCGAATTAGGATTATTTAGAAAAACTACAAAATCGGTCGAAACTCAAAGGGGTACCATCACGAAAAAAGTTGATATCGGTCCCAAAAATATGTAATCTATTAACATTACTACCTTAATATATACTGAGTTAGAGTGCGAATAAAACTAAATTCAATGAAAACGAAGTTGAGAGTGATGAGATATTGACCAAACTATGAAATCAGACGAAACAATAAGGTGCCACCTAGGAAAAAAGTATATAACGTCTTATATACAAGTGATAACAACAAACATTGGATCTTATATTTTGGGTAAGAATGTTTAGAATATATTTTTGATCGAGTACGGAAGAAAACAAAATTTATTTCATCGAAAATGGATTTCCGAATTAGGAGTATTTCAAAAAACTACAAAATCGGTCGAAACTCAAAGGGGTACCATCACGGAAAATAGTTGATTTCGGTCCCAAAAATATGTAATCTATTTACATTACTACCTCAATATATATCGAGTTAGAATACGAATAAAACTAATTTCACTGAAAACGAAGTTCTGAGTGATGAGATATTGACCAAACTATAAAATCGGACGAACCAATAAGGTGCCACCTAGGAAAAACGTATTGAACATCTTATATACAAGTGATAACAACAAACATTTGATCTTATATTTTGAGTAATAATGTTTACAGTATATTTATGATCGAGTACGGAAGAAAACAAAATTTATTTCATCGAAAATGGAGTTCCGAATTAGGAGTATTTCAAAAAACTACAAAATCAGTCGAAACTCAAAGGGGTACCATCATGGAAAATAGTTGATTTCAGTCCCAAAAATATGTAATCTATTTACATTACTACCTCAATATATATTGAGTTAGAAAGCGAATAAAACTAATTTCACTCAAAACGAAGTTGTGAGTGATGAGATATTGACCAAACTATAAAATCGGACGAACCAATAAGGTGCCACCTAGGAAAAAAGTATTTAACGTCTTATATACAATTGATAACAACAAACATTGGATCTTATATTTTGAGTAAGAATGTTTAGAATATATTTTTGATCGAGTACGGAAGAAAACAAAATTTATTTCATCAAAAATGGAGTTCCGAATTAGGATTATTTAGAAAAACTACAAAATCGGTCGAAACTCAAAGGGGTACAATCACGAAAAAAGTCGATTTCGGTCCCAAAAATATGTAATCTATTAACATTACTACCTTAATATATACTGAGTTAGAGTGCGAATAAAACTAATTTCAATGAAAACGAAGTTGCGAGTGATGAGATATTAACCAAACTATGAAATAAGACGAAACAATAAGGTGCCACCTAGGAAAAAAGTATTTAACGTCTTATATACAAGTGATAACAACAAACATTGGATCTTATACTTTGGGTAAGAATGTTTAGAATATATTTTTGATCGAGTACGGAAGAAAACAAAATTTATTTCATCGAAAATGGAGGTCCGAATTAGGATTATTTAGAAAAACTACAAAATCGGTCGAAACTCAAAGGGGTACCATCACGAAAAAAGTTGATTTCGGTCCCAAAAATATGTAATCTATTAACATTACTACCTTAATATATACTGAGTTAGAGTGCGAATAAAACTGATTTCAATGAAAACGAAGTTGAGAGTGATGAGATATTGACCAAAATATGAAATCAGACGAAACAATAAGGTGTCACCTAGGAAAAAAGTATATAACGTCTTATATACAAGTGATAACAACAAACATTGGATCTTATATTTTGGGTAAGAATGTTTAGAATATATTTTTGATCGAGTACGGAAGAAAACAAAATTTATTTCATCGAAAATGGAGTTCCGAATTAGGAGTATTTCAAAAAACTACAAAATCGGTCGAAACTCAAAGGGGTACCATCACGGAAAATAGTTGATTTCGGTCCCAAAAATATGTAATCTATTTACATTACTACCTCAATATATATCGAGTTACAATGCGAATAAAACTAATTTCACTCAAAACGAAGTTGTGAGTGATGAGATATTGACCAAACTATAAAATCGGACGAACCAATAAGGTGCCACCTAGGAAAAAAGTATTTAACGTCTTATATACAATTGATAACAACTAACATTGGATCTTATATTTTGGGTAAGAATGTTTAGAATATATTTTTGATCGAGTACGGAAGAAAACAAAATTTATTTCATCAAAAATGGAGTTCCGAATTAGGATTATTTAGAAAAACTACAAAATCGGTCGAAACTCAAAGGGGTACAATCACGAGAAAAGTCGATTTCGGTCCCAAAAATATGTAATCTATTAACATTACTACCTTAATATATACTGAGTTAGAGTGCGAATAAAACTAATTTCAATGAAAACGAAGTTGCGAGTGATGAGATATTGACCAAACTATGAAATAAGACGAAACAATAAGGTGCCACCTAGGAGAAAAGTATTTAACGTCTTATATACAAGTGATAACAACAAACATTGGATCTTATATTTTGGGTAAGAATGTTTAGAATATATTTTTGATCGAGTACGGAAGAAAACAAAATTTATTTCATCGAAAATGGAGGTCCGAATTAGGATTATTTAGAAAAACTACAAAATCGGTCGAAACTCAAAGGGGTACCATCACGAAAAAAGTTGATTTCGGTCCCAAAAATATGTAATCTATTAACATTACTACCTTAATATATACTGAGTTAGAGTGCGAATAAAACTAATTTCAATGAAAACGAAGTTGAGAGTGATGAGATATTGACCAAACTATGAAATCAGACGAAACAATAAGGTGCCACCTAGGAAAAAAGTATATAACGTCTTATATACAAGTGATAACAACAAACATTGGATCTTATATTTTGGATAAGAATGTTTAGAATATATTTTTGATCGAGTACGGAAGAAAACAAAATTTATTTCATCGAAAATGGAGTTCCGAATTAGGAGTATTTCAAAAAACTACAAAATCGGTCGAAACTCAAAGGGGTACCATCACGGAAAATAGTTGATTTCGGTCCCAAAAATATGTAATCTATTTACATTACTACCTCAATATATATCGAGTTAGAATACGAATAAAACTAATTTCACTGAAAACGAAGTTCTGAGTGATGAGATATTGACCAAACTATAAAATCGGACGAAACAATAAGGTGCCACCTAGGAAAATCGTATTTAACGTCCTATATACAAGTGATAAACGCAAACATTCGATCTTATATTTTGAGTAAGAATGTTAAAAATATATATTTGATCGAGTACGGAAGAAAACAAAATTTATTTCATCGAAAATGGAGTTCCGAATTAGGAGTATTTCAAAAAACTACAAAATCGGTCGAAACTCAAAGGGGTACCATCACGGAAAATAGTTGATTTCGGTCCCAAAAATATGTAATCTATTTACATTACTACCTCAATATATATCGAGTTAGAATACGAATAAAACTAATTTCACTGAAAACGAAGTTCTGAGTGATGAGATATTGACCAAACTATAAAATCGGACGAACCAATAAGGTGCCACCTAGGAAAAACGTATTGAACATCTTATATACAAGTGATAACAACAAACATTTGATCTTATATTTTGAGTAATAATGTTTACAGTATATTTATGATCGAGTACGGAAGAAAACAAAATTTATTTCATCGAAAATGGAGTTCCGAATTAGGAGTATTTCAAAAAACTACAAAATCAGTCGAAACTCAAAGGGGTACCATCATGGAAAATAGTTGATTTCAGTCCCAAAAATATGTAATCTATTTACATTACTACCTCAATATATATCGAGTTAGAAAGCGAATAAAACTAATTTCACTCAAAACGAAGTTGTGAGTGATGAGATATTGACCAAACTATAAAATCGGACGAACCAATAAGGTGCCACCTAGGAAAAAAGTATTTAACGTCTTATATACAATTGATAACAACAAACATTGGATCTTATATTTTGGGTAAGAATGTTTAGAATATATTTTTGATCGAGTACGGAAGAAAACAAAATTTATTTCATCAAAAATGGAGTTCCGAATTAGGATTATTTAGAAAAACTACAAAATCGGTCGAAACTCAAAGGGGTACAATCACGAAAAAAGTCGATTTCGGTCCCAAAAATATGTAATCTATTAACATTACTACCTTAATATATACTGAGTTAGAGTGCGAATAAAACTAATTTCAATGAAAACGAAGTTGCGAGTGATGAGATATTAACCAAACTATGAAATAAGACGAAACAATAAGGTGCCACCTAGGAAAAAAGTATTTAACGTCTTATATACAAGTGATAACAACAAACATTGGATCTTATACTTTGGGTAAGAATGTTTAGAATATATTTTTGATCGAGTACGGAAGAAAACAAAATTTATTTCATCGAAAATGGAGGTCCGAATTAGGATTATTTAGAAAAACTACAAAATCGGTCGAAACTCAAAGGGGTACCATCACGAAAAAAGTTGATTTCGGTCCCAAAAATATGTAATCTATTAACATTACTACCTTAATATATACTGAGTTAGAGTGCGAATAAAACTGATTTCAATGAAAACGAAGTTGAGAGTGATGAGATATTGACCAAAATATGAAATCAGACGAAACAATAAGGTGTCACCTAGGAAAAAAGTATATAACGTCTTATATACAAGTGATAACAACAAACATTGGATCTTATATTTTGGGTAAGAATGTTTAGAATATATTTTTGATCGAGTACGGAAGAAAACAAAATTTATTTCATCGAAAATGGAGTTCCGAATTAGGAGTATTTCAAAAAACTACAAAATCGGTCGAAACTCAAAGGGGTACCATCACGGAAAATAGTTGATTTCGGTCCCAAAAATATGTAATCTATTTACATTACTACCTCAATATATATCGAGTTACAATGCGAATAAAACTAATTTCACTCAAAACGAAGTTGTGAGTGATGAGATATTGACCAAACTATAAAATCGGACGAACCAATAAGGTGCCACCTAGGAAAAAAGTATTTAACGTCTTATATACAATTGATAACAACTAACATTGGATCTTATATTTTGGGTAAGAATGTTTAGAATATATTTTTGATCGAGTACGGAAGAAAACAAAATTTATTTCATCAAAAATGGAGTTCCGAATTAGGATTATTTAGAAAAACTACAAAATCGGTCGAAACTCAAAGGGGTACAATCACGAGAAAAGTCGATTTCGGTCCCAAAAATATGTAATCTATTAACATTACTACCTTAATATATACTGAGTTAGAGTGCGAATAAAACTAATTTCAATGAAAACGAAGTTGCGAGTGATGAGATATTGACCAAACTATGAAATAAGACGAAACAATAAGGTGCCACCTAGGAGAAAAGTATTTAACGTCTTATATACAAGTGATAACAACAAACATTGGATCTTATATTTTGGGTAAGAATGTTTAGAATATATTTTTGATCGAGTACGGAAGAAAACAAAATTTATTTCATCGAAAATGGAGGTCCGAATTAGGATTATTTAGAAAAACTACAAAATCGGTCGAAACTCAAAGGGGTACCATCACGAAAAAAGTTGATTTCGGTCCCAAAAATATGTAATCTATTAACATTACTACCTTAATATATACTGAGTTAGAGTGCGAATAAAACTAATTTCAATGAAAACGAAGTTGAGAGTGATGAGATATTGACCAAACTATGAAATCAGACGAAACAATAAGGTGCCACCTAGGAAAAAAGTATATAACGTCTTATATACAAGTGATAACAACAAACATTGGATCTTATATTTTGGGTAAGAATGTTTAGAATATATTTTTGATCGAGTACGGAAGAAAACAAAATTTATTTCATCGAAAATGGAGTTCCGAATTAGGAGTATTTCAAAAAACTACAAAATCGGTCGAAACTCAAAGGGGTACCATCACGGAAAATAGTTGATTTCGGTCCCAAAAATATGTAATCTATTTACATTACTACCTCAATATATATCGAGTTAGAATACGAATAAAACTAATTTCACTGAAAACGAAGTTCTGAGTGATGAGATATTGACCAAACTATAAAATCGGACGAAACAATAAGGTGCCACCTAGGAAAATCGTATTTAACGTCCTATATACAAGTGATAAACGCAAACATTCGATCTTATATTTTGAGTAAGAATGTTAAAAATATATATTTGATCGAGTACGGAAGAAAACAAAATTTATTTCATCGAAAATGGAGTTCCGAATTAGGAGTATTTCAAAAAACTACAAAATCGGTCGAAACTCAAAGGGGTACCATCACGGAAAATAGTTGATTTCGGTCCCAAAAATATGTAATCTATTTACATTACTACCTCAATATATATCGAGTTAGAATACGAATAAAACTAATTTCACTGAAAACGAAGTTCTGAGTGATGAGATATTGACCAAACTATAAAATCGGACGAACCAATAAGGTGCCACCTAGGAAAAACGTATTGAACATCTTATATACAAGTGATAACAACAAACATTTGATCTTATATTTTGAGTAATAATGTTTACAGTATATTTATGATCGAGTACGGAAGAAAACAAAATTTATTTCATCGAAAATGGAGTTCCGAATTAGGAGTATTTCAAAAAACTACAAAATCAGTCGAAACTCAAAGGGGTACCATCATGGAAAATAGTTGATTTCAGTCCCAAAAATATGTAATCTATTTACATTACTACCTCAATATATATCGAGTTAGAAAGCGAATAAAACTAATTTCACTCAAAACGAAGTTGTGAGTGATGAGATATTGACCAAACTATAAAATCGGACGAACCAATAAGGTGCCACCTAGGAAAAAAGTATTTAACGTCTTATATACAATTGATAACAACAAACATTGGATCTTATATTTTGGGTAAGAATGTTTAGAATATATTTTTGATCGAGTACGGAAGAAAACAAAATTTATTTCATCAAAAATGGAGTTCCGAATTAGGATTATTTAGAAAAACTACAAAATCGGTCGAAACTCAAAGGGGTACAATCACGAAAAAGGTCGATTTCGGTCCCAAAAATATGTAATCTATTAACATTACTACCTTAATATATACTGAGTTAGAGTGCGAATAAAACTAATTTCAATGAAAACGAAGTTGCGAGTGATGAGATATTGACCAAACTATGAAATAAGACGAAACAATAAGGTGCCACCTAGGAAAAAATTATTTAACGTCTTATATACAAGTGATAACAACAAACATTGGATCTTATATTTTGGGTAAGAATGTTTAGAATATATTTTTGATCGAGTACGGAAGAAAACAAAATTTATTTCATCGAAAATGGAGGTCCGAATTAGGATTATTTAGAAAAACTACAAAATCGGTCGAAACTCAAAGGGGTACCATCACGAAAAAAGTCGATATCGGTCCCAAAAATATGTAATCTATTAACATTACTACCTTAATATATACTGAGTTAGAGTGCGAATAAAACTAATTTCAATGAAAACGAAGTTGCGAGTGATGAGATATTGACCAAACTATGAAATAAGACGAAACAATAAGGTGCCACCTAGGAAAAAAGTATATAACGTCTTATATACAAGTGATAACAACAAACATTGGATCTTATATTTTGGGTAAGAATGTTTAGAATATATTTTTGATCGAGTACGGAAGAAAACAAAATTTATTTCATCGAAAATGGAGTTCCGAATTAGGAGTATTTCAAAAAACTACAAAATCGGTCGAAACTCAAAGGGGTACCATCACGGAAAATAGTTGATTTCGGTCCCAAAAATATGTAATCTATTTACATTACTACCTCAATATATATCGAGTTAGAATACGAATAAAACTAATTTCACTGAAAACGAAGTTCTGAGTGATGAGATATTGACCAAACTATAAAATCGGACGAAACAATAAGGTGCCACCTAGGAAAATCGTATTTAACGTCCTATATACAAGTGATAAACGCAAACATTCGATCTTATATTTTGAGTAAGAATGTTAAAAATATATATTTGATCGAGTACGGAAGAAAACAAAATTTATTTCATCGAAAATGGAGTTCCGAATTAGGAGTATTTCAAAAAACTACAAAATCGGTCGAAACTCAAAGGGGTACCATCACGGAAAATAGTTGATTTCGGTCCCAAAAATATGTAATCTATTTACATTACTACCTCAATATATATCGAGTTAGAATACGAATAAAACTAATTTCACTGAAAACGAAGTTCTGAGTGATGAGATATTGACCAAACTATAAAATCGGACGAAACAATAAGGTGCCACCTAGGAAAATCGTATTTAACGTCCTATATACAAGTGATAAACGCAAACATTCGATCTTATATTTTGAGTAAGAATGTTAAAGATATATATTTGATCGAGTACGGAAGAAAACAAAATTTATTTCATCTAAATGGAGTTCTGAATTAGGAGTATTTCAAAAAACTACAAAATCGGTCGAAACTCAAAGGGGTACCATCACGGAAAATAGTTGATTTCGGTCCCAAAAATATGTAATCTATTTACATTACTACCTCAATATATATCGAGTTACAATGCGAATAAAACTAATTTAACTCAAAACGAAGTTGTCAGTGATGAGATATTGACCAAACTATAAAATCGGACGAACCAATAAGGTGCCACCTAGGAAAAACGTATTGAACATCTTATATACAAGTGATAACAACAAACATTTGATCTTATATTTTGAGTAATAATGTTTACAGTATATTTATGATCGAGTACGGAAGAAAACAAAATTTATTTCATCGAAAATGGAGTTCCGAATTAGGAGTATTTCAAAAAACTACAAAATCAGTCGAAACTCAAAGGGGTACACGGAAAATAGTTGATTTCGGTCCCAAAAATATGTAATCTATTTACATTACTACCTCAATATATATCGAGTTAGAAAGCGAATAAAACTAATTTCACTCAAAACGAAGTTGTGAGTGATGAGATATTGACCAAACTATAAAATCGGACGAACCAATAAGGTGCCACCTAGGAAAAAAGTATTTAACGTCTTATATACAATTGATAACAACAAACATTGGATCTTATATTTTGGGTAAGAATGTTTACAATATATTTTTGATCGAGTAGGGAAGAAAATAAAATTTATTTCATCAAAAATGGAGTTCCGAATTAGGATTATTTAGAAAAACTACAAAATCGGTCGAAACTCAAAGGGGTACAATCACGAAAAAAGTCGATATCGGTCCCAAAAATATGTAATCTATTAACATTACTACCTTAATATATACTGAGTTAGAGTGCGAATAAAACTAATTTCAATGAAAACGAAGTTGCGAGTGATGAGATATTGACCAAACTATGAAATAAGACGAAACAATAAGGTGCCACCTAGGAAAAAAGTATTTAACGTCTTATATACAAGTGATAACAACAAACATTGGATCTTATATTTTGGGTAAGAATGTTTAGAATATATTTTTGATCGAGTACGGAAGAAAACAAAATTTATTTCATCGAAAATGGAGGTCCGAATTAGGATTATTTAGAAAAACTACAAAATCGGTCGAAACTCAAAGGGGTACCATCACGAAAAAAGTCGATATCGGTCCCAAAAATATGTAATCTATTAACATTACTACCTTAATATATACTGAGTTAGAGTGCGAATAAAACTAATTTCAATGAAAACGAAGTTGCGAGTGATGAGATATTGACCAAACTATGAAATAAGACGAAACAATAAGGTGCCACCTAGGAAAAAAGTATATAACGTCTTATATACAAGTGATAACAACAAACATTGGATCTTATATTTTGGGTAAGAATGTTTAGAATATATTTTTGATCGAGTACGGAAGAAAACAAAATTTATTTCATCGAAAATGGAGTTCCGAATTAGGAGTATTTCAAAAAACTACAAAATCGGTCGAAACTCAAAGGGGTACCATCACGGAAAATAGTTGATTTCGGTCCCAAAAATATGTAATCTATTTACATTACTACCTCAATATATATCGAGTTAGAATACGAATAAAACTAATTTCACTGAAAACGAAGTTCTGAGTGATGAGATATTGACCAAACTATAAAATCGGACGAAACAATAAGGTGCCACCTAGGAAAATCGTATTTAACGTCCTATATACAAGTGATAAACGCAAACATTCGATCTTATATTTTGAGTAAGAATGTTAAAAATATATATTTGATCGAGTACGGAAGAAAACAAAATTTATTTCATCGAAAATGGAGTTCCGAATTAGGAGTATTTCAAAAAACTACAAAATCGGTCGAAACTCAAAGGGGTACCATCACGGAAAATAGTTGATTTCGGTCCCAAAAATATGTAATCTATTTACATTACTACCTCAATATATATCGAGTTAGAATACGAATAAAACTAATTTCACTGAAAACGAAGTTCTGAGTGATGAGATATTGACCAAACTATAAAATCGGACGAAACAATAAGGTGCCACCTAGGAAAATCGTATTTAACGTCCTATATACAAGTGATAAACGCAAACATTCGATCTTATATTTTGAGTAAGAATGTTAAAGATATATATTTGATCGAGTACGGAAGAAAACAAAATTTATTTCATCTAAATGGAGTTCTGAATTAGGAGTATTTCAAAAAACTACAAAATCGGTCGAAACTCAAAGGGGTACCATCACGGAAAATAGTTGATTTCGGTCCCAAAAATATGTAATCTATTTACATTACTACCTCAATATATATCGAGTTACAATGCGAATAAAACTAATTTAACTCAAAACGAAGTTGTCAGTGATGAGATATTGACCAAACTATAAAATCGGACGAACCAATAAGGTGCCACCTAGGAAAAACGTATTGAACATCTTATATACAAGTGATAACAACAAACATTTGATCTTATATTTTGAGTAATAATGTTTACAGTATATTTATGATCGAGTACGGAAGAAAACAAAATTTATTTCATCGAAAATGGAGTTCAGAATTAGGAGTATTTCAAAAAACTACAAAATCAGTCGAAACTCAAAGGGGTACACGGAAAATAGTTGATTTCGGTCCCAAAAATATGTAATCTATTTACATTACTACCTCAATATATATCGAGTTAGAAAGCGAATAAAACTAATTTCACTCAAAACGAAGTTGTGAGTGATGAGATATTGACCAAACTATAAAATCGGACGAACCAATAAGGTGCCACCTAGGAAAAAAGTATTTAACGTCTTATATACAATTGATAACAACAAACATTGGATCTTATATTTTGGGTAAGAATGTTTAGAATATATTTTTGATCGAGTAGGGAAGAAAATAAAATTTATTTCATCAAAAATGGAGTTCCGAATTAGGATTATTTAGAAAAACTACAAAATCGGTCGAAACTCAAAGGGGTACAATCACGAAAAAAGTCGATATCGGTCCCAAAAATATGTAATCTATTAACATTACTACCTTAATATATACTGAGTTAGAGTGCGAATAAAACTAATTTCAATGAAAACGAAGTTGCGAGTGAT
Organism: Chamaenerion angustifolium; assembly: GCA_946814005.1. Classification (NCBI taxonomy): domain Eukaryota; kingdom Viridiplantae; phylum Streptophyta; class Magnoliopsida; order Myrtales; family Onagraceae; genus Chamaenerion; species Chamaenerion angustifolium. The sequence goes on along the minus strand of OX328277.1, from coordinate 25,553,055 downwards.
GAGATATTGACCAAACTATGAAATAAGACGAAACAATAAGGTGCCACCTAGGAAAAAAGTATTTAACGTCTTATATACAAGTGATAACAACAAACATTGGATCTTATATTTTGGGTAAGAATGTTTAGAATATATTTTTGATCGAGTACGGAAGAAAACAAAATTTATTTCATCGAAAATGGAGGTCCGAATTAGGATTATTTAGAAAAACTACAAAATCGGTCGAAACTCAAAGGGGTACCATCACGAAAAAAGTTGATTTCGGTCCCAAAAATATGTAATCTATTAACATTACTACCTTAATATATACTGAGTTAGAGTGCGAATAAAACTAATTTCAATGAAAACGAAGTTGAGAGTGATGAGATATTGACCAAACTATGAAATCAGACGAAACAATAAGGTGCCACCTAGGAAAAAAGTATATAACGTCTTATATACAAGTGATAACAACAAACATTGGATCTTATATTTTGGGTAAGAATGTTTAGAATATATTTTTGATCGAGTACGGAAGAAAACAAAATTTATTTCATCGAAAATGGAGTTCCGAATTAGGAGTATTTCAAAAAACTACAAAATCGGTCGAAACTCAAAGAGGTACCATCACGGAAAATAGTTGATTTCGGTCCCAAAAATATGTAATCTATTTACATTACTACCTCAATATATATCGAGTTAGAATACGAATAAAACTAATTTCACTGAAAACGAAGTTCTGAGTGATGAGATATTGACCAAACTATAAAATCGGACGAAACAATAAGGTGCCACCTAGGAAAATCGTATTTAACGTCCTATATACAAGTGATAAACGCAAACATTCGATCTTATATTTTGAGTAAGAATGTTAAAAATATATATTTGATCGAGTACGGAAGAAAACAAAATTTATTTCATCGAAAATGGAGTTCCGAATTTGGAGTATTTCAAAAAATTACTAAATCGGTAGAAACTCAAAGGGGTACCATCACGGAAAATAGTTGATTTCGGTCCCAAAAATATGTAATCTATTAACATTACTACCTCAATATATATCGAGTTAGAATGCAAATAAAACTAATTTCACTGAAAACAAAGTTGTAAGTAATGAGATATTGACCAAACTACGAAATCACACGAAACAATAAGGTGCCACGTAGGAAAAACGTATTGAACATCTTATATACAAGTGATAACAACAAACATTTGATCTTATATTTTAAGTAATAATGTTTACAGTATATTTATGATCGAGTACGGAAGAAAACAAAATTTATTTCATCGAAAATGGAGTTCCGAATTAGGAGTATTTCAAAAAACTACAAAATCGGTCGAAACTCAAAGGAGTACCATCACGGAAAATAGTTGATTTCGGTCCCAAAAATATGTAATCTATTTACATTACTACCTCAATATATATCGAGTTAGAATACGAATAAAACTAATTTCACTGAAAACGAAGTTCTGAGTGATGAGATATTGACCAAACTATAAAATCGGACGAAACAATAAGGTGCCACCTAGGAAAATCGTATTTAACGTCCTATATACAAGTGATAAACGCAAACATTCGATCTTATATTTTGAGTAAGAATGTTAAAAATATATATTTGATCGAGTACGGAAGAAAACAAAATTTATTTCATCGAAAATGGAGTTCCGAATTTGGAGTATTTCAAAAAATTACTAAATCGGTAGAAACTCAAAGGGGTACCATCACGGAAAATAGTTGATTTCGGTCCCAAAAATATGTAATCTAAAAACATTACTACCTCAATATATATCGAGTTAGAATGCAAATAAAAGTAATTTCACTGAAAACGAAGTTGTGAGTAATGAGATATTGACCAAACTACGAAATCACACGACACAATAAGGTGCCACGTAGGAAAAACGTATTGAACATCTTATATACAAGTGATAACAACAAACATTTGATCTTATATTTTGAGTAATAATGCTTACAGTATATTTATGATCGAGTACGGAAGAAAACAAAATTTATTTCATCGAAAATGGAGTTCCGAATTAGGAGTATTTCAAAAAACTACAAAATCGGTCGAAACTCAAAGGGGTACCATCACGGAAAATAGTTGATTTCGGTCCCAAAAATATGTAATCTATTTACATTACTACCTCAATATATATCGAGTTAGAATGCGAATAAAACTAATTTCACTGAAAACGAAGTTCTGAGTGATGAGATATTGACCAAACTATAAAATCGGACGAAACAATAAGGTGCCACCTAGGAAAATCGTATTTAACGTCCTATATACAAGTGATAAACGCAAACATTCGATCTTATATTTTGAGTAAGAATGTTAAAGATATATATTTGATCGAGTACGGAAGAAAACAAAATTTATTTCATCTAAATGGAGTTCTGAATTAGGAGTATTTCAAAAAACTACAAAATCGGTCGAAACTCAAAGGGGTACCATCACGGAAAATAGTTGATTTCGGTCCCAAAAATATGTAATCTATTTACATTACTACCTCAATATATATCGAGTTACAATGCGAATAAAACTAATTTAACTCAAAACGAAGTTGTCAGTGATGAGATATTGACCAAACTATAAAATCGGACGAACCAATAAGGTGCCACCTAGGAAAAACGTATTGAACATCTTATATACAAGTGATAACAACAAACATTTGATCTTATATTTTGAGTAATAATGTTTACAGTATATTTATGATCGAGTACGGAAGAAAACAAAATTTATTTCATCGAAAATGGAGTTCAGAATTAGGAGTATTTCAAAAAACTACAAAATCAGTCGAAACTCAAAGGGGTACACGGAAAATAGTTGATTTCGGTCCCAAAAATATGTAATCTATTTACATTACTACCTCAATATATATCGAGTTAGAAAGCGAATAAAACTAATTTCACTCAAAACGAAGTTGTGAGTGATGAGATATTGACCAAACTATAAAATCGGACGAACCAATAAGGTGCCACCTAGGAAAAAAGTATTTAACGTCTTATATACAATTGATAACAACAAACATTGGATCTTATATTTTGGGTAAGAATGTTTAGAATATATTTTTGATCGAGTAGGGAAGAAAATAAAATTTATTTCATCAAAAATGGAGTTCCGAATTAGGATTATTTAGAAAAACTACAAAATCGGTCGAAACTCAAAGGGGTACAATCACGAAAAAAGTCGATATCGGTCCCAAAAATATGTAATCTATTAACATTACTACCTTAATATATACTGAGTTAGAGTGCGAATAAAACTAATTTCAATGAAAACGAAGTTGCGAGTGATGAGATATTGACCAAACTATGAAATAAGACGAAACAATAAGGTGCCACCTAGGAAAAAAGTATTTAACGTCTTATATACAAGTGATAACAACAAACATTGGATCTTATATTTTGGGTAAGAATGTTTAGAATATATTTTTGATCGAGTACGGAAGAAAACAAAATTTATTTCATCGAAAATGGAGGTCCGAATTAGGATTATTTAGAAAAACTACAAAATCGGTCGAAACTCAAAGGGGTACCATCACGAAAAAAGTTGATTTCGGTCCCAAAAATATGTAATCTATTAACATTACTACCTTAATATATACTGAGTTAGAGTGCGAATAAAACTAATTTCAATGAAAACGAAGTTGAGAGTGATGAGATATTGACCAAACTATGAAATCAGACGAAACAATAAGGTGCCACCTAGGAAAAAAGTATATAACGTCTTATATACAAGTGATAACAACAAACATTGGATCTTATATTTTGGGTAAGAATGTTTAGAATATATTTTTGATCGAGTACGGAAGAAAACAAAATTTATTTCATCGAAAATGGAGTTCCGAATTAGGAGTATTTCAAAAAACTACAAAATCGGTCGAAACTCAAAGAGGTACCATCACGGAAAATAGTTGATTTCGGTCCCAAAAATATGTAATCTATTTACATTACTACCTCAATATATATCGAGTTAGAATACGAATAAAACTAATTTCACTGAAAACGAAGTTCTGAGTGATGAGATATTGACCAAACTATAAAATCGGACGAAACAATAAGGTGCCACCTAGGAAAATCGTATTTAACGTCCTATATACAAGTGATAAACGCAAACATTCGATCTTATATTTTGAGTAAGAATGTTAAAAATATATATTTGATCGAGTACGGAAGAAAACAAAATTTATTTCATCGAAAATGGAGTTCCGAATTTGGAGTATTTCAAAAAATTACTAAATCGGTAGAAACTCAAAGGGGTACCATCACGGAAAATAGTTGATTTCGGTCCCAAAAATATGTAATCTATTAACATTACTACCTCAATATATATCGAGTTAGAATGCAAATAAAACTAATTTCACTGAAAACAAAGTTGTGAGTAATGAGATATTGACCAAACTACGAAATCACACGAAACAATAAGGTGCCACGTAGGAAAAACGTATTGAACATCTTATATACAAGTGATAACAACAAACATTTGATCTTATATTTTAAGTAATAATGTTTACAGTATATTTATGATCGAGTACGGAAGAAAACAAAATTTATTTCATCGAAAATGGAGTTCCGAATTAGGAGTATTTCAAAAAACTACAAAATCGGTCGAAACTCAAAGGAGTACCATCACGGAAAATAGTTGATTTCGGTCCCAAAAATATGTAATCTATTTACATTACTACCTCAATATATATCGAGTTAGAATACGAATAAAACTAATTTCACTGAAAACGAAGTTCTGAGTGATGAGATATTGACCAAACTATAAAATCGGACGAAACAATAAGGTGCCACCTAGGAAAATCGTATTTAACGTCCTATATACAAGTGATAAACGCAAACATTCGATCTTATATTTTGAGTAAGAATGTTAAAAATATATATTTGATCGAGTACGGAAGAAAACAAAATTTATTTCATCGAAAATGGAGTTCCGAATTTGGAGTATTTCAAAAAATTACTAAATCGGTAGAAACTCAAAGGGGTACCATCACGGAAAATAGTTGATTTCGGTCCCAAAAATATGTAATCTAAAAACATTACTACCTCAATATATATCGAGTTAGAATGCAAATAAAAGTAATTTCACTGAAAACGAAGTTGTGAGTAATGAGATATTGACCAAACTACGAAATCACACGACACAATAAGGTGCCACGTAGGAAAAACGTATTGAACATCTTATATACAAGTGATAACAACAAACATTTGATCTTATATTTTGAGTAATAATGCTTACAGTATATTTATGATCGAGTACGGAAGAAAACAAAATTTATTTCATCGAAAATGGAGTTCCGAATTAGGAGTATTTCAAAAAACTACAAAATCGGTCGAAACTCAAAGGGGTACCATCACGGAAAATAGTTGATTTCGGTCCCAAAAATATGTAATCTATTTACATTACTACCTCAATATATATCGAGTTAGAATGCGAATAAAACTAATTTCACTCAAAACGAAGTTCTGAGTGATGAGATATTGACCAAACTATAAAATCGGACGAAACAATAAGGTGCCACCTAGGAAAATCGTATTTAACGTCCTATATACAAGTGATAAACGCAAACATTCGATCTTATATTTTGAGTAAGAATGTTAAAGATATATATTTGATCGAGTACGGAAGAAAACAAAATTTATTTCATCTAAATGGAGTTCTGAATTAGGAGTATTTCAAAAAACTACAAAATCGGTCGAAACTCAAAGGGGTACCATCACGGAAAATAGTTGATTTCGGTCCCAAAAATATGTAATCTATTTACATTACTACCTCAATATATATCGAGATAGAATACGAATAAAACTAATTTCACTGAAAACGAAGTTCTGAGTGATGAGATATTGACCAAACTATAAAATCGGACGAACCAATAAGGTGCCACCTAGGAAAAAAGTATTTAACGTCTTATATACAATTGATAACAACTAACATTGGATCTTATATTTTGGGTAAGAATGTTTAGAATATATTTTTGATCGAGTACGGAAGAAAACAAAATTTATTTCATAAAAAATGGAGTTCCGAATTAGGATTATTTAGAAAAACTACAAAATCGGTCGAAACTCAAAGGGGTACAATCACGAAAAAAGTCGATTTCGGTCCCAAAAATATGTAATCTATTAACATTACTACCTTAATATATACTGAGTTAGAGTGCGAATAAAACTAATTTCAATGAAAACGAAGTTGCGAGTGATGAGATATAGACCAAACTATGAAATAAGACGAAACAATAAGGTGCCACCTAGGAAAAAAGTATTTAACGTCTTATATACAAGTGATAACAACAAACATTGGATCTTATATTTTGGGTAAGAATGTTTAGAATATATTTTTGATCGAGTACGGAAGAAAACAAAATTTATTTCATCGAAAATGGAGGTCCGAATTAGGATTATTTAGAAAAACTACAAAATCGGTCGAAACTCAAAGGGGTACCATCACGAAAAAAGTTGATTTCGGTCCCAAAAATATGTAATCTATTAACATTACTACCTTAATATATACTGAGTTAGAGTGCGAATAAAACTAATTTCAATGAAAACGAAGTTCAGAGTGATGAGATATTGACCAAACTATGAAATCAGACGAAACAATAAGGTGCCACCTAGGAAAAAAGTATATAACGTCTTATATACAAGTGATAACAACAAACATTGGATCTTATATTTTGGGTAAGAATGTTTAGAATATATTTTTGATCGAGTACGGAAGAAAACAAAATTTATTTCATCGAAAATGGAGTTCCGAATTAGGAGTATTTCAAAAAACTACAAAATCGGTCGAAACTCAAAGGGGTACCATCACGGAAAATAGTTGATTTCGGTCCCAAAAATATGTAATCTATTTACATTACTACCTCAATATATATCGAGTTAGAATGCGAATAAAACTAATTTCACTCAAAACGAAGTTCTGAGTGATGAGATATTGACCAAACTATAAAATCGGACGAAACAATAAGGTGCCACCTAGGAAAATCGTATTTAACGTCCTATATACAAGTGATAAACGCAAACATTCGATCTTATATTTTGAGTAAGAATGTTAAAGATATATATTTGATCGAGTACGGAAGAAAACAAAATTTATTTCATCTAAATGGAGTTCTGAATTAGGAGTATTTCAAAAAACTACAAAATCGGTCGAAACTCAAAGGGGTACCATCACGGAAAATAGTTGATTTCGGTCCCAAAAATATGTAATCTATTTACATTACTACCTCAATATATATCGAGTTAGAATACGAATAAAACTAATTTCACTGAAAACGAAGTTCTGAGTGATGAGATATTGACCAAACTATAAAATCGGACGAACCAATAAGGTGCCACCTAGGAAAAAAGTATTTAACGTCTTATATACAATTGATAACAACTAACATTGGATCTTATATTTTGGGTAAGAATGTTTAGAATATATTTTTGATCGAGTACGGAAGAAAACAAAATTTATTTCATAAAAAATGGAGTTCCGAATTAGGATTATTTAGAAAAACTACAAAATCGGTCGAAACTCAAAGGGGTACAATCACGAAAAAAGTCGATTTCGGTCCCAAAAATATGTAATCTATTAACATTACTACCTTAATATATACTGAGTTAGAGTGCGAATAAAACTAATTTCAATGAAAACGAAGTTGCGAGTGATGAGATATAGACCAAACTATGAAATAAGACGAAACAATAAGGTGCCACCTAGGAAAAAAGTATTTAACGTCTTATATACAAGTGATAACAACAAACATTGGATCTTATATTTTGGGTAAGAATGTTTAGAATATATTTTTGATCGAGTACGGAAGAAAACAAAATTTATTTCATCGAAAATGGAGGTCCGAATTAGGATTATTTAGAAAAACTACAAAATCGGTCGAAACTCAAAGGGGTACCATCACGAAAAAAGTTGATTTCGGTCCCAAAAATATGTAATCTATTAACATTACTACCTTAATATATACTGAGTTAGAGTGCGAATAAAACTAATTTCAATGAAAACAAAGTTCAGAGTGATGAGATATTGACCAAACTATGAAATTAGACGAAACAATAAGGTGCCACCTAGGAAAAAAGTATATAACGTCTTATATACAAGTGATAACAACAAACATTGGATCTTATATTTTGGGTAAGAATGTTTAGAATATATTTTTGATCGAGTACGGAAGAAAACAAAATTTATTTCATCGAAAATGGAGTTCCGAATTAGGAGTATTTCAAAAAACTACAAAATCGGTCGAAACTCAAAGGGGTACCATCACGGAAAATAGTTGATTTCGGTCCCAAAAATATGTAATCTATTTACATTACTACCTCAATATATATCGAGTTAGAATGCGAATAAAACTAATTTCACTCAAAACGAAGTTCTGAGTGATGAGATATTGACCAAACTATAAAATCGGACGAAACAATAAGGTGCCACCTAGGAAAATCGTATTTAACGTCCTGTATACAAGTGATAAACGCAAACATTCGATCTTATATTTTGAGTAAGAATGTTAAAGATATATATTTGATCGAGTACGGAAGAAAACAAAATTTATTTCATCTAAATGGAGTTCTGAATTAGGAGTATTTCAAAAAACTACAAAATCGGTCGAAACTCAAAGGGGTACCATCACGGAAAATAGTTGATTTCGGTCCCAAAAATATGTAATCTATTTACATTACTACCTCAATATATATCGAGTTAGAATACGAATAAAACTAATTTCACTGAAAACGAAGTTCTGAGTGATGAGATATTGACCAAACTATAAAATCGGACGAACCAATAAGGTGCCACCTAGGAAAAAAGTATTTAACGTCTTATATACAATTGATAACAACTAACATTGGATCTTATATTTTGGGTAAGAATGTTTAGAATATATTTTTGATCGAGTACGGAAGAAAACAAAATTTATTTCATCAAAAATGGAGTTCCGAATTAGGATTATTTAGAAAAACTACAAAATCGGTCGAAACTCAAAGGGGTACAATCACGAAAAAAGTCGATTTCGGTCCCAAAAATATGTAATCTATTAACATTACTACCTTAATATATACTGAGTTAGAGTGCGAATAAAACTAATTTCAATGAAAACGAAGTTGCGAGTGATGAGATATAGACCAAACTATGAAATAAGACGAAACAATAAGGTGCCACCTAGGAAAAAAGTATTTAACGTCTTATATACAAGTGATAACAACAAACATTGGATCTTATATTTTGGGTAAGAATGTTTAGAATATATTTTTGATCGAGTACGGAAGAAAACAAAATTTATTTCATCGAAAATGGAGGTCCGAATTAGGATTATTTAGAAAAACTACAAAATCGGTCGAAACTCAAAGGGGTACCATCACGAAAAAAGTTGATTTCGGTCCCAGAAATATGTAATCTATTAACATTACTACCTTAATATATACTGAGTTAGAGTGCGAATAAAACTAATTTCAATGAAAACGAAGTTCAGAGTGATGAGATATTGACCAAACTATGAAATCAGACGAAACAATAAGGTGCCACCTAGGAAAAAAGTATATAACGTCTTATATACAAGTGATAACAACAAACATTGGATCTTATATTTTGGGTAAGAATGTTTAGAATATATTTTTGATCGAGTACGGAAGAAAACAAAATTTATTTCATCGAAATTGGAGTTCCGAATTAGGAGTATTTCAAAAAACTACAAAATCGGTCGAAACTCAAAGAGGTACCATCACGGAAAATAGTTGATTTCGGTCCCAAAAATATGTAATCTATTTACATTACTACCTCAATATATATCGAGTTAGAATACGAATAAAACTAATTTCACTGAAAACGAAGTTCTGAGTGATGAGATATTGACCAAACTATAAAATCGGACGAAACAATAAGGTGCCACCTAGGAAAATCGTATTTAACGTCCTATATACAAGTGATAAACGCAAACATTCGATCTTATATTTTGAGTAAGAATGTTAAAAATATATATTTGATCGAGTACGGAAGAAAACAAAATTTATTTCATCGAAAATGGAGTTCCGAATTTGGAGTATTTCAAAAAATTACTAAATCGGTAGAAACTCAAAGGGGTACCATCACGGAAAATAGTTGATTTCGGTCCCAAAAATATGTAATCTACTAACATTACTACCTCAATATATATCGAGTTAGAATGCAAATAAAACTAATTTCACTGAAAACAAAGTTGTGAGTAATGAGATATTGACCAAACTACGAAATCACACGAAACAATAAGGTGCCACGTAGGAAAAACGTATTGAACATCTTATATACAAGTGATAACAACAAACATTTGATCTTATATTTTAAGTAATAATGTTTACAGTATATTTATGATCGAGTACGGAAGAAAACAAAATTTATTTCATCGAAAAGAGTTCCGAATTAGGAGTATTTCAAAAAACTACAAAATCGGTCGAAACTCAAAGGAGTACCATCACGGAAAATAGTTGATTTCGGTCCCAAAAATATGTAATCTATTTACATTACTACCTCAATATATATCGAGTTAGAATACGAATAAAACTAATTTCACTGAAAACGAAGTTCTGAGTGATGAGATATTGACCAAACTATAAAATCGGACGAAACAATAAGGTGCCACCTAGGAAAATCGTATTTAACGTCCTATATACAAGTGATAAACGCAAACATTCGATCTTATATTTTGAGTAAGAATGTTAAAAATATATATTTGATCGAGTACGGAAGAAAACAAAATTTATTTCATCGAAAATGGAGTTCCGAATTTGGAGTATTTCAAAAAATTACTAAATCGGTAGAAACTCAAAGGGGTACCATCACGGAAAATAGTTGATTTCGGTCCCAAAAATATGTAATCTACTAACATTACTACCTCAATATATATCGAGTTAGAATGCAAATAAAACTAATTTCACTGAAAACAAAGTTGTGAGTAATGAGATATTGACCAAACTACGAAATCACACGAAACAATAAGGTGCCACGTAGGAAAAACGTATTGAACATCTTATATACAAGTGATAACAACAAACATTTGATCTTATATTTTAAGTAATAATGTTTACAGTATATTTATGATCGAGTACGGAAGAAAACAAAATTTATTTCATCGAAAAGAGTTCCGAATTAGGAGTATTTCAAAAAACTACAAAATCGGTCGAAACTCAAAGGAGTACCATCACGGAAAATAGTTGATTTCGGTCCCAAAAATATGTAATCTATTTACATTACTACCTCAATATATATCGAGTTAGAATACGAATAAAACTAATTTCACTGAAAACGAAGTTCTGAGTGATGAGATATTGACCAAACTATAAAATCGGACGAAACAATAAGGTGCCACCTAGGAAAATCGTATTTAACGTCCTATATACAAGTGATAAACGCAAACATTCGATCTTATATTTTGAGTAAGAATGTTAAAAATATATATTTGATCGAGTACGGAAGAAAACAAAATTTATTTCATCGAAAATGGAGTTCCGAATTTGGAGTATTTCAAAAAATTACTAAATCGGTAGAAACTCAAAGGGGTACCATCACGGAAAATAGTTGATTTCGGTCCCAAAAATATGTAATCTATTAACATTACTACCTCAATATATATCGAGTTAGAATGCAAATAAAACTAATTTCACTGAAAACGAAGTTGTGAGTAATGAGATATTGACCAAACTACGAAATCACACGACACAATAAGGTGCCACGTAGGAAAAACGTATTGAACATCTTATATACAAGTGATAACAACAAACATTTGATCTTATATTTTGAGTAATAATGCTTACAGTATATTTATGATCGAGTACGGAAGAAAACAAAATTTATTTCATCGAAAATGGAGTTCCGAATTAGGAGTATTTCAAAAAACTACAAAATCGGTCGAAACTCAAAGGGGTACCATCACGGAAAATAGTTGATTTCGGTCCCAAAAATATGTAATCTATTTACATTACTACCTCAATATATATCGAGTTAGAATGCGAATAAAACTAATTTCACTCAAAACGAAGTTCTGAGTGATGAGATATTGACCAAACTATAAAATCGGACGAAACAATAAGGTGCCACCTAGGAAAATCGTATTTAACGTCCTATATACAAGTGATAAACGCAAACATTCGATCTTATATTTTGAGTAAGAATGTTAAAGATATATATTTGATCGAGTACGGAAGAAAACAAAATTTATTTCATCTAAATGAAGTTCTGAATTAGGAGTATTTCAAAAAACTACAAAATCGGTCGAAACTCAAAGGGGTACCATCACGGAAAATAGTTGATTTCGGTCCCAAAAATATGTAATCTATTTACATTACTACCTCAATATATATCGAGTTAGAATGCGAATAAAACTAATTTCACTCAAAACGAAGTTGTGAGTGATGAGATATTGACCAAACTATAAAATCGGACGAACCAATAAGGTGCCACCTAGGAAAAAAGTATTTAACGTCTTATATACAATTGATAACAACTAACATTGGATCTTATATTTTGGGTAAGAATGTTTAGAATATATTTTTGATCGAGTACGGAAGAAAACAAAATTTATTTCATCAAAAATGGAGTTCCGAATTAGGATTATTTAGAAAAACTACAAAATCGGTCGAAACTCAAAGGGGTACAATCACGAAAAAAGTCGATTTCGGTCCCAAAAATATGTAATCTATTAACATTACTACCTTAATATATACTGAGTTAGAGTGCGAATAAAACTAATTTCAATGAAAACGAAGTTGCGAGTGATGAGATATAGACCAAACTATGAAATAAGACGAAACAATAAGGTGCCACCTAGGAAAAAAGTATTTAACGTCTTTTATACAAGTGATAACAACAAACATTGGATCTTATATTTTGGGTAAGAATGTTTAGAATATATTTTTGATCGAGTACGGAAGAAAACAAAATTTATTTCATCGAAAATGGAGGTCCGAATTAGGATTATTTAGAAAAACTACAAAATCGGTCGAAACTCAAAGGGGTACCATCACGAAAAAAGTTGATTTCGGTCCCAAAAATATGTAATCTATTAACATTACTACCTTAATATATACTGAGTTAGAGTGCGAATAAAACTAATTTCAATGAAAACGAAGTTGTGAGTTATGAGATATTGACCAAACTACGAAATTGGACGAAACAATAAGGTGCCACCTAGGAAAATCGTATTTAACGTCCTATATACAAGTGATAACCGCAAACATTCGATCTTATATTTTGAGTAAGAATGTTAAAAATATATATTTGATCGAGTACGGAAGAAAACAAAATTTATTTCATCGAAAATGGAGTTCCGAATTAGGAGTATTTCAAAAAACTACAAAATCGATTGAAACTCAAAGGGGTACCATCACGGAAAATAGTTGATTTCGGTCCCAAAAATATGTAATCTATTAACATTACTACCTCAATATATTTCGAGTTAGAATGCAAATAAAACTAATTTCACTGAAAACGAAGTTGTGAGTAATGAGATATTGACCAAACTATAAAATCGGACGAACCAATAAGGTGCCACCTAGGAAAAAAGTATTTAACGTCTTATATACAATTGATAACAACAAACATTGGATCTTATATTTTGGGTAAGAATGTTTAGAATATATTTTTGATCGAGTACGGAAGAAAACAAAATTTATTTCATCAAAAATGGAGTTCCGAATTAGGATTATTTAGAAAAACTACAAAATCGGTCGAAACTCAAAGGGGTACAATCACGAAAAAAGTCGATTTCGGTCCCAAAAATATGTAATCTATTAACATTACTACCTTAATATATACTGAGTTAGAGTGCGAATAAAACTAATTTCAATGAAAACGAAGTTGCGAGTGATGAGATATTGACCAAACTATGAAATCAGACGAAACAATAAGGTGCCACCTAGGAAAACATTATTTAACGTCTTATATACAAGTGATAACAACAAACATTGGATCTTATATTTTGGGTAAGAATGTTTAGAATATATTTTTGATCGAGTACGGAAGAAAACAAAATTTATTTCATCGAAAATGGAGGTCCGAATTAGGATTATTTAGAAAAACTACAAAATCGGTCGAAACTCAAAGGGGTACTATCACGGAAAATAGTTGATTTCGGTCCCAAAAATATGTAATCTATTTACATTACTACCTCAATATATATCGAGTTAGAATACGAATAAAACTAATTTCACTGAAAACGAAGTTGTGAGTGATGAGATATTGACCAAACTATAAAATCGGACGAAACAATAAGGTGCCACCTAGGAAAATCGTATTTAACGTCCTATATACAAGTGATAAACGCAAACATTCGATCTTATATTTTGAGTAAGAATGTTAAAAATATATATTTGATCGAGTACGGAAGAAAACAAAATTTATTTCATCGAAAATGGAGTTCCGAATTTGGAGTATTTCAAAAAATTACTAAATCGGTCGAAACTCAAAGGGGTACCATCACGGAAAATAGTTGATTTCGGTCCCAAAAATATGTAATCTATTAACATTACTACCTCAATATATTTCGAGTTAGAATGCAAATAAAACTAATTTCACTGAAAACGAAGTTGTGAGTAATGAGATATTGACCAAACTACGAAATCACACGACACAATAAGGTGCCACGTAGGAAAAACGTATTGAACATCTTATATACAAGTGATAACAACAAACATTTGATCTTATATTTTGAGTAATAATGTTTACAGTATATTTATGATCGAGTACGGAAGAAAACAAAATTTATTTCACCGAAAATGGAGTTCCGAATTAGGAGTATTTCAAAAAACTACAAAATCGGTCGAAACTCAAAGGGGTACCATCACGAAAAAAGTTGATTTCGGTCCCAAAAATATGTAATCTATTAACATTACTACCTCAATATATATCGAGTTAGAATGCAAATAAAACTAATTTCACTCAAAACGAAGTTGTGAGTGATGAGATATTGACCAAACTATAAAATCGGACGAACCAATAAGGTGCCACCTAGGAAAAAAGTATTTAACGTCTTATATACAATTGATAACAACAAACATTGGATCTTATATTTTGGGTAAGAATGTTTAGAATATATTTTTGATCGAGTACGGAAGAAAACAAAATTTATTTCATCAAAAATGGAGTTCCGAATTAGGATTATTTAGAAAAACTACAAAATCGGTCGAAACTCAAAGGGGTACAATCACGAAAAAAGTCGATTTCGGTCCCAAAAATATGTAATCTATTAACATTACTACCTTAATATATACTGAGTCAGAGTGCGAATAAAACTAATTTCAATGAAAACGAAGTTGCGAGTGATGAGATATTGACCAAACTATGAAATCAGACGAAACAATAAGGTGCCACCTAGGAAAACATTATTTAACGTCTTATATACAAGTGATAACAACAAACATTGGATCTTATATTTTGGGTAAGAATGTTTAGAATATATTTTTGATCGAGTACGGAAGAAAACAAAATTTATTTCATCGAAAATGGAGGTCCGAATTAGGATTATTTAGAAAAACTACAAAATCGGTCGAAACTCAAAGGGGTACCATCACGGAAAATAGTTGATTTCGGTCCCAAAAATATGTAATCTATTTACATTACTACCTCAATATATATCGAGTTAGAATACGAATAAAACTAATTTCACTGAAAACGAAGTTGTGAGTGATGAGATATTGACCAAACTATAAAATCGGACGAAACAATAAGGTGCCACCTAGGAAAATCGTATTTAACGTCCTATATACAAGTGATAAACGCAAACATTCGATCTTATATTTTGAGTAAGAATGTTAAAAATATATATTTGATCGAGTACGGAAGAAAACAAAATTTATTTCATCGAAAATGGAGTTCCGAATTTGGAGTATTTCAAAAAATTACTAAATCGGTCGAAACTCAAAGGGGTACCATCACGGAAAATAGTTGATTTCGGTCCCAAAAATATGTAATCTATTAACATTACTACCTCAATATATATCGAGTTAGAATGCAAATAAAACTAATTTCACTGAAAACGAAGTTGTGAGTAATGAGATATTGACCAAACTACGAAATCACACGACACAATAAGGTGCCACGTAGGAAAAACGTATTGAACATCTTATATACAAGTGATAACAACAAACATTTGATCTTATATTTTGAGTAATAATGCTTACAGTATATTTATGATCGAGTACGGAAGAAAACAAAATTTATTTCACCGAAAATGGAGTTCCGAATTAGGAGTATTTCAAAAAACTACAAAATCGGTCGAAACTCAAAGGGGTACCATCACGAAAAAAGTTGATTTCGGTCCCAAAAATATGTAATCTATTAACATTACTACCTCAATATATATCGAGTTAGAATGCAAATAAAACTAATTTCACTCAAAACGAAGTTGTGAGTGATGAGATATTGACCAAACTATAAAATCGGACGAACCAATAAGGTGCCACCTAGGAAAAAAGTATTTAACGTCTTATATACAATTGATAACAACTAACATTGGATCTTATATTTTGGGTAAGAATGTTTAGAATATATTTTTGATCGAGTACGGAAGAAAACAAAATTTATTTCATCAAAAATGGAGTTCCGAATTAGGATTATTTAGAAAAACTACAAAATCGGTCGAAACTCAAAGGGGTACAATCACGAAAAAAGTCGATTTCGGTCCCAAAAATAAGTAATCTATTAACATTACTACCTTAATATATACTGAGTTAGAGTGCGAATAAAACTAATTTCAATGAAAACGAAGTTGCGAGTGATGAGATATTGACCAAACTATGAAATAAGACGAAACAATAAGGTGCCACCTAGGAAAAAAGTATTTAACGTCTTATATACAAGTGATAACAACAAACATTGGATCTTATATTTTGGGTAAGAATGTTTAGAATATATTTTTGATCGAGTACGGAAGAAAACAAAATTTATTTCATCGAAAATGGAGGTCCGAATTAGGATTATTTAGAAAAACTACAAAATCGGTCGAAACTCAAAGGGGTACCATCACGAAAAAAGTTGATTTCGGTCCCAAAAATATGTAATCTATTAACATTACTACCTTAATATATACTGAGTTAGAGTGCGAATAAAACTAATTTCAATGAAAACGAAGTTGTGAGTTATGAGATATTGACCAAACTACGAAATTGGACGAAACAATAAGGTGCCACCTAGGAAAATCGTATTTAACGTCCTATATACAAGTGATAACCGCAAACATTCGATCTTATATTTTGAGTAAGAATGTTAAAAATATATATTTGATCGAGTACGGAAGAAAACAATATTTATTTCATCAAAAATGGAGTTCCGAATTAGGAGTATTTCAAAAAACTACAAAATCGGTCGAAACTCAAAGGGGTACCATCACGGAAAATAGTTGATTTCGGTCCCAAAAATATGTAATCTATTAACATTACTACCTCAATATATATCGAGTTAGAATGCAAATAAAACTAATTTCACTGAAAACGAAGTTGTGAGTAATAAGATATTGACCAAACTACGAAATCACACGACACAATAAGGTGCCACGTAGGAAAAACGTATTGAACATCTTATATACAAGTGATAACAACAAACATTTGATCTTATATTTTGAGTAATAATGTTTACAGTATATTTATGATCGAGTACGGAAGAAAACAAAATTTATTTCATCGAAAATGGAGTTCCGAATTAGGAGTATTTCAAAAAACTACAAAATCGGTCGAAACTCAAAGGGGTACCATCACGGAAAATAGTTGATTTCGGTCCAAAAATATGTAATCTATTTACATTACTACCTCAATATATATCGAGTTAGAATGCGAATAAAACTAATTTCACTCAAAACGAAGTTGTGAGTGATGAGATATTGACTAAACTATAAAATCGGACGAACCAATAAGGTGCCACCTAGGAAAAAGGTATTTAACGTCTTATATACAATTGATAACAACTAACATTGGATCTTATATTTTGGGTAAGAATGTTTAGAATATATTTTTGATCGAGTACGGAAGAAAACAAAATTTATTTCATCAAAAATGGAGTTCCGAATTAGGATTATTTAGAAAAACTACAAAATCGGTCGAAACTCAAAAGGGTACAATCACGAAAAAAGTCGATTTCGGTCCCAAAAATATGTAATCTATTAACATTACTACCTTAATATATACTGAGTTAGAGTGCGAATAAAACTAATTTCAATGAAAACGAAGTTGCGAGTGATGAGATATTGACCAAACTATGAAATCAGACGAAACAATAAGGTGCCACCTAGGAAAACAGTATTTAACGTCTTATATACAAGTGATAACAACAAACATTGGATCTTATATTTTGGGTAAGAATGTTTAGAATATATTTTTGATCGAGTACGGAAGAAAACAAAATTTATTTCATCGAAAATGGAGGTCCGAATTAGGATTATTTAGAAAAACTACAAAATCGGTCGAAACTCAAAGGGGTACCATCACGGAAAATAGTTGATTTCGGTCCCAAAAATATGTAATCTATTTACATTACTACCTCAATATATATCGAGTTAGAATGCAAATAAAACTAATTTCACTGAAAACGAAGTTGTGAGTTATGAGATATTGACCAAACTACGAAATTGGACGAAACAATAAGGTGCCACCTAGGAAAATCGTATTTAACGTCCTATATACAAGTGATAACCGCAAACATTCGATCTTATATTTTGAGTAAGAATGTTAAAAATATATATTTGATCGAGTACGGAAGAAAACAAAATTTATTTCATCGAAAATGGAGTTCCGAATTAGGAGTATTTCAAAAAACTACAAAATCGATTGAAACTCAAAGGGGTACCATCACGGAAAATAGTTGATTTCGGTCCCAAAAATATGTAATCTATTAACATTACTACCTCAATATATTTCGAGTTAGAATGCAAATAAAACTAATTTCACTGAAAACGAAGTTGTGAGTAATGAGATATTGACCAAACTACGAAATCACACGACACAATAAGGTGCCACGTAGGAAAAACGTATTGAACATCTTATATACAAGTGATAACAACAAACATTTGATCTTATATTTTGAGTAATAATGTTTACAGTATATTTATGATCGAGTACGGAAGAAAATAAAATTTATTTCATCGAAAATGGAGTTCCGAATTAGGAGTATTTCAAAAAACTACAATATCGGTCGAAACTCAAAGGGGTACCATCACGGAAAATAGTTGATTTCGGTCCCAAAAATATGTAATCTATTTACATTACTACCTCAATATATATCGAGTTAGAATGCGAATAAAACTAATTTCACTCAAAACGAAGTTGTGAGTGATGAGATATTGACCAAACTATAAAATCGGACGAACCAATAAGGTGCCACCTAGGAAAAAAGAATTTAACGTGTTATATACAAGTGATAACAACAAACATTGGATCTTATATTTTGGGTAAGAATGTTTAGAATATATTTTTGATCGAGTACGGAAGAAAACAAAATTTATTTCATCGAAAATGGAGGTCCGAATTAGGATTATTTAGAAAAACTACAAAATCGGTCGAAACTCAAAGGGGTACCATCACGAAAAAAGTCGATTTCGGTCCCAAAAATATGTAATCTATTAACATTACTACCTTAATATATACTGAGTTAGAGTGCGAATAAAACTAATTTCAATGAAAACGAAGTTGAGAGTGATGAGATATTGACCAAACTATGAAATCAGACGAAACAATAAGGTGCCACCTAGGAAAAAAGTATATAACGTCTTATATACAAGTGATAACAACAAACATTGGATCTTATATTTTGGGTAAGAATGTTCAGAATATATTTTTGATCGAGTACGGAAGAGAACAAAATTTATTTCATCGAAAATGGAGTTCCGAATTAGGAGTATTTCAAAAAACTACAAAATCGGTCGAAACTCAAAGGGGTACCATCACGGAAAATAGTTGATTTCGGTCCCAAAAATATGTAATCTATTAACATTACTACCTCAATATATATCGAGTTAGAATGCAAATAAAACTAATTTCACTGAAAACGAAGTTGTGAGTAATGAGATATTGACCAAACTACGAAATCACACGACACAATAAGGTGCCACGTAGGAAAAACGTATTGAACATCTTATATACAAGTGATAACAACAAACATTTGATCTTATATTTTGAGTAATAATGCTTACAGTATATTTATGATCGAGTACGGAAGAAAACAAAATTTATTTCATCGAAAATGGAGTTCCGAATTAGGAGTATTTCAAAAAACTACAAAATCGGTCGAAACTCAAAGGGGTACCATCACGGAAAATAGTTGATTTCGGTCCCAAAAATATGTAATCTATTTACATTACTACCTCAATATATATCGAGTTAGAATGCGAATAAAACTAATTTCACTCAAAACGAAGTTGTGAGTGATGAGATATTGACCAAACTATAAAATCGGACGAACCAATAAGGTGCCACCTAGGAAAAAAGTATTTAACGTCTTATATACAATTGATAACAACTAACATTGGATCTTATATTTTGGGTAAG
Source organism: Chamaenerion angustifolium (assembly GCA_946814005.1). Lineage (NCBI taxonomy): Eukaryota > Viridiplantae > Streptophyta > Magnoliopsida > Myrtales > Onagraceae > Chamaenerion > Chamaenerion angustifolium. The sequence continues at coordinate 25,532,585 of OX328277.1, read as the reverse complement.
AATGTTTAGAATATATTTTTGATCGAGTACGGAAGAAAACAAAATTTATTTCATCAAAAATGGAGTTCCGAATTAGGATTATTTAGAAAAACTACAAAATCGGTCGAAACTCAAAGGGGTACAATCACGAAAAAAGTCGATTTCGGTCCCAAAAATAAGTAATCTATTAACATTACTACCTTAATATATACTGAGTTAGAGTGCGAATAAAACTAATTTCAATGAAAACGAAGTTGCGAGTGATGAGATATTGACCAAACTATGAAATAAGACGAAACAATAAGGTGCCACCTAGGAAAAAAGTATTTAACGTCTTATATACAAGTGATAACAACAAACATTGGATCTTATATTTTGGGTAAGAATGTTTAGAATATATTTTTGATCGAGTACGGAAGAAAACAAAATTTATTTCATCGAAAATGGAGGTCCGAATTAGGATTATTTAGAAAAACTACAAAATCGGTCGAAACTCAAGGGGTACCATCACGAAAAAAGTTGATTTCGGTCCCAAAAATATGTAATCTATTAACATTACTACCTTAATATATACTGAGTTAGAGTGCGAATAAAACTAATTTCAATGAAAACGAAGTTGCGAGTGATGAGATATTGACCAAACTATGAAATCAGACGAAACAATAAGGTGCCACCTAGGAAAACAGTATTTAACGTCTTATATACAAGTGATAACAACAAACATTGGATCTTATATTTTGGGTAAGAATGTTTAGAATATATTTTTGATCGAGTAAGGAAGAAAACAAAATTTATTTCATCGAAAATGGAGGTCCGAATTAGGATTATTTAGAAAAACTACAAAATCGGTCGAAACTCAAAGGGGTACCATCACGAAAAAAGTTGATTTCGGTCCCAAAAATATGTAATCTATTAACATTACTACCTTAATATATACTGAGTTAGAGTGCGAATAAAACTAATTTCAATGAAAACGAAGTTGAGAGTGATGAGATATTGACCAAACTATGAAATCAGACGAAACAATAAGGTGCCACCTAGGAAAAAAGTATATAACGTCTTATATACAAGTGATAACAACAAACATTGGATCTTATATTTTGGGTAAGAATGTTCAGAATATATTTTTGATCGAGTACGGAAGAGAACAAAATTTATTTCATCGAAAATGGAGTTCCGAATTAGGAGTATTTCAAAAAACTACAAAATCGGTCGAAACTCAAAGGGGTACCATCACGGAAAATAGTTGATTTCGGTCCCAAAAATATGTAATCTATTAACATTACTACCTCAATATATATCGAGTTAGAATGCAAATAAAACTAATTTCACTGAAAACGAAGTTGTGAGTTATGAGATATTGACCAAACTACGAAATTGGACGAAACAATAAGGTGCCACCTAGGAAAATTGTATTTAACGTCCTATATACAAGTGATAACCGCAAACATTCGATCTTATATTTTGAGTAAGAATGTTAAAAATATATATTTGATCGAGTACGGAAGAAAGCAATATTTATTTCATCAAAAATGGAGTTCCGAATTAGGAGTATTTCAAAAAACTACAAAATCGGTCGAAACTCAAAGGGGTACCATCACGGAAAATAGTTGATTTCGGTCCCAAAAATATGTAATCTATTAACATTACTACCTCAATATATATCGAGTTAGAATGCAAATAAAACTAATTTCACTGAAAACGAAGTTGTGAGTAATGAGATATTGACCAAACTACGAAATCACACGACACAATAAGGTGCCACGTAGGAAAAACGTATTGAACATCTTATATACAAGTGATAACAACAAACATTTGATCTTATATTTTGAGTAATAATGCTTACAGTATATTTATGATCGAGTACGGAAGAAAACAAAATTTATTTCATCGAAAATGGAGTTCCGAATTAGGAGTATTTCAAAAAACTACAAAATCGGTCGAAACTCAAAGGGGTACCATCACGGAAAATAGTTGATTTCGGTCCCAAAAATATGTAATCTATTTACATTACTACCTCAATATATATCGAGTTAGAATGCGAATAAAACTAATTTCACTCAAAACGAAGTTGTGAGTGATGAGATATTGACCAAACTATAAAATCGGACGAACCAATAAGGTGCCACCTAGGAAAAAAGTATTTAACGTCTTATATACAATTGATAACAACTAACATTGGATCTTATATTTTGGGTAAGAATGTTTAGAATATATTTTTGATCGAGTACGGAAGAAAACAAAATTTATTTCATCAAAAATGGAGTTCCGAATTAGGATTATTTAGAAAAACTACAAAATCGGTCGAAACTCAAAGGGGTACAATCACGAAAAAAGTCGATTTCGGTCCCAAAAATAAGTAATCTATTAACATTACTACCTTAATATATACTGAGTTAGAGTGCGAATAAAACTAATTTCAATGAAAACGAAGTTGCGAGTGATGAGATATTGACCAAACTATGAAATAAGACGAAACAATAAGGTGCCACCTAGGAAAAAAGTATTTAACGTCTTATATACAAGTGATAACAACAAACATTGGATCTTATATTTTGGGTAAGAATGTTTAGAATATATTTTTGATCGAGTACGGAAGAAAACAAAATTTATTTCATCGAAAATGGAGGTCCGAATTAGGATTATTTAGAAAAACTACAAAATCGGTCGAAACTCAAAGGGGTACCATCACGAAAAAAGTTGATTTCGGTCCCAAAAATATGTAATCTATTAACATTACTACCTTAATATATACTGAGTTAGAGTGCGAATAAAACTAATTTCAATGAAAACGAAGTTGCGAGTGATGAGATATTGACCAAACTATGAAATCAGACGAAACAATAAGGTGCCACCTAGGAAAACAGTATTTAACGTCTTATATACAAGTGATAACAACAAACATTGGATCTTATATTTTGGGTAAGAATGTTTAGAATATATTTTTGATCGAGTAAGGAAGAAAACAAAATTTATTTCATCGAAAATGGAGGTCCGAATTAGGATTATTTAGAAAAACTACAAAATCGGTCGAAACTCAAAGGGGTACCATCACGAAAAAAGTTGATTTCGGTCCCAAAAATATGTAATCTATTAACATTACTACCTTAATATATACTGAGTTAGAGTGCGAATAAAACTAATTTCAATGAAAACGAAGTTGAGAGTGATGAGATATTGACCAAACTATGAAATCAGACGAAACAATAAGGTGCCACCTAGGAAAAAAGTATATAACGTCTTATATACAAGTGATAACAACAAACATTGGATCTTATATTTTGGGTAAGAATGTTCAGAATATATTTTTGATCGAGTACGGAAGAGAACAAAATTTATTTCATCGAAAATGGAGTTCCGAATTAGGAGTATTTCAAAAAACTACAAAATCGGTCCCAAAAATATGTAATCTATTAACATTACTACCTCAATATATATCGAGTTAGAATGCAAATAAAACTAATTTCACTGAAAACGAAGTTGTGAGTTATGAGATATTGACCAAACTACGAAATTGGACGAAACAATAAGGTGCCACCTAGGAAAATTGTATTTAACGTCCTATATACAAGTGATAACCGCAAACATTCGATCTTATATTTTGAGTAAGAATGTTAAAAATATATATTTGATCGAGTACGGAAGAAAGCAATATTTATTTCATCAAAAATGGAGTTCCGAATTAGGAGTATTTCAAAAAACTACAAAATCGGTCGAAACTCAAAGGGGTACCATCACGGAAAATAGTTGATTTCGTTCCCAAAAATATGTAATCTATTAACATTACTACCTCAATATATATCGAGTTAGAATGCAAATAAAACTAATTTCACTGAAAACGAAGTTGTGAGTAATGAGATATTGACCAAACTACGAAATCACACGAAACAATAAGGTGCCACGTAGGAAAAACGTATTGAACATCTTATATACAAGTGATAACAACAAACATTTGATGTTATATTTTAAGTAATAATGTTTACAGTATATTTATGATCGAGTACGGAAGAAAACAAAATTTATTTCATCGAAAATGGAGTTCCGAATTAGGAGTATTTCAAAAAACTACAAAATCGGTCGAAACTCAAAGGGGTACCATCACGGAAAATAGTTGATTTCGGTCCCAAAAATATGTAATCTATTTACATTACTACCTCAATATATATCGAGTTAGAATACGAATAAAACTAATTTCACTGAAAACGAAGTT